>CM036921.1:7559271-8792339 GCA_020800305.1 Porphyrio hochstetteri | reverse complement strand
TGCAGTGTGCTTCATCCCAGTCCATCAGCGACTCTGAATTAAGGCAGCACCACTGCAACACAGCTGCAGCATACAAAGAGTTAAAGACAGCAAGAACCACAGACCTCTCCATATTACCTGGCACTCAGACTGTGAATGTAGAAGCACCTGCCCCTCCTTTTTCCTAGTGAGGTATAATTGGACTTTGTTTATGGACAAATAAAGGACATCATTGTAAAGATTGATAGGCCCTAATTGGGAAAAATCTGGCAAAGATTATTTGTCAGTTTTATGGAAAAACGCTGCTTGTCATGTTTTTACCTCCAGGAACTGGAGAGGAGCCAGGGAACATTGTTCTCTTCTAACTTTTCATGAAGAGCTTCTTTTCATAGCACACAAAACAGTCTGAGAAGGGGGAGAGAGAGGGAGGGGGGAAGAAAAAAAGAAGAAATTCCCCAAAACAACATAATTTGAACACACAGGATTGGGAAACAGGAGGGGCTGAAGATCCAGACTGTCACCTTAAATTACACAGTTGTTCATGGCTTACAAAGCCATTAGACCTCCAGAAAAATGAAAATGATTCTGTGTTAATAATGCTGTTATTTAAACACAACCTCTTGTTCTGATGTCTGCTTACTTAAAGCAGGATGCAAAAATCCTGAAGCAGGACTGAAAAGACAAAAACACTCCAGTAGCTGGTAAACAAATTTTGGAAGCTAAATTAATCTCAAAGGAAGGATTTTAGAAATTACTTGGCCACCCCGTGCAGATATTCACAATTTAAGACATGCAATAGTTAGGGCATTTCAACTAGGCAGACAAAGACATTACAAGATTTCATGTTAGATACAAAAGTTAAAAGTAAAAAGTATCTTTAAAATAAATAATACACAGCTTGCTAGCAGTGAAGGCCATTAAACTTTGCTGTTGTTTATCAGGGACAGCAGTGGCTTTACCAGTTGTGAACATGCACAATGAGATTAGATATCTTCCAAGAACATGTGTATTTAGCCTCAAGAAGAATTACAGCCTCTGTCTTCAGGTCAAATTAGAGGACCATAACATTCCCTTTGGGCTCTTTCAGCCTTTGGACGATAGACACTGTAGAGGGACTTTCGTGGGGCTGGCAGCTGTTGTGCTGGGATGGCTGGAAGTCTGAGGATGTCCTGTGAGGCTGAGCACCTTCTGGAGCTGAAGGAGAATTTGATTTTGTTCCACAGATCCTTGATGGGACAGGAGTCTGTCCACCTTCAGACACCTTAGTGGGGGTCATGGTGAACTGGTGACTTCTTTGGCTCTCTCACAACAGGAATTAAGCAGGAGGAGAATCGGCTCAGATGATTCTATATTTAAAACATTATTTTCCCAAAACACCTGTAGGTTTTTACCTCATTGTGCAAATAGCAAAATTGCCATACACACAGGGCAAGATCTGAGACATGGCAGAGAAGTTACACAATACAAATATCAGGTAAGAGGGAAACAAGTCACAAAGACTTCTGAATAAAATCACTGCTCTCTTAACTTTGCATATATCACCTAGTGACTTTAAAGCACTGCTGTAAGAGCAGGTCATTTTCCAGGGCTGTATCATAGGGCTTCGTCTGAGCCAGTTCACACAGTGACTCCATTTCACATCATGGTTTCTCTTTAGAATGTCCCAAAGCCTGACATTGCCTGTGACACAGACTTTGATGTGACTGTGATAGCACCAAACCTGGATGACAAGGCTTCCCTCAGGAAAAGGTGAAAATTCCCATTCCTGGCTGTCTGACTTAAATCCTGTTTTGAGCCCATAAAAGAGAGGATCGGTGGGTGTCCATATACATCATGTAGTGTCATCTTACTGTTGTTCTGTTTGAAAGTATTTTATGTATTTTGTAGCCTCAGGGACTTAGATCTGTAATTTCCCTGCGCTTTGTCCTTGCCCAGACCCTCACTGCTGCCACCCCTGTAGTCACTGTTACCCACTGAGTGGTGCACAGCCCCCTCATACCTGGAACAGGACACTCCAATTCCTGCTCCTCCAAACAAAGAAGGACTTGGGATCCAAGTACCTGCCAAAGCAGAGGCACTGTCCTTTGAAGCTGACCTTCTCTCTGCTACTCCCAGCTATCTCTAGCAGTAAATAGCCCCGATAGGAACTGAACCAGTATGGCAGCGATGAGTGCTGCGCCCAGATGTCTGGGCTTCATGGCCAGATGTCGCCTGTAGAGCTCTGAATTTGTCCCATTCCCAGAAACAGAGTTAGGAATGTAGCTGCCGCCTTCTGTCTGCCTGTATATTGAGCTTTGCTGTTAATGTGGTCAGAAATGGTCTCTCAACATTTTTTCCTCTTTAGTAACTCCTGCTTATGAAATTAAAAATAAACATAACTTATTGTTTAATTACACTTGCACATTTCAGGTGAAATGACTTCCCAAAGTGTGTGATGTTTAGCGTATATCCTGACCTCCAGTTGATCCTAGCATGAAGGAACATTTACACTATTTTCTCCAGCCTTTCACAGGCAGAAGGAATGTATCTTCACATACGTTCCTCACATCCATATCTTTGGGTTTATCGGTCAATGTCATAGTAGTGGAATGTGGAATCTGCTATTTCTCAACTATTTTGGAGAAGGCTGGACTAAAATGCTAAGTCTCTCCTTTTTATGCAGGACAAAACAAGACTCTGGTCATATTATGTCTGCTTAATATTTTCCTAATTATGCCAAATAGCCTGTCGCTGTGTAACTGCTTCTCCCTCCAATGAAGTCTTGAGTCTGAGACTGCTATACTTTTAGGGTTACCCTTCACCAGAGCAGCCCCTGGGCAGGCATAGCACATGCTCTGTGCCAAATTGTACAGCTCTGTGCCAAATTGTACAGCTCTGTGCCTAGTTTTATCTGTGATTCTGGGATTTTTACAGCTACTAATGGATTTTGTCCACACAAATCAGAAGTGGCTGTTTGTGTGCTTGGTTGTGTTTACCATCATCGCCTGTATTCTCACATGCTCACTGACCTCTGATTTCATAGCAGATTTAGTCTCTGATTTTTCAGGTTTTTGTGCTATTAGTATCTGTTGCAGATTTCATTACTTGTCAAATTTTTCAGCAAAACTAATCAGTATTCAGCACAGACTAAATCTTCGAGGATCAGGAAGAGAGGGGATGCTGCCTAAACCTCATCTTCACTATTAGAATGCTCTTCTTGCTCCATAAAGCTTGCCTGAAGTTCTTCCATGACCTCGTAAAAAGGTTTTCAGATGTAGATATCACATGAAATTCCAGAAAAACGACAACCTAACGCTGCCAGTTTAACATCATTGAACTCATTTTAACAGTAGTGAGAAGTGAGAGCTGGATTGCTGCGCAGGCTGTGCAGTAACCACAGGAGTGGATGTCACATTATGTTGGTAGTCAGTGCCCCTGGCAAGACCTCTTGTGCTGGATGCCATACAAATGCAGAGATAATTCCTGTCGGGAGGGCTTCTCAACATGGCAAAGAAGAGGGCTCAAAAAATTTCCTAGGCATTCTTCTGTCACATCCATAAGAAGATTGTAGGTCCAGAGTTAATGAAAAATTGGGAAAAGGAGGAATAAAACCAGGAGACAAGGAAAGGACAGGAGAGGGCAGTGGTGGCATTTTCCCTGGGAGGAGCTAGGAGATCCTGAGATCATGTTGGAGCCAAACACTATAACCAAACTGGCAAATTAAAAAAATAATAATAATCAGCGATGGCAGTGTTGATGAGAAGCTGCCCTGAAGAATTAACCACGATAAGAACTATGAGGAGAGGTTTGCCAAGTAGCTACTTCCTACTGTCCCAACCAATTCTGTGTTCCGTACTTGCTAGCAAACCATATGTACTTGAAAATTACCGATGAATAATAATAGTAATTACTAACAATACAGGATATTCCAGCATCCTGATAGAATACAGAAAAAACAAGTCTTTAGTTTCCCTCTCTTGAACTGGAAAAAGGCCAGAAGGGAAGGGAATTGCAAAGGAAAAGGAGGGCTAGAATGTGTTACTGCTGTGGAGTTGAAGCCAGAATTGAAGCCAGAATTAATTTGGAATAGCAAAGTTGATACTGGAATCACTGTTACTGGAGTAAGGGCAGTGCAGTGGGGTGGGGGCTGCTCTGGGGGCTGTATGCCAGAATCAGATGTTATAAATTTGATGTTTATATATTTTAAGAGAGGCCTGGATCAGTCAATCCCGTGTAGATCACATGCACTATTGTTGGTAAGTAAAAGGTGTGAACAAATGTGCCTGAATGTTGTACTGGGAAATGTGTGTTTGCATCTTGGCACACGAGTGACAACCTGGAGAGAAGGGCACAGCAGCAGACCTCCATCCTGCATCTCAGCTGACATCTCCTCAGACAGCTCAGGCTCACCTTGGGGTGGGCTCTTCTGGCCAGGTTCTGCTGCCAGGAGTTGAGTCTGTTCCTGCTGGTGAAGGATCCCAGAAGTAAATACCATGTAGCTTGGAGCTACTGCTTGTATGCCAGGAACAGAGAGAGGCTCTGACCAAGATGGGTGTGCTGGCACTGGACAAATACTGGGTAAGAAAAAGCCCCTGTCCCAGGAGTTCAGAGGGGGCAGAACAAATTTCTCTTAGAGCAAACGTAATGTTTGCCTTCCAAACAAGATAACAGGGTTAGATTTTAAAAAGAGGCAAAAGACTCTTGTTCTTATAAAAACACACAGGGAAAACAGCAAGCTAATCCCAGTAGAGGGAGACGGGTGAGGGGAAGGGAGGGAGTGAAGGACATTCCAGCCAATTTGTTGATGACTAACACACTTTAAAACAACAGACTGCTTTTTAAACTTAGAAGTTGACTTGCTGAGTGGTTATTCGCTGTTCACTCCCTGGACTTGATAAGAGCTCCCACAGGACATTCAGTTCTTTCCAGTTTCTCCTGCATAGGTTTATCTGTGCACATCAGTACAAAGCAAAGGGGAAAGAGGCCAGGCAGGTTTGTTTAATCTCTGCTGTGACTAATAATGGTGTGCGGGGCTGGCTGCTTTTCAGCGCAGCTTGACGCTACTAATCTGAGTGGCCTTTTGCAGCACCTTCTTATGGGACTCCCTGTTGATAATTATCATAGGGCAACCAATGGCTTTAAGAGCAAGACTCAGATGAAATTAATTTCTACCAACCTGGGAAGCCCAGAGGTCTGGGTGAGCATCACAATGGATGTCACAGAAGCTTTGGCTCAGGAGCTGCTGAGGCTGTGCAGGACTGTACTTTCTGTGGCAGCCACAGAAATGAAAATTCTTGCTGCTGAGAGCAAAGGGGCTGGTCTCTTCTAACCTAAATTATTCTGTAATTCTACAATTAATTTTTTTATGCGGTTTGAGTTATCATAGCTCCATATTTAATATTAGTTGTTTATTATTAGTGCCATATGTGTGCACCTTTAGGTCCTGTGGAGATAATCTAACTTGTGCCAGTGGTGTCATCTTTCTGGAATTCAAAGATCCCAAAGCTAATAAGGGAGTTTCATCACACTGATCATTTTGAATTATGCTTACTCCCAATATTTGCTTGTTATGTATACCTAGTAATAAGTACTTTGGAGAATGGACGTTATTCCATATGAAATGTAGTGTTTGGCTCTGCAGCACTACTGCAGTGGGAATAATAAAAATATGAATCTATTTTTAGCCCTGACCTGGTATAAACTGAGTCAAAATGGGTGGAAACAGAATGATCAAGGGTCATGCAAGAAGTTAGTGACTGAGAGGCTGAGGTGGGAATAGAAGCAAAACTGGCCGAGTGTTTCGAGTCTCAGCCTCCCGAGTACAACACAACTCTCCTCTTCCTCTTTGGTCTCAGAAATGAAAACATTACTGCAAATGAAATGAAAGTGAAATGCTTGTTTGCTCTGCTCAAGCCGCTGGAAAGAAAAGGGAAATTTCAGAAATACAGCCCTGTGAAGGGCTGCTTGGGCTGCTGACTCAAGTGCCTTCTCAGAAGCATCATGCAATGATTCTCATTGCCTTAACACTTTTATTCTTAAGCTAGGGTTTTGGCCTCTGCTGCTCCCTTTTTTGGCAGCCCTAGAGTCAGGTTGTTGAATTGGTTGGGAGCCTTCTAATTTTCAGCCTTAGTTTATTAGTAGTCAGTTCATGTCTATGTGCTCTTACACCAGCAACAGTATTTAGTTTAAGCTGTTCTTTTCCTCTCTTTTCTATCTTCCTTTCGATGTATTTATAGCCAGATATTCATATTCTTTTTCACTCTTCATTTTGCTCAGTTTACTGACCTTTCTTGTATCACTCTCTGGCTGAAGGAAAATTCACCTTTATTATTTCTAAAGAAGACTTTAGGGACTGGAATTACCCTTCTACTGCTTGAGCTTGTGGTAAATAACACATCTATGTAGTAGTGCAGGAGGAAATATGTAAAACACATTGGAACAGCAAAACATGGGTCTGTAACTCTATTGCAGCCTGACGTGAGCTGGACAGCAGCAGGCTTATGAGAGGGGGGAGTGGTGGCAGAACCACTCTCTCCAGTATCCCAGAATGGTTGTCTTTGTGCTCAGCTCCCACTGAAGCTGTCCTGTGACACCCACTGCAGGCTGAGGCCCGTTCTGTGAATGGAACCTACCCGCTGGTGCTGTGGCCTAACCACATGCCAGGGGAGATGAGGCTGCAGGATCAGCACTTGCACATTTCCTATTTTGCTATTTTCTTAAAGTTGAACTCTTTTAGCCACATGAGACTTAATTCATCATTCTCATGAGAGTAAAGAAAAATTTGAATGCAGAAACTGTAAAAGCTCAGAACTTAAGAAAGGAAATGCACGGAGCCCAACTCTTTCTCTGTTTGGACTCTCACCCGGCTCAGCCAATTTGAAACACACCATGAGGGCAGCACCACACCAGCTCGAGCTGCCTTGCACAGGGCTGTAGCCCCAACGGATGGGGAGTCACTGGCCCACATGTCTTGGCAGATCAGTTAATCAGTGTATGTTGGTTTGGGGTGACAGGAGCAGTGGCACCTCGTGCTGAGAAGGCTAGAAATGGAATTTAGCTCTGAATGGAGTTACTTTGCATTTTTATGTTTTGGATAAGTACAAAGTATCCCTGTTGAAAATGTAATCCTTGGGTTTACTCACTCTGATGGTGCACGTGTTTGTCTCTTCACTCCTTGAATGCACTGCAGTTTCCAAAGTCACCCTCTGCTCTCAGGTCAGTATTCGGTGAGATCTGTTCCCATGTCTCAGTTATGTTTCTCCTTTGCTGCCCTGTTCTTTTGGTCAGTGCCCAGAGAGAAGAGCAGTGGGACCTGCCTGTGCAGCTTGAATGCGATTAGATTGATAGTGACTAATAATCAGATGTTTGATTATTTTGGTCTGGCCTGAGTTCAGTCTCTTGTTCACTCCCAGCAGTGGGAGGACTAGTTCAGCCAAAGAAATCCATGCCGAGATTTTTACTTTCGGGAAGTTCAGGGCTTTGAGATCCAAAATTAGGTTTTCGGTTTGTGCCAGGAGGGAATCATCCACTAGATTAAGAATTTGGATGCTTTCCCTCACAAAAATTTCTGGGAGTTGTGTATCAGGTCCAGGATTTCAAATCTATTCCCAGTGAAGGCTCGGAGCTAAAGCCGTAAAGCCATGCCTCATCTTCTCATTCCAGAGATGGGGGGGAAAATGAGCTTGAAGGAGGAGTTAAAAAAAAGAAAGGAAAAATGAGGTCCTGGCAAAGTGAAGAAGGCAGTAAATCACATGGGTGGATGGGGAATGAAACTCAAGGGCGCAGGGAAGCAGTTGAGGCACCAGATAAGAAATGCTGCTTTGTAGGAAAGCTTCTCTCTTTGTTCTGATGGCTCTCCCAGACAGTTTGGGTCAAGGGGTTATTTTTAAACTAACCTTTGATTCATACGAGATGCCTGATTATGAAATATTGGAATCTTTCACCAGCAAGGGAAAAACTTCCCCCCGTGAGTGACTGCCTGGAAACCCACAAGAGGGAAGGGGTTAATGGTTATTCAGTTTACAGCTGGGAATTGCTGGTATCCAGGAAACAACGCAGAATGCACAAACCATGAGACCAGCTGGAGCCTGCTGGAATCTCATTCATGTTGGCAGAGGTGTTTGTGGTCTCGAATTCTGACATCACTGCCTTTTGCGTCACAGAGGAATGCCTTAACCACTTCTCCCTTTCTATTTTTTCCTGTCTCTCTTATTTCTGTGCCTAACTCAGATTTGCAAAGCGATGAGAAGACGCAGTTCACAAACCCCCCAAGTCTCCTGTCATCGATGTAGCCTGTAAGTGACCCCACCAGAGATGTTAGATGAAAGCTTTTTGCTGTGGAGAAGCCATGCTGAGGAAGTACAGAGTGGATGTGAATTATTCCTGTTTCCAGCCTGACGTAGTAAACTGCTGCCATGGAGAGCGGTCTGTCTGACCGGTTCAGCCGCTCTAGAGCATGTCAGTAGAGCTGGAAACTCACTGGGGTCACAGAGTTCCTGAGTTACCTGCTCGGTGTGCTGTGTCCTTCCTACCCATACAAGAGATACAGTGTGAAGGCATGACAAGCTCCTGCTTGGGTTCTGCTCTCTGAGGAGCTCTTCTGAGACTTAGGTCTCTCCAAGCGCTGCTACAGACTCACATGCCATTTAAAGACAGAGTACCCTGTCCCTACGTACTTAGCTTGTTGGGCTTCGTTCTGCCTGGCTGTAACCTGTGGATGATAATCCCTCAGCTGTTCTCTGCTGATGGCATGTCCTCTTGCACTCCAAGCAAAGCTTCCCGAAAGTCTGCAGTCCTGCTGGAGTGCACAGAATGGCACTGTACAGACCCCAGTCTCTTGTTGGTCTACAGAAACTGCTAGCATAGAAATGACAATAAAGACTCTTTTTTCCTCTTTAATATATCTGTGAAAACAAAATCCCTCAGTTACTTTTTTGAGTTCGGTTTAATGGATTAAACATGATCATCTCTATGATGTAGTTGAAAATGCATACAGCTGTTGGAATGATTTGCCCAGAAGCTGCTGTGTCTTAGTGGGACGTAGGGATGCTGGCTGGTCACCACAGCAAGAAGCCTGCTGCCCGGGGAAGGCCTGTGCCCTGTCCCCATCTGGCTCTGGGCAGGCCTGACAGAGGTGTTGAGTGAGTTCTGTTTTAGAAAAGACTGTGACCTCAGAGGGCTATGTTGAGGGAAATATATTGTATTTAAGCATTTCATGGCTTTCTTCTGAAGCCTGCATGTTTCTGGTATTTGTCTTCAGCAGCTGATCTCCAACTTCACTGCTCTGTAAGCAACCACTGATTATTCTGCTATTCTTCTTTTCATGATTAGCATTCTGGGCCTCAGAGTTCAGCCTTAATACATCAAGAGCATAGCAGAACCATCATCGAGAAGGAATCACTGTTGTAATCCTGAGAAAATGCATATGTGTCACTGGGTCACCAGGGAAATGGAAAAAAATTAACAATTGCTCTTGCAAAATTTGGGAGTAGACTATTAAAAGACTGATTTAGATCTCAGTTGTAGAAAATATTACCTAGGAAATTAATCCAGAATATTCCTACAATTTTTTTCAATATTGAAACTCACTTTTCCAGAATGTGTTCTAATGAATTTAAAGCTTAGCCTTCTTTTCCTCTGTATGTTTACACAAATATTTATCTTACTATAAATCGATCTGCGCACACACCCTTAGCCGGGTTCTCAGATTCTGAATTAATTGCATTGCCTGAAAGATTCCTAGTTGTGCATGTACCGAACGATGCCAGTGTGAAATGCGTTCCCACTCGAGGTCTAGAGGACAGCAGTCTGTGGTCTGTGCAGGGGTAAGGGTGGGTCTCAGCACTTGCTGTGTCTCCAGCTGAAGTGCCCACAGCTTCCTTTTGCTGGGGGTGAGGAGCGTTGGTTCCACACCCGTGCAGTGCCTGATAGCTGGCAGCCTGTCTCTGTGTGCCCAAGGGAGAAAAGACAAAGACATCCCCCTCCTCATCATCCTCCTCATCATCCTCCTCATCATCATCATCATCCTTCTCCTCCACACATGCAGCCCTCAAGCGTTTGGAGATGCCAAAGCGCTCCTGGCTAGTCTGCGCTTTGCTTGATGGGGCTGTTACTGACCCTAAGGAGAGGCTGTGAGAGCAGAAGGGGGAGCAGGACAGAGCACCCCGACCCCCACCTCGTGCAGTTACAGTGGCACAGCTCGCACAAATACCATGGCATACAGGTACCCAGAGCTGCTGCAAAACTGTCTCTGGGGGTCTTCAGCACACAGCTCTTGCAGGTTCATTAGCACTATTAAATTTAGGTGTGGCACGAGTCGATTGTTTATAAACTGGAATTCCTGCACTTAGGGGCCTAACACAGAGGGATTCTGATTTTCAGGAATTCATTAGCTTTACTGGGACCTGCTGAGTGTCCAGCATGGCAGTGTGACATCTTATTGAGGTACACAGTGTCTGAAAACAGTCTTTTGACTTCAAGCAATGCATCTGTATGGATTCCTTTCTTAAGAGGCTGTGGTTCTTTTCTTGCTGTTACTTGGAGGTTTTCAGCGGCCTTGGGAATTGGGCTCAGAAGCTCAGAGTCTCACTTGGTACATGGTTTCAACTTTGCAGGATGCTTGGATAATCCGGACAGGGTGACTGCCTCAGATCTTACACTGCTGTATTTAAGGCCCTGGACCCAGGCCTGTTTCCATTTTTGGTGCTTTTTTCCACAGGCAGAAATAAGGCTTTTCATGGCAGACAGAAGAAAAGCCGCAGAGGTAAATAACCCTTCCACAGGAAGTGCAGTGGCTTTGTTTTATGTCTGTCACACACACTCCTGATCCCGAAGTGGGGCTTCTAGGCAACACAAATAAACACCACAGTTCACAATACTATGCTGGGCTCATATCCACCCTCACAGATGTTGCTGTCTTCCACTGCATAGGAGGCATTATCACAGGGATGAGAGTAATCAATTTAGTAGCTGGACTTGGATCGAAAACAGATAGCTGGTGCAATCTCAAGAGCTGGGCTACGCATTGCTGGGCTGAGCTTTGTCTGTGCTAGACTAGTTAAGGCAACCAGAGCAAACACCTGGCATCATTTAACAACTTGACTAAAAATGTGTTTTTTCATATTAATGCTGGGAGGAATGTGCCTCTGACCCCTCCTGGGTGTGGTGTGGGGAAAGCCACAGCCATTGGAAGAATGTCATTAACGTCAATCAGGCAGTGATCAAAAAACAGCCCCACCCACCCCACGATGGTGTGAATGTGTCACACAGACACTAACTGTTAACAGCAACCAGTGCGTGGGATTGCTTTGTCGGCCCTGTTTGAGCTGTGTATGTTTATTTTTTCCAGGCATGATCCTGTTCTGTTTACCAATCTTTTTATAATCAAGTCACCATATTGGATTGCTTGGGCTAGGGTCATCCCACTGGGACACCCCTTGTGCTTTCCAGTCTTGTCCTCCTTGGCTTCCCAGTTCTGTTTTCACAGATAAGTGACATTTCAGTCTCCAAGCAGTATTTTTAAAGCTAGCTGGAATTGTAATCACCAGTGTGATCAGGACATCTTACAGGTACTATGCAGCATGTCTGGCTGTCACTGTGCATAGCCCACGGAGTAGGAGATGTGGCATTCAAGGAACTGTCTGGGCCTGTCCTTAAGTCTAATGATGATAACCTGTAGTTAAGTCTTTAGTACAGCATATGACATTCTGTACCAATTAAGATGGAGTAATGCCATCTTCATGTGAACTCAGTACTCACCAAAATCAATGGTAGGAGGGCTGTGTTAATCTGCTTATTTTTAGTGATAATCTACCTTAAAGCTGAGGTTTGGTCTTCTACTCACTACCTGGAGTGACAGTATATTTACTGACCTAGCAAACTGAGCAAACAAGCTAAATGTTCAAAGTGGGGTGTGAAGGAAACCATACCAACTAAATTAGCCTGATTTTGTATCAAGTCTGGGTGCAGATGCTGTTTGAAAATCAATTGTGTTGTGTTATCTTCCTCAGTCTCCATGTCCAGAACTCATATTGCATCTTTTCCTTTCCTTGGCATCGTTGTTTATACTTCTGTTTATGATCAGAAGAGGAACTAAAGGTCCGAAAGCCTATCAGAAGATTAAAAACACCACACAGAAGTAACTTGCCTAAAGTCATGTGGCAGGTCCATGGTTGGTTTTAAATCAAGTAAATGAATGCCCATTGTATTACACTGCCAAAAAAAAATGTGGAAGATCATCCCAACTTAAACAGGGCACCATACAGTCTACGTCACAGAGTCTGCGTGCAAGAGCTGCTGATGGTTATTGTGTGACTGTGTTTTACAAAGTTAGTCCTAAGGGAATATTTTGCAGTCAAGTGATGGCTGAGAGCTCTTGCCCACCACAGCTTCCTGTCTCACTCCCCAAGGGCAGGAATCTATGTCTGTCCCATGTGTAAAGTCACATTGGATTTGGATTATTCTCTGCATTTTTCTTTAATTATGTGCCCTTTTTTGCTTAAGAGACTCTTAAAATTTTCAAATATAATAAGAAATAATAATAACCAATTAACAAGCTGTGGGTATTAAGCAGGAAATAACAGACTCAGACAAAAGTCAAGGATTATCCTGGGAAATGACGTTGATGGAGCACTTGGTTCTGTGAGGCAATCTGGGGTTTTGGCTGGGCTTAAAAATGAGGCAGCACGACTTTACAAGGTAAAGCTTTGGCAGAAATCACCAAAGAAGTTTTTCTGCAGGGTTGAATGTGGAGGCAAAGGAGCTGTTTTATTTCCATTTCTCTCACTAGCATTACTGTATCGCTTGTGCTCTTTGTCATACTGGACCCCTCATGTCAAGGCCGTAGCATTCTCTGTGTTAACCAAAACAGCCCTGGGGCAGCAGCCAGGGTATAAGACATAATTATACAAGAAAAAAAATTCCCCATATACTGTATTTCCCTTGTAAAGTTAATACAAACCATATGGATAAAAGCATTTTTGTGTTGTAACTCCACCAGGACCATCAAATATTATTTATATAGCATGCAGCATGCACTGAAGAACAGGGCTAGCAGTATTTGCATGAACAGCTTTGTCAGGCACAAACCAAACATGCTGAGTGGAACCTATGATGAGTAGCATCCCAGAGATTTTGATACACCCTGTGATCTCCAGCTGTATGTTTGGAAGCAAGATGTCACAATGTGTAACTACCCCATCAGAGAGTTACAGTTGGACAGTATGTTTGTATACAGAGCAATGTATAGGAACTTATAAAATCATTTCAGATGGTATGGGATTTGAAAATATGGCCTACACAGAGGATGCTGCAAAGCCAAAACGTTGCATTGTTTGGTCTTCCTTTTGTGGTTGAACACTGAGGTTTAAAGACATCTTATGCAAATATAATAAGGTACATCTTCCAGAGTCGTTGAAAAAGTTTATAGCTTTTCTACTACCCACCTCCCTACCCCAAGAAACCAGCATGTGAAAGCATTAGCTACTAAAAGCAAGTTCTCCTTATTTTATCTACATTTCAGTTTGTACACCTTAGCTTTCTATGCAGAAGCCAATAGTATAAGTGGACCTAGGCATGAACTGTGTAGCATATATACTGAGGGCTCCATTAAATGGTTCATGAAGGACATTCTGATAACACTCCTGGACAAAATAAAAGCAAGAGGGAAGAAGAACAGTTTATCATCTCTGCAAACAGGAACACTTCTGTAGGACCAAGGATTTATCCCTGTGATCATCAAATATTATGTGAAGTCCAGGACAGTGCGCAGACAAACTAAATTGGTTTCATTGGTTTAATTAGGAGTACTTACCTAGGAAAGGATTGGGTACAATCTCAACAAGAATTTCTGCATTTGCTCTTTTCTTGTGTAGCCTTTCTCATGTGAATCAGGCTTTCAGGATCAGGATCAAGGCCCTTGTCCAAAGACTGCTCGAGTCAATGGAAAAACTCTCATTGTCTTCAGAGAGCTTTGGATCAGGCCCCAAAAGTTGAGTCATACTTTGAATAGAACATTATTTGAAGCAAAACAGGCTCAAGGCTTCATTCACGTAGAGGTTTTAACTCTTAAGTGAAATTTCCTGAACACTTCCCTGTGCCCTGCTGCCTACTTCCTGCTGCCTCTTCCTCCGAGGACACACGTGGTCAGGGAGAAGACCAGGAGCCCAGTGCCTAACTGGAGTTGTCTTCACCCTGATCTCTGCTATGTTTCCTCCGTTAAATGAGGAAATGGAGAGATGACTCTGCCATATGACCAAAATGCAAATGTCCCTCATATGTAACAGTAATGCCCTAGTTAGGTTCTGAGACCAGACTATGTCCCATAGTGTGGCAGAACATCCACACACTGATGTGAAACAAGGAAGTGGCTCCATGTCAGTCACTCGAAAACATGACTGGCCACCTGCTCATGAAGGACTGGAGCTTACTGTGCTCAAGGGCTTTTAGTAGGAACCACCATCACCCAGAGACTGGGCATTGCTGACTTAATCCACCACCATTCACATGCCAAACTGAATACATACCTAATGCCTTTTCCCCCAAGAATGAGAGGAAAAGTGTCCTTTTTTAAATTTCAGTCCTAATATTACTATTGTTATCTAGCAGTTAGTATATGTTTGACCAAGTTTTATTTTCAATTCCCACAGGCATCTGCATGACTCCAAGTATACTTTGGGAGCCTGTTGCTTCTGGATGGAAAGGTTCTGGAGTATTTGGACAGAACTCCTCTTTGGTAAGCAGAAATGGCAGATGGACTCTTCTATTCTTTTGGGCTTCAGAACAGAGAAATAGTTGTTATACCTCATACTTTCTGTTCTATTGCTTGTTTCACATCATCAGGGCAAAGATCCTGGATGGCAAGATGCATTTGTACTTATTTTCACATGTGACATTTAAGAGGCAAAGTGGATTGTGAAGATTTTCTGCAGATGTGTTTTCTGCTTGTGATAGATAATCTAGAAATATGAGGGGTGTTTTGAGCCTCTATATACAGGTACTTCATATTTACAAATTTCCATCCATTAAGAAGTGTCAAAAGTAGCTTTTTATTTAAGAAGCTGCCGCTGCTCAGCACTTGAACTCATGTTGATTGGTTGTATGTTTTTAATTCTTATTTCCAAGTTCTGTGTGCCAAAGTCATGAGAGCCCACAAAAAACAAGGGACCAGTGGAACAAGCCTAGTGCAACTACTCAATCCAAATCACAGTTAGCTAAATATTAGTTTATGTCAAGGTGCTATCACAAGGGAAATACAGCCACTAAAGCGATCTACATACAAAGGAACATGAAGCATATAACCCATACTGCAAGAAATATGCATTACGTACAACACAATCCCCACGTACCGGGTCCACACACAAGCACGCGTGCAGCGTGTACCCACCAACCCTGCAAACACAAACCCATGCAGAACGAGTTACCATCTGTGAAGGATGGGTGAGTTTGAACCTCTCCACATCAAGTTGGGCAAGCAGATTTTTGGTCTAGTTAAGGTTTTCAAGTTCTCAGAACATCTTCTTCTCTGCACTGGGTTAAATCATTCACCTTCCCAAACTGTCCTTGAAGAACACACAAGTATTACCCTAAAATAATTAATAGCTTAGTAGCTAGGACAATTAGCTGGGATGTGAGAGATTTTGTAAGTCAAAACCAGAAGTAGAATTTATGCCCCAAGTCTAGCATGAGGGTATTAATCACCAGACCAGTGGTTGCTTTAGGGCTTTCCTTTTGTGCTGTTCTATTTTGATATAAAACCCAGCAGATCACTGGACCTAAATAGAGATAATTTTGAGCACAATGGTCAGAGTACTTCTGTGGGATGTGGGAGACGAAGTTCAATACATATTTAATATTTATACAAAATAGGACAGTTCCAATCCCATGTTCCCATGAAAAATTTCAGGTTCAACATAGTGTAATTTTCCTTTAAAAAAACAGCAGAGAAACTCTTCATCGGAAAATTCCCAAGTAGCTTTTCCTCTTGAACCACCTATGGGGTTTGCCAAAGTAGTTGACGTACAATGAGATTTTTGCCCTCTGTAATTTAAATCCATGACTTTTTTTCTAAGGGTGATTCATTTTACAAAAACACACAACAAATAAACAAACATATAACTGGAGTTAAGAAGAAGCATGTGTTATGGATTAGGGAAAAGAGCACCCCTCGAAAGCTCAGCTGGTCCTGTTCATTATAAAGATAGTGTTATTTTTTTCCATTTCATTGTCTTCCTTTTTTGTCTGTGCTTCTTTTCTCACAGTGTCTCCCCTCAGTTTTTCTCTGTGGTAAGTGCTCTCTCCATGTGCCATTTGTTTGCTTTCTTTGCTGTTAGGCTTTGTCTAGACCAAGATGTGGAGCACGTTAGCTTATACTAGTTAACAGTAGAACAGATAAGACAGTGAGCCTTTGAACGTGTTTTAAATTGACTTAAATATGCTAAAACATTTAATATCCTGTTGTCTAGATGAGCCCTTTATTTGTCTGAAATGAATGCTGTGTCCTTTTTAGAGCAGTCTAAATGGCAGTGCCATCACCTTATGTTCTGAGCACCTTCCAGCAGCTGCCATACGCAGTTCATTCTCTCCTCCCCTTCCCAGAGGGACACCTGGCTTTGAAGGCACATGTTTTTCTTTCTATAGATTGTGTCTTGTGGAAAATGGCATACCTGCATGGTGTTTGTGTTTGAGAAGGTGGGTCAAAGCATGCCTGATGCTTAGAGTAGAAGGTAGTAATGGACCTCAGGTGATGGAGAGTGTATTACAGGACCCAGGGCTGTTCCCTTATCAAATGAACTTGAACTGAACTGAGTATGCAAAGCTATGGTGTTTGTAAATATGTGCTGCAAATACAGTGGAGAGAGACAGGGAGAAGTAAACGGAAGCAGCTTAGGGCAAAAATAGGAATAAAACCCATGATAACTTGATAGAATGTATTACTTCCCACCTAATTTGAGATTTCAGTGTTCTCTCCTCCCTTTCCCTCACTGCTCAAGTTCCTGCAGCAAGTTTTGAGCCACTCTAATGAAATTACAGTGATTGACAGTGCAAGTAACTTGATCAAAATTAAACTCACTTTTCCCAATAGGTCCATACACGTTCTTTCTTTGTTGTGTAGGAAATGCACATGTGTAACTAAATCCAAATTTGGCAAAGATACGACTTTTGAATCAATTCACAATGACTCTCATTCATTCCACTGTAGCATCTCACACCAGAATGTGATCAGCTTCATACAGCAATATCCCTGCCTGTTTTATTTCTTTTAAGCATGTAATTGGTGAGGCAGGATGTACCTGGAATGTGTTTTGCTGCAGCAGGCACAGCAGCTCTGCCCTTTGGAAACTGACACTCAGGATTTCTTAGCTCCAGTTGTCATAAGAAGAAATAATTAATTAGCTGTGGGACTGGGGCAGGACAGGGGTCTAAGAGGTTGGGAACTGTCAGGGAAATGGCTAAATAGATTCAGGGAACAGTAAAGCAGTCCAAAAGCTGGAGGAGAACTGCTGGAGAGATCTCTGGTTTGAAAGCCAAAGGTTTCCAGGCAAAAGCCAGAAGGGCTATATAAACGTAACTGAGTGGGTGGACAGAACAGATCAGCCATGTATTCAGAGGTCTTTCGATTCACTGACCCTCTTTAGCACCAGACGCTGCTTTTAATGCACAGCTGGCTGGTGGAGGAGTATTTCAGTGTAAACAGAGTGGGAGATGGCTCTAACATCCAGGACGGAGCCAGGAGCTGATTGCCCAGTACTGTACTTGTCCCAACTGGAGGTTGGATCCTTTTGATCATGTCCCACACGTTGTACTGTATTCATGAATCACTTCCTGCCTCTGCCCTTTCTGCTCGCTGCGGCATCACGGCAGCACTGCTCTGGGACTGGGTCCTGCAGCCTGGGCTGAGCTGTTTGTGTTCTCTGTGCGCTGTCCTGGCGCCTGCTGGAGCGGAGAAAAGGCTGCTGTGCCTCTAAACTGCTGTGTCATACTTAGTTATTAATGACCAAGAACCACATGACACAAAGTTCTGGGAAGCTCAAGCAGATTCCAGGAAGGGGTCAAGGAGTTCAATAAACAGTTTTATTAGAACTTGAATCGCAACCAAAAGGCTACACATTTACTTTTTTAATAAAAACTTTGTGAGTGTTACTTGAATTTAGAAATCCTGTGAATGGTAGAAAAAGCACAGAGGGTTATCTTTTCTTCCAGTTGATTTTTATGTCACTGCTAGTTCAAAGTTTTCCTTGGTAAGGAAACCTGAATACACCCTTCATTTCATATAACCCCAAACTCGTGTGGGTGGAAGGGGCCTCAGACCTCCCCCAGTGCCCCTCCCCCAGCCACAGGCAGGGACACCCTACACTAGCCCAGGGTGCCCACCCTGGACTGGGTAAGCTTTGAGGGCCCTTCCCACCCAAACCAGTCTGGGACTCTGGGATGTGATGAAGTGTACACAGTCGAAGGATCAGACTCTTGCCTCAGTTACACTGGTAGAAATTCAGAAGTCAGGGGAGCACTGCAAACTACGTCTCACGCTATCGCAAGCCTTGTGTAGGCATGTCCCACCTCACGGTACGAAGGAGACAAATTCTGGGTTGGTTTATGATGTTAGCAGTGTGCAGGGTTATCATTCGGGGTGACAGACACCATATCAATGCCTGTTGCGGAGAACAGGTGGAAAGGGCTTTCACACTGACATAGAGGGACAGTGGCACAGTGAAAAGGGCTGGGGTGAGGCTCAGCAGGCACATGGCTGCACCTCAGCGTCCCCACAGTAAGTGGCACTAATTGGCTCTGTTCCGTGGAAGCAAGCCCGTGAACTGCAGAAGTTGGTGCTCAGTAAAAAACAATTTTTCAGTAAATTGCCTTTGCTAAAGTAATTGCTTTTACATTATCTCTACCACACACTCGTTAAGACCAAGCTACAGTTCTGTCTCACTGAACATGCTTTTAATTAGTGTTTCTGGCTTTACTTTTGCGTTTCCGTTTACTGCCATCAAGCACTATGAGGTATCTAACGCTGTGCATGGTATAAATTGATCAATTTGTTCATTCATCAATTGATGTGTGTCGAAAGAAATGGGACATAGGAATACATCTCCCTTTGAAGTGACCATAAAGCATCTATTATAGTAAATATTAATAACTCATTAATGAGCATTGCTATTCTGCTGTTACTAATGAGTACCAAGGCACAGAAATTAAGTGTCCGAGCCAACTTATTCTGGAGTAAATTCAGGTGCTTTTTGGCCTTACTAGAAAGTGAAGGAACATGACCAAGTCGCTCCTTGAGATAAATAGAAGAGCTAAAACTAGAGGCCAGGTCTACCTCATACTCCACTGACCTGTCCACAGGACAGGCCCTTGTTAACGCTGGCTTTTGTTGGCTGGTTGCTACAAACCACAGCTCTGGATGGTGATGTTTAGCAGTTCTGTGTATCAATAGAGAGAAGAAAACTTTCCCCCAGTAGTGCTGAATAGACAAAAGCTCTGCACTGGGTGTTGTAGGTACCTCTGGGTTAACACACAGCAAGTACCAAACGAGATACACAGAGCTGCTTGGCACTCTTCAGTGGAGGAAGTGAAAAAACATCGCATCTGTTTGAAATAAACGGGGAATTTTAGAGCGGCAGAATGGAATTACCCAGGCTGGGATCTGACTTCAGTTAACTGCTGTTAACTCTTGCAAAAGCAGCCACAAGCTTTTCAGTGAGCACACTGGTGAGCTGTTCAGTTCAACCTCTTGATGTAGAGGTGACACTTCAAACATCCTTGTGCCTCCCACCAAGAGGCGGTGGGCTGGCTCACTGCTGCCTCAGAGGAGACCATGATGCTGTTAATCTGGATGGCTGCTTCCACACCTCTGGGGTGTACCAAAGCCTTTGCCTAAAATTCCCCGCTACTTGTGATGGCTGCTGAGGCTTCTCACTAGAAAAGCTGCCTGAAGCACGGCAAACCCAACCTGCAGGTATCTGTGTATTGATAAATACCAATAAAATGTCAATTATTTGCAAAGGCTGTTGGAATTCCATGGTGCTGCAGAACACTCCATAAACTATTCACAAATGGATATACAAAGGGTATTTTTTCATGCCAGATTTCAGACAATCTGAATCCTTGGTTATGTCTAAAGCTGACTGGAAGGTGTAATTGTGGCATGTACAGGAAACCTCTGAACTACTTTTATCTTAGGTGGCACAGGAAACAGGAGAAATGAAGGCATGTGGACATAGATTTAAGCTTTATAAGCCTTTGTAAGTTTACTAGTTCTCTGGGTACCAATAAAGGGGGTGCAGCTTAAGAGCTGCAGATCACCTTACACAAAAGCAATACATCATTTCTTTGCCCCACAATACGAACCAATTCTAATCAAACATGTTGCACATTTATAGTTGGTCTCACAGCTTCCTGGGGTTTCTAGCCTCATAGGAAACAAAGTACAAAACTTAGCAGAACTAATGAATCTTGGCTTTCCTGTGGTGTGGGCTCTGGTGGGTGTGAGCCCCGTGGGGAGGTTTTCCTGTATCTGGGCATCCACTGTCCTTCTTGTCTGCTTTCTGTGGTGGTGCATACAGCGTCATTCTACTGAAGCTTTCCCCTTCATAGATGCATTCATAAAATCTCTTCTTTACCTGACTGCTACAGTGAAATATAAGATCTTAACACAATGTAGATCTTTGTCTTTATATCAGATTTAGTGGAAAGCTGCCAGTTGCTTCAAAATTGTAAAGAATTGATGGCTAAAGAGACATGTGTATGTGACATACACAAACAGCACAAACACATAAATCCCATTTCTTTAGGAAATCGAGTTAAAGATAAGGAGATGAGCAAGAAAGAGTCTGCAGAAACCCCTGCTAAAGGTGAAGTTAGCATGAAAATGGGGGAGATGGCAAAGGAAAATTTAATGTTTCGCTGAATGAGTATTTCTCCCAAATTTTTAATTCAAGCTCAGTTTATTTGCTGCAAAAGGAATTATATAAAATTAAACTGTCACTAAAATTTCTGTGAAAAGTTTTAGATCAGGCATAATTAGAAAGCCCAAGAAAGCTCCTAAACAACCACCAAACAAGACAGACAGATCTCTTTTAGCTGGAAAATGTAAGGATCAACAGAAATATGATGTGGGAAAATATACATGGACTGAGGTGAAAGTTCTTAGGAAGCAAGGATCATTCAGTGACTTGCCTTGGATTTGGGTGACAGTGAAAAAAAATTACCGTCAGAAGTTGTCCAAGCAACAGTGTCCTGTTTATATCTTGTGGTCTTATGAGTAACTGACTGGAAAAAAACAAGAATGAAAAGATAACAATTACAATAAAATTAAATTAAATAAGCCAGTGACTCATTACAGGCAGTAAAAACAAAAACAAGATCATTTAGGACTCAATCGCAACAGAAGAATTAAGAGGAAACACAAAAATGGCCAGGAGGTTTTCCTTATACACACATACAACCACACTGAGGCAGGAAAGGATCGAATTGATCACACAACTACAGTGGGAGGCAGAAAATTCAGCAGATATTCACTATAATGCCACATCCTTTGGGCAGCCATGCTCATTTTAGTGAGACCAGGTGTGGACACAACTCACTCTACCAGGGCATATCGCTGGTGGCAGCCGTTTGCCTGCATAAACGTGTTTTATTGAGCAACATCGTCAGGCTTTAGCAAAGTGTTATCACTGAAGCCCCATCCTTGATCTCCTTCATAATTTTGACAGAGACTCAGGGCTATTCCCAGAATAAGGGCAATCCAGGAAACTCTTGAAATATTTAAGTAAATGTGAGCTCAGTTTCAGATGAGTCTGTTGGGACCATTTGTGCAGTTACTGGGCTCCCAAAGCACAGTAGTGCTAGGAACTGCACTCGGTGTTTTTCACAGGGATGTGACCTGAAATGCTGAGCCCTGCTCTGCTGTAAGGCTTTGAGAAAAATAACAATAAATAAATACAACCCCCCAAAACCCAATCCCAAACATCTAGAAGATTTATTTTGAAGAAGTGTATTATATAAAGGGGTACCTTGACTTTTCAATGCCATTAATTGCCAATACCAAGCTGACAAATTGAGGGTAGAATATGAAAATCCCTAAAGTGTGTGGTCATTTGTGTTCATTCACCTCCAAACAAACTCGATCTTTCTGTCTATTTTGTCATATATTTCTTGTGTTCTCATTTCCTGGATATCTTAAAGATCATTTCTTTGGTATACTGAGCTTGATGGACAGATGGGCACAGTGACTCTTGAACTGCTTTTGAGTTGTTTGTGATACAGTTTAGGGACCTTTAACTTTGCTGCAGCAGAGAGGTCAACCTGCTATACCCAAAGCCCTAGAAATTCTGTGGAAATGCATCTTGTTTAGCTCTGCTTTAGCACTGCAATCCAAAGAACAAAAAGCACTTCATAAACAATGGCTCTTCATGCCACCAATAAGGTAAAGTAGTATCTTGGAGGAAAACAAGACACAAAGCAGTGAAGTGATTTCCCCTTGTTTGCTCTAGGGGAGCAATAAATAGAATCTAAATCTCCTGACTGCTTGTCCTGTGCTTCGGCCACGAGACCAGGCTTCATCTGACAGACACTCATTCCTGGTGTGTGCATTGTTTTTCTGCACAGATGGTAAATCCTCCTGCAGAGTAAACAGCCTGCAAAGGGAACAGCTGCAGATGCCGTTTTGACAAGCCCCTCGCCTGATGCTGGCCATGTGGAGGATTTGTACCCGTCAGATACATTACACTGGCCCCGTGTTCAGCTGTGCCGTGCTGTTTACAGGCTGGTTCCCTGGAAGTCAGCAGAGCTTCTCACAGCGAGTCCCTCAATTCTTGAAAAGACATGACTCAAGTATTTTTAACTGTTTCGCACCAAACCCTTTATGACTGTACTGTGCACGGCTGTTCTGTGCTTGAGTTACTTCTGTCCTTTGGTGTGCTGTCACCCAGCAGGAATGTTCTTCTTGAGTGTTCCTGGCACTGAAGATGAGCCGTGAGGTTAGCACAGAGCTGAACAGATCTCATGCTCACTTACATTTACCCGTCTATATATTTCAAAGCTTTCAGGGCTGAACAAACACATTCCTCAGGAGCAGCTCAGCTCTTTCACCACCACGAAAGATGCTGCCTGAGACCCCGCTGCCAGTGTCTGGTTTGCACACGTGGGCCTTCTCCTAGGGAAGAAGCTGTCTGGTCAGTGAAGAGACCCAGTATGAAAGGAGCATTTTCTTGCCCCTCCCCTCTTCAGCCCCGGGTTGCACAGAACTCAGGGACACAGAACACTCTCATGTTGCATGTTTGTATTCATTGTGCAAATGTTTACTGCTGACATCAAGCTCCAGTTTGCTAGATGCATGCTCTGGTTTTGATGAATGTGTGCTGAATTTATGCATCTGCTCTAAAATAGTAACTTACCAACTGGGTTTAGTATTTTAAAATGTCACTGCCATTGCTGTAACAGATGCAGCAATAAGCTGACAACCCAGATTTTCCACTGAGGTCTCATTCATGGATGCTGCTTTTGTAGCAGAATCTGTCAGTTCTCCAAAGTGTAACTCAAAGGTAACTGCTGCTGTGCGTTTCTTAAAATGCTGAAGATTGTGTCCCAGGTGCTGTAAGTACTTCATTTAATTTAACCCTGGAAATGTACTCAGTTTGTGACTAGGCAAATGTAGCAGAATCAGCCCCTGTTTGAAGAGATTACAAAGTAAAAGATGATAATAGAGAGACGAGAAGTTTGGAGCTACGAAGAAGGCAGAAGAGTTTTCTGAGAGGTTATTGGAAATTCACTGGAAACCACCAAGCTATAAAACTAGAGGCCAAGTTCACATCATCTGCACTGACATCTAGTCAGTTCAGCACAAATTAGAAGGGGGGACTGAGTCAGCCTCTGTTCCGCCTCTTCCAAAAACTAATGAAACCTCCAGAAGAAGCATCCTGCCGAATTGCTGTACTGCCAGGCTGAGCAGCTCGGAAGCAAACAGGAGGTGTTCTGGCAGGGATCCTCACCTCGAGGCCCTGTCACATCAGGAAAGCCAGGCTATCCCGCCTCAAGCAGCGTGTGCTCCTGCACTCGGACCAGAGCTGGAGCACAAAACATGCAAAGGTTGACCATGATGTGACACAATGGCTGCAGAAAGTGGCATAAAGGAGTGCTTCCATTGGTGATTTAGGAAGGCAGAGGAGGGCCGTACCCTCGGTGAACTGGCAGAGGATCTCCTCAGGCAGACCAGCTAAAGAAGAGAGTAACAGTAGCAGCTTTGGTCTATACTGATAGACTGAGCTTAAAGCCATCACGGAATGTTTGTTAGTCACCGGTGCTACACACAGCTCAGGCTCGGAGGTCAGCTTTGGTGGCTGCACAGCTCAGGCCTGGAGCAGCTGCAGAGATCCTGGTTGCAAGGTGAAGCCAGCCTAAGCCTATCCTTAACCCTGACACATTTTGAAACTTAAGCTACAAGGTGCAAGGAACAGGGACCATTTTGGTTTAATATCAGTACAGAGTGGGACTAATGTTGTGACAGAATGGTCTGGCAGGACGTTCCCATATCTCTGTCTGTATATTACTGGCTCTGTAAATGAACTGCTGAGAAAACCAGTGTAACTGCCAGGGCATGAGAAGGGGCATTTTACCTTGCAGCTATCAAACCTCTTGGTTTCAGTATCTCCCCGATACTGAAACTTGTACCAAGCTTACACCACCAAAAAATTTCTCAGGCAGTAAAATTTGCAGTCAGTTGAGTTTCGCTAAGCGAATGAAGTTGTACTTGACAAGTGTTTTTATGACAGCCTATCTGTGTTTACTATCACACCAATCTAATGAAAAAATATTTATAACTGGCATTTGTGTCGAAGCAAATGGGGTAGAGCTGAACTTAGAGCAAGTGCAAGTACTGCCATGCATGCACTTCTGAGCGCTGGCTGTCACACAGATCCCCAGTGAGCTGCGATTTATTTCCCTGCAGCCCATGGGGAACTGGAGTCATTTGCAATAGAACTAATTTTTGGTTTCTGCAAGGCAAACAAGCGAGGGGAGAGGAGAGGAAGCAGCAGGCATACATCAAGTGGTCTTTAAGCAGCTAGCCTCTGCCAAGGGAAGATAAGGAAAAATGAATTAGCTACTCTGGAACCAACTCCACGTCTTTTTTCTTAAATAGCGTCGGCTTGGTGCCTAGTTAAAGCACATCTTTGCTTTGAATGCCTTGTTTCCGTTCCATGTCAATTTTCTAGTGCTAAACTAATTTGCTGAGGCTCTGCTAATGTCTCTGCCAGAGGAGCTTCCATTGCTCTTATCTTTATTTACTCAGAAACATCACGACAGTGTATTTTAGCCCTCTTTTCCTTTCAAATGTTTTCCAGCATTATTCCCCGTGTATCCCAAAAGCTGCTTCCTGCACAGTGATACATCTTGGCTAGAGGGTAACGCATATCCAGCAGTAATGCCCTGGACACATGTTGCACAGTGGAGATTAGCAGAGTACTGACTAGCTGATAACCCTAACCAAGTCTGAAGCTCTGCAAGTCAGAAGGCTGAAGTGCCACGGACACCCCAGAGCAGCACTGGAGGGTGTAGGTGCCCAGCAACGTGCTGTACAATGTCCACCCCAGTGAGGACCCCACTCTGCTTGAACCAGTGTCACTTGTCCTTATCAGCTCCAAGGCACATGGCTGCCTTCCACAGGGAGCTACACATCCTACTGAGCTTGGGAAGTCACAGCCATGGTTGATCTGGACTGCTTAGCATCAGTCTCTTCTTCGCTCCTTCCAAAATTACTTTGAGGATTCTGGGCTGGATGATGGGTTTTCCAGCAAGTAACTGCCACAAGAAACAGGGATGCGCCTTGAGAGCTGGGCTAACATCATGAGACAGGCCCTTACACAGTCCACGGTCCCTCATCTTGACACAGCTGAATCTAGTGGCTCCACATAGTTTATTTCAAGCTTTTAAGTCAGGGGAGCATTTAATGATTTTGTAACTCAAATCTGTCCTTAGATCTGCCTGTGTCTGCTCCATTCCTGAAGGCCAGCCCGCTCTCTGTCTGGAGCACTGGGACACGGCTGTACCAGAGCATCTGCCCTGGCTGGAGGAGCTCACTGCAAGGCAGAAGGCTGATCGCTCCCTCTTTCTGAGGGTCAAAGGAAGAGTCTCCCTTGAATGAGCAGGATGATCTTTTTCCCTGGGCTAACCCTAGTGCCTTTCCTGAGCCAGTCCTGACACTCCCTTCCCACAGGCAGACTGCCTCCAGCAGAATAAGGCACAGGCCATCCCTCTCTCCTGGGAGCCTGTTCCATACCTTCAGGGACATGCGCTGCTTCTTATCCCTTTTCCTCACCTGCTTACTTGTGACACTTGCTGGGACCAGATTTAATGGCACACCATTTAGAACACACTGAGGATAGAGCCCAGGGTTACACTGATTAGAGCTTCTCTTCAGTTTCCTGTTAAACCTTTTTCAATTATACAGCGTTTTTCGTCACGATGTTAAAATGGAATGCAGTGGGTTTGTGCTTTGGAATCACAGCTAAGGACTTTCCAGCAGTTTCAGACAACAAGGTACCAGTGCCACCTCTTGTTAGTAAAACTGGATAGCAACAAGGCCATGAACAGTAGTCCAGGACTAGCCTTTCTCTGTTCCGCTGCTGTCACAGAAAGTCACCTCCACAGTTAGCTTATAGGGACACGGTGGATGTTGGACAGAAAATGTTTACACCTGAAGTATGTTTGCAACAGTGACGAAGTTTGAACAATCCTGCACTGCTGCCGCTGCGGGGATAGAGATGCACAGGGCCAAGCTGGCTGTCCTGGGAACAGCAGCACAAGTTACCATTGGAGTCCCAAATTCCCACCTCTCTGCTCTAAGCACTAGCACAGAACCCAAGTATCCAATCAACTGCTTCTTCCCCAAGGCACACAGGACTGTAGAAGAACAAAAGCTCCTTTTAATTCCTGTTTTAAATTGCCCAGAATCTCAGACTGAGCCTAGGACTCTGTTGCTATGTTCTGGTTAGAACTTGTCAAGAGAACCTAAGGCATGAATGAATGAAACAGAATCAGTGAGAAAAGAAACAAAAGTAGCAGAAGGAGAAATAATTGGAATAGGATGATAGACCTGGTGAAAGAGCTTGGTCAGGAAAACCCAAGTCCTGGGCCTCCATCTCCTGAGTAGTTAACCGCACATTTACTTTACCACGCTGCCCACTTCCTTCTTCTATTAACAAAGGTGCACATATCCAGAGGTAATTGCGAAGTATTACAAGTTTCAGTTAAGATTTCTCTTTTGTACAACTGCAGGGCTCATTCCATGAAATTGGATGAGCTGCTGTATGCTGCTGAACTCCTGACTTCTGCACCCCTGGGATGAAGTAGCCTGTCTCATCTGCTCCTCAGGAGAAGCCCAGGGTATCTATCCACACCTTCCCCTGCACACACGTACCCCGCCCCAGGAAATGAACGTGCACTTGTAGCATGTACAAAAACCTCTCTGCTGGCTTAAGGATGAACAGAAACATCCACAGAGATGCAGCTGAGAGGCCTTCAGCATGTTAGTAACCAGACTACAAGCTCAGAAAGACTCTGGTACAACCCCTGGCTGTTAAACCCACAGTACCACATTTGTGCTGCTGTTGCTACCAGCCTGTATTGGCCTAGTGCAGGTAAATCAGTATGTGTTGCCATTGCTCCTTCCCCCTTGGTGATGCATCAATATATCCAAAGGTAGGACACTTTAAAGAAGCAGCTACTCCCGCACTTTGATCTTTACAGGATGGTCTATGCAGATGACCTCAGCGGGCTTTTGTTTAGTAGCTTGTTACTTGGTGTGCTAGAACTGAAGATAATCAACTTTGATGTAATTTGTTTGTTATTTGGTGCACTGCTGCTGACCAGCCTGGCCCTTGGGTTTGGCCTTTGCAGTTCCCATGTGTACGTCTTGTCCCTGAAGAGGGGTGAGCTGAGGGAGCTGGTGTTCCATCCCGTACAGGATAGATCAGTTCACATAGCATCTTATACAGAAGACACAGTAAGTAGATTGACAACCTGTCAGACTATAAGGGAACAAATTTGACGAACGTGGTTTCTTGGAGGCCATGGCAATAAAATTCCACTGTTACATCCTGTAATGAGGACAGAGGCAGCACCCTGCATGTGCGCAGGCGCTCTAGCACAGTCACAACAGGAGCATGCTGCTTGTGCAATCCCCAGATGGTGCAGCCATAAGAGTAGCCTCTTCCCTGGTGCAGCTCAGTCATACTCGCTTCCTCTAACAGGGAATTTCCAGCCTTGTTAACGTTGCCTCTCCCTTATCCAATGGGCGTTGGAGCTTTGCTCTGTAAATCGGGCCAGAGCATGTTTTTTCAGAGGGCTTTCTCCAAGAAACCTGGGTTATAGGAGGTATTTCTCTACCTTCATTTGTTTGTAATATCAGCCACTGAAGTGCTTTAATGACAGTGATGATACAGGTGACCTGGTCTCTGCTCCCAGTGTCCCCCTGTTCTGTGGCCACAGGTAGCTAGAGCTAACTCATGACTCCTTCCCCCCTCTCTTTCTGTGTCCCCTGTAGGATAAGGAGCTCAGTGTATGGCCATTCGTTTGGTAGGGATGCAGATGTTAATCCAAGCCTTTATAAAGCTGCAAACTAGGACCAGTTTCTCTACTTGGATAAATGGATGTAATCCCACTGAGATTAATACTAGTCCCACCTGCAGAGTTAAGCACACAGTCACAGGTCTTTTAATTAATTAACATCATATTTTTACTAAGAATTGGCTAAGACTCTGACTCTGTAAAATTTCACCTAATTCTGATAGCAATCTCCTTGGCATAAATACACTTGTGGGGGACTGACCCTGTCTGGGTGTCAGGTACCCCAAACCCCTCTGTCACCCCCTCCACAACTGGGCAGCGGAGAGAAAATAAAACAAAAGGCTCATGGGTTGAGATAAGGCCAGGGTGATCACTTGTCAGTAATTGTCACGGGCTAAACAGACTTGACTTGGGGAAAATTAATTTCATTTATAACCAATCAAATCAGGTAATGAGAAATAAACCCAAATCTTAAAGCACCTCTCCCCACCCCTTCCTTCTTCCCAGGCTCAACTTCACTCCTGTGGCACAGGGCAACAGGGATGGGGGCTGGGGTTTGTCCATCACACGCTGTCTCTGCTGCTCTTTCCTCCTTGGGGAGGATGGGACTCCTAACACTCTGCTCCTGCTCCACCCCACATTTCTCACCCCTCTCTCTGGCTCCAAATGCTCCTGGTGGGATTTTCCCTCCTCCTTAAATACCTTATCCCCGCGGTGCTGCTGCCATCCCTGATGGGCTTGGCCGTGGGCAGTGGCAGGTCCATCTGGAGCTGGCTGGCCTGGGCTTTGTTGGACATGGGGGAAGCTTCTGGCATCTTCTCACAGAAGCCACCCCTTTAGCTCCCACTGCCAAAACCTTGCCATGCAAGCCCCAAACAATACTAAAGATTTAGCTTAAGTGTCAATGTTGGCAAAATCAGGGCCCTAGGCTGTGTGCTTGGGAACAAGGTCCTAGCTCTGCTGAGCTGTTTGAGTTGTAACGCCAGCAGCCCGGTCCTCGCCCAGCACCAGAGATGCTGCTGCAACACAGGGCTGAGGAAAGAAGCGCTGTGCCGCTCAGCGAAGCGTTCCCTTGCCTTTGGCCTGGAAGCCTGCGTCTCAATTCTCCTGCCAAGCCTCGGAGCTCACACCCCATGGACAGACGCACATGGGCTTTTCCCATCAGTTTCATCAGAATAAAACTGTTCTGTGGTTTCTTGTTATAAACTCTTTACAGCAGCTAATTACTGCTGGCACAGAATTAACCACCAGTTGTATAAGTGAAATTTTGCTCAGCTTTGTATCCTGTGCTGCATTACAATATGGGAAAAGCAATGTGCTGCCCAGCTGTGTGGGGCAGATGCTCTGCCTGCGAATGCAAGACCAATACATCTGCCCATCACATACAAGTTAAAAGTCCTCTTTTAATTTTTAAATAAACAGGGAGTAAATCCTACTTTCCT
The DNA here is from genome assembly GCA_020800305.1 of Porphyrio hochstetteri. NCBI lineage: Eukaryota > Metazoa > Chordata > Aves > Gruiformes > Rallidae > Porphyrio > Porphyrio hochstetteri. The sequence continues at coordinate 8,762,376 of CM036921.1, read as the reverse complement.
GCTCAACACTGAACAAGGTAGATTCTGATGTTCAAGGCTGCAAGCAAACCAGAGAAGCCTGCGAATGCACTGACGTGCTTACCTGAGTATTTAGTTACCTGAGTATTTAGTATACTTTGTCACTGACATACATGTGGTATGGAAGACTCCATGTAAAACACAATTTCAGACTATTTTTGCCTGCAAAGTGCTGAGCAGGTATTTTTATATCATTTATACCATTCTGAATAATTGCTTTAACTGTGAAAATGAAGGGGAAAAAAATCTGTCCTGTGGACACCAATAAAATCTGTGAGGTTTGCATTTTATTTATGGAAAATTAATTCAGCAGGGTCAATGGGGCATCAGTTTACAGGATGCCCTAGCTCTGCTGATGAGTAATCTGCTAATTAATAGCTTTGGAGATGCTACCAAGATCCTGCCAGAATGATTACAGCACACCAACAGACCTCGCTCAGCTCCTGAACAGACATTCATGTAAGCAACCATAGCCATTGGGATGAGCAAGATGATCTCTTACCATTTCTCCCAGTCTGCTTTATAGGCCAGGAGACATTAGGTGTTGTATCTGTCCTCAAATGTAGATCTTTCTTTTCACACTCTTGGCAGCGCAGTCTCAGTAGCTGGAAGTCAGACATGGCTTCTGTTTAACAAGATCTGTGTTTTCAAAAGCAGTAATAAAAATGCAAATAATCTGACAGCTTCCTCTTTGTCCAACAGAAATTTAACAACTATATTTGTGCACTGTATCTTTAAACCTAGGAAGTCTTTATGCTGAAGTTGAGGTTAAAAAAGCTAGCTGTTTATATAGGAAATAACGAGTTTATACATCGCGGTCTCTTACTTTGTTGTTCTCTTACTGTAAAGGCAATACTGATCCAAACCGGATCTGTCAGTGAGACATGCAGAGTTGAAGAATTATTTTTATCAGAATCCAAGTTATATTGCCAACTGTTGTCTCCCCAGAGTCTTGAATATTGGGAAAATCTGTTCTAAATCTAAAAATTAACTTAAAAACCCACAAGCCCTGGTGTAGTATCCTCATTAGCAACTGGTCCTGCCTCCTTGCAGACCATGAACTCTTTCTGTTCAGGCCTGCTCTATACGGTGAAGCATAGTGAAATCTGCTCGGGGAGCCCATATCTTAGCTCTGTGAGAGGGGTGGAAGAGTCCAGATCCGTATTGACCACAACAGCTCTACTGGTTTCAGTGGAGAGAACCTGATTTATGTCAGCAGAGGATTTGGCCCACAATAGGCACAGTGTGTTCTGTTCCTCTGTCTGTTTGGGGTTAGGAGGATGAAGGTGTCTCATATCCAAAAAACATACATGCCAAAGAAGAATAACAAGCAGCTGCTCTGAGATGTGTCTGGCTTGTCAGGGTGCTTCATATTTACTCCTGTTGGTAAGACTAACTTTATTCCACTGTGGCTTTGGCTTCTAAACAATGCACTATGCCCAAGTTTGCCAATAAAAACCATTATAAGACCCAAAATCCTAAAGCCTGGGAAGATGTTCTTGATGAATCAGTGCAAGGAACCAAAAGCTATGTGCTTTAAATGCTTCCCTCTTCTGCCTAGAGCTGCTGGCAACCAAGGGACTATTCTACATTGTAGTTTATTTACTACCATTAGTCTTGAGAATATATGCCTTCAACATTTCTCTTTACATAGTCCTCCTGAGAGTAAAGATGTACTTTCCAATTTCCTCAAAGCCTCCTGAGGATGTTGGCCTGAAGAAAGCGCCCTGTCCCGAAGTTTTCTGTTACACCTGTTCAAAACTTCACCTTTTGTTTTTATTTTAAATGAGCTGTTTTCTTGCCAGACCTAGCTTCTCTAGAAAGACCAAATTAAAATGAAGAAGAGTTCATGTATGGAGTGCAGGTACATCGGCACAGATTGTCTGCTGTTGATGGCTTTGCAGGAGAGGATCAGCCGACTGACGCTGGACCTGGTGGCAGTCATTTTCCCTTGTGTAGGTACCTATGGAACTATGCCATTCAATCCCTCATTTGCTGTTGCTGCCACAGAGGAGGGAACTTGTCCTTCACCCCATTATACCAGCTGGTGCAGCACTTTCTTCATGTGTTTCCAGATCAAGAATTACATTTTTGCTTCTGTCCATAGTGGGGGTATGCCCCCCCCACTCACCTTCCTCAGCGCTCCGACGCATGTCTCTAAGGTGCTGCCCTGGAAAACCTCCCTCAGATGTCAGGTGGAAACTCACATTGTCAGAAAAGGCAGCAAGTTAACAGTCAGGCCAGCACAAGGGAGCACACTGAGCCTTCTCTGTGGGAAGCAGTTACACCAACAGAACACAAACAGGGCCACCCCGGTGTGGGCACGACTGAGCCACCGAGCCTGGAGGAGGCCAGCGCACGGCACACGGAGCCGCGGCAGAACTGCACTAAGACACAGCTAACACGCTGCTTCTCCCCTTCTGAGCGCTCAGGGTTCTGATATTAAAAAGCAAAGGAAGCAAAAACAACAGTCGGGGTAAACAGAAAATCTAAAAAGAGCAGAGTCCCAAGAGATTCCAGTCAGGATTTCAGTGATCTTTTTATTTTGTCCTTCCAAACCTACACAGGGAAGTGCATGTTACTGCTTTCTACTGTTTCAGTTTGTCTTCAGACTTCCCCGCTCTCTGAATTGATGAAATTTGTTTGACAAATCAGAAGTATGACTTTGATGGAATTAAGATTGAACTTGGACTATAGGTCCACAAGTTAATGCTTCACCTGGAAGGTAAGTTTGGCATGTTCAATGTTCAATAGACCAGGGCAACATCAGCTTCTGCCTTGAATGTTCGCATCACCTAGGAAAGTCCTGAGGCTTCCTAGTCTGCAACCACTGGACAAGGAAGATTTGGACCTGCACATAGCACTTCTATTGATTAGTGACACACTGCAAGTCAAAGCACCTTTGGAAAGTGTTAATTCAGGAACACAAAGGATGTCAGCTGTTCACTGCTCCTTAATAACATAACGCTATCATCTGTGCTAAGAAACAGGCTGCTGAGCCTGACCTCAGAGGAGATTCTGAGGATAAAATTACCTCTCTTGTGGTTCTCTGATACTCTCCAAACTGTCCCAAAATGGAACTGACAAAATATGACGAGTCACTTATGGAAAAAATGTTATCATTTAATTGTTAAGTTTGCTAGTTTGTGTCTGGCAAGCTCAGGAAGGCAGACAGATAAGGGGATCATCAGCCCTGTGACAGGCCGACTCTGTGCAAAACTAGTTCTGCTGAGCCTACCTGACCACATCTTTCTTCCTTCACTAGTGGACATGGGTCAAAGTCCCTGTGCACTTTTCATTTTTATTACTGAAGTGCTGTCTTTTCCTTGCTTCTGTCACCTTCAGGAAAGCTGTTGCCCAATTCTGGGTGCCATTTGAGGAAGCAAGGATTAAGTAATAGGCAGCAAGAGGGGATGTATGACGCTGCACGGAGAAACTTCATCTCTGATTAACAGCAGGTTCCGTAAATGTTACCCGTAGCAGAGGGACCACTGGATGCTTCCCTGTCTGAAGTTCCTTTCTGGACGCTTTCCCCACTCACTCAGTGTTTGTTCTTCTGCAAGAGCAAGGAAATGAAGAAGAGGAAGGAAAAGAGGCAATGAGTACACATCTAATGAGGAAGGGGGCAGATTAAGGTACCGGAGGTACCCTTAAAGCTTATGCAACTGGCCTGTGCTCAGCAGCCAGTGTCCAAACAAGGCACAGAAGCAGCTTTCCTGTTATACAACAGCCATGAGAAGGAAAGGAGAAGTGGAGCCCTCTGTGTTACAGGAAATTAGTATGGACCAACCAACGCCCTGTCCAGACAGCACCGGCCCTGCCCCTTCCCCTCACCTACCCTGGTCATGGAACAGCTCTGGGTGGTGCTCAGCATCAGCTGATGACAGGATCTTTGTCCCAAGTGAAGCAATCTGAAGACCCATTCCTTTTGCGTGACTTGCCTGGGGGCAATTCCAGAGACCAGTTTTTCAGCCTATTCAGACTGTTATTTCTGCTAAATGAGAGACTAATAAGGTGGCAACTTCCCTTCAGACAGACAGCAGGATGGAAAGGGGCAGACTCCCTGCTGCACAGGGGCTTTAGCCAAGTCTAGTAAGAAGAAAGTAGTGCTTAGCTGGGGAGGCTGAAGGCTACAGAGCAAGTCGGGTGTCCGGCTGCCCAGGGTCGGGGAGACCCTCACCCTGAGCAGGAGGAAGCTGTCCTGTGCATGAGAAAATCCTCTGGCTGACTTCTTCACACATCTGGACCCTGAGGACTTTCTAGCATAGTCATCACCTGTTTGTGTGGGCCTCTGAGCAAGGCAAAAATCTTTCCTCCTGTAGAGGTTCAAGCTCTAGTTGAGTTGTGCCAACTGCTGCAACCATGCTTTGGCATGGCTAATCAAATGTTGCATGCTTTGGCTGAACTTACATTATTTTTATGCAGTGCTGTATTTTTGCCCATTTGAGCTTTCCAAGTGCCAAGGTCCAAAGTAAACAATCTCTTATTTTTCTGTTGTATATGTCACCACAGTTTAAAATGGGAACACACCTGGAGAACCACTGTCAAGACAAACGATGTCAGACTTTGTATTCTCAGTGGCTTCCTAGATGTTTTCTGTTGGATACAGTAACTCTTTGAAAATCTTGCTGCATTTAATTGCCAGTGATGGAGCTTATGTTTCAATTTCTGGGCCTGACAAACAACCAGGTTTTTACAGAGTATGGAGTGTGTGTTATGCTTGAGCCCCCTGCTCAGTGCGAGAGAATCTGCTTGCAGTTGAAGGGCTGTGGTTGGAAATGAACTTGTTTGCCAGCTTGGAGTTTTGGGAAAGAGATCCCGTTTGCATGCTGCCAGAACACAAGCCACCTTTATCTCCCATAGGTCTGTGGCGCTGAGCTTCGTATCAGGAGTGGCCATCCTGCCACGTTAAATTGTCATGTAAGATTGTATGCTGAGCCTGGAGAACACCCTCCCATAGACCCGAGCATGCATGCGACTGTCTGTATGCGTTCCATGGGGTTTAAGAGCCCCAGCGTGCCGCAGAGCCTGGCTGCACGGGGTGCAGCACGCAGTGAGCAGGCTGGTCCCTGACCAACTGGTTCTGTAGCTTGTGCTTTGCACCAGGGAGCTGTATGGGGGCTTGGATGTGTCAGCCCCAGCACTGCCATTCAACTGAGTCAAAGGTACCAGCTGAGTGGGTGGATTTTTGCAGGAGGCCTGGCTAATTTTTAGACCATTAGTAACGTGCAGTTGAGGAAGATAAGATAATGAACACTATGATCCAGTCTCATGCTGCAGAGTGCAAGGAGTTCAACTGCGAGGGTTAAGAAAGACTTATTTTCCCCATCCATGTTGCACAATAGTAGAGGTGCTTGAGTGAGGGGCCATCTGAGCTGCTGGGTGTGGGGGTACAGCAGGAGGGGGGTGTTGGACATGCACTGGCTCACTGCTGACCAGTACAGAAAATGAGTTTTTCTTATGTTTTGGGAGCTATATGTTTAGGTCCAAAGGCAGCCTTGCCATTCAGTGCGTGAGGAGAGGAGCTGCCCCTGAGAGGGGTACTGCAAGAGCTGGAGTCTGGGCCTACCCCTCTGTGCTGAGGATTCAGGGCTAAGGATATTGATCATGATGACTTTGCTGAGGTGGTACGAAATGCCTTTAATGTTTGTGAGCACTTCAGATGAGAAGAACAAAAGACTATAAAGTGAATGCTTAATACTTGGATACACAAGTATCAATTGCAGGGCTTAAAATTAGGGATTGTTCCCTCAGTGTGGTTTAGGTGGACCAGTGTCATCTCTTGAAACAAGTGATCTTCTTATTTCAGCCTTACTAAGCATAGCATCAGCAGTTACAGGGTTTGGTATGATCGTGGAGCTGTTACAGGCACACAGAGAAGTACAGAAATGTCCTTTATTTTCTGTACAAACCTCAGCAGTTCTCCTCTTCATATGTGCACGTATGATTGCATGCCCAAATTATTGTGCATAACTTTAGAGATGATTTCCTAGCCAAGAACAAAGGTGTCCTCTACTTCAGCTCTAATTTCACCATCCCCACAAAAAAAAGGAAAGATGTTGAGTGGTGCAGTGCACGTAACTGTCCCTACAACACATGTTTTGTAAAAGCAGGCTCCGTTGGGTGTGGATTTATTTTGGGGTTTGTATGCAGGAGTACTCAGACCCCAGATTTCTTTTCTTTCTTTGCATACCACTCAATCCCTGAGCTAATGCCCTTATTTACAAGCAGCGTATGTGTGTGTGTGTGTTTAGGCGCCTTTATATACTGTTATAACACAATTCTTCCTAAAGTTAAATTATAACATAGTGCAGGAGGTAATTAAGCAGTGATCTCTATACAAATTGGAAGGGTTGGTACATACAATTACAGTAGTTTTGGGTGCACACTGGCTGCATAAAGGCAGGCGTGGGGTTCTGAAAGCTCGGGCTGTGCGTGTGCGTGCCAGTGCTGTGTGTGCACGCAGACGTGAGGCTTGCTCACAGCAGCAGCTGCCTTTGAAGCCACCGCTGCAGAATTGCTATGTAAATGTACCTGCACTCCAAGCCTGAGTAGATTTCCAAATGCTTTGGGAAACACTATTTGAAGATTACAATTCTTCTTCCCCTCTCCTCTTAAGCACTGCCAGATCTGAGCAGTACACAATACAGGCTGAAGAGTTGCATTTCCCTTTTCTTTCTCCCAGATCGTGCTGGTGCTTTGCTGGGATGCCTCAGCCCCTCAAGCTATGGACATTCTCACCAAACATTCTACTTGTTTGGTTTATTCCTGACTCGCTCACTCCTTCACCATTGTGCAGATTCAAGGTGAACTGATGCTCTGAACAGCTCATTGCCCATGCATCTGTGAGTATCTGAGACCAGCGATCCGTAGATGCAGAGGGTGCAGTACTGGAAGGTGCCTCAGTCCATTCATTTTCGATTGGGCTGTCCCACAGTCTGCTTCCCTCGTGACAATGTGAATGCCTGCAAGCACACTCACAGTATTTTTTTTCATCATGATCAGGCTCCCAGCCAGAACTGATGTCAAGGATCAGCGTAACGAGAACAGCAGGTTTCTGTAAAAGGGATTGCCTGAATGATGGCATGCACGTGGCACTAACAGGGACATCAGAAGTATTAAGACACTGTTTTGTTTTTCAAAGTCTGGACTTGGAATCAGCTGGGAAAACAACATGAGTCCAAATGACTGCTTACAATGTAGGTCAGTTGAATGCAAAAGTGAAAGCACATGTACCATCAGATTCCCACGTCTGGAGGGGGAGGGCATGTCAGCCTGCAAGTGCAAAAAACCCCAGAACTCATGTGTGACTCGAGTTTTCCTGTGAGTAACAAGCGCTGCATCCCGCGTGGCCGGGAAGAGGCAGACAGCGGGTGCGATGTGGGTGTGAGCGCGGCTGACGGGGCTGGTGCAGGTCTGGGAGCGATGCCCAGTGTGTGTGTGTGCGCACACGTACTCCCAAGCCCCACAGCTTTGCCGTGCTGAGATTTGGGTGCAGCATCACCACAACACCTCGCTGCGCCAGCCGGGCAGTGCACTGCCGGAAAGCCCCGGCTGCGGGCGCCGGCCCGAGGAGCCACGGAGCGAGCGCTGCCAGCAGCAGCCGGGCCCTCGTTGGGAGCCGCTCCGGCCCCGCTCCGCCCTGCTCGGCCCCGCTAGCCCCGGCTGCCGGCCTGCGGGGCGCAGCTGGGGCGGGAGGGCTGGGGTCGGCCGCGGTTCGCCGGCCGCCCTGCGAAGGCCGCGGGTCGGGGCAGGGAGCGGCGGTTCCCGGCTGCCGGGGCGCTGCAGGGAGTTGCTTTTCGTGCTGCGCTGATTAGGTGATGCGGTTCCACTTACCAACAGACTTAATTGCAGTGACAGTAAGCGGCCCCGCCGCTCAGTCATGCGTTGCCGCGGGAAATCCCCTCGGCTGAGCCGGGACACGCCACGGCACCGGGCAGCAGCCCTGCGGCCCCCGCCCCGGGACGGGCTGCGCGACCGGGGACTGCGCGACCGGAGGCTGCACGACCGGGGGCTGCACAACCGGGGGCTGCATCACCGGGCCGCGCCCGCGGGCTGCGGCGGCCGCGCGGGGACAGGAGAGGGTGCTGCCGCGCCGGGCTGCCGGGCTTCGCGGCGGGAGGGCGGCCGCGGGTCGCAGCCGCAGTGGCGGGTCCCCGCCGCGGCGCCTTGACACTGAGACGGGGCGGGGGCCGCGCAGCCCTGGAGCAGCCCCGCAACCGCAGGCCCCGCGCTGCCCCGCTCCGGGCGGGGGTTTTCTCCCCGTGCCCGAGCAAATCGATTTGTTTGTACAGTCACTAACCCGGACCAAGTCTGTGTATGGATTTTAGATGGATCGCTGTTCCTCGGTGCCATGGGGACTCTTCAGGGTGTACGTGTTGTAATGCAAATTACTTCTACTTGCTTCCAAAGTGAATTGCAAATTAGCGTCCACATAGGGAATTACTTAGGAGAAGCTTTTGCCTCTACCAAAAAAACCCCAAACCCCCACTTGCATCCTGCAGTTCTTTGGGGGTCACAGGATACAGCTGAGTTGGGGCTGAGGTACTGGGAACGGACCACTTGCCTCTTAGTCATGGCCTTCAAAAAGGCAGAATGCACTGAGCAAACAGGCTTCCTTCATATTAAGCCAGAGAGGCAGATCACCCTATCTTAAACAATCTCTGGACAGTATAATGTATGGTTAGAAGGTCCTAAGGGAGTACTAGAAAGAATTATTTCTAAGCTATGGAGATGCGAGTGTGGGGTAAGGTAGGGGGTGAATTTAGCGCATGTCACCCGTGCTGTGGTTTGCCTTGTGTGCTTGCTTGTACCCTGTGGTAAAAGTGAAGCTGTCCCGTATAAAAGAGGAAGCATCTCTCTGACTTGGAGACATCTGGGTGAGCACCGTAGCAAAGCAGTAGTATTTTTATTTCTCCTCAGTGACTTGAGGGTGTTTCTGATTCTCACACATCCGTCTAATGCTGTCAGATACCAACTACAGGAATTTCCTACTCCTCCATCTGACCAAGACAGCTGTCAAAGCAGGTGGTGAATGAAGCATTCAGATGCCGGTGCTGAGAGAGGCCAGTCCGTAATGGCCTGTCACTGGCCTCAGATCATGAGCAGTTTCCATCACTTCAGCTCAGGACAAACCCAAGCCGAAGATGACAGATGATGCCATGTAGACTTTCCCAGTTGCTCCAGCAGCTCATTCCAGACTGATTCAGATCATCTGGGCCCCAAGGTCATTAGCACTCCACTTACTGGCAAGAGTGACAGTTTGTGGCCTCCCTCCCACCCTTCTGAAGGGTGACAACAGGGAACATAAACAAATAAGAGGAGCTGTCTGCTATTCATGGCCTACTCTGAAGCTTCAGCAGTAGGGAGCAGAAGGAATGAGAGCATGGTAAGAGATGTAGGCTAGAGCTGGTCCTTCACAGAAGCCACTGCCCAGCTGATGTCCCTGCCGTGCGTGTGATCGCTGTGTGCCAAGACACGAGCAGTGTCATGCTCTCCTCAGGATTTAGCCACTTCCTAAATTTGTGGTTTGTTGAGCAGAATTTGTTGTGTTTAAGGGCCTCAGAAAGGGACTAAAATTAGAAACCGAGCTGGATGTGATTGCCACCTTTCTCAGACCAGCTCTCATGGCTGGAATTTCCCCACAGCTAGCGAGCTGCTTGCTCGTGTTGGGGGCTTTGGGGAGACTTGGTGATGTTGCTGTACCTGGCCACTGACTGACCTCCTGTGAGTATATAAGGAGGAGCATGTATATGCACAGGACTCAAGTATCCTTGGATGCGCAGCCAGGTCATGGTTGTGCCCCCCAGTAGTAGCAGGGCCCTGACAGCAACGCAGGAGTGCTTTCCAGTCCTGTGTCCTTTGTCCTAGATTCATTCTGCTGGGAATAGCTCCCATTCTGACAGACCACATGGCCTTCCCCTCCCTTTATGTATCTGCAGCACTGTAGCAGTGAGGGGAGCACACTTTAACTGGGGTAAGTGGTTTTCTTGATCCTTAGAGGAATCTGCCTTGCTCCTACTCCAGGCAGAACTGCATCCTTGGCAGATGGTGGCAGGCTGCAGTACATCTCCCCCGTCCTTTCCTCACCCTTCCTTTCAGTTTGAGAGTCGAACAGAAACAGACACCTAAGTCACACAGACCCCGATAACACAATTTTCATCATTAATCCCCTCTCCTTATTGCCTGGCCTTCTCTGTATCCCCTTGGAAGCCATCACATGGGAGAATCATGGTTATGGGGGAACTGCCTGAGTCTCACAGAGGTTCTGGTAATATACCCACCCCTCTTACCTGTGGTCAGCCTTGGGCTACTCCACAGTTGGGGGAGCTGCAGTTTGTAAGCAGAGTAGCACTAAAAATATCTTGTTTTACCCCATCTCCCTGCTGTTAGTGTTGTGTGTGAAAGGATGGCTGAGTGGGCAGACTGGCTTTTCCTGGTTCCTTTTTTGTACTTTTTGTTGCTGTTGTTGTTTAGCTTAAAAATGTGTTGTTGTCATTTTCATGAGGCATGACCCAGCCTGAGGCTTTTCACTTCTTTGTTCCATAGTTTCCCCCTTCCAGGCAGCCCTGGCTTCAGACATCTTAGCAGAGTGAGGGGATGCTGGTCCAGTTTGTCTGTGCAGCTCCTCCCCTCCAGCCAGTTGTTCTACTGGAACACCAGTACAAGTCTCCCCCATTCTCCCCCCAGCTGCCTTATCAGAAACTCAGCCTAAGACCCGTGCGGGCCAGTTGCCAACACGTAACTCTACTGGGATGAAACTCTTGATACTGCCTTTTTTAACTTGTTTTTCAGGTAGTTTCTACCCTTTGAACATGGACATTTTTGGGACTGTCATTGAGACAGTTCATCAGGTCTCAACCCCAGCCTCTGAACTTAACAAATCCACGTGCCTAGTGTTGGGCTTTGTGAAGTGCCTGAGGTATTCCATCCCCCCGAATTCCTGGAGGAGCTCCCACACACGTGCCAAACATCACTTCCAGAGTCTGGGCACAAAATGTTATACTTCCTCCACAAGTATTTAAGCTTGGATCTCCCTGTGAGAAGACTCCTGAGAGTTCCACAGGCTGGCAGGGCTGCATGTCCCAAGGTGGGCCAGGGGTAGGGAGTCAGTGGCCACAAGAGGATTCTGCCAAGGATACAAAATCTTACATTGCAGGTTACACTTAGGCTAAGTTGGAAAAGCCCTTCACTTGGAAGATGATGTCTGCCTATGATGAGAGTCACCTTAACCCTTAAAGTACAACTACGCTCTGTGATGAGCATCTGCCTTTCTGGAGAGATCAAAATGAAGCCTGTTTACAGCAAACAGCCAGGCTTGGCCCTGCTGTCCTCCGCCGTCCCGCGGGCCGCGGATGCGTAGGTGGAGGAGCATGTCCCTGTCCTGTCGTGAGATCCTGCTGCAGCATGGCAATTGCCATGTTCATCTGAGGCAGGGAGTAGAGCATGGAGGTGTAAATCACCACCCTTCTGACCTTGTGTCCAGTGATAATGCTGGTTTCAGTTCTGCCTGTAGAAACCTTTAAGCATCTTGCCACTAGTTCTTTGGTCTCCTCCCAGCAGACAATTAGATAATAGTGCACAGTAGAAAGAAAAAAAGGTGTCCCATCAGAAAATGGAGACTTTCAGTGAACTAGAAAGCAATCTCATAGAATATCCATAGATGTAGAAGGCTTCTGAGCAACCAACTAGAACAAAGCAGTGAAACTTGATCAAAGAGAACAAACCCCATCATTTAGGCTGGTTTTGTAATTGTAGTACTTTATCAACAAATACATATTGCTGGAAGGGCTGGATGACTGGGATGTGCAGATGTCTAACATCTGTGCACATTTGGCCTCTGGAAAGTGTCCTAGTGATCGTTCATTCCAAAAATTTTATTGGTTTTCTAGCTTTTCTCTTGACCGGATAAAGGAAGAATGCTTTTTCCAAGGTCATTTTTGGTGAAAGTGCTTTCTGGTTCAGATCCAGTAGACCAGGGGAGGTGGACTACAACATCAGAATTAGCGTTCGGTTCCCCTCAGTAAAGTGGACCAAAGCCTTATTTCAAGGTGATTCCATTCCAAACTAGATCTGCACGGGAAATGGGCAGCTGACCTTGCTAGCTACCTCTGGCAAAATAGGGGAGTGAGGGTGACATATCCCTCCCAATGTTATGACATTGCAGTGTGGCATGGTCCCATTGTGGTGTGACATGGTCCTGTTAGGACAAAATTAATGTTCAGTGAGGAGGATCTCTCAGCTCTGCTCAGAGAAGTGAAGCCATCTCCCGAGGAGGGGAGGGTACTTCACTTTTGTCAACAGCTGTGAGGGTCCCTGTTTGCGAGGGGCTCTGCGCATGGAAAGCCCCTCCACTTCCCTTGGAGTCTGGATTTTTCCCTGATGTAAAAAGAAGACCAATTAGTGTAAGAAACCCCTACCTATTCTTCCTTCTTGGCTACATTGTGATCCTAACACGCTGACCTTCAGAACCCTAAGCATGGTCTGTATTTTCCCTAGAGCTTCTCCAGTGCAAACCAATGGTACAAAAAAATGCATCTGTCCACATACCTGCTGAGAGGAGACAGCACAGTGCAAAACCCAGTGGCTTTGCCACTCACCAGCCTTTGATGTGTGGGTTCTGTGCTTTCTAAACTCCTTCAACATACTAAGACAGTGGTAAGGCTCTTCTGTTAGTAAAACCTGTGTAACAAGGTTTTATGCCTTTGTGCTCACCATCGAGGTCGGGATGGGTATCGTCTATGCAGCCACCAAGGGACATGGTTTGTGACAGACCTCTTTCTCAGCTACAAAATTCAGGGGGGACTATTTATCCCTAGAATGCTCTCCCCTGACAAACTCTGCTTTCCATCCCCTGCATGCAGTAAGCTGAATGATCTTCCATAAAACATGGAGTTTACCTGTAACTTGGTGATTGATCGCTCCACACAACCTTTTTCAGAATGTTTCTTTATGAGTTCAGGGTGGGGAGAAAACAGCAACACACAAGTTCGCTTAATTAATTATTTAATATAAGTAACTGTGTTTTAAATTTACACACTTCACTTGTACTTCATCCACACAGCTGTAAGGGCTATATAAAATCACCATTAGATCATCATTAGATGGTAGTTATTATGAAGGAAATGTATTTCTGCCTGGAATACTACTGAACTTTGAGATCTTAAGAAGAGGTAAAAGTTTTTTTTTAAATTGGGCAAGGAAGTTCTTCCTAGCTCTTTCTTCAGCCCGCTCCAGCATGCAACGTCCAGTTTAGATACAGCAAGCGTATTAACTGGAACTTAACTCTATCTTCCTTTTCCTCCTTCTCCTTCTCTTTCAAAACCCTTAGATTTGGGCTTGTTTGTGCAAATCATCCGCTTGCACTCGAGGCCTTTATCAGCTGCTCCAGCTTTCTTTTTCCTTGTTAGCTTTACTCACGGCATGGTGATTTCTTGTAACTCATTGCCCTGTACTTTCAGTTGCACTGTGCAGCTCAAACACACAGGCATTCTGGGAGCATGGAGCCTGCCATCCAGGGAGGAGGGTACATGCTCAGCACCTCTTGCACAGCCCATGTCTCCTTGCAGCGGCTGCCCATAAGTTGTATGGTTCCTTTGTTTTACACTGGCAAAATTCCACTGCAGTGAAATCAGCTCAGCCCCGTGGACTCGCAGATGGCACGGATGGTCTAAGGCTGCCCTTAGCTTTTGCCTTATTTATTTTGTTTGCTGATGGATGAGCACTTTGTCCCCTTTGGAAGACTCTCCACTTCGAAATCCAGCCACTCTCCAATACCCAGTGGCACCATGAGTCCTGTAAAGTCCACTGAGGTTAATATGCATCTTGAAAGAAAGTCTGGGGAGGTGATTCTGAGCTGGTGTTTTTCACAGTTCATGTATGTACCAGTGAATACGATTCCACAGATGTCCTGGCTGCATCCAGAGAGGAGATAGTTCCTCCTCTCTTTCCCTAAGTGCTTGAAGCAAACCACCCTAAAGGAGTGGACCCCTAGAGGAGTCCGGTCCTGTCCGCACATCAGCAGAGTCATTCTTTTTCAGCTCCCAAATGAAGCACCCAGGCTGTGGTGCTGATGGTGCTTACACCAAATTGCTACCAGGTAGAAGCCAGAGGAATCACAAGAGCAGGAAGAACAAATAGCACCTCTCTGGGTTCCATGTCATCGCCTTCATTTTCATTCTTTAGAAAGCAAGTAACTGTGGAATTGCTTTGTGGGGGTGACCATCAATCACAGGTCACAGACAGAAGGTGCTCTGACACCTGGGCTAGGTGGTGGGTTTGGTGGCAGAGCTCTGCCCACCCCTCCATGTTTACACATGGCTGTTTGTGCATTGGCAGAGATCACTCTAGCAATGACTGGACCCAAGCCCAGCAGCCTTTGAGTGGCCTGTGGCTCTGGTTTCTTTTCTTGTTTTCTTTGTGAAGGTCAAAGACATAATGATGCTTTTTGGAGAGAAAGTTAACTGTGCTTGGGTCTTTCACAGGGACGAGCTGGAGAGGAAATGAAAAAGTTCCTCTTGGTCAAAAGCTTGATATTTCTTTGGTAATTTCCCTCATCAAATAGGAGCTTCAAGTGGGAGTCCATAATGTGAGGCCACTTTGCCTTCCTTTAATACCACATTCTCTTGACTCTGACTGTCTAAGTGGAACCCCCTGGATTTGTGTTTAATACATTTCTGTGTCTGAACTGACTCTTCAGGCGTGCCGAGTCGCTGTAAACCCCAGTGAGGCATGTTTCATGGGAAGCACTTTCCAGTACCAGCCCCTGCCTCTCCTGGGGTATAGAGCAGCCAGGCAGGAGGATTTGGTGAGCTGCAGACTGGAAGGTCAGTCTGCGCGGTGGGTCCTCAATGGAGCAGCCCCTCTTCAGGTACCTGGCAAAGCTGCAGGAGGTTGTGACTAACAAACCCTCCTCCTTTGCTGGGGTGAAAAGGACCTTCACTGGGTTACTCTTAGCTGATTTTTAAGGGAGTGGCCAGAGTGAAATACTGAGTAAGGGGTTGTTTGTTACAGGGAAGTGTAAGTGCTGACGAAATGCTCCGCAGGGTCCCATCCTTCTCTGAGGGCTAAGCTTCCCAGGGTGTTTTCTTGCAGATATTATAGACCTTGTACACAAACACTGGTACCAATAGGCTTAGGAACAGAACCGAATCCACAGTTTTTACAGCCTTCTGTGTGCTCAGCAATAGCTAAATGATGCAGACATACATTCAAAATAAGAGTCAAATTGTTACTTAACAGGACAACTTACTCATCTGAACATGTCAGACCTTTAGAACAGAAGTATTCAGAGTGGCAGAATTTGTTTCAGTGAATTATTTATCTTGGAAAAAATAATTAAGGTAATATTTTGGAAACAATTTTTATCATTGACCCATGCCATTCCCTCATTCCCTTCCCACCCCAGTTTTCAGTTTGTGAAAGTCATCAACATTTTTCCAAGTAAGTACCAAGAAAGTTTTTGAAACCTTAAAAAAATACTTACAGGGAAGGAAAATCATTTCCTGCTGATCTCAGCTTGGATGCTTGGGGGAGTATGACATTTTCCACGAAACTGACAGAAAGCAGGTAGGATTTTCGCTGCCTGCCAGGCAGGTTTGGAAACCTGCTTGATTTCCTTCCAGCTTACCTGCCCAGGCTCCTGGGGAGCCTGCTGACAGACAGACGGAGAACTGAAACTCAGAAACCCATCTCTGCAGCTCTTCAAATCTCTGGGCTGTCACCTGTCCTCTTCTGGAGGAGTGACCGCTCTAGATCCATGTGTTCCACCACGGGACTCCTTCGAGCTAGGTCTTCCGACTGATGCATCTCCCATCACCTGCCAGGATCCTCAGGGTCTCTGGCTCCTGGGCAGCCGAGGCTGGGGCTTCTCAGCAGCCTTTAACACAGAGACTTCTGCAGTTCTGAAGGCGGGCTGCCTGGGGCCAGCACTCACTAGGGTGCGGAGCTCTGGAGGGTCGGTTACTGGTTCCCCCAAGCTCTGACAGGTGGGTTGTTGTCTCCTCCAAGGCTGGGACTGCCATGTTCCCTGGAGAGCAGGTGTGCAGACTCCAACTGCCCTGTGCCATATCCAGCTTCAATTCAGAGTGTCAATTTTTTTTCAGGAATGTGAATTTGTCCACTAATTCATGGTGATTTCCTGAAGTAGCTTTTGAAATTGAAATGAGGCCAGTTGGGGAATATTCTTTAGGGTGTAACTAGGAGTGCTCTGTGAGAAACAGTCATGTGGAAGTTACAGACGCATTGAATTCTGGATCACTCTGGGAACTGGTCCTTCCCAACTTAAACACCTTCTGCCCTAAGCAACAACGTTGAGTCAAAGCTGATATGGGTCAGACTCGCAATATTCAAACCATGTTTGCTGGTTCATGAGGAATACGGCATCATCAGTGGAAAATGTTAGGGTAAAGAAACTGGCCCTAGGGCAGTGTGAATCCTTGGTTTCAGACATGAGAAAGTTTAAATTTGAGGAAGTTACCTGATGGAGAGCCTGGTAGGTCAGTGGTTTTTCTGTCTTTGTTACACCTGTTTTGATCACAGCATTGCACACCACATTGCCATGGAGCTCGTCAGCTCACAGCCAGCTGAAGATGCCTTTTTGGGTGTCAGTGTAAGAGTGAGCGCTCTGGCAGAGGCTTTGCCATGTGCTGGGGATTGGGATCACAGCAGCACACTTATTCCAAGCAGTTTCATTAGCTGCTGAAGTGAGCTGGGGCGGAGGGTGAAGCCTCGAGATAGAGCTTCCACGCAGCCCTGCCATGAGCTGCCAAGCCCCTCTGGACTGTGACTTGCTTTCACCAGCCTGGCCACCTTTACCTTCACAGAGCTCCTGGCACAGGGACCTCAGCGCTTTAGCCTTTACTAAACAAATACTTGTAATGATTTGAGCCTTAACAGGAAAGTCCAGTGGGGGCTGTTGAACTCTGGAATTCGCTGCAGGGGGGCACAGGAGAGATTAGAGGCCACGGCTAATCAAAGAAAATCTGCTTCACATTGTACTGCTGTTCACACAGCCCCCGGTTCATATCTGCAACTCCTTCTGCCTGGGAGGCAGCAACCCTTTCCTGAGTTTTCCTATCAAGATCTCCCAGTACAACCCCTGTTCCTGCAGCTGAGAATTCGTGTCAGTTCTTCCAGTGACCCCACAGCCCATTGTCCCAGGTATTGCACTGCTCCTGTTTTGAAGCAGCACACCTCTTGCCATGCTTATGGGGTAAACTTAACTGTCAGCTGGAAGGAATTTTTCAGCTGTTCTGGTCCACTGCACAGCTGCAGGAGCAGTCGTGCCAGCAGCAGCCTCCGACACAGACCCTGAAACCACAGCCACCATCCTTCCAACCGAACAGTCCCGTGATGCCGACAAACCGCTAACGGCCAAGGCATTGGCTAGTTCTTCATTTTTCTTGCAGGTAGTGGGAGATAAAGATGGACCTTCAGATTCTGTAGAGCCAGTAGCTTTTCGACCCCGTAGGTACAGATAGTTAAAATAAAAAGCCTCTGAACTGCAGTGCAGGTGGCCAGTTGGTTTGCTCTGAGGTTTATTCCAACCCACCAGGGTCTTGTGTTAGTGTTATGGGCCTTAAAGGCCCCAGCGCCGAGCAGATAGCGTGGTGGAAATGTGAAACATTTCTGCCCATGAGCTGTTTGTTCCCACATGGCTGCCAAAGCTCCAGCATCTGGAGTTCAGCTGGTGGGACATCGTGGCATTGCTGCACATCCACTCAGGGCAAAGTCAGCTGCCTTACTTTAAGCTGTTTGTGATAGTTGGAGGCAACCTGGATGGCTTAGTACTGAAGCAGATGAGACAAATGCACACTGTTCTGCTAACTCATCCTCCCTTACAGCCCTGTGAGCAATAACTTTCAGAAACAAAGCAGTAAGGTGTAGCCAGAGTGAGGCAATATCTTGAAGAGCTTCCTCTGTTTCTGCACTGTTTCTCTAACCATGTTTGTAAACAGGTTTGAAAACGCTTTGCCGTGTGCTGTGCACCCACACTGGTCCCCCCTTACCTCCTCCTTGCTCCTGTGCAGCATTCAGGTGGACAGGCCTGAGCACTATAGCGTGGCTATGCACCAATCTTTTAGCCACATCAACATCCCAGTTGGAATACGTCTTTTAAAAGGCAGCCTTTTGCAGTTTCATACTTCAACTACCAACCAAACTCCTTATCAGTGTGATTCTATCAACAGGAAACTGGTAAGAAAAAAAGAAGTACCCAACCCATACACCACGATGTTATCTAATCTCTGTCCAATCTGCTTTCTGCTTGGGGACGCATGCAACAGACTGCAGTAACTGTATGTCAGAAGGTCAAAGAGTACGATGGGGGACAGCAGTACAAATAACTAGTTGCGACCCAAAGAATCCAAAGTTAAAGCAGATTTTTAAAGCAGCTTAGTAATCAAAATATCTCACTCTGCGAATCAGCATTTTTCCTGTGGTCGTAGCTTCTCTGCTTTGCGCTCACTGGAACATTTGTCGCTGTGTCAGGGATGTGACAAGAGTGTTATGAGCACAGAAGGGGGATGGACATAGGCTTTTGTCCTGAACCAGGTACCTGTGCTTTGCAGATATGGAAGAAAGCGGTTTCACTTATTGGGAACCAGACTGGCTTGGAGTGCAAAAAGCCTGTCCCTGAAGCGTTCAGCTCTTACAGCTGCATGGGGATGTAAGACTCAGCTAAAAGCTCTTCTGAAAAAACCCAACGAACCAGAGAGAAGGTGATGTACAGGTTGCTGTGTGGCTGCTGCAAAATGGCAGTTGTTAACGGTTGTAATTACACCGGGCTGCTCTCAGCACCTGAGGGATGCTGGAGAACTATACTGATGAAAAAAGATTCAGGCTACCTCTGGTGCTTCTTGTCAGATGAGGTTGTGCTCAGCAGAGACAGCTTCAGTATGTGAAACAAGGCCCTTGTGTCAGATAGGGCCCTGGCATAAAGGAAAACTCGAACAGTGGATAATCTCCCTCTCCTGTCTCCAGAAAGGCACACTAATAACAACAGAATACATGCCAAGGCAGCGCTGACCAGCTGGAGCAGACGGCACAACAATCTTGTCATCCCTTCCCACTGACCCCCAGGTTGCCTAAAACCTCTGCAATCCAATTAATGGTTTTAATCTGATTATGCTATTGCACTAAGCATATTATTTAAAGACCATAGAACTATGGTTAGCTGGAATATGCGTGAGGCTTGCAAATTAAATGCGCTAATGAAAGTGGACATGGGTACATGTCAACAATCCATTTACAAGGAGAGTGAGGAGCAATCCCAGTGGGAAGATTGAGGATGAGAATTTAGAGTCAAACAGTTTCTTAGCACCTTCTTTCCCAGGTCACAGAATTAACTGACTCCTGAGCCTGGGACCCTTTTCTGGTAGGGGACATCCTGATAAGAGGCCAAATGTGACTTGGTCATGTACATAATCCTGCCGCACTTAAGGTGTCAGTAAAGGAAGTGAGGATAGGTCTTAAGGCTATAAAGACTTTGGAAGTTTTTGTTTAGAAAAAGTGAGAAAATTTCCTTAACTGTTGTAGGAATTCAGCAGACGTCACTGGGAAGATCAGTTATGGCCAAACCAGCGGTGGCACATGCTGCAGGACTAACCTACCTGTCTCTCCTCTACCTGGAAAGACTTTTTCCCTGACCAAGGAGCATGTTTGTAAGAAAGCAGTTATTTCAGAAACATCTGCCATTGGCATCTGTCTTGTAAGGAGCGATCTTAAACATCAAGAATTGGTTTGGTGCAGGATGTTGCTGCTGCAGAGATGCTTCTGCTTTCATCTCTGCCAGTATCTCAGTCACAGTATGAAACACAGTGGAAATCAGTGCCTGGTTTGTCTGCTGTTCCTCCATGCAGATCTGGGTGCACAGGGAACTGGTACCTTTTCCTTTTTGATGAAGCCTGTGCGGTGAGCTCAGCTGAGGATGGAAGCAGCCCTCGTTACTCCAGCAGCAGGGGCTGCAGTACAGCAGGTACCAGCCAAGGCGTTGAACACTTGGCTGTATGAGATCATGAACAGAATTCCAACCTGCTGCAGAGCTGGGGAATAGAAATGAAATGTGTGTGCCTCAGAACATGCAGCAAAGACAAGTTAGCCTGCTAGTGCACTGCCGCTCCGTACGCAGTGAGTGGGGCTGGCACGGGAGTTAGGTATCCCTGCCTCCTTGTACTGGTGTCCGAATGAACCAGAACACCTTAGGCTGGCTTCTTTTGGCCTCCTTGTGTCTGACTGCAGGGGATGCACCCCTGAGAAGCTCGGTAAGCCCTGCAGCAGCAGGAGTATAGGTGTTCTAGGCGTGTGCGATATATATAATCCCAGCTAGGTGTTAGAGCAGTGTTTACTGACTCAACAGGCTAACTCCTGGTTTTACACGTGTCGTTCTTGAAGTTTGGCCTTTTGTTTTGTCTTCCCATTTCTTTAACTGTGTAATTGTCTTCCTGTTTCTCTTTTTGTTTTAAATCAAGAACTCCACGGGCTTTTTGCAAAACTGCCCTGGGTCTGTGCTGGATACACGGAGGGTTTGCAGTCGCTGAACACTATGGAAATTTTCTTGTCTGTTGCTGTGTCGGCCAGACAGCATTCAACCTGAGTTACTGGCGTCATCTCCTCAGCCTGGCTAGATGTGTACTCACTTCCCTTCAAGTGGTTAAGTCAGTGGTTGGCTTGTGTCTATAATTTAGCTATGGGAAACAGATCTTCCTAGCAGTGTGGTACTAGAAAAATCCCTAGAACTATTTCATGTTTTTTCTTCCCACTCAGTATTATGAAATGTTCGTGATAAGTTACTGAATGCTCACAAACGCTGTGAGCAATGCCAGTGTGTGCTTTTTATAGGGTATGAGCCTAGAACAGGAGCGTGTGAGAGAACAAGAGAGCATGTCTGCTGGGGGGATATGGCAGGTGGCACCTTGTGCTGGCTCCCTGCTCGTCCCACAGGCTGCTGCTGTCTCCGCTCCTTCAGCCTTCTGCTTTAGTAACGGGTTACTCAGCAGACATGAGGAGCAAGGAAGGGAATGGCAAAGGGATTGATTCTCTCAACTAAAGTTATATGGTTAAAGCAAGGATAGCTCTCACTGCACTTGTATAAAGGTGCCTTTAGCATCTGGCGAGTTAGTTTAGGTCTTTGTAGAGGACCTGCCCTGATTCAGCAATGCTTGTGGGTTTGGATAGGAGTCTTTATGTAGGGCGTGAAAACACAAAGTGAAATAGTTACACTAAAATAACTCTCACAGCTAATGGTATCAGAAACTGCTCTTTAAGAGTAAGGGGTAGGGTTACATTCATGTCATGGAGGAGGGCAAGAAGAAGGAAAGTGATACACTGCAGGCCTTAGCTGAAGCATTTTGACTTTTTTGTCCAGCTAAAGCCTTTGAAACTAATGCCGCACTCTGTGTAAGACATTCTTCCTTATCCCTGCCCATTGCTCCTTCCAGCTTGACAGAGCCCCACCAGAGAGAGCAGCAGGGTTTCGCTCACTGCAGCAGCATCAGCACTGGTCCTGGGAAGTTTGCAAAAGCATCTGCTGAGGGGAAGAGAAAGGTGGAGAAAGTTAGGAGCTAAACTGTCTCATTCCAGCCTAAAGTAGGTTAGAAGTTACTCTAACTGAGGCTAAGATCCCTTTCCAGAAACTCTCCAAGCTGTGCTCACACCCAGAGCCACGGGGCACCTCAGAACATGGACCTCCTCGAAAGAGCCTCTGCAGGCAGAGGTGTCAGGATAGTTTGAGCCTCAGCAAAAAACAGTGGTTATATAAACAAACCATCCTGTCCCCTGCATTTGAAAGAGTATTTATGAACGGAATGTGCCAAAACCCGAGAGAGGTGAAGGGACATGTAGAGCCGCCTACACCCTCCATATTCCTTACACACTGAGTCGCTGGGAAAACAAACAAACAAGCCAGGACTGGCCTTGCCAAGATGCTGATGGAGCCTGACTCAGAGAAGCCCGTGTCCCGGCTGTAAACAAAAGGGAATATGCATTATTTGGAAAATGAAACAGATTGATAGGAAGAGCTGTGTGCAAACAAAGGATTAGGAGGAGGGAGGAGTGGCGCAGGGCATGTACATGTTACCACTGACGCGTGCCTGATGGCAGAGGCAAGACTCTGTTTGCCTGGGCTCAAGCCCATACTCATACATGTGTCTAACTGAGCAGGGGTCATGCATGCAGATTCCCACCCTCTGAGGGAAGGACTGCAGGACAGGCCATTTCAGCTGTGGGGACAACTCCTGGCCTTGTCATACTTCTTTTTTCTTTTTTTTTTTTGGCTGTGCCATAGGCTCATGGTGCTGCCTTGAGCAAGTCCGGGGTGTGTGCTCGTATCCATGTAAGCACATACGTGTGAGTACCCATGTGCAGGCCTGAGAGCGCTGCGTGTCTAAGCTTGCACGCAAGTGTGTGTTTATACAGGTGCGTGCATAAACATGTGCCATGCGCATGACTGTGTGCAGACACTGAATAAATATGGGTGTACCGGTCCATTTATGTGTGCCACAGTAAGGTGGTGCTTGGTGGAAGCTGTGTGCTACACATGTGGGCATGCAGGAAGCTGGTTTTGTGTGTGTGTGCTTCCCACATGTCAGTAGGTGCTTGTCCATCTGCAGATGGGGCTCTTCCATTTTCTACAGACCAGTGGCAAAATAATAATGACAATTGAAGAGCCTGATCAAATCTCAGCTACGAATTGGCATGGGATAACTGCAGTTCTCTAAAGCAGCAGTGTGGTTTTGCTTCACCTTCTTTGTTGAACCCGTACCTGCATTTACACCAAACTCTGAAAAAGTGGAAGGTGTCGGTTTTGATTCCACTGGGCTACTTTTATCTGCTTTAAATGCAACATGTCCTTTGGATATGGTTATACCTCAGATATTAAGATAAGACGGTTTCTTTGCTGCATCACTTCTGACCAGTTTATTACATTATATTGGTGTAGGCTTAGAGGTCCAGTCGCAGCCCTGGAGCAACTGGGAGCCACCACTCATTGTACAGCAGACGTTTGGCCGGCGTTGTGACAAATAGGATGGGTACTTGGAAAGATCTCGGACTCCTTTGGCATAGCAGTTACAGTGATCGAGCTCTGAAGGGGGCTGAGAGGGATATTTGAAGTTACAATTTTAAACAGGCCTGTAATTCACCTTGTCTGTCGTAGTGATCAAAGTCATTGCCTCACTGGGATGCTTAACTTTAATTGCCCATCTTGTTGTTGTTGACATTTCCCTTTTAGGTATCTGGTTGTTTTAATGTCTCTAAGAGTCTTATATAACAACATTTAATTTTCAAAGAAAAACACTTCTCTGTGCCTAGCCAAACTGCTCTTCAGGCCATGCTCTGTGTGTATACAGGTGTGTGTGTATATATAGATGTATGTGTGTTTGTGAAACAATACTCTGATTATTATCTGCCCTGTGCTGCGTGCTGCAGGTTCCAGTCGTTATGCCCTGGCCACATCCAGCGGGCGCTGTGCTCAGCAGCGTGGCATTTGGCTGCGCTGGCTGCTCTCGCGATGACACGGCCTTGCCGTGGGCACACAGTGTCTGCTGCTCAGACCAGGTGCCATGGTGTATTGTTTCCTGGCAATGTTTGCTTTCAGCAGTGGTATCATCTAGGTTTACACTATTTTACGTTGAGCCTGCTCTGCTCTGTTGTTAAGCTGGTGGCATCAGATCACGGGACGTGTGCTGAGAGTCCAGGTTTGCTGTATGACAATGTCCTGGTCCAACCTCACGGTCTCTAGCTGGAGCTGGGAAGTCTTCTGTTTGAGAAATCGATCACTGAATGTCATTGGATCTGCTGAATCTGTCAGCATCCTGGTGTGTTTTCTTTAAGTGTGGAGTGCAACTTCGTATCTGAGTGCAGATCTGCATGATTTGGGACTGTCTGTGGAATAGCTGTGATTTCTCAGTCAGAAGGGTTTCTTCCTTCATTTCCCCAACTGTAAAATTAAGCGATTACTCAAAAATAGTAAGTTAATTGCCAAGGACTGCATAGTGACTATGATCAGTGTTTAATTGGCTTTAGATTCCAGGCAACATGTAACAAATTAGCTTCAGTCGAAGGAATCCATCTTTCCGCCAGCAAATTAAAAAGCTGTACAAACAGACCCTAATGACACAGCAGTGATGTGGGGTGTCTCTCTTTTGTGCTGGTTAAGGACACAGTATTGTGGTTCACTTTTGACTTAATAATTAAAACAAGTCAAAATAATGCTTAATAATTTTAACCATTTTATGTGAGCGCTTGATTCTTGAAAAAAAGCAAAAGCATTAAAAGTGTGACTGTGTGTACGAAACACTCATTGCACAATTTTCATGCACAATTACCCTGATGGCAAATGCAATTACACTCTGTGTGTCTACAGCAGTGTGCGCAAATTGGCAAGTGCTCAACTCGGGATTTTTACGTAGTCTGGTGAATTTATTTGGCATGAGGAGACTTGAGGAATGAAGTCTTGATCTGCGGACACAAGCGTCTAAGCTTTCCGTAGGATATGCCTCCATCCTAGCTCCCCACAGAAGTGAGAGCTGAATTCCATCCCCGTTGCCTGTTCAGACATTGACCTTTTCCCTGGAAAGCAGTGATGGGTTTTGAACTTCATGATATGATCGTCTGTCCCTGTGGAGCGAACGGCATCGTACTCCAAGTGATCTGATTACCCCCGATATGATTTGAGTTCTCTGCTGAAGACTGTGTCCTCTGTTGGCAGCCATGTCCCAGATCTGTTCTGATCCTTGCTCTATCCTCTGGGAGTGTTATTCAAGCTGCCTGCATGCTTTCCATGCTTCGTGGTGGTTTTCAGGTCCTCGTGTTCTTTGCTGGTCTTTCACTCTGACTTGCTCAGGGTATTTTTTTTACTTTGACCCAAAAAGCCTTGTTGTTGCTGGTGCTCTGTGGCTCCTGCCCAGTTGTCGGGGTCGCCAGGTACCGACAGCCCCAGTTCCAACACGGGACGGATCCAGATCTCCAGTGCTCAGCACTTGCAGTTAGAGACCATATTCTCAGAGCAGCCCCCTCTCATTCTGAGACCTTTGTAGCTGAGTCTCAAAACAGCCAGTGCCTCCCAGCTCTTTTTGGGATGCCAGTGGCTGGACTCTTCCAAGGGCTCGGCAGCATTTTAGAAAGCTGAACAAGGTCCTCAAAACATTTAAATTCATGCTACTTCTCTTCCAGAAGGTAAAAAATACCTTGTGACAGCATGAGTGTCCACAGAACTATTTATTGAGTCTGCCTGGCAGAAAGGGGACGGGTCACAGCCAAAGCAGCAGCTTTCCCTCACCCCACAGGTCACATCGAGGATCCGTAGCAAAGACCCAACCAGGGGAATTCCTGTAGCAGTTACTTCTATCCCTGCGTCAGACTGAAGGAGCTGAGATGGGGAAGCATCGGTGTTATTAATTAATTACTCATCTCTTGCTACGGCAGAACTCACTGAATCTTGGTGGCTGATTTCAGAGTAAGTAATGAGCGAGTGAGGCAGCTTTCAGAGGGCTGAACCTGTGTGTCTTCATGTGCTGCCTGTGGCTGGAAGGAGATCGACAGGAGCCAGAAAGTCACTTTGCTCCATGGGAGAGCACTAACATTACTTTTCTGGCTTACACAATGGATCTGATCCTCCTGTCACTTACGAAAGATGTGTAGCTAAGTACTCTTGTCTGAGCTGCTGAATTTACTTCAGTGCAAGTGAAAAGAGAATCCAGGTTATTGCTTCCAGGAGAAGTAAGCAAACAGGGTCAATAAGTATTTGTCTCCACGTTAGCTTTGTTCCCTTCCAGAGCTTCTTTTAAGCTTCTTGAGCATCTTCTCTGGGTAAATAATTATTTTCAATATGTGAAAAGAACACATTTAAGATTATTCTTTGCACAAGGATATGGTGGGAAGAAAATCCTCCTGTTTGTGAAGTGACCTCAAGCATCTGGCCTAGTGATGGACTTCTTAAGGGAAAGAGGAAGGAAATTGCAGGGCCAGAGCCCCCCTCCTATGCTTGGCCATTCAGTTCCCATGTGATGGATGAGCATCTGGTTGATTATGCAACCTCCCCTACCAAAGCACTCTTCTATGTGCCCTGCTGAGACCTTTCTGTATGAATATTGCCACGCTCTTACTGTATATGCCTTACTTGGTCATTCCTCTCTGCTCCTCATGTGTCTCTGCATCGGGACAGCCCAGACATCGTACTAAAACTTCACATTGTGTCCCTTGGGGAGGCAGTGGGGACGGGAGGCTCGGGGTGCGTGGAGAGTTGACACTGTCGTGTGTGTCTCTGCAGAGTGAGTCACAGCACAGCTCTCCAGCTGACAACAGCAAAAGAAGGCAACAGGGCGAGGATGTGTAGGAACAGAACGAGGCAAACAGAGCCCTGAGCCCAGCTCAGTTGCAGTCCCCTGCAGCTGGCCATACAGAGGGGAAAAAAGACACCATTTTTCATGCCCCCCCAGCTCAGCATTATAAATCAGCAACTGATCTAATTTAGTTACAGCACAAGTAGAAAGATGTTTTTCTCTTGTGGCTGTCCCAAGGAACTCACTCTGAGATCTAAATGTCAGGGTCTGTCTTTTGTTTCTGGTTTGAAATCTGCACTTATCTCCAGATCTGAATGGGAAGTGTTTTGCCATCCCAACAAACTTCTCAGAAATTTGAGAATGTTCCGGTGTTCACACGGAGTTGAAGCTCACATCTCTTCCTGCTCTCTGCACAGGGCCCATGGAAGACACTGGTGCCAGCGTGAGTGGCAGCCAGCTGATTCTGGCAGCTGTTTGGGATGAGGAAGTGCGAGGCACCGATCTCGGTTCTCCCCTACCCCTTGCCTAGTGCCTAACTGCTGGAATGCTGCCCTTCCTAATCCAGCTGGGCTCTGGAAGCTTTTCTTAACACACACAGCCCTAAGAAACAGGTACAGACACTTAGTAAAGCTGGTAAAGAGCTCTTTCTTCTGTTCAGAAATCCTCTTCATTGCAAATTCCCAAGCAACTGAGGATGGCAGAGCTGAAGATGAAGCATTGCACCAGGTGGAAGCTTTTCTGTCCCACTCAGGACTGGACCTTGGCTTTGCAATATTAGCCAGGAGCTGCAAGCCGTCAGCAGCTCTGACCACGGGGGACAGATTGCTGGCTGCAGTGAGTCCACTGCTCTCATATCTGCTTTCTTCTCCTTATAATCCCACTGGTGTAGCCCCTCCAGTCAGGAGTAGGATGAGTGGCACCGCTGACCGAGACAGCAAGGCTGAGCAGTGTCCCCAGGGTCAGCGCAGCCCATCTGGGCCAGGAGCGGAGTTCATGCTGGGCTGTGGTGGCAGGGTCAGCTGGCTTAGCCCTCTTAGCGAGGCAGCATCCCAGTTAGTGGCTGAATCACACACAGAGGATTTGTTTACAATGTGAACAATAAAGTCTTCGCTTGTTCTTGTAGTCAGAGAAGAGGCACTGTGTAAATGGGATGATTTACCACTATTGAACTAGATACCAGATTCTCACCTTCAAAGGCTGTCCACATGGTTTCTTTACCATGAATTTAACCTGGGACTAAAGCTGAGGTGCTGAGATAGCACAGCGATTGGTACCTTAGAATTGCTAAGGCAGAGATAGAGTACCACCAGATGGGGCGAAGTGAGAACTGTCTGGCCCCTTCACAAATATCCAGGATAAACAATAGCGATCTTTGTACTTGGGCTGTAGGCGTGTTGTCAAGGTAAATGAGACCTGGCAGAGGGCCCTATTGTCTCCTTTCCCACAACTCATTAAGATTTACTTGTTTTATCATCAATGAGTATAATAACCAGAGCTCTGATTATGCCACAAGGACATCCCAATGCCAATGATTCATGAAACAGAGATTGCGTTAGTCATCAGAAGGGTCTTCTCAGAAGAAGACCTCTCTCACTCTGGTCTAGTGGCAGGTAGGAACATCCTTAGAGCGGGGCTGCTCAGCAGGGAGAACTAGGCTGATTCTGCGCACTTCTGTGAAGTTCTTTGCGTCCTGTATCCAGCCCTCACCCCCTGAAGTTTATCCACCAGTGACACCCTTCCCTAATGTGCAGCACCAACACCCACACACAGGGGTTGAGTTGCAATAGGGCTGGAGGCCACTTTACTCCAGAGTTTTTGCCAGCAAGGATTGCAGCACATAATGAATCAGCTGGATTATGCTTACCTTGAATAGGTCTGCCAAAAACTCTGACCTGATTTCCTCTCCCCCCACTCTGATTTCATTGTGAGGAGCCAAATGGGCTCTGGATGCAATACAGTGCCACTAGCTCCACTGCCAACCCACAAAATTTTGCAATAATACACCTTTGTCTTTCAGTAGCATCTCTTATCAAACAGTTCGGTTATTGTTACAGACCTCAGTGCCTCAGTGGAGCAGGTAGGTGTTACTCCCCAAGCTACAGAAGGACCAAATGAGATGCTGAAAGATGAACAAGATCTCAGAGCACTTCAGTGCTAAAAGTAAGACCATGCTGGGCTGCTGGGCTGCATTAGCCATTTACGTACAAACTGAGACCTGCTGAATGCTGGGTGCAAATACAGTACACAAGATCTCAACACTCAGTTCCCTGTGCTGCTCCACAACTCGCTTCTTAAGGAGGCAGGAAAAGATCTGTGATACTTAATACAGGGGGGGCTTCTTCCTCAACGGGTGGCAGTTCAAGTACAGTTGTCCCAGCTCTTTCACCTTGACTTCAGTGCAGGGAGCAGTTACCACTGGCCATCCCAAGCCCTTGACAGACCCTGTTTTAGGTGCTAGTTTAGGATCCATTCATGGGCATATATCCTCTAACATCGGCATGCTGCATTTAAACATGACTCTGTCTGTGGAAAGGTAGTAGACCTGTGAAGATCTCAGTCTGTCAGACACTGTTTGTGTTCCTGGGGGTTGTTTTGCCGGAGATAACACTTGCAAAGCAGAAAATACAGCATGCTTCTCTCTCCTGGCTTCTAGGGGAACCAGTGGAGGTAGCCTAGCTATTGGAGGGGTAAGTGCACAGGCAGAGGAGCTAGTGTGTGTTGCAGGGGCTTTGTTCTCACTCCCTTCTAACAGGGAAAACTCTGTGCAGCAGCATCCTGTTTCTTGTTTGTTTTTAATATACATGCAGTACATAACGTTTGTGTAAGAGACAGCAACAGCAGAGTGGAAGACAATGGAACGTGGTGAGAATTGTTAGGGTTCTTCACTCCCCGGGAGTTTCTTCCATGCTCTTAGACTGGACCACAAACCCAGCACTCAGGGTCTCTCCAATTCTGTCCCCCACACAGCAGACACAGGGAGCTGGAGGAAGCCTGTGTGGGACAGGCAGCGGGCACAGCCCCTGTTTGCAGTGCTGTGCCCGGGGCTGTGCCTCTCGCACAGCTCAGTGTGGGGCTCGTCCCTGTCATTCTGTGCTCTGGGGAGGACTCAGCCCATGGTGCTGAGACCTGCCCTGCAGCTGCCCCTAACTGAATTCTACTTCTCCAAACTCAGGGCGCCCTTTGCACGCCCAACACCGCGTCCCGGGCTGGGGCAGAAGGGGGACCGGAGCTAATGTTCTCTTGAGAAGCACAGCAGGCAAAGGGCAGCGTGTGTGACCCAGTGTTAGCCATGTCTGAGACAGAGAGCTTTTTCTGGTACTACTTCAGCATGGAGGTAACTCTTAGAGGCTGATTTTTATGAGAGATGGAGGATATTTTACTTACTCTAAGCCAAGCACTTGACAGCTTGGTTGCAAGCGTGTGCTGCATTGGGACCATGTCAGAATGACTTCAGCAGCTGAACATGAGGTTCCTTCCACATGAATCTTATCAAGATGGAGCTTTTTAGGATAAATATCACCAAGACTATTTGCAGTAAAATCAGAATGACTTTTTTTTTCGCTGTGTACATTCTAAAGCTTTTTTATCAGTAAGACTCAATCAATGTTTTTTTCAGTGAGTTGAAAAACATATTTGTAATAATATGCAGTCTATGAGTAGGCAACACCTTACACAATGCAGTATATAATGCACCCGCCACCTTAGCTTCCAGGATGTCCAGAAAGGCACTATCAAACAATGCAGACCTGCAGCATGTTTACAGGACAGGTCAAATGAGAGTTTAGGTAAAGATTCTGTGCAGAACAAAATTCTTCATGATTTTCCATGGGAAGAGATGGCCCTTTGACCAAGCGTTCTGCCAAAAGCTATCATTCAGGTGGAATAAGACAATCAATCTGAAGCATCACAGTTTTAGCAGCTGGGTAGTTTTTTGCCGTTTCATCCCCTGGATCAGATATATCTGTGTGTAATTCTCTTCACTGGATCACTTTCACAATATTTGCCCCAGTATAATGACTGGTGTGATTTGCACGGTTCATCAAATCCATGGCAGCCTTCAGGATGGTTGCCAAAACATTGCTGATGGAATATGCCTTTCCGGAGCTTTGGTAGCAGGGGTGTTCCTGTGTGGAACAGGGAGTCTCCGGTGTTTGCACATTTCAGGCCATTCACAGCTAAACAGGACTGGGACATTTTGGTGGCAAACAGTGACCTGTTCTGCGATGGACCTTCTGATCTGTTGACTCCTCAGGGTTTTGCAATCTCCGTGATGCATTGCATACCCTTTTCACTGTTGTCTGTCCACCGACAGTGTTTGTATGTGAAAACATAGGAAGACTGTGCTGAGTCACACCGCAATCTGCTCAGCACATCAGACTGGTATGCCAGGTTGGTTAAGTTCTTCTCTTGATAAGGGTGATGAGGAAAACAGCCAGAAAAATGAGGGGAGTGGGACAATGAGTGTCAGGCTTGCAAGTGGTGCAAGGCAGGTGGTCCAGCTGGGTCCTCAGCCTCCAGAAGGAGATAGCCTGGATCGCACCTGAACTGGGGACAGGGCCATCTCATCTCATCTCATCTCATCTCATCTCATACCCTGAATCACTATGAACCCCAGAAAAGTTAGCAAGGTTTCATTTGAGCCACACAAGTCAGGTCTGTAGGTGGAATGGGATCAAACAAGACTGAAAATGCCATGAGGAAAGTGCAGCGAGGCAACAGAAACAAGGCGAGGTGATGCTGACCCTGGGACCGCCTGGCATCTGTCTGGCCACTGGGCTGCTGTTCACACTGCAGCCTGTTAACATCTTCCTGTTGGGTTCAGCCACATGCCTCAAATTTCTGCTTTTTATTTCCCAGCTATAATTTGAATTTATATCTTGAAAACTCATCAGAAAATCCCGGCCACCTCTGTAAATCCAGACAGGTCCTGGTTGGCATAGTGAAACAGAAATCTATTGACACTTGTAGAGTTGCACTTGCTAATGCCAACGATGTAATTTGTTTTATTGGTCTGTATGGGCTTGATCTAAGTCTTGCTAAAGTCAAGGAGTGAATGCAGAGCCTGTCCTGACAGTCAGCCTTATCGCCATCAGTAGAGATGGGGTTCACAGCATTTTATGTCTGCTGCCAAGAATTAATTGTGTTCAAGTTAATGCCTGAGTTAAGATTAATCTCTGCTTGATTGACAACTATTGCTAGGGCAGGAAGCATAAACCAAGAGGAACTAACTTAGAAATTAGTCGTTTTGTCTGGATCACCTTCTGCAGATGGGGAGAAAGAAATGCCTCACTGTGCAATGCAGTGTCAGGGCTCTGAACCGATGTCACTGCATGGACATCCTGGCCTGGCCTGCAGGCAGCAGCTGCTGGGACTGTGATATGCAGAGGCGGTTCAGAGAAAGGCCCCTTTGGCAACAGCTGTGAAGGGGGCAGAGCATGGAGGTCGGGTGTGCGGAGGGGCATGGGGGTCAGACAGGGACCTCAGCTGGTGCAGCTGGGAGGGACAGCCCAGGAAGGGGCAGATCCCCTGGGGAAAGAGGAAGACCTGAGTCACCAACATGCCTGTATGAGCACACGCCCAGAGGGGTGGTGTGGAGCCTGGCTGGGGGCTAGGCTCCCAGCGTGTGGAGCCTGGCTGGGGGCTAGGCTCTAAGCCCAGCTAGGAGCAGTGGGGAGAAGTAGCAGCAGCATTGTAGTTTGGGGGCAGGCAGCAGGGAAGTGAACCTTTATGCTGGGTGTCCAGTAAGGTTTTCCCATTGCCTCTAAAGGTCTGCGATGAAAACTGCTATCGATAATCAGAACATGAACATTATATTCCTTAATAATATATTAGGTGTGTCCCTATTCTTCATATTTTCTTGGGTTTATGCCAAGTCTAACATAGATCAGATTAAACTTCAACAGTGTCTGCTCCATGTCTGTGACAGAGTGGTCAGACAACATGAGAACCTTGGGACATAGAGCCCTGGTGGAATGGGGACAGCAGCACTTCGGAGAAGAGTTTCCTCCATTATGAATGTATTTGGTTGAGAGGGGGGTTGTTTTGTTTTGTTTTACGAGTTATGCATATAGATGCAGGTACATTTTCTGGCTTTCAGATGGTAAAAAATAGCCAGGGCTTCCTCTCTTGTGCTTAGACACACGAGGACCTAAAGTGCTTCTTGTCTTTGTTTTGTTTTGGTGCGGTTGTTGTTCCAAATGATGCTAGGTGTACACAGGGCGTGTTGGTGCTAGGCCTTGTGGGTGAGTCTGTCCAGAGGCTGAATAAACCTGCCTGACGCCCTAGTGCTGCCCAAAGTGTCTATATTGGAATAAGCAGGGATTTATTTTTCTTTTTCCCATTAGGGATTATTATTAATTACAAGTATTACTATTTCATTTCAAAGTGCAGCCTAGGAATTGCAACATTTTCTGCTTCTCCTCTGGCACAGTATCTCAAGGCATTTCAGATTAGACTGGGGAGCACTGTCAGGAGGGAGCAGGAGGGACCTCACAGGCGAGAGAAGGCTCCAGCCTCCATCAGATGAGCACTTACAGCCCATGGCCCCCCCCCACCTGGCAATCAGCTGGACAAAGCCATCGGCACACTGCACACTACCTTGCTTCTGTTTTCTTTTGAGCGATTCTCCAGCCTCAGTGTAGCTGAGCAGTGCCCTGGAAGCAGTGCCTGTGGGGTGGCTGTCTGTACAGGAGCGGGATGGAGCAGGAGTTCCCTGGCAGTGCCCATGAGAACTCAGCAGGAGCCAGGAGCCGCTGTCCGGCCAGGAGCATTGCTGGACATTGCTTTCCGAGCTGCTGCTGGTCTGAGACGCGTGCACGATGTGACCCCATTCCCTGCAGCGCCCACCCTCGCAAGTGCGACTGCAGCCACAGGCCTCTCCCACGTGGCTGCTGAGCGCAGTGGGAGGAGTGTCTGCACCTCTGATGCTGCTCAGGGCAGCTGCTTACTGCTGCATCCCAAATCCCTTCACAGTGTTTGGCCGCACACGAAAGCAATCGAGAGGGGAAATTGCTCCAGGAGGGCTGCACCTTCCCCGTCTTTCTTGAGGATCCCGCTCAGAATGTCCGGCCTGTTCAAAGCCTGAGCTCTTCAGGCAAGGAACGTGTATTATCTAGTTTGTATTTTATGGCAGTATATGAATGTTTTGTCATAACAACAACAACAACAACAACAATAATTAGGGCTGTGAGAGCCTTGGAGGGCTGGAAAGGGCCCAAGGCCCGCAGGTTCTCTCAGATGTTCGAGTCTGGCGAGGTTGAACTGTCCAGGCTGAACCCTCACCACTGGTGCCCTCTTTCACCCTGCCAGCTGCCATCGCGACCAGGAAGTCTGCTCCTGTCCTCCATATGGCAGCTGGGAACCGGGATACCCTGGGGCTTCTTGAGGGAGGAACCCACAGTTGCTGAGGAGGATGTGAGTGAAACTCACTGAACTTTCATGGATGTGGGTTGAGGGTCATGAATCATCAGATCTTCAGCCGAGGCCAAGCCTGAGCTAGGCTGTCAGTCCACACAGAGCCATTTGGGATTACAACACTGTCCTTTGTCCGTAGAGCGCTCCGAGGTCTCTGGGTGAAAGTCCCCCCTCTACCTCATTTTAGCACCACTGGGAAGGCCCTAAAACTGAGTGTGATGGGCAGTGCTATAGGTGATGGAAGCTGCCGTGCTCTGAGGCCTCAGCCCTGTCTTTAGATCTCCTGTCTGGGTGACAGCAGGTGACAGCAGGATCTGGAACTGGTACGGAAAGATCACAAGTAATTTCTTCCCCAGATCTCCTCACAAAAAGCCAATCTGGACCTGGAAGGAAATGGCACTGCTGATGCACCAAAGGGCCAGCGCCCATCGTGTGCTGAACTGAGGCATGGTGTGTGCTCCTCTGGAGGCAGCCTGGCAGTTGTCGCGTGGGATGGGGGTCCAGGCACTCCTGCGTCTCCTGAGCTCTAATCCCATTCCCACAGTGTTGCCTCAGCTAATCGCTGCCTCAGTTCTCCTCACTTGTAAAATGTGGGGGTAATAACTGTGCATACCTCAGAGAGGGCTGTGAGGATTCATTAATTAAACGATGTTCGGGAAGTGCTTTGAAGATGAAAAGCCCTATATAAATGCTGGGTGTTACTAGTGCTTAGTGAGTACCTTCACAGCCACAAGCAGGGTGTGCCTGCAGGAAGCAGAGCCATAGGCTGAGACTTACGGCTAAGAGCCTTTAAAAATAAATACGATCAGTAAATGCACTGGAGGTCAGCTTCCTTCTCCTCCCCCTTGGGGCGAGCTCCCACCTCAAAGGAACTGAACTAGGGGTTTTCTTTGCCTCATCCACCTCTGGAAAACACAAAAGAGGTTTGGGAGTGATGAGGAGAGAATTTTATTCTGGTGGTGGTGGTGCCAGGAGTTAGGACATCACAAGCGACTGCTTTGCTCTGGAGCAGAGAGGTGGGAACTCCACATGTCCAAGGAGAAGTACTGACCCCACAGGGACAGCACTGTGGGGCGGCCTCACAAGTCTGCTCCGGGGAAGGACGTGTTTCCTGTGTTTAAATCCCCAGGTCGCAGGCAGAAGCATTGTCACTGTTAAGAGAACTGCCCGAGTGACATGCAGGTGGCCAGTCATGTATACAGCCCTGATGACTCCCTGTGCAGTCACACTAATTACATGCATACTTCAGGCATACAAAGGCAAATCTGTACTTGCTCCTTCATACACATGCTAGAGTGAAAACATAGATGCTGATTTCCTCTTTTCTTCCCCTTGGAAAATCTAGTATTTAATATTCACCTGACTAGGCAGAAATAAGAGAAAAGGGGTTTTTTTGGTTAATTGGTTTTAATGAGTGCCTGCCAGATTTGACAGATCCCTCCTGTGAAGCCTCAGAAAAGCAAACTCTTCTTTCAGATGCGGTGTGCTTTTTTCTGTCTTCAGAAGGCTGTGCTGAAGTTTCGTTTTCTGACTTGGGCAGGGAGGTCACTTCTTTCACAATTCCCCCTGGGTTTGTCTGGGAATGACATATCTAAGGAATAATGTGTGACCCCAGTGGAGATGGGCAGGTGGAACTAATGGCAGAAACTGGTAAGTTAAAAGCTGTGTTTACCAGCCTAAACAGGACTCAATTATAGAAAATTAACGACTTCAGACCAAACTTTGAACCGAACTCAAATGTTCCTGTATGAGAGATTGAGGCAAAGGGTTGAAGTTCTTCTGAGGTGGATGCATAAAGTGCTTCAAAAGCAAATGCTGGTTATTAAACTATAACACTAAAATTCATCAGGCACATCACCAGCTCTGTGTATTCTAAAACTACGCAGAGAAGATGTAAGTACCTGAGCTGTAACTAAGGCTGAGGCCAGAGCATATCTGTCACGTCAGGAGAACTGTTGGGCTGCTGAAGGGCACATGCAGGGAGATAACAGGAACGTGCAGTCGTTACAGGGCAGGCAGGCATCTGGGTTGGGGAGCAGGGACCTGTGGACAGCAGCCTGTGGTTAGCAGGTTCTGCCGCATGCATCTGGAGGGACTTCTGTGTCATTCATCCTGGAATGCCCTTTGGTTCGTTCCTTCTTATCACAAAATATCAGGTAGCTTGGCCATGCACTGCAACACAGTGAGCATCAGGCTGGGGCACAAGAGTACTGCCACTGGCAGCTATGATGTTTCAGTCTTTGTGCCTCAGTTTACCAATTGATTAAGATGATAACCTTCCCAGAGTGTTGTGGTGATTAATTATTAATGTTAGTAAAGCGTTTTGAAGATGAAGAGTGCTACATGCTGGCTAAAAATATTAATTACCTCAGACTCATGATGAAATTTTGATATTTACATAATGGACCAGTCACAGAAGAGGTGCAGAGATGGTCTCTCCTGGTGAACAGATTCTTCTAATTCAGCTATCTCTGCCATCAACACTATCTAAATCAGCTCAAATCTTTTTTTTCCATGGGGAATCTGCTCTTGGAGCAAGCAAAGCCCACATGCTCCCTGTGAGACTCCCGGGATGGCAAGCAGCCACCGTGCCTTTGCTAATTCCAGTCCCTGCCCATGAAACTCACCTCACCCAGAACTTGTTTCAACTTCTCCAGCTGTTCTTGGCATGTGTTGAGATTTCATAAAGTTGATGCCATCAACTCCCACACATATGGCAAGAGAGAGTGAGAGAGAAAACCCACACACAGTAACTAATATGTAGGGAGAAGAGGTATTTGCATGAGAGAGCACAAACATGAGGCTTTTCTAGATGGCTCCAGTGGCTCTGGACTGTTAGTGCCAAGATGCAAAGGGGTGTGCAAATGAAGAAGGTGACTCAGAGAGTCCTTTCCATCACATGACTCCAGGAAGGCACCGGATGCTTCGAGGAGGGCCACTCAGTTGGTTTTTGTGGAGGCCAGCGGGTGGTTTTTACTGCGTGCACCCAGCAGCACAAAGCCGTGTCATCGCTTGGGCTCTGCTGGGCTGGGCAGAGAGCACGTGATGGCCTCGCGTTGGGAGCTGTGGCTGCACGCCACAGCAGCTCTCTGAGGGACTGGTGAGCAATGTGGAAGGTGACACACGCCTAGGCCACAGAGAAGCTGAGAAGGTCTTACTCACGGGCCAGATGCAGAATGCGATCTGCCCTGTGAGTCGGTGTCGCTACCTGTGACGCAGCAGTTCTGGTCTCCTTACTTGTCCTTGTTCCTTTTCCTTGGAGCTAAGTGCGTAATTTTTCTAACTTACATAGCCTATGAGACTTGTTTTCAGTCATAATTCATTATCAAGATGATAGCTGATTATTTAATGGGTTCTTTACATTTCCAGTCTCATACTAGTTTCGATAGGAAAAATCTGGAAACGGCAGGCAAGGGAGAGCCTGAACACAAACAGGGCGCCAGCAATAACGCCCATTTCCATGCTCACCTTCAGATCTGGGCAGATTTCCAGGGGAATCCACGTTTGTCTCCTAGAGCCAGGGCTTCGGGAGGAGCGTAGTGCTTTCAGAGCCGAGCAGGCACAGGGAACTTCTGCTCAGGGTTCAGTCGGCCTGTTGTAGGGCCGTGAGCTGTTGTGCTGGGGTAAGGCGAGAGTGGAAGCAAGGCTGAGGCTCGGTGCAGCACACGGTATCTTACGCTGAATGGGATGAACCCCAAGTTCCTCTGCTCACGTAGCCTCAAAGTCACTGGGTGTGAACAGGCACAGGACACGTACAGAGCCTTGCTGCCCCATGTCAGGGAGGCACTAGCAGTGCTCACCCCTTGCCAGTCATTTCCACCAGCTGAGAACAGAATCGCTGCATCCTCAGAGCTCCACAGCCTCACGCCTGCCATGCTGTTCAGCACTGTTGATCGCCTCTGGTCTGCCTTAGTGCAGGATCCAGCCTATCAGCTGCAGTTGCTTCATTAGTCACTAATGGGCTGCACACTTAGAAAGCATTTAAATGTATTTTATAGTGATTGAAAGACTACAATGACATTTTGCTAATTGTCTCATTGCATACCCAGAGCGCCCTGCAAAAGCTTGGCCACACTGTGGCTTTATTGGACACCAGGTATCAGCCCTTCCGTTTCCTTTTCTATTTATATTCTCTGTTCTAATGAAAACCACAAATCTTTCCAGGTGACTTGTTTATTAAGTGAATTTAGAACAGTTTACATTTGCATTTATTAATTTTCTAGAAAAACTGGTATTGCCAGTTGCTTAGGACTCGAACTGCTATCTCCAGGTTCATTGGATACCGGCTCCAAATCTCAGCAGTGCGACTTTGTCGATGATTAAGCCAGTGATGTGAGTTTTAGTGGCATGGAGCACCTGCAGCCTCCTTCCGCTTCCCAATGACCCTGGAGGGCTCAGCACCTCGGACAACACCTCAGCATTGTGTATGAAAAGCAGAAATAGATGCAGAAATCTGTGGGGCTGGATGTTCACAGCTGCATGCACAGGAGGGTGACCATGTGCACTACCTGAGCAGCGTCTGCTCCGATTGCTGGTACCTGCAAGGGAATGGCACATCTTCATTATCCTTATGAACTGCATGCTTAAACAGAACATGAGAGCCAAGTCCTACAGCTACTCACGTCCCAATCCATGAACATGAACTGACTGTATTTTTAATATTGGTGTTTGTGTTTCTGAGCTCAGGCACTGAATTTTGATACACCCTTATCTGAAGAAGTATCTGTAGTACCTTCTGCCCAAGGCAGTACTCACAGATCCCTCTGTGCCCTGGGGTTTCCTGTGTTTCCTTGACTGCACAATCAGAAATGCTCTTTCAGTAATTTCCCCTCATTTCTTTTCACTAATGACAGATCTTTTCTCTCTGCAAACCACTGTTGAATTCTTGATTTCTGTTACTGGGTCACTGTTAACTCTTCTGTGCGCTACGTAATATTGCTGGAGATGTTGGGTAGATAGGCATTATGCCAGTCTCGTTCATAAAACTGAATTATATCTTGAGCAGGTACAAACTTGGAACAATCCCTACCTCCCAGGTAAAGTAACTCACCTGATGCATAGGCATACCATGAGTCCTGCACAAAGTGAAGGGCTGGGAAGGTGGAAGGAAATTCATCGCTAAATGTCTTCTGATGAAGGATATGTACAACCGAGAACAAATGATTGTTCTGATTTATTTTCCACTGTTGGAATAATTGGTAACATTGTTCTTCTTGGCAAAGATGAATAGTTGGAACCAGTCTATTTCACAGAGACAAAATATCCACAGGGAGAGATTTCTGAGGCAGTCATAGGATGCACCCTACAGAGTGTGATTCTCATGACATTAAAGCAGTGCTCATGGCATCGCGATTGACTTCTAAGAAATAAATGAATCTGATAAACACAGCATACATGTTCTATGGAAACGACAATGAAAATATTACATTTTAGGCAAAGTCTGGCTCTGACTGAAGCCAAGAGTTGAATTTACCAAACTTATCCAAAACAGGAAGAAGACTTTATGACTGTGGAGGACAGGAAATGCTGCTCTGAATCTGGGCTGCTGAATAACTCTGTACCACAGAAGAGATCCCCCAGAGTTTTGCAGTAGTAACTGTTGTGTTACTTTGTGGAATTTTCTGATCCTTTGATAATGTTTCCTCCTTTTAACGGCAAAATCCACGCTGCTTCTTGAAAGCTTTTAACATTTTTCCTTACACTTTTATCCTAGAGGAGAAGGCAGGCCCACATTTGGTATTTAGGACAGGGAGCTGGCAGTCCGGATTCTTTTCAGCTTTGTCACTAACCCATGGTATGACTTTGGTCTGCTCATTGTGCAGCACCGTGGCTTGGAGAAGCCGTGGGGAGTCTCTGTGCCTGAGAAAGGGTTCTGTTTGTGCCTACTAAAGGGACCGCCTTTGCGGACTTGGCGCAGGGCTGTCCCAGCCCCTGCACTGGTTCTTTGCTGCAGAGCCTGGTGGAACGGGGTGGAGGTGCAGGTCTCAGGGCTCCCCACTCGTGCTGCCTAGGCTCAAGCTGTCATCACCATGGAACTGCTGTACCACAGCCTTGTTTTGGTTTACCTCACCCCCAACGCCAGACAGGCCTTGTAGCAAAGCATGTGTTTAATTGAACATTTAGATACCAGACTGGGAGGAAATAAAGTAGCAAAATGTGAAGTAAACAAGTAAAAATCATTTCAATTCTGGCTGAAGTTGTGCAAGCAGAGGCCAGTGCTTAAAGCTGTCCTCCTGGGAATCTCCAACAGTGTCCTTTTTTTGGACTTTGAAGTTCTCCACACGTTTATTCCCTAGAAATTAGGGTTTACAATATAAATGCATCTCTAATTGGCTTTTACCAAAGCCAGTAGCCATGGATATTTTACCTGCGGTTGCTCTGGGTTTAGACCTCATTGACCAGAAGGTGTGTGAGCTCTATAAATACACTGCTGGCCCTTCTGCCAGGCTCCAGGCCTCATTATGTCTCCCTTCATCCAGGCCAGCCAGCTGGCTACTGCTTCCCACCCCCTGGGAGCTGCCCCTTCACTTCTCTGTACAGCCACCACTGCCATTCCAGACACTGGTAATACACACATTAAGCTTATGATCTGTGGTGTGTTCCTGGTTTCCCATAGAGACCCCCATGTGACAACCTGTGTGAATATCGATTAGTAACTGATAATGAGGAGCTCTGGGGGGACTTGCCTGTGAGGATGGATTCCTCAGCTTCATCCTCTGTCCCAGTCACTTAGGCTAAAATTTCCAAAGCCCTTCAAAGATCCCTTTTACTGTCTGCTGTGAAATGAGCCATCGAGCGCCTCGAGGTTCAGTGACCTTCCTTGGCTTTGGGCGCTTGTCTTGAAGTGTGGCAACTGTCACCAGGTGCCTCGAGATTCCCCCAACTTTATTTGGGTTGTGGGTGCTTGCTCTGGGGGAGGTACGTACTGGAAACAAGCTAAAAAACCCATGGGGTTTCTTAAATCCCTTCACGTTTAAGATGAGACTTTCAATTTCTACAGGCTGGCAGGGTGCTGGTTTTGAGTCAGTATTTGTGTGGTCATTTGTATTCTGAAATTGGAGTGTTCTTGCACAGAATTACACTAAAAAGTTTTGTCAAGAGACATTGTCTTTTGTTTCCATGAGTTTGCAAATATTCCCCAACAAGTTTGATGTAAACCAGCAAACCTAGCTTCTCTCCTCCCTGACCAACATAAGCCTCGGCTGGCCCAGAGCACAGGGGGTGCAATCCTGACCCAGGCCTTTTGCCATGGCCCACATGAGGTAGTTTATGGTGGCTTCAGGGGGTCTTGTACGATACTGTCACCACAGCAGGTTCTGATGAGACTTTACTAAGCGTTGTAGGTTACCTGAATTCTGATGTTCAAGGGCATTACCTGTGTACAGTTCATATTGTTGCCTAATTATGAAGATCAATTAAGACTCCACACCTGCAGTTTGCATTCACAATTTGTAGAACTCCCATGCCTGGAGTTCCCTGCTGCTGCTGCCAGTGAGGCCCCAGCAAAGCTTATCCTTCACCCCCGCCCCATCCACTGAACCGCGACTGTCAGCTGCACATCCTCAAAGCAGCCCAGACCTGAAGCAGCTGACTTGATGCCACTGTGATTGTGGCTTACGTGTCCCCTAACAGAGGCCGTACACACCTTGGCAAACTGGATTAAAATGATAGTGCCCAGGCATCCAGTGCATACCAGCAAGCCTGATTCTGCAGATCCTCAGACAGTGAGCGCACCCACAGGAGCAGCCCGGGCTGGGGCTCCCCCCCGATTGCAACACAGAGCATCCTTCATGTGGATACATTCTTGTGTCTATTCCATCCTCTAGTTCCAGGTACAATCAACTCCCAGTGACCTTCCTAGGAGGTGGCAATGTTTAGGAATTCATTGTATCCTATGCACCAGTCCTAACTCAGCGATTCATTCAGCTGTGTCAGTGAGATTCATACATATCCCTGAGTGATGTGTGGAAGGGAGACACGTTGCATGCATTTATGTGCCTCTAATCTACACAGTAATTGTACTATCAAAACATTTTAGACAGTGCTCTCGGTGAAAAGTAAAGCCAATGCTAATTCATTTTTTCCCTGGATGCGCTCAGGCTGGGTCAGATTGGGAAACCTGTGTGCCAGGGAGCGAGAGACGGGTACAAGCAGTCAGACCAGCCGCCTTCCCATCCTATCCATGGAGCTCGCCAGAGCTGTATGCTAGGGCCCGTGATACGCAGTCAGATATGACAGTCACACATGGAAGTCGTTACCTCGGAGCCAAAGGGACAGACCAGGGGTTCTACACTGCATTATTATTTTTGTGGCTGATCTGCTGCGATTGGAGTTGTGGGCAAACCAGAACACAGTCACATAGTTTTGACAAGCAGAGCAGCGCAGTCCCTCCCTCGCCCACTGCATTGAAAAATGCTCATTTTCTGATTCTGCTGGGGAGTTTTGCAACAGCATGTAGTGAATATATTCAAATGGGAAAGTCTCCAAATGGTAACTATAACATTAGTACAAAGCATTATTAATAATGAATTTACTTTGTTTTTATTAGCTAGAAAAATAAACATAGGCTCATGTTGTTTGAGTGAAACTCAAATCAGGACAGACAACATTAAGAACACAACTAGAATAAAAACTACCACACAGTAAATCAAAGAAGAAAAGTCCATGGCTATTAGCACTTTACTATAGCATTCCTCACAATCTCTCTGCAGTGTGCAGAACTGCAAGCCAACATTTTTCAACTGTCCTAAAGAATGTGAAATGTAAATGTTTAGAAGAGTGTTTTTCTTGCCAAGCTGAGAGCAATCATAAACATCAGCTTCTAATAGAAACATTTTAAAAAGATGCAGCCCTTGCTGCCAGCTTTTGAGAGCAACACCATTTAAATTAGATCGGAGTCTCCCTGAATTCTTGACATTATAGCGCTGCCTGTTATTTGCCACAAGCTGTTGGATTGGCATTGGGCTTGAATTTTAAGTATGAACTGCAAATGTATTAAATATGCTGTTTAATTGTCATGTGGGTGAACAATAAATTACCTGCTCAGGATTCGTGTTGAGGATAGGCCTAAAGGAGCCTTGAGCGAAAGGACCCTTCCTCTCACTGGCGATGCTCCGTTTCCATGGTACCACGGATGTACAGGTGGCACTTACAGACCTGTGGAGATGCCACGTTGCCATGGGCAATCATGCACTGGAAGTGAACCACGACCTGCTCCTGGCTGTCCCCACAGCGCCTTTCAGCCTGGTCTGCAAATATCCTGGATAAACAGTGCAGACACCTGCGGTCACAGACCTGCCTTCACAGCACTGGAATCCTGGCTCTGACATGCTATTTCTTCCCAGTGACACCCTCCCGTTGTTTATCACCCTGTTATTTTAGCCAAAATGTTCAGATCTAGGCAAACTGAAACACTTTGTGAACTAGACCAGTTTCAACTGACTTTTAGTCCTATCACCCTGACATTCCAAACAAATCACATTATACAATTCTAGGATTTTCTAAGTGAAACATTTTCGCTTTGGGATTCAGAGTTTCCATTTTAGTTTAGTCTTTACTTTTATGTTTAGACACCTTTAAAGCAAAATTAAAATTAAAATTTTGAACGAAAACCTCTCTCTTCTGTCACTGCTGCTAGTGAACCAAATTTAGTATGTTTTTAAAGAGCCATCTTTGATCACAACCCAAAGCATCTCCTTGTATAATCAGTATTCATATTCTTCAGACTCCCTCATTTTCACCACAATAGCAGGTGGACTGGGAATGACGTGGTTACTAGTGGATCGTGGTTATGTGTCTTTGCAGTTTTTCTTCTGATAAAGACTTTGAAATAACACCTTAGATAAATTTTCCAGGTTTTATTTGTAGCCCACCACTTGTTTGGAACCACATTGTTTATGTCAAAGAGGACTCTGAAAAGCAGAGAGGGCAGTTGTAGGTACCAACTCCCCTTAAAGAAGGACCACAAAGTCAGTCCTGTTCTGAAAGCTGTGCTGAGATAGCAGTGCTATGCAATGAAATAATGAGATTTCATTTTCAGAACAGTAATACTTGTTTGGTTCATTCTTTTCTTCCTTTTTTGTCTGTGCTTTGGGATGCTCACATGCTACATTAACAGACTGCTTCTGCCAGTATGGCAGCTGGGACTGTCCAGCTGCCCTGTTCTCCTGCATGAGCCCCACCAGAGAACAGCCGAACTTGACTGTAAAGCAAGGAGAGCACATGTTGATATAAGCAGGAGATGTCTTGAATGGGCACAGAATACAGTGTTTGAACTCATCTCTTTTTCTGTTTTGGTTCCTACAGAAACAAATACGATCTTAAGATGGAGTTAAGAAATGCTACCTGTGTCAAAGAAACAGCGACCAAGAAGGAGCATGAGTGGGGAGAGGACCAGTCAAGCCTCACGGTGTGGAAAGACATGGAAAAGACCCAGCAGCAAAGAATAAGATGTGAGCTGCACCATGCTCACAGTGAAACAGTTGGAAATTTTGCCATGAAAGCAGAGCTGAGTTGTTCTATCAGGTATGAAAACACCAC
Source organism: Porphyrio hochstetteri (assembly GCA_020800305.1). Classification (NCBI taxonomy): domain Eukaryota; kingdom Metazoa; phylum Chordata; class Aves; order Gruiformes; family Rallidae; genus Porphyrio; species Porphyrio hochstetteri. Next base: position 8,718,127 of record CM036921.1, on the reverse strand, counting down.
AAATTACAAAGACAGAACTTGTGTTAGGAGTTAGGAAGCTGATTTCTTCCTAGGATGAGCCAATAAGCTGCAAAAGCCGGGTCCTAAGCTCATGCACGCTGGCCAAGCCTGGGCAGAAGTCTTGTTTCCAGCATCTGTTGAGGGTGTGTTTACTTCCCATTAATATATATTGTAGTTCTCCCATCCCTGCCTTGAGTTCTAGTGGCCTTCCTTCTCTGTTCATCTGAGCAAGAGCTTGCACTGTAATCTAAAGTATACTGGAGCCAAGAGATGGCTTTGCATTGTCTTTAACAAGCTTTGAATCAGAGCAGAGAGGTCACAGTTCTTAGGTGTATAATTTGTTTTGCAGATAAAGTGGGATATTTTGCTATTGTTTTGACTTCAGCCTCAGATGGCCCTAGAAATAACAGACCAAGAAATGCATAAACCAAGGTTCATGCCAGTGGGACAACCAAAAGGGTTTCTGTATGTCATCCCAATGCAAACAGGAGCTTGGTGGTAGAACCAGGAATGAAGGCTGAGTCCTGCCTTCCTCCCTTGTGTTTTCACCATTTGATCATGCAAACTCCCCCAGATTATCATAAAATTGTGCAAAGAGTAGCATCCAGCAGAGACCAGCTCTGCCTGGCTCCTACAGGCTTGCCAAGGCTGTTAGGATAGCAAGGGAAGAGACACACAATTCATTTTAAGGTTTTTTTCCCCCTTTTTGTTGTCATCTTTGTGGTGGTTTCTGAAATGCCGGGAAGGCACAGTACAATGAACAGAAAATGTTCCAAGGAAACCAGGCTTCTCCATGCCATTGCCCAACAAGCACCCAGCGTACCAACCGCAGAGCTGTGCACAGGAGTCACACGCACGGGGAAGAGGATTCTGCTGGCACGAGGCCTCTCCTCCCTCCCCAGGCAGAGAAAGGGCAGAGAACCAGAGCCCCTCCCTGCCTGGCTGAGGCTCTCCTGCACCTCCAATACAAATGCAGGTGCAAAGTTATCGAGTCCATAATTTTTTTTGCATAATTTAGAGCTATAAACCAAGAGCTGCCTTTGAGCATTTGGCTCTTCCTCTCTTGCAAGTTAGGACCAGATGTAAAGGAGAACTTAAGCACCTACAGCTCAGTAGGTTCCTCCCTGCTCAGGATAACATTTCTTCCAGTACCAGCAACTTTATGTCTAGACATGCCCAGGGCTGCTGTGATCTGAGCAGCATCGTGCAGGGTTCCCACTTAAACCCCCACTGGGATCCTGAAAAGGGCAAAGGACAGTGAATTCAGGTGGCATGTTCTGAGCAAGGCTGAGACACAGCAGCCAGACCCGTCCCCACAATGCAGCCAGGGCTGCTAGCTTTGAACACGGCCGGGTGGGAGAGGTGCTGCAGCTGGGGGTTTGGTTTGGCAGCAAGAGGCACCCATAGTCTATTTGCAGAAGGGTCCAGGCCTGCCCCAGCCTTGTGGGGATTGTCTGGGAGAACGAGCATTCCCTCCGGGAGGGAGACCATAAATCTGGAAGCTTCCAACACAAAGAAGAAACAAAATCGCAAGCCCCTTTCAAGGAAAGCATAAATGTAGAGAATTAAAACAAAGCAAAACAAAACAAAAAACCAACCAAAAACCCCAAACCAAAAAACAAAACCTGAAGAAACCACAGTTATTTTGCTGGCTAATATCGTGAAGACATGATAGTACTTGTAGCTTCCTGCTTGGACCTGACTTGCTCCAAAGTTATTTTGTGTGTTAATAATGTGGTTTAGATAATGAAGATTAGGTCTGAGTGAGCTGGTTCAGATAAAAGGGGAAAAGGCAGCAACCAAACGTTCACCCAAAACTCCAACCTAAACTTTTCTAAGCTTTGAATTTAAACAAAAAAAGCATTAACTTTTTAAATTATTCCTTTGTTTTGCAATTAAGATTTTATTTGAAGGTAATGCTATTCATTAGTTACAGTTACTCATTCAGAGCTTTCAAAGTGCACAGTGCAGTCAGAAGGACTGACTGCTGTTATCACTGCAGACACAAAAGTACACATTCCAAGTTCACAAAAACACGTTTCTGTCGCTTTTCCTGACCAGGTTTTCAAATGGAACGAGTTTCTTTATCCTTTTTACTGCTTCCAGTGTAACTACCACCACACTGTACAAGTTTCTGCCCAGTTTTGTGTTCTGTGCATTCAATTACAGATCTCCTGATAAAGACTCCAGCTGACAGCAAACAATTTGGCCAATATTCCTCAAAAAATAGGTATATAAAACCAGGTTCAAAACATAAACAGACGTGTGTGAGTGGTCTGATTCCCAAAGAAACCCAACCCAAAACCCCAAAACCCCACACAAAACAAAAAAACCCAAGTGCTGTGTGCTGCTTAGTAATTTTGAAAATGAAAACCATGTTCTTCAGCGCTTTACTACACAATACTTTTAGGTACCTATTTTCAGATGGTTGTCTCAGCTGATGCCTTACTTCTGTGCTTGGCTGGCACTGCTTTGGTGTGCGGGGTGCAAGGGAGATATGCACCTACCCCCTTCATGCAAAGGCTGTACAACTCTGCTGATGTCAAATACGTGCGTAACAGGGCTGACATCTGCACATGCAGACATTAGGGGTGTAAGTACAATGCTTGTAGCTACCGGCCTCACCCTCCATCGCTTCTGAGCGGTGCAGCCTGAGCCCGGCCCTTGCAGATGTGCGAGGCAGCACTTCCCTCAGCCTGCGGCCTTGTGGTGAGGCCGTGGGTCTGACTGCATCGCCAAGGCCACGGGGCATCAGGTGCTTGGCATATTGTACGCGAAGACATCTGTGAGGGGGCCCTGTGCTACAGTCCACGTTAATACACCAATATGCAGGACAGCTGATCTGAAGTACCGCGTGACGGACTAGCCAGGGGAGACAGGTTACCGGCCAGGGAGATACCGCAACATCAGGCATTTCACAAGACAGCTGGACCTTGATCCTTCCAAAGTGCAGGCAAATAAATGAGATGCTCAAAGTAGGGGTCTAGCTCCTCCACTGCAGTCACTGGCAAGAGGCAGGTACCTTCACAAACAGGTTGAGCTTCCCAAATGTCAAGGGAACGGCGATTCTAACAGTACAGTGAGATTAACCTACACCCCAAAGCCTTGGAGCCAAGTATGTGCAAAAGGAAAGTGTCGCAGGACTCACAACTGTAGCAAGTGCTGTTCAGTCGGGTGATTGTAGGTTTTTCACACACCTACAATTACTGATTTTGAGTGGGTTTAGGGGAGGGAGCTACTTTTCGTGACAGCTGCTGTTTGTGCAGTGGTTCAAACCCAACTTCAGTCAGGATATATTAAAAAATGGAATGAGTAAGCCAGCTCTGGAGAACAACTTCCATCCTTACAAAGTAAAGAGGCTCAGAATTACATTTGAACTTTTTGAATGCTTATTCTAATTCAACCACAGAATCTTCTGAGAGCTTCAGCCATCACTAATTAAGGCGTGCAACCATTTGTCTGTGGTTCATCCATGCACTGAGTAGTTTTCGCTGTAGTGGGGCTTGGTGGTGCAAAGTGTTTGTGTTGGGGTGAATGCCCCTCAGACACACACAGACTAACTCACTCCACACTTTGATACTGGCTCTGTTACCCCTTCCATCATTGGGAATACTACTCTGGCCTCAGATTTAGAGTGAAAACAAATAACCCACTTCAAAAACAATCTGCCCTAGGAAGTGTCTTTGAAATTCTTTTTAATGCTGAATTAAAGAAACATAACGTGTGAATGTAAATCATTTCCCCTGCAAAGAATGCAATACACACACCCCGTGTTTTACCACTGCCTGAGAGCTGGAATATAAAACTGTCTATAAACAATAGTGAATCTGACAGGATTGGTTTATTGCTCTTCCTCCTCCATCCCTCCCTAGTGTAGATTAATAAATGTTAATGAAAAAGAGAAGCAATAACATTTATCTATTAATTTTACTCCTTTTATTCTCTGATCATACTAAATTTAAAAGTGTTTGGGGGTTACGTTTAGTCATATATGGTTATTTGAGTCTTTTATTAGCTGTGATTCATTCTGCATATCAGCATAAAGTGGTGCTCATGCTTTCAGTCTGTATCTGTTCCATGATGCTCAGTTATCTGTCTGCCCCTGAGCTATCGGTAGGTTTGGATTTGCATGTACACTGTTCTGCTATGACAATAGTATGCCAGGAATGACCGGTCTGGTATTACCTGGTCAGGTGAAGTTCCATTCAAATAATGTACATGCCACCAAAACAATTCAGATCAAAGGTCTGTCTTTCAACAGAATTAAAATGTAAGGACTTCTAAAGCAATTTTAGCAGTTGGCTTTACAAATGAACTTATGTCAGCTGCTCTGTATGATGACTGACTAAATTGCTTATATATCTAATCTTATCTAGCTATCTGTCTGTCTGTTTTTCAGCATTTCAGTACCCATCACCATATTATCTAGGCGCCACCGTAAGATTAAGAAGCTCTGCAGTGACATTCTCAACATGGTCTGTTCAAAGGTCATTAGCAGAGCCTTTCATACTGGAAAAGATTGGAGGAGAGTACAGAAGTGAGACGCAGAAGGAGAAGAAAAGGACAAGGAGGTGGTAAGCTGCTGAAGCCATTTCAGTTGTGCTCATCCGGTGTGGCCTGCACTGCCACAGCTGAGCATGGATATGGGAGCCCCATGCAGCTGCCTTTGTCCTGCTGCTGGGACCACAGCACTTAGGGACACGCTGGTGCCAGCTCTGAGAGTTCCCTCACACAGCCTCAAGATCGCTGGCCCTGCACTTGCTTCAGCTGCTGTTGCATCCTTGGTCTTTATCATTTCTCAGTGGTTCTGCCTCAGAGCAGGACATTTCTCTCAAAAATTCCCAGTAGAGAGCAAATGCCACAACCCAGGGAACCACCTTCTCCAACCTAGTACACCAGTTACGTGTTTAGTTTTAGCTTAGCGTGCAAATGCTACAAACTGTGTTTGAAGAAGCGAAAAAGGGTGTTTGTCAATGCACACTGAGTTACATAGGACCCTCGGAATTAGGAAAGACGATTTTATCCCACCAAAGTGCCCTTGAGTGCCATGAGCGCACACCGAGGCCAGCCTGGGGCACTCACCAGCGTTGGCTGTGCTGTGTTCACTGGTGCGGGTTGTTGCCTCTGTGTCAAGAAGCACGCAGGTAAGTGAGAAATTTGCCAAAGCTCTTTTTTCTCACTGCTGCAGTTGTGAACCTTGGTTCAGTCCAGAGGAGGCCAACTGCAGTGTGGTGACACAGACTCAAACCGACCACCCAAGGTCTTCTGTACCCCTCTTGGTACAGACTCAGCAGGGATTTACACTAGGGGACACATAGGTGGTTCCAAAGGGAGAAGGAAAGAGCCCAAGTTGGAAGCTAACCACGGTACGTGGGTGTAAGCGATTACCAAAGGCTTCCAGTAACTCTGCTATCATCAGAGACTAGCTTTATGGGTATGGCCTCAAGAAGTTTCCCTCCACTTAATTAAAGAGGCAGATAAGTATCTAGGTGGAGTGTGCAGATAGGTTCTGAATGAGTTATCCACTAAGGCTGGTTCGCTGCACCTATTGTTAAAGCCAAAATATAATATCAGATTAATGCATTATATTTGCCTATTATAGCACTATGTCATCATTATATGACATGTTATAATTAAAGCCCTGCGTTAGAAACAAAACTATTTGGCTTGGGATAAGTTGCCTTTATGACTTCTGTGGTTATGATTTCCTCCTTTTCTTAACCCCTTAAAACTGCATAATATAGCTATTTGTAACTGTATAAAGAAAGTTTCTAGTTTCAGATTCTAATCTCAGGTAATTCAATGTAAATAACATCAAAATCTGGCACATGGTCTTTTCCTGGGTCTGGATATTTGCTAACAGAGGGAAATCCACATTGTTTGGGTCGGAGTCACAGCGACGGGCATTAGATTAAGTGAGAGCATGCCCAGCTCACCATCCAGCCCTCCCAGCTGCCATTCAGCTGACCACACCAGTTCCTGATTCTGCACAATTCCCCATCACTTTTCAGGAGAGGAAGCCACTCGCATACTTTCCCTCTTCTCTTTTCTTCCTGGAACTATGTGAGGAAAAATTGGTCATTAGACAAGTTTCTGGGCCGAGCTCTGGGGAAACCATGCTCACAAATGCAAATCTGCAAATGGGTGTGTGATTGCATGCCTAACTCGGAGATACGATTAAGATTAGAGTTTGGGTAACTGACTATGCTAATATGTTTAATTAGTCATTTGCATATGCAAGCTTTTAAATTTCAGTAGTTGGTGATTCATGCAGTTCAGTGCCAACCTTCGCCTTGCTGTCAGGATTCAGAGGGAGAACGCCAGCAGCCCCCCTCTCCCCCACATCAGATGCACAGAGCAAGTGGTGTGACTCCTGAAAACAGCCAGGCCTCTCTGCTTGGGAAGCAAATGCTCTGGGGCGACCCATCTTCCCACTCTTGTTTGGTAGCAGATTTTATTATTTCACATTTTGCAATACTCTTATATAAATCTAATTGGTGTCGTTTATATTAGTAACTGAACTGTGCGTCTGTTTGGTTTGGAGATGACCGCCTTAATGAAGGGTAATGCTGAGAGGCCAGCTGCCAATAGCCGGGGGTGATATCCCACTCTCTTAGTCAATCAGTCGGGGAGAGTTTATTCTGCTGCTGCAACGCTGGTAACTCAATAGTTTGCTGCCTAATTCAAGGATGACCTTTCACCTACACTCGGAGAGAGCTGGATTTGGCCTTGGGAACTTGCATGTGCAGTTTCGGGGCTTAAGCACACCAGGAACTGTGTTCTTATTTCTGTTCACTCAGATCTTGGGAATGTGCGTTCCCTTCACAGGGGCAATCTCTCCCCGCAGCACGGCCCCAGGCGTGGTGCCGGTGTCTCAGATCCGCAGTCTGGGATGCATGCATCTTACTGGAGAAACATTCCTAGCACGGCACCCAAATAATAAAGTTCTTAAAGTGGGAAGGAAAAAGTAGTAGCAATAGGACTAATAATAACAATAATAGCAATAACAATTACAGTAATAATGTGCAAAGATATGATTTATCTTTATTAGAAAAGTTTCTTCACCAGCTTGTGTCAGTGGTCCCTGACCACTGCTCAAGGGGAAATTTCCCTCTGAGGCCGCTTACTCACAGGAGTAAGTCACTGAACTCGATCCCACTGTGACTGGTCCTGCCCGCACGGAAGCAGTGGCTGTGACTCAGTGGGCAAAAGGGGACATAATGGGCCACACATGGCCAGTCCAGAGGAGTGTGTGCCCCCAGAGCTAATTAACTTTCTGCTCTGCAAAGTACTTCGCAGTACAAAACTGCTGATTTCTTTTTCTTTAAACATTTTCATCAGCCTCTCAGAGGTGCTTTTATGAACTCCATTCAGTCCTTTCCCGTGCTGACTGTGGAGGCCTGACTACGTGGATGGTTCATTATCCCGACATGTCCTTGAACAGCGTGTTGTCACACACTAAGAAAACCACAAGGATGCCCACCGAGGTCAGGAATTACATTCCATTGAAGGGAAGGGAATGTGAAAGGAAAATTGAGGAGTTGGTGCAGTTCCATGAACACGGAGCTCAGGTTCCATGGGCAGGAGAAGGGAGAAGACAGCATCCAGCTTTGAGGGCGATTTCTAATACCTTAAGAAGAATGAGCCATGATAAAAACACAGCCCCTGAAGAGGATTTCATCCTGAGGACAGGCTTCCCTACTTCCTGAGTGAAAAGAATTATTTTCTAATAGCATCTGCCTGTTTTACATATATAATGAGCCAAACTCTATGTGGTCACGTTACTGCCTGGGAAGTGTTTGGAGCATGGGACAATTGTGCTTCCAGTCATTTTCACCACAGAACTTTCCCTGCTGAATTCATTCATATTTTTACCTTTGAATATGAACTTGAAATAATATGTGGTATTGTCAAGGTCTCTTATCTCATATTTCACAGCTCTTTAAATAAATATTCTGAGACACCCTCCTCTGTTCTCCCAACTCCAGGAAACATCTTTGTGCAGATAAAAGAACTGAGGCAGAGAAGGGTGAAGTAACCTGAAACAAGTCGGCAGCACTGCCAGATAGGGGACTTGGCTTTCCTTACTCCAGAGCCAGCAGGTCATCACTCCTACCTAAGGGATACAGGGCAGAGCCTGCAGCAGAGGCTGAAAGGCAATCATCTGGGCTGAAATGAGCATTTAGCACAGGACCCATGCAGAGCCCTCCTGCACTGTGACACATCCCACCCACTGCATAGAGTGGCCAAAGCCCTCCTGAGATCCCTGGCTAATGTTTGATCCCTTGGGAGAGGCTGGAAGAGAGACACATCAGCTGAGGTAGGTGTTTATTGGGAGGTCACATTCACCTCCATCTCCCCTCAGGACAAGGGGATAGGTAGTGGGGGGAAGTCCCCAGTACTGCAGCGGGACAGCAGCTTATCAAAAAAAGGCCCTTCTGCCCCAGGTTTATACGCAGGAGTGATTTGGATCTTGATAACCTGTGGATGCAGGAAGCTGAGTTGGTCGGAGTTCCCAGGACACAGGAGAGTAAAAGCCAGCATTCCTCACAGGTGAGCTTTACGCAGTGGGAAATGCGCTTTACATGGATAATTAATTTTCCCATTTGTCCACTTCCTAAAAAACCTTCTACATCCCCAAGTGCTAGTGACAAATTCTTCTCAGAATAAAGCCCGTTTCGAAGCAAGTGAGGTCTGAAATGCTGATACCAGCAGCGCTGATGTTGGACCCGCAGAAATGAGGTATCTAAGAGTGGTTCAACAGAAAGGGATACAGGGCTGTTGGGAGATGGTCCTCGCCCTCTTCTTCTTTAATGCAGATGAGGATGAAGCCTCATGCTTCACAGCAGCATGGCAGCACAGCTTACCCATGTTTTCACAGGCAGAAGCACATGCTGCAAAGATAGCTTTTCTTTGAGGAAGAAAACCAACCTGATCATTTCTGGGCTTTCTAGTAACCCAGATAACTCTCAGAGTGGGAGCAGAGTACAAAAAACAGAACAAAGTCTGCCTCAGTCTGCAGAAACCAAGAAGTCATGGACCCGAGAGGTCCACAGTTCCTTCATCATAGGAATCTTGATCAGAAGGTTGGGAAGCTACTAGCTTGAGAGCACAGGTACTACCTCGATTAGACATTTCATACTCTTGTAAAAGTATCTCATTTTGCTTTCCCAAGTAGGTGGAGCTTTGTTGGCAGGTGGAGCCTAGGAAAGGGTTACCACCATTTTTTTCCACATCTGATGCTGCCTTGAACGTTAAGCAGAGTTACTGCAGAGGAGAGGATGCTGCGGGGAACTGCAGATTGCACCCCAAGCCCAGCTCCATGGGCTCCCTAAAAGACAGGGGTACTCAGATATGTCCAGTCCTCTGTGCCAGAGCTGCGCTGTGCTGCAGACCCCTGCCCTGCTCCTGCCTGGCTGGGCTGGGTCACGGACCCTGCAGAGCCCACCCTGCCCTGGCTCCCCCACTCTCCCAGGTAGATTGGCTGAAGTGGGATTTTGTCTTTTTTTTGTTTTAAAGAGAAACATTTTAGTTTTACCTGTCATAGTAAACTGACTCTTTTGCCAGTAAAGCATGCCTAATTGGCAGGATTTAGAGACTGATCATTTCAATTTATGCCCAGAACAGGTAGGGCAGCAATGACAGCCTCTCCCACCCAACCCCACCCCTTCTCACCAATGTGCCTCAACCCTGCCCCGAAGGGACCACCTGGAGGGCTGAGCAGGGAGTTCCCTCCCTCTGCGCAATAAAAAGGCACCGTCCTACAGTAAATACCAGGTTAGGCTTATGGCTGTTTAATAGTTAGTGTACCTCTGGTAATAAAGCTCTTGCAGGGCTTGTGCAGAAGAGCACCTGCTAGTGAAGTAACGCAGGAGCCATTTGTTCAGGTTTTGCCTTTAAGGACTTGGCAGAAAACACTAGAGTGGAGTTTTCACTTCATGTTACCATGAGGTCAACGGGAAGATAGTTCATTGCCCCTAGCCTGTCTGTTGGAAACGGTTCCCATCACTGCAATAGCCTTCCCAGAACCATGTGCTGTTCGGTATCACTTCCTTCTTTCAAGGCCTCATCGTGCCTTGTCGTTCCTGCCAAACTCTTCCCAATCCAACAGCCTCGCTCATGAACTGTATTCCCTATGCCGGGCACAGGACTGTATGACAAGGGGTGTGATTGCATCATCCCCGCCTATGTGAGCGTCTCATCCTTCACAAGCCAAACTCCAACAGGACCTAATTCTGAAGAAAGGCACAATCGACTCCAGCTTGCTGTTGACAGAGGAAGAACTACCAAGGAGTAGTGGTTTTCCCCTGTAATGTGGAAGCATTTGTTCATGTCAATAAAATGCTTTGCAAAAAATAAAGAGCAAACCCTGTACAAAAGCCACGTCCCTGTGAGCCTTCAGCAAATCAGGCTTATGCAATTGCAGAACTGAATAAAAATAACATTTTCCAGTAGCCATTAGTAGCACTCTGATTGCCCAATGCCAGCATCGTTGCTTTTCTCAGCATCTGCTTTATCAGTTGTCTTCCAGCCCAGAGGAGTCCATGGTTCCTGGCAGCAGCTCTCGCTGATGTGGAGTGGCTTATTGCTCAAGAATCCTTTGATGAGCAGCCAGGTATTAGCACCGTGCTCCGAAACAGCAGCTTGCCAGACCTGGCCAGCACACAAACTGGATGGGCTCCTTCAGTACAGGAGGAGGAAATCAGGATCCCTCTCGACCTGTCTGAGTGCATCTCATTCACCATCTTTGTGGACACAGATTTTGTTATGCCCGTGCCACGGCTGCAGCAGAATCCAGAGGGCAGGCAGCTGCTGCCAAGGCTCTGGAAGGCTGTTTCTGAAGAGCACTTGGCACATCCAAACCTTTAAAGCTTGTGTGCAGCATCGTTTTGCTTCTGCTGGGGTATAACATGCACCCAAGTGCTTTGCTGAATTGGGACCCAATGGTAGCTGGTAGAGCACAGGCTGTACCCACTGGTCAGGGGTTTTCTTGGGGTTTTTCTTCCCCTGGGAAATGCAAAAATGGTGAAGCCACTGTCACCTCCTTTTGTACAGGAAGAGAAGCGAAGTCAGCGCATGGGCCACTCTCCTGAATGTGAAGAGACATGAAATGAAAGTGCTCAGAATTTGCTGGGGCATGTGCTGTAAAACTGAGCAAGACACAGAAGGTTTCTCAGAGCCACAGTGATCTCAGATCCATGTATATACAGATCCATGTAAATGCAGCCATGTAAATACAGATCTATGCATTTACCATTACTCATGCAGGTAATAATAGTTCCACTGAAATCACTACAGCTACGTGTATAAAACGAAGCACGTATGTAAGATCAGGATCTAAATATATAATAGGCAAATATACCTGCAGCTATGGCAACTGCACTTCACTGGAGGTGCACATATGTGCATGCAGCTTCTATTACATGTAGGGGCTCCCTGATGGTCTGAAGATGTATGAGAAACTGGTGAAAGAGCCAGGACCAGATTTGTGTCAAAGCTCAGCATTTACTCCCCGCATCTTCCCTTCTGTCAGCATTCTGCACTCCTTGACTCTGCAGCTACATAATTTGCTGTGAAATTGGTTAAGGATACTGCACACCCAACAGCTAAATTCATACATGAAGGTCTCCTGCTCTCTCATCAACTCCTTCAGCCCCAGGACGCAGCCCAGCAGTCGGCACCGTTCTAAACCGTAAGCACAGAAATACGTTGTGCCACCATGAGCAGTCATCAGTAAGCCAGCAGCAGGAAAGCAGTGCTGCTCAGAGCTGGCACAAAAGCTGGCTTGTGAGCTGAAGTTAAGCCTACGTGGCTGTGGTCCAGCTTGCATTCCTTGAAGCAACCAAACTCCTTGATAATTACTCCTTTTTTTGTAATTCTACTCATCGCATCGTGCCAAGTCATCCCACAGATCTTACTCTGCTCCTTGTACATTTAACTGTTAGACACACTTAAGTGTCTTAATAAATTACATTCTAGGTTCATTTTCTGACCTTTGGTATTTCGGAAAACAAGAGAGATGGAATCTGTATTTGGTGGGTTCAAGCAGACACCTGGGCTTGGAGAAGTCTGGCACATGGAGGTCAGAACTATCCACCCCGAGTTACCATCTAGCTGGGGACATGAGCAGAACAATGCTTCTGCAGGAGCCACTGCTGCTCCCCGCGCTCCTCAAACCAGCTCCGGGCACTTTCTCTTCTTCTTGTGCTTCTCTTCCTGAATTACTTCAGCCAAGTAATTGTTTCATCGTGTTGCACAGAAATCATTGTCCCATCGTGTCACCATGGCATTCGTTTCTAAACCCAACGCTCCTCCGCTCCCTTATAGAAAATATATTGCACAACGTTGTGGACCCAGCTCCCGGTGAGCTAGCGGAGGAGGGGACACAGCACAGGAGGCGCTAGAGGGATTTTCGTGTTGTCTGAAGGACACTGATTCCTATTGCTGTAATTTCTAGGCAACATCAATGAGCTGCTTACTGCAGGCTTAATGAACTGCTGTTGCAATATATGAGCAAACCCAAGGTATTTATAGAAAACAAACAAGCTGCTGCACCCGGTTTGTTTGGGGAGAGGGACCGCAGCACCTCGCAGCCGCTGTCAAAACCCTTAGAGAAACGCTCGGACTGGTGTCAACGCACAGAGGTGTTGCAAAGCCAGGGCTGCTGCCCCAGCTACTACTTGTACAGCCTGATTTCTCAGAGGATTTGTCTGCAAATTGTACAAAAACATGAGACCTCATGACAATCTTTGAGTTGAGCACCCTGAACTCTAAGGAAAGTGCTCTGAGAGCTAGGTTATATGAGATACAGGAATCCCAGAGGCAAGAGCAGATTGGACAGCACAAGGAGAAAATCAGATGTAGATCAAAGTCTTCCTTGGCTTTTAATTAGCTAGAAATTATTACTGGAAAAGATTATTATTGTTGTTGTTATTATATTATTATTTGACTAATTTTAATAGCAAATCTATACATTTGTGAAAAATTTAAAACAAATGAGGGTTAAATTTGGTGCTGCTCTGTGAGATTGTAGCAACCAGATTGAAAGTTTGCAACTAAATGTGTCCCTGTGCAACTGCAAATCAATTTGCTTCAGCAACCATTAACCCATTTATCCTGGGTTTGAATTCCAGCCCTGCTGTTTTTCACGTCCAGGCAGATCAAACCAGCAGTGCTTCTGGGAGGGGAGAAAGGCTTTTATCCAAAACAAGACACTCAAACAACTTAGCAGGTAGGGAAATGTCCAGGAAAGGCATGTTGGTTTCCATAGATCAAACAGAGCAAACCAGAATCATGGCAGTGCTGAACCAGAGCTCTGCTTGGCCATGGCTCAAGGACTGGGGTGATGGCCCCCAACCCTGGGGCTGGAGCCGCAGGCGCCCGCGCTGCCTCCCCAGCATCATCTCAGAGAGGAGTTCTCTTGAAATTTCACATGGTTTTGCATCAGGCTAACACCACACCGTAAATCTCACATGATCCTGATGTCAGCCCAAGGCTCTATCTAATCTTTTTCAATGTTTACATACTCACCATAGATCATGCTGCCCATCTGCCCAGGCTGGGGCAAAACAGCCTCTGGTCACATGAAAGGATCAGGAACCTCAGAAAACCTCAGGATACTATCCAAGGGTAGAGTTTCTACCCAGGTTTAGCTTTATGTTGCAAAGAGAAAAAAAACTCTCGGTCTGTGGTTTGGGTCCCACCAAACACTAAAGCAGAATTTCATTCCTTCCATGATTTACCCATCTGTTCAGCGAGCTGCTCTCTGGGAGAGCTCATTCCCTCACATACTTCATGTACAGGTTTGGCCACATGGTTTTATTTTTACTTCACTGCTTGATTAAAAAAGGATTCAGAATTTGAATGGAATTGTTTCCTTGGGAGTACTTCCCTGTATTCCTGGTTTTGTCTGGACTTCATGATGAACAGATCAGGACCCTTTCAATGCACAGGCGTCAGTTCAGATTCTTCTTCACTTCAGACTACTGTAGGTTCACCCTGAAATTCTGACTGTCAAGCATTTGTGTGGACTTAAACACAAAGAAGACTAATGCTTAAGAGAGGTTTGGTTCTGGTTTTGCTTTAACAATCAGTAGCAAAAGGAGTAAGAACCAAGCTTGTCATTACCCGCCGTCCACCGTATACAGATCCACCGGATCGATATCGGTGCCAACTGACTGCGGATCCCTGCCGCTCCAGCCTGGTCATGCTTCAGACTCACTTGGTGTCAGTATGAAGGACAAGGAAATACAAGGCAACACTTACTGTATCTTAAGCGATATCACTATAAATAACAAAAAGAAGATGTGTGATTTGGCCTTATATACATTTTTTCTCTTTATTAAAGCAGATATTGAGTTGCATTGACTTTTATTCTGGTCACAGCTAATGAAACATTGCTTGAGAACTACCTACTTCATATTTATATACACATCCACATCAATGACAGTTGTTCTAGCAATGAAATTGTAAAGGCAAACATTGTGCACACTTTTCTCAGGCTGTAATTTTGGTGTCTGAAGGCTATTGCAGAACTGCAGCAAGGAAGAAAACATTCTGCTATCAAATTTGATCAAGTCTCCCGCCCAGGAACCCTCTGGTGCAATCTGGGTGATTTTGTTTGACAGAGGAGAAACAATTCCTATAGAAACAAGTGTAAATTTTCCTGCACCTTCCACAAGTCACTGAAGGAAGGCAGCAGGAGAGGTCTGACAGCAGCACCACACAGGGCTGTTCATGCTCTGGGCAGATAAACAGAGAGTAGTCACTCCTATTAATAGACAGAAGAACTGCCAACAAAATGGAAACTGCATTTTCAAATACTTTAAAGTGATACACATGATTCCTTTTCTAGAACTGAGCAGAACCGAATTCAAACCCCTGCAAATGATAAAACAGTGCTCGGGGAGGGGGGGTATCAGCACTGGGATTCAGCCTGAGACACTTGTTTCTGCATGGGAAGAAATGCAGCTATTGCAGTGTAGTGAGAAAGACCTGCATGGATGAGCCAGGGGGAAACAACCAAACAGAGGAGATGCTGTTTATGAACTTCCATAAAATTCAAACAAACCAGGGCAGTAAGAGCCTTTGCTTCCCTGCACAGATCTTACACGGGCGGCACTGGGTCGCTGTAGGAAAAGACCCCGACAGAGCACAGCTGAGACACACCAAGTGCCGCTTTCAGTCAACAGAACTGTGTTTGTAATGGGAAACTCTATCAATATTTGGACCTGAGCCACTGGTTGGGCAGGGATTTTCCAATTCCCTCACTGTCATTAGAAAATGTATTTGGAATCTTTTGTCTCCTTTAGAGCTCGGAGTTTTCTCAGATTCATTTCCAAACTATTTTTTCCCAGACTATTTTTTTCTAGGAAATATTTTAATTAAAGGGGCTTTTTCATATGCTTGCTTATAAAGCAGGGTATTTCGTGACTTCCATGCATTTAATAGCACTACTAAGCTCCTAAAATGTAAGTTAAATGGGTCATACAAGACTGAGAATGAAGGATTCAGGAATTCTTTTTCTGACTCCTTCACAGATTCCTTCTGAGACCAGCACAAAATCGGTGTGCTCACACCCTCAACTTCCCTGCCTGTAATCGCCTCTTTCTGACAGAAACACAGTACTGCACGTTTCCTCCTGAACAAGAAAGCTGTAGTCGTAATGAAGAGATGCACTGGAATAAAGCAGAAACTTAAACATCGGTCTTTAAATGGCAGCAATGCCGCCCCAGCTCTCCTGAGCTGTGGCAGGCAAAGTTTAAGGACAGGGATTAGCTCATTCGTGCCTGATAGAGCTCTATCTCCAAAACCGGACTATTATTTAAACAAATATAAATACCTTTAGTACATCTTATCTTTCCATCTACCCTGCCTTCCACCCCCCACAGACTGAACTTTTGTTGGAAGCTTTGACATTTATAAAGGAAGAAAGAAATGTATCTGAGGGCATCTTCGGTCCTCCAGCAATCCCACCCTCAGCAGCGCTCACTCCTGACGGGGAACACTGCTTCCAAGTTTGGGTGACATTACATGGCCTAAAGCACAGCAAGAAAATAGGATCTAACAATGTGGATAAGTTTCGTAACTAGAAGAACAGTAGAATAAACAGCCACAGGAGGCTGGAGCAATCATCATCACGAGGGACAGTCAAGACAAGATCTAACGTCTGTCCTGCCTGCAAGAGCTTGAGTCATGCTGGTGCAGGAGCGAGCTCACCCAAGAAAATCTATTCTTAGGGGCTCTTGAAAACAACTTAACTGCACTGTGCAAATTAAAAAGCAAACGGGAGAAGTCTGTCTCAGGGCTGACACTCTGCTGCTTACTACTCCACAGCTCTGAGCAGGAGCAAGGGAGGCACTGTGGGAGCAGGGAACATGTAATGATTTCAGGGAGAGCTATAGGAGATTCATCTGAAGGAGTCAAAGAATCAGAACACTTCTTTCAGAAGAAAGCATGCTAAAGAAACCCTAGAAATAAGCTACAAATTCAAGATCTGGCCCTCTGCAATCCACTGCTGTCTGTATAGGAATGTACAGCAGCAAATTCAACTCCACTGTCTTTATACAGAAAAACCCTTCTGCGTTCAGCTGTCAGATAAGGCACAGGCAATTAAGGAGTTTCTTTCCTGGGGCACTGGGAATCTGGATCTAAAAACGCTTCAATTTGGTCTAGCAGGAAAATGGAAAATGCTGAGTAAGACCTGATTGTTTGCCCAGCTCCCTCCACACAACTGTTAACTTCTCAGCGACCCCGGCGCAGCAGCACACGGCAGGGAAGCAGCACAGCCGGGGAGCCCTGGCCAGGCTGCCTCGTTCCACGGGCCAGCAGAGCCTTACTTGTACCTCAAACAAAGTTACAGCCTTCTACTAACATCCTCCTCCTCTGCCACCCCCCACTCATCTGCCACTTGCCCCCAGCAAACATGCATGCACACAGAAATAAGCCCCGCTCCGCAGAGACTCCATCTCCAGATGTTAGTGAGACATCCCAAGAGAAGAGATGAGGGAATTGCTCATATGTCTCTCACCTGGCCAGGTGTCTTGAGAGCTTCCTGAGCAACGGCCAAATTACCAACATCCAACAGAAATGCTACTTTCTCGTGTTTATTCCTGTAACCTACAAACACAAGAAATGCTGAATCACAGCTCATAGAAACTCTGTAAAGAAAACAAAACCCGACCCTTTCACATTTCCTCTCTTACTTTTTCTCATTCCCACTTCAGACTTGGTGCTCCCCTGCCAAGGATGGGTCATGGTTTGGACAGCACACCTCACTCTGCGCTCCCAAACAGCAAGAAGTACAAAAAACCCCGGCACGAACGCCTCCTCCCCAACAACACCCGAGCAGCAGCTAAAGCAAGTGATTAGGGGAAAGAGAATGAGGCAACAAGAACTGGCTAAAGCTTTCCAGCTCTGCACTTTGCTGGGTTTCTCCTGGGGGTTTTGTTTTCAGGGTTTTATTTTTCCTTTCTCTGAGTCACAGAGAAAGTCGAGAGCCCAACAAAACCCGGATCACAGCTGAAGTGCAGCCCTGCATCTACCTCCAATCGTGCCTTCCAAATAAAACAAGCTACTTTTTTAGCCTAGTCATAAAGTTTATTAAAATTGTTCATTAATGCTTCAAATGTAGCAAGAATGCATAGATCCCAAAATATACATATGTATTTTCTTATAGAAATAGATTATTCTTTATAATAAAAAAAACCTGTAGGAACATCTTTAACAGATTACTCAATTCATGACTGACAGTTACACGAGATTGCATCATGTACACAGCATTCCCAGCCATGCTTAAAGGATTGCATCACTTTGCCCTTGCTCTGCTCTCGCTCTTTTAAATAACCCAGCGCCCAGCAGCCTCAGAGCCCGCCCGGGACCGGCCCCTCCGCGCCCCGCCGACAGCCCCCGGCCCCCGGTGAGGTCCCCGCGCCGCGGCGGAGCCTTCCGCCGACATGTAAATAAAGACAAAAACAAAACGAAACGAAACAAAACACGAGCCCCAGCAGCCCGCCCGCCCCCGGGCTCTCCCTCGCCCCGGCCCGGCGCGGAGCAGCGCGGAGCGGGGCAGCGCAGGGAGCAGCGGCTCAGCTCGCCCCGCGCCCGGCCGGGGGTCAGCAGCGAGGCGAGGAGGCGAGCAGGGGCTCGGGCAGCTGTTTGAACAAGTTCCTGAGGGTGCTCAGCTCCCGGGAGAGCTGCTCCACCTTCTTCTGCAGCCGCTCGTTCTCGGCCGTCAGTTCCAAGACTTTGTGCTGCGTCTCCAAGTTGCGCATTTTGGCTTTGTCGCGGCTCTTGCGCACCGCGATGTTGTTCCTCTCCCGGCGCAGCTTGTACTCGTCGCTGAGCTTGTCCACGCACTTCTTGGGCTTGTTCTTGCCCGCCGGGGGGGCGGAGTAGCCCCCGCCGCCGGCGGCGGACTTAGAGGACTCGGAGGGGTTGGGGGTGCCGGGGGGGCTGGAGGAGGACGAGGTGGACAGGTTCCCGCTGCTGCCGCTCGGCACCGACTGGTAACCCAGGTAGGAGCGCACGGTGCTGCCGTAGGGTGAGGACATGCCCCCCGGTCCCGGCCCGGCGCCCCCTTCTTCCTTACGGGGCCCTTTGCAAGAGTCCAGGGTCTCGAAGACCGGCTCCACTTTGGTTTCCACGATCTGGGGCGGGAAGCAGCCCGGCAGCCCCCCCGGCTTGTGGCTCTGGCTGGCGCAGGGGTGACTGTGCCGAGCGAGGCTGATGTAGGTGTAGTCGGGCTTCTTGCTGCCGCCGCTGCCTTTATAGTCCTCGGCGAAGAGATCGGAAAGGAAATCTTGGCCGCCGCCGCTGCTGCAGGGAGGCTCAAAGTTGCCCCCTGCTGCTGCTGCGGGAGGCGGCGGCTGCGCCGGCGGCTGGGATGCTAAGGGGTCCAGGTAGGGGCTGAAGTCGATGGCTCGCTCGTGGTCCCCTACGGTGAGCTCAGTCATGGAGCGGCCCCCGGCCGCCCGCGGGTGCAGCTTGTTGAGAGCAGCCAGACAGTCCGCCTCGTAATAGAAATTAGCCACTTCCATGGATTTAAAGGCGGGCGGCTGGATGGGGAGGCATGCTGCGTCCCAGGCCACCAGGCGTTGCATGAAAGCAAAGGGGGATGCGGGGAGGAGGAAACGACGCAGGGGGGGCCCCCCCGGCAGAGGGTCGAGCTGCCGCCGTCGGGGTGGGGGGGCTCCGGACCCTGCCTCAGTCTCTGGCGCTGGGCACGGCCCCCGGTGCGCTGCCCACCTGGGCTGGATCAGTCCCTGCGGCGCGGCGGGGCTTCACCGCTCCGGGTGCTGCGGCGGGAGCTGGCGCGTCTCCTCCGGACCATCTGGTTCTGGGTCCCGTGTCCTAAAGTCTCTGACTTAGGAAAGTTCCTTTCCCCGGTTATTTATAGGGGCGGTGGATCCCATAGCAACAGGCGCGTCACCGCCTGGCCGCCTGCCACGCCGCACGCTCGGTAACTGCTGGCCCCGGCCCCGGAGGAGGCACCCGGGGCGGGAGCGCCGGTGCGGTGCCCCGCCGAGCCGCCCGCAATAAAACCGGGGCTTTGCTGGGCAGGGAGGCGGGGGAGTGGGTCTCGGCCCCGCAGGTGAGGGGCGGGTGGGAGGGAGCGCCGGAGGGGCGGCCGCGGGGACACGCGTGTGCCGGCGCCCGGGAGCGGGGCTGGGGGCCGGCAGCGCCCTTCGGCCGCGGGCGCAGACCCCGCCCGGGTCCCGGGGGCGGGTGGTGGGAATCGGGACGGGAGGGATTTGCCCGGGTCCTTCGGGCAAGGCAGGGGGAGACCGCGGATGCAGGCGGATCCCGTTATTCCCCCGCAGCCCGGCCCGGCCGCGGGACCGTGTCCGGCGCGAGTGGGAGGGCGCGGGCACAGCGCGGAGCGGCGCGGAGGAGCCCGGGGCTGCCCTGCCCGGCTGCCCGTGCGGGGCCGGCGGCTCCGCGCTCGCTCTGCGCGGTGCGGGGCAGCTCCCGGGGCTGCGGAGGGAAGGTGCGGGGAGGCCGAGGGGGGCTGGAAGGGTGCTGGAGCTCGGGAGGGCAGGCCGAGTCGTGATGTCCGCTTTAATTAAAGACACCCACCTTGGGAATCAAACTTAGATTTTCACTCTCTTACTCCCACATTTACCTGTCTACAAGCCGGTGATTCATCTCCAGAATAAAGGACATTAATTTAAAACAAAACATATAATTAAAGGAAGTAGGAGTGTCCTTCGCCTCAGTAAAGAAGACCTAGCACTGCAGGGAAAATGACACTGCCTCTTAGAATAATGTGAAGCAATCCTGCGGTGTGGGAAATAGTGTAACGTTAAGCCAGAGGAACAGGTATTGCATTATACGATTCAAACAGTCAACTGTTCATAATGTTCAAACCTCAGAACTTTGAAAAGAGGAAGAATTCAAGAATCAGTCAGTGGGTCATCGAGCCTTCTTCTGTCTGACTTTTTTTTCTTTTTCTTTTTTTTCATTTGCTTTTTCTTTTTGAGTTTTAAAAGGATTTTTTTTTCTTTCCATAGCAAAAGTACCCTAACAGGTTTTCAGGCTTCAAATACTTCTAGTTCCATCTTTATCTACCGAGTTAATCTTTGGTGAATGCACCAGAGGTTAAATTGGAGCTGGGCCTGGCCAGAGCACTGGGTCTGGAGGCTGCCGTTGGAGCCCGTACCTTCATGAATACAAACATCTGTATGGAGTGCAGACACCAGCAGGTTGCAGGGAGCCAGGGCTTGTTCTTTGGGCTGCTCACTCCCTCACCCCGCATCTTTATCCTGCATTCTGATCTGACAGTTACATCCAGTGGCTGCCCTAACTGGCCCTTGCAACCCAACTCCTGAAAATTGGGTCTCCTGCGCTTCCGACCTCCAGACCATCCCAGGGGCCGGCAAGCAGAAGGTCTCCAGCCATGGTGACGGCTGAATGGCATGGCTGGTCTGTCTTGGCATAACCCTGACAGGTCTCCAGCTCACCACGGCCGCTGGCTGAAACTCAACGCTGAGGTTGGTAAATTTCCCGGGCAGTTTTTCCAAGATATTTTTGGAGATCTAAATTTGCCCTCTTCAAATTTCTGCCCTATTCTCTGCAGCTTTGCAGCAGAAAGTTGTACTCCTGCCCAGGCCGATCTTCCCAACAAAATAAAGCCTCTGTGCAACTGTCATGTGAAATAGATTATATCAGGGATGGCGTGGCCCACACCTCCCTTCCCGGGCAGCGCTGAGTAATCCCGCAGTCACTGAGATCACACGGCGGCCGGGGCGGTAATTGAGGCTGGATGCCCAGCTTGTCCCCTCTTTCCCTTCTCCCCCCTCCCACTGCACCTGGATCTCTTTAAACTTCCTCCAGCTCACCTCAAATCCCAACATCCCAACAGAGCCAATGTCCGTTCTCAGCTTCTCACGGGAACCTTGGCAGCAGCACTAACCACGTAATCCCAAACCCAAGCATTCGGCGAGCAGGTTCTGAGCTAGCTCTGGTCTGGCCTCAATCATTCCTACACTTGTGATAACAAATGCGTGGCCAGAAATGGGGGTTTTGAAACAGGAACTGGTGCAGAGGGCAGCTCACACAGGACAGGGGGCAGTTCTGGGCACACCGAGCTCCGTCCCTGCGAGTGCCACAGCTTGGCCTGGCCAGATGTGCAGAGGCTGCGAATAATCATCCTGGAAAACCTCCATGTAGAGATGCTCTCGATAGGAAAGGGACGCAGACAGTCCTGGTGAAGGGATCTGAGCACTGATCTCACTGAAAAACCTGAGGGCAGCTGCCCTCCCACAGCATGTCCCCTGACAGTGACTTTCAGCAGAAGGCAGCACTTCTCTGAGAGGCACCATCTTCATCCTCGATTTCATGATTTTTTATTTTATTTTTTTTCAGAATTAGTCAGCTGAGGAAGGAGACAGCACAACTCACAAATTACTTAGGAAGAACATCAACATTTTTTTGAGCAGGAAAAAAAATTTCTGATGCAATAGAATCCAGGTTCTTCTGCATTCATGTCTGAAACAGTATTGATACTGGGAGGGTAACAGAAGGATACCAGGATGGTGAAAAGGTGGGGGGAAGAATCTCATACTCCCTGCCCATTTCTGAAATGAACCACATTCTGCTCTCCAGTTGCCCTTTCCTACTGCAGAAGCCACAACTTTCCAGCTCCAGGCTCAGACATACAATAAAGCATTGCAGAGGCATTTTCTTCCTGGAAATTGTCTTATTTTCCAGGATTTCTGGCAAACCTTCCAGTTCATGGGCTCCAGGTCTACAGCAACTGTCCCTGGAAGGACAGCAGCTCTGGGGAGATGCCGTTAGTTTAACAGCGGACAGCTCAGGCACTGAGGTGTTTATGAGGAGGTCTGTGGACAGAAGGCCGTACCCCAGAAAAAGGCTGTCTGTAATTTCTGACACTTCTTGCTGCAGACTTGTCTCCTGTGTTACTTGCCTTGCAGCAGCTCTGAGCGGATCGGCAAGATCGGAGCTGTGCCGCGCCAAAGCCTGTGCGAGCACATCTGTTCCCCACAGACCTGCAGACTGAAACAGCACCGAGGGGCACAGGAGGGGCAAGGAGGAAAGAAGCTGATGCCAGAAGATGACAATTGCCTCAATGAACTAGATGCTGTGGGCAGTACATCAGAGGTGAGCTGAGGGGCAGAACGTGAATGTTTCCAGGGCAGAGTGGTGTCTGTGCATGTGGGCAGGCAGGGAGAGCACAGAGCTGCTGCGGGAAAGTGTCTGAGGGTCGGAGGGGACCTTGCCTGGAAGACTTAAGTGCAGCGGTGTCGCAATAGAGGCCGCAAATAGAGAAGTAAAATTGAAATTTATTTCTGAGCACGTTGTGTCCTCTGTTTTTTTCTTCCTCATGGCCCCAGGTCCCCCTTTACACGGCTGCACACCTTCTGCCAGCAACAGTTCCCAAGCCATACCTGGCAGAGGCCAGATCTCGCTCTATCACTTTCCACTTGCCGCTCTCCGCCGCCAAAAAGCTCTTACGAAATGTCAGACCAGGACAATGTCTCAACTCGGAGAGAGGTTGGCTCTCCTTCCGTCTGCCCCCCAGCTCTCAGACCAGGCTCGAGACTCTGCCTCATTTTAACCTAAGCAACGATTGCCACATGCTTTCCTCCCTTCTGAAACCGCAGCTGCGATGCTCTGCCCTGCAGTCTCCAGGGGCAGGGAGCTCCCAGGGCAGTTGCAGGCCATGTCTCCTGGCCTCCCTCAGTTCTTTTGTTACGGACCAGAGTCCTCCCCCTCCCTCAGTGCTCCCTTACCCCTTGTTCCCATGTGACATGGTGATGCTCAGGCATTTGTTGGTCTTCTGCTGGCTTTTCTGCTCACCTCTGACCTAGCACGCTTGGCCTTTGCTGTGCTGTGTTGCTCAATCCCCACTTTATCTGCCTGTTGCTCTTTGCCCTACCGAGCGCTGCAGAGACGACACCTGGAGATTGGCACCGCTGCCGCCGGCCGGCGGGACAACGCGAGCGAAATACCTTCCCCTACCTGACTGAAAATGCTCCAGAGCAAGCTGGGAGGTCAGAGCCCGGCTCTGAGGCTCAGCAGAAGCAAGGAAAGGAGGCCAAGGAGGAGTGCCCATGGAAGGGAGCAGTGACAGGGCAGAGGCTCCAAAGGTTGCGGAGAAAGTCCCTGTTGAGGCCTTTTGTCTCTCCTTGCGCAGGGAGCATGAGGCGGCTCTGCGGTTTGTGAGCAGCCCGTTTCCCTGCATTCGAGACAAAACGGCAGCGAAGCTGCTCCCCACCCTCCCCACTGGCTTTCCAGGAGCTCCCTGCAGTTGTCTGACCTTTCCCAGGGGATCACAGCCTCCTGCCTTGTCGGATCTGTTGCAGATCGCACCTTCTGAAGGCTGTTTTCTGGGGCAGCCAAGCTCTCCAAAGGTCTGACAAGGGCGCCTTCTGGGCTCCCCCACCAAAAGTCAAGGGGGTTGGTAACTGAGGTCGGGCATTTTGAGAGGAGAAGCAGCTCCAAGGGGTCCGGGAGCTGCAGGAGAGGCGGCCCCGAGGGCTGCACTGCCGGGGAGTCCCCAGTCAAGGGGGTTTGCTTCGTTAAAAGCAGCGAAGCTCCATGGCCTCGACCGCATGACTGCTCTTCCTCGCACTGCCCCTGGCCCAGAGCCGCGGGGGAGCGGGGTGGTGGCTGCCCGGGGGCGCTGCGGCCTCGGCGGGGGTGGGCAGCGGGAAGCGGCGGCTGGGGCCGGCCCGGCGGAGGGGCGCGGGGGGGTCCGGCCATAGCGCAGCGGCCGCCGGGCCCGGGTCGGGGGCTCCGCGCGATGCCAGCGTCCCCGCCCTGCGGCGGCACGTGGCGAGCCCCGCCCCCGGCGCAGCGCCGCCGTCACCCGGCCTGTGGCGCCACCTAGTGGACCCCGCGGGGCTCTGCGCGGCAGCCGCCGCACCGCACCCCGGCAGCGCCCGGCGGACGCCCCCGTCTGGGGGCCCGGCTCCCTTCGCGGGGCAGTGGGGAGCCGCTCCCGGCGCTCACAGCCGATGCCCAGCGCGGCCCGCGATCCCCGGAGCAACGCCGCCCGGCGGCACCCGGGCGCTGGGAAAGGACTGGCCCCGCCGCTCGCCTGAGGCCCAAGCGGAAGGGGCCTCGCGGCGCCCGCTCCTCCCGCGGGCTCCGCCCGGGCCGTCCTTACACTGGGGACAGCCGGCGCCCGCCCGCGAGGGAACGCGAGACCCCCGCCCGAAGCCAAACCGGCCGGTGACGGCTCCGGGGGGCAGAGCGGAGGGAGCGGCGGCCTCGGGGCGCGACGGGCAACGAGGCGCGCAAAGCGCCGTGTCCCGCTGCGCCGGCTGCGGCCCCTCGCGCGCGGAGCCCCGGCCGTGGCGTCACCGCCCCGCTTGGCGCAACCGGCGGCCCCGACCCCGGTCTCGCAGGCGCGCAGGGCCGGCATCGGCCCCACGGGGGGATGTGCCGGTCGCAGGTGTCACAGTGGGTACGGCCGCCGCGCCCAGCCGCTCTCCCGGCCATGCACAGAGCCGCGGGGAATCGCTCCGGGCCCCTGGTCGGGCACCGCGCCCGCTGCCGAGCGCCCCGGTTTTAGCGCTCGGTGCGACCCACTGAGCTGCTCGGGACGCTGCTTGTAGCGCCACGCGGTTCGTACTGGGGCTGACCCGCTGCGGGCCGTGCGCTCCCAGGGGCTTCTCCCGCCCGCTTCTTGCCGCGCCGGGTCACGGTTCAAGGGACCCGAGGCCGGTCCCGCCGAGGCACCGCGAGCGCCGCGCGCGCGCGACACCGGCAGCACCCGCGCGCCGCCAGGGGGCGCCCCGGCACCGGCACCGCCGGGACCCGCCCCGCCCGGCCCCGCTCCCCGCCCGGCCCCGCTCCCCGCCCTGCTCCCTTCATCGGGCCCGCCCCGCTCCCCGCCCTGCTCCCTTCATCGGGCCCGCCCCGCTCCCCGCCCGCTCCCCGGCACTGCCAGCGCCTCCGCCCGGCCCCGCCGCCAGTCGCGGCCCGCGGGGCGGGGCGCGTCCGGACGCGCCGCCGCCGACCCCGCTGCTGCGCCATTGGCTTCCCCGTGCCGGGCGGCGCCGCCCATTGGCCGTGCGACGGGAGAGGGGCGGCTCCCGGGGCGCGTCCAGCCGCGCGTCTCCAGATGCTGTTGGGGGCCGCAGCGCCGGGCGCCTCGCCGGGGCCTGGGCGTCGCTCGCCGCCGCCCGCCGGCCGCGAGGAGGAGCCGGAGCCGCCGCGGGGCCGGGCCATGGCAAGCGGCGGCGCTGAGTGTGTCCCACGCCGGGCGGAGGCGGCGGGGCCGCAGACGGAGGCCGCGGAAGAGCCCGAGGGCGGCAGCCGGCGGTGGGGCGCGCAGCACGCCGGGGCCCGGGAGCTGGCCGAGCTGTACTCCCCAGGTGAGGGCGGGCGGTGGGCGCTTCCCCTCCGGGGGCTTCGGGCCCGGCTCCACTCGTCCCGGCGGCCGGCCAGGGGCAGCGCGGCCCCTCCCGGCGCGGCTCGGGGGGCCCGGAGAAGCGGGGGCCGGGCGGGGCCGTGCTGGCGGGGAGGCGGCTGGGACTGCCGGCGGGGGGACGCCGCCCGCCCTGATGCGGGCCCGGCCGGTGATGGCGGCGGCGAGGGGCGGCCCCGAGCGGCCGGGCTGGAGGCCGTGCCTGGGCCGGCCCGGCAGCCCTTGCCCTCACCGGCGGGATTGCGAGCGTCGCGGCGCCCTTCCCGCCGAGGCTGTGGATGTGCCGGTTGATTGCCGGGCGAGGAGGCGAGAGGAGCTGTGGCGCGGCTCGGGCAGGCGCCCGGCGTCGGGGTGACTCACCGTGCCTGCCCGAGGGGTGCCGCGGCTCGGGGCGCGGCGGTGGGGCGGCAGCCGTTCGGCCGCGCTGCGGAAGCCGTGAGCGATGCACGGCGCCCTCGCCCTTCCCGGCTCGCCCCTGCCCGCAGCGGGAGCGGCGGCGATGGGAAACTGAGCCCCCGGAAGCAGTGAGTGTGCAGCCAGCTCCAGCAGCAGCGACCTGTGATTAAAATATTCGACGTGTGACTTTTGCCGGCGTTATGTAAATAACTTACATAAACATCGTCAGAGTTTGTGCTACAGGGGCAGCGTGTGGCACTGAACTGCTGAAGCCCTGAGAACGGGGCTCACACGTGGCTCCACGGGATGAACCTGGCTCTGGGGTACTTCCATCGACGACTTTGAGTGTGCGCTTTGTGGCTTGAGCACCTCAGTCCTCCATGCGGGACATACGGTTAAATTCAGGCGCTCCTTAAACACGAGGTCTTGGTGCTGACTCAGCACCTTCAGCTGCTTCGCCCCTGCAGCCTGTCCCAAGCTGGGGCTGCTGGCCTGGACTCGGGTGTCTCCAGGCTGGGAGCCCCGTGTTGAGTACAGCAGTGTTTGCATAGGCTGAGTTCCTGAGACTTGCTAGTGAGGAGCTGGTGTTTCCGTGCAGTGAGCTAATTGTTCCGTGAGGATCTACCCACTTAGCTCCTCTAATCGGGGTGTGGTTTTCTTATGTAGGAAGTGAGTGTTAATTAGCTCTTGCTTTCATTGCTCCAGGGATCTCTTTATAGCATCTCCCATGTTGCGACCTTGTGCTGTCTTGAAATATGCTTGTTCTTGCGTCCTAATTTAATTTTGCAACTCTCTGCTGCTGCAGAGGCTGTTAACTTATGTACCCGTGGCTTTTCTGGAGCAAAACTCTGAACCCTAGACACCTTTGTTCCAGCTTTTTTAAAATACTGCATTGTAGACATGTTGGAGATATTACCGGTCCTCCTTCAATGTTTCTAGTTTCCCTTTCATTGCATGGTGTCACTGGGAAAGGCCCCATGGAGCATTTAGGAGGAGGAAGTTGACCAGACAGCAAGCCCATGTAGAGGAGCTGCAGGAAAGAAGCTGCTCTGCTGACTGCATGCTGGACACCGCAGCACGGCTCTGCCCTGCAAGAGGATGTGCTCCTCGTGCGTGGGCCTTGCTGAGGGCTCACAGTGCCTGGCTTTGCCCTGACCGCGAGCGGTGCGAAGTGTGTGGGCTTGCAGGAGGGAGCGGGAACGGACTACAGGGTACCGGCCCTGGGAGGTCGTGGGCAGGAGAGCTGTGCTGCCTGTCCCCTGAGGTAGGGAAGGCCAACCTGTCCACTCCAAGCATGTTCAGAGGGAGCTACAGCCAGGCCAAGCTGCAGCTCGGATCTCCTTGGACTTAAGTGATCAGGGTCCGTTCCTGACGCTTTAATCTGTGTGAGTCTGATGACAAGCGTGCCCTTGTTCTCAGCAAGGTGCCTTGGGAGGAGCTAATGGTAATCAGTGGCAGAAACCTTTTGCCAGTCTGAGCATCCAGCGTGTTTCCATACAGCAAGGTGCAGGAGAGAGTCCGTGCCAGTTCTTCCTCTGATTATTCTCTCTCGCCATCTCAGAATGGCCAGGAGGCTGCAGCCTCCTGCTTGGGAGCAGGGAGCCAAGAACCATCCTCACAGTGTTAGGAGAGCAGTTCGAGGGCTGCCGAAATACAGGATGGAGTTGTTTCCTGTTAGTACAACAGCTTTATGTACAAGCTCTGAGACTTTAAATATTACAGATCATAAAGTGGTGTAACAATAGGGCACACGAGGCCAGAAGTTTGTCCCGAGACTCAGCCATGCCAGCAATACTGGATAGTGAATGAAATGCAAATTTGAACAAAAGATGTCATGTGGAGGGCTGTGATGCAGCAACCTCAGGGAAAGGGAAACTAGGGCGATGTGATATGGTGTCTGACTTGTCCCTGTTGCTTGGGCAAGGGAAGAGGGCTGGTAGTGGCTCAGGGAAGGGGACTGTCATGGTACGGGACACGCGCACCTCCTATGAATAAGTAATCTGCTGGTTCGGGTCCCTGTCAGACAAATGGCGTGAGTCACAGGCAGTAGAATAGTCTGTCTGTATCACTTCAGATTTCAAAATGTCCTCTCAGATGAAAGTAAAACATGCTTTTTTCTTTCTTTCTTTTTTTTTCCCCAACAGGAAAGAGACTACAGGAATGGATCTCTGTCATCTTATGCTTCTCTCTGATCTGTTTCAATTTTTACAATCTTCTCTTCTGCTTGCGACTGGAGCACACGCCCTCTGTTATTGTTGGGATATGTAAGTAGGAACTGTTTGCTGCCATGAACAAGGCGAGACTGTTGTAATGTTGGAAACAAATGCGGGATCTTTTAGGCTGGACTTAACCGCCACACAGAGAGCAGGAGGTTTGTGCTGCAGTGGCAGTGCCTTTGAAACAGACCCTCTGCAAAGAACTGTTACTGCTGTCCGTGCTCTGTTTAGTGTTAGCTATGTTTGGTGTTCTTAGGTAGTGTAAGGATGCTGAGAGGGAGAAGGGCTGCCAGCACCCAGGACAGAGCCTTTCCTGGGAGCGGGCTGAGCTGGAGCGGTGGTTGAGCGGTGGTCGTCTGTCCGGCTCAGCCTGCCAGCATTCCCTCCACAATGTCTGTGCATCTGGCTGCGTGTGGAGGGGATGTGGGGAAAGGAGAGGGGATTGTGCCGACAAGTCGGAGGAGTCAGCTTGGCAGTGCGTCCCTTTCATCGTTATCTGACAGATTTCTGATGGGATGAGGGAGGGAAGAGAGGAGTGCCTGAGCATTCACCCGTCCTCTCTGCGCTCGTGATGCATGCCAAAGGCAGCGTTCACCTCTTGTGTTGTTGGGGCATGTATCAGCGGTTACCCATCCTCATAGGAATGGCAGTGAGCTAGGTACAGGCGTTCAGCTTTATAATAGAAGTGACTCTCTTACAAACACTGAGGTGTTGCATGTTTTAGAAGAGACCAGTCCTTGTTTGTAATGGCTCCTGTGTATTGCTAGTGATTTAAACACCCAGAAACCAGCAGATTCAGTGGTGATCCATGGCAGATGCTGTGGGTTCCTGTCACGGCTGAGAAGTGGCAGCTTCTGATGCCAAAGGTTATTTATTGTCTCTGTGTTGGGCCAGAGGGAGCTCGCTTGCCTAACTTGGTCTCGGCTGATGAGGTAGAGGTGTTGGGAGGAGCGGGGATGGTTGTGGCGTGAGACCTCCTCCGTAACAGCGAGGGGAGAGTCGGTAGCGATGGCTGACCTGCAGTGCAGTCTGCTTGCAGCTGGCTTTCATCCTAAAGTTAATATTGATAAAAGCTTGAGTTCTCCGATATCCTGGTTACCAGCTTAACTGATAAAGCAGCCAATTCACTGATAATAATATTTAAGTAGTAGTGAATTATTAAAGTGGCAGAATCTAGATTCTGTGTAAATAAAGTAGTGTGGAAATAACTGATAGTGTGTGCAGAAATGAGCGCAATAAAACAATAAGCGCTGCATGCTATCTTGTTCAGCCGTCTTCCTGCAGCATGTTACTCTTCCAGGTGAAGGGTGGATGAAGTCCAAAATTCCCAGTGATGATTAGGTTTTACTGAAGTTCTGTGAAAGTCCTCTCCATTGATGTCGCGCTGCCCAAACGCTGCCTGCCATGCGACGGGTGAGTCATGGGCATCGTCAGGCATGTTCCCCACAGAGCGCTTTGTGAAACTCAGATTGGAAATGTTGACCTTTGAATTGGATCACAAAATAAACATTCTGCTGATAAAAACATAGCTCCAGACCAAGTTCAGTGAAGTTGGAAAGCGACGTGTGATCCGAGGCTGGCCCTGACTGCACAGACCTCTTTGGGGTGCATTGCTGGGACCCTGTGCACTCTCTGTAGGGATGTATTTTCTTCTGAGCAACAGGGCAGCCTGAACCTCCTGTATGGCATCGCCTGAATCCAGGGTCTGTAGTTAAAGGCTGCGTTAGATCCCTTTCCCTGCCTTTAAGGTATGTGTAGTTGTAACTCGGGTAATACCGCAGATGCCTTAATCTAGGAATCCTTGGGACAGAGCGGTCTGGTCCCCCTCTCCCTGGCAGCCTGGAAGCGCTTAACGTCCTTGTGCAGCACAAGCAGGCATCTGCAAAGAGATGCACTCGTGTGGCACGCTGCCCTTAGCTGTGCAGAACCACCCACAGTGCTTGGCCAGGCAGTGCAGAAGCCTGGGTGCTGGGCAGCTCCCGAGCGGGGTGCTTTCTGCTGACTAGAGGTGGTCTTGCCACAAAGGAAGAGGAACCTGCCCGAGCTTCTTGTCTCGTATCCCTGCTAACCAGCCTGGAAGACAACTTCCTTCCTCTCCTCACTGTCCAAACCCAAACAGAAGGTGGGCAGGGCAGATAGAATTTATTTCCATGTTAAATCTGGTCATGCCCCATCCTGAATGTCTTAAGCTGCTGAGGAGCCATGGGAATTCTCCTGTTTCATGCGAGCTGACAGCTGCGTAGTCTTGAGTTTGGTGTTTTATTTGCATCATGCGGTTAACCCGAGGGGATGTTGTGGAAGCACAGCAGTGCCAGCGATGGTGCAGGTGTGGGTGGTGCTGGTGGTACTGGTGGGATGGGCAGAAAAGCCTCGTCAAAGCGTGTAGGATCGGGCTTGAAACTCTTACACTGTCAAGTGAGTGTGTGTTGTCCAGCACGTTATTCAGTATACATGGCGGGGGGTGGGGTTGTGGGTGTGTGTATTTATATATATATATATATATATATAGGTGGTAAATCAGTAGCATCTGGATAGAAAGCTAATCAAGTTCCACTGGTTTTCATTTCCCCTCTCCTCACGTGTTTGGGGTTTTAAGGCCTTTTTCCACATTGGTCGACTTCTTTCTTGCACTTCACTTTTATCTGCAGCCACTTTTGTTCCTAATGGCCACTGTTCCTTGCAGTCTTGAAAAAAAACCCCCAAAACCGGTTGAGACTGTCATAGCCTGTTCCTATTCGTAAGAACTGCCACACCTAAGGCAGGCAGATATCTTTAGAAACATCTTGTGACACAGGATACAATTAATCATTGCTGACTTGAGAGATGGGGAACTCAGCTTTTTTGAAACCTGTTGGGGTACACATCTCACTATGGCACATCTTGTGGATTAGCCAGAGAGAGTGCCTTTCAGAACAGACACCTGTTCTGGTTGAGACCCAGAACCTTTTCGTTCCAAGCTTGAGTCGTTCTGCAGAGCTGGGCTCGGTTAGCTGTTCTGCAGAGCCAAATGATGGTGTGTAACACATGTGCAAGCTCTGGCACGCGTCGGAGACATGAGCACTGGAGGAATGGACTGCTGTGCACTTGGATCAGCAGAGCCCCGCTGCCATCCAGAAATGGCTACAACAGTGTCACCTCTCTGGGTTTACTGTGCACGATAAAGTGAGTTTCCACCTGAAATTCTGATGTAAAAGGGCCTTGAAATCACACCAGGGAAACCTCAGTGAACACATCAAAACTACCTCCTTTACCTGGTCTTGGTCCAAATAAGCCAAATCTCCATCACCTCCTGTCTTGCTCCACCCGGGGTAACTACCAGTTACTTCACAGCTGTAGGTATCTCTGCTTTCCATCCAGACTGCCATGCCTTACGGGTGGAAAGGCCGCAAGTCGTGATTAAATAGGCAAAGCTTTGATTGACGCTTTGTTGCACCGTGTGTTGCACACGTAAGATTGCCTTGCACTGTCACAGCTTGTGTTACCCTCCATGGATCGGTTCTGCTGTTGTATGATAACTCCGGAGCTCAAGGACGCTGGAGGCAGCTGGTCCTGAAGCAGGGGTATGGAGTTTGAGGGCAGGTGTGCACCTGGGCAGGTGACAGGGATGCTGGCTACCAATTCCTCCTGTGCCCTGGGTCAGGCAGCGACCTCCTCCAGCGTGCTGGCTGCTGCTCAGGGGCAGGGCGGAGGAAGGTGATGGCTGTGGGGAGAGAGGACCCCTGCTCCCGACTGCCAGCAGCGGAGGGAAGCTGGGGACGTGGTGCCATCCACACATTCCCGCTTATGCGCACAGCGGACGTGCTGCTGCTCTTCCCCAGCATGACTGGCACAAAGAAGGCTCTGTGCTGCCCGGTTGTCAGGGCTCGCTTAAAGTTGCAGGAGCCTCTGGCTCCAGATTCAAGAACAATGGCCCCAGTTCCCCCTGAACAGTGCCTTTTGGGCTTCAAAACCCCAACGCATGACAGAGTGGGTGGGTTATATGGAGCGGGGATGGTGATTGGCTCCGGAGGGAACGCAGGCTGGGAACAATGCCAGCATCAGGGCCACTCATGTCCTGTCCCATGCCCACATGCCTTCAGGTATTTGGTCTCCTCCGGGTCCCAGCAGCGCACACAAAACTGCCCCGCACTCCCAAGGGCTGATCTCGCCCCTCTTGATGACTGGGAGCTTTAAACAGATGAATCCAGGGGGTTACTTTGATTAGCAGTACTAATGGAAGTATTGGGTGGTTGTTTAATGAGGGAAAACTTGCTCTTGGCCTTCACTCAGTACCCGCTGTTTTCATGTTCTCTACATCACTTTCTTCTGGAGTGGCTCGACTGCTTTTTCTAGCAGTGCAGTTCCAGGGAAAGAGGATTCCTTGGGGATCTCCTGGCAACATGGCAAGCTGGGGGGCTCCTGCCCAGCACTAGGTCTGCACAGCTGGGCATGGGCACAGAGTGCCCCTTCCCAGGCAGCATGGCCGGTAAGCTTCCCCATAGCCAGGGGGCTGGTGCCAGTACGTGGGGAGGGACAGGAGATGTCTGCTCTACGAGTGGTGTGCCAGACTGGCAGAGTATGCTTAACTTGCCCTAGTCTCAAACCCCTGCCTTCTCTGCATGGAAGGCCACTGAATGTGGAATGCAGACAACTAAGGCATTTTATTTTCATCAGCGTATTGATTTCTAGAAAAAGGGCTTTTTTCTATTGTGGAATTAGTCACTCTCCTGAGTTTTTTCTGCTGTAAGATTCAGTAGGTCGTACCATCACTGTCGAAAAATGACTGTACTCCCCAATGATGCTAGCCAATGGCATCTAGCTACTGAGTAACACCTTATGCTGGGTTTTCCTCCCCAGAGACTCTAACCGAATTTTTACGGTGAATGTGAAACTTCATACACTCTGCTGTGAGGCTTCTGGGTTACAGATTGAGAATGGCATCTGTGCGAAGCCAGGCTTACACTTGGCTCTGTGAACTTCAGCGAAGTACAACTTTGTGTTGTAAAAATGCAAAAGAATTTTCACTTGAACACCTGATACCTCATGCTTGGGCTGTCTGTGCTTCCAGCCCTGTGACCCACAGCCTGGCAGGAGACTTGGCTGTCTGAGGGCTAGCATTGTGCCCTGGCATGTCCCCAACTTCCTTGGGGTGTCCCCAGGGTGCTGCTATGCCTCTGGGCATGTGGGGCCAGGGGAGAGCAGCTGTTCTAGGCGCTGTGTGTGCTGGATGGGTGTTCATTGTTTTAAAGCATTGCTTCTGGCAGAAGTTCAGCTGCACACCTTTGGTTGCCCTGTATGCTGGGCCTTTTGCTGTTCTCCTGACTCAGCAGCGTGCTTCCAAAACAGAGAAATCCCAGTGTTCTGAGCAAGTCCTGCACCTTGCTTCTTAGCTGCCGTGCTTTCTTCCCCTTCTGTCTTTTCCGAGGATGAGCCCTGGCTGGGCTGATCCTACATCCCACTGCTCCACAGGATGGATCCTGACGCATGCAAAGTGGTGTTTCTGAGGCTTTGCTGATCGTCTGACATGGTGCGAGCCCAACATCTGCAGCTCAGAGACCCCCGTGCTACGTTGTGGGTCACTGGGATAATCGTACCCTCAGTGTACAGCTTTGCTCTTCTATTGCAGTGTGTCATACACAACTGCTGAGGAGCAAGCAAGCCTTCCACAGCATGACTGTTAGTGTAACACGCTGCTTCGGGCGCCCTCCTTTCTTTCCTCTTAGCTTTCCACCAGCTGGCATCAAAGAAACATGCAAAATGTCTATTGAACTGTCAGTGTTCTGCCTCTGTTTGTGTCGCTCCTCTGGCTGTTGTTCCAAGGTCTGGTAACGCAGGCTGCCGCAGGCAATGCGGGTTAACAGGGCCATTACCTCAGCAAGGATAGCATTTGAGCTGCTGAAAAGCAAAGTGTTGTTTGGGTATCTTCCCCCTGCACCAAGGCCGTTTGCCCTTTCAGCTGCTGGGTGCGGATCCAGAAGCGATTTGTCTCCACCCTGTCTCGCCGCAGCTTACGTGTGTGATCGGAAATAAAAACAAGTGCAGAACTCGCTGCTCCTAAAAACCAGCCGTCTTCAGTGCAACGGGATGCACACAGGATGTACTGTCTGCTGCTGTGTTTGAGAGATTGGGCCAACTAGATAATGGATTCAGCGGTGGGGATGGATCTTTAAGATGAAAAGTCAGCCAATTCAAGGCCAAAGTTGCTGCTGACCAGGGCTGAGCCCATCGGCGATGGCCACAGCACCTCTGGGAATCACATATAGGAGGAGAAAAAAAAAAGTCAGGTGCATTTTGCCACTGGGGAAGGGAGTGAGAAGATGTAACAAGCTGTGCAGACACCAAAGAGGGGGAGGGCGGGGGAGGAGGCGGTGGTGGCCCAGGTGCCAGAGAGGAAAAAAAAATGCCCCTGCAGCCCTTGGAGAAACCCATGGTAGAGTGGGTGTACCCCTGCAGCCTATGGAAAAGGCTGAGACCCCACCTGTAGCCCATGCTGGATGGAGCAGGTGGAGACATAGAGAAGATGCTGTGACCCGCGTTGGAGCAAGCCTTCTGCCAGCACTTGCAGCCCATGGAGAGAATCAGAGACACAGAGATGAGTGAGAGTTTTGTGCTGGGACAGGTTTGCTGGGGGGGGCTGGAGACCCCGTGGAGGTCTGGGACTGAGAGGTAGTGTGATTTATGGCTGCCCACCATAGCAGTGATCCACGGTGGGGCAGCTGATGAAGAGATAAAGCCCTGGGGGAAGAGACTCAGGTTGGAGAAATTTGTGGAGGACTGTCTCCCATGGGTGGGACCCCATGATGCAGCACGGGGAGGGTGTGTGGAATGAATGCCTCCCCACCCCCGGCCGAGAAGGAAACCAACTTGCAAGGAACTGACCAAAGCCCCCATCTCCCAGTCCCTGTCTCCCCCCAGCCTGTGCCACGATGAGGGGGTAGAATGGAGTGAAATCATGACTAGAGTGAAGTCTGCGGAGAGGCAGTGGAGGTAGAGGTGTTTTAAGATCTAGAAAAGGAAAACAGCTCATGAAGAAGTGACCAAGAACCCCATTTTCCCGGTCCCTGCCCCCCCCACCCCATGCCACGATCAGGGGGAAGAAGGGAGCAAAACTGACTAAAGTCTGCTAAGAAGGGACTGGTGAGGGGAACGTGTTCTAAGATCTGGTCGTGTTGTTTTAAGATCTGGTTGTGCTTCTCATCCGACTCTGATTCCACTGTTTCTGTAGTGTAGTGTAATAAATTAGATAGTTTTCTTTCCTTCACTCTGTGTTGAGTCTGTTTTGCCCGTGTCGTTGATGACAGGATGATCTCTCCCGGTCCCCACACTGATTCCTAAGCCTCTCAATATATATTTTCACCCCTGTCCAACTACAAAGGGGAGTGATAGACCAACTTTGGTGGGTGTCTGGCCTCCAGCCGGGGCTAAACCACCACACCTGTGCATCCTCATTGGAGTGGAAAAATCAGGCCAAATACAGCTTGCAGCAGGGTAAATAAAAGCTGTGTGACTTATGGGGAAAGATGCACAGTCATTGCTTTGTTCCCTGGCATATCTCTGCTTTTAGCTTTCTGCAAGAGGCAGGAGTAACGAGGTGTCTTGGAGTCAAAGCAAGCTGAACCAGTATACCAGCAACTTTAACTTTTGGGTTGGATTTCAAGTTGGAATTGCCTTGTCGAACATCTTAGCAGGCAGAGGGGTACTGATGCCTCAGAAAGCCGGAATCAAAACTCAGTAGCCTTGGTGACTCTTAAGCAGGTATCTTTATTGCAGCGCCGGGCACACAGGGGATCACTCCTCCCAATGTGTGCACCCATTAAAGCCAAAGTTCTCATATTTATACAAATTAACTATACATATTCATTATAATTTCTAAGAAAAGGCAGGGTTATGCAAATTATTTCCAGAAAGTAATTTACATTAACTCCTCCCAGATAGAGCATGCTCAGTGACACTTGGGGTCTTCGGTGGTCTTCAGGCATGAAGGCTGGACATCTTCCTCGCTCTCAGCGCATGCTCTTTACGTTTCTTCTCCATGGTTATCTGAGCTCAAAAACACATTCCCTTTTTGCTGAAAACAAGATATACTCTGTCTCTTAATTGGTCGTTAGTCTCATTATTTATGACTCCCCTATCTCCTCCTGTTGCACTGTTATGGCTAAGTTTTGTAGCTGCTTTCATGAAACAGCTCACACAGTTACAGCCATATTCCAAAACAAATATATTCTTAAAATACACAAAATTATATTAATTGTCTCAAGCTACATCTACATCAATCTATTCAGCATTATTATATTTCATTGAATCAGTACCTTCCCATCACAAAAAGCCTATGAATGAGGAGGTGTGCTGACTAGGGGAGGAAGAAGTCATGGATGCTCCTAGCTTCACAGGTGTCTCAAGAAGAGTTGCTGAGGCAGGCAGAGCAAACATAAATTTCCTGCATCACCTCTGTTTTTGCAGCTCCCTGCTGCTCGCAGTGCAGAGGCTATTACGACAGGCAGCTTCTGTAAACAGCCTGATTCTTGTAAATATGAGTGGGGAAAGCTAAAGAGCTGTGGTGCAACTGCCCTGACCTGGCCCTGTGACTGCTCTGGTTTGCACGGACTCACAGGCTTCCCCAAGGACTGACAGACGTGCCAAGAGTAAGTGACTGTGCCTTATGCTCTGAGCACCAAGTGAGAGCAGGGAATTGCTAACTGAGCTGCTGCAAGGCACAGCTGTGTTTTGAGCACTGTGTTTCTGTTGCTGTGACTCACTGAACGATAGACCATCAGCATGTAGTGCTTTAATTGGCATGAACTCCCTGCATGGTTTTGAGGGGTTGGTGCTGAGGTCATTTCCTGGTACATCGCATTCATGCAGCACATGGGGGCTGTTTTGAAGTCCAGGTTGGGCTTCTGCTCTGTGTCCTTGGCCAGGTCCACAGGTGAGGAGTGTGTGCGGCCATCCCCTTCCAGAGCCTGGGCGCTGGCTCTGCAGGGGAGCGACAGCTAGGCTTGGATGTGTGTGCACTGCGTGGTTGGTCTCAGAGAAAGCAGACAGAGAGATCTCTGATATTTTTATTAATCTGCAGGGCTGGGACTGTAGTGAAAAGGGATCCCAATTCGCACTCTGCTTCATTCTTCAGCAAATCCAGGATCCATCCAGACCTGGTTAATCTCTTGAAACCTGTGCAGAGCCAGATGGGCAAGCTTGGACCGGTACCTCATGGTGTCCCTGCGCTGATAAAATAGCATCTCTTCCATCCTTCTGGATAGGTAGATTTTCCAGAACGTGAAAGCAGAAACAGGATTTTGTGTCAGAACTGAAAATCATCTTTACTTGATCACAGTGTTAAACTTGTGTGGTTGGCAGCTAGAAAAAAATGTTGATGTTTGTTGGAAGAGCCTCAGTTTACCTGTGTATCTAAGGTAGTACACAAGTACCCCAAGCACACAGCATCACTCACAGAGGTCTGTTAGCATGGTTTGGGGCCTTGCTTGCAGCTTTGCAGGTGCTGTAGCGTTAAAGCTATTTGATGTTCCAGTCTTACTCTGTAAATAGTATTGCTGCACCCAGACGTGGCTTCTTTCTTGGTCCTTATCAGTAGTCACTGGAGTTCAGTGCTGCCTGTTGACAGACGTAAGGACTGGGGGAGAGGAGGAAGGGTCTGCAGGTTGCTGTTATCTTTGGGGTGGCTTTGATGGCTATTTCATAGCCCAGTAATCTTGTACACACTACAAAAGACTTAAGTGGCTCAGTTCTACCTTAGTGGTATTTTTCATGCTAGCAAGTGTTAAGATTTGTCAAGCTCTTCTGTAGAAGATGGATTACACAGATAATCTGTACATTGAGTAAGGACTGTAACTACCCACCCTTAACTCCTCGTTCTAGTTGCCTGGCCTGATGTTTGTTCAGACTGGGTAGGTCTTGTGTAGCCGTAAATATCCAAGTTAGAGGTAGACAAACAGGTAACTTGCAAAACAAGTTCAAAATGTGAATGTGTCATTAAAAATGCTTCTGTGTGTCTAACTGTCTCTCTCCTCATTCAAGTTGCAGGAGTTATCACCGCTGACTTTTTATCAGGATTGTTTCACTGGGGAGCAGATACCTGGGGATCTGTGGAGCTGCCCATAGTTGGAAAGGTTTGCAATTCTTATCCTGAAGCTTGAAAAAGTTAGGAAATACTTTTCACAGACATTTCCAGTATTCCCAGCTGTCTGGGACAGTGCATGTAAGCTGTACCTTTCTTGCAGTCGTGCCCAGATAACCAGCTCCCCTGCCCCAGAACCCTCCTCCACTCAGTGGCACGGTGTACGGTTGGTCAAGTGCCATGTTTGCGCTTGGCCTAGGTGACATGAGCAAGGTGACACTGTTCTGTTTTATCACCTCGTGGAAGGTTTGCCTGCAGTGTTGCAATACTGGTGTCCACAGACCTTCCCAAGGCACTGCAGGGATGGCTGGATGCCACAAGCGTAGCATCCTGGCCAGGCTTGTGTAGATCCTCCAAACGCCGATGAACAGACATGTGGAGAGCTGTTCCTGCAGCTCAACTCTCTAAAAGCCATCCTGTAAAGCACAAAGATGCTCCACTAAGAAACCTTGCCAGTTGTCTGCACTACCAGCCCCTGTTGTAAATGTAGTGTTAGTGGTGATGACAGGATTTAGGTTGGAGGTGTATTATGTGTACATCTGCAGCTACAAATGCCAGATGCTTAGTGGAAGCAATAAACTGTTTTTTAAAATAAACTTCTTCATAGCTGCCACTAATTGCTCCTCCCAGGGCAATAGTAGAAGGTTCTCTGATGGTGGGGGAGAGTATATGGGATATTCCTTGTAATTATCCAGAAATACATGAACCAGACTGATTTTAGCCTTATTGTTTTTCACCTTCAGTAGGCTTAGTAGTCCTTGAACCCCTGTGTCTGGACCACAGTTAAGAGCAAATAAAAGGGTACTGTAGGAGACTGTGCATTAAATAAGCAAGAGTTCAGACAAGGGTTCTGCCTGCGTAGGCTGCACGTGATGGCTGTGGCAAAGGCAAATGGTCTGCTGCTTGTACCGTCCCAGTCCTACCTGTCTGATTTGCTCTGTCTCCTCTAGATTTGTGCATTTGAATGCGATTTCTTCTCCTAGGGAAGACTTCTGTAGAGTTTGTTTGACTTAAATGACATAGACAAACCAATGTAAGCTGCATTAGTCTGTTAAGGTGGTCATCTATAGCCCATACAAAATGGTATTTTGTTGTGGAATTGGGATGCTGATGTTTTGTTTTTGAGATTTAGAGACTAAAGGTCCTAAGTGAAAATTAAGACTGAAAAGCAATCAAAAGTGGATTTGAGCCTGAGAACGGAATTGCTCTGCAAATGTAAATGAAGTTCTTGGGAGCGGTGTCATCACAAGAGTTCGAATCCTGCTGACACGCTTGGTACTGTGGAGCTCTCTTAAACTCAGTCATCACATTTCAATGCACATGAGCTTTTGGGGGGGTTATATTTATTTTTTTCAAGATCGTTACTGAGCCACAGTATCATGTTCATCAATTTGCTTTTTCAGGCTTTCATCAGACCTTTTAGAGAACATCATATTGACCCCACAGCAATTACCAGACATGATTTTATAGAGACCAATGGAGACAACTGCTTCATGACGCTAGTCCCGTTGGCAAACATGGCATACAAATTTGTTTCCTTTTCCCCAGGTAAGCTGTTACTTCTGATTAATGTGGATTTAGCAATTCTGTTGATATTTAAATGAACTTTTTGTCTGTGTGAAGCTCAGGGAAATCAGTGAATGAGAGGTGACAAGTAATAGCTTGTTGGAAGCATGCTGCTCCGGAGAGGAGGGAGGGAATTGGTAGTTTTTTCCTTGAAGGTGGAAGAACCAGAAGGTGGGACACGGATTGTCTGT
Source organism: Porphyrio hochstetteri (assembly GCA_020800305.1). NCBI lineage: Eukaryota > Metazoa > Chordata > Aves > Gruiformes > Rallidae > Porphyrio > Porphyrio hochstetteri. The sequence continues at coordinate 8,677,750 of CM036921.1, read as the reverse complement.
TGAGCTAGAATATCTATGTGGCTGAAGGGGCTTACAAGGAAGCATCCAAAGTTACAGTAAATGTGCTGTGCTTATAGGGAAACTCATTGTTCTGAACATTAAAAATGCTTCATCTCTCTGTAGAAGTACTTTATTTGCAAACTAGAAGTGCAAGAATTAAAGGATTGATTTAAAATTTGAATTTACCATCATACTGTTTATGGTGGTTTGACAGTGTTGCCATGTAACAGCCCATCTTGTGGCATCCTGGGTCTGCTCGTGGCTCTGGCTCTCATGGTGCTTCTGCCAAAGCAGGTTTGTCAGGGCCTTTGTTCCTGCAAGCACCAGGCAGCTCTGTCCAGGCGAGACATCGCTTTCCTAGTAGAAATCTACCTTTTCATAAATGGTATTTAAAATAACACGTCTTGTTTTACAGAGGCATTATACGAAACGTGTCCTTGGGAGTGTTATGTCTTTGCTCTGATCATCTTCATAACCATGACGAACCAGATCCACAAGTGGTCTCACACGTACTTCGGTCTGCCGCGCTGGGTCGTGTTCCTGCAGGACTGGCACATCATCCTGCCACGGAAGCATCACAGGATCCATCACGTGTCCCCACACGAGACGTACTTCTGCATCACAACCGGTACTGCCATCTGGTTCATACCACAGGCTCCCTTCAGCAGTTCCCCTGGCAGGATGTAATTTAGTGGCAGCCTATTAGATACCCAGAAAACAGCATGGTGAAGCTACCTGTGTTCTTAGTTTTACCAAGAGCTCGTGTGGCATAACATATGTGGGGGAGGACTTGTGCCTGGCTGAAAGGTGGCTTTTGGCCTGATGGGTAGTCAGTGGGACTGAGATCCCACTGCATGATACCTTAGTAATCTCACGCTAGTAATGGATTTTGTTCATTAAAGTCTTAAAGCACAGCCTGCCTTGAACATTCATTTCTAAAGCAAGGCTTCTGGATTTTCAGCACTCATTCTTTCCAGTTTGGGGGCAGAGGAGTGGACAGGCTTGCAGAAAATCCCTCTTGTGTGTATATGGAGCCAGGCACACCTCTACAGGGGGCATAAATTCAGACACCAGCGTTGCAGAATCCTGAATAAGTTACCAAGTTAATCAGACAGGTGGAAGTAAACTTTGACAAACAAATTCTTGGGCTGGCTGTGCTTTCTTTCCCTTGTTAAAATAAAAGCATGCACTTCTGTTCACTCCATACTAGTCTGATGTCACGCTGCATGTTAGATTGCATGGTTGGGTTTTGGGTGGATCAGAGTGTTTCCCTTCTGCGTTAGAAGTGAGGAAGAGGGCCCAAGTACACAATCAGTGTGCTATTTAAAAGTGACCTTTACCAAGTGAAATAGGACCAGTTATTGTAGTGTACTTGTCAGGGGCTGAAGAGGAGACAGAGCTCTCCTGTCAGTTATCTGTAGGTAGGCTGGCATCAAAAGACAGTGTCATAAAATCAAGTTAATGTGCTAATTTATATCCTGTGGGTGAGAGACAAAGGCCTGATGAGCCTGTGTGAGCTCCTGCCTTGCAGTCGGTACGGTGCAGCACTTCGGCAAAGCATTCGGATACCCTGAGTCTGTAGGCTGGGAACCATCCCTCAAACTCCTCTCTCATGCAGAATGTGACAGCACATCCTGCCACATCCTGCCATTTCTACATCCCCTGCCAGCCTGCTGCAAGCCCCCCTGGTTACAGGAAGCAGAAGGGCTCCCTTGGTGACACCTCTGGGAGCTGTTGCTGGTGGTGCTGCCCTGTCATCCAGCGTCACCTTCTGTTAAGTGCAGCGTGGCTCTACACCAGGATTTCCCCATCACTGCCTTCATTAGCAATCAGTTATGCAACTTTCATTTTGCCCAGGGAGAGCATAATACGTTTAGGTACCTTAACAATGAGGATGTATGCTGGGACTATCTCAACTTGAGGCTTTATTCAAGAAAAAATTGTTTGCTGAGCCTTAGGTAGTGGTGTTTAGGTCCCAGATGGAAGTCTCTTTTATTAGTATTTCTTTTTTTCTCCCAAGTAACTGTGGCATTGATAGTGTATTTGAGATTTCAGAGCCATTTTGTGTGCTTTTACTCTTCTGCTGTACTACCTAATAAAACCAGGGAAAAGCCAAGCTGGCTTTGGTGCTGGGGAAACTAATGAGGGAAGAACAGCTGTAATTCTTGGGTTGGGGTTTCTTTTTGGTTGCTTGGATTTGCTATTGAAATACGAGTTACTACTACCACCAATGTCGTGCTTCCAGCACAAACTGTTCAACTTGATGGTCCCTTTTCAGATGGCTTTGCAACAACTATAGAGTAGTCACCTCTGAACGCTCCTTTACCTTGTGTTTAATTTGAAGAACGTTATCAAATAAACATTGCAAGACATGAACTTTGGATGCTATGATAAACTAATCCTTTTTTTCCCTTTGCAATCACTTAGGTTGGCTGAACTATCCTCTAGAGAAGATAAGATTTTGGAGGTGTTTGGAGAACATTATCCAAGGAGTTACTGGGGAGAAGCCAAGAGCAGATGACATGAAATGGGCTCAGAAAATTAAATAACTTTTGCCAGCCTTCTGCAGTCCTTAACTTGTTGCCAATGTTTGTGTTTTGGGTTGTTTTTGGTTTTTTTTTAAATAAAGCCATCAGCCAAATTCAAGACCTGCAAAGAAGTAACAGACTCAAAAGCACAAACTAAAAAGTGCTAACACAGACTGTACTGAAAAGAACTAATTCTTAAAACAATACTTGAAATGAAGATGATTACTCTTACTGAGCACCTTTTTGGTTAGCCATGTCTGCTTACGTCTTAGAAAATACTCCAGCACTGTATCTCATGGGCTACGGGGCAAGCCAGGACGCAGGACAGTCACTCCATTGGTACATGGTGGCGTAGTAAACATGTGTTGTATCAACATTATTTAACACTTCAGAAATAGCTGGTTGCCGAAGACCTGTAAGGGGAATGGTGACAGCAGTTTGTCACTTCATGTTTGAGTCCAAGCACACTGCATGACAACAGTGTGTCAGAGTAATGGAAGCCTATGAATCACCACTGTTCGATGCACTTAGTGATCGATAAACTCACAGCTCTCTCTTCCCTATCATGTTAAATCTAATTGATGTAGTATGGAACAGACTTCGAGCATCCCATGGCAGCCGTGGGCCACGAATCCTCAAGTGTCTTCAGTTTCCCTTAAAATAAAATCATTCTACTCTCTACGTGGAAGTGAGCAAACTTTCTCCATAAGCCTTCAACTTCACAAGCCTCTGAGCAGAGGGAGGGCACCCAGTACCACGCGTGCTCACGCTTGTTCGTGGGGAGTGCTCACTGAAGAGTCTTCTATTAATTGTTCCCTACCCTGACAATAAGTGTTTAGTTCTAGCATTGGGCACATTGCAAATAGCTGTATTCAAGAGCTCAAGGTATCAAACTTGGAATGCTAGAAGGGAAATGTCAATGACTGGTGTTTTGTTGGTTTTTTTTAAGGTGCTTGCTTGTTTCTGTAAATAATATAAAGCCTTAATCTCTTCTGGTGTAATGGAATAATATTTTAATGTGCTGTTTGAATGTATATAATATATTTATAACGAAGCAGTCGGATAATACTAATCATGTTTGTTAAGTCTCGTTGCTGTTCTTCATTCATACCTTGTCCAAGAACTTGATTACTGGTTGTGAAATGCTTGATGCTTTTCCAGCCCCCTGGAACACTTTGCAGCCTGTTAAGTCTTGTTTAGATGGAAGAGATCTTTGGTTTCCAGCTTCGTAGGAGGTTCACACTATTACAGCAGACTTCAGCACCTCTTGAGAAGTGCAGCTTTGGAGGCTAAGGTGTTATTCTGATGGACTGGAGGAGGGAGTTCCCCAAGAACATCCAACAGGCACTTTTATCAAGTGAATGGGGCTTGATCTTCTCTAATTCTCTCCCAAATTAAATCTTACTGAGGCTCAGATCTAAGAGAGTTTTCCCTCCCCTCATTGTAAATTGTGTTGCATTCAAACTGTCCTTTGCAGAAGCGTATAGTAAGGGGGGTTTAAGTGATGGGTTTAGACTAACCTTGGTCTCAACTTCGCATGTGAAGGACCACACCTTAAAGAGTTGGGGCTTGGCACCTCTCCTGCCAAGGGAATTGGCTGAGCACAGATGGCTTTGAGCTGGGTTCTACGATTAAAATTAGAATTGGTATCTTCTCTTCAAAATATTCAACACGTTTACATGATTCAGACCCTTGGAAAACTTTATATTTTACTCCAGTTGTCATAGTTGGTATCAGTGCGTCTGTGTGTAGCTTCACCAGTAAAGACCACTTCAGTAGGAGTCTCAGAGCACACCAGGTTGGAATGGGAGGAAGAAAGAGGAATGCTGCTTTAATGCTGTTCCCATGGAAGACAGATGTGTGATTTCACGCTGTCTTAGCTGAAGAGAGCAGGTTGTCCCATTTTTCTCCCCCCAAGGCCGTGTATAAGGACACGGAGCACAGGGCAGGAGCAGCTGGGAGGTTGCAGCCTGCTCAGGGCAGATTGCTGCAAGCTGGCAGGTTCTTTGTTAATTATTGTCTACTTCCCCCAGATCTGGATGTTTAGGAGTTTTGATTCTGTGCCAAACCTGTTGGCTTAAAGTTGTTCCTGGGAGTAGTTTTATCTCTAATTGTCTGTATTTGCAGGCATTGTCTGTTTAGCTTTATATTTAAAAATATGAGATGTGGATATAAATTTGGATGGATGGAAAGAAAGGTAACTTTGCTATTGTGGAAGTCAGTGTGGTGATCCTTACTCTGGATCGGTGACCTTAGATCTGTTAATATGTGATATTTGTGGCTGAAACTTATTTCAGGTGTTGAGCTGAGTGTGTGCTGAATGCTGGTGAGGTGGATGCAAACTGCCTGGTCTCCAGAGCAGAGAATCCTGCTCTCCCTTTCCAGCGCAAGAGCCCTGCATGGTGTAGGGATGCTTAGGGAACAGCATCTGTTGCTGAGAGGACAAGGAACTGCAGTTGTTACTTCTGCCACCTTGACAAGATCTTGTTTAAATCCACGCCTGCTTCTACCTTGAGCCTCTGTAGCTAACACACCTGTGGTCCTCGGCAGTCTGTCCTGCCAGCCCTCATCCCTTCCCCCCTCACCCTCAACTGAAGCCAGCATCAGAGCCCAGGACAGAACCAGGTGAGTGCTCAGGACTCCTGCGTAAAACAGCCTTAACCACGTGTGAGAGCTCAGATCTCACCACAGATTGAAATGTGGAGTGAGCAGCTTCAGTGCAGCGTACGCAACAAGCAGCTGCGCAGGACAGACATCGCTTGTACTTCAGGAGTGCTGTTCAAGGCGATGCCTGTGGCCATCTCAGGCACTTGATTTACAGTCTTACTGGAAACAAGTCTGAGCTACTAATGCTGGTGGCTGCTGGGCCTATCTACCTATCTGTTAATCTTGCTTAATTAGGAGAAACTGGGACAGCAGCTAATCTCTGGATGCTGCTTTGCGTGCTGATGCCGTGCTTGGGTCCAGAGGCAGCTCTTGCTTGGAGTGACTCAACATGTCAGATGCTGCTGGCATCTCCAGGGTCCCTGCTGATGGCACTGTCACAAGGCAGCATTGAGGGGGACAGCTTGGGACATTCAGCTTTGTAATCCCTGATCTTTCCCTCCCTGCTGCAAGTTGAGGTGTGTCTTAAAGCTCCCTGCTTCTTGGAGGAGGGGTAGCGAGTGCCTGGATGAATTGGCTGGGGTTTTGGGCTTCACATGGTGCCTGGGAATTGTTGCACCCCCTTAACACAGGGGATGCTTCTGTAAAATCAGTGTGGCAATTCTGGAGCAAAGGGCTACATGGATCCTTCTTAACAGATATAAATCTGGCTTAAGATAGATTTGTCTTAAATTGATTAGGAACAGATTAGAGCTAAAGCAGAGTAAGGCGCTCCGTTTGAACTCCACAGAGATGGACAGCATTCTGGTTTGACTAAATGCTTGTTTGATTTCAGTGCGCTGCCTCTGCAGCAAGATGGAGGTCCCTGGACCTTCAGGAGAAGCTCTTCCAGGCCTTCAGCTTCTGCCAAGGCGGTAGTTGTCCCATCAAGCTGGCTGGTGTGGCAGGGCCTCGACGAGCACACGTCTCCTGAAAGCTCCCCATGAGTGGAGCTGCCTGGCAACTCATTCATGTGGGAAGCATTGCACTGGGGTGAACTGAGGAGAGTTACTGCAAAGTGCCTTAAGCCTTTTCTGAAGCCAGCTGCAGGTCAGGGTGCTGCACATGGGTTTGGTGCCTGCTCTGAAGGTCCCATGGGCACGTTTCAAACTGCTGATGTCTCTCAACCTGCAATTTATTTTGCTGCTGATCAGCTTATCCTCCACACATTCTCCACTTGCCCAGAGCCTTGGCCTGTCCAGTTCCTCTGAGGTGCTGGGGATGAACAGGAGAGCCCTTCCTCAGAGCCCGTGCTGGCTTGGGGGCACCACACAGGGAGAGGGCCTTCCCTGAGCCGTGAAGGTGGGGACAGAAGCGTGACATCCTGGCGTGTTTTTTCTTTTGCACTATTAAAAAAAATATAAAAGCTGAAGGACCAGACTGGCCCACAGCTGCCCCGGGCACAGCGGGGCCAGCGGACTTGCCCATGGGAGCCAAACTGGGAGCTTTCGGCTCCAGTGCAGTGTCCTTCTGTTGTCCTCCTGGGCCTTACCCAGCAGGTCTGCACCGGGGCAAGGGAGCGCTGGCTGCTGGGGGTTACCCAGTCACCCATGTTACCCTGCCCGAGGCCTGACACCAAACCTTGCCGCCCTGGTGAGCTCAGCAGCAGCGACTTCGGCCGTTTAGGCTCCCAGACAGTTTGCAAGCCCCTGTGTGCCCTGTGCCACCCACCTGCTCTGTTCTTCTCCTCACCTGCTCCCCTCGGCTGTGGCTGGAGCCACACGGCAACTGCATTGGTTGCAAACCAACCGGTGAGACTATCGTCGTTGTTTTACAGCAGCTTCAAGTAATAATTGATAGAGTCAGAACCTTGGCTCCGCTGGCTGATAAAAGCTGAGTACATTCAAGCTGACTTAACTGAGTAAATGGCTTAAAATGCAGCAGGTCTCCCAAGCATTTTGCTTTGTAATTGTTTCTGCAGATTTTCACGGGACGCCTCGGGGCACAGCTTTTATAAAGTGTTGCGAGCCAAAGCAGATTTAATTTACCACATTCATATTTTTCATTCTTATTACTGTATTGACTGGGGAGGGATAAGGGAAGATGCGCAGTTGATTAGACGTGACACTGTAGGTCTTGCTGGCTTTCCTTACACCTCTCAGCGCTATGGCTCTTCTGGATTCACATCAGCTACTTTAGGCCTGAAAATATTTCTCATCGACACGTATCAGACAGCAGCAATCTCCTGCCACAAGTAAGCAGCACAGAGGTGCTCCACACACCCCATTTGGCAAAGGCGTGTCCCAGCCCTGTGCACAAGCCCCGAGCCTGCCCCGGGGTTGCAGCTCCTTGCCCCGTGCACCTGCCGTGTGCTGCCGGAGGCGATGGCTGCACATCTGCATGTGTCTGAGGCGACACGCAGAAGGCGTGAGTTGAACCGTGCTGCTTTGTGCACAGCTTCGTGCATCGCTTCGTGCATCACCTCCTGCACCACTGCGCCCAGCAGCACGGGAAGGGCTGGGGATGCAAAGGCACGAACAGAGTCAGGTCGTTACAACGTGGTCGTGACTATTTGTAAAGCAGTGGGAGAGCTAATGCTCCTCGTGTGCTGGTTGTAATGAACGTAGTTCACCAATTATTCATATTAATTGCGTTTGAGCTTCTCAGGCTGTTAGATGCTTGAGAGCATGCTGGTGTTTCAGAGCCCCCCGGGGAACTCGCTGGGTTTGCTCTCCCCAGGCTTGCCAGCCATGGCGAGGCAGAGGCAGCCCCGCAGAGCCGCTCCGGCTGGGGGGGGCTGTCGTTCCTCCGCCGGCAGCCCCCATCCGAGCTCCTGGAGGTTTGCCCGCCCGCGCGGCCGAGCTCCGGAGGCGCCCTGCGTGCACCACAGAGCTCCCGGACCAGCTGCCCCGCCCCGCCGCGGCCTCCCCTTAGCGCGCCCGCCCGCAGCGCGCCTCGGAGTCTCACTTCCCGCGTTGAGTTGACGTGTGGGGGGGGCGGGGCTCCGGCGGCAGCGGCGCAAGATGGCGGCCACCACGGGTGCGGGTGAGCGGGCGCTGGGGCGGCGGGGCCGCGGGTCGGGGGGGCCTGGGCGGGGTCGCACCTCATAGCGGGGCCGCCGCGCTCCCTGAGGCCGGCGACGCGGCGGGCTGCTGGCGGCCGGGAGGCCCGGCTGAGTGCGTCGGGGCTGGAGGGGCGGCGGCGGGCGCTAGGCCGGGAGGCGCCCGGCGGAGGGGCGAGGGCGGCGGGCGCGGGGGAGAGGGCGGCGGCGGCAGTGGGGTGGGCCCGAGGGGAGCGGCGGCGGCCGGCCGGGGGTGCTGGCGGGGAGCCGGGCCCCGCTCCTTCGCCCCGGCGCCCGCGCGGGCCTGTCTGGCGCCTCCCCGGGGGCTGCGGGGCCTCGCGGCGGGAGTGGCCCCGGCGGGTCGTGCAGCCGGCCTGGGCTCCGCGGGCAGCCTGAGCCGCTGTCTGCGAGGGGTGCTGGGAAGCCGTGCTGGCCGAGGCGGCGCACGGGGCCGGGACCCCCCGCCCCGGGCCCGTACGGGGCCCGGAGGTGTGGGCCGGGGGGGACGCACTGGCCGCTGACAGCCGCCGCGCACCCAGGGCATGGGCCGCCGGTCCTTTGCCCCTCCTCCTGCCCGGGCCCTGGGCTCAGGGCTGCCCTCGGCTCCCCGGCCCCGACCGCCGCTGGGCCCTGAGCAGGGCTGTGTGCGTGGCGGTAGCTGCTTCAGGAATCCTCTTCGCTACTCGCCCTGCTGCTGCATCAGAGGGACACAGCTTCCGTGTCGGGATGTGTACTTACACAAGTCGGTACAATTTCTCTTCCTTTAAAATTGCTCCTCATCTGCTTTGGGTACTCCAACCAATCCTGCCCTTGCCTTTATTGTTGCGTGTTAAACAAGAAGACGGCAACTAGATTTTGAATGGGGTTTTTCTGCTGATATTCTCACATGAACTTCGACAGACCAAATAAATTAGTTTCACTTCTGTTTAGCCAGTTTCATTTTCCTGTTTTCATAAGGCCTTAAAGTGTTTCAGATGTGCCACTGTAATACTTGTTTTCACTTGCTTCCTTTGAAGTTTACATAACAGATCACCAGAAGGCTGCTCTGGAAGACACAGCAAAAGTATTCTGGGATTGTTTTTTTACAGATAAGTCTCTATTGATAATCGCTTTCAGCTTCAAAGAATAACGGCCACAGCATAAGTAATTCATCGCAATCAAGTTTATAGAACCACTTCTAAATGCAGTGGGTGCTGTGTGAGAGTTGTGTTTCACAGGTCTGTTTGAGCTCACGGGGTTGTGGGGTGTTGGAATGATTCCTTACAATACACAGAAAATGTAGTGGAGCCTTCGTGCCCCTCTTTGCTCACATCATTCTGGCTGCCACACTTTCTCAATAATCCTTTCAAGCTGCTGACTTTCCATTTTGTATTTGGCTGGAAGAACAAGGCAAATACACTTTTCATTTTAAGCCAGAGCAGCTTCATGAATTAATTGGGTGGTCACGGACGGGGGTGTGCAGAAAGGGGCTTGGGCTGTGGTGATGAAGTCCAAAACTAGTCCTCCTGTACAGCTTTCCTTTCACAGCAAGCAGTCATTAGGCAGTCATTAACTGTCATCTGCTAGCCACATTGAGTCTTCTGGATTGCTTCCTATTATTTCATGGATTTCTGAAAGCTGCCTCATGCCATCAGTGCGGGAAGCAACATGCAGCTAGGTAGATGTGAGTAGGGGGTTTCGGTTTCTAGTGTCTGTACTGGGAGTCTGACAAGCACTGCACTTCAGCGACTTGTGAGATCATAGAATCATAGAATGGTATGAGTTGGATCATAGAGTTCCAACCCCCCTGCCACAGGCAGGGCCACCAACCTCAGGCCTGGATCTACACTAGGTTGCCCAGGGCCCCCATCCAACCTGGCCTTGAACACTTCAGGGACGGGGCATCCACTACCTCTCTGGGCAGCCTGTTCCTGTGTGTTTAACTGCTTCTGGAAAAATAAATGAAAAAATACAAATCAGTGGGTGACTTACACACGTGTTGTAGTAACGCTGAAACTGCTGTAAACCCTGAATTCGGTTTGGGAGAACCTTTGGGTGCAGACCAGCAGCTTGCACTGATGGGAGCCTTAGAGCTTTGTCCGGCTGCAAGTCATAGGCTGCCCTACCAGCAGTGGTCTGTGTTTTCTGGTTGTATTAGTAAGGATGGAGATTGTCCTCTTCTGATAGAGAGAATGAGATGGTGCCCAGTTACTGATGGCGATGGTGGCACTGCAGTGCAGCGTGAGTGGTTCCTTGGTGCTGCTCCAAAGACCTTGCCTACACAGGCAGAGCCTGGAAGGGATGCTTTCTTGTTGCCCACTACTGTTTAGCCATGAGGCTTCCAGCAAGTAGCTGAGTAGTATCTTTATTCAATGTAAAGCAGGTTTCACTAATTCTTGGTTCATGGAAATTTATTATATTCATAGTTGTTTATAAAACACTCAAATATGTTTGATAGCCTTAGTTTATAGTCATTCAGCAAAGGAACTTAAACAGAGTTTGAGGATGAAAAACTCTTTGAGTCTCTCCTTAAAAGCAGCTACTGTCCCAGAGGAAGAAATAGTAGCAAATGTCCCTGTAACTTAAGTCCTAGGGCTGGTCCTGGGAATTAGACAAGGAAGCCTTATATCTAATAAACAGGCAGAAATAATTAACAGGGGAAAAAACCCAACCCTTGCCTGGAAGAAATGTTATGATGCAAGGTCCACCAGTGTCACTTAGAGAATTCTGTGTTGCTGATAACGTGGGTTCCTGTACATGGTGAATGTAAGAATAAAAGCCAGGGTTGACTTTAGTCATTCTAATGAGGCTGTTCACAGGCAACCGCAAACACCCAAGCCATACATGTATGTCTGTCCATCCTTCAATGTATGTCTGTCCATCCTTCACCCTGCCACGTGGCGCAGGAGTGCACAGCTGGCTCAGGTACCAAGGCTGACGCAGCCAAGAAATCCAGGGCTCCTCAGAGGCTCTGTGGCCCCACAGGGACATGGGGTTGCGTGGGCTCTATGGTGTTGGACTACAGGAGCTTGTTGTGCATTGCTGTCCTGTCTCTGGTGTAGCAATGGGTCACAGCCTGACTGTGCTGGACAACGGAATCCTGTCTTTCTTCCCGGGAAAATAACAACCTCATTTAACCCACTCTTCTCTCCCAGGTCTGTGTAGGGTGACTGTGGCAGACACTGCATTTACCAGCAGCCTGGAAGAACTGAGTAACAAGATGATTTGCCAAGATTTAAGTTATTCAAAGTCAGAGGAGTGTAAAGGACTCTGGAAGGACAGTTCATTAGGTGAACGGGCATGATATTACTGATATGTGTGGCTTAATACTGCTGACAGAGCACAGCACAGATTGGTTTCAGTACGGAATAGTAAAAGTATGTATCTGTAATTGTTGGGGAACACATAGCATCATCGTAAGCTATGCTTGGAATAGCAAATGAGACGTTACAATGCAGAAGAAACTGCATGTGGAAGGATATAGGAGGTGTGCCCTGTCTGCCAGTGGGCCCAGGTGTCTCCTCTGGCATGCGCTGCATACAATAATCGTTGTTATCTCAAAATAAATATCACCAGCCACCAAGTTCTCTGAGTCTGTAAACAAAATACCCAAGGGTAGGGAAAAAGTTATTGGAGTGAAACTGGGAAGATAAATTATGCCTTCTTTAATGAGAGAGACTGTTAAGAGCGGTGAAGTAGCAGGCGCTGAAGGAGTCAACTGTGGAACTGCTCTGAGTTGTGATGGAAGGATGCAGTAGATTAAGAAGAAAGGTAAACAGTTCCAAGCTCGTACACAACAGCTGAATTTTTTAATGTATCATGGTGTAAATTTATGTCATACAATTGCAAAGTGCCATTCTGAGAACTCTTAAGTGATTCATTAGGGTATTAAACACGCAGGTATGTAAGGTACAGCACTGACAGATTTTCTAAGGTGTATGAGGGTTGGGACTTTGGGTGTGTTTTACCTATTTCAAGCCAAGCAGCAATCACTCTGTTTCCATGTACGGATGAGTTTGTGTACTTACCTCCAAGCCTGGCCTGGGCCTGGCCCCGAAGCAAACCTGGGTGGCTGTGTCCTGCCCCTGCCACTCCCCACCCAGCTCTGGTGTGACGCTGCAGCCCCAAAGCCCGCAGGTGACTGCTGGAGTCTGTCAGTGGGGTGTCTTGCTCTCCAAAGCTTGCCTTCGAATCGGTGAATGTACGGGTGCCTTCCCCATCCTGCGGGCAGTGTGACTGTGAGAGCAGCTGGTGACACTGTGCCAGTGGGAGAGGCAGCGGAGCTGGGATGTGACAAGCCCTGAGGGTTCCCCAGAGATTCACTGTGAAGGGGGCCTGGAACTCGAGCTCAGGGTGACTCTGCCTAGAGTTGCTTCTAGTAATGTTTCTCTTTGCAGCTGCCATACAGGCCACAGAAAGCATTTGACTGTAACTCTGCTGCTTCTGGGGAGCTTTCTTTGACTTCAGATCACAGTGATGCTGCCAGCCTGCCTCGGCAGGTGTTTTACAGCAATCCCTTTCCAAGTAACGTCCCCAAAGTATGGGAAGACAGAACCAGTGCTCTAGCTTACACACAACAGGAAACAGTGCAGGTTGTTTCAAGTGCTCAGGATCTGCAAAATATCTCAGCGCCCATCTGTGTTATCAGAGTGAAAATTGTGGCTATAAAGATGATGCAAGGAATCTAAAGTTCCTGTCTCCTGGAAGTTCTGATGACAGTTGCTGAAAGCCTTTTATTGCATTGTAATTATTCTGTCACTTCAGAAACTTTATGTATTACTGTGCAAAGAATGCTTTGTTTTTCATAGTTGCAGTGCTGCAGGGGTAAGATACTAGATTTTCAGTAGTTGCAATCTCTGCAAAGAGATGAGAAATACATCTGTTCCAATATATTTAAGGCTAAACATCAGATACCCAAAAATAAGCAACAGAAGGGGCTTTAATGTATTTAAGCAACAGAGGTGTTTCAAGGTGTTTGATTTGAGTTCACCTGAGTTACTGTAAATTGGAAACTGGTGCAGAGTTAAAATTGGCCTGAAGGCAGAGTTTGAGTTGCTTGTTGTCAGTGAAGACTCGAAACAAAGAGATGGTTCCTCTTTTTAGAGCCCCTAAGAGCCATCGGGTGCTCTGTGCTTTGCTGAGGTGTTCTGTGCAGCAGGGTTGTGCTTTAATCCTGAAGAGCAGTGCTTGCGATTTGATTCTGCTTTAGAAAGGAAAGAAAAAAACCATTGTTGAAGTGTTTGAGAGGTGTGTGTTTTGTTGTGACAGTGATGGAACAGGCTCAGAAAGAGGGTCTGCTCTAAAAGGCATTCTGTCCACCTTAATTCACCAGCTCCACTGTGCTGTTTTCAGGTGGTCAGTGTTCTGAATTTGGAATGACTTCCACTATGTGACTGGGAAAAATTAAAAGATTAAAAAGTATAGTCTGTTGGGAAGCCTTGGTTTTAACTTGATAAAAACATACCATGTACTTCAAGTGAGTGTAAATGGAAGATGAGAAAAGTCTCAGGCTGGGCAGATCACTTACAGCTACGGTAAGCCTCGCTCCACTGTGTATTGGTGTATCTTCAGTGGTGCTGCAATACAGAGTGTATGGGAGAGTGCCTTAAGGTCTTCAAAGTCCAGGCTGGTGGGTAACTTGTTTTCCAGGAATAATTCTGTCCTTTCTCAGCACAGAACTTCTCAGTGGGATCCTGAGCAGACACAGCCAAACGCCTCCCATCCTCATTGCAGCATGCCGTCTGTCTCGCACCTCGAAGCTTAGAGGGTAGCGGGGATGTGAGGGGCTCGTCCGTACCCGCACAACTGGCAGCGCTGCTGCCCCAGGGTGTTTTGGGACAGGGACAACAGGAGGTCCTGACTCGGTTTGAAGGCTGAAGAGGATGTCACCCAAAACCTAGCAGCTTCCTAACAGTGACTTTTGAATCCTGACTTTCTTGAACACCCAATCCGTGGTTTAGATTTATTCTATAGCTTGTCATAAAAATATTTCATTAACTTACTGTAACTGGTGAGCTAGCGCCCAGGGTTGAGGCTTGCTAAGAGGTGAACTGTACAGGTCTGTGTCATTGGAGATCTTACCTTGTCGTACAGTTACAATTCAGCTTTCATGGGCTTGCTGTTGAGATTATTAGTAAATACCTCCTTTTGCTCTGAAATGGGTTTTTTCACTTCCGTTTCTGGGAGTATTTCAGTGCAGTCAGGCCAGCTGCAAGGGAAGCAATTATCTAGAGGGTATTGTATTCCTTGTGTCACATGAAGCTGCTGTCTGAGACTCTTCTTGAGCCATAGGGGAGGCTAAATCGAAATGCATATCTGAAAGCACTTTCAACAACCTGATTACTTTTTAATTGTCTCTGGGTTTTCTTGTGTTAAGTGGAGGACCCTTAGAAAAGCGAGTAGGTGTGGTTACTGCCTCGAAAGTCTGTGTTACTATACCACAGAGATTATGCAAGCTATTTATTTGGGGTGGGAGGACACGTGCAGTTGACTCGTGGTTGTGTCAGCTGGCGCGGGACGTCTCCTGCCTCTGCATCTGCCATTGGAGTTACTTGGCAAATACTGTGTATGCCCAGAACAGATCAGGTGGCTTTCCTGGGGGACTGCAGCCACGTCAGTGACATGCTCATGTGGGACCATGAGTGCTAAAGCCCATGTGGTTTGTGAGGTTGGGGTCCCGGCAGGACCTGGCAGCTGGCGGTGGGTGCCCAGCCCATCAGTGGGGTTGGCTGAGCAGCTTTGTGCATCTTCCCAGGCTGACCAGTGGGTGACTCTGGTCCTTTGCTCTGCCTTGCTTAAGGGCAGGTTATGTAGGGAAGATTTAAAGTATTTATGGTCATGTGGCCATAGTCTTTTGTGTGTGTGTGTTCCTGTCGCATCTCCTGAGCGTGCTGGGGAGGGAGCTGCCTTGCCATCTTTGATGTGACACTGACCTTTTGTGCAGTGAACTTTTTGTGCCAGCCTTCTGCGTTACACCCCAAGCTTTAGCACAGAGAGAGAACATTTTCAGATGGCAGCAGTGCTTTTGGGCAGGGAAGTTTGTTATGAAGCAACTGACCATCTCCCAACATAATTCTGTTTTCTGTGAAGTCCATAAAAAACTTGAATGCACACACTTCACTTTTCCCGCCTCCTGTGCCACTGATGCTTCTGCAGCGCTCACAAGTGAGCGATTGCTGTGGAATTAATGATCATTTATGTTAACTCTCATTGTGATAGGAGCCAGTGCGTGCTGGGAGTAGCTTGCTCTGTGGAGCTCAGACTTGACAGGCAGTTCTCAAATCCTGTGTGACTCTTACGGCTCTGATTCATGCTGAATCAGAGCAGCTGTATCTTGGGAGAGCTCGGAAATAAAGTCTCCCTATCTTCCTGTAAGGTTGTAAAGCCAAGCCTAGCTCTGGTTAGCAAATGTTGGAATTCAGGCTGCCTTTGAGCCTTGGTGGTGACCTCCTGTAAAGTATGTGCGGTGACGTAATTTTTAATTACGTGCTCACATATTTTCCTCACACAGGGTTCCTGACTCACTGGGTGAACAGGGTGCATGATGTCCAGAGCAGGGTTAGGCAGGCAGTATTTTTGGTTTCCTGCTGTGGTGCATGGCCTGTTCCTGCCTACCATAAAGTTGGTTCCTCCTGCATTGCTCATTTTGGTCTGAGTAAATACCAGTAAATTATCTTCACACCACTGATAAATTTGAAGTGGTGTTACTGAGCACTGAAGTACAGAGATTGCAGTGGTACTGGTGAAGCATCATGGTGATGTGGTCCAGAAGAGCATATTTTTTGGCAGCACGACACATTCGAGGCAGATCTTCGGCTTGCTGCCTCTGAGTCGGGAGAGGCTCAGGTTGAGTGTCTAATAATAGCCACAGATGGTTTCCTTTGTGGCGTCACCTGCGTTGTGGAAGAGCTGCTGCGTCAGACATCAGGGTGGAGTTTGCCCTCCAGAAGGTCCTTTGTTTGTCCTTCTTCCCTGGCACTTCTGTCCCGGGTGCTGGCAGGCAGGGAAGAAGCCCAGGCAGCAGCCCAGGCATCATACAGCGTGAGCCTTAACCCATCACCAGCTCTCCCATGCACCCACTGCAGCAGAAGCAGTGACATAGGGAGTGTGCCTGTAAGTAAAGGGGTACCTTGTCCTTCAACTCATCCTCCCTCAGCTTCTCCTGTCCCCCCGGTGGTTGGAGCCAGACAGCACTCTTCTCTGCCTCCCCTGCTACAGAGGGCAGTGGGAGTAGAGCTAAAATCTGTTGTGATTCATGTATGAGCCACATACTGGAACTTCCTGTCCCCAAAGTACATCAGGTACATAGCTCACACTTGTAACACTGGGAGGGGAGACGCTGGAGTGTCTCGTGCAAGGGAGGCAGCAGTGATCCCCAGAGGTCTTGTTCCCACCCAGAGCTCAGGGCTCAGCTAATCCCATGGCGATGGCTTCACCAGCCCCAACGGACTCATTTCCTTTCGCAGCCAAAGACTTTTATTACTCAGCAGCCATGGTAACAGCACAGGCTCCCTGGGAGTTGGAGATGTAGATTTGGCATGGAGCTGTGTGTGAGTCGTGCTGAGCAGCCCCCGCACGTGTGGTTTGGTGTAGCCAGAGCAGGTCTGGCGTCTTCCCACACCACTCCTCTGATTCCCGGTTTCTCTTCATGCTGTTGCTACAGCTGTGTTACCAGATCATGTTTCCCCTCTTGCCCCTCCTTCTGTACTGACCCTTGTGTCCGCAGAGTTGTTCCTCCCACATCTCTCACCCCTTTCTCTGGCTCCAAATGTTCCTGGTGGGATTTTCCCTCCTTAAATACGTTATCCCCTGATGGGCTTGGCCGTGGGCAGCAGCAGGTCCATCTGGAGCTGGCATCTTCTCGCCCTGCAGCCACACACCTAGCCACCACTCATTCCTGTAGTGCCCCGGTACCAAAACCTTGCCACATAAACCCAGTGCAAAGAAGTGGTGGCTTAGAGCACACTTATGTTTTGTGATGACTGGGGTATGGATACCTCAGAGGAGAATGGGTAATTTAAGTCCCCTCTTGCCCAGGCTCTTCTCCTTCGCCACGGACTTAGTGCATGACAATGGATATGTTGCCTATGCTCTCTGTGCTGTTGTTTTCCATAAATATAATGGGCATGAGAAAGTTTATCCTGGTTTCACTCTGAGTTTTGAGGATAAATGTGCCAGCCATTAAGAGCTGGAATTCCTTGGTGGTGGAGGTCATATGTACTAAGAATGCCATTGCTGTTGACAAAGCCCACTTAAATTAACTTCAGGTTAACCTACTAATATTATGAGAGTTCTATTTGCTCTGAATGGTAGTTTTAAAAGGTCTAAGCTGAATGATGTCAAGCTTCTCGTGTTGTTTTATAAAATCTTCTTAATTTTTATACGGTAAGTTATACGAGTAAGTGCTAATTAGAGCTCTGTAGTAGCGTGTGTATCTCTGAATGGATAGAGATTTCCTTCAATTTAATGCCTGCCCTAATATCTGGCCTGTCAGCCTTCTAGCATGTTTAATTGTGGACACCTTGATTTTCCTTATAAAATCCCAAGCTAAATATGGGGATATCTTTTTCATAGCATTGAAATACTGTCATTCAAAAAAGTGATATTTTTATGGTTTTACCCAAAATGTTTTCATAAAATGACCAAAAGTGTCAGAGGGATTACTCTGGTTTTATTTCCCTACTAGATTTCTCAACTCAAGTTATTTTTCTGATTGCTTTCAGGAGTAAAAGTTCCTCGTAATTTTCGTCTGTTGGAAGAACTTGAAGAAGGTCAGAAAGGAGTAGGTGATGGAACAGTTAGCTGGGGCCTTGAAGATGATGAAGATATGACACTTACAAGATGGACAGGAATGATTATTGGGCCTCCAAGAGTAAGTATCCATTTAAATATTGAAATAGTGTTGTTACTTGCTTTTTCTTCCCTTCTTTTAATCTAGCCACCAAAGCAGGAAACAAACAAAACACCAATGAGTGAAAAGACTTCAGCAAGTGGTTTATGTTGCATGTTCAAGTTCCATATATTAATGGGTTTCATGTATCTCTTGTGTCTCTTTGCTTATAATTTAAAATATTTCTCATACCTTTCTGGTTAGTTCTGTTACATGTCTGCTTTATATTTACAGATTCATTAAGACATAACTTTTGAGATTCCAGGATGCTAGTATCCTATATTCTTGAATACAGCAAGGTTTAAAATCCTTCGGATAGTGAGATTACATATGGAGCTAATGTAGGTAAAACCTGGATGTTTTGTTCAGTACTGCTAGTCTCTCTGCTGTTTCTTGTTGAGTTTATGGGTTGGTTTTTATTGCAGCAGTACTGACTCGCAGAGTTTCAGCTGACTCAGGAAACTCCAATAAAATCATTTCAGTTTATTCACTGAATGTTCTCTCCCAAAGTAGCTTCTTGTGATGCTACTGGTCTTTGTGGTAGTGTTGCGTTGCCTCTCTTCTCCCCTCATCCCAAACCTGCTGAACTGTGGGTCTCTGCTCTGCCTTCAGCACTTAACTGAGCCATGTATGTACACACGTGCTCTCAAATCAAGACTTGGCTCTTGTCTCCAGTCTCGCTGTGTGTCTCAGTTCTGATTCCTTAATATCCTTACCATCAAGTGCAAGTAGCTGACTCTCCTTCCTGCAGTAGTAGATGTTGTCTGCTATATCTGACCTTGGTATCACTCCTCAGTCATTCATGGAACCCTTCAGAAAGCTTCAGTCCCGCTGCTGCCCTCTGTGTTCCCTTTGTCAGTCGCCTTTCCTGGCACACACTGAGGTTGTACAATAATTTATATTACAGTAGCATTACACATGCACTATTTTCTGTCTCATCCAGAAGTGTGGTTTACTTTCTGTCTGCCATTGTTAACATCTCCCCAGTTGTGATCATTTCACTTGTTTACGATACGCCCAAATAATTTTCTGGAACAGCATTTGATTTTGGAACATTAGGAGAGTGTTAATGAGCCTGCATTGAGACTGTGAAGAAAGCTCACTCTGTGTATACCCTTTATGGAAAACTTAAGCAACCTTGAAATGTAATTTAGAAAATTAAATAGAAACTGAGACGTGCAAACAGGCATTTGCTGACTTGTCGGTGGCAGTGGAAGTTTGCTGCCCGTGCCATCCTGCTATCCAAGCACAGGGGACTATCACAGAAGAGAATTCAGCTGTCCCTCTTCTCTCTTTCTGACACACTTAAAAATTTCTTGACCAAAACTGTCTTGAGTTCTTCTGTGCTTATTGCTTGAAAGCAACAGGCTGTACTGAGAGAAATTCTGGGAACTTTGTCATCCTTGTTCACTAAGTGGCTGTCCTGTTTTTAGCACTGTTCATACTCAGTTATGTTATTACCATCCTTTTCTTAATAGGGCCTGGGAATACTGGCTGTAGAAAAGAGATTTAAATCTGAGTTTCCTCCTGGGTAGAAAGCAGTTGTGCTTGTGGCAGGTGGAAGAATGTTACGTTGAGCATCCCGGGGTAAAGATGACCCATGGTCAGAGTTAGATACATGCTGCTGCTCTGAGTGTCCCTGCTACCATACATGGAAGTGTGCTTCTTCCAGGCTTCGTGCAGAGGGCTTTGCAGCCAGGGATTCAGCTTGTTTGTACAAGCTATTTAAAAACAGCAGCACTGTCAAAACTTCAGCTTTATCTGCAGCATTTTACATTTGGCTGTAGACCAGTGCACGGTCAAGGCTTTCTGTTTTCTGGTCTTGGTGCAGAGTGGATAATTAGAGACCCCAGAAACCTGCAGGAGCTCTGAGCTGCTGACTCTGTGCACAGGGCAAGCACGGAGATGTTGTAGGGACTCTTTTTCCCAAAGCTCTGAGACAGCATCAGGTTTGCTGCACCTGGCTGTGCATCTGAAGGGCTGCTTGGCCAAGGTGCCAGAGGAGTGACCACAGCGCCCTGCTGCACGCGGCTGCAGGCTGCTTTGATGCCCCTTCCTTTGTGCAGATGAGAAGCAGCCAAATCAGAAATCAGTTCTTATATTTTTGGTAGTGGTTTGCATCGAAGTGGTCATTAATATTAATGGGAATATGCAGATGTTCAGGGGTGTAGCAGGCACTTGAAAGGGATTACACAGAGTTTTCTGGTGGGAAGGTTTCATACTCTGGGCAGCTGTTCTTAGGCTGCTGGTGGAGCTGTGGTGCTCAGCTGCTGTGGGGAGCAGGAGCTGTTGGCCACTGCTGGGCTTCTGCACTCATGCATTTGCCTGGATTTTTGCTCATGGTCGCTGCCTTGTGAGGTTACTGTTTTGTTGTAGTGTTGAAGGTGCAGGAAATGGTGTCAGAAGCTCTAAATCTGGAGAGCTTGTCTCTCTAAACTTCCTCATCTCCATCCCAGCTGCCTGCATTGCCCAGCTTAGCTGGAGCTCGGTGCCAGGCAGCACCAGATCTGCACTCTAAAAATAATTACTCTCAGAATGGAGAATAGCATTAGCTGTTGCTTCTTTTAATTGAGTTTAAATATTGAAGAATTGGTGTAGCCTTGTTGCGTTTGTCTCTCCTGTACCCACAGATGGGTTAGTTACAAATAGATGATCCAGGATTTCTCTCCATTACCTGTTAAGTACCACAGTTCACTGCTGTGTGGGATCAGGATGTACTTCACAGCATGTCCAGCCTTAGATCATTCCACTGTCTGAGAACTGGCACGTTGGTTTATGACCAAAGAATGTTTTTTAAGTGCAGTTCTAGGACAGGCTAACTTTAGACAGTTGCCTAAGCTAAAGCTGTGGCTTTAATATCAAGGTGGTGCCATCTGATCAGTGGACTGATGAAACAGAGCTGTTTTATAAAGAAAAGTAGGTACATGGGCTGTATAACAATTTAAAGAGTCATTTCAGCTGAATGGGAAGCAATGCCTGTTTCGTTCCTTACGTGAAACTCTGATGCTTAAAAGACCAGTAGAATTTATTACCCTGAAGAGGTAGTATTTGATGCTCAGAATAATATAAAATGACCCCAAAACGGCAGTAGCCAGTACAGTATATAAGAGGCTGCCCTTGTGTTTAATAATAGTTCACATGTCCCTACAGTAACCACTGTTTAAGGAAATGCTTGTTGAACTGCCTGATGTAATTGTTACCCCCCTTTCTTTTCCCCTCAGACAATTTATGAAAACAGAATATACAGCCTTAAAATAGAATGTGGGCCTAAGTATCCAGAAGCACCTCCATTTGTCAGATTTGTAACAAAAATTAATATGAATGGAGTAAATAGTTCTAATGGAGTGGTAAGTTTTTGGGTTTTGCTCATTTTAACATGGTTTTCATGCACAGATTCAAATGAATGCTCTGTCTGTACTTGCAATTTGCATAACTCCTTATTGCCTGCTGGTGCCCTTGGCTCTGAGGAGAGGGGGGTAGAAGGGGAGTGTGCGAGCTGAGTCTGTTCTAAAATCAACATGTGGAATGTGCTTGTCCTGCCCTTCTGCAGCTCACCAGTAGTTGCATCATGCAGGGATTTATTATACTTGCTTTTGCTTTTGGTTTGTCCCACGCAGATTCCTTGTAGGATCTTTAGATTGGGGGCGGGGTGGGGGGAGTGGGGGGTGTGTGGGAGTTACATGTATCAAACGTATGGTTCTGACAGGAATGGTGTTTTTGTCTGTTTTTAGGTGGACCCCAGAGCCATATCAGTCCTAGCAAAATGGCAGAATTCTTATAGTATCAAAGTTGTTCTGCAAGAGCTTCGGCGTCTAATGATGTCTAAAGAAAATATGAAACTTCCTCAGCCACCTGAAGGACAATGTTACAGCAATTAATTAAAAACCAGAAAACCAACAAACAAAAAAATGCCCCCCTTATTCAATTTAAGCTGTCTTCATTTTCCACAGTAGTACGTTTTCTAGATGCATCTTGTAGACCTCAAAATACTGGAAAGGAAGTTCCCATTCAAAGGAAGTTTTTCTTGAGATACTGTAAATGATACTAATTTTTTTTTTTTTCATTTGAAATATAAGTTGTGCTATAACAAATAATCCTGTCGTGTAACCACTGTCCACATAGCTGAACTTCTGGTATCAGGAAAAGTCTATTTAAATTTATTACTGTCAAGACCAGTGTGGCACATCTAACTGAACTGTGAAAGCATACATCCCACAATCACCTTGCTGTGTGTCTGGCCTGGGTTTTGGGGTTCGTTTTGCGTTTTTTTTTTCCTGTCTTTTGCAATAGAGTCGAAGCTCAGGGCTATTTATTAGAGTAGACACAAAGGTTTTTGCTTCCAGTGCTACACTGGGCTTCATGGACTACTAATGGGGATGTGTGCTAACCTCAGTCATCCCTCCCTTTGTGCTATCTCTAGTAAAGGCTGAATGTGACTGTGGTCGTGTTGGGGTTCCTTTTTGTTTGTTTTGTTTTTTGAATGCCCTGATAATCTGGGGCAAGCTTTCCTTCTTCGTTTGGCCAAGGCATAGATTGTATTTCTCTTCCTGGTGACCCTCTCCAGTGACATGGGCTCTGGGTGAGGGATTCAGGGCTCTTTTGATCTCTTCCCTCTTTTCAGTGGGGGTGCTGCTTTCTTTTTGCCCCTCTTTGAGACTCTCTCGTCCCTGGTCGCCAGGGGTAGGCGTGGGGACAATAACTTGACGCGTTCCCTCCTGCTTATTCTTTTGGGTTTGCAAAGACAAATTTAGTCTTCACCAGCCTGGGAAACAAGAGTATCTATTCTGCTCGCAAACTTGGATTGTCCCTGTCCCTCCAGCACTGCTGCCACACCACCAAGCTGGCCACGGCTGATGTTGTTAGATAGGCTTTTGACATGGTGAAAAGAGCAGTCATTTACCAGGATTGCGAGACCTTCAGCTGCCAAACTAACGGGGAAGCTGCACGTAGAGATCCTGAACACACACTCCAGCTCCAATAGTTGTACTTTGGTGCTTTGGATTGACCCAGGAATGTTAATTAACAAAATGTTGCACTTACGTTTGGCCCTTCTAAGGATGCGATGACTACAGACAAATCAGTGTAGTAGTTTTACTAGAGGTCTCGGAAGAGAAATCTCTTCAGTGAAGATGCTGGGGAAGTGGCACATACAGCAGACTAAGGACCTCCGTTGGCTTTGCGTCCTGGCAAATCACTGCCTTTTCTGGTTTACTGTTTTGGACCACTAACTGCTGAGATGTGGGTGCAAGCTTACATACAACCAACCTAGTGTGTCCTAAGTTTTATGACAAATTCAGTGTTTGTGTAAAAAAAGGAAAAAAAAAAAAAGAAAAAAAGTTAAAATAAACACGTTTGAAAGCAGCAGCTATTAAGTCAATGACCAATTGATGTTTCCATTAACTCTTTTGAGGAAAATATTAGTTGTAAGGATTTAACATCCTCTGTAATTAAAGTTTAACATAACAGTATTCCATAAGCAGCCTTTTTATTGTATCAGACCATTGCCTGATTTTAATATAATAAAAAGTGTGCATTAATATTAGAAGGCTTTAATTGTATTTATGTTTAGAATTTTGATCCCTTATGGAATTCACGATTTGTTGGAAGTATCTTCCTACAGATCGCATTTATCTAACTACAAACTGGTGGCAAAAGGCAATTGTCTTTACCCAGCTGCTGCTGCTGTGCCCAGGGCGGTCTGTTGTCCTAGGTCAGACCTCAGACACGTGTAGACGTGGCAGTCGGTATTTCCGTGGTGCTCATGAGCTGCTGAAATGACTTGTAGGTGCGTGTGCTGTCCGAAGGCCACGGCAGTGACCTCGTGTGCTGTAGGCCTGGGGATCAGACCCTGCACGGTGCTTGGTAATGCTGTTGAGTTCAGGCACAACTTCCACAACCTGAAGTTTTACCCGTGTTCCCGAGTGAGGTGTAGAAGGCTGAGCTTCGCTCTGACTCTGGATCCAAACAGGGCTGTGCGAGTTTGGCCTTTCCCGGTGTAAAGCATCTCTGCTCCCAGGATTACCTGAAGTTGCTCGTCGTGTTTGCTGCAGCTGGTGCTGAAACAAGGTTCCTCCTGTGTGAGGAGTGTGGGAGGGAAGGACCTTTCGGGAAACTGCAGACCTGCTGCCAGCTTCCAGCCCGGATGCTGCTCTGTGGTGTGATGGCAGCGTGACCAACACTTCCTCAGCTTTGGGTCTGTCTGAGGGAGTGTGCTACCTAAGGTGTTCAATGGGGAGAGAGCAGCACTCACTACTTGCAGCGTGCTGCTTCTTGACCCGTTGTGCAGGGCTGCTGTAAGAGTGCCCTTGGTGCATGTTTGGGGCTTCCCCAACCTTCCTGCCTCAAGTAACAGTCTTAAAACTCCAAACCCGTCTCTTGCTTTGCACGTTGTAAGGTCAGAGCATTCCACCCTGGCCTGAGCAGGTTGGTTGTTGGAGTGCTCACCTGGGCACTGTGCTTGTGGCACATCAGAGCAGCAAGGCACTGCTGGCTGCCGGTGACCAAGCAGGAGCTGTGAGGGAATGTGGTGCCCAGGAGCCAGGTGCTGTGGAATCTATGTGCGACCTCCTTGTCGTGTGCGGCACCCCAGCTCCTTCGTGGTGGAAGAGACCAGGCATCCCACTGCCCCATTGTTTGTTGCTGCTTCGGAAATGAGGTGGGAGAACAAAACCGTGTAGTGCCCGTATTAACGCGGGCTCTGGCAAGGTAAAGGCACCGTGATGTCAGGTCAGTCCCTGCTGCCCCTCTGTGTCCCCTGCCCATGTCTGCCCAGAGAGAGAAATGGGATGGTAACGAGTGGATTGGCCATGACCCAGATGCTGGTCTTTGGGGCGAAGCTGGAGGTGATGAGGGAGGAGACTGGTTTGAGCAGGAGGCGGTCGTGCGGCTGCCCCGTGCTGCACCCCGCAGAGATCGTCCGGTCCCGTGCAGAACGCCCCGGGCACCGTCCCGCTGCCGAAGGCGCTGGACGCTCCCGACCAAGGCCCGACAGCGCTCGGTCGTGGGCGAGGCTCCGGCGAGGCTCGGGATGGAGCCGGCAGAGGGAGCCCGCCGGCCGCGCAAGGCTCAGGCTGCGCGGGGCTGGGGCTGCGCGTTGCCCCTTCCCCATTTACCCTGAAGCCATTTCCATTTCAAAAGCCGCTTTATCTTCGCCCTCTCGCTGGTGTTCACCTGTTAGGGCAGAACCAGCACCGTGGTGAGATTTTAATCGTTAATAAAGACCAATTGCTGTTTGCTTCTTGCTTTGTTGTAATTCAGCTCTTGTGTATTTAAGGACTACATGCCGAAATGTCCCTCTTCTGTACTCCTACAACTTCTTGCAGTGCTTTGTATATAAAATTTAGGTTTCTCCCACTCTCATCAGAGTTCTTTATTAAGCCCAGCAGCACCCTTAGGGGTCCGAGGGACGCGGGGCCTGGCCGTGCTGCAGCCTTGGGCAAAGGGCTGTGTGAATGCTCTACCCAGCGCTGCTCCGGAGGCTGGTGCCAGAGCTCCCTGGAGATGAACGGGGTGAAGTCACCCCGGCGTGAGGAGGGGAACAAACCCAGCAGAGATACACAGAGGAACATGCTCGTGCCCTTGGCCAACCACTGGCCTTTCAGCACCTTGCCAGAGTTGTGGGAGCTGTCTGTGGCCTGCCTGCTGCTCGGGGAGCTGGCGCTAGGCACTGGTCAGTGCTGTGCCTACAGGACAGCACTTCCTGCACCAAGGAAACGGCTCAGAGGATTCCAGATTCTTCCCTCAAGCTGGTGTCAGGGGCACAAGGAGCTCTAGTTCCACTCATCCCTCACGTGTGCCTGCTCCACGCTTTACCTACGAGAGCTGCAGGAAGGTGAAGAGAATTTGACAGTGATACTCTTGACGCCTAACATGTTCACTTAAATTTAAGAAGCTGTTTCTGATGGCTTAGAGTTTTCCTAAGTCAGTGGAAATTCCCGTACTGTGTTCATCTTTGGCCAGGGTGCTTTCCGAAAGCTTGCTAACTCTGCTGTTGACTAAGATTCAGGTCTCTTGATAGCTTCTCTTTTCCTCTGGTCTTGCTGTAGCAGATTGTTGGAGAATGTGCTTAACTTTTAACTCTGTGAAGAGCCCCAGTGAAGTCAAATTAAGTTGGGTACATGCTTAAGTGCTTTGTTGGACCAGAGCCAGCAGGCATTGGCCTCTGCTAGGAGTGACTTTATGGAGTGTCTTCTTCCTAGTTGTCCCTTCTTGGTGCTACATCCTCAGTGTTTGTGCCTTTACGTTTCCAATGCCTCCTGCATTTGTCATAACAATAAAGCAAAGCGCAGGATGGAAGATGAGGAGATAAGCTAGATGCTCATCGTTTTTACCTCTGTCAAGCATCTTGTCGCCTTCCTCGTCCTTATCTCCGTTTAAATAAATACTACAAAGGGTTTTCAGAAACGTGGGTCCTGCCCTAATTTTCTGCCTCTGGAGCCAGGTTGTTTTCCCACATGGGAAAGCCCCACAGCACCTCGGTGGGTAACAGGAGAGGAGAACAACCGCCCAGTGTGCTCAAAGGCCCTTTCCCCTCTCTGCTGCTTGACATTTCTTTTATGCTGTATTGCCTCTGTAGCTCTTTGCTCACCCAAGAAAGTTTCAGGACAGCTGATGCTGAAGATTTTTCTGGAAGAAAAAGATTTGGAAAGAAAAGGGAAGCATCAGAAGGGATGAGTCTGTTTTCCCTGCTACTCCTTTTTATAGAGCTGCTTTAAAGCCACATGTTTGCCATTGGCCAGAGAGTGGTCTCCAGTTCAGAGTGAGCGGCGTTTTTGTTTGCCCGATGGAGGTTTTCTGGGGCAGACACATGCGTGGAGGGACGGGGGGGAAATGACCACAGGCAAAGGGGGGCCAGGGGCTGGTGGTGCTGATCCCACAGTGGCAGGGTAACGGAAAGATGCATGTCCTCGTGAGTGGCGAGCGGCTGCTTCCTCTCCTCTGGGGCGGGGGGGAGCACGTGCAGTCGCCCACCTTCCGCAGGGCTTCTGCAAGTCAGGCGTGGTATTTAATCACAGAGTTTCGCAACCGTCGAGACTCGGGTGCTGTGTAAGAGGGGCCAGGGTGTGCGCTGCCTGTTCGTGTCACCCCGCCGCGCTGAGCGGGACTTGAGGAACAGCCGCAGCAGGACAGAGATCTCGGGGAGGTATCTGCCAAACTTCTGTCCCTCCACAGAGACCTCTTAAATCCCTGGGCTACCAGATTAGCTGTTGTCCAAGGTTAGCAGCCAGATGTTTCTCAGCTGTTTGGACTGGTTTCCAGCTGAGACCAAATGAGCGGCTATCCAACATGTGAGTATTAATATAAACATTTTGGAGGCCTTGCCTTGAGTGAGCCATTAAAAACTTCCCACGATACTGTGAGCGATGCTGGCTTCCTTCGAGAGCAGCAGTACTGTGTGTGTCGCACTCGAGGATGCTGAGTGGGTCAGACACTGCCACCTGCTCGCGCAGCGCTGGGACCGGCCTCCCCCTTGTTTTGCGGCGCCAGAGCAGTGTGGTCCCTGGAATTTGATTATTTGTGTTAGCAGATAATGTAGGCCAGAAGGCTGAGAGCGTTCCCTTCCTTCCCTGGATGTCCTCATGCTTCCCAGCACAACTGCCCCGGGTCCCGCACCCCCTCCCCTCGCCCCCAAGTACAACAGAAACGCTTTTAACCTCCCAGCTTCTGAGGGGTCACTGTCCACCCAGTTCAAGCTCGGTCTTGGCTCGTGCAGGCTGCCAGGAGGGGAGGATTTCAGGATTTCATTAAACCCAGCATGCGGAGCCGTGTTTTTATTACACGTACTAAAAAAAACCAGAATGAATTTTTGACGTGTGGGTCTCCTGAAATCTTCTACCACCACCCGTGAGCTTTGGTGTTCGAACAGGAGTGCTCTGGCAGCCTTGCAGCACTACCTGGGCACCTTCCTGGGGAGAATTACCCCTAACAATAACAATTAGAAAGCTGAGGAAGTAGGACTTTCAAGCCTGGGAGCAAGACGGTGATGTCCCATCATTCTGCATGCTGTGGTTTAGATCATTATCTCTGTTTGCAAGCCGTGAAATTTTGTACAGTAGAATTGTGCTCTTATAACCTATAAATTCTCAGGGTTTGGGCTGGAGTGGCTCTGATAAGTCCCACGTCTGCAGTTTTTATTGTACGATGCACACTGATGCTGCTTGTAAGTGAGAGTCTTAGACCCAGGATGGCTGCTCCTGCCCACGGTTCTGTGTGCTGTCTCCATTCCCATGTTGTTCATGACCTGAGCTGGGCAGCATCACGGGGCTGGAGGCACGGGACCGCCTGGGACGGGGGATTTGTGCCTGGGACATTGCATCGCTTGGCTGAGTGCATGTCCGTGTGCCTGTGTCCTTCGGTCTGTGCCAGCAGCGCATCCAAGCTGGGCACGTCCTCGGTGCCTTCCCAGCACTCAAGCCGAGGATGCTGAAGCTGAACCCGTGCACATCGTTACTCACACACGCTCTGTGACCTCCCGCCCGGTGCCGATCCCCTCCGCACATCCCAGACTAAAGCAAAACGCGTGAGCCTGGTCGGCAACACTGGTTGGAGCTGCGACAGCCGCTGCCCCAGCCCCAGCCAGGCTTTCAGCCTTGTGCACAGCTACACCTGTGGTTTTGACATGTCCCAGTGGGACTGAGGGAAATGCCCCTTCTTTCTTTGCTTTTAAAGGTTTTTAAGGATATTGAGGGGCTAAGATGCTCTGCACCAAGCTTTGCTGCAGAAACCCCTTGGCCGGCTCTGAGGAGCTAGGGTGGGGGGTTTCAGCACCCCTGTGAGCATGTGAAATGTGCTGGACTTTGCTTGGTGGCCAGTGGGTGCTGCGCCTGCAGACACGGCACTCACATCCCTTGGTGGGAGCAAACGTGTGCCAGCACGAGTCCCAGCTGGAACCCAGGAGTGGTGGGATCTGAGGCTGGGGGCTGGATCTGTTCCTCTTGCCATTTTCTGCAGCTCAGCATCCTCAGATGGGAAATGGAGCAGTTTGGTTGAAAAGAAAAATGAGAAGTTATTTTCCCTCTGTCTAGCACAGGAGGCATTCCTGCAAGTGGGAGCTGTCGGCCTTGGATGGTGTTTTCAATCATTCTGTATCCCTGTATTTCTTGCTCATTTTTTACCGGGTTCGATTTATTTTTAATGGCCCTGACACCCTTGTTCGTAATAATAAATAGCAAACGTGTGGACACAATGAGACTGTTTCAGGTTCAAGTGTTTTTAATAACCTTGCAGGGAGATGTAGACCCGGGATGAAACCTGGAGAAACCTGACAAAGACGCTCTGCTGCTGCAGTGAAACCCGATTTGGAGTCACTGCTGCGCAAACAGCCCAGGACAGCGATTGCTCCGCTGCTTTGACTCCCAGCCAGTCTTTTTAGACAAGACTCCCCTTTGTATCGCTCCAAACTCTGCCTTCCAAGCAGTGGTTTTATCTTCCAGACATGACCTGATTTAAGCAAAGACAAGGGGGTAGGTAAATTATTATCTTCATCATCATCATCATCATCCCATGCCTCTGCAGTCCTCCTCAGCAGGAGCTGGGTAAGTCCCATCTGGGATGTTGCAGCAGCGCAAAGGGAAGGGAAAAAATGACGATCGGTATTCTGGGGCCTTGTGCTGTTTAATTAAGTAAAACTTTATTAGCCATTTTCAATGGTTTAACAACCTCAAGTCATTGCTTGCCAAGATAAATGAGCAGGGGGTCTGCCAGCAGCCACGGCAGGATCCTCGTGCCTGCAGTTTGAGGCAGAAATCCGGGACCGGCTGTTGGAAAAGTGCTGCCCTGGGCTGGCAGTGGGTATCTGCCTCTCGGGAGAACAAGGATTTGTTTTGGAGAGCTGAGGGATGGTATCGCAGTGCCCGTGGAGGGGCAGCCCTCCATCGGACAGGACCTCCCAGCTGGGCTTTGAGGGGGTGGCGGAGGGCCGCAGGGCTTGCTGGGCCATGGAGGGGCTGAGCATTGTGGCGCTGCGTTGGCTGGGTCAGGGAGCAGGGTCTGGTCTTGGCCCTGGCAGGACTCAGGGTAGGAGGTGGCAATGGTGAGCAGTGGCCCCAGCACCATGGCTGGCAAAGAGGTGCCTGGTCCCCATGGGCAGGGGAGTGTGGGATGCCCAGCAACCTGCGCCCAGCTGCCTCCCAGCCCTGCCGCAGCCGCAGGAAGGAAAGGGCTCTGGTGGGGCCCTGCGGTGAGGGACATCGCCTGTCACTGGTCATCGTCCACGTCAGCAGAGATGGAGCTTGCCTTGTACCCCTGTGCTGGAGCAGTTCCTGCCTCCACAGCGCTGGGACATCCTGGGGTGCAGCACGGAGCAGCCCCCGGTGCATGCACCGAGCTGTGCACACCCTCAGAGCTGGGCAATCCACAGCTTGCTCCCTCCACAAAAAGCTGCCCTGTCTTAAGGCTGAGCAGGGCCATGCTCGGCCCTTTGTCTTTACGGGGTCTTCTGCCCTATTTATCTTCCCCAAATGACATCTCTCCTCCCTGCTCCATGCAACCCCCCTCGAAAAATAATAAACTGCAGCAGGCTCTGTAAACAGAGCCTATCTGCAGGGCTGTTTGAAATGTAGACAGGCTCAAGTGAATTAGTTCGGCGAGGACTTAATTGCCGTCCTGTCTGTCAGCGTGTGGTGCTGAGGGTTAGCAGGGGAGCACTGTGGCAGGGAGATGGATGGGGTCATACGCCGGGGTGGCAGCCGGGGTCACTGCTCCGGGAACCACGTCCTGGTGTGACCCCTGCTGAGATAAGCGGTCTCTGCACCATCCCCATCACTGGCTTGTCCTGCTGCTCTGACCCTCCCTGGCCTCCCCAAAATCCAGTCTGGAATGAAAATGCTGGGAAAAGGGCCTGGTTTGCAAAAACTGATCTGCTGCCTCCCCCAAGGCGGGAGATTGGTCTAGTCAGGGCTCAGGGCTCCTGGTGCCCAGGAGCTGCGCACTGGGGTCTCATGGCTGCTGACGGCAGCATTCTCAATGCACGGGGCATCACCAGCAGCTGGCTGGTCACTCTCCACTGGGCAGGGGAGAGATCCTTCTGTCGTATATGAGGAGCAAAACATGGATGCCCTGTAGCTTCCCGAGCTGAAGCAGAGCGGTGCCGCTCCTGAACCACACAGCAACCCCAGCATCCCCCAGGGACACTGCCAGAGCCAGCTGCATCCCTCCCGCTCGCTGCTCCAGTCAGCCACCAGTTGGCAAAGATGCTGGGAAAACATCAGGGGTAACCATCCCCCTGCTCAGGCCTGATGGTGTGAGGGCTTTTGGAGGGGGACTGCCTGGGGAGGGCTGGGGGGGGCCGGATGGGTAACAGGCGGGGGGGCTGCACCCTCGGGTACGGTGCAAATGGGGTGTCAGTGCTGCCTCGCTGCGGGGGGACCGGCTGTGGTGAAGGCGGCCGTCAGCGGGGCGTCTGGCCGGGCTCTTCCCCACCTCCCCGTTAATTAAACAGCAGCCTCGTATGCGTGTGGAAAAGGAAGGAGGGAAAGAAAAAAAGATCTGCGAGCGCGAGCCCTTAGGTTGCTGTTTACCCCCTCGAGGAGCACAGAAGTATATTGTCCATTTAATAGAAGCCTATAAATCACTGAAAAACATTTATAAAATAATTGAAGGTAATGGGAACCATTTGTTTAAATAACATCACGTTCATGCCCCAGAGGTGCAATAAAAGTTAGATTAATTGATAGGATTTTATATCTCACTGTGAAAAACCGAGTCATATTCTAGACACCGACAGTTTGGGAAAGTTGCAAATTCATCAGGCACCCAGCTACTATCAAAATAGTCTCTTCCATGTGAAGAGGCACATTTATATGACCCCGAAGGGTTTTGGGATGAGAACTATTTACTTAAACTGCGAAGTGAACTAACCAGTGTGAGATCCTGACCCAGATTGGGATTTTTTTTCCTTCCTCTTCTATCTGCTGTTTCATTTTTTTCCCCATTATGATAAAAAGCAAATAAATATCTCTACACCAAAGGCTCATTCCTAATCCAGGGCTAAAGTGTCCTGTGTCCATCCATGCCCATGGGAACAGCACCTCAGAGGCACCATGGAGGCGGCTGGGGCTGCAGCCAGGATGTGGGGCTGGGCATTCCCCCCGTGCCGGGGCCAGCCACCCCTATCCTGGGCTGCTCTCCCCAAACTTGCTGGGTGCCCGCAGACCATGGTGTCAGTCTCCTGGCCATGGCCTGGCCCCATGGCAGGGTTTGCTCTCCATCGCAGCAAGCCACTCTCGGGCTGTGAACTGTGTGCCCCCCTTTTCCCATAACCACATTTTGTGGTTTATTCAGTTAAAGAGAAGAAAAATGAAACAAAGCATGGGTTTTGGCGAAAGGGCGGCTGGTGGGGAGATGGAGCTGCAGGTGGGCAGGGACTCTCCAGCTCTGCCGCTGCTCCGCCTCAGCCGGGGCTCCCCACTGCCCACACACCACTCGGTTTGCCCTGGTTTTCCCCGAATTCCCTTTTCACTTCTCTGACCTCCTTTCATGACCCTCATGTGTGCCAGAGCAGGGCCAGCAGCGAGCCTGGGCGCTGCCAGGTGAGAGAGTGGCACAAGGGGCTGTCACCCTGTCACCCCCCAGGCACCCCACTGTCCTGCCACCCCGTGACTCCCAGGATGCTGCTTTTCCCAAAACACCCTTTGGGGGTCATCTCTGCAGCAGCTCAATCCACCCCACTGTAGAGGTGCTCCCACAGCATGGGCGGCCCCAAACGCAGCCCCTTGGGGGCACAACGGGGACCCTCCTGCCACCAGCCATCCCAGAAAGCCCATCCCAGGGGAGGGCAGCTCCCAGCCGCCCCTCACCAGCCAGCCACACTGAGCCTGAGCCCAAGCGCGCAGGCGCAGCCGGGCTCCGCATCAGCTTTTGATAAAGGCGCCCTGTCAAACAAGGGCTGAATAAATCATGATGTGTTACCAAGACGCATTACAGCTTTTAAAACAACCACCATGGCATTCTACCCCACGGACTGATGAGTCTGGGGATGCCAGATCCCTGGCGCTCCGCAGCCTTGCTGGAGCCAGCTCACATCTGGAGTGCAGTAAATGTACCCAGAAGCAAGAAAGCAGCTCTGTAAGGGTCAGGAGTACAGAGAGCGGCTGCTGACTCCAGGCGCCACCCCAAAACCCACATGCATTTCCTTGTGTAAACACATGTGGCCAAAAGGCAGCCATGGTCACCTTTCTCCAACGTGAGCCCTATAAAACCGCCAGCAAAGTGAGGAACAATGTCACTATTATTGTTTTAGAGGAATTCCTCCGAAGCAGAAAAGCATAGCCGGGCTGCCGACAAGGGTGTCTTTAAAAGCAGGGCTGACAATTGACTCCAGAGCCGAGGAGAGGGGAAAAAAATCCCCCTGGGGTTGATCATTTGCAGTTGTTGGGGGCTCCCAGAGACGCCTGTTAACCTGCTGGATCCTACTGCTGCCAGGGCACGGCTGGGCGCGCAGAGCCCTTGCACACTCATTGCCGCAGTGGGGCTGCTGCTGAGGTGGCCTGCCCTGGGGATGGGGTGCTTTGGGGGTGGTCCCAGGGGACCCCGAGTGTTGGGTTTGGGTGTTGGCAAAGAGCGGCCCCAAGCTCCTTCTGTCTTGGCAGTGCCCACCGGATCAACACACCGGGAGCCAAGCACGCCCAGACACCGCTCCCAAATCTGGCATGGGTTTTCCCCAGCAGAGGACCCCACACCCCACCCCACACCCCGCATCAGCTGCAGGTGCAATCAGAGCTCCCAGGGCTGGCATCCTGGCATGAGGTCTTGCCAACCCAAAAGAAAACCACTGGTGCCTTCCCCAGGGGCTGATCAGAGCAAATATTTGGGGTCTGAAGCTGCTTTCTCTTGGGGAGGGTTTGTGACCAGTGGGATCAAGACCTTACAGCAGCTTCTCTGGGGATTCGTTACATGGTGGCAAAGCCAGATGTGGGCTGGAGCGATAACCTGGGGACAGATCCTGCCCATACACTGGGAATCACAGCCTGGATCTGCTCCAGCTGCAGCCGGCAGCCACTCGGCACAGGCACCCTGGGCATTGCTGGGACCTGGCCGTGGACACAGGGCTCCTGAGTGGGGCTTTAACCTGTGCCCGGAGCCTGTGCTGAGCCTGCAGGAGGGCTGGGCAGCAGGGTTTTGGGGACAGGGCTGTGATTATGTGCTGAGGCTGGAGGCATGCAGACAGGGCGAGTCTTCATGCCTGACACCTGACTTGGATGACCTTGGTCCTGGATAAGGGGCTGTCCTCCAGTGAGCACAGATGAAGGTTTGCATTTCAGATGATAAGCCCATCAAATAGTTAAGTGTGTTAGAGGCTGCACAAATGCCCCGCAGAAAAAGTTTCTCCAGTGAGTCAGGGTCCCAAAACCTTTCTTTGCAGAGCTTATCTTATCAGGCAGGGGATGCAGCAAGGAAACGGGGCCAGGTCAGCCTGAGTAATGGGGCTCTGAGCAAAAGCCTTGCAAAACTGAAGGTGCTTTTTAAAAAGTCCTGACATCGCAGACAGAGCGGTGAGGAGAGAGGAAGAGGAGGCTTAGTCACATTGGCTGCAGCCCAACATCATGGTGCTTCTCTGGGGCAAGGTCTTTAATGTCCTTTCTAGGACAAAGCTTTACATCTGCCTTCCCCCCCTTCCCTGTGCGAGCAACCTGGGGGCTGTTCCCAGCCAAATCCGCTCCTTAATTCCCTCCATCAGCGGCTGGGGCCAGCGAGAGGGATGCTGCCAGCATCTTCCTGAGGAGCTGGGAAGCCCCGTTCCCCTGTGGGGCCACGGAACAAGGGGTGCCGGTGGGGCTGGGGGTCCCTCCACCACCAGACCTGGTCATGCTGAGCTTCCCGGGTATGCCCCCAGCCATGGCACAGCCTGTGCCCTCCCCAAGGAGTCGGTGACTGCAAGAGGACGAGCTGTGGGGACCCACCGAGACAGGCAGCGGGTACGATCCCAAGTGAAGGCAAGCCAGCTGGGCAACAGGCTCCCTCCTGGGCCGAGCCAGTGCTGGGGTCCCAGGCAGGACCCCAGACACATGGTGGGGCCACAGCTAGGCTTCACCCCCTGCCCCCGCCCCAGCCCTGAAAAGCCCCTGTGGTCCTTCAGGTCCCCTCACCAACATGAACCAAGCAGCATGGGAACCCCAAAAGACCCTGTAAGTACATAGAAATGCTGGCCAGACTTAAACCAGACAAAACTCCCAGGAAGAGGAACATCAGTGGCTGGGGAATAGACACCCGAACCTGTTCCCAGAAGGAGGAATACTGGTGTGGAAGGCCAATGCCTCCCCTCCGCCTCGTTTGTCCCCGTGCTGACGGAGATCATGAGTTTCCACCTACTTGGGAAATTCTTCCCAGGGTAAGTGCCAGCATTAAATTAAAACCTCCTTGGAGCCTTCCTCTAAAAGCCAGCATGTCCCAGCCGACATCCGAGCATGTCCGTGTGGAGCGGCGCCACAGGCAGTGCCTGCGTATGGTCCCTATCAGCGAGCGTTGGACAGGATTGCCAGCCCGGAAACCTCCACGCTGTGGGGAGCCGCTGGCTTCTGCCCACTGCTTGGGTAAATCCCTGGACACCCACACCACTCCCTGGTCCCTTCTTGGGAGAGGGGAATGAGGAGGATACTTGTGATTTACTGCCCGTAGATGGTGTGACATTGAGGGGGTGGCTCCGCCACTTCCAGAGCAGCAAGGCCATGCTCTGACCTCAGGGCAGGTGACCAGGGCGGACTCGTCATGACATGTCCCTGGTGCTGAGCAGAGCTAGAGGTGGAATGGAGTGGAGACCCCAAGGATCGCTCCCTATGCAGGCACACAAGGGTTAAGGTGTGCCCCTCTGGAGGCTTTGAAGGCAGTGGCTACAGGACATGTGTGACTATTATTGTCAATTCCCTTCATTTTTGGTATTTCAGAAAAGTAGCTGCCCCTGGGACGGGGGTTTAGAGGCTGTGGAGGAGCTGGCAGCATTTGCTGCTGGGCTTCTGTGAAGGTGGAAGAGGAGGGACATTTTTATGTGGACTTTTCATAGCTAATTAAAAAAGAAAAAGATGACAGGGCCCTTGAGCCACAGAGGAAGGAAGTGTCACAAATGATGGATGACATTCCGAGGTCCTCACTGAAATACGGTCGGAACCATCGGGTGGGAAACGCTTGGGGCCAGCCCTCCACCTGCCCGCGGTTTGCTGGGGACACAGGGCTGGCACAGGGCTGCAGGGACACAAAGCCTTGTCCCCCAGTGTCCTGAGGGATCCCTCCTGGTTTTGGGGAGTGTTTGGCAGCCTCCGGCGCTGTGGGACCCACACATCGGCTGCCTTCCCAGCTGGGAGAGCTTCTGCGGGGAGCTGAGCCCCAGGCCGCGGCCTCCCTGTGTGGGTGCAGCCACGGGCAGGGTACAGACACCTCATGCAATGGCACCTCTCTGCTTCTGCACCCTAGGGACATCCAGGCAGCCCCAGGCCCTCACTGTGGTGGAAGACAGCGCGGAAGATCTGAGGGCCACCTCTGGGGACACCGTCCTGGGGCACAGCCCCCTCCGAATGCGCCAGGATCACAGCAGGCCTCTCTTTGTAGTGCTATTTTTAACACACCAAAGGAGCACTCCCACCTCCGTCTGCTGGGAGCGCGGCGCGTCCCCCGCTATCTGCGCGTACGGAGCCCTGCTCATTTTCAGACCCGCCAGAGTCAGCTTCAGACATAAAACCAAACAAGCAAACTGAAAGGGCCTTGTTGTGTAAGAAAGTTCCTCCGAATTAGCTGTATCTGGCTTGTGATCCCTTTTTGATTGAACACTTAATAGCAGCCAGGTGCGAGCAGTCAGGGGTGCTCCCCGCGCCTGGGAGCGGGCGGGGGGCAGCCCACGGGTTGCTCGGTGTGTGGGCTGCCCCTGCCCTTCCCCTGCCCCCCCTCGCATCCGCGGGGACCCCAGCCTTTGTTTCCTTCCTCGGCGCTGCACCAGTGCGGGAGATGCACGCATTTGCAGCTGTGGGTTTGCAGGCGCGTGTGTAGTAAACGCAGAGCTCTGTGTGCCAGGGTGCATGCAGGAGCGTAGGCACATGCCTGGCTGGGAGGGCCACGTGCGCGTGACACACGTGTGTGCATGGGTGCTAACACATGTGTGTGTACATGGAGCTGGAGCTACACACCGTGCGGGTGCGGGAGCAGCGCTCCAGGGCTCCGGCAGCAGGACAGGCACCTGGCGCTGGGGATGTTCCTCTGTCCTGGTGTATCTGGCTGCATCTGCTGGTGCTTAAGCCCATTTCCACCCCAAGTCCATCTCTGTGCAGTCTTACTGCACTGATGTTGGACACATTCTGCCTTCATAGAGGATAATACAAGGGGGATGCCAGGGGAGAGAGGCTGCCCAGAAACTACCAACTCAAAGGCATCGCTTTTCTGGAGCATAACCTGGGTCAAAACCACAGAGTCCGGGTGGCAGCGTACCTGAGGGCACAGAAAGCACCCTCCTGTGCCAGGACGGGGCAGTGCTGTGGTGCTCAGTGGTCCCCATCCTCACACCAGACCGCAGGAGCTGAAGGTGCCCAAGCTGCTCCTGGCTCAGCACAGCCATGGGGTCCTTTCCTGTCTGATGGCCCTATTAGAAATGCACTCTTTTTTTCCTTTTTCTATCCATGACTTGTTTACTAAGCAATGTGATTTCCACCCAATGCTGTTCTGGAGAAAGATCTACAGCATGTTGCTTCCGATTATAGCTCCTGAAGAGCTGGCTGTAGCCCACCTGGTGATTTGATCTATTGAACTCCCAGATCCTCCAAAGAAACTCGATGATTTTATACAAACAATTCCCTTTTGCCTGCAAACACAGCATATGCCAGAGCACTTGCTGGCTGTCAGGATCCGGAAAGCCGTTTGTGCCCACAGCAGAAATCGCTGTGGGCTCCTGCAGTCTGGGGCACAGCCCGTGCGCCGCAGAGGCACCATCCGAGCACACAGATGCTGATGCTCCCCAGGCTGGGGAGTCAGAGCTGGGTTGGTCCTGTTGCCAGCGTGGCACGGGCGGATGAGATGTCAGTGGGCACAAAGCCAGATGGACAAAATTAACCTGTCAAAACATTTTATATATATATATATATATACACACACACACGCTTGGGCAGAATGTGTTTGCACCAGACCAGCTTTGGAAGCACTGAAACTACATTTCCTCCATGGCTGAACACATTTTCCACCTGCACGTGGGGCCAGGGACACTTTCAGGCGATGGGAGGGTGACAAGCTTCGGGGGAAAAGGCACATACCAGAGCCGAGACGTTCCTGTTATCCCAGGGTTTCAGGGGTGAGCAAAGTGTTGCAGAGAAAAATCAGTGAAAGGCCTGTTCCTTCTCCTGGAGGGGAAGTGTTTGTAGGATTGGGGCATATTTAGACATGGCAGAAACGGGATTCCTAAACAAAGGGCTGGGGCAGGCCAGCCCCCGCGCCGCCACCACAGGTTCCCACACTGCAGAGGGTTTCCAGATTCGCTGCCTACCTGCCTGCAGGAGTAAAGCTGTCCAGACCCACCACCCAGCACTTGCGACTTCCATTTTAGGAGGTGGCAGAAGCAGGGTTAGGCATTTCTAACTCCCTGCCTTTGTACCAGAGCGGATGAGGTGGGCTGGAGGGCTGGGACCATGCCACCACTGTGCTGCCTGCTCCTGGGTGCATGTCCACTGCCATGCACACTCACTAACCTGACTGCTGCTCAAGCATCCCCCCACCTCACGCACTGGACATGCTGGCCAAAAATCCAGGATGTGCACATCCCCCCACCTGGCCAGGGCTTGTGCTGGGGCCTTTCAGCTGCTGGTGCTTTGCACTCGGCATGGGACGGACCGTCTTCTCCATCAATGGCCACCAAAGAAATTGGACTTAAATGCTAAATTGCAGCACGGTGAGCAATTTATACAGATGTACTTTGGGATGGTGCAGTTAGCAGTGGGGGATGGGCAGCTCCCTGGAATCAGAGTGCAGGAGCAAGAGCAGACTGTTTCCTACTGCAGAAACCAGGGCACACTGAAGAAAGGTGTCAGTGAGAACTGTCTGAGCGGTGACGGCCCTGGGCTAATTAAGCTTTGGCCTGAGCCTAGGAAATAAAGATGCATGATGCCAGATTGCCGCTGTGGAGCGAGGAGAGGATGCTGCAGAGGATTCTGGATGCTGCAGGTGGAGCGGGGGAGCTGCAGCACTGGGACAGAGGGGATGGTGAGTCCTCCCCTGGGCCCTTGGGAGCCTCCCTGTAAGCAGAGCCCCTGGAAATCTCCCTCCTTCTCCCCCATGTTCTGTTTGTCCTCAGCTCGGCCCCCTGCAAGCGCAGACACCAGTGCACAGGGTGAGCTCCCTGCAGCGCTGCAGCGCAGGCGAGCACAAGCAGATGCACGGAGGCACACGTGCTGGGCTTGGCTCACAGCAGTGCTACATGTGCGAGTTTTTCACTTACACCCACAATCAGTTTATAATCTCTGGCCAAAACTTCATCTCCTGTATGGGAAGATTTGGCCCAGAGAGAGACATTAACTCAAAGGCAAGTGGGAAATATGAAAGAGCCCTCTATGTGGAGAGCAAGCCGTCCGTCTCCAGCACACCACCGCGTTTTTTCCATCCCTCTGGGTTTCAGCTCAGAGACGCCTCAGCCCTTCCTGGGCTGCAGCGAGCGCTGCCTGTGGTCGGGCTGCCGTGGCTGGGGAGAGCCGATGGCACTGCACTGATGCCAGGGCTGCTGGGCAATGCTCTGCTTGCTCACCAGGGCTTAGGGTACCAGAATGTGGGGGGGTATCGGAGCCACAGCTGCGTCCTTGGGAGAAGGCAGAGCTGGGAACTGTGCTGCTTCACTTTCCAGCCCCAGGGCGCTGAGCATCCTTCCTGCAGCACTGTCTGTCCCATGGCCAGAGGAGACGGAGCTGGCTTGGGTCTGAGCGGTGATGGTGAACTCGCTCTGTGTTGGGAAAGTGCCAGCAGTCTCAGCTGGACCCCAGCCACCCAGGATGCTGGGCTGCCTCTTGGCCCTCGAAATGCTGCTACCCTGCCCATTTAGCGCTAAATTTCCTTGGGACTTAATGTGAAAGACAAAAAACCCCAAGCAAACTCACAGTAAAACTTGGAAGAATAAGCAGAGCGGATGAGAGAGGCTGCTGGTGTGTGACTGATCTGCCAACTCAGCCACCTCCCTGGGGGATGAAGGAAAATCCTCCAGCTATGGAGCTGTCAAGCGCTTGGGAGCCCAGTGGTGGCCCCGCTGGCAGCGAGCAGGGGACCAGCCCAGCCCCAGCCCCAGCCTGGCTTGGTGTGCCAAGGCAGATGCTGCTCTCACACATGTAGTGAAGGTGTGGAGCTCAGCTCGTGGCCCAGAAACTTCACTAGCTCCTGCTCCGGCAAAACTTAATTGTTTTCTGCAAAGAAAAAAGAAAAAATCATTTGGGGAATAGATGTAGAAAGGAGATAGCGTCAGGCAGTCATGGCCTGTTCTCCACCTGTTGTTATTTTGGTCTGGCCCAATCAACCTGCTAGCCAGGCTGGAGCCAGCGACCATCTGGAAAAACTGCCGTGTTTATAAAACTGACATGGAGCAGCACCCCAGGGCCCTGACCTCCCACACAAATCTGGAAATGATTAAAATGGCCCTGGCTGCCTTCGCAGCCGAGAGCTGCCTGTGGAGAGCAGCCCACCAACTGCATTTGGAGTTCTCATCAGCAGGGCTGGGAACGCATCCCCTCCTCCGGCACCCTGCCCACCCCACTGCCGCCCAGCCCAGAGCCCCTTGCAGGCAGGTGACCCTGGGAGATCCCTGGGCACTGGGAGGGCTGCTGCAGCAAAACATGCCAGCCCGGCTCATCCTATGACCCCCATGGAGCTGGGACCCGGGATCCCAGTCTGGGTGATGGGCACCCGCCCCTAGGCTGCGGCAGCACCCCCAGTCTCTCCCTGCCCTACCTCTGGCAGCCATAGGCATCAACCCCTCCATCTGCAGTGGCCCTCTATTTTTATAGCTAGCTAGAATTAAGAAGTGAAATAGTATTGGTGAGTCTGATTTTAGCAGGAATTAGGAGGAGAGCCTCAGTGCCAAAGGCAGCGAGTGCGAACCCCGACAAGCTGGCTGCAAGCTCTGGTGAGCTCCTTCTGTGGGCGTACAGCTGGATGAATGCACTAAGCAGCTCCAAGTCACTGCTGCGGGACTGGAGCCACGTCCAGCCCTTCCCCGGGAGCAGGAAAGATCTGGAGGGGCTTTGGGTTGGGCTCCAGGTCTGGAAAAACCCTCCTGAAAGGGCTGCCCTCCCCTCTGCACTGCTCTCAAACCTCCCACCTCCAGGATGTCGCTTGTCAAAGCAGCTCTGTCCTCTCTGTGTAGCAAGGGGTAAGTGACACCATGGTCAAAATTCAAGCCACATTGGACCTTGCTGACCCGCACGGGCCCCGGGACATTTGGCTGGTTTCAGCTTTGCCTGGCCTGCTGGGCAGCGGTTTAATTAGAGAGGTGTGAATAATGAATTATCCATGACTCTGAGCCATCCATGGAAAATTCAAATCAACCTGCTTTTAGTTTACAAGACGTCAGCGAACTATCTGCCAAGAGCAAGCAGGGGGAGACAGAAAAGCCAGGCTGCCTCTTGGTGGGGGACGTAGAGCGGATGGAGGCGGATGAGCTGGCGGGAGGTAACGCCAGGCGGTGCAGCCATGAGCCGGGTCGGTGCCGGCTCCTCGCCATGTGAGCCAGGGCTGGAGTTGCCTGTCCAGGATGATGGGTGCTCCCCACCACCTCCTTGATCCCCACCGTGGGACGAGTAGCTGGTGGGCAGCGGCTGGCAGCAAGGTGGGTCCTTCA
This sequence comes from Porphyrio hochstetteri, assembly GCA_020800305.1. NCBI lineage: Eukaryota > Metazoa > Chordata > Aves > Gruiformes > Rallidae > Porphyrio > Porphyrio hochstetteri. Next base: position 8,635,931 of record CM036921.1, on the reverse strand, counting down.
CACAGTACCTGGTGCCCGTGTTCCCCAGAGCAGGCTAAGTGCTGGCCCCGGCACGGGGCCCGTCCTCATCCCCCAAGAGCCCTGCTGGGTCGGGGGCAGCTGGCACTGTTAGCACCCCAGCAGAGACAGGCAATGGGGGCGGGAGAGGCCTCATCCACAGCACATATGGGTGGACCCAAACCCTTTTTACAGATGGGGCTGCTGTGATTTACAGCCACCCTCGGGTAAGCGCTTGCTTCAGCACGCACAAGGGGACTTAATCCCTGAGAGGGCCCCGGCCTTGGGCCTGGGACAGCCCTGTTTACTGTGCTTGTCTTCACCCCTCCTCTGGTTTACCTGCCTAGCCATGCTAAGCTCCAGCCCTGAGCTTGCTGCCGCCACTATTGTTCCCTGCATTATCAGGGATGGTGAGTGGGACAGGGACAGGAGCAGGAGGGGCTGGCCAGCTGAGGAGAGCCTGGCCAGAGACAGCCAGGAGCTTGAACTTGGCACTACAGCCGCTGACAGAGCTGGACAGGATGCTTGGGGCAAGGCTCCACAGCACTGCACCCCTCCTGTCTGCCAGGCCCAGCCTGGACCGGGCATGAGGGTGGCAGTTCCCCTTCATCCTCTCCTAACCCGCCCTGCCCTGATGCTTGTCCTGCTCCAACACACCGGGGCAGGGATGCTGGGAAGGGCAGAGCTCCCACAGCCCATCCTCAGCTACTGGGGCGGGTGATGGAAAAGCAGGCAAAAATTTTCAGCCTGAATTTCAGATGCTTTGATTTGCTGCTGATAACGACGGGAGCCAGCACTGCTGCTGGGGCCAAAGGCTTTGAAACGAGCAGAAAATAGACCTGTCAGGTCTTTTGTCTGGGGCCAGCTCTGCTCATTGATCTATCAGATGAGTAAACCGATACATATTAACCCGGAGCCAAAGCAAACATATTCTGAGTGTTGAAGAAGTTCAGATAAGTCCTTCCCCCCCCCCCCCCCCCCCCCCGCCCCAACCAAGGAAACTGGAGCTGAAGCCCTGGGTTGGGGGGAGCCAAGTGGTCCTGGTTTCTGGTGCTGCTCATGTGGGGGTGTGTGGCCGAGTGTGCCTCAGTTTCCCCTGCCATGGGGAGAGGATGGGACCCTCCAGTGTGGGTCCATCCCCGGGGGGTCCAGCCCCCACCCTGCAGCCTCCCAGCTGCTGTAGCTCGTCTGCACTGGGGTACGTGTGCCGCAGGAGCATGCCAGCACTCCTGTCATCAGCACCCTCCGCCTGTGGAGACTTTTAAATTCACCACCCCCAGTTTGTAGAAGGAAGGGCTGCTGGCTGATTAACCCACGTGAAAGGATGAGCGATAACGGTGCAGATAAACCCTCCTGCCGACCAGACCAGGGCAGCAGCATCAAGGTCCCTCAGCAGCCTCGTGGCACCCACCCACCCACGCTGCCAACTGTGTGTGTGCACTGTGGGTACTGGAAGGGATTATCGGCCCCCTGCTAGACTGTATCTCTTCTGAAACTAAAACTGCTTCAGGGGAGTTAAATACATGCAAACACAGAAAATACCTGCAGCTAACTCAGTTACTGGCCTGGAGAAGCAGCACCTTGGCCATGGCAGTGGGACCGATCCGAGTTTATTCTCCCTCGGTACAAAGTGAGCATCACCCAGGTTTGGGGAGCATTTTGGGGGTGCCGGGACCTGCCTGCCTGGGCAGTCAGAAGCTAAATGCTTCGCTGGGACATGAGTATGCTGGTGCTTTTTCCCTGGGAGAGAGTCAAAATGACTCATACTGATGGGGCTTTTTGGTATGTTGATGTCTCTGCCTGATTTTTTTTTTTAAATAAGTTTCAAAGTTTAGTTCCCACGTGATTGTCTTGGTAAATTTTGTTTCAAATTTTTTATATTAAGCACTGTGCTAGATACTTCAAATTTCCTAAAACACGGTGTGCTAAATACATCGTGCATGCCATATATTACAGGGATGCAGTTATTCAGCGGGCACAGAACTCAGCTTTATGTAAACTGCATCCCTGCCACATGGAGACCTCTGCTCCACCACCTCCATTGCTGGCCAGCCCCAGCCCCAACCCTGGGGCTGAAGGCAAACGCAGACCCTGGCTGTCGTGCTTCATTAAGGACAGAGTGGGGAGAAGGGCTGTGTGTCACTGGGGAAGCAGGGGAATCATCCACCCCTCCAGCTGCACCCAGCCCAGAGCCTCATTTCTGCTCAGCAGATAAACTAATGAGTCACCCACGAAACAGATGCCACTCGGGTGGCTGGGAAGCTCCCAGGTGAGGGGAACCAGTGAGCAGGAGCAAGTGGTGCCAAGTTTTGGGTTGCACCTTGCAAAGACTGTGCAGGAACTGGAGGAAACCACGGCAGCTGACAGCGTCCCTGGGAGCCGGGAGAGGAAGCCGGGGCAGCCCCAGCACCTCGACCTTTCCTCCCTCTGGGAATGTGCTGCCTCAGCAGGAAATGCTTGGGGCTCTCCTGGCTGCGGCTTCCCTCCACGGCAGAGGGCTGCCGGAGCCTGGGGGGTCCATGGAGGAGGTTTGGAGATGCCCTGGCCAAGGGCACCCGTGGCAGGGGCTTGGGAGAGGAGGGATGACTTGGCTGCACAGAGGCTCACCCACAGCGGCTGCAGCAACCACACACCGAGTCATTTGACTTCTCACATGGGTCAAAGAAAAGGGATCTGGAGCGAGTCATGGTGCAGAACAACCCACTGCGTGGGTCAGGCTAGCTCTCACATCCCACAGTAGGGTTTCTTGGCTCCCAAGCCCCAGCAACTAACATTTAGCCTTCCTCAAGTGATAAGGATGTGACCCGGGAGATTGAGGTGAAGGATGGGAAAAGCCGACATGGAATCCTGGTTTCTGTCCTCCATCCACACACTTCTGGGAAAAAGCAGCATCCCTCTCAGGGTGCAGAGCTGCTGGCCCTGCCACAGGCACCTGGGCAGCCTGGGGGGCTGCTCTGCATCCCCCAGCCCCTGCCTGCTCCTGTGTTAGCAGCAGGAGTGCAATGCAGGGCTGTCAGGAGAACAGAGAGCCTGGCTCTCAGGTGGAGATGCTGGGCTGGGTGCCGAGGAGCAAAGCTGAGCCCCAGCTCTGGAGGACAGCGCAGTGTAGAGATGAGAACCACGCTGCAGCACCTATGTGCTCCCCTCCAAATACAAACTAATGTGCTTGCTTGAGGAACAGCCTGTGCTCGCTCAAAACTCAGCCCAGGTGAGTCCAGGTTTCTGCTGAGCATGGCCAGAGATTGCCAGAGGTTTGAACCAGGCTGGAGTTGAGGTTGGGACAAACCCCACGGTTCTGGGGGGCTGGTCATGGCGACATCACACAGGCACTCCACCGCTGCTGCCTCCACTTGCCTTCAGCTAGGGATAAGCCTGGAAAGCGCTTTGGTTAGTGCAGCACTTCTGCCATTGACAGCAAGAGGAAGAGAGGCATTTGGATGACAGCGGGATCGGTCCCTGTAGGTGAAACACTGTGAGGAGCACCAGAAGACACCCTGCATAGGAAACGGGAGCCCATTCCGGTGAGGAAACGGTGTGAATACTGTTTATTTGCAGTTTGTTTTCATTAACTCCAATGTGAGTCAAACCCTTCCTGCCAGCATTCTGCCCGGCGTGGTGCCTCCGGCTGGCACGGCTGCGCCGCAAGCGCTTCTTTTCCTGGCGGGGGAAGCCAGGCAATGGGCTGGGCGCAGGAAGCAGAACAATGTGGCGCAGGTGCTGGCGCCCCGGCATGCCGCTAGCAATGGTGTGGCCGGCACAGATGTGTGAGCTGTGCCGCCTCGGGGGCTTTCCAGGGAGGCCCGATGAGCTGTGTGCATGAATCACGGGCTGGCCGGGAAGAGGGAGAGACACGGTGATGACAGGGGAGGTTGGGGGCCACAGCAGCCCCCGGCATGAGCTGGGACCATGCCTGTGCTGGACACGGCTGCCTGTGGGATGGATACAGCAGACAGTGGTGGGATTGGGAGAACTCCCCAGGGCCGAGCTCCTCACACCTTTGCTGCCACAGGCAGTGTGGTGCACACTGAGCTGGAGCCACCCAGCCCGTGTCCAGTCAGCAGCCGCCAGCCGTGAGGGAGCAAGGGGCACGGGTAAGAATAGCACGGCCATCCTTCCCGGCGCCCGGCCCCACGGGCCTGGGATTTCCTGAGCAGGGCGGTGTCCCCGCGCTGGCAATGGATGCAGTGCTGTGCCTGGCTGCGCACCGGCCGGCTCCTAACGCCTGCACCGTCCCTGCAGCCCAGTACCAGGGCATTGCTTGTCCTCCTGTCCCACCCAAAAGCAGGAGCTGGTGGGGAGCAGGTGTTTCAGGTGGCAATGCCAGCCACTGGCAGGGCAGGCAGGGAAGAGGATCCCATCTGAGCTGCCACGGGGCCAGCCCAGCTCTGAGCCATTTCAGCTCTGAGAAGGGCCCCTTAGGGGTGAAGGCACAAGGACATTTAAAACCAGGCTGGGGACAGCCACCAGCAACACCCTGGCAGGAACATGAGCTGGTTTGCCTTGCCGGGTGGCTTCCCTCCCAAGATGCTCTAGTGTGGGTGAAAGCAATCTGAAGTCCACTTGTCAACAGCTTTTACTTCTCCAGCCGAGACATACAGCCCCCCGCACCCTTGCCCACACCCTGCCCTTCCCCTGCAGACACCAGGATGCCACACCAGATAGTAAATCCATAGCCAGCCGCTCGCAAAAACAGGCCAGAGACACACAGGGGCCGCTGAAACCACACAGCCCTGCAGACCAAAGGTCTTTGTGTGAGAAGCTGGCTCCCCACCGCTTCCTCTGCCCCTCTGCCTGTGACACCACTGCGTCCTGCGGGCCCAGAGCCGGCCAGGCAGGAAACAGGTGGGATAAATATTTGTGCAAAGCGGAGTGAAATTTCCCTTGAAGGCCATGCAATGTGTTTCCCTCGTGGTGGTTATGAATGGGAAGGTAACGGCCGGTGCAGCGGCAGGTGCTGCCAGGATGGTGTGGGACTGGTGCTGCTGCCTTACTGGGGAAAGCGAGCCCATTGCTCTGACATCTCGCAGAGCAGGCTCAGAAAGCTGCTGGCAGCTGCAGGAAAAGCAGTCCTGGAAAAAATCTAGGCATTTAATTGCTGTGGCTCAAAACTGAGGACTGGGGGAGCCCCAAAGGGTAGGGAGCCAGCACGCATCCCACACCCTCCAGGAGAGCCAGGGGGCTGTGGGATCCCAGGCTGCTGGTTTGCTGCAGAAGCAGCTACGTTTCCAGCATGATGTTTCTCAGGAGCTGTGCCTCCCCTTCGCAAGGCTGGGACACATCCCCTTGCAGCACTGCCAGCACAGCCCCGGCACAGCCAGTACCTGCCATGTGGGCACAGTGGCAGCACACCAGGGCAGGCTGGCAGCAAGCTGTGCACAGAAGCAGGTACTGGCAATTTGGAGCCAGATGTTACCTGTTTCTTGACATATCCTGTTTCCTGGGGAAGTACCCCTGCCCGCTGGGGTGGGAGAGCACGGGGAACTGCATGGGTCTGATGCAACCAAGGTGCCATTGGAAGAGATGTGCAAGTGGGGTTGGGGCAGATCCAGAAGCTCTTGCTCTCCCCTTGGAGAACAGCAGTCAGGATTTGACCCTGTAAGCCTACCAGCGTCAATGAGAGGAAGGAGAGGAAAACAGACTCTGGCCATTCCTTCCTGAAAACAGGCTACAGCCAGAGCCTGCATCCCTGGCACCCGTTTCTGGCAGCACATGGGTAGATTCAGAAGGCTGTCTTCAACTAGAATTAAAATTGAACGAGCTCAAGATCCCAAACAGCTTCATCTGGCTCATTTCACAGCAGGCAGTGGGAAAGGAGTGGGAACTTTCTATCTAAACAAGTGGGCGAGGGGAGCCCAGGCAGCACAGGATACAGGCGCCTCTGAGCTAACACGCACTCATTACAACCCCGACATCTGCTCTCTGACCTCTTGAGCTCTGATTGCCAAAAAACCTGCTGCGGCTGCCTTCCCCCTCTTGGATTTCCTCCTCCTCCCGCCTGCGGCGACCACCAGCTCCCTGGCCAAGGGGCAGGTGGGAGCCGTGGGCACCCGCTTCCCCCTGCAGCATTCCGGTAGCTGCGCCCTGTGATTTGGGGGCTGGAGGAGGGGGCAGGCTCTGCAAACCAACAAGGGTTTCACAATAGTTTGCTTAAGGGCTTGTGACTTGCAGGCTCACGCTCAGGTGCTCCAGGCAGGCAGGGCACAGCCCTGTCCCAGCTGCCTGGGGGGACCTGGGCCCTGCATCCCCCCCAGGCCCAGCCTCACCTGGATGCTGCAAGAGGGCTCAGGGAGTCCTCCCAACACGGGCTACCTGCCCACACCAGGCCAGCTGGATCCAACCACAGCAAAGAGCTGCTCGGCACCGCGGGGCAGCTGCCACATCGCCTGGCAGTGTACAGTCCACCCAGCAGGCACCAGTACAGCCAACGCCATCTTCTCCTTTCTTTGAGCTCTCCCCTGGTTTCCTCCTCTCCTTCCCCCCTTCCCCCAAAAGCTCTTTGTCTCTGGGCTCTGCGGAGGAAGCAGACCTTCTGAAAATAAACTCTTTCTGCTTTGATCTGGTTTATGGGCACGCACTGTTTATAGCTCCGTGCGTACGACTTGACACCTTCCCACCTGCGGCCCCAGCAACTGCTTCTTATCACAGCCACTTTGGATATTAACAGGCCAGCAGGGAGGGTGATCTGGAGGTCCCCAAGGGCCTGGGCCCTCCCCCCGCACCCCTCCCTGACCGCTCCCCCTCCCCAGGCAGGAGGGAGACAGGGTGGTGTCCCCCTGCAAGTGCTAATTGCATCAGCCCATGTTTATTGGGATGTTTATCTAGACTAGTGATGATGGGAGGATCCTCAGAGGCTGGATCCGTCCCTTCCCCACAGGAATTAGCTCATTTTGCCCTCTGCTTTCAGCACAGCCCAAGACCACATTGAGTTCCCATGCCTTCTTTCTGACCTGGCAGGTATATGCAGTCAGAGAGGCGGAGGAAAGGCCAGGAAGCCCCTCAATTTCAATCAAAGAATACCAGCTTGGAAGGGACCTCAATGATCATCTGGTCTGACCTTTCTTGTCAACAGCACAGACAAGATGGCCCAGCACCCATCCAGCTGAATGTTAAAAAAACATCCCAAGTGGGGGGATCCACCACTGCCCTGGGCAGGTTATGCCAATGGCTGATTGTACTCAAAGGGAAGAATTTTTCTTGAGTTGAATTGGTATTTCCCCAGGAGTAGCTTGCACCCTTTACCCCCCAGCTTTTCTGCATGACTCCTTGTACAAATTGTGTCTCCACTTCTTTGTAGCTGCCCTTTAAGTACCAGAACATGGTGATGAGGTTTCCCCAAAGCCTTCTTTTCTCAGGGCTGAACAAACCCAATTCTCTCAGCCTTTCCTCATATGGCAAGCTTCCCAGTCCTTGCATCATCCTGGTGGCCCTTCTCTGGAGCCTCTCCAGGCTGTCCCCATCTTTTTTTGTGTAGCAGGGGCCAAAACTGAATACAGTATCCAGATGTGGCCTGAAAAGCACAGAGTACAGTGGGATAATAACTTGTGTATCTCTGCTGGTGATGCCACTGCTGGTGCAGCCCAGCATCCTGTTGGCTTTCTTTGCAGCACACTGTTCACTCGTGTCAAGCCGGATGCCCCAGGCCCCTCTCCCCAGCCATGGGAATGGTCACTGTGCAGCCTGTGCTGCACTCCTGGATCACGTTTTCCCACATGTAAGACCTTACACTTCTCCTTGCTGAGCTTCATGCAGTTCTTGTCAGCTCATTCTTCCAGCCTATCCAGGTCTTCCCACAGGTTGGCTCCCCCTTCCCAAGCATCCAAATTTGCTTCATTTTGTCCTGCTGAAGCATCTGTTGAAGCGAGTGTCACCCACCTGGTCTGGGGCCCACACAGGCACCACAGCCCAGCCGGGCTCAGCCCAGCAGCATCAGACTTCCCAGCAAGGCTGTCACCATGGAAAGGGTGCTGGGGGGGACAAGCTTTGCACCAGGGTACAGGGGACTTTGCTTCAGCTCACCACAAATCCAGGTTTCAGAAAGGAGCTCTGCCATTGTGTCAGTGCTGCGGGGACACTGTGGCATGGTGGTGGCACCGGGAGCACCCTCCCTGGGTGCTGCATACCATATCTCCCTGCCTGATTCCCCAGGGCCCGGGCGCCAGCTTTCCCGGTGCTGCAGGGAGGGCACATCCCACTGCTTCCTCTGGGATCTGCTTCACAGAGCTTTCTGCTGTACCACAGCACCCTGGAAAGGGCCGAGATGTCGCAATAAAGCAAGTCTGTTAATAAACAACATCACATCTGGGCTGTGCTCACAGGCATGTTTTATCAGGCTTGCCCTCGAAGCACCGGCCAGCGGGCCTGCTCTGGGACACACGAGCCAGCACCCAACAGCAGGGCGGGTGAAACCCCTGCGAGGCCTGGCCCCACAGCACGCTGGCTTCCCTGCACCAATGGGCACCTGGGTACCAGGAGCTTTGCACCGACACCCTGGCTGCCCCGTGGGACCCCAACACGACCCTGCCTCCTACTCCCCCCGCCTCCAGCACCCCCAGGCAGCCACTCTCCCCAAGTGCCATGTCTCACCTGACCCTGCATGGATCTGACGTACTGGTCTCTGTTCTCCCCACCACATCCTCCCTGGCACAGCACAGCCCCTCCAGAGCAGAGCAGGTGGCAGCAAACATACCCCACGGCATCCAGGTCAAGTGACAACATGAAGAGCAGCCGAGGTTTTAGAAATGTGCCCTCCAAAAGGTGAGGGAGAAAAAAGAGACTTCAAGGCTGCTTCCCAACAGAAATTCTTAAATCAGATCAGCTTCAGTCAGTTCTTCCATCCTCATTCAGACACTTCTGCAATACTTCGTTTTCACTTTGAGCAGACAGAACATTTTTAAGTGGGTTTAATTAGCTTATATTTCATGGTGGGGGGAAAAAATAATTTGGGATTGGGAAAAAAAAATGGGATTTGACAGAGCTGCAATGGTGGGGGCATATTTTTAAGCAGAGAACCAAAAACAACCCTTTACCACCGTACTGACCACAGCTCACTGACAGCTTCCAGTTAACAGTTCTTTAAACATTCTCAACTGGCTCCAGCAGCAGCACACACTCCATACCTCTCTCCACACAAAAGGAGACGCCTGGTAACACTCGAGAGTCACATTTAAAGCCATAAACGGGGGGACTCCCTGCCATGACATACTTCTGAGGCCAAGCACTGGGACATGGTGTGGGGGTGAGCACAGCCCCACTGCGCTCAGTCAGAGCAGGGAACCCCTCAGGGCTCAGGGGCACAAAGCCACAGCCCTGGGCTGGTGTGCCTGGGGGAGCGGGGAGTCCTGCCCACAGGATCTCGCTGAGTACCTGCTCCAAGGTCTCGGGACAGGGTTACCTAATCTCCAGGCAGGCTATTGCAAGCAGCATCTTGCACAAGTGGCTGTTATCAGCCTATTCTGGGGCTTAGTGGTGGCGTGCAGCGAGGGACGGGGACCGCTCTTGGCTGTCAAGCGCTCCGGGCTGCAGCCAGGCGCCGGGGCTGGGGGAACAGCCTGCACTGCCACACCACAAGCCAACAGATCCAGCACACGGAGACGTGTGGAAAACAGCCCAGAAATCCCAAGGCTTGGCCCAGCGCAGGGAAGTGACTCGCCTCTGGCGTTCTCCCCTCAGCACACTGCCGCCTCCCCAACAGCCTGCGAGATGAGGGATCCCACCACCCTGCAAACCAAGATCCCCCCATCACGGCAGGACCCACACCTGGAGCTGCCAGCTGGATGTGGGAATTGTGGTGTAAAACACCCCAGGGGAAGGTCTGATCCTGCTGCGCACCCAGTCTCACACAGGCTCTGCATTTCTCACCCTTTGCTTTCTGTCCCAGCTGGATGTGGCCCAAGCCCTGGGTGAGGGTCTGTGGCCAGTGGGGCCAAGCCGGAGCCCCTGCCACCTTCCCAGGGAGTGTGGTTGGTCAACATCCCTGTCCAACCCGCTGGGAAACCCAGACATCCTTTCGGGCAGATGCTTACCAAGCTGGCACCACATAGGAAGGGTCCAGTTGTGCTTCATACATTAAATATTTGGGGGGATCCTTAGGGAGCAGCTGCACCAGTGCCACAGGGACCCACAAAGCCACATGCACATGGGGGGCGAGTTCTGGCCTGACCAAAAGCCTGTGAAGCCATTGGCTTTCTTCCCTTTACCCTGGTGAAGTTAACAGCAGAGCAAATCACAGTTTGCTGTGGGAAATGCTGTGAGAAGACTCTCACGCCCTGCCAGGGCACTTGCACACCCAGCCTCACAGCCCCCACAGTCCCACTTTCCCCCCCAGGAGGGATTCAAGAACAGGTCTATTCACAGGAAAAAGACACCAAAATGAGAGCGACCAGGTTACACTGGAGGCAGAAGCTGCCCTGACTGTCAGAGCAGGGAGCCCCACACCTGCCCCAGATGTAGAACCCTTCTCAAATGTGGTCACCACACTGGGGAACCGGCTGTGAAATAAGCCAGGTTTAGTTTGGAAGCATCACCTACAAGCTATAACAGCAGAGGAAAGGGAGGCAGCTCCAGTGACAGAGCATCCTGAGGACATGCCATCACAGGTAGTGGAGAAACACCAACACCTGGGGGGTTTAGGGCAGCTCCCCAGCTCCAGAGCACACAGAGCAGAGCTGAGCAGCATGCCCACCTCCCACTGGGCTGCAGTAAGAAGCCAGCCACGTCTCCCCATCAAGCACAGTTCAGTGGGGAGGCGTCTCTCCCTTCCCCTCCCCAGCCCCATCTTCAAATGGCGGGGCCCAGAGGAGCATTTAGGAGGCCACACACCTAGCCCTGCACACAGGGGGAGCAGGGCTTGGCTGTGCCCCTTCAGAACCTCCCCCACCCAGGAGCAGGATGCCCAGCCATGAGCTAGTCGCACACCATCAATCACACTAAGCCCTGCCTGCTCCCACCCCCAGGCCTTCTCAAAAGAAGCTCCTAATTTTCAACACCTACTTAAGCCTCTTCAGGCTGCCGACAGACTGAGCTCATGCCGATGTGCTGCCTGGCTCCAAGGCTTATGCCTGCAGCAAAACACCTCCAGCCCCACAGGCAGGCACCACCTGAAAGGCAAAAGAACCCACAGGTGAATCCCACACACATAAATTCTAAGGCCTTGTGGCTTTAAATAGGAAAACCTTAAAGAGACCTGGCTCCTCCTTTGTCTTCACCTGAGTGCATCCTCACCACACCTGAAGGTGCAGGTACTAGTGAGAGACCTGCGTTTGCAACCCTGCTGACACAGCCACAGCCCAGGCCCTGGTGAGGGGCAGGAGTCCGGCCCTGCTGCACTCCTGGCACCCGCTATCACTGGGCAGGGCCTTCCCCAGGCACCCTGGGCAGGGTGAGGATGGCCAGGAGGAGCAGATGACTCTCTTGGTTTCTCACCAGCCCTTGGCTACCACAAACGTTTTCTTCTGGCTAACCACAGCCTGGCCATGTGTGCAGGTCCTGGCCCCAGAGGAAAGCCTCTGGTGATTTCCTCCTGCGTCAGGCAAGCTGGGCTCCTCTGAGCACCGTGTGAACGAGTGGGGAGCAGGAGAGGGCACAGGAAAGGTCCCAGGAAGAAAAATGAGCTTTGTGCCCTGGGATTGGGCCATGTTGTCAAGCGAAAATAATGCTGCCCAGCCAGTGATGCCAGGCTGCCATGCCATAAACCACCCAGGGAAGAGGTGCCCTGTTTGTAGGGCTGCTGAGCAGCTTCAGTGCACAGGCTTACAGGATGTTTATGGTGTGTGAAAGAGGTGTCTGATGGTGAGCACAGGTCTGAGGTGAGGTCCCTGTCAGGGCTGCACCCTGCAGAGTCACCGCAGACCCCAGAGGAAAGGCAGGAGTTATGGGGGCTGCTCAGCATCGAAGGACAAACAGAGGTTTGTTTGAAGCGGGGATAAAGGGTTAAGAATCCAGGAAAAAGCTGCAAATGGATTTCACAGATGGCCCTTTAGCCACAATTGCAAACCATCACAGGTTGTGCTTCCGGTTGTGGGGGTCCCAGGATGCTCATGCTACCCTGTGGGCACTGGGGGCAAGGCGGGGGGTGGAGGGGGGGGGTGGTACTAGCCAGCTCTCCGTGACCCTCGTCCCCTCCAGCACCCCCAGAAAACAGCATGCAGTCAGCGCTGGGATGAAGCAGGATGGCCTTGGGTTCAGCAGGATGCATGGAGAAAAAGATGAGGTCACTGCACAGCAGCCATATAGGATGTGATACAGGAGTGCAGCATATGGAGGAATAAGGAGCTATTGTAACCCTGCACAGGAGGGGGAAGCCAGCTGCAGCAATGGCACATCACCCCCTGCTCACACCAGACACTTGCATTAACTTGTCTGAGGTCACATAAAATGGGTAAAGGGAGGTGGCTGAGGTGGGTAAAAGGAGCTGGCAGGGGCAGGATGGGATGCAGTGGCAGATGCATGGGCATGGCTATTCTCTCCACCGTGCCAGCCCTGCTAAGGGAAGCACAAGAGGTGCTGGTGCAGCCAGCTCAGGTACAGCTGGAAAACACCTGGCACAGTGAGTATTGGGAATGTCCTGTCCAAGGATCTTCCCCATCCAACCCCAGGATCTGCCCCATCCAATCCATCCTCCTGGATGCAGGGCATTCACTAGGGAGTGGCCGTGGGATGGGGCTGAGCCCATGGAGCATCTCTGAGCAGCGGCAGGGGCTGGAGCAGACTCCTGGGGACAAAACTAAGAATCTTTTCCCCCTCCCACACCCTTTGAGCCTCCCATTTTTGCTGTGCCCCATTGGCAGAAGGTGGCTCTGTGCTGGGTTGGCTGTGCTCATCCTGTGGCATGGAGGACCCTGTTACCCCAGGATGCGTGAGACGTGCCCACAGCTCCAGCCGGGGCCATACACTCACCTGAGGCTCCAGCACTGGAGCACCCCCCTTCCCTCCCTCTGCCCTGGCACCGCTGCAGCCCCCCAACCCTCCCACTGCCATCGCCCCAGCCCTGGCCGGCCCCACGGTGGCACAAGGCAGCCGCCACGGCGGTGCTCAGACTTTCTGTCTGCACGGGGACTTCCCGTCCCCGCACGGCGCTGCCGGCGTGAAACCAAAGACCGGCTTGTTCGGCTGCCTGAGCCGCCTCCGCGCTGACTGCCCTTCTCTGTTCCTGCTAGGAATAATATACCCAGAGCTCTGAGCATAAATTGAGTTTCCCAGAGCCAGGCTGGTGGGGAGACTTTAATGGAAGGAAAATAAACTGTGTACTCGGCGTGCGGGGAGGGGTGTGGTGCTGGCGGAGGGGCGCTGGCAAAGAGTTCCTCTTGCTTTTCCTTTTTTTTCCCCCGACTTGTTTGCCGAGGGAGCACACTATGCGTGCTCTCCTGTGCAAGTTGTTTGCCTCCCAGGATGCCAAGGCAAAGAGACGCATTTTAAAGTAGCTGGTGCAGAGCTCCGGGGCCTCTGGTCTGCCAAAGCCTATCAGTGGCTGAGCAAGAGCCTGGCCCTGGAAGGAGAGTTTGCACCAGGACAAGCTGCCGCTTTTCTCCCCGCACTGCTGCTCCCTGGGCTGCGCTGCCGGGCTCTGAAGAGGCTGTCGTGGCCCGGGCACCGAGCAGGGATGTTGCGGTGCCGGGAAGGTGACGGTGTGTTTCTGATTTCTCAGCACAATTCAGGGACTGGGGAGGGTGCATGAGTCACGCTGCGAACTTCCCCGGCTGGGCACCGCTGGGAAACACACCCGCATCTGCTCCGCCACCCTGCGAACCCCTCCTGCGCGGGAGCAACCCCTGCTGCTGCCTTCCTGCGCCCGGGGCTGGCTGGGGCTGCTCCCGGAGTGTTGGCAGCACAGGGACGAGGGTACAGGGGGAAAGGTGAGAGCATCCAAGGGGGGAACAGCGCGGGGTTTGGATGTGGGAGAAGAAGAGCGCCTGTGTTTAATCACTTGGCCGTGCCTGGCAGACACCAGCAGCCTCGGGTGCTTTTGAAGCGTCCAGGACCTGCACCCCCCATATCCCCCCTGGCAGAGGAGGCTCTATTGACTTAACTTGGGCTGCACCTATTTATGTTTGCAGAGCCTTTGAAGTCCTCAGAGAGAAGAGCAGGACCTTCGGATGTGCCTGTGAGTCAGGAAAATCCACCCCATCTATGACCAATTATTATCCCAAGTGGGAGCAGGAGTCCGGGGGAGTGGTGGGCATCCCCCCACCCACCGGCAGCTCCGGGTGATAGGAAGGACATGGATGGGCTTCCCCACAGCCACAGCAGGGCTGGGAAAAGTCCACCGGTCTGGGAAACAGCGTTTCTCTTTGAACCATGTTCACTGTCAGCTTTTACCAAATGGGAAGTGAAATCCCACTTTTATGACAATATTTGCTTTGAGCTGGGAGGAGGCTTGTTGAGGAACAGGGCAGGTTTGATTTCCTTCTCAGTGCGATGCTCTGCTCATCCTGCACCCCAGGAAGGCAGCTTCCCTGAGCCCTGATGTGTCCCCAGGGCCATGTGCTGACTTCCATGTCCCCCCCATAACCCCCCATGTCTACAAAATGGTGCTGAGCCCAAGCAGACGGACGCAGAGGTCCCAGGGAGGGACCCTGGCACTGCTTGGGGCCAGACACCACTTAGGGCGGGGGGAGGACAGTGTTTCGCTGCCCCGCAAAGCACAGCCCCCTGTCCTGCATCCAGCTTCCTCCAAGGAGAGCCATCCCCCGGCGCCAGCGGCTCCGTCTGTGCCGTATCCTGCTGAGTAACGCTGGTCCACATCCATACATGGGGAAGAGCTGGGTGAGAGGCTTTCTTCTCTGCCAGACCTCTCCCTCGCTCAGTAAATAACATTCCTGCTCATGCTGGTATGTAGAAAACGTGCCAGTGCTCCGGGGAACGTCAGCATCACGGCTCCATCACTGGCCCTGAGGGGTCTGTGCTCCCCTCAGGGCGAGGGCTGCCCCCTGGCCAGACCGTGGGGTGCAGTGGGGCATCCCGCTCATCCACTGCTCCCGGCTCCGTCTGCACAGGCAGCACTTTGTTTTTGGGGAAATGCAGACCTCCCAGAGGCTTGTGGCTCCTGCGCCACATCGAGGGAGATGAGGTGATGCCGTTGAAGGGGTGGGATCTCCAAGTGACTGACACACAAGAAACAGCCTCGGCCAGCCCTGGACCCCAAAGCCCAGGCTGTGCCTCCTGCTGAACCCCAGCTCCTCTGAGCCTGCCGCAGCAGCTCCAGGGCTCTCCAGGGAGTAGAAAGAGCCAGAGCAGAGGGGCAGCAGGTGCAGGAGAGGCCCCAGGTGCCGGCACAGGGTGACCTGTGTGTCCCTGCCCAGCCCCACTTTGGGCAGCCCATGGGTGGCTCCAGAACAATCCCCTCCCTCCAGCCCAGCCTGAGCTCAGGCTCATTTGCAAATTCTATCGCTCCCTGTCTGGGCAGAGGGGCAGATTGGGAAATGTGGCAGGGGCTTCCCCACATCCCCTCTCCCACCACCTCCTCCCCTGGCCTCCACCAGCTGCCATCCACAGCTGCGCTGCTGCCCCATCCGGGCTATTCCCACTGCAGATCCAGGGGCAGATGATAGAAGGGGGGTAGCAGCCAAGGAGCCAATGCACCTTGTGTACCATCACCAAAGTGCAGTCTCCCCACAGGAAAGTGAGTTGGAGCCAGAGCTCCGGGACTTGGTGTGGAGACAGCCCCACCACCCATCAGAGCCCTTCCCGGCTGCCCAGCAGAGGAAATGTGTGCTGAGGGCTGCTGGGAATGGGCCGTTTCCTTCCCTGGGTTTTTCCCTCTCTTTCTTTGCCCTATTTAGGAATGTAATGATCCGTGAAGGAAAGCTTGACCAGTGTGGGGCTGAGCTGTGGGTCTGGTCCTCCCTATACGGGGTGCCCATCTCCTCTGCTCTCCTCTCTGCCAGAGATGCTGTGATGCATCCCCTTAGCAGGTCTGATCCAGCCCCAGGCCATGGAGCATCCCTGGATCCCAGTTTTGAGCTTGCTTTGTGTTCCCCGCTCTGGGAAGAGTCCGGATCTTGGTGCAGCGCTTGGGCTGTGCTCCCTCCCAATGTGCCTCTGTGAAGTCAGCAGGGTTTAGCAGCAGGGATCTGGCCCTCCCCGCATGCCTCCCTGCCAGCTTCTCCATGAGTAATGACACAAACGTGCTTCTCACCCTGTCCCCAGCGCTGGGCTGCGCACCGGGGCGTTCGCAGGCTCCGCTCTCATTTCCCCGTCTGTTTTACATCAGAGCAGCTCCCGTCTGTCTGTCTGTCTCTCTCCCCTTTTCCCTCCTTGATGCAGCTTCCAGATGGCGTTAAATACCCAAAAGGGGAAGCAAGCCAGGCAGGCAGGCTGTAGGAAGATCTGGGGTGAGGCAGCCCTCCCAGCGCCACAGCCCCAGACGCCAGCCCCATACCCCCACAGAGGTGACTATAAGGACATTTGCTAGTTGGGAAGTGCTGAGGGCTAGTCCTGACCCCAAGTGCCAGGGAACCAGCCGAGGACTCCCTGAGAGGGTGAAAAGTACTGACGGGCTCCCCTGAACATGGCGGGCACCAAGGGGGACCAGAGCAGCCCCCAACCCAGCAGCACCCACTGTCACAGCCACCACCAATGGGGGATCAGGCTGGCCCTGCCTGCAGCAATCTGGAGAGCTCAGCCCCAGCCGGGCAGCTGATGGGAACAGCCCAAAATCAGGTGGAGGAAGGATACACTTGTTGAAAAAGGGGCTTTTCCCATCAGGATGGGGCATCAGGCGAGAGCCTGGTGCTGCCCCTTGTGCTCCCACCTGCAGCTGGAGAGGACAGATGTTACAGCTGTGGCACAACAGGTCAACATGGGGATGCTGGGGTCCTGGAAACTGCGCTGGCTGCCAAACTGCTCCGTTGCTGCGGGTCTCCACACTGAAATAAGTGTCTTAAAAGCAGCCCCAGTGCTGTGGGGTTCTGACACACTCCACTGTTCCCACTCTGGAGGTGGGTGAAGCGCTGGGTTTTGGCTGCCCCCAGGATGTAACTTGGACAGGGCAATGCCGGCGGCAAGGGGTGGCTGTGGTGCTGCCAGGGCCCCGCTGTGGTGCTGCCCATGGAGCCAGGCTTTAGAAAGTAGGGAAGTAGGTTTGTGCTGAGCTGTAGTTACAGGGGAAGGAAATGAAAATAAAAGCATGGTATTTCCAACCATCTCCTCACTTGCCCAGAAATGTGGTGGGATGGTGATCTTCATCAGCACGCCCTTGGAGCTTGTTGCATTCAGCCTGGAGAGGCATGGAAATACCATGACAGTGGAACGTTACTGGGAGGGGGCATTAGGAGAGCTCAGAGGCAAGGGGCGTTGGTGGAAAATGACCTGCTTGCTTGGAGCCCAGACCTGTGCAGCCTCCCAGGGCGGTCAGTGCTCTGACCCACCAGTAGAGCGGGTAGCAGGCACCCACGCCGGACCTACAGTCATTTCCAAGGGTGGGATTTCTCTCTAGCCTTCCCTCATAGGAAAATCAGGCCCTTCCCAGCACAACAGGAGATGCTGGGCAGAAGCCTGTGAGAAGGGACAAACCGACATGTGCTGCAGCAGGGACATGGGACACGGGACTCAAGGACCCGTCCTTCCAACAGACCCTTTGGGATGCCAGACTGGCTGATGACACTTGTTAGGCTTAATAAGTACTAATAACATTTTGACCACCTGTGTACAAGATACTTTTTTCTAGATTTAACTTCAAACTTTCTAGAAATAAATTGTCAGGTTCTCTAAAGCTGCGCTACAGATGGTGAGACTGAGGCAAGGAGGAGGGGACTGAGGCCATGGCAGTGTCCGCCTGGCCAGCCATCAGCACCTGGAGAGGGACTGTCCTGCCTTCAGGGGCAGGAGAAGCCCCTCCTGGCTCTTGCCTCATGTTGGGACCAGTGCTGAGCTCAGCTCGCAGCCTCTTCTCCTAAGCCCTGGATCAGACTGCCTTTCAGAAGTGGTCCTCAGTGCTGCAGCAGCCCGGTGAGTGGGATGAGGACTGGGGGAAAGATGTAGCTGGGGCCTGGCCACAATCCCTGCAGGAGCCCGGGGATGCCAGCAAGATAATGAGAGGGGATGTTAAACATTACTGCAGCCACAGGGCTATTTATCTGACACGAACAGAGGCAGCCAGGAATCCTCCAGGGTGCACAGCTCAACTTAGACCCCATTAAAGTTCCTTTTATTCCCTGTGTTTTGGCTGACGTTAAAACAGTGCCTGAATTGCTCCTGTGGGAGCCGGCTTCCACGCCTGGCGTCAGGTCTGCTGCTCGCTCGGGCCCGCGGCTGCAGGGCCAGGCCACCTCCGTTCGCCTGTCTGCCCTGCACCCCCTGTACCCCAGCACCCGACCCAGAGCAGGGCTACAGGGGCCAATCGGGGCAGGGACGGGCAGCCCCAAAGGGCAGCAGGCCACAGGCGCTGCCAGGGCATGCGGGCCAGGCGCTGATGTTCCTGCTGATGCCAGGCATCCCAGGACTCAGGGGGTTCTGCGGGACAGGGGGAAGAGCCCGAGCCAGGAGGGAGAAACTGAAGACGCTGTTTTGCGGGAGCCAGGCTTGGGCTGCCAGTGTGCAGCCGTCTTCCCAGCACCAGAGATGCCAGGAAAGGATCTTCTCACACTCAGAGATTTTCTGGGGTTTTTTTTTTTCCTTCTGTCCAGAAATAGGAGAAAAACTGAGGAATTTTGCTGAGATTGTGCTGTACCTGTTCCTGTGGGAACACAAAGGCTGAGCAGAGCCTCCCATTGTCATCACCTCGAACACCAGTTAGCTTGAAGAGCTCACCTTTCCAAGCAAAGCCTGTTCAGAACCAGAAAGGTGTTTAGCTGGGGGAGGGGAGATGCTGGGGGATGCTTCATACGACTGGGCTCCGTATGGCCAAGCCAGGTGCCTGTGCTGTGCCAAGAGGATGCCTTGTGAGTGCAAGGTGCCAGCCCTGCCCACTGCCCACTGCCTGTGCCTACCAGCAGGATCCAGATGCTGCTTTCCCAAGGCAGACGGGCAGCGGGGTGGGCAGGGGATGGGGAATTCAGATTCAGAAGTGGAACAGACAATTTCCAAGCCGTCGTGTCAGTGTGCGGTGATGAGCCGGGGCTGCTTCAAAAGGAACCAGCTTTAAATGGATCAAGCCCCGAGCCAAAAGCATAAACACTAGGAGGAAGTTTGGCTGAAGTTAAATCATGTTTTATTTAAAAATCTCCCTCTCCCTGTTGTAAGATGGAAACTCTCCATCTGAAAAGTGAAACTAAGATTGGAAACAGTCCGCAGTCATTAAGTTTATGCTGGTTTTTTTTTTCCTCTTCTGCTTCTCAAGTAAAATATCAACTGGCTCCACTGTCAGGGACAGGAAACATTAGTAATAAGTTCATAGATTTACATTTTCCCCAGGGAAATACAGGAATATCCGAGATCAAAAGTTGGAGAAAGGAGTTATTTTTATACAGAGAGATTTGCAACCAGCATTCATTGGGGGGAGTAAATAAATTACAGGCCCTTCACTTTGGGGTTGTTTAAGTTCCTTTTCTTTAATGCCGTCCCTTTTAACTACTGTAGAGAGTCTGTCAGGGCTTAAACAGAGCAGAAACACTTCCCCGCCGGCGAAAGGGCTGTGCCCCACAAAGAAAGTTACTGGCTGTGATCAGCTATCGTAGGTGAAGGTCTCGTACTGCCAGTGGGCAAGTGGGGCAGGACAGCCAGGCACCGCAGGGACATGGCTTTGCAGGCCACAGAGGGCCTTGGGGGCTGCCAGGCCCAGCGAGGTGTGCCCACGGGCAGTGACACATGCTGGAGCCGGGCGCAGTGGGACGTGCATCACTGGGGCTGCTTGGACCTCGCCTCCACCTGCCCATCCCAGCCCTGGACAGGGCAATTCAGTCAGGGTGAGGGGACAGCCATGGGCGCCCTGGTCTCTGGACAGGCAGAGACAGCTCAGTGGGCTTTGCCACTGCCCCCTTCGCACAAGGTCTGTGGCAGCAGCTCCCTGTTCCCTTGGGACCCTTGCCATGGGGGACCAGAGCTCCCAGCACCCTCGAGGGGGGTCACTGCTGGGGCTGAACCATGCGGCGGGGCCTGGGGTGGCGGGGAGCCAGTCCCCGTTGTGGTGGAGACACTGGAAACTTTGACCAGGCGTTTGGTCTCGTGTCATCAATTACAGATGAAGCACTCACTGGCTGGGCAGGATAATGAATGATGGTTTTAAGTACAACTGGAAAAACAATAAAATACTCTATTAGGGTGACACAGCTGTGAACAATGAACACGAAACAACTTCACGGCTGACGGAGCTGCCGCAGCAACACTTAGCGCTGGCGTTTGACGGATTCCTGTTTGGAGCGCACCTCGCAAAGCCACTCTCCATCCAGCCCCGGCACAGAGGGCTGGGAACCGCACTCTCCTTCTCCTGCTTAAAAATACATCCACATAAAACACGCTTTAAGAATCCCTTAAGGTTCATTAATGTCACAAGCAGGGGAGGAGAAAAGAGTTGGAAGGCCTTGAAGTGCATGTCGGAAACACTCCAGAGAAAACTGTAAATGCTGCTGGGATGAACTGCAGGCTCTGGAGGATCAGTCGTGCTGGAAGACTATTTATTTTCCAGTCTATTTTAAACACTGGACTGTTTCAGATAAGAGTTGCCTGTGGTGGCAGACAGGATCGTGGGACTGGTGTGCAGGAACTCATGCCAGATTCATTTCTGGGGAGTATTTCCTCCCTGCCTTGATAAATCTGCCTTGTCTGCTGTACCAGGTTACTTCCTTTGGAGTTCTCTCTCCTTATTATTACTTATTAAAATTGCCTGCTTGGGCTTCATACAACATCCTGTACGGACAATTCATCCTTCTTGTTATCTCAGAGCTGACAATTCCCACCAGGGCCAGAGAGGGTGGGTGGAAGAATGCCTTGAGAAGAACCAGAAATGGTCTTCATCCTTTACTGTGAGGCTGGAGGAGCCGCACTGGGGAGGCTGGGGAGGGCAGGAGATAACTGGGGACTTTCCCACTTCCGAAACAAAACCATGAAAGGGAAGAAAAGAAGAAGAAATGAAGCCAGCAACACTGATGAGCATCCTTCCTTGCTGCACTGGTGCTGGGGTCCCCAGCTGGTTTTCAGAGAGGTCAAGGAGCCTCCTGTGACCTGACCTTGCAAACTCTTCCCCTTCCCTAGATCTTATCTACAAAAATCACTCTCAGGTTACAGGCTTGTTCAATGCTGGGCTTTAAACTCCCTGGACAGTGTGAGAGGTGACCGCAGACGTTAAACCCACACTGTCCCTCTGGACAGCAAACACACCGTCCCTCTGCACCTCCCAGCATGGCTGTGCAGGAGAGGCCCGGCTGGGGCCACCGGCCCCTGGCCTTTGAAATATTGCTGCATCCCTTTCTGTGGGGAAGAGATAGGGTGTTTCAGTGACCCAGTGATTTGAGGGTGGAAGGTCTAGGGAGTGAAGCTGCTGGCTGCAGCTGAACACTTGTTCCTCCAAGCTGGATGGAAATGGCATTAGTGCTGGGGACGCTGTGCTGGAGCTGCATTGGGACAGCTCTCCTTGCGCTTGGCATCCAGAGCTTCAGCCCCAATGGCACAAGCTGTCAGGATGAGGCTCCTGTCCCTTATCTCACATGGTCCCCTGAGCCTAATGGAGCCAAAAAGTTCAGCTTGTCTCCTGCAGGTGTGGGGCATTGGCCCTGGGGAGCTGTGCTTCTGTATTCCATCACTTCCACCTCAAACATCACTCACGTGGATGCAGAAGCAGCTCCCCTGACTCCATCCTGCCAGCAGTCCCCAGACCTGGCCAGCAGCAGCCGGGCTGCATCCAGCCGATCTGCTGGCTCCCCACCCAGACAGTCCCTTTGCTCCAGCACCTGCCCTCCATCCGCAGCCTGGGCACCACAGCCCGGCTCTGAGGACAGCGCTGCCCTACCCATGTGGCCTCAATCATGGAGCATCTGCTTCCCATTGCAGCTGCCCAGGGCAGGTTTCCCCTAACAGTCTCCTGCAAGGGTGCTAATTTTATGTAGGCAGGCTGCCTTCAGCACGGCCATGGGAGAGCTGCAGGGCTGGACGGCTGTGCACAGGGACCAGGCTCTGCCATGGAGGCGGGCAAGGCAGCTCAGAGTGGAAGAGGGTCCTCTTCCCACAGGGGCTTTGTGGAAGCTGGGAGCAAGTCTCAGAAGCGCCTGGCCCAGCATGGCAGTGTAGAGGGGAGCCAGGGACTGTGTTCAGGATTCTCACTGTGGCACATCCCAAGCCTGGTACCACCCACATGCTGACCTGGATGAAATCCCAAGGGTTTCACAAGACAGCTCCGCGCTGCTGGGTGCTGGGCAGCCCCCACACCAGCCAGGCACCTTACCCAGCAGTTCCCAGCACAACCCGCAGAAATGGCAAATGCTGCTGGTGCCAAACAGCAGATAACTCCTCCAGATGTTTTATGGAAGCCTCTGGAGAACAGCCTCTTCAAGGGAGTTCAGTGCTGGCTTTCTGATTTCAGGCTCTGCAAGTTACTTTTGGAAGTATTAGCCATCATTATTCTCCTTTCTTTCTAATCACAAAATTTTGCTTGGTGATAACAGGCGTCCAAGTGCTTCATGTGCCTGGAGAGGCTGCACAGTGACTCCCTCCCTGCCTCCCATGCTGCGGCGGTCGCCACTACTGTGCTAAGCACTGCTGTCACCCTCCATTGATGGTGACACAAAGCTAGGGCAGACCCAGCAGTGCCTTAGCAAGGGGCCAAGGCACTGCAAGCCCAGGCACTGGCACAGCCAGTGTGGGAGCTCAGTGCCAAGCGATGCCGAGGGCCCACAGACCCAGCCAGGCACCTGCCGATGTGTCAAGGAGGTGGCTGTGATGAGGTGGGGATAAGCAACACATCACCCTCTGAGAGCACTTGGGGCTGCATGAGGGAAACCTCAGAGCACTCTGGTCTGCGCTGGGGCACCTTGGAGTGAAGCAGGGAGTGGGTAAAGGCAGCTGCCGAATGAGCCCTTTTCTGCTTGGCCCTCCCTCGCCAACAGGCACCCAGGGGCACCTAACGTGTGTGCACGACAGGCAGGGCTGGGCTGCACGAGGGTCAGAGGTTCTGGTGTCATCTGTATCCACCTCTTCCCCCTTGCAGTGCCATGACAGACCTTCGTGGTGCAGGGCTGCGCACCCCCAGCCCCGCACTGGGAGCCTGGCTGCGGGCCAGCAGACCCTGTGGTGTCTGCACCCCATTTAATGGGGCAAAATGGATCACAGGAGCTGAAGCAGCCAAGCCTGGCACAGCTGAGAAAGCGCAAGCCTCTGCCTTTGCTGGAAGGAGACCACCTTGGCAAGGCCCCGCACAGCACAGCGGCACATACGAGGAGTCCTTCAGACGCACTGGAAACCCTCCCCACAGCGCTGCTGGTTTAAAAACCAGCTGGCAGCAGCTCCCCGGATTGCAAGCGGCTCCGTTACTCCCCCTGCACCAGGAGATGGCTAAACACACCCAGTAAGGGTGCATGCAAAATCCAGTCTGCAAACCGGGGCAGCTTCAGGCACCACAACGCACCCCCGAGAACGTTCCCGGCCAGAGCAGAGCCCGTGTGCAGGGCAGCCGGAGCCGCCGCTGGCTTGGAGCGGGACGGAGCACTGTGAATGAGAGCATCTTTGTGCGGCGCCTCTGGCTGGCGTGGTGCATATGGTCCCTATTTATTTGACTTCTTTGCTGCTGGATCACTTTCAGAATAGTTTTCTGCAATTACTTTAAGTTTCCCCAGCACAGATTGGGAGTGAAACTTCTGCTTCAGGAGATAAACTGCAGACTGTTTGGCATCAAGGGAAGCTGTTAATTTGCCAGCAGCAGAGACGGGGGGGAAAATGAAGAGAGGTAATTCATTCCCATCACAGCTTGGTTTTGAAAGAAAATAGGGACTGTGGGCTGCAGAGACGCAACCAGAGACGGTTATTAATGGCTCAGCACTGAGCCAGGGCCAGCAGAAAGGAACCTGCAGCCGGCAGAGCCCTGACCCAGGGTATGCAGGGCTGGTGGGTCCCAGGCCTCCCCACGGGGCTGCCAGCGAGGATCTCTTGGGAGGGTGCTGGTCCTGGTGCCTCTGCTCATGCCTCAGCTTGTGTGCTGGGCATGGCTGCTCCCTGCCATCGGGCTCAGAGAGCTCCTTATGGCTGCAGCTGCAGCAAGATACTTGCATCATGCATGGGAGAGAGTGCACATGGGCGTGACATGCCACAATGTAGGATGCAGAGTTGGTGTTGGAACCAGGATGTGACACCTGCACCTGCTCGGCTGCTCCTTGCGCTGCCGTCCTGGCCTCACTCAGTGCCATGAGGTGGTTTGGCAGGTCCCCTTGGGACTCAGTACATGGGGCTTACTGTGAGGACCACTCTCAGCAAGCCTCCACCATGCTGGGTCAGCCAGCCGGCCACGAGGATGCTTCAGGGAGGATGCTCGGAAGGTGACACGGGGAGGGCTAGGTGCCCCTGGCGTGTCCGTGTGCGAGGGGCTCCTTGGCACGCGTGTGTGCCAGAGTCCCCTCTGCAGTTCCGCTTACTGATGTTATCCACTGGCCATGAGCTAGAGCACGCCAGGAAAGCTCTCTGCATCTGCCTCACTTGCACTCGCAGCCTCCCCCATGCTCCCTCCCACCTTTATTTATGGGACAGCTATTTCCTTTCGGGGAGAAGCAGCCAGTATTATGAAATGGCAGGAGGGTTTGAATGAAAACAAGGTGTTTGCTTGAATCATGAAAGATTTGGACTTTCCTGTAGGTGATGGTGTGTGACCCCCTGAAACTTCCCTTCCAAGGGCTGCCCTACGGCCGGTGAGGACTGCAGCACCCGTCCCTCACTCATGTGTCAGCTGCCCTTTGGGCACAGTGCTCCTTGGCCATTCCTGGGATGCTCCAAAGTCTGTTTGAGCATCTATCATGCCATCTACCATGGTGTCTGCATTTAAAATCTGGCACTCAGGTCTTGGGCTGAGGCACAAGTGCTAATAACTGTTAATTTTTCCAGCAAACAGGGGCCCCACGTCACTGCCCTTCAGCCTGCTGGGGAAGGCAATGGAAGGCTCTTGCGGGAAGTGACGCTCTGGAGGGAAATGCGAATGATATTGATCACAGACTGCAGCTGCCCTAATCAGGGCAGTAAACGTTCCTACCCAGACACTTCTTCTGACCTAAAATAACTTCTGTGCTTAGGCTGCATCTTTCTGACGTCTGAGCTATGGTTAATTTTACGGGGCAGGGAACAGCCCCAAGCCCAGCTCCACCTGCAGCAGCACCGCATGAAGAAGGCATCTGGCTGATTGACACCCCAAGGAAGAAGGACGTGGGGTGGGCACAGTGCCTGCAGGCTGGTGTCCCGCTGGGGCCTGCAATGGGATGGGGCCCCAAGCACCAGCTGTCATGGGGTCGGGATCTGGGGAACCAGATCCCTGCAGGGGACAGCAGCCCAATGGCTTTGAAGCCAACGGGGTGGACAGGACATGGGGAACACTCCCCAGCCCCATAGTGCTACCTCAGCTGAGCACCTCTGCACTGTCTGGGAGCTCCCTGCACCTCCAGGTTTGCTCCATCAACCCTGGAATGGAAGCAGACACTGTTATTTATAGAAGGGCTCCGTTTTGCTTCCTGCCCCTCTCATCGGCAGGTTGCTGGTGGGGCTGGGCCAGTTCCCATGCCGGCTGTTCGCCCCTCAGTCCCACCGCCCCACGCTGACATCCTTTCCTGACACACATTGGTTTCCTGTGCAAGGTTCTCGTGCCACTTCCTACCCTGTTGCAGTTTCCACTGAGCAGAGTGTGTCACTGAGCTGAGGATGGGGCAAGATTTGAAAAAATAGGAAAACATTTTAAAAAGGAAAAAAAGAGGAAAAAATAATTAAGAAAATAAAATGAAGAGGAGCAGCTCTTCTTTCTTGGGACCGAAGCAGGGCACTGGCTGGGCAGGCAGTGCCCATCCTGTCCCCAAGAGCATCCCTGGCACTGGCTCACCCATCACATCCAGCCAGGTGAGAAGGGGTCATGTCCCTGGCCATGGTGTCCTTAGGTTTGACACCAAACCCTTCTGTTCCCTGGCTAACATTTCAGTTCCTGGAGCTGGCGGGAAGGGACAGAGCTCTGCACCCTGCATGTGCCCAGGATGCAGGGCTGGGTGCTGCCACCCTGTCTTGGTTGCAGGGCGGTGGGGCGGCTCCCCCTGCCCAGCCCACTGCGGGGCTATTCTCCAGCCCCACTTTCTGCCTCTCCCGGAAAGCGGGAAAAGCGATCAATGGCTCCAGCCCTGTCTTTAGAAAGTGGATTAGGGCCAGTGAATAGGAGCTGTCTCTCTAATGAAGTGCTATTACCAACAGGCTAATTGAGTAATGACATAATGCAGGCCCTCGAAGCTCTTGACAAGGGCCGTGACTGGGTGCCGCGACACGCCGCCACTTCCTCGCTTCGCCCGCTCTGCCTCCAGCGCATCGCCAGCCAGGAGGGTTAACGCTCAGCACCGTCCTCCGCCCGCCACAGACAACGTGTCGCCAGCATAACCCTGCGTGGAAAATGCGGAGGTGGAGGGGAACCCGGATTAATTAGCTCGGGAGACGCCAATCTCCTCACATGTGAAATGTGAGCCTTTTTATTGAGAAAAGTAAAACAGGCCTCGCATTGCTTTCAGGGAGCCCAGTAAAACAGACGGTGATCCATAAATATGTATGTTATGCTGGATTTAAAATACTTTCTGATGATTTTCTAGGCAGATCTCCAGTACGCAGCAGCACGGCCCTGCTGCCAGCAGCCCCTGCGTGTGCTGCGGGGAGGGGACAGGTCGCAGCTGCCTGTGCGCTCACATCCCCGCACCAGTGTCTGTGCCCCAGTGCAGATGTGGATGCGACAGCTCCGTGGGTTTCACTCCTCACCCACGGTCACTGGCGAAACAGGCAGGGAAGTACTGGGGCTCTGCTCAGGAGTCCCTGCGGAAGGATCCCATGGCTGCTCCCAGCTGCCTGCTCAGCATCACCCACCTGCCTGCGCCCACCCAGAGACAGAGACCCACTGTATATATATATATATATATATATATATATATCTCCACCCACTGTATATATATATATATCTCCACCCACTGTATATATATATATATATATCCACCACAGGGGCAGCCCCATGGCCTCCCCGAAGCTTTCCCCATCATGGGGACCAGAGCATGAGGGAGGAGAAACAAACACTTCACCCGCAGCACCAGGCAAATCATGAGCCATCTAGGCGTGTGCCCATGCCACTTTGGCAGGTGGCTGGTGCCAGGGCACAGCGCAGCCTGGGGCCAATGTTGCCCCTCACCCAGCCGGCACAGGGAGCAGCAGGCATGGATGGAGAGGTGAGCGCAGCCAGTGGGGAGCCCCATCTGCAGGAGAAACCACCTTTGTGTTAACCCTCGGCCCTGCTCCCCTTCCCCAGGTCTCCCTCGCTCCACACTTTTCACACTCCTTGTCTCCACGGGAAGAGACTCGCACCTCCCTAGCCCCAAGCTATCAGTTCATCATCTGATTAAAGATTAATTTGAGATCATTTCTTGTGTCAATAGCCCAGAGCCGGAAAAACAAGAGCTGCACCTGCACCTTGTTTGCGAGCCCCAGTTGTCAGGGCAAGCTGCTCATGGCCGAGGCTCTCACCGGGGCTGCCTGTTGACAGGGGCACGCCAAACACTGCTGGCACCTGCCGCCCTTCCTGCACAGCCACAAGTGAGCGTGGCATCTCCCAAGGGCTCCCACAGCCCCAGGTACCCCGAGCAGGAAAGCTGCTGAGTGCCCCGCAAACCATCCTGCATCTGCCATGGAGCTCTGGTCATCCCCTTCCCCAAATCAGAAACAGCCGCCCAGCGATTGACTTTAATAAGGCGCCTTTCCCTGGATCCTGGATGGTCTCTGGTTGTTTGTTCAGCTTTTTCTAGGTAAGGTAAGAGCCAAAAGAAGAATTAGGCTGCTACACTTGGTAGGGCTGAGCTTTGGCTGCCTTCTCCTGGGGCCGCATGCTTGGATGCTGGAAACTCCTCCAGTGGCTGTGTGGGATCCAGGACATTTCCATTGGAGTGCTTTGCAATGATGGGAGAAGAAAGTGGAAATATTTTGTTTTCTTATGGCTCATGGAGGGGCAGGGTGTGTTCTGGTGGGCTGGGGAACTGCTTTTCCCCTTGCTGCATCAGGGCCAGGTGCGTCTTGTGCCTGTCCCCGAGAGAGATGGGACAGAAAGGGAACTGCAGCCCCCAGCCATGGAGTAGAGGCGGCTCAGCCTTTGAAGTGGTGGCTGTGAGCCACACGCAGCCCTCCCCGGCCCCACTGGGACGCTCCGGATACCCAGAAAGCCGGGACAGCATCAAACAGTGATGTGAAGCCTTAAAGCCATTTCAACCCAGTATCTCTGCGTGTGTCTGTCCCAGCCCTCTGCCCTGGGGGGGGTCCCACGGCAGCGTGGGCTCCCAAACACCCTTCTACATCGGGTCAGGAGAGGGGGAAACTCCCTGGGAAGAAAAGGCACTTTGTGGTTTCCCCGGAGCCTTTGAAAGGACTCCAGGAGCCGAGGGGACGTACGTGCTTCTTCAGAGGTCCCGTGGAGGTCCGTGGAAATTAAAGCGTGCAGTTCAAACGCTCGGCGCCGTGGCCGCACCGCCCGGGGAGCGCGGCAGCCCGGAGCCGGCACAGCGCGCACCCCGGCACCACGGCCCCTGCCAGCGGGGCCCCCCGCTACCTGCCGGGTGCTTGATTGAATCCCATCTTTTACGAGCGCTGACACCGTAATCTGTTACAGATGGTCACACAAGGTGGTCACCAAATGGTTCCTCCCGTTAATCGCCGGCTGCCCCCTCCCTGACGCCGAAACTGCAGCCAGCGTTACCTGGATGAAGCAGCCAGGCTGCGGGCAGCAGCTTTACGGTGTGTTTAGTTCCTGTGGCATTAAAGCAGGGAGGGGGAAAAACCGGAGGGGGGGTGGATGGGGGGAGGGCGGAGACGACCTGCTGAGGTTTCACCACGAATCTTACGGCTTCACCGTGCAGCACTTGCTGCCTGGGCAAAGGCCGAGTTGGACCGAGGGCAGGGGACCACGGCACCGCTGCCCTTGCTGCCAGGGATGCTGCTCTGGGCGGTTTCCTTCTGAAAATGAAACGCAACAGCAGCTCATCCTCCACCCCAGCTCTTGGGTGCGATTCTCCATCACAGAGCCCCAAGGGCGTATAGGGGCAGAGAACGGGCAGGAGAGGAGGGATCTGGGCCACGTCCATCACCCTGCAACGGGGCAAGCAGCTGGACCGGACCAGAGCAGAGGAACTGCCCCAAGCTGCAGGACAGCATCTGAGCGGTCCCTGCACGCAGGGTGCTGGGCAGGGGAGGGAGCAGATGCAGCGGCAGCCCAAGTGCCAGTGGGCTCTGCTTTTGTGATTCAGAACAGGCAGCATTTCTTTTTTTCAGTGTTTTAAGGCTGCATTTGTGTTTGAATGCCAGCGGATTTGTCAGTCTGAGCCCAGGCTGCCCTCCACCCGTTTGATACCTTCTCTCTGAAAGCCTTTCGCCCCAGCCAGGCTCCGGACAAAGCCGGGAACACAACCCGGAGCAGGAAAGGCTGCTCGGGGGTGGTTTCTCACAGCTCCCATCGCCTGCCTAACCAGCACCAGTGGAAACCCATGGAGGAGCTGGTAGGGTCCCCGGTGGGTGCCAGCGCCAGGAAGAAGCCACAGCCCCAGTGCTTCAGGAAAGGGTGGCTGTGGCACGCATGGATGGGGTACGGCACAGCCAGGCTGTGTCGTGGGGTCACGCTGCAGGGCCTAGAGCCCAGCGGTGACGGTGATGGGGGCTTTCCGTGTTGGAGCCTCAAAGCTGGGCTGGGGGCTCAGCAGGCTCCTGCTTACCCACTGCTTCACCCTCCTCCCCAGCTCCCGCAGGTGGTCCGTTCTCGGCACTGGTCTGTTTTTAACTGTTTAGCTGCTCTCGGAGCTCCAGGATTTTATGGATGGAAAGCTGAAAGTAATTAGTGCCCCTCCCCCGCTTCCTGTTGGGAAAAGGAAAAAAGCACACACAAGAGCAAACCCAAAACTTCCTGCCCTGCTTAATAATCAAGTAATGAGTCCAACTCTGCTGGGAAAGTCGGTTTATACCGGGAGAGCTCTTAATTAAAGAAGGGCTGAGCAGCAGCTCTGTAGCCTTTTACAGCCACATGCATCTTCCTGCTCCGTAACAGCCCCTGGGAGAGGCGCAGGGAGCCGGACGCTGGGGAGTCAGGGATCAGTCCGGGGTATACACACGCTTTTATTCCCCAGCTGAAGGAAACGTCTTGGGGACAGCGTCAAGGAAACGCAGAGGGAGAGGGACAAAGTCCTAGCCCCTGGGGCAAAGAGCCACTCACTATCCCCAAAGCACCCAGACTCAGAGGTGATTGGGGCGTGGGGGACATGGCGCCTTCGTGCACCGGGGCACAGGATCATTAGAAGCCTAGAGCCACATACCCGTGGTATCCCAGAGCTCCTGCCCTGCCCCCTCCCAGACACAGGCACACAGGGGACATCCCCCCCCACACACACCACATCCCTGCAGTGACACTGGAATATGCCACCTCTGCTGCCACACCACCCTTATGGTTTGACCAGCACAGAGGCTCCCTTCACTCAGGTGGCGGGGGGCCTGCCTAGAGCAGGCAGCAGCCCCACTAGGGCACAGGGCAGCCAGGCTGTGGTTCCCAGGACCCTGTGTGGCAAGCCATGAGGGACCAGGCAAGCCCTGGCACTTTCCTTGTGGAGCCAGGGAGACCCAGGACTCAGC
Source organism: Porphyrio hochstetteri (assembly GCA_020800305.1). NCBI lineage: Eukaryota > Metazoa > Chordata > Aves > Gruiformes > Rallidae > Porphyrio > Porphyrio hochstetteri. The sequence goes on along the minus strand of CM036921.1, from coordinate 8,605,208 downwards.
CCACCATCTCCTCCACCCAGGCACTGCCCCCCCACAAATGCCGCTCCCCAGCAGCCCAGAGGGAGCTCCAGCATTCTCCCCCACCCTCACTGCCACACATTCACCCACAGCACCCTACTATAAATTAACCATTTTATTGAATATCAATAAACCGTATATAATTATATAAAAAGTTTCATCAGTACAAAACCGTGGCACAAAAATATAAATACCAGTGTACCTTTGAAATGTAAACATCCTCTTTGTGATGATTCCAAGAAAACAATGTCCAAAGAAAGATGCATTCAGGAGGCACCTGTCACACCCATAAATAGGGCTTTTGGCACACACCTGTCAGCCGGGGACAGGCCACCATTGTATCGGCTGACAAGTGCCCGCTATTAGTCACAGTTCTCTCCAAAAAGCAGTTGTTAAGAGTCATATTAACAGGTGCTTGAGTGCATAGCTGCTCTGTAAACAGGGCTGGTGTTTTAAATGGCTACCCATGCCTTTTATGGACACTGTTAATCTCGCAGGCATTGCGAATTGTCATTGTGCTGGGAAGAAGCAGCTGCTTCACAACTACCGGGTACTGTATTATTGCATAGTTACACCTTCTACAGGCGGGTATATACACTGGGGCAGGGGGGTTAACGCTTCGTCCTTCATTAAAAAAAAAATTAGTTCTTAAAAGTTACCAAGTGGTTACGGTAAAAAATAAAAGTCACCCCCCCAGCTACATGGTCGCAATGTCCGATCCCGGCGGGGGATGGGTGCAACCCTGCAAGGTGCCAGTGCCTCCGGCAAGCAGGCACCTGCTGAGGGGCTGCAGCAGCGGCGGATGGGGCTCAGGGCTGCGCTCCATGAATTTCACACCCAGCTTTGTGCCCAGTCCCATCCTGCACCCACCGGGGTGGGAGATGGATCAGGCCCTGGTGTTGCACGGAGGCACCGAGCGAGGAGCGCGAGTGCCTGGAGGGACGGAGCAGCCGCGTCCGGCCCGGTGCGCACTGCGATGCGGCGACAGCTGACTGGAGAAACCGGTCACAGCGCCGGTACCCGCGCGGCGGGGGGAGCGGGGTCCTCAGCGGGATCCGGCACAGCCCGTCTCCTCGTGCTTGTGCAGCAGCGACATTCGGGAGAAAGTCCGGGAGCAGGTTTTGCACTGGTACTTCTTTACATCTGAATGGGTCTGCAGGTGGGCTCGCAGATTAGAGCGGTCAGCAAAGGCCCGGTTGCAGTGCGTACAGGAAAAGGGCTTCTCACCTGCGGGACAAAGAGAAACACTCCCAATTAACCGGGGCATCAGCGGCAGAGCATTATCAGAGGGGCAGCCGAGCTCGCCAAGAGCTCGGTGAGAAGCGGTGCTGGCCACACTGGCTGGGGGAGGGGGATGCGGATGTACGGCACGGGCAGCACTTGGGTGTTCCCTGCTCCCAGAAAAGCCTCTCCTCTGAGCCATGGAAAGCTGGCGCTGGAAAACTCTGCCAGCAGCAAGGCGGCTGCACACAGACGAAGACGCAATACTCGTCTCCCGCCTGGAGCCAGGCAAACCGTTTGCGGAGGGGCAGGAAAGCCAAGCGCTACGTGTTAATTATATCATAGCAGGCAGCGGCGGAGCGGCGCCGGGGCCAGGGCCAGTGCAGCTATTTCCTCCGCCAAAGCCCGCCGCCCCCCCGCGCTGAAAAGCCCGGCCGGGCAAATTCCTCCCAGAAAGACTCTTTTGGAGGAAACAAATGCGTATGCTCAATTTGGAAAGCACAATTAAGTTCTCCCGGCTTCCTTCAGCCATCATCTTTAGCACATTAAGAGGGTGTGAAATCAGTGCCAAGTAACAATTACACTATCCCGTGGCCCCACAAAGGATGCTCGGGAGATGCATTGTGGTGTGGGCTGGGGTGGACTGCAGCTGCGGCACCCGGACCCGTGCCAACAGGTGCAGGGGGCGACCAGCCCTGTGCCCCCAGCACCTGCCCACAGGCCCTGCCAAGCCTTGTTGAGAACATCACAGGCACGCTTTGAGCTGAGCTCGTTGCCAAAGGCAGGGCAGCAGGTTGGGGGCTGTGATCATGGGCAGGTGGGTCTGAGGTACTGCCCTGGCTGAGGGGGCTTTGCTGGGGCAGGGAGGGGTGCTTTGGGCATGGCAGTGCACAGAGAGCATGCACCAGCAGTCTCAGAGCCCAGAGTTCATGGGACCAAGCAGAAGTATGTGCTGACAACTACGGCCCACGGGACTCGTGGCAGCTCAGCCACAGCGGCACAGATTTGCCAGCCAGGCCTTGACCCTGTGCTCAGCTCCAGCGAGAGGATATTTAAAGGACGCTCGAGAGAGAGAGATGTGCCAAGGGGGTTTGGGAAGCCCTTATCTTCCCAGATAACACCCAGCCCACCTATTCGCCGGGGGCCACAGAGTCGGGAAGCGGGAGACGATAAGGGAGGGAGAGGGGCGAAAGCCGGCATTACCGGTGTGCGTCCGGATGTGGCCCTGCAGCAGCCAGGGCCGGGAGAAGGCCTTGCCGCACATCTTGCAGACGCAGGGCAGCGTGTGGCTCCGGATGTGCATCTTGAGAGCCCCCAGGCTCACATACTCTTTCTCGCAGTACTTGCAGCTGAAGGATTTCCTGGTCTGGGCATCGCAGTGCAGTTGCTTGTGCTTGGAGAGCCCGGCGAAGGTGGAGTAAGCCTTGGCACACTGGGCACAGCGGAAGCGCTCGGCGGCCGCGGGGGCCGAGGCCGGGCTGGGTGGCCCCGAGCTCTTGCCTTCATCTTCCTCGCTGGAGAGCGCCGTCAGGTCCAGGGCGGGGGCCGTGCCGCCCGCCGTCTCGCTTCCCGGGCCGCCCGGGAAGAGACTGGAGAGCAGCCCCGCGTCCCACACCAGCGGCGGGTAGTAGGCGCCGGGGCCGAGCACCTCGGGCGGGGGGATGACGGGCAGCGGACACGTCTCGTACAGCAGCGGGGCGGCCAGCACTGCAGGGGAGGGACGAGGGGACAGCGCTCAGGAGGGGCCCCGATGCTCCCCGTAGGAACGGGGGCGAGGGAGCCCCAGCCCACCCCCGCGGGTCTGCGCGCCCTTCGGGGCGGGGGGTGCTCAGCCTAGCCGGGGCAGCGGGACCCGGGCCATCCCCACTGCGATGGGAGCTCCGCACCACGGAGTCCCAGATCACCCCCACCCGACGGGGGCTCGATGTCCCCGCCTGCGCTGGTGCAGGAGATAGGGCAAAGGGGACCCCGCGCCCCTGCTCACTCCTGGCATGGGGAGCTCCCCGCGCACCCGCGCCCACGCCGCCTCCGCCCATCCCAGGCTACCGGGGGCGGCTGCACGTCCCGGGACACGACGGCGGACCACGCGCGTCCTCTCACCCGACACGCACAAAGTCGAAAGAACCCAAAACCACCCCCACACCCCTGCACAGTCAGTCAGTCAGTCACCCACTCGCCCGCGTCGGGGGACCCGCTCCTGCATCGGAGCCCCAGCACTGTCCCGCCCCGTCACGCACCGGCCTGGCTCTCCAGCTCGCTGTAGTTGGGCTTCTTGCTGGCCGAGAAGTGCTTCTTCACCAGGAAGGAGCGTGGCATTTTGCAGCCCCAGTGCCGCCGCCCGCTGCCGGGCCGCCGCGCCTCCGCGCCCGCTAATATGGGCCCGGGGCCGGGGGGCGCGGCGCGGGGGCGGGGAGCGCGGCGCGGGGCCGCCCCCGGGTCCCGGAGCCAATGGGCCCGGCGGGGCGGGCGCCGTCCAGGTGTTGGCTCCGCGGCCGCCGGAAGCTGAGCGGGGCACGGGGATTGCCCGGGGGGATCCGCTCCCGCGGGGATCCGCGCTGCGTGCGCGGGTGCCGGCTGGCGGACCGCCGCCGCTGATGACGACCGAGCCGTTTCTGGCTTCTCTCCGGAGTGTTTCCCCGCGCCGTGCTCCCGGCGGGGACCAGCCGATGCTCCGAGGGAAACAGGGCAGGCAGCCATGCGGCAGCCCCTGTGCCGGGGAGACCGCGGCAGCAGGGCCGGGGGAAGGAAGGCGCCGTGTCGGAGCGGTGATCCCCTCAGTGACTTGCGGGCGAGCCGCACCGATCCAGCACAGCCCCTGCCGGCTCCCTCCTCCGGGCACGGTCGGGAGCATCGGCCTGGCCTCGCTTCTCCCTTGCGCCTGGCCGGTGTCAGGCTGCACAGCCTCCCCAGCCAGCTGCGTTCTGGTTTTTTGCCCTCCTGCCTTGCCCCGACTTCTTCCCTACGGAGGGTCTGATCCTTCCCAGTGTGGATCAAACCGCTCCAGTGAGGCATGTGCTCCTTGGCTTTCAGCTTCCCAGGGGACATGTGCCCGCAGGAAGGTGCCCAGGCCTTGCTAGCAGGTGCTGGGGGGGCGTTGAGCAGAGCCAGCACAGTGCCACCAGCCCGACAGTGGGAAAGCCCAGTCTGGGCTTCTAGCTCGCCCTGTCCCTCCAGCTCACAGGGAGATTTCCGTGCTGGAAGGGCTCAGGGCATGGGTCCAGCCACCTGCCACAGGAGCTGTGCTCAGCTCTAGGCCAAGACAGCTGCCGGTGGCCCTCAGCGGGGGGAGGAAGAGCAGGACCTGCTGGGAACGCCTCCTTGCTCCTGGTGCGCAGCCCTGCCACTCAGAAAAGGGCTTGTGGTGCGGGGCCACTCGTGACTCAGCCATCGTACACTGCTCCAGCCCCCGGCTGACCAGAAGTTACTGTTTAGCCACAACCCGCATGAAATGCAGAAGTGGGAAGCAAAGCTTTCCACTGGCACAGCTGCAGCGCAGGGGGCTAGGCTCACTGTCACTCTTTCCTCAGGGCAGGAACAGCTTGGAAAGCTTGTCCTGCCAGCCACATGCAGTCCTGTGGAGACAAGACACGTTTGCAAACTCTTCCCCTGCAGCCACATGCTCTGGAGCTGGATCTGTCCCTCCTTTGCTGCAGAATTGCCTGTGGCTTCCAGCAGGTGTTTATCTGCACATTTTATCCCTGGATCAGCCTGAAGTTCAGACCAAAATGTGCTGCTGAGGGCCTCGGGGGATGCGAATCACAGAGACCAGGTCCACCCCATTCCTCACAGGGGTCCAGAGGTGCAGAACCCTATGGTACAGGGGCAGCAGCCTGTGTGCTGCTGCAGGTGCCTCCCCCGGCACCATGCCAGTGCTTCCCCCCCCCCCCCCGCACTGCTCCACCTGCCACGGATGTGGTTACAGTGGGGGCACTTGTACAAGGAACCCAACTATGTGGTTTTCTTTAAAGAAGTAAAGCCTGCTCCTGTGTTCTTTCTGAAATGTTAATAATCAGATCTGCTCAGACCACCGCACGTGGAAAAAACCTGCATGTGCTAAGAGGAAAAATCGAGATCGAGGGAGAAAGTGACCTGAGCTGCCTGTGCCCGTGAGCCAGAACGCGGTGGGATGGAGAGTGGGAGACCGGGGGGAAGGGGAAGCTCTGCAATGATTCACGGGCTGGAAATGGCAGCGGTTTTTCAGCCGTCACGCCCTGCATCGGGCCAGCGGCTCTGGCCCAGCTGAGCCCAGCGGTCAGAGCCACCCCGCACCAGCCCGTGGCACAGCTCCAGTCCCGGACCCACACGGACCGACCCGGGGGCTTCGCAGGCACAGGCTAACGCCTCCAGAGCGGCCGGTCTGCCGCCAAGTCCCGGCTTTGCCTTCCTCGGCTCCATGAAGCGTCTCAAATACACCCCGCGGAACAACGCTCCTGCCGCCGGGGACACCGCGAAGGGCGAAGCGCGGCCCGGCCGCACCGGCGGAGCGCCCCGGCACCCCCGCCCCGCGCCCTGCCCAAGGCAAGGCCTCCCTCTGCTGTCAGCCGGCGCTCCGGCCGCGGCGGCCGCCCGCTCCCCGGGGCGCGGCGGGACCCTCGTTGCTCGCAGCGAGCCGAGGCGCACCCGGCGGCAGCGGCCGCTCGTTGCCCCCCGGGAGCTGAGCGGCTTCTCGAGGGGGGTTTGCGGGAGTTCTCTTGTCACGTTTAATGTATTTAAACCAAAAAGCTTTAGGACCGCGAGCACAACCTCCTTTACTCTTCCATGACTTAGCAGAGCCTTGGTGCTGCATGAGACATTGATCCTTCCTGTGCCGGTTTTACCAGCCGCCATCCAGCCTCAGAGCAAATTTGCTGAGCCCTTGTCAGTCAGGTGACACGAGGACTCAGGACATACCATTAATGCTTTAGTACAGAAGAGATCCTTCGCAAGATCTCATCCCCCCAGGGTAAGGAGATCAGGGGGATTTAGCGATGTAACTGCAGATGGAGCAATGCCTCTGCGTTAAGCAATTAATACTGACAACAATTTATCAGACCTATTAAGGACAGTCTTTGACCCGAGACAGATTCATTTAAAACCAGCTCAACTGCAAGCTTGTCTCCTCCCATTGTGCCCCTCAGCTGCTGCACCAGTCCTGCTGCTAAGGCTGGCTCCCTGTGCCAGACAGGGGGAATTTCACAGGTCTGAGGAGGCCCGATTGCATTATCACCAACAATGGGCACTTGGGATGTGCTGCAGCAACACAATCAGCTGCTGATGAGGTAAGAGCAGCTCTGGCAGAGCACTTCACTCCTCTGTGGGAGCAACCCTCTGGATTCAGGAGCCCAAAGTAGCTTGTTTGTCATCCTGAGTCTCTGCGGGCAAGGGTGATGTGTCAGGGCTGCCTGCAGAGCACACAGCTCTCATCAACCTGCAAACACCAGTGACACACACCCAGCGTGTGCAGACGCGCCTGTACTTGTGAAGCTGATGAAGTCAGCAGCCTGGAGACACAAAGATCTCCAGCAGCTGGGGTGAGTGGATGCCTACAGCAAGGTTCGTCCCACAGCATAAGGCCCAGCTCTCACTTCTGCTCTCACCAAGCCGGCAGGTGCCAGGACATGGCTCTGGAAGCCAGAAGTTGAAGGCTCTGCATCCCTTGGCACCCTCTGCACTCCCCACAGCACTATACAGCCAGCAAGAAGTGTTTTCACAGGGAGGCGCTGAAACACAACGCATGGACCGGCGGGAAGAAGGGGCAAGGGTTGAGACAGAGATAGGATTTTATAAATTAAGTTACCTTTATTTGTAACTTGTCTTCAAAAGTCAAAAATGACAAAGTAATTGCTCAGAAGCTTCTAATTGCTCCTTTTTTTTTTTTTTTTTTAATCAGAATTGCATGGAAGTGCACTTAGAATAGTAACAGAAGTCTAGATTCTGGTCAGTGGGTATCACCAAACTGTGTTCTAGCCAGAAGCCAGAAATCCCCATCCAACCACTAATACACTGCGATCTCTCTGCAGATCAAACATGAACAACCAACCCCAAACACAGTAACATGAGATTTATGTTTTCTCCCCCACGCCTCCAAGACCGAGCTTCCAGTCACCAAGCAGACGCTTGGGGATGAGCTTCCAACAGCCCACAGCAACTCGGGGAAAACGTGTTAAAACCAAGTTCAACTTAAGTAGGCCAGAGGTCTGGCTGGACACAAAGTTTAATCAAGATGTTTTAGCTGGGGTGCATTTGTTTTAAGGGTAAGGCTATGCTGCAGTCTGCAGAGCGCAATGATACTACGTTTACTGATCAAATAAATTAATTAGTACTCAATTCTGTGGTGGTGCAGGTCCACTGCTCCAATTAAACATGCTTAAATTAGACTAGACATCTCAACACTACCGCGACTTACAAGTTCTGGTCCAGGTACCTCAGATCATTAAAGATCTCAGCATTGTGACTGTGCAGTGAATGTGAACATCCAACTAAAAATGAATCTCTTCAGTAAGAGTGCAGACTTGAATAGGGGGTATCTGTTTACCATGTACTGAAATTGTCACCCTGCTTGCTGGGCTGTACTTCACTTCCTTTGAAAGCTACACCTGCACACTACACATGGAATACTGTATGGAAAACAACCCGAGTGCAGCTTCAGCTACTGCAGCACCATCTAAATGAAAAACAGGATTTTGAAATTCCTGCTGATATCTGTAACACAGAAAGGTGGTGCTATGCAAGTGCTGTGGGTAAGTTTTGCTACCTGATCTTTCCATCTCGAGGCAAGCTGGAATACATATGAAAATTTTAGTTTAAATAGAAAGCAGAGGTATTGGAAACAAATTTCTGAATTCCCTTATCAGCATAAAGCTTAAAATCACTAGAAAATGTTTCAAACCCACCAATTCAATAATAAAGCCATCAAATATGATTAATACTTGCTAAGATCGTTTAAACTGTATCATTTTAAACTAAGACCATGACCTTTAGTTCATCTTTCCAGGCTAGAAATTAATGGTCAAAATATGGAAGAAAATAATCATGCATAGAACTAAATTATTTTGAACTAGTTGCTTACACAGGTGCAAAGACTTGCCAAGAAAGTTTGTAGTTTGAAGACTCATACCAAAGACATGTTTTCCATTTAGCTGAGAGGCTGTGTACAGGAATTTAAACACTGGGAACATTATGAAGTCACAGGCATCATAGGTCACTTTAAGTGAGAGCTGGTCTGACAATTACAGTTAGCACCTAGAGGTCTCACTAAAGGAAAACAGCTACACATACACCCCTCTTACTATAACTTAGGATATGTAAATGAGATTGGGAAGAGATATTTATTAACTATTTCAGGCCACTCCATTTGGAACTGTTTTGCTTTTAGACAGTCAAATGAACACAACTGCAAAAGAAACCAAGAAACAGGCATAGGTAAGTGGAACAGATTCATCTCCTCCATGCTGACCTACAATTAAGCTTTGTGTGAAGCGAGCCAGGAAATTAGGTTGCTGGGGCTGAATGGCACAGACCACGTTAACAAAAGACAGTGGTACACAAGTACCACACCAGGACTTGAAACTGAGATGGGGATTAAAAAGTCTTCGTATTTCTGGATGCCTGAGTTCACCTTGGGATGTGCAGGGAGGCACGTGAGGTCACTGGGCACCTCCCCCTCAAGGAAGCTTGACTTTACAGTTAATCTTCTACTGGTTTACTTATCCCGCAGAGAACGCATCAAAACCTGTGCCATCATATCATCTTCATCAGCGTCATAATCCTAAGAACAAAGGGTACAGAAATTTTTACCACAACAGCCACGCTGGTTAATACAACACTAATAACAACAGGAGAAGAGCCATCTATCCTCCTTTGACTTGCTAACAGTCCAGTTTCTCTCATGATACCACCTGTGTGGATGGTATGTCACAGCAGTGGCTGTGTACAACTCAGAAGCTGGCTTTTGAGCGGTCAGGCTGTATTCCAAAGGTGAGGAAACACATACCACAAAAGTGTCATAGGAGAAGCGATGTCGTCTTTGAAGGTGCTCCATGAAGTTAGCACTCCTGTAATTTGGATCTCCCCACGGCATTGAGGCACAAATTGGGCAAACCTTCAAGAAAAACCCAGAAGAGCCAAGTGAAGCCCCAGCAGTTAAATGCTTTAACACTTACAGCAGGAAGGGCAGGACAGAGAAAGCATGGCAGACTGAAGTTTGGGGCTGGTGACAATCACTGTTCTATATACAAAGTGGTGTCAGTTTGCTGGGACATTTCATCCAAAAGCCTCAAATAACCCTGAATAATTTTCATTCAAGCCTTAGACCTCTGATCTGGAATGGCCTACCCACAGAATGATTTAGGTTGGAAAAGACCTTTAAGATCAGCAAGTCCAACCGTTACGCCAGCACTGCCAAGCCACCTCTAAGCCATACCCTCCTCTTTGCATTCTGAAAATCAGAACTGACTGCAGCTGTTTGCTTTGTAAGATTTCAGCCTTTTCTTCTCAGCAACAGGAAAGTTTCCTTGATCCCTTCTGCAAAGATCACTTCTCTCCACTTCTTTTTCTTAAGTAATTTGGAATTCCAAAGCAATTTCCAGAAAAATCAAAAGTTTCAAATGCAATTCTGTGTTTCACAATTCTTTTTATGCCAGGGAGCATTTGTGGACAAATAGATTTTTTGCAAGCATTCTCCCCCATGGTTTCTAACATCTTCTTGCTGAAAAAAGGAGAGGGGAAAAAATAAACGCCTGACACTTTCCTGAAATTGCACCTTACTAATTTGACACTTGTTACTGTGCCTACCTAGCCTCAGATGTCTGCCATTCTTCAAATCTGAAAGAAGGATGTGACTTAGCTGAAAGGGGAGACCAGTCACCTCCAGAGCACGCATCAAAAGCCAACATCAAAACTGAGGAAGAGTTAAATGCATGAACAGCATGCCCACATTTGACTTCAACAGGAGTAATTGTAAGTATGTACTTAACTTCAAGGGTAAGTCTCTAATTCATTGTTTCAAAGGGATTTAAGACTAGACTTCATTGCAATTCTTCCCCCAAGACTTTTTAATTACCACTTGTTTTGCATCCATGCTGTGCAATGTTTTGCAGTGTTCAACTAGTCCTTCTTGATCAAAGTTTTTCTCGCTGCAATAGGGACAAGGAAAGGTAAAGCGATTCGGGAAGTTCCTGCGTGGGGGGGAGACAAAGAAGTTAATTTATCACTGTAAGAAAGTTACAAGTAAAAGCTTTAGGATTCAATACTCAAAAGCTGTCTTTCCAGCTCTTAAGAATGCAAATAACTTAGAGCAACAGTCTTATTCTACGCAGTTAGGACAAGCTAATTTTAAGAAACAGCCTTTTAATTTCCAACAAGGAACTTTTAATATCATCCATATTGATGCAGAATGAGAGCTCTCCCACAAATAAACTACATTTGCCCTCTTGGTTTTGCTTCTTTTTTTAAACACAGACTACCACCCTCTATGGTACAATGCAGGTGAGTGCACTGCAACCAATTCCCACATCCCCTTATTCTAAGTTACTACAGGCAAGAGAGAGAAAGACAGAGTTTGTATTTTAAGAAGTGCCCAGATCTTTAAGCAGCCTAGTGCATGGACTACACAGAAGTGATATAGCTTGCCTGTGCAGTCAGATGCAGGATTACATCTTAGTTTTTGACAACGTGAAAGGATTAAAACAATTAATTACCTCTCTGCTCAGTTTGGGTAAGTCTGCTTTTATTCCAAAATCCCACGGTTTGCATGAAACCCTATGATGCAGTTAATTTTTTATTAGAAAAAGGACAAGTATTTCCAGAGAAGAGCTAGTTACCTGGTGTTGTGAAGTGGTTCTTTAGTTACAGCTTTCACACCTTCCATTATATAATTCTGGTACTTTGAACAGGAAGCTGCATGGCTACGCATTTTTGAGAGATACATCTGTGCAGACAACAAGTGCATTGCAAGGTTAATTTACACTTCTATGCAGAAGCAGTAGAAATGTAAAACAAAGCAACTTTCTGCAGACAGCATTAAAGCAGGCAAACCCAGACACTTCTATCTGCAAGGAGGAAAACTTTCAGATTATTATTAGTTAATCTGCAACTTCACTGCCTGTATTGTTTTGCAAACACAACACTGTTCAGGAGAACTCGCTTTTCTTAACTGATACTGTAGTATTAAAAAATCCCCAACTAATATAAAGTCAGTTTATTGAGTCATTGAGAGGAGACAGTTTAAAAAAGTAATCTAGCTTTCGGTACTGGTCTTGCTGCAAATCCATTGCTAACTGTTCAAACCCTTGAATGAAAATTTAAGTTTACAATAAGGAAATCCGTAACTTAAGGCAGCAGCAGGGTTTTCTGTCAGCTGGAATGAAGACAGAACAAAGACACTACCCAGAAATAAAAAGTGAAATTAACTAAACAGTTACCCTCACTTTAATGTGTCTACTTATCCTTTTCTTGTTATTTTGCCATCTGCCAAGATACTTTCCTATGCATTCAATTAAGGCTAAGAAGCCAAATTTTACAAAGAGAAAGGAAATGTTAGGAAGGACACCACGCAGGTATTCAACATGCAGGACACTAACTGACAGTAGCACACCACCCATATACAACCACCTGGACTTGTAACTATTTCAAACAAAGCAAACAACTTTCTATTTAAGAGCCAAAGAGATCGCTATCTAAAACCCACATCCACTGCTTCATGACAACATTCTTCCTACAGACATGCTCACAGAAGCAACTTCAGAAGCAGTATTTTACTATAATTTTAAAATCAGTATCATTCATTTGAAACTCACTTTCTGAAGAGGCAACAGTAAGGAACTGTGGAAAGAATGTCAATATTTGGGTGCTGTCTACATAAACTATCTGTAGCATTTATAAGAACAACCATTTTGACCCGTATCAGCAGGGAAGAACAAGCACTCTATCTTCCTCTAAGCACTACGGCCAAGCAGGCACATCTCATGCACTTAATTTTCAAGTACTTTCATACTTTTTTATTGCAGCCATTGCAAGTGGTTTCCGTCATCTCGATTTGCTTTTCCAAGTCCAGAGCTCTGCTACCCGGTGACAGGGTACTGCGGCAGACACCACAGACTGGCTTTTTGGGCTTCAGACATTCCTGCAGGCACGGAGTGCAAAAGCTAGGGTGGGAGAAAAACAACAGGTGGTAAGAACAGCCCTAAAGGACAGGCAGCATAAATACAGAACCCCAGACTGGTGCAGGTGGGCAGGACCCCCAGTGCTCCCCCTGTCATGGGCAGGGACACCTCCCCACCAGCCCAGGGTGCCCCAAGCCCCATCCAACCCGGCCTTGAGCCCTGCCAGGGATCCAGGGGCAGCCTCAGCTTCTCTGGGCACCCTGTGCCAGGGCTCCCCCCTCCCCGGGAAGGATTTCTGCCTCCCAGCCCCTTTCCATCACCCTCCTGCAGCTGAAGGCAGTTCCCCTGGGCCTGGCCCTCCCTGCCCTTGGCACCAGCCCCTCTCCAGCTCCCCTGGAGCCCCTCGAGGGATGGGAAGGGGCTCGGAGCTCTCCCCAGAAGCAGCTTTCTCTTCTCTTCTCCGGGCTGAGCCAGCCCAGCTCTCCCAGCCTGGCTCCAGAGCAGAGTGGCTTGGTGACGCAAGAGATCAGCCCTTGGACCATCCCTGCAGCCTCCTCGGGACTCACTCCCACAGCCCTGTGTCCTCCTTGTCCTGGGGACCCCCGCGCTGGAGGCAGCGCTGCCGGGGGGTCTGTATCCCAGACCGTAGCAGGGGGGCAGAATGTCCCTTCCCCAGCCCCGCCGCTGGGGCTGCAGCCCAGGACGCGGCCGGCTGAGCCCTTCCACATCCTCTGCCCTGACCGACAGCGGAGTCTCAGAGACACTCGGGACGGCAGCGGCCCGTTGGGCTTCGCGCACAGAAGCAGCAAGGTTCGGGCTCGTTACACCGTTACCGGCTCCCCGACAGAGCTCCGCGCCCGCGGCTCCCGCACCTCTCGGGAGGGATCAGCATTCCGCTTTGACTGCAGTGTCCCCTTCCCCGCCCCTTCTCTTTCCTTTCACAAAGCCCCAGCCCCCGCCAGACGCCGCCGGGCAGCGCCGCCCGAGGGTATCCAGCCCCCGCCGCGCAGGCGGCGCCTCACCCGCCCCAGCCCCGAGGCGGTGAAGCGGGTGGGCCACGGACAGCCGGGCCAGGGACAGCCGGGCCGCGGCTCCCGCCCCGGGCTGGGCGGCTCCTAGACGAGGAAGGCGCCTGCGGGCCCGTGCCCGGCCCCGCCCCCCCCCGAGGACCGAGAGGGCCCCGAACCGCCGCCCCGGGCCCCGCGCCAGCCGCTCACACGTGTCCGCAGGGCACGCGCACCGGGCTCTCGTACACCTCCAGGCACACGGGGCAGGTGAAGCGCGACAGCGGGTCGTGCCGCCGCTCCGGGGAGCGCGAAGAGCCGCCGCCGCCCGCCACCGCCATCTTCCGTCGCCGGGGCCGCCCCGCAGCCAACCGGGGAGAGCCCGGCGCGCAGGCGCGGCACCGCCCCCGTCCCCGAGACACCGGCCGCCAGGCGCGGGTGCTCGGCCCCCCGGCTGGCGGCGGCGCCTGGCCGCGGGTTCCCTGCCCGGGTCCGGAGCGGGGAGAGCAGCGCCCCTCCTCCCGCAGAACGCGGCCGAGCAATGGACGCTGGCTGCGGAGCACGCAGGCACGCCCCGCGCAACCCCAACGCCGCCGGGGGCCAGCCGCGTCCCTGCCCGGCTCTCGAGCGGCGCCGCTCAGGCCTCCTCCAGCCCCGAGCCGGCGCCGTCGGCCGCGGCCCACCAGCCGGGCGAGCCCTGAGGGGACGAGCCGCCCCGCCCCGCCTCGCGTCACCCGGCGGAAGCGCCCCAGCAGCGGGGCGGGGCGCTGCCCGCCGCCGTACACTTCCGGGGCGCAGCCGTCAGCCGCCCCCTCCCGCTGGCCGCCGGCAGCCCGGGGCTGGCGCCGGGAGGCTGTGCTGTGAGGGCGGGCCGTAAGGGCGGGAGCGCCTCGCCGCTCGCTCCCCTCCCTCCCTCCCGGCGGGGTGGCCGCTGCGGGGACGACGCGGGAGCGTGCGAGGGGCCGAGGGGTCTGCATCCGGGTCACCGGGCGCTTCCGGCCGAGCGGCGGTGGGTCCCGGGCGGCGGGTGCAGCGCGGCCCGGGCCGGAGCGGTGAGGGCCCGCGGGGAGCGTCGCCCGTCCGGGCCGCGGGCCCTCGGAGTGCTGTCGGCAGCTGCGGGCGTGCCGAGGGCGCGGGCGGGCTGCGGCGGGTGCCGCGCCCCGTTACCGGTGAGCGGCCGCGGGGAGCCCCTGCGGGGCCGGGCGGCAGTCAGCAAGCGCCGGGAGGGCGAAGGCCGTGTCCCGGGCCGCGCCCGCGGCTCCTTGCCCCGGCCCGCCGCGTCCTCCTCTGCCGCGCTGGGCGCCTCGGCAACAGGTGTGTCAGCGGGAGCCGCTGGGCGAAGCGGCTCGCAGCCGGTGCCGCCGCGCGGCGTGCCCGGGGCTCTTCAGCGGCCGCCGCGTCGCTGAATCGGGGGCAGCCTGGTGTCCCGGCCCTGCGCGGCGCCGGAGTTTCCCCCCGTTGCTGTGGGGGCGTGTGCGTGACCGTGCCCTGCCGAGCAGCCCGGGGCGGCGGAGCGGCTGGCTCCCTCGGTTGGGGTTTCGACCCGGGGGATGGGTAGAAACGTTCTTTTGTCTCACCGGCGGAACCTGGGCCGGGACCAGCCCCCGCTGCTCGCGTATCCCCGCGAAGCCACGAGGCTTTTGGCCAGGGCTTTGAGCCAAGCAGCCTTGCTGCCTTATCTGTTCCGTCTGCCGGGGTAGCTCTTAAAACTCTGCTTATCTGCGCCCGCTCACGTACCGAGGCTTTTATCGAGCCTCATAACCGTGCTGGTTTGCTGCTGGGAGCCAGCCCGGCACAGCTGGGATGTGGACGTGTTGCTTCTGGAAGCTCTGCGTGTGGAGGAGCAGCTCTGGGAGGGTTTGCTGGCGTGTTTGGTTTGTTGTGTTTAGCCCTTCCACTGCGTGGACTCTGGCCTGTGTACCAACCAGAGTCAGAATCGGAGCTGGCCGTAGCTTTGAGTGTCGCAGTCGGCAGGGCCTTGAGGAAGGACTTTTCATTCGGGGAGTTTCCTAATCCTGACTTATCATGCATGTAACCTAGTGCTTTTGTTTAGTAGCTGTTAATAGTGAAAGTGGAAGAATGGTGGCATTCCCTGGGCAAGGAGTGTATTACTGACATGCGAGACAAAGATCTTTCCCCAAAATTCCCTTTTTGTTAAGGAACAGACATTCTCTTGTCTTTGTCCGCAGCCTTCACCTTGTGCGACTTAAGAAGGAAAGATCTGCAGAGAGAAAAGAGTTTACTGCTGTCCCTTATGCTCAGATATTAATTTAGAGCTCCATGTTTCCTGTGATTCACAGTCTGTCTCTTGACATCAGTGCAGTTTCTGGTTGTGGAAGGCCTGAGCGCCGTGTGCCTAGGAGCAGAAATTGAGCTGCCTGATAACTTTTCCCACATGATGTTGTCATTAGTGCAGCCTTTCATCAAGCAATATTAACTGCTAGGCTGCTGGGTTTTGTTTTTTCATTTGTTTTCCTGGCCTCTTGGTTGTTGGTCTGTTTGGTTTTATCTCCTCTCCCCCACCCCGTTTTGTGTTTTGGCTCCTTTCATTTAGTTAATTTTGCTTGCAACAGTGATCTTCATTTTAACAGGCATGTGTGGGGGCATTGATCAGTATTCTAGCAGCTGCAATTAATACTGGGTGGAAAGTCTTTTCTAAAGTGCTGTTTCAGACTGACTATAACTGAAGCAGCGCATTGATTTCCCCCGCCTCCCCTCCCTTTGGTTCACAGTTGGGAAGTCAGTGAGGGCTAGGTTGCATTTTCCTTTGGAAAACGAAAGCCTGGGGTTTGCTTTTTGATTGCAAGATCCTCAGGCAGTCAGGATGGAGTCTGTTGGTCTGTTTATTACATTGGGTTTTGGGAAAGTGAGTAGCATTAGGAAGCTTCTTTTGTCACCAGCTTTTTCTCTGTGTGTAGTGTGTGAGCTTGGGGAGGTGAGAGTGTAGATCGGTGTATACATAAAAGCAACCACCCCTGCACGCAAAAAGCTGCATGATATAAAACCAGAATGATTTCTCTCTGTTCTGATAAAGCATCTAAAAATGGCAGGTGTAGCTTTTTGCTGAGAAGATGACAACCTTCTTTGCAGCTGACGTTCAGCCGGCGGTGAGGCTGCACTCTGCAGCGTGCAGGGCAGCCCGTTCTCTGTGGGGTGGCTGCAGAGCTCTCCCTGGCCTGGGTCTGACACCGGGCACGATGCGAGCGGCAGTCAGAAGCCTAGAAAATGTTAGAAATAGAAAGGCAGTTAATTAATCTGCTTGGTCCTGTGCCACTGGGGGAGGGGGAGAGTAGATAATTTCCGAAGTTGAACAAAATTAAACTTCTTTGGGATTTTTTTTTTTAATTTTACTCTTTATGTATCACTGTGCAGGGGAAAAAAAAAATCAGAGCATTGACTGATTAAAATAATGTTTGTGTGAGCTTAGACTGGAAGGGCAAAATAAAACACAGAGAACAGACCCTAAGAACTTACACTTCTCCTTTCATTTTTGTGCTGCGAGTTGGTTTTGTGTTGGTCCCCTAAGCTAAGGGACCCTCAGTCTGGGCCAGAGTGCAGAGCAGGTTTATTGTATAAAACTCTCAGTGCCTTGCTTGATGTGGGGGTGTGGTGCTGTTTGAGGCAGATAACTGGAAGAGGAGTAGAGAATGACAGTGAAAAGCAGGACAGCAGCATCTCCGTAGACTTGTGCTTTCCTCAGCATGCGAACGTGGCTGTTGTGGGAGCTGCTCCGTGCAGTGTTTCACAGGGACCTGGGAAGCAGGTGGATGCTGTGGCCATCTGGGATTTATGCAACTGTGATGACTTGTCTTTGTTTTCAATTTTTATTCCAGAAGAGTTACCATTACTGAAGATTCTTAATGCCAGATAATCAATCTTCTGCCGAATAACCATGAAAGGGACGAGGTAGCTGTCCAAGTGTGAGATAAAAACTGATTTCAATGGATACAAAATATAAAGACGATTTATTTAGGAAGTATGTACAGTTCCATGAATGCAAACTGAATGCCTCTGACAACAAGCAGCGTCCTATTAACGATGAGTATTTGCGAGTGGCAGCGGCAGCCTTACTTTGCCTTCCCAAAATTGATCCCTTTTATAGATTCCGGTTGATAAAATTTTACGAGATGGCTGAAAACTCACTGAGATCTGTGAAATCCTCAAGTTTACATTCTCTTCATAATGCATTCAGCATGCTTGAGACACTTGGAATTAATCTCTTTCTTTACCCCTGGAAAAAGGAGTTCAGGAGTATTAAGGTAAGATATTTTATGTGTCTTAATGAGAACACGAGTTGCATTTACTTTGTTTTAACACACTTCATGCATTTCCTTTAAGGACTTCATTCTCTCCCCCATCTCTTAGCACGTGTGTATTTACCTATGTACAGTTTGTAAACAGAAACCATGGGAAAGTTTCAGTGTAAAATAGGCAGAGTTCATGCAGGTGAGACTATTCCAAGAGTGGAAGAACAAGTACTGTCTGCATTTGTAATGTAACCATAAAATGGAGGAAGAGCTTATTTAAGTTTTTTGTGCAACCTATGCTGTTTTAGTGTCTTAATTTCTACTTGGAGGTGCTTTCACTAGGGTGGGCAGTCAGGTTGTGTTTAAGCTCAACCAAGGTTCGATTTTTTTTTTTTTTATTTTTTTTTTTTTTTTGTCTTGCAACAGCTTGGAACACAAGTACTAACAACCAGTGCCTGCTTTCAAATGGATGCTTTGCTGAGGTTCCCACAAGTTATATGATAATGGTAGAGGAACTTCTCTGAAGGAGTTGTTTCCAAGATATCTTTTATCTGCTTGTCAGTTCTCAGTTAATTCAGTTTTAATTTTAGTGTATTTTCAAATTAGTTACCCATAGCAGGATCTCAGAGTGAAAAGTAGGAGCTTGTATATTGCTCAGCTTGTGTGCTAGCAGTCAGATAGTGAGTTCTCTGTATTTTATCTTTCACCTGCTCTTACATGCTCATTCAAAACTGCTGCAGCATTTTGGTCAAGTGCTGCAGGTGACTTATAAGAACAGTTTTGAGACTTGGAAGCT
The DNA here is from genome assembly GCA_020800305.1 of Porphyrio hochstetteri. Lineage (NCBI taxonomy): Eukaryota > Metazoa > Chordata > Aves > Gruiformes > Rallidae > Porphyrio > Porphyrio hochstetteri. Next base: position 8,586,841 of record CM036921.1, on the reverse strand, counting down.
GGATAAAAGCACTGCTGGTGTAGGTATCTGAAGTCATTTGCTGGTTGTGTGAGCTAGTGATGGGTGCTTATGCTTATTTTTCTTAAAAAGACACTGTTTCACTATTTAACAGGGAATTTGAACATTATTAGGATATTTGAGAGCTCTCAGAGTTTTCTTAGAGGAAACTACCTTTCTTCAAGTTCACTCCATAACTCTTCTTCATCTTTATGCTTAAGTTCTGGCCTTTGAAATGTTGGCTGATCCAACGAGTGTACCTCTTGCTGCGCTGCTGGTACTGGTTTTGGTTGTGCACTGTGGATCCAGTGCCTGTTCTGGGCAGCTGCTCTTGCCTGCCATCCAGAACAGTTTGGACTTGGTTAAGAATGTAACCTTGTGTATGCTGGACACTAAAGGATATTTCAACTCTCACAAGCTCTTTGGTTTTGGGGCTTTTCTTAGTGGAAGCTCTTGACCTAACATAAAATTAAATAAAGCAGACTTGTGAAGTTGCATAATTTTTGTGTGCACACAAAAACCTGCACAACTCAAGCGTGTTTAAAGCTGAATTTGGTACTCCTGCAGTAATTCAGAGTTCCTGTTGTCTCTTGCTAGCCCCCACCTGGGGGCAGTGCATAAAATCTCTGCCTTTTTACCTTTTGTGGTAGACTTGCTTATAAATGGAAAGATGTGTGGTACACATAAATGTTAATGTCAGCATACAGCACAGTGATTGAAATCAACAGGGAGGACATGATGCTGATTGGAATGTCAGTTTGAATGGAAACTCCCCTGTCTGGAGTTTGCCTCATGTGGAACTTCCATCTGCTGAGCAGGTGGGATGCAGAAATGGAGTGCATCTGGCCATGGGAGTTGCATGGGTTCACTGTCATTATTACTGTATTTAATTGTATAGTATCTGTCACATAATTATCTGAACATCTAGTCCACCACTGAATTTGTAACCTAGTGTTCTCCTTTTATTCCCCCCCACCCCCTTAGACCTACACTGGACCCTTTGTTTATTATGTAAAGTCTGCTCTAACTGAAGATGATGTGAGGCAGATTTTGAACTACATGGGCTATGTCCAAGAACTGGGAACAATGTATAAGCTCAAGGAACAGGTTGATGCCATTCAAGTGAAAATGGTGTCATTTGAACTCTTTTTGGCTAAAGTGGAATGCGAGCAGCTTCTTGAAATTCACTTGCAAGTGAAGGATAGAGGTTATTCAGAGACTGATGTCATAAATGAACGGAAAAATAGCAATGAAGATGTAAGGGGCTGCTCAGAGGCCATGAAACGGCGTGCAGAGTGCAAAGAAAACTTAAACACTTCCATGGCACGGATGGTCCTCCAGAAATCAGCGAGTGAACGGGCCTCTAAAGATTATTTCAAGCCAAAGGTGAGCAAGCCTTCTAAATCCGTGGACACATACGATAATTACTGGGAAAGTAAGAAACCACCTTTGATGAGCTCACTGAGTCTCAGGAAAGAACCAATTTTAGTTGATGCAGAAGATGACATTAAAGATGAAATTATCCGTCCGTCACCCTCTCTTCTGACAATGTCAAGCTCCCCACACGGGTGTTCAGATGAATTCTTGCCAACTTCATCTCATCACAACGGCATGCTAAGAACAAATGTCCCTTACAGCTCCTATTTTTCTGCTCAAGAGGACTTAGATTTGTATACTGATCCTGATTCTAGAAGTATGTTAAATTTTAAAAGACAAGAAGCTATCAAGCCTGATGTGTGGCTGTTAAAAAATGATGCCAACCCTGTTTACCACAAACGCACCCACCTAGCCAAAGAGACTGCTTCCCTCAAGTGCCAGAACTGTGGCATACCGTGTGGCACTTCCATTTGCCAAAAGTGTGACAATCTATTCAACTCTAGGCAGGAATATCCAGCAGTGAAACAGAGCACCTACTCAATCAAACCACTTCCAAACGATGGCTTGTCTCCTGCGTCTGCTTTAAGGGAGAAATCTCAGTACACGTCACAGACTCAGAGTCAAGAGAGAGCTGCTCAGTTTGGTTCCAAATCCAAACCTTCGGGCACCTCGCGCTGCGGCTTTTGTAACCGCTCTGGAGCTGCAAACACTTGCACCTTCTGCTCAAAAGTCTCATGTGACACTTGCCTCAACGCTTACTATTATGATCCCTGCTGTAGAAAAAGTGAGCTTCACAGGTTCATGCCTAACAATCAGTTAAACTACAAATCATCCCAGCTGTCCCATGTAGTGTATAGATAGGCTTGGTTAGTCTTTTGGAGGGGAAGGAAATGGGGAGGGGAAGGGCTATCCTAACTAATGTACTGACTCCACTGATAAGAAAATACACTGACCTCTTAGGAAAATGGCATGTCCAAATATTTGGAACCATGGTTTGGTGATCAGGTGCCAGTTCTTGATTTTTGTGGCTTCATGGATGCTGCAGATACATTCAATTTCATGCTGCTATAATTTAGGTAACGCCTAAACAATCATTACTTTTCAATTTCAATGGGGGAGAAGAACACGTTTTTCTTTGAAACTTGGCAGCTGTTGCATTTAGAAAAGTGACATCGCACCTTTCTGTTCCATTGCAGTCATCTCCTTGCCCAAATAAAATCATGCAAGGCTTGAGAATAAAATGTAAAAATTAAGATCCTCATTTTCTATGAGTGATTGCTGAAGCTACTGCCGGTTTTTTGATAGAGTGTGACTTTAAAATGTCCGAGAAATACGTGAATGGCGTGTTTTGCCAACAAGGACTCTTTTCTGGAGTGTCTGCATTTCTTGATCTCCAAAATGCAAACACCACAACATCTTTTCCTTCTGTCTTTCTGTTTCTTCCTTCCCCCTTTGTGTCCTGGTTGTTTATCTCAAGCTTATACGACCCAAATCTGGACAAAATGTGCTTTATTTTCTGGTGTTGCCAATATCATCCTGCTGTTTTTCTCTGTATGGTATTTTTAACAAGGTGAACCTGTATTCATGTCACTTAAATGACACCTAGAGTGTTGTCCTTCCAGATGAGTACTCATTTTCTTTACCTTCTGTTGCACATGTATTAAGTACTGTTCTTTGTACTGTAAATAGGTAATTTGGAAACAGTTTATTTTTAATAAATATTTAATATGTTGAGTTCTTAAAAGTGGTAAAATCATTATAACTATGAAGTCTCTCTGGGTTGTTTGTTCAGGTGACACTTTGTTTTTCCTTGTACTGTATTTCATAGCTTATTATAGTCACTGTGGCAGACTGGTGTTCTTGGCTCTGATCAATTTTTTCATTTTTAACCTGACATTATTTTCCCTCTGACGAGGCTGCCACTAGTCAAGTGGAGTCTTGTCTACGAATTGCAGGAGTTTGGTTCTCAGTGCACGCTTTTCCTTTGTGGTTATGGAAATTATAAGTATAAATGTTATGCTTGCTTCCAAATTCACTGCGAAGTCTGTAGTGTAGTCCAGCAAGTAAAGCACTGGCCTGGTTAAAAATCAGAGCTCATTTGTGACTTCTGTTCAAGTAAACCCATCAGTTATGGATGTGAATCAGATAATAATAGTTATCTGTATTACTGTAGCACATAGGAACCCTAGCCGAAAACCAGGACTCAGTTGTGCTAGGCTCTGTACAGTTTGACCCCCAAACAGCACCTAATTATGAATAGGCTTTAGGTTTTTATTAAAAAGAAACCCACAAGAATCCTTCTAATGTCTTATGCCAACTAGCTAGTTAGAGCAAAGTGTTGGGCATCCTAATCCGATGTGCAGAACTAAATGTGTTTTGAAACAACTGTAAAGAACTCTAGCTGAGATGTTAAACTATGTAGTTCACTTTGCACTGAAATTACTCACGTAGGGTTTGTGGGGTTTTTTAAAACATTGTGAGGGTCTAGGCTTCTAAACTTCAATGTCCATTGATCCCTGTGTGACAGAAACATGCATGAATGATCATTTGTCTTACACTTTTTGGGTGGGGGGAGGGCTTGAGTTAGGTAGAGGGGGGGGAATATATAGGCTAATGTTGTAAAATAGCTAAAAGAATTTTAGCCATAAATGGGTGCCAGAAGTATTATGGAAATGAGATGAAACCCGAGTCTTACAGAGGGCTGAGAACAATAAGTTACTGTACAGTTTGCACTAAGAAACAAAGTGAATGGTGTGTGTTTAGCAATCAGGGAACTTTCTGAATCGAGCGACTGCAACTGAGTAATGTCACAGGCAAGTCTTGCCTTGCTGACCCACAGGGCTGGGGTGGATACTGTCTAGGTGAATGATTTTAAGGTTTTCAAAATCTTGTATGTTTTTTATAAATATATATATATAAATATGACACAAATGTAGATACGTTATGTATATAGTGGAGAATTTAAAAAAACAATTTTGCTATTAAACTACAGTTCAAGGGTGGTTTTCCTTTCAGTGGTTACTTTGGTTTTGTTCCTCTTCTGAATTGTCACGCCTGTTTGGCTGCTATACAGTGTATCTCCTAGTTCACTAGTTCAATTTCCATATAGCTGCTCACACTACATTGAATAACTAAAACTGTGATGCCACGTAATTTTTACGGTGAACATAGCAGGGACTATACTTGCTTTGAAAAAGAGAAAAGTCCTGTATATATATGTCATGGAATACTGTAGTACAAAACTGTGTTGAATTGAAGTGATACCATGCTCTATTTTTGTGTATCTTACTGTATGAGGTTGCTGTGATTGATACAGTAAAATATATGCTAATTTAAAATGCAGGTGGTTTGCATCTGATTTGTTTAAATTAATTCATGTTTTGAAGGAATTTAAAAATAAAGAGGCCTTTAAGAAAAGGCTTAACTCTTTTCTTAAAGTTGAGTGCATGTAGCTGTCTGTTTTGCATGCAGAAATGACTTGGTGCACAAAGGTAATCTTGGGGGCAAAATGGGCAAGTGTGTATGTATCATGAGCCTCGGCTTTGTGGAGTTGGATGTACTGCCTGCAGAATGCAGAGCTTTTTTTTAATTTTTAAAAAAAATCCCCTTTATTTTCAAGTCTTAGCAGCATGACTCAGTTTGTTCCATAAGAGCATGTAAGCCAATATGTCAGCAGTCTGCAGCAGACAGACTAACGTGGGGTGGGGAGCAGGGTTCATGTGCGATGTGGAGCTAACCTACATTGATTTAACAGCCTTGACTCTTGATGCTGTACATGCTCTTCCTAACTAGCTTCCTGGTGTAAGCTGCATCTCGCAGAGGATGTGTGATGCTACTGATGTACTTCTTGGCACTTCAGTTAGGCCTTCTGGCTCCTTTTTCATCCCGCTACCTCTTGAGCAGGAGAATTTATCTAAAGTTCCAAACTAGATCATTTTTTGCATTTGTTTTTTATGTTGAAGCACATCAAGTGAACGCTTAGAAGTGCCTGAAGTGCCATTTCTACAAGTCTTCCAGTCTCTTGAGGTTACTGGGAGAATCAGGGTTGATTATAAAATCTGGCTCAAGGTAACTAAAATATTCTTGCAGGAAATCTTACCTTACACCGCCGTGCTTCTCGTGCTGATGTATTTCTGGTGCAACAAGACTTTATACTGTCTTCTGATGTTTCTGATTACAGACCTGTAAGTGTACCTGCTGCATCTTTTGCTCTCAACAGAAGTTTGAAGATGGTCAAACAGCTTAGGTTCAACAGTTTGAACCCACAGCTGCTTAAATTTATTTTTTCTGGAAGACAGTGGTGGATTACAAGCATTTGGTAGATGTTGCCAATTATGCTGCAGTATCATTTAGGGGAGAAGATTCACCTTTCCAGTACTGGTTTAGAAATAGGAGCTAATCTGAGCATGGTGATAATTGGTATGTTGCCAGAGTGACTGAGAGAAAAGCAGGAGGTGACTGCAAGTTAAGGCATCGTGTTGATGTACCTGTTTTGGCTCCAATTTAGTTACTTCTCTAGAATCAGTGGGAGTTAATTAGGCCTTTTAGCATGGCCGTTACTGTGGTATCTAAGCAGCAACTGCATTGGGCTACAAACGTTCCTGACTGTTACTTGTGAAGGATGGTCCCTGCTTCCTTCTGAAAATCATGAGATGTGGTCGTGCTTGCCTGAAGATTCTAAGTACGTAAATGTCTTAGAGCTCCTGTATAAAATTAAGTAAAATTGGGCACTGCAGTTACTTTTAATTACTTTTTTCCTACAGTTGATCATATTTCCCTAGAAAGTATTTTCTACAACTTGCCTTGCCAGTCTGAAAGTGTAGGGGCAGGGAATAAGTAATTAAGTGGATTTCTGGTTGTGTACTCCTACACCCCACCGCGAATAACAACCTCACCGGGCAGCCTTGTGCACTGAGCCACCGTGTGAAGAGGGACAGACTAGTACATCGCATCTCCTTGCCCAGTGCCTAGAGGAAGGCAAAAGGTGAATGTATGTGAGAAGGCAGCGGCTCTTCTACCTCTCAAACCCTGCAGGCATGCCACATGATCGAAGCTCTTCCATCTGAGGAGAGGTGTAGGAGAGCCAGGGAGCAGCTGCTTTGCTTGACAGGCTTGCCATACAGATTTCAATGTGCTAATGTGTGGAAAGCAAGGCTGTTCCTTACAGCGTTGGAAATTTCTTGGCATTTTTATACTGTGGGGTGGGTCCTTGGTTCAGGCTGAGAGCTGGAGCCCTGTGGTAACCCGTGCAGCACCGGAGGTGTGTGGTGTGCTGATGGGCAGCTGCCTGCAGCCAGACTGCGCCAGAGTCAGGAGGGACGTTGGTAATACCAGGCAGAGCCCTGGGCATGGAGACCAGTAACCAGGAACAGCAGTGCCCACAGTGGAGCAATCCTTACAATTCCTCTGTGTGCCCTCTTGCCCTGCTTCTGCTGCTTTCACAGTGTGAGACAGGCTATGTGAGCTCTGGCATTGCTACAAGCTGTTGCTGTTTTGGGAACTGCTGCCCTGACCTCTGCAAAAGAAAGGATCTCATCTCCATAGGAGTCCCTGCAAGGAGGAGGGGAGACGCTGTCTTGCTCGGGGACAGTGGGATGCTTCTGGTTGGTTTCTGCTCTTTGGTAAGGCCGAGTTGCTCCAAGCTTTTTCAAATGCCAGCAAAATGCTTCCCTGATCTGGGCTGTGCTGCTACAGATGCCTTCCTGGAGAGCTGGGTTTGCTGTTTGCTTACCCTGAGGAGCAGCAGGGTCAGAGGCCGTGATTGCTGCTGGTTCACCCCTGCAGTCAGCTGCCCCTAGTCCTGACCCTCTCCCAGCTGCCAGCAGCGGCTCTGTCTGTCTGTTGTGGTGGTAGAGGCGAAGGGGCTATGAAAATCTTCCTGACACCCCACAGCTCCCTATGTTGCCTGTGCTTCAAGCCGGGCACGGACTTCCACTGAACTTGGAAAGGCTTAGTGCAGAAAGAGGTGGGCAGGTGGAAATGTTCCAGATAAAAATGAAACAACCTGCTCTGATTTTCTTTCTTTTTTTGTTTCCTTAGCATCAAGAAGAAATTTCTCTTCCAGCATTCAGAATCTAGGAGGCACTGAAGTCATGTTGCAGGGAACTGCAGGTGAGGTTAGAGGTTGTTTTAATTACTGATTTTTCCTATTGGTGGGATCTTTTCTTAGTGCTGCAGACCCTGAGTGCAAGCGTTGGTAGTCCTGGTACTTCAGTCTGGGCTCTAGCATAGCAGAGGATGTGAAATACCTTCTGACTTGGGTATTACTACCTGTTTGTTTTTCCTCTCTTATACTGGGCTTCTAGTTAATTCTGTGTTGTGCAGTTCACTGCATCGAAGGCAATGCTGCAGCTCCAAGTAGCTTTAAGTAAAGCAGGATCAGACCTGCAGTGTGTGGCTGACAACTTGCATGTGGCAGCTGCTTCTGCTGTTGTGGGTGTGGGGCTGTCATGCTTCCTGCTTTAGAAATCATTCTCATGATAGTCATACTGTTCTGAGATTTTTTTTTTTTTCATCTTCAACCTGCTTTAAAAAGAGAAAAAGAAAAACCAACCCACAACTGTTCAGCAACTCCTTAGTGAAAAATGTCGCTTTCCTCCAGAGTAAGTAAAATCTGTGCTGTATCTTTGAGTGCAGCATGCTCTGACTTAACTGCCTCGCCTGAGATTTTCAGACCAGCTCTCTGAAGCATGGCCAGTACTGGTGAACTGACTTCACCTGGGCAGTGGTGTCCGTGTGTCTGTCCAGCACTGCATGCGGGTAAACTCTGCTCCGTGCTTTACCTTCCAGTCAGGCAGGACTGAGCTGCTGCAGCGACCCAGTTGTGGATCCTTGCCAGTGGCATGTGTGAACCCCAAACCCTAATAAATGAGCTGTTAATCAAAGTAGCTGCTCCCAACCTGCAGGTCTGTAAAGGAGCTGCCTGTTTACATGTCCTCGTGCACTTATGCTAACTAGTGTACTCACGGTGAACCTTCTCATGAGGCAGCTCCGTGGTGGAGAGGAGAGGGGAGACCTCCTCTGCTCCTGTGTGTCTTGCTGGTGTGTCCCTTCACTGCTGGGAGCAGTGGGTGTGCGTGTGGTCCCACAGCGGGGCCACCGGAGCTGGTAGAAGCTCACTGATCAATAGCACAAATCGGTGTGGTGCCTTAAAGGGCACAGAGGAACCTGTTAGAGACTGACATTAGCGTGGGGTTGGAGGATCTCCTGAAGAGCTGAGTCCCAATGTGAAGCTTGCTCTGCAGCCCTGGGTGGAGCGTGGCTGGGTGGGAATGCTGAGTACAACCCCTGGAAAAAGCTCCGTAGCTGTTCCTGGCAGTTGCTGATGCTAGAAGGCAGCAGGCACCTGACAGTGTCTTGAGGGCTGGGTTGGGACATGTAGGTGGGGTTGTCTAACTCTGAAGTGATGGGGTTTTTGTTTGGCTGGGTGTTTTTTACTATGCTCCATTACAGCCAAGCACACAGTGGAGCCTGTATGGAGAACGTTGTGTTGTGACCTAAAAGGGGACGGTGGAGGGAATCGTCAGAATGCTGCTGATGGCTGTCTCCAGGCCTGGCAGCACCCATGCCTGGGTGTGCTCCAGGAGGGTGGCTGTGCAGACCTGCTGCCCGCAGCTAGCATGAGTTGTCTTGGTGGCAGAAGAGGACCATGACGCCATCTGCCACATCGCCTCTTCAGAACCAGCTTCCTTGGGCTGCATTGCTGGGGTTAGACACTAGCCTTTCTGCCTGGAGGGGTGAGCTGAGTGCTGCTGTGAAACACCTCCCTGGGAGCTCAGTTTGCCTAGGAAAGGGCTGGTGGAGGTGGCTCACTCATGGGTCCTGGGATGTGCCCTGAGGGGAGAATGCTGTTTCCATCTCTTCTTGCTTTAACCTTGGTTCCTGGCCCTAAAATGCAAACCTGCTCTAGCATCTTCTCACACAGCATTAAATGAGAAGAGGTATTCTTATAGCTGTAACAAACCTGTTTTATAAGTTGGCTTTGGGCCATCTCAGCAGAAACCAGTGGGCTGTGTGCATATGCTCTGCCTCTCCATTTGAGGGGAGAGTGGGGAGAGGGGCTTTGTTCCCCACGCTGCGCCTCTCACTCTGGGAGAAGTAAAGCTGCTCTTAGGGCAACTACTATTGCTTCTTCTGCTCTGAGTAAATTCTCTTACTCTCCAGACCTTAATGACAGAAGTTTCTCTGAGAGGTATTCCCCATGCTAGGAAGGGGAATGAACATGCATGTGCATTTTCTCTGCTTTGCTGCAAAGTCATGTGCAATAGCTATAGATGGCACTCTGGTATTGGTTACTGCTTGTGCCTAGCTGCTGCAGGGCTGGGGACAGAGCATGGCAAGACTCTGTCTTGGGAGAATGAGATCAAGTTGGCTGGCTTCTAAGAGAAGGTTTATGTATAGCTTCTGGAGCGAATGCACAGCGTGGGCAGAGCTGTAGTTAAGGGTGGGAAGGGCAGAAATTAGCTTTAGGAAGAAGATAAATCCTAGTGATGGAACAGCATCATAGAGGAATGAGGTTTTCTGCTGTACAGATTATATAGACAGTGCTTCAGTGTAGGTAACACGGTATCTTTGGTCTTGTGTTGATCAGGATTTAAGGCAACTGTCCCTCATTTAAGGGGATGTTCTATTCGGTGTCTGCCAAGGCTTTCCATGCCCTAAGAACTGGTGCTGGTGGTGCCTGCCAGTGCCAAAGGGACAGGTTGGCAGTGCCTGCGCTGCTCAGGGGTTTGGCCATCCTGCTGTTGCTCTAGGACAGAATTGGGGGGCTGTTAGCCAAGCTGAGGGTGCTGTTAGGCTCTGTCTCCCTGCCTAGGTCTCCAGTTCAGCCTGTGAGCACAAAGTCTTTTTGTGTAAATCAGCAAAAGAAATGAGATTTGGTGTGGGTGAGTACTTGGGGGCACAGGGGTGTTTGCTCTGTGTGCGGCCCTTGTCCTGCTGGTCTTACATCTTTGGAGTTTGTTCAAACTTAAAAGCTGCTTTACATGCACAGTCCATCTTGGGGATGCCTTTCTTACTCCTGCATTTTAATATCCAGGTAGAGCAGCGCTGATTTATTTGAAATGCATCCTCTGCCCTAGAGATCACTGCCAGGCTCTGAAGTCTCCCATGTCCAAACCTGCTGTTCGCTTGGACTCTTCAGTGACTCCTGCCTGTTCCAGGAATCAAAGCCTGAGTCACTTCCCACTGTGACTCGTAAAGTCTTGGACTATTTAGAGGTATATCAAAAATTAGAAGAGTGTCTTCTGGCAGCATCAAAGCCTGTGGTGTTTGAGTCTTTGATGTGAAGGTTTCCCCTGCTTGGAGAAGAGTTCATTGTGATGCTGTGAAATAGAGCGTGATGACTGTGCTGCTGAGCACACGACAGTGAGCACTATGTGCTGCTCAATAAAGTAACGCTCCTGTCCAAGAGCTGTGTTTCATAAGGGAGAGGGAAAGCACACTATGCAGATCCTAGTAGCTCACACCTAAAACTTCTGGCACAGACTTGTCTTTAGTGTAATTCTACTGCCTGCAGCTGGAGTTAAATTCTTTCTTTCTGGCTCAGTGCTTAAAACGCAGCGGGTTAAATGTTGCAGTGGGCTGGGTACCTTTGGAGCCTGGTGTCTGGCTGGCCTTGCTCTGCAGGGAGTTTGGTGAGCAGCATCAGGGTTGAGACAAGAAGAGACGGTGTGTGGCCATCTTTCTACTTGGGGTTAGCTGTAGTACAATAGGAAGCCAAGGAAGAAAAGCTGTTTTCCATTAACACATGTTGGAATTTACTTTAAAAACTGTGAGGTCTATAAACATGATGCAGGGGAAAGAAGGATGAGAGATCCTAGGAAACAGCATAGAGCTGCAGAAGTGTAAAACCTGTGGGACTTTTCCACCTGGAGTTCTACCCACTAGGAATGATCAAACCTGAATGTTCCTTGTTGTAGTACAAGCCTAGGGCATGGTCACTGTGTTTTGTTTCTTGGCTGCTCCTGGGTTTGTAGGCTCAGGGCGGGTTGTAGGCAGGCATCTTCTGGTACTTCTCAGTGCTCAATTTAAAAATGTTCTTTTTCCTTTTGTTGTGCTCCCTGCTTCTCTTCAACAAGCTCAAAGCCTGTTGGCAAAATTACTTTTACTGAGCTCAAGTAGGATGCTCGCATGTCTTGGGAGTGAATATAGGTTTGACACTGATTTGATTCTGCTTTTTCTGCCTGCAGCTTATCACTCAAGCTCTCCAACGAAGGACTTTATTTCCTTGGTCAAATATTTTCCATATGACTAGATAATAGCTAGAGGCAGTGATTTTTCTGCCAGTGCTTGGCACTGGGTTTTCTGTTCAGAAATTGTATGGCCATCTGAAAAGTAGTCCTAAAAACAAGCACAGCATAAAATGAAGTGCTGAGGTATTTTTATTTCCATGGCACTTAAAATTTGTCTTTCCCCCCCAGAAAAGCTTGAAGTCGCAGGGAGGTTCAGTTATTGTCAGCAGACACCTTCCCTGTCAAGCTGAAAGTCATGTCCCAGTTTCTCCATTTGTTCTCCCTGGGACGTGGTGCTTGTGAGAGGCGACGGCTCAGCTGCTGGGGACACCCAGATGGCACCAGCTCCCCGGCGAGCTGCCACTGAGCAGCTATTCCCTGATGCCATGATGTTTGCCCTGGAAGCAGCTCCATGAGGAACGGCTCAGTCAGCAGCATTCCCACTAGGAGCAAGCAGAGAGCTTCTCATGTGGGCTTGTGATTAGGGAAAATCGTCTGCTGGAAACCTGTTTGAGATGCACAACCAGCTCATGGACCAGTTGCTGACATGGTTTCACACTGAAAACACCATAACCTGTGGGCTGGTTTCACGCTAGCAGAGGACCACTGATTCCAGTGGGTTAGCCCTGGTCTGTACAACAGGAGGAGGAACTGGTGGGACAGCAATAATACTAGATAAAACCGCAGGTGTGAGAGGCTTATTAAAAGCTAATAATGAGTAGAGAAATGTGGGAAAGAAATTACCCCAGTGCAAAAGAGCAGACTGAGTAGGGAGATAACAGGAGAAAGTTTCTGGCCTGACAGGCCTTCAGAGAGGAGGAGAAAAAATTGTCTTGAAAATTGAGCCCGATAACGAAGTGGTGTTTAAAGACTCTACATGCAAAAATGACTTTTCCTTGAAATACTAGTTGTACATTCTAATGCAGAAACAGCTAGATAGTAGCAAAGGAAGTCGGTAGATTTCAAAGGGAATATTAATTAGGAACAGTTTGAAAGTTCAGCCAAAGATCTATTTAAATTGATGCATTTCTAATGGCAATTAATCTGCCGTGTCTTTTCTAAAATAAAGTAACGTGATAAGATACCGAGTCTGCATGTGTTCAGAGTAGACTTTGGAAACTAGAAAAGAATAAAAGTAGAGTTGAAGGAATTCATGTTGCCTTGTGAAATGGCTGGTCTGTGCTGCTGCCTGGTGCGGGGCTGGGCCTGAGCTGGATGTGCAGCCCTGCCTGGCAATGCTGCGCTCAGGGCTGGTGCATGATGCAAGGTCTCTTGTCTTTCCACCATGTTTTGAGCAATGAGATACTGTTTAAGACACGTGTTAGCACAAGCTGTATGCTTAGGGGAGTAGTACCTTGCAGTGTTGTCAGCGTGGTAGCTAACTTTCAGTTCCCTTGGGAGGAGCAGGTAGGACTGGGAAGAACCCAAGTACGCAGCTTTTGGAGAAGAGCGGAGTTGATATTGGGACATCCATGTGTGATTGAGGCTGGGAAGGAAGGGAGGAAGGAAGGAGATTGAACAATACACAGTTTTCTGGTTATATGCTTGCGCCTCTCTCTGATCTCATGTAACGACCCTTTGTCAGCTGCTATATATTGCTCAGAGCTGCATTTGATTTATGCCAGTTGGGAATCTAGTCCATAATTCCTAAGGATGAAGCCTTATTCACCACTACAGAGGTTATATTTCTTGGCATGTCATCTCACAGGCGTGGGGACTTTGACCAAACAACAGCACACGGGTCTCCATGCGCTTCTGTTTGCCTGTCTTGAGCGAGCTCTATCTGTCATACGGCCACGTGGCATTTGCCATCTGAAGCACCATGTACAGCAACCGACACCCCTGGGGGCATCTGGAAGAGCAAAAGGCACTGAGGAAATCAGCCTTTGGAGTTCTTAATGAAAAAGAGGGCCTTGTGGAATAGTTTAGTAAAGTGATAGTTTAAAATACTAAATTTGTCCTTTCCTGGACCAGACCCAGATTCTGGCACTGACGCACCTCTGGCAGTAGGATTCCGCTCCTGCCTGCGCGTGTTGAGGGCTCTGAGGCCCTGCCAGTGCTGGGCACACCAGTTCCACTTTGCAGTGAAGATGTGTGAGACATGGTGAATGTTAATGGGTCTGTGTGCATGCCTGCAGAGATTTGGCAGAAAATTAAGACTTACAGGCCCAAGGCGTTCCCGTCTTTTCAGTTTTTGTGGGAAAAGCAGGTGGGTAAGTGGCCTTAGGGGATGTCACAGTCGAAAGGTGTGAGGAATGGCTGACCTAGGACATGTTCTTTGAGCTAGGATGTGCTCTTTGATCTCACCACATCTGCTCCCTTTGAGAGAGCTTCAGGAAACACACTGGCCCTTTCCACTGTCCCCACAGCTCTCAGCCCTTACCATTTTCTCTGTACTGATGTTTAAAGGCAACTTGTGCTTGGGTTTTATGCCCTGCTTTCCAGGCTTTTGCCTGATCTTAGGAAAGTAACCCCAAGGCACATGCTAACCCTGAGCTCCCAGCGTTAAAGCCAGCTCCAGGTCTTTCAGCTTGTTGCTCCACGGCTGTTTGTCCCACTCCCCTCTGTTTCAATCTCTTCACAGAAGTTTGGCTGCTGAGAAAGGGGTGAGATGAGCTCTTCGTGGCCAGGGAAGGTGGAGAGGGAACATCCTGGTTACTGCGCTGGCTGTTTCCTCGTGGCTGACATTGGGTGGGATCCAGCCCTGGGGAGCTCCTGGGGATGCTTTGCAGTGTCCTGTCTAGGGCTGTGGAACTCAGCTGGGCTGAGTTAGAGAGTCTTGGAAGCTAAGGGTTAGATGCTGGCCAGCTGGACTTTAGGTAGAAGGCAACATTCAAAGCACAGCGGGCAAGTGGGATGTGAGAAGCCAGGATACACGGGCACTGGGAATTGTGGGTGGCATTGAAAAGCCAAATGCAAGCACAGAAACGTGTCTTTTAATACATATTTCCATTGCAGCCAGAAGCACAAATTGTGAGGGGGGAAGTGCATCTCGAGCAGCATATGTGTTATCTCATGCCTCCATCTAAGTATACAAGCATGGGATTAATGTCTGTTTAACATAAAGCTGAAAGTTTGGTGTACAGATGGTAGGAAGTTGGGCAACAGCGTGTAGCTTGTAGCATAGATCTGTTTTAAATGAATGCCATCACCTAGCGTTGTTTCTCACAAAGTGTTACCCTTCAGGTCCATCCCTAGCCCACTTGCAAAGATGCTGAGATGCCTCTTCCACACAGGCATGCTTGGGAAATTATACACCAGGGCATCTGACCTCAGTCAGGCCAGGTAAGACAAATCTAGTGTGAGAAATAGAAGTTGACACAACTCAGCCCATGTGGCTAAATCTTGTCAGACAAATACAGTGGGGTTTCTCCCCCCTTTTTGGGTGGCAATGCAGCACACAAACTGGAGCACGGGAAGCTGCCCCTCATGCCCAGAATAGAGCTGTCTCTTAGGGAGCTTCCCTTCCTCCAGCTGCCAGCACTGGCCTGCACAGTGGAGATGGTGTTTGCATCTGTGCAAAGCCTTTTGCGGCCTGCAGATACCCTCGGTATCGGACACAGCTGCTTGGACAGGTCTCCAAGTCATTAATCCAGGTGAGTACCCAGAGAGTCTTTTCCCCTTTGTCTCTGCACTTGCTTGTCCCCTGAATACCTCCATGGGCTTATTTTTCATCTGCTTGAAGGACAAGGCTCCTTTCAGCTCCCTAGCAGTGCAGGACACAGCAGTGTTTGGCTCAGGCAGCTGGCTGGCCCTGAATTTTGGTAGAGCTAACTTTGATCTCCTCCGCCACTTAATGGGGGCTATCCCGTGGGCTACGCTGTTTGAAGGAATGGGAGCCTGCGAGAGCTGGCTAGCATTCAAACAGCACTTCTTCCAAGCACAGGAACGATGCATCCCTTTGAGGAGGAAATGGGGAAAGAGAGGCAGAAGACCTGCATGGATGAACAGGGAGCTATTGAGCAAACTCAAAGAGAAGCAGAAGATCTATGAATCGTGGAAAAAGGGTCTGAGCACCTGGGAAGAATACAGGAATGTGGTCAGGGCCTGTAGGGATGCAACTAGGAAGGCTAAAGCCCTCTTGGAAATTAAGCTGGCAAGGGACATAAAGGATAATAAAAAGGGGTTTTTTAGACACGTGAACAGTAAGAGGATGTCCAGGGATAATGTAGGTCCCTTGCTGAATAAGGAGGGTGTCCTGGTTACGGGGGATGCTGAGAAAGTGGAGATATTGAATGCCGCCTTTGCTTCGGTCTTCACTTCAAAGGCCCCCCGGGACCCACAGACACTGGATGAGAGTAGGACTGATTGGGAAATGAAGAATTTCCCTCTGGTTCAAGTAGGGGAGGTCCAGGAGCGGCTCAAAGGGATTAATGCACACAAATCCATGGGCCCAGATGGGTTACATCCACGTGTGCTGAGGGAGCTGGCGGAGGTGATTGCTGAGCCGCTCTCTATCATCTTCGACAGGTCTTGGAGGACAGGAGAAGTGCCTGAAGACTGGAGGATAGCCAATGTCACTCCAGTCTTTAAAAAGGGCAAGAAGGAGGAACCTAGTAACTATAGGCCAGTCAGCCTCACCTCTGCCCCTGGAAAGGTAATGGAACAGCTTGTTCTGGATGCCATCTCCAAGCAATTGGAAGAGAAGAAGGTCATGAGGAGTAGTCAGCATGGATTCACTAAGGGGAAATCGTGCTCGACCAACCTCATAGCCTTCTACGATCTCATGACAGGCTGGGTAGATGGAGGGAGAGCAGTGGATGTCATCTACCTTGACTTCAGCAAGGCCTTTGATACTGTCTCCCATGACATCCTGATAGCAAAGCTGAGAAAGCATGGGATAGATGAGTGGACAGTGAGGTGGGTTGAGAATTGGCTGTCGGACCGAACCCAGAGGGTTGTGATTCGTGGAGTAGAATCTGACTGGAGGCCTGTTACCAGCGGTGTTCCCCAGGGCTCAGTGTTGGGTCCAGTCCTGTTTAATATCTTCATTGACGATCTTGATGAGGGAATAGCATCCACCCTCAGCAAGTACGCCGATGATACAAAGCTGGGAGGAGTGGCTGACACGCAGGAGCACTGCGCTGCCATCCAGAGAGACCTTGACAGGCTGGAGAGCTGGGCAGGGAGAAACCAGATGAAGTTCAACAAAAGCAAGTGTAAAGTCTTGCACCTGGGAAGGAACAACTGTTTGTATCAGTACAGGCTGGGGGATGACCTGCTGGAGAAGAGCTCAGTGGAGAAGGACCTGGGGGTCCTGGTAGATGACAGGTTGGCCATGAGCCAGCAGTGTGCCTCGGTGGCCAAGAGAGCCAATGGGATCCTGGGATGCATCAGGAGGAGTGTAGCCAGCAGGTCAAAGGAGGTGATCCTCCCTCTCTACTCTGCCCTGGTCAGGCCCCACCTGGAGTATTGTGTCCAGTTCTGGGCTCCTTGGTATAAAAAGGACAGGGATCTCCTGGAAAGAGTCCAAAGAAGGGCTACGAAGATGATTAAGGGCCTAGAGCATCTCCCCTACGAGGAAAGGCTGAGTAAGCTGGGACTGTTCAGCCTTGAGAAGAGAAGACTAAGGGGGGACCTAATCAAAGTTTATAATTATCTGAAGCAGGGGATGCAGGGGGAATCAGCCAGCCCCTTTTCAGTGGTCTGTGGGGATAGGACAAGGAGCAATGGCTGCAAGTTGGAGCATAGGAAGTTCCGCACCAACATGCGGAAGAACTTTTTCACAGTGAGGGTGACTGAGCACTGGAATAGGCTGCCCAGGGAGGTGGTGGAGTCTCCTTCACTGGAGATATTCAAGACCCGCCTGGACGCCTATCTGAGCAATATGAGCTAGGGAGCCTGCTTTGGCAGGGGGGTTGGACCCGATGATCTCTCGAGGTCCCTTCCAACCCCTACAATTCTGTGATTCTGTGATTCTGTTCCTCGTGGCTGCTCCTGCCCTGGCAGTCAGACCCATTCAGAGGCTGTGCCATTTCTAGTCACTCTCAGATTTGTGGCCGTGTCCCTGTTTGCACAGGAGGTTGAATTTCCACCTGGCAGTGTGCTGTTAGTGGGCTGCTGGGGCTGCAGGCTCCTCTGCACGTTCGCCCTGCCTGCTTGCACCATCCCCCCACTCCTCCCTTGCTCTGCTCCCCACTCTCCGTGCTGCCACGCTGCTGCTCACCTGCTCAGGAGGTGGTGGAAAGGACTCATGTCAGACACAGTGGGAAGGTCAAGGCCACCTGCAGAATCTCCATCTTCCCTGGCCAACACAAAGTGATTATTCAAGCCTCTCTCGAGTGGATAGTTTTGATACCGTGTTCTTTGAGCACAGTACCCTCAGAGCTGTTTTGCCACTTGGGCCCTGGATCTGTGGTCCCTGGATCTGTGGTCCCTGTCACTCTCCTGGCTCGGTTACTGATGGCAGCAATTTGCAGCGTGTGCCGCTTTGTTCGGCAGGAACAGACTAGGAGTACAAGAGAGAAAAGTATTCCTGTCCTCTGTGTGGGAGATGGAGCTTCCAAATCTCTGCACACCGGTGTTGGCATTGATTCATGGTTCTGTGGACAGCTCTGTCATTTGCATACAAACGACTGCTTCTTCCAGGCCTCACTGCTCAGGCTGGAGCTGGGCTTGTGTTCGTGCTGTGGAACGTGTTCCCAATCTGTATCTGTCACTGCTACTTAATGAAAAAGCTAAACATTGCTTCCCTTGCAGGCTCCTCTAATGGTTCCATTTTAATTTTGTGTGTTACTGGCTGATTTTTTCTATTTAAACTATGGTAAATAAGTCAGTCTTGTGACTGACTGTAGTGGTGTGTTGTCCATCCTGCCTCTTCATCCATCGGTGCTTTTATCAGTGGTGGAAGTGCTCACAGAGGCTCCTGGATAACCTCCTCTGATTTTAAAATAAACCAGTTGTACCACCCAGGCACTGAAATCCAGCACATCCACAAGTGACCTCCCAGCTGTAGTGCTGCAAAAATCCTAGAGGGAAATCTGAACTCCATCACCCCTTCACTTCTTAAAAACCAGAGAAATACATGGAAAGAACCAGTAACAGTTTGGGGACGTGGGAGGACCATGCGATAAAACTGGCGCCTGCTGCCTTAGCAATGGATCAGCAACAAGGGAAAGCTTAATAGCATTTTATATAGCTGCAGCAGCTTGTGGATGCATGTAGCACATCCATAGAGCTTTCTGTTCAAAAGGCAGAAGCCTCTGTCAATGAAACAGCCATGATGGACTGGAAAGGTGCTTGGTTCCCTCTCTGAGCATCCAGTGCATGGAGAAGCACTCTCAGCCCAGTCACTGGTGCCAGCATGACCATCTTGCCATGGGTCACAGGCTGGGAGAAGCAGCTGGGGCCTCCAGAGCCTGGGCTGAATTCCAGGCTGCAGGTGAATTGTGGCGAGTTGCTGATGGACACAGATGTGGCCCTCGGGGTGCTGGGCAGGGATGTCGTTCGGGTCTGGCTGAAGGGATCACCCCTATGTGATGCTGACTCCAGAGTGCTTCCTGTACATGGCATTTGGTGGAGGGTCCTTTCCAGTCCCTCAAAGGGCTCCAGGAGAGCTGGAGAGGGGCTTCTGCCAAGGGCAGGGAGGGCCAGACTCAGGGGAACTGCCTTCAGCTGCGGGAGGGTGATGGAGAGGGGCTGGGAAGCAGAAATCCTTCCTGGGGAGGGGGGAGGCCCTGGCACAGGGTGCCCAGAGAAGCTGGGGCTGCCCCGGGATCCCTGGCAGGGCTCAAGGCTGGGTTGGATGGGGCTTGGGGCACCCTGGGCTTGGGGGGTGTCCCTGCACTTGACAGGGGGAGCACTGGGGGCCCTGCCCACCCAAACCAATCTGGGGTTGTGTAAAGGGCACAGTAAGAACAAGGGTATGAAGATAGGAATTGCAGGGGCAAGGTGTACAGGTCATGCAGTCTTCTTGGGGACCCTGGATCAGTTAGACCTGTCTGTGGTCGTGGCAGGTGATTTTTGTGACTTTTGTGATGCTGGGGAAATTAATGGCTTATTAAAAAGTTTTCAGGTAGATTGGTACCAGATCTTTCACAAGCTCTGACATCAGCGTGTCCAGTCTCATCAGCAGAATCTGGTTTGCCAACACAGAGTCCTACTGTTCTACACTTTGAGAAAATATACTCAACAAAGTTTTCATTTTTAGATCAATTTATGTAAATATTTAAAGATTTATTGGATTAATAGGACCTTAGAGAAGCACTCTTCTACTTCACGCATACAAGAAGTGTCTTTTCATACACAGCAGCAGCCTCTGAAGATGGATGACAGCTCTCAGTATAATTGTCAATTATGTGTTTATGCTCTGTTTGACAGATGATTTTTTTCATGGTGATTTACTCTTCCTCATAATTAGATGTAGAAATTAGAATATCTTATATATTATGCTGGAATTTTATTCTAATGATGCTGTAGCTGGATGGTCTCTCAGACACCTGTTCCACAGCGGAGTGAGCATGGGAATTAACTCTCCACTGCACCAACCCATGGTTTGGTGGGCATTTTTAATCCTTTCTTCTCTCCCTCCCTCCCTCCTTTGAGTCATTTTAGTCTCCTGATACAGTCTTCTGCTATTTTCCCAGGATATTCCCTATCCCTACTTGATATTTGTCGCCGTTGTTCCTTTACAGATCTGATCACCTGGCTTGCTGTCTTTCACTGGGCACAGCATCCCTCCTTTTCTCTGAAAACAGAGGCTCTGCCATGTTCCTTTGGCCCCCACACCCCAAGGAATGTTTATTCATTGCATCATCAATGCGAAAAAATGGCCAGAGATGGAAGAAACAGAGAGAGACCCGAGCACTTGGCATCATGGGCAGCACTGCCTGCAGCTGGGTGTCCTCCTGTCCTTGGCCCCTTAAAAACACCTTTTCCTGCTCGCTATCACAGAGCTTCCTAATAATAATAATAGGATGATAATAATAATAATAATAATAATAATCCTATTTAGAAAAGTCGTAATGGCAACTAACAAACCATTAAATACAGAGATGCCCCGAGCACAGCTAAGGATGGAGGACAGGTACTCAACCATCAGTGACCAGGATCACACAGAACACAGCAACAGGGGGCTGGGGAGGGGGCTGGAGGGGCTGGGGAGGGGGTCAATATGTGGAAGGGTGTCTGTGTGTCTATTTTCCACGCATGTTTATTACACAGGTAAATTAACTGTAACCATGCATCTCCATAATGAATGCTTGTGTGTCAAAATGCCCAGTTTGCATGGAAAAGCTTGTGGTACTCATACTTACCAGTTAGGTGTGCAGTGACATAGTTTAAATGACTGAAAGCACTGGTACACTTACACAGTCTTGCAGTTGGCATCTTCCAGCACGGGGGTAGAGCCACGTGGAGGGAAGTCCAGATGCAGCCAGACTAGCAGCTCCCTGGGTCTCATCTCCTGATCTCCAACTCTGTCGGAGTTGTGCTGCTGGAATGTTAATGAGGTGCTCCCAGGAAAGGGTCCTGTATCTGGGGAGGGGGAATGTGGTTTCTGAGAGGCAGAGTGCTACGAGTTTCAGGTTACGTCCCACCATCTGGGCTTCAGAAGCCGTGAGCTGGGGCTGGGCAAGGCCGCAGCTCTGGGAAGCACCCTGGTGGGCAGCAGCTGGGCTGCGCTGTTCGTTCTTCACCTGCTGCAAAGGTGATACCCGCATCCTCGCCGGGCAGCTGGGGAGCTGGTTGGGGGGAGAGTGGTGCAGTGAGGGAGCGATGACCAACCCTGAGAGGCTGGCAGCCTGAGCAGGCAGCAGCAAGTGTGGCATTTTGTGGGTGCAGCTGCAAAGCGAGGCACCTTTTGCAGAGTTTTGTCACTCTCTAGAGCTGGTGAAAGTGTGAGGAGCTGAGCCATGTTGTGCTCTGGCTGTAACATGAGTTACTGGGTTCCTCTGGACAGGAAGGGTAGCACGTGCACGGGGGCTCAACCCTCCAGTTGAGTGGTGAGGTTCAGTAAGGACCCCCTTGCCTCTGAACTACTCAGAGAGGAGCCTGGGTGCAGCTGGATCCAGACTTAGTCCCAGACTTGGTCAACAGTTCATGTCTAAAGGATTATATGTGCACAATTGCTTCTTTATATCACTTAGCTAAGGCTTTGGGGTTCAGCAGGTTTATTCCTGATTTGCTTACTGAGTACCCGATGCAGTAAGGATTCTCAGCCTCAGGGCATCCCTACTCAAGGAGAGATCCTGGCGTGCAGCCCGCTGCTGGGGAGGAGAGCTCAATGGGCTGTTGGGCTGCTTGCTGTGGGGTAAGAAGTTTGACTTGGTCATACCTGCACACAGATGTTTGCTTCCCCCAAAGTTCACCTGAGTTGTCCATTGACCAGCGCTGTGATCTGGTGGGCCCACAAAGTCCAGGAGCTGTTTGCAGTCCCTGTGCACAGCGTAGGGTGAAGTGCTGCTGCTCTTGTTGGAGCTTGGCTCTGCCGAGGACTCCGTGTCCCTGGGCGTGTCACTGGACATTGTGCCTCAGGTCCATCTCAGGGGACAGGAAGGAAATGGGGTGTTGGTGTCTCTGGGTTAACACTGGCTGTGGGGAAGGGACTGCACATTGTGGCCTCAAATTTGGCTGAGGCTTTTCTGTTTCTGGAATACAAACAGCAACTTTCAGTTTATAATAATCTCAGCGTGTCTCTGTTTCCGTAGCTGTGTAGTCCCTAAATGTTTCTCATGAAGGCTCTTTCCAAAGCATGTGGAGTACATAAGGATATTGCTATGCATTCCTCCAGCTTTAGCGTTCCTTTAAGCACCTGAATCCGAGCTGACCAGCAGTCCTGACGATATTTGGAGCTTTAAAAATGAGTGCTAGGACTTTCATATTGTTCCTGTTTCTAACTGGCAACTGGAGGAGAGCTCTTGGTGTGCAGAGAATTAACACATGGCTAAGTGATGGTCGTGACTCCTGTTTTGCCAAGAAGAGACAGGTCAAATGATTTGGGTGGAAACCAAACCCCAGCTCTCACTGGCATCAGGCTCAGTACAGGATAGCATTCCCCACCTCCTCGTCTCGTCTCCTCCGTCAGTGCGAGCATGGCCTTGGAGCACGGCTCAGCGCAGCATGGGGTCGAGCCAGGTGGCCAGTCAGATCTCTGGGGAGAGGTGAGTGAGCTGCCAGGCTGCTGCTCTTGAGGGGGCAGAGAGGATGGGACCGAGGGGAGGGAGAAGTGAGCCTGGGCATGTTGAGGCCAGGGGGTGCTGCTTTAAACTACACTGCCCGTGCCTCAGTTTCTCTTGGTATGAAAACAGCGGCTCCAAGGCCAGTCAGTGCGGCTGGGGAGAAGGGTCCTCGGCCGTGAGCCTGCTGGGAGCAGGGTGCGGGGAAGGCAGGTGCCAGCCCTGCAGCACAGGAGCTGCCTCGGCTGTGGGGACGGCGCCCCTCGGCCTCCTCAGCCCAAGGGCTGCGCCCAGCGCCGCGGGCGGGGAAAGGCCGGGCCGGGCGCGGCGGGAGCGGAGCTGTCCGCGGAGGCGGGTGCTGAGCCGCGGAGCAGCCGCCACACTCCCGCGGGGCGCGGACCCTTCCCCCCGCCCCCTCCCGCCCCGCGGAGCTGCCGGGGGAGCCCGGGGAGTTTCTGGCGGCGGAGAGCGGCCGGGCTGCGCCGGGGGCTCCTCCGGGAACGGTAAGGGCGGCCCGGGCGCGGGGAGCCGCTGCTGCGGGCACCCCGGGAGAGGGCAGGAGCGGCCGCGTCCCCGGGCTGTGCGGGGCACGCAGCCCCGGCGGGTGTCCGGGCAGCGTGGCGGAGCGGCAATGCCGCCCTAGGTGCACCCCTGCTCCGGCCGGGCAGCCGCGGGCGCTGGTGCGACCAGCTCCCTGCGAGCCTTAGGGTGTGCGTGGGGTGGGGTGTGTGTGGAGGCACCCCGCTCGAAGGGACTTACCAGAGCGCTGGGTGGCTCTCGGGGGGGGGGGGGGCAGAAGGCCGGCTTGTTTTGTGGTTAACCGATGGGGGTGAGTCCCCCGGCATGGGGAAGCTCTGCGCTCCTCAGAGTGATTTTGGGTAGGAGGCTGAGGGCTGCTTTCCTTAGGCTGCAGCCGGTCCTTGGGGTACCAAGCAGTCACCCAGCCACGCTCTTGTGCTCCTCTTTGACATTTAGGGCTTGCTTTATTTGCCAGACAGGCAGCAGTGTCTAAGCTTCTCCTGTTCCAGGAGCGGCAGAAATTGATTCCTGCTATTTGCTATTGAAAGAGACTGGAGGTCAGATAAGTTTCCAGGCTCATCAGGTTTCTTCCTCCTCTCCAAGAACAGCTCTGGCTCTGTGGCACGCTGGCTGGAGAAAAGCAACTGTCCAAGTCTGGGTAGGAAAAAGGCAAACCCAAGAGTCACAGAAATACCACGCAAGGCTTCTCAGGTAGACAGAGTGTGTGTGATCAGGCTAGTCTGTGCCATCGTCAGGCACCAGGTGTGGATGTGGAATGTAGGTTTAGGTTTGATTCTTCCTGTGAACACAAGAATAGGATCCGGGATGCAGAACATGAGGGTTTCCTGGTAATGCACCTGTGGCAATAGCTGCTTGGAAAACTTCATCTCATTTTGAAGTTTGATTAAATTGAGGGGGAAGGAGCATTCACAGTCTGTCTTTTCTCAGAACAGAGTCTGAACAATGGAGCTTAAATCAAATTCAACAGCAGCTTTGTACACCCAAAGACTACGTGGCCAGGCAGTTACATTTTAAATGGATGTGTTGTGCTGGCTGGGTAGCCCCTGATGAGACATTCTCATCTGAAGCCCTTCCCAAAGCAGTTATAGATTTAGTCTTGATTAAGCATAATCACATTTTTCAAATGTTTTTGAGTTGGAGGAGAACTCCAGCAGCTATTTCCATCAGAAGCATGAATGTGTTTAGTACCTGCACTGATGCTTCTGCAGCTTGTGACTCTCTGCTAAACCTGACAGCAGAGGGGAGGCTCGTGCAAGGGGAGGCTCGTGCAAGCGTCCCCCACTGCTGCACGGTCACCTGAGGGAGCGTCTCAGGGAGAGGGAGGCCTTTGGGCAGGCAGAACCAGAAGGGGTTTGTGAATTGGCAAGGAATCAGGTTACACATCTTGTTTCAACAAGAGTGATGGCCATGTAAGCACCTCCTGGGGACAGGTGTGAAGAGGTCCCAGCATCCTGCTTAGAGGAGCTCAGGTAAGTGCATCGCTGTCTAGTTCATCTGGGGGGACGTCTGAGATCTCTGCAGTAGTTTTTGTACTGATCCTAGCTTCGCTTGCCTGTGTGCTGCAAACTTTACAGGGTCTAGGTTGTGATTTGCTTTCAGACACAAAATGATAGCTCTCCATGTTTCTGCAAAACTGATTTATTTTCCATGTGTGAATGACATCTGCACATCAGTGCAAGAGGTGTGTGTTTTACAAATGGCTCAAGCACACCCACAAAAACAAGCCTATTCCGAGTTGTACATCAGGCACAGAAGTTCCTCTCCCCTGGATCACTGTTTCTTTTTGTCAGCTTGATCTCACAGGACCTTGCAGCTCCACTAATGTATTGCAGGATGGAGACCTGCCAGGGATCTGAAGGATATAGTCCTGCAAGCTTTGCCAGTTCTCTTCCCTTTGCTGCGTGTGTGCATGCACGCTGAGGAGCAGGGACAGTTCCTTCCAGACTGTTCACGCTGGGCCTTGCCCTGTCTTGTCCCCTGTGCAGCTGTATGACCACAGTCGCTCCTTTTCCCAGGCTCTGTGTCCTTACTGCACGTATCCTTTGCTGAAGCATCTCAGGTAGGCAGCGTGCATGTGCTGCCTTCAGCATGTCTGCTTCCAGGGGCTCTGGAGGAAGAATGAAATACAGCCTAGGGGAGAACTAAGCCTGATGAGAGTTTCAGGAATGATTTGCTCAGCCCTGAATAAAGGTTGTTTCCAATTAGGTTAATGAAAGACATCACTCATGGCCAGAGTCACTCAGTCTGGTACAGGGAGGTATAAATCACCGGTCCCTGCATGAGGACACGACTTGCCCTCCAAAGAGCACAGGAGAGTAAGGGAGGTTATTTTCACTGTGTGATGAAGCATTCAGCACCCAAGGTGCTCTGTGGAGGAGATGCACCCAGCAGCCCCTTTCACCACCAACACTATGTGCTCCTGCCTGCCCATAGTACAAGGGGGGCTGCCAGTGCCCACCACTTCAACATCTTCTTCTCCTGCCAGATTCACTCCCCTGCACCACTTTGCTCCCAGGCTGGATGACCTGTCCCATGGCTTGGTGCCACTTTGCAGCCTGGGCCATCACTCCAGCACCCTTTGCTGGGTCTCACCCAGCTTGCACCATTGCAGGGCTCTTGTTACCAGAAACTGCAGCTCCTTTCCTCATGGCCTGATGCACGGGGATGGTCAGAGCAACAAGCGACGCTGAAGGTGCTTGCATGGACAAGTGGTGTGACTCGGTGCCCTAGGCAGAGCTGGCCTGATGGCATGTGCATTCAGTCCAAAGGTGCAGGCTCGTGTCTTAGTGCATGTGTCCAAAATGTGCCCCTGGGAGCTCTGTCCCTCTTTGACCTGTTTGTGGCAAGGGGAAAGAAAGAGTTACTTTCTTGGGAGCTTTTGAAGAGAAACTTAGAAGCTGATGAATATGTAGCAAAACCTCCACCCTTCTTCCCTTTCTACATCCATGGTGTGGTACTGTGGGTCTAACACCTTTATGGTGTTTTAATAAATTTAACCTTAGCATCAATTAAAATGCACATGAGGATGGGAGAGGTGGACTCCTAAGGAAATTCATCCTAGAAGGCACATTGAGAATGGATTTTCTTTAGCTGTCAAATTAAATACTCTGAAGCAGCTTTTTCCCCCTGACAATTATGGGTGTGGATCAGAGTGATGTTCTCACCTTGCCCTCCCTGCTCATGCATGTGCTGGTGGGCAGGAAAGCCCATTTCCTCACAAACCTCTTAGAGGGCAGCCTGAAAAAGGGAGAAACTGGGTTCCAACCTTTTCTGCTTCCTTGTGATGGAGAAATCTCATCTGGCAACTTTTCTGCAGCATCACCACCTGCTCCCTTCAGATAACACCTTAGATCCCCCGGTTGTCTGTCTTGAAGCCAGCAAACTTTAGTCTCCTGCTAAAGCCCAGATTTGCCACTGCTGTTTTCTTAAGATAAAATGACTCACAAGGTCTGTAACAAAACCTGAACACAAGTCCCATTTATTTTGCTATTCTTCATGAGTCACTGTGTACTATGTCAAGGATTTGAGACTAGGGACCAGATTTGCACACAGCAGGTGAGGAGGGGCTGGGAAATGTTTCCCTTTTGCCTGCTAGGGATTTCCAGCCCTTGTGTCCGAGCAGGCAGGATTGTCAGGGAAAATCACAGGGGACAACCTGTGTCTCCACAGGACAGTCAGTAAAGGGAGAGATGCAGCTTGAATTCTGGGTGCAAAAGCACTTGGAGTGAAGGAGTTCACATTGCAGGCTTGGCACCAGGTATCCAGGAGCAGCCTTTTGCTGAAATGGCTCCCCAGTGCTGGAGCAGAACTGGCAGCAACATCCACCAGCCGGGGAAGCGTAAGGAAAAGGAGGGGACTGGCATGCTGCTGGCTTGGGTGCAGCATGGTGCAGGAGGGTGTTGAGAGCTATCCTCCCAGGGAGCTGAGGCAGCTGAGCACTCCTTCATCTTTGTTGGTCAAAACTCACTCTCACTTGTGTTTGTATCTTGCTTTGCAGATGGGAAACGTGTCCAACACCTCGGTGTTCATCTCCACCTTATCAGAGAGAGAAGACCTGATTTTTGGCACGCTCTATTTAGTCTTTGGTAAGGAATGACAGCCTGTCATACCTGTGCCCCTGCATGTGGGCAGCCCAGGTGCCTGCCAGGGATGTTCAAGCCTTTTGCAGTCACAGATGCTTCTGGAAGCAGAATAATCAAACTGGCCCTTCCTGCATTAGCCCTCCCTGTGTTGTTCAATAGAACGATCTGGCCAAGGCTTTGGCTGCATTCCCCTCCCAGGGGAGCTGCAAGCACCAGTTATATTTTTAAATCTTTGGAAAGTTGAAGAACGACCTTTGAGGAACGTGCAGTAGCTTCTACTGCAGCCACCTGATGTGAGGTGGGAGGGACCCTGTTGGGGTTGCCAGCTTCATGGCCTTTGAAGCAGATTTGCACTTCCAGCTGGCCTGTTCTTCTAGCAGCAGATGCTGGTGAATGTCCTGTGGTTTGGCATTAGTGGCACCAGGAAGCAGGCAGAGCTGAGGGGCTGGGGTGCCCTAGTTGGTGCAGGTTGGAAGTGAATGATGGGCAGAGAAAAAACTTAGTACAGATGTGGGACCAGCTCGTGAGGCTGGGAACAAGGACAGACAGCTCAGTACTTTACCCTCCAGCTACTCTAAAGCCTCCAAAGCCCTGGATTTGGCCAGGTCTTGTGTGGGAATCCTGTTCCTGGGAAGAACTTTAGGGTTGGCTGCTTAGTGGCTTTTTGGAAGCTGTTTCTTTCCATGACAGTTAATTTTTCAGGCTAATCCATTAGGGAGAGACTCTCATGCTACCCAGCCTGCCCCAAGAGTGGCAAAGATTGCCCTTCTGAGGACACTGGAACCTCTTTGCAACGATAGCACAATTAAGTCATTAAAAAAAAAAGCTGTTGATATAAAATTTGAATCACCCCTGTTGTTTTAAATACTCTAATAGCAAACAAACAGCCTTCTTTTGTTTAGTCTGAATTTTCCTTGATCTTCGTAGTGCCTTTCTTCTTGTTTATTTTGTTATCATGATATTGGACAACACAGACTCACAGGAGTGACATTGCCAGGAAGAAATTAAAAAGGCAGAGGGGCCCAGCTCCTTGGCCTCACATCAGAAGAGCAATTGCACAGAGCTCATGATATTTATCTAGCTGGAAGGAAGTGCCCCCCTCGCGCCTTCCAGCTGGAAGAAGTGAGTCTGGCCAGATCCTGCTCCCAGCCCGCTGCGGTCTCATCCCATCACTGTCCTTCTACCAAACGCCTCTGTAGGATCTCAGGAAGGGAAGGGATCAAATTCAATGTAAAGCAGCTCCAGATGTGCTCACAGAGCTCTGCAGGTCCCATGGGCTCCCCTGCTCAGGCCGCACCGGAGGGGGAAGCCTGGAGCCCTTCACACTCTCTGTAGACATCTCCGGTGTTTGCTTCCAAACATCTCAAGATGATCCTGGCTCCTTTCCCAGCTCTGGTGCAGACAGCAGCACTGTTCCTCTACCTTCTCCACAGGCATTGTGTCTCTGTCTGGGAACTCGCTGCTCCTGTTGGTGGCCTATCGGAAGAGGCCCGTGCTGAAGCCTGCCGAGTTCTTCATTGTCAACCTGGCCATCAGTGATCTGAGCATGACGGTGACGCTCTTCCCCTTGGCCACCTCCTCCTTCTTTGCACACAGGTACCTTGGGGACGTGGCTCTGCGTGGGCTGGCAGCCCTGGGTGCAGCTTGCAAACCTGGTCTTGAAACGGGGCGATCCCTGATGGGGTGCGGAGGGGCCACGGGGTCAGTCTGGGGGCACTGTGTACCCTCACAGAGATGCACCCTGCAGTGGGGTGCTGTGCTTTGTCACACAGACCTGCTGGGGAAGGGGTTCTGTGCTGGGTTCCTGAGCTGGCACCCACATGGCACAGGCACTGTGGTGGTGTGTGCCAGCCAGGACTGGGGCAGCTCCTGCCTTCCTGGCTCCACCTGTGCTTTTCACTGGGATGCTCAGGGACCAAACTGAGGGCAAGATCCTGCCCAGGTTTTCCTGGGTGATCAGGTGCTGGTGTCTGCGCAGCCTGTCACAGCTACCCCACTGCAACAGGCGGGACTGGCAGCCCCATGGCCAGGAGAGCAGCTGGGAAATACCCATCCTTCCTCCACCAGGGACTGGGGGGGGGGAATTCCCATCCAGCCCAGTGGCAGGGGCTGTCGGCCAGGCACCCAGGCAGAGGGTGAGGGGGTTACCCACCAGAGGTCTCTCCCTTGCAGGTGGCTGTTCAGCCGTGCAGTGTGCACCCTCTACGCATTCTGCGGCGTCTTGTTCGGGCTGTGCAGCCTTTCCAGCCTGACAGTGCTCAGCATGGTTTGCTGCCTCAAGGTCTGTTACCCAGCATATGGTAGGTGCTGGGATGCATTATCTGATCTATACTTACACCCCTCTCTCTTATTAACCCCTCCTTTTTTATTTACGGGGCAGATCCGCCTCTTCTGGCTAAACTTTGCCCCAGGGAAACCTATTCCCAGCCAGTGCACCAGGTGCAGCAGACTGGTGGCTTTTATCACTTGTGTATCCAGCCCCCTCCACTCACATGGGGATATGGAGCTGGGCACCTTGTGTCCCTGAGCCCTGTGTGTGCATCTCAGCGGTACCCTGCTTCCCTCTAGGACTCAGGAGCATCATTCAGAAAGCGTCAAGTGGGTTGTCATCCCTCTGTTGAAAAGTCCCAGCTGCTGGATCACAGCAGGTTGCAGGGTTTTCAATGTCCATATGCAGACCTGAGTTTAGACTAGAGCAGACTCTGCCTGGGAAGGCATCAGCTCTGGCAGTGCAAGGGGGAGTTTCTACAATCCTTTCTCTTGTCCCTGGTGGGAGAGCCCTAGGCCAAATGTATTTAACTCACTGAAATAATTAAGACAGGAGGACTGGGTTTGCAGTGTTACAGCTCACTTATGCAGCCCTATTTTCACCTGGACTTCCTGTGCAGAGCTAATGTGAATTTGCAGCTCTAAGCTTGGGCACCAGCTCTTTGCAGAGGGTATGCAGTGCAGAGAGCACCTGAGGAAGCGTGGGGACCCAGGGATGTCCCCACCACATTTACAGCTCCTACTTGGAGCTGCTTTTTCATTTCCTCACTTCAGATGCTAATCCTCCATCTAGCATGTATCCTCAGAACAGACTTTGGATTAAAGGCCAAAACTGGAAATAAAATATAAAATCAAAGATCTTAGTTTGATTTGCAGACCAGTGCCCCAGGGTGGATCTCCTCAGGGTGGGTCTCTTCAGGGTGGATCTCCTCAGGCCCTCCCCCAGGCTCTGTCCCTCACAGTGCCTCAAGGGTGATGTGGAGCAGAGTGGCCTTGGTCCTGTGCTCCCCAGACCACCTCAGGAGATCACTAAAAGGGCGCAGGGATAGATAAACTCTGGCTACTAGAAGGCAGCCCTGGTACCAGTGGCTTTTCCCTGCACAGGTTCTGCTCTCCAGACCCTCCAGTGCTTGGCAGCCTGGCACATTGAGCTTATCTCCCCGTGACATCCCAGGAGGAAATGGCTGATCTCAGTGTGCTTTTAATTGCTTAGTTTCAAAGGAAAATGTCACTCCTATGTATGGCTGAAGATGTAGCACTTTATAGAGCAGTCCCAGACGATCAGTGAGGTTTAGATTTGATGTGGGATGGGATAAAAAGGAAAAAAACCACATCCCCCACCACTTCAATCTGCTGGAGAGGAAGAGGTCCCAGAGTCTGGGATGGCGTTAGGCAGTGCCAGAGCCAGCTCTCCCTGCCCTGTGCTCAGGCTGCTGCAGCCTGGCAGCCTCCCTCCTGGCTGCCCTTGGGGCTGTGGGTGCAGCTTGTCCCACCATGGCACCAGCAGCCACGTCACCTCCCAGCAATTCCTCCTGAAGCTGAGCCCACGCTGCTGATCCGCCCCTCGCTGCTTGGGTTGGGGCAAACCCTCTGGTTTCTCTGGGCTCCTTGCTCTGGTCGCCTGCCTGATGGGACAGGAGGATGCCTGTGTGGCCCAGGGCATGAGGGTGAGTGCTGGTGAGGCTCTGCCCGCTCTGTGGCTGCGGTGCCATGCTGTGCCAGCAGCTCCTGTCCTACCTGGGTGGCCCCAGCCATGTCCCAGGGCGCCTGGCCTCATACCCAGTGCCAGAGGTGCAGGTGTCTGGGGGTCACAGCCCCTGTCTCCCCTGGGGAGCCATCCTCACCCTAACCCTTCTGCCACAGGCAACAAGTTCTCCTGCTGCCACGCCGGCATGCTGCTGCTGTGCATCTGGGCATATGCTCTGATGTTTGCCACAGCCCCCCTGGCCGAGTGGGGCAGCTACGGGCCCGAGCCCTATGGCACAGCCTGCTGCATCATGTGGAAATCCTCGAGCAGGGAGGCCGTGCTCTACGTCCTCGCCCTCTTCATCTTCTGCTACCTCCTCCCCTGCCTCCTCATCCTCGTCTCCTACTCGCTGATCCTCTGGACGGTGTGGGTGTCCCAGAGAGCCGTCAGGCAGCACACGTCCCCACGGCGCAGAGCCTGCAGCGTGCACAGCCTGCTTGTGAAGGTATGGGAGGGCTGGGGCAGTGTAGGGTCTTGGGGTGTCCCCAGCCCACCACCCCATGGGCAGGTGAACACAACAGGACCCCTTCTGCCAGCCCCCACGGGTTCTCTGGGTGTCAGTGTGGGTAATGACATATTTCTCCTCAGTTACAGCCATCAGGTAGAGGAGTTTTAATTTTAAATTACATTGGAAAAGACCATGGAAGGAGCTCACATGAGTCCCAGCTCCCCAGACTACAACCTCATACTATAATTTACCAAAAAAAACCCAGTGTGGCCACCCTTTTAAAGGAACCCCAAACATGAAAGAAAATTGGCCTTGAAGGAGATGTTCATGCCTGCTTGGAGGACCAGGTCCTGAGCACAGCCTGTTCCCGGGTGCTCAGCTGCTCTGTGCCCAGGCACACAGCTCGCTGGAGGGGTCCGAGCGCTGCCAGGAGGCTCTTAGCCCCCGACAGCCCAGCCCTGCTGCTTGATGGTCCTTTGTACCTGTCTGCTGGGATGGGCTGAGGCAATTCCCAGGGATCCTGGGTGGAGCGAGTGGGAGTCACCTGAAGCGGGTGCAGGTTTATGTGCCTGTGCTGGGATGTGCTGAGTCACTGCCCTGATGGGTGACACCCCGATGCCCTAGCGTGATGGGTCCAGAGGGCTGAGCACCTTTCCCTGGGGATGTGACTAGCTGTTCAGGGTCCTGCTGCATGTGGCAGTGGTTGCCAGCCCTGGGCTGGGAAGTGGGAGGGCAGACAGCACCCTGTGCGTGCTGTGGGAGGCTCGTGGCAGTGCCATCTCCATCTCTTCCTCTTCCAGCTGAGCATTGCTGTGTGCCTGGGCTTTCTGGCTGCCTGGACCCCCTATGCCATCATTGCCATGTGGGCAGTCCTCGGTGATGCCAGTCGGGTGCCAGCACTGGCCTTCGTGCTGTCAGCTGTCTCCGCCAAGTCCTCGACGCTCTACAACCCCCTGGTGTACCTGCTCTTCAAGCCCAACTTCCATAAGTTCCTCTCCAAAGACATGGTGCTCCTCCAGGCCATCCGCACTCTCCTCTGCTGCAGCTGCCCAGGTGCCACACTACAGCCCTTCCCATCCCCAGGCTTCAGTGGCCACCCTGGGGCTTGCAGAAACTGTCACGACACTTTTGAGTGTTTCAGCAACTACCCCAAGTGCTACAAACTCCCCCAGGTGCCCAGCAGCTCGCCCCAGCATGCTCCCCTGGCCATGCTGGCTGATGGTGCTGCTTGCCAGCCAGGGATGAAGAGGACGGTGCAGGTGATGGTGCTTGTCACACAGAAGGGGTCAGGCCTGGGTGCTGCAAACGTGGTGGGTGAAGCTCCAGCACCGGATATCATGAAGGACCTTCTCTGAGCCCAGCTGTGTCCTACCAGCACGCTGGAAGACAAGCCCAAGTGCAGCCTTCCTCTCACCTACGTATCTGATGGGTTCCCAGCATGTTCTGCAGATGAAGTGACGCAAACATTTAAGACCAACCTTGCCCCCCCCCCACTCCCCGACTTGGCTCTTGCAGCACTGAGCCTAATCCTTGCACTTGCAAAAGAAACTCAAACAACAAGTAAACCCCAGTGCCTGAAATCAGCCCAGGGTGCAGTCACTCCTGCACCTTGCTCTCTGGGCCCTTGGCCTTTGTTTTTCCATTCTGGTGCTCTGATGACCAAGTAGGACCTCGATTGTCCTAAGAAACTGTGCCTGGCAGGGAGGGCTGGGGGCCAGGAGGCCCTGAGAGGCATCCTACCACCAGCACCGGCTCTTGCACCCCTGCTGACCATGTCCTTTCCCATCAGGGAGCAGGACTGTGCCACTCAGCTACCTCACTTGGGGTTATGAAGTGTCTTTATATACCTCTCGAGAGGCTACTCTCTGTGCAGGCTGGGTTACCCCATGCCCCTGCCACTCACAGCATCGGGCCTCTGCTTTGCTTACCAGCTGCCTGGGCCTGCTGCTTTGTCCCCTGCTAGCTAAAAATGACTGAGCTGCAGAAATCATGTATAGGAGACAGGAAAAATAATCAAATCTGCAAATGCCAGAAAAACCCCAGATCAGCATCTCCATCTTCAGTTTGGTGTGAGGGCATATAACATTGAGATCATGTAATAGTGTGCTTTAAGCTACATTTATAGAGCTGATCCTGCTGCTGGGGAGTCCAGGCAGTGGCACTGCCTCCATTTAGCAAAATCCAGGCACATTTAATTATCTTCTTGCACTGTGGCCAGGCCAAATGGCAGGTGCAGGGTCCCTCCCCAGCACAACCTGGGGCTGCCATAGCCCAGTTACTCCTACCCACCGAGCTGGTGCTGTTTAATGGGTGTCCCCAGCTGGGAACAATTGCCTGAAGATGAGTCCATCCTCCATCCCCATTCCCACCTGGGAGGGCAGTGCCTATGGTGGATGCTGGTGAGGTGAGTCTGGGGCTGTGAGGAGGATGGTGGCTTTGCTTCTCGGGGCTGAGGCAGGGTCTGTGCTGGCTGCTGTGGTTGGGCAGGTTTGTTCTGGTTGTCAGAACTGATGTCTTTAGCGTTTGGTGCTGCTGCAGCCTGGTGCCTGGCTGTGAGCTGGGTGTGAAGGAGCACTGGGGCTGCAGTGCTGTGTTGCTGCTCAGCAAGATCCTGGTCCTGGCGTGGGGAAGAAGCCAGGGCTGCCTTGACCTGAGTTTGGTGCCTGGGCTGGCGTGCAGTGGTTGCCATGTCTCCTGCTTGGTGCTGGCTGAGTGAGGCCACAGTGGTGGCTTTATTTACAAACAGCCATCAGATCCCAAGCACAATCACTGCTTGAGGCTGAAGGTGCGGAGGCAAATCACAGAATCACAGAATCACAGAATTGTAGGGGTTGGAAGGGACCTCGAGAGATCATCGGGTCCAACCCCCCTGCCAAAGCAGGCTCCCTAGCTCATATTGCACAGATAGGCGTCCAGGCGGGTCTTGAATATCTCCAGTGAAGGAGACTCCACCACCTCCCTGGGCAGCCTATTCCAGTGCTCAGTCACCCTCACTGTGAAAAAGTTCTTCCGCATGTTGGTGCGGAACTTCCTATGCTCCAACTTGCAGCCATTGCTCCTTGTCCTATCCCCACAGACCACTGAAAAGGGGCTGGCTGATTCCCCCTGCATCCCCTGCTTCAGATAATTATAAACTTTGATTAGGTCCCCCCTTAGTCTTCTCTTCTCAAGGCTGAACAGTCCCAGCTTACTCAGCCTTTCCTCATAGGGGAGATGCTCTAGGCCCTTAATCATCTTTGTAGCCCTTCTTTGGACTCTTTCCAGGAGATCCCTGTCCTTTTTATACCAAGGAGCCCAGAACTGGACACAATACTCCAGGTGGGGCCTGACCAGGGCAGAGTAGAGAGGGAGGATCACCTCCTTTGACCTGCTGGCTACACTCCTCCTGATGCATCCCAGGATCCCATTGGCTCTCTTGGCCACCGAGGCACACTGCTGGCTCATGGCCAACCTGTCATCTACCAGGACCCCCAGGTCCTTCTCCACTGAGCTCTTCTCCAGCAGGTCATCCCCCAGCCTGTACTGATACAAACAGTTGTTCCTTCCCAGGTGCAAGACTTTACACTTGCTTTTGTTGAACTTCATCTGGTTTCTCACTGCCCAGCTCTCCAGCCTGTCCAGGTCTCTCTGGATGGCAGCGCAGTGCTCCTGCGTGTCAGCCACTCCTCCCAGCTTTGTATCATCGGCGTACTTGCTGAGGGTGGATGTTATTCCCTCATCAAGATCGTCAATGAAGATATTAAACAGGACTGGACCCAACACTGAGCCCTGGGGAACACCGCTGGTAACAGGCCTCCAGTCAGATTCTTCTCCACGAATCACAACCCTCTGGGTTCGGTCCGACAGCCAATTCTCAACCCACCTCACTGTCCACTCATCTATCCCATGCTTTCTCAGCTTTGCTATCAGGATGTCATGGGAGACAGTATCAAAGGCCTTGCTGAAGTCAAGGTAGATGACATCCACTGCTCTCCCTCCATCTACCCAGCCTGTCATGAGATCGTAGAAGGCTATGAGGTTGGTCGAGCACGATTTCCCCTTAGTGAATCCATGCTGACTACTCCTCATGACCTTCTTCTCTTCCAATTGCTTGGAGATGGCATCCAGAACAAGCTGTTCCATTACCTTTCCAGGGGCAGAGGT
Source organism: Porphyrio hochstetteri (assembly GCA_020800305.1). Lineage (NCBI taxonomy): Eukaryota > Metazoa > Chordata > Aves > Gruiformes > Rallidae > Porphyrio > Porphyrio hochstetteri. The sequence goes on along the minus strand of CM036921.1, from coordinate 8,550,893 downwards.
GAGGCTGACTGGCCTATAGTTACTAGGTTCCTCCTTCTTGCCCTTTTTAAAGACTGGAGTGACATTGGCTATCCTCCAGTCTTCAGGCACTTCTCCTGTCCTCCAAGACCTGTCGAAGATGATAGAGAGCGGCTCAGCAATCACCTCCGCCAGCTCCCTCAGCACACGTGGATGTAACCCATCTGGGCCCATGGATTTGTGTGCATTAATCCCTTTGAGCCGCTCCTGGACCTCCCCAAATGCAGACACACATGCTCTGTTGATCTATACATAAGGAATGTATAGTTACCAATAGACCAGCCTGAGCCAGAAAAACTGCAGCGAGACATCTTCCTCAAGGAGAGAGGTTCCTTCCCAAAGGCAGGCTGGCAGAGGCCAGGTACAACCATGAGGCAGTTTCAAAAGGTAGTTGGTCCATTCTGGGGTTATTTTCTGACCTCACCTACAAGCTGCAGGGAAAAGGTGAAGGGTGTTTAACAAACACAGCTTGTTAAAGCCCTGGTCTTTCTTTCCAAAGGTTGAGTTCCTGAATGGCAGACAATTGCTGGCATTTGGTCCTTTTATGGCAGCTTTTAGATTAGGCTGTAGGAACAGCCTGTAGGTGCTTTAATGTTTAAAATAAATGAGTGTCTCTTGGTGTGGTTGAGTTAAAAATAACACCCTCATCACGACGGAACCAAGGCAGGGAAAGCTGGAGGTGTGTGCTCGTATTTGGCTGGTGAGTCACCAGCAGCCTGGGGCTGGGGTCTGGCTCTTGGGTACCCCGGGGCAGAGGCAGGGCTTGAAGATGGTGTGGGCTGAACACCTGTGGCAATGACTGCTGCATCCGTGGCTGTCATGCAACTGTCACGGGATGCCAGGTGCCCCCAGACACATTGCTGCGTGGGGGCAGGGTGCTGGTGGCGTGTCTGCAGGAGAGATGTGCTGGAGCCCTGTCATGGGCTCCATTGATTGATGGGAGAGACCTGGGAGCTCTCCCACACCAGGTATCAGCTGGTGGCTGTGGCAGTCCTGCCCAGCAGCAAGAGCTGGGGGCTGCCCCAAGCCCAGTGGCAGGACCATCCTCAGTGCAGCTGTCAATGGGAGATCCGCAGGATTGACTCGGCATTGGTGAGGCCGCACCCTGAGTGCCGTGTCCAGTTCTGGGCCCTTCACCACAAGGACACCCAGGTTCTTCAGTTGCTCCCAAAACAGGGAAGTTCGGGTGTTTGGGGAGAGCAGAACTGTCCCGGCCCCAGGCTGCGGCAGAGGTAACGCCTCCCAGGCCTCGGGGCGGTAGTTTTAAGTCGAACCCCCCCAGAATGCCTTCAGCGGCTGCGAAGTGATGTCATCAGCTAATGTGACGTGGAAACGATTCCCAGCACGTGGCTCTCGTCACGCGTCCGCGCGCTGCCGCCCGCTGCCAGCAGAGGGCAGGAAGGGACCGGCTGAGCCCCGGGGCCGGGCCGGGCCGGTGGGAATCGGCGGCAGTTTTGTGTCCAGCGGGCCCGGCCTGGCGCGACGGGCGGCGTCGGAGCCCCTCCGGGCAGATCCCGGCCCTGCGCGCTCCAGCCGAACCCCGGCAGGGCTGAATTAGATTAGATATTAGGGGGAAGTTTTTTACAGAAAGAGTGGTGAGGGGCTGGAACAGGCTGCCCAGAGAGGGGGTGGATGCCCCATCCCTGGAAGTGTTCAAGGCCAGGTTGGATTGGGCCCTGAGCAACCTAGTGTAGATCCAGGCCTGAGGTTGGTGGCCCTGCCTGTGGCAGGGGGCTGGAGCTCTGTGATCCTTGGGGTCCCTTCCAACTCATACCATTCTATGATTCTATGAAGGGAAGCTCAGGAGCGATCCCATTCAGTCTGCCACTCCCTCCGAGTGAAGAACCAGTCTGGCTTTTCCACAGATCCTCTCCCGAGGACAATGCGAGCACCACCCGCTGAGCCTGTGCCCCAGCCGGCCTCCCCCGTGCACGGCCCAGCGCTGGGATCTCTGAGCTATCGGGGTGGGGATGGGGGAGCCCTGCAGCATGAAGCCTCCATCTGAAAAACCACTCACGACACCAGTTTAGGATCTGAAATAATTATTCCCCAGCTTTTATTCCTGGCAGCGAGGGAGCAGCTGATTGAAAACCTCAGCAGCAAACCAGACCAAGAGTACACATCTCACACGGCCATGAACAAACGTGCACTGGCATGTGAGGGTTATGGTGTGGGACTACAACTCACCTTCCAGCAGTGAATATGCAACTGACTCGTGAGGAAGGGGAGCTGGCAGCGGGAGTCAACGTCACCACCGCACGCACAGCCAGTGAGTTCAGGTGTACACAGCGTCCAGCCAAGGGACCGGGCTGGGTGGAAGGGACAAGGTGCTGCTGACTTCAGAACAGTGTAAGCAGTAGAGAAAAATTGTATTCACAAATACGACAGCTTAAAGAAAACTGTTTGGCACTTCCCCAGTGAGGCTGCTTCAGCAAGGCAGAGTATTAAACCTGCTGTACCCAGACTCTTCTTCCTCCTGTGCACCCTGCTTTTGCTTCCACCAGAACTTAAAAACTCCACTAGTGAATTCTGGAGTGCTAGGGACACGTCTTGAATTAGGCAAAACAAAAGCTGCTCTCTTCCAAGATTTGAAGCCAAAGTGCCAGCAAGGAGCAACTGCCAATTACAGAAACCCAACCACAGCTGGCTTTAGCCAGAGAGAAATGCTCTCTCACATTTAAACTAGAATTTCAAATGCAGTTCTGTAGTGTATCATAGATCCCCTACTCTCCCAAACCATGCTATAATTAGTATTGTGATTAGATACCTCAGTATATTTTAAAAAAAAATCATCCCATAAAATAGAGAATTTTCTAAATGACAAAGCCACAGTTTTTCAGAGGTGCTTCCTTGGATGTGCAGCACCTACTTTTTGTCAAGGTATGCATCTTCTCTGTGCAAATCCCATAAATTACAGATTTATTCCAGCCAGATTCCCCTACTAGTGCTGAAACAAATTCACAGTATGAACTGTCAAGACTCCCCATGCTGTGAATGAATATATATTAAAAAAGTAAAGTGCATCTCATTCTGTGTTGCAGTCACACAATGTCTCTGTACTTCAGCAGACTTCGTAACAGGAAGAAGACTCCTCCCTCCATTAAGCAATGCTGTGATTTCACAGCAAATGTTTCTGCTTTCCAACAGGCTGCATGAAGTGTGCTCTGCTCTAACATCTGAATGAAAGTGTCTTCATTCAGTCCAGTGTCTGACACTTTGGGGTTTCCACTGATGACCAGCAATACCACACAAGCAGACCTGCATTTCTGTACCTAAATGTGTAGCACGAGACATGCCTGAAATCAGAAAGTTCATTCTTTGCTTTCCAGCTTGTGGGCAGAGTCTGGATACTTAAATCCTCTTTCACATGATCTAACGATGAAGTCATTGCACTCCTGCCCTGGCCTGCTATAGCAGCTCTTGCTCATCATCTTCAGATCCTGAGGGTCCTTGTCGCACCTCTTCATACCATTTGTTCGTGAGGGTTTTCATCTGTATGCGCCCGTGATGCAAGTCCTAAGGCAAAATCAAACCAGGAGAGTTTGTTACTAAGCTATAACACTCCTTGTGTGTTAAAGCAAAAGAGAAAGATCAGTTTAACATATTCCTTAGGAAATAATTCACACAAAGCAATTCTGTTTCCTACTGTTCAATCAGTAATTATTTCCAGGGATGGTATTTTTGATGACAGGTGTTTTTACCTGTGCTTTCCAGACAGTCCTGCTCTGTGGGTTTCAGCAATTCTACTGCTGTCTGGATGGGCTGGACTCCTTGCTACCTGTTCCCAAGGTCAGTGGGAAGCTTGTAGCCTGCTTTGGTGATTCACATAGTTATTTTTGTAGCCTTTAGTTGCAATCTGGATGGCAGCCTGTGCTTTTGGCTACCAGCTACTAATCAGATGCATACTCTGGTTTCTTGACTCCTTTTTGGTTTAGTGAAAAAATGTCTCCACCTGTTGTGGGAAAGTGTTAAAAGCATTCTTTTGGAAAGAAAGGTACAAAACAAGAGGGAAATGGTATGTTTGTGCAGGCTAGGAAGATTGAATGTGCACACTTTACACAAAATTATCAACTCCACAGCAAAAATGCATTCTACAGTGAATTATACAGCCAAGGAGTCTCAGGTTTCTGAGGCATGGAGTGAAAATGGCACAGTGTTTACACCTCTCAGAGCAACTTGGTATTAAGTTACAGGTTCATTGTTCATTCAGGTGTCATTCTGCATTTAACCACTTCAAAGTCTTAAAACTGAAGGCTGCAGTTCTGGTGCTTATTTCCAAAATAAAGACCACACTCTGCAGAAAAATCCTAACTCCAGAATTCTCAGGACCACATGAAGTGAAAGGTAGTAACTTCATGTGACAGCACTTTAAAAACTGCCTGAGTGGCAGCAGCCTTTTCCAGCAACAGCAGTAGCTAGTGACTCCTGGTACTCTTTATGGTACTCTGCAAGATTAAAAGGCCAGCTCAATAAATCCATAGCCATTTTAAAGTTTAATTGTGGTAGCCCTGAGAATGATCATTTAACCCAACCTGCAATTTTACAGTGCAGCTTTTCATTACAGCTGCTTTGCATATGCACAAGTAATATATTTGGTAGCTCACTGCTCCTAGTGTAGAAGCTGCATGACTACACTAAGAGCCTTGAATGGTGCAGAGCAAAGCAGCAACCAACTCTACCACAGTTTTTCTTCAGAAAACAAGCAGGACTTACTTCTTGTGTTAGTCTTCTGGTGAAGAAAGGATTCAAATACCTGGCATCAAACCACATAAACCCTTTGAGGTCCTGGCGTTTTATGTACTGTGCTTCATATTCCTCCTCTGTGAGCTCTGATAAATGTTCAGATTCTATGGTATTTCCCTAGAAAGATGACAAATATTGGAATAAGCTGAGAAATATGACAGTCATCTCTCCAGCTTAAGCTCCCTGCTGTGTGCTCAGTTCTCAGGCTTGAACGATGCAGGAATTATCACCGCAGCCTACCAGGGCCGTACGAATCTGTAGAGCTGCCAATTCCCAGAGCTACTTAGCTTCTCTTTTTATGCTGAAAGGTAAAAGACCTCAAATGTTCCATATTTCGTATTGCTACTGTTTCTAGTGTGCAGGTTTTCCCTTGTGAGCTGGACAATTATTCAGCAAGCAACACTGATGTCATTGTCTCACTGAAAACAAACCCTGCATCAGAAGATACGCTCTCCCTCTGCTCTTCATACACACCCCTCCTACCTGGACAGAGTAAGAGTATTCTGATAACTGCAAGTTTTCTGAACTCTCACACCAAGAGGAATTACTCTTCAGAGCCTACAGAACAGTACCCTGCATGCACTGTCTGATGGCTTGGGGAGAAACAGGCCGATTCCCCTGGTACACACTCCAGCCTTTTGCCCTGGAGGTCTCAGCCTGGCTGTCAGGGTTCTCCAGTACTCTTGCTTAGCCAGAAAGGCTTTAAAATAAACTCAGTCAGAGAGGCGCTGTTGTTGCCACCATCTCAGGGCCTTTTTCAAAATAATCCCCATCTGCCTTTTATGATTAATTCATGACTCACCCTGTACCAGCTACCTTCCTTCTGCATATGACTCAATCCTGTATCATCTGCTTTATGCTTTTGCAAGGGTTACTTTAATTTGTAGGGATCAATTTATAATTAGATTGAGTTAAGAGACTATTTCTCCTCCCTTTGCCCCAACAGTTATTTTGTGTAAACACTAACCAAAATCTGTCTTTGTGGTATTTTAAAATGATATTGCTCAGCTTTTTCCTACCACCACAGCTTTCCCCCCATTGCTTCCATTTTACTTTTAGTAACAAATAATCTACTAGTCTTGGAAAATGTAAAAATGCAAGTAAATAAATAAATAACCGGCGATCCTCTGAATAAAAAACCCCAAACAAACCATCTTCTCTGTCTTGCTAAGATTAATGTCCTTCTTGTTCCTCTTCCTTGCTTTGGAGTCCTCAATGTCAATCAGTCTGATGAGGGGCATGGTTCCTCCTCCCAGCAGCAAGATCGTGAACAGTACTATGATGATGGTGGTTGTCCCAATGAGCTGCCGTTTCTCTATTGGCTCCAAGCCCAAATGGAGGCTGAGGGCATAGGGAATTGCACCACGTAAACCTTATCAGAGATGACAGTGAATCAATGAACAGCCACACTGGTCCTCAGCACCCTGAACTCAACAGGAATTCTCCACCTTTAAAAGATTTTTCACAATCCCATACCATGTCAATTTGGTTACCACCCCAAAATGAATCTGAGCTCTTCAGATACTGTTGTGCAAACTGGTGAAGTTGCTACACCTAGAAAGGAAAGGAGACTCTTTGCAGGAAAGCTTTAGTGGGGCTCACCACAGCATAGCACAGAGGGGAAAGAGAACAAAGGTATCTGTTGCACTTGGGCTTGAGAACAGTGCAAATATTCAGTGCAGTATCAGCTGAGTTTTGCTCCACAGATGGGAAACCAAAGAAGCCCACGCATGGAAAAGATAAAACATTTTTCCACTTCTCTGTACTTTGAGCTTGAACTTACCACTAAACCACATGATAAACATCATTTTGGGGGTGATTTTATGGTCACGGAAAAAGTTGAGTAGGTAAGAAAGTGGGAAAATATTCACTGCTCTACCAAACAGAACAAGTACCTGAAAAACAGAAATAAAAGCAAAAGACCATTTGATGTGTTACTTCTGCACAGGCCCCAGTTACATCTGGTTTGTACAGGTAAGGAGAATACGCTCTTTTTCATTCACAAGTCTTGCAAGTAGGTGTGGTGGTAAGTAAAGAAATCTCTCAGCATAGGTCAGCATGGAATTTAACTTCCTAAACATTTTGTCTGCTTAACTGAAACTAAACCAGACTCATCACTGACAGAGACCAGACACGACATGACTTATAATAAATAAATGAAACCCAAGAGGTATTCCAAGGAGACCAAGAATTACTTTGGGTAAAAGTTCTCCTTAGTTCAGTCAATTTGGCTCCTTTAATCATTCCCCTGGCGCAGCAGCTAAGAGGCAGTAAGATGTTTCTATTGCCTTCCCCATGGACCAGTTCCTCAGAGAAAAAGGCCAGAAGCCAAACAAGGAGCAGGTAATCACATTCCTCAACACTCCTCTGGCTATGGTTATAACAATACATTGAAGCAACACTTTGAGAGTGGGGTGGGGGCAAGTACTATTGATTTAATGGCAGACAATTAACAAATACAGTGAAAACACAGAAAAACAAAGTCTTTCACAATAGCACTGCTTTTAATCTCCACCACAATCAGGCCCTGAGATAAGGTAAATATCCTAGAATTAGTCAGCAGGATCCTTGAAGGGCTGTGCAGTTTTCCTTGATGAATCACCCCCAAATTATACAAATTGCATTAAGCCTGTGAGGGCAATGCTACACAGCAGGAAGTATCACACCTTAGATACACACTAGATAAGGAAGTTGGGTGTAATGCAGTGAGAGCAGTTCCCCAATTTTGCTCTTGAACCATGGCCTAAATCCTGCGAGTGTATTACTGTGTGGGGCTGGATTCGCATTTCCCTCTTGTAGAACATATGTTTCATGTCTGTGCTAAACAATTATAACAGCAACAGATGTAGGCAAACCCCACGTGAAACAATTCAAAGTGCCACTACATAAAGCTCCACTGAAATACAGTATGAAAGAGGAGAATTAAGAACGGAGTCAAAGAACGAATACACACTGCAGAAGGTCCGAGTTGGACTTCCTCTGAAGAAGGTGAGCTCAGAGTGAAGATTATATATGGACTAAATTGGTTTATGTAAAAAAACTGCAACACTGTATGAGAAATAGACTCAAAAGCCACAGTCCTACACAGAGGAAATGGGAGCAGAGTTTGATACTAGTTTATATGAACTCCCCATTCAGGAAAATTGTTCATATGAAGCTTAAAATACATAAAAACTCAGGATTGTTTTCTAGTAAAAGTGCCATGTATAATAATCTAAACATATATTGAGATTTCTTTTAATAAATCTGATAAAAGTCAAAACAAGCAAGGCTCTTTTTCTTGTTTTTAATAATCTCATACAGAAGGGCTTCAAAGTAACAACTGGAGCCCTTAGAGAGAACTGATGTCTTTGTACACCAAAGTGCTGAGAACAATAATTTAATGCTATTAGTGAGTTAACTTTGTGCAATATATTAAAATATTTTCATAAAACCCTATAAAACGTAAGAACTGTTCTAAAATATGTTAACTGCAAGGTGTTTTCCCCCCTATCCAATACCAAAACCACATCTAAACAAGTATGGAAGAAAGTAATACCTACTATGCACCAGATGACAAAGGACATTTCAAACTTGTGAGGAAAACTAAAAATGGAGAGGCCAAGAAATGCAAAAACGCAGGTTTCTGAAAAAGAGAAATGACATCTTAAATAATTCTGTGAAAACTTTCCTCCTCCTTTTATAAGTTTCTACATATGGTGCATAAAATAGTATTTCCTGACTTCCACATGCAGAAAACAGGCACAAATGCCATGACGCAAGAGGCCAGGTTCCTCCTCTCACTGTCACCACAGGCAGCACCTCAGTCTGCCTGTGTAGGTGTTTTTCGGCTGTAAATTACTAATGAGCATGAACAAAGCTAAGGAAACCTTGTTCTAAAGATAAAATTCTTTTACTTGAGGAATATAGGACAAGCTGCAGAACACAAGCTTCAGGAGCAACTCCTAGCGACTCCCCTGGCTTTGAGTCATTCTACATAAAACTGCAATGTAAGGCACAACCTCATGTATTGCAAGTAATACAGAAGCACGTTATTTCTTTGAAAGTTTGGCTTGTAAAAGGAAATGGGAAGGCTATGGGACTTGTGCTGCTTGTATTACTACTTCAACAAACTCAATTTGTGAAGCTGTTGTTTTCACAAGTAGCTTTTTACATACAAAGACATTTTTTTTAAAACGCTACAAAAATCCATCTCCTAAACCTAAAAATAGATCAGAGGAATATAGGAGTCAGTATTCAGTTATCAATCTTGTGGCAAATCTTAGCAGGAGCCTGCAGGATGGGAGAGAGATTTACTGTATGTTTTATCCAGTTTGGCAGGAAAGGTGACTTGTGACAGCCTTCCAGCCTTCACTACCAGGAACTTTGCTCTTAACGACATGTACCACAACGTACAAATAGCTAAAAGAAAGTTTCCACTTCTCTGCTCCCATCAGAATCACCATTTCAGGCAAATAAAATATTAAACTATTAATGCCAGATATGAATAGGAGGTAGCACCTACCACACATGAAAGCAACAGTTCTTAGTGTCTGCTGCATTAAAATCTGTGTAACCGGGGACAAGTTATGGTGTGTATAGTGAGACATCACAATGCCAGAGAAGAGGATTGCCATGATACCTGCAGGTGAAGAGGTGGCAGTCAACAGAAGAATGAACTGTGCAAACATTTGTGCTTATAGCCCTTCCTAACACAAAAGCTTATGAAGTAGTAAGTGGGGTTTCTATTACCATTGTTACTCATATTTGTCTCATTTCATTGGTCATATTAATTACTAGGAGGTCCTGTACAGGTCAATTGCAAACTCAAATAAATCCCTGTTATGTCACATTTTCTCATAATAGTGAGGGAAATAGAAAGAAAAAATTACAGAGGTTGTCTTTTCAAACAAAATGACAAGGAATCTCTATCATCCTGAGAGTAACTAACTAGGAATCTTACTGTAAATTCCTTTTCATTTTATACCAACATGCAGATGTGCTGGTTATATAATGCAATGGCACTGTAATTCTGCAACAGTTCATTATGATTTTATAGGACTAAGCAATATAAATTCAAAATTGAAATGGCTACATACTAAGACCCTCCAGAATATCTTCTCACAATGCAAACCTTGTTTTTACAGCAATTGAAATTTTACATATCAAACTTCTTGCTCAGGTTCCATATAATTACTTTGCCCTGTATATGTGCAAGCCTATACACACAGAGTAGTTCTGCATGCAACTGGGCAAAATTGAATGTTTGTAATAGGATTACACATCCTGGTTGTGTAACTACCATGATTATAGGCCACAATGTCATACATATAAAAAACCACAACTCCACTGACATCAGTGAAGGTATGCTGATATCTACTGCTACAGAGCCATTCCAGAATATTCATGTTAGTTCACATGTACACTTTCAGAATGTCTGATTTCATACCTGCACCTCATTTACAGGAAATCTAGTCCTGCTCACAAATCTGTAACTAATCCTATATAGTACAAGTTGTAGAGCAAATGTATCTTTTAATGCACTTAAAAAAAAAAAGCCGAAGAAAAAAAAAAAATCCACCACTACCCCCCTTACTCCCCACCAAGCAGACTCCCTAGCTATTTGAACTATACTAACTGTTGCATCCCTTGCATACTTTCCTTGGAGAAATGAGACAGAAAGCTGATTGCCTTAAACTTCTACCAAGTATTCAGAGATATATACAACTCTCACTGGCCTCAGCTGATTTCTGCCGTGGCCCCAAAGGACAGGCAGACAAACAGCTACAGGGCAGCAGGCTGGACAGTATCTCAGTTAGCTGATGTGGCTAAGATCTGCAGCATGCAGCTGAAAATTTTAATTCTGTGTTGTGCATAGACCATTTACACTGCGTACCTAATGCTTATGACAACTGCAATTACCTCTTCTATACTTTTATAACATGAAGTACAATATAAGTATTTCTTTAAAGTAAGTCAGAGTTAAAAGAAAGAGCAGAGGTTAAATGAGAAAACACATAACAAACCAGTGGCCCTCTTAGACACAAATAATACCTACTCCCTAACTTTATCAAAGAAACTTGTGCATACTCATTGTGCTACTCACCTGAGAGGGAGATACCTTCTGCAAGTCCATAAGGAAGGTAAGCAAAGATAATCATCATCCCAAACTCTAAGGAGGGTGTTTTCCTTAAATCAATATGCTTTAGGACGTATGCATGAAAACGTTATGGAAAAATGACATTTAAAATTTTTTCAAAGAAAAATGTAAATCTGTGGCATTCCATTAGAAAACAATGATTATGCTTAACATACTTATCTACTGAATAGCTAATAAAGTCTACACATTGGCCTCAAGTATAATCAACTATGGAAAGATTGGTAATTTCTTACAAGGAATGTTTCTCATAGAAGCTCCTGCTGGTATGGGCAGACCTAGAGACAGAGAAGATCTGCTACTGATGTACCTGTACAATCCTGGTAACAACAGGCCAAACTGTTTGGATCTCAAAGTGCCATTTCCCTACACATTCAGTCTTTGAAATCTCTGCTCCAAAACTATTGCAGAAAAAAAAAAATGAAGAATTATGAAATAGTACAGGCTTTTCTAAAAATAGGGGAGAGCTATGAAACAACAAATTAAAACAGCTCTGATTAGTGTTGTAACAAAAATAATGTCTTTCTCATACTCAAGATATTAAAAACTTACTTTACATTTGTAGTCATCAATGTGGACATTTGTCAAGGGCCACAAGTTCTGCTTTGCATCTCATGCATGGTTCTGCAGCACAGCTGCCAAGTAGATTTTGCCTCAGACATCATTATTTGCCATTCTAAGCACACAAGCAATCTCCTCTAGTGACTGAACGGGCTCCCAGGTACTTTCAAATAGATACGAGATCTGCAGTAGTTTTAAGAGTGAGGAATATTCCTTCAAAACACACCCTTTTCCTTAACACTTAAACTCCTACACCTACCATCTCTGTTAAAATTCAGAGGATTAGATGCCCATGCCTTGGAATTTCACATTCCTCCCGGGTCACAACCAGGAACAACTTTCAACTACATTTATCTGCTGGCAACTAGTAAGAAATGTTCTTTGCCACCCTGACATTGTGCATGCTCAGGGTAAATCCAAGACTTTGAGGCACAAGTAACTCTAAGTGCCAAATAAATGGCTTTTCTCTTTGCCTTAGTACCATTCAGGTACCAGTGAAAGAAGTATTGAACATGCACATCCCTCTTTTGTTGTGATGTGCGGAATCATTTAAAAGTTCATGGAATCACATTAATGAACCAAGAGAGGAAATATGTCTGTATTTATTCAAGCACACTGTTCTTGTTATTTACAAACACAGTGCTTAACAGTATGTCCCAGATGACATGAATAACCACTATGCAAGCCTAGCACACTAGACTACCTACAGTGAAGCCAGAGTTAACATTAAACAAGCTCTGAAAAGTAACAAAGGTGTCAGACTTTAAACAAACATCCTTCCTTATCTCTGCAGAGAAGCTTCTGGGTTGTTCAACAACCAACTCATGGAAGTGGAAGAGGCAAAATAGAACTCAACATAAATCCAAAGAAAACAATATCTGTATTCAGCTGCCTGAATGTGATACATGGGGACAAAGAAGCTGATCTGACTCAAAAGCCCTTGGGAAAAGCAAGCAGCTTTTTTTTTTTTTCCCCTTTTTTCTTTTTAATTAACTAGTTTATGTATATAAAAAAGGAGCCATATGCTTGTAAAAAAGGATCAGTATTGAAATGGAATATATGAATTTACAAAACTATTACCATATTTTATAACACTCCAATGCACATACTATAAGCTACTGTACAGTATTTCAGACCTTAATTATGTTTATAAAAGTCTGATACAATTTTTTAATATGTGCACTAACATAAAAGCAAAATGAGTATGAGAAAATCCTCAGCCAGGAAATATCCCCTAAGGAATGCTGGAGAGGTAAGAAAGAGAAATGCTAATAGAATTGAAGTTTACCAATTTATACATGTGTTTCACCAAATTTAAAAAAGGATATTAATGCAGAAATAAGACCAGTAAGTGTGCCAAGCGCTGCAGAGCCAAAGAACATCTTAAGAAAGTATCCCAGTGCCTGTAGAAAGGTTTGCCATCCACTGACATCTGACATATTTTCTCTTGTCAAACCTTCTGCTGTGCTAGACAGAATTAAAAATTAAATATAAAGAAATGGTTATTAATTCTAAGCCTGGGTCCAAAAATACTAAACATGCTCTGAGAACAACAACAAAAGAGACTTCCATTTCTTTGTTGCTACCACTCTTACAAGGCTTTTCTGTGATATATATAACAAGAGAAATGTCAAAAGACATTACATCAAGTCTTAGTGTAATCCCCAAAGGGAAACCTAATTCTGCTAAGAATCTGGAAATCCAGCACTGCTGTTCTGAAGAATCCCCAGAATGGCATAACTAGGCTATGGTAATGCCTGGTATTACAGAACAGTTTTCAAACTTGGAAAAGAAAACACATTTTGCAGTAGTAAAAACTCAGGGCATGAGAAAGATCATGTGCTTCTCAGAAAAGAACAAATAAACAGGAAGACCTCTCTTCAAATACTTAGGTATGAATGAGGAGCAAGAAGGTCACTTAAGACAACCACAGCAGCTCTCAGCAAGAAAGGGGAGACATCTCTTTGAATAATCAGAAATGTATCTCACAGAATTCCATGCTAATAATTCTAACTAGTGCTCCCTTTCACTTCGTGGTCTTCCTTAAAAGAACCATGACTGTATTAAAAGTAGTTAGTGCACTGAAAAATTACTCTAACTTGATACAAGAGACACAGCTGTGTATTTGGCAAGGTAAATATTTTTGTGCAAGCCTGAAAGGACATATGTTGGTTGTTTGCTGCCATGACCCTCAGATGGAAAGAGAGCCACTAAATGCATGGACTTAAAAAGCAATCAGTTACCTGGGCTCAGTGAGATGATGCACTGAGGTAGTGGTAATAAAACACCCATTTATTGTCTTCTGCCTATGCAGTGATTTTTTTTAACAACAAAGGATCATGCAAAATTCAGCCATGTACCAGAAATACATGTTTTGTTCCAAATGGAGATGGAAGAATTACTGTATATCTCCATAATTTAATTAAAAGGAAATAATATGGCTGATATTTCCATAAACCCATGTAGTTCAAATGCACTTACTTGGTCAAGACAATAGAGACTGCATCATTGAGAATGCTTTCTCCAAAAACCAGCATGTTAAGTACAGGATCCACATTGAGGGCATTAAAAATGGCAATAGTGGCCACAGGGTCAACTGCAGATATTAAAGAGCCGAATGCAAAACTAGGAGAACACAAAACAAAAAAGAAAATGAGATGAAAGAAAAGCACATACCTAGTAAACTTAAAGGAACAACTAGTAACAAAGATGTTACATGTTACAGTTTCTACACAGTGAAAAGTTATGCTCTGTTCTCATTCGTAAGAACCTGAAGCCATGAAAGGGAAGTTTCTCTTTTACATTTACTGATATACCAAAGAGAAAAGTTGTTGTCCAGCTACCACAGATACTGGAAAAATTACTATCTCCCAGCTCTCAATAACCGTATCAGTGTCTTACTCCAACTAAATCAGAGATACATGAGAGGAATGAGAAACCAAGCAACTTTACAGACACAGCCTAAACCATGTATCATACATACATAGTGTTGCTTGTTCAGGAGCACTAGAGAGGCACCTCTAAAGGAACTGCTAAAATACAGAGACAGTGGGACTGCTCAGCTGTGCAAAGTCAAACACTGTAACCAAATAAGGAGGATTTTTGTTGTCCCTGCATGTTTCATTTTTTTATGTTTCTTGCTTGCCACCCAATTTATTTATGGATTTTAACAGGAAACTGCTGTATTTGCTATACAATGAACAAACAACCCAAATAAACTAGGAACAAACTTTTTAATGGTCAGGTGGTGTACTCCTATAAAGCTGATTAGAGCCTTAGCCAAGGTCTTGAAAAATCTGTATTAGTGATACTGAAAAACTCAGGTTTTTGAGAGAAAATTTGAACAAGGATGTTTTGCCCATATCGTATATTAATACCAACTAATGATATTTAATTATTAATTTTTACTACTTAATTAATTTATTATTTTTTACTACTTTAAAGGTCGTAAAAAACCCCAGTGTTTTTCCCGTCTAGAAAAGAATCACTAAGCACAAAATAACACTATTTGGTAATAAACAGGGTTTATAAGTGTTTGATCTATTTATTTGTTTCACACACAAACATTTAGTCAGATCTAAGCAATCTAAACAATAACCAGAACAGCTGACTAATGACAGTGCATTTCCCATCTAGAGTTGAAGAATGCTTCACTTCACACCCTACACCACTTCCCCAAGAGCTTACCTGTCTGTCATGTTGAGTTTATAAATTACATCAGCCTGAAAGAATAGGTAAAACAAAAAAAAAACAAACAGAAAAAACAAAAACACACAATCAACTGTGTTTTTCTGCTGTTTTTTAAAATGAAACTATTCATCAAATCCTTTTGTTATCATTAAGAAAAAAATAAATCCCAGTAGCTATGTTACCCAGTCTAACATTGCCCTCCAACAGTCACCTACTGCTACAATTATGGTCACCCAAAATCAGAGACGACCAGATGAAACTGGGACAGATACAGGAGAGTACAGTAACTGAGGCATTCAAAGGAATGGAAACCTGGGAGGCAACAAGGAAAGTAGGGATTGTTTGTCCTTCCAGAATGAAATCTGAGAAACAATATAATTATCTATGCCCTTAAAGAACAAGTCAGTTTAATACTGAAATTAGGAGATGGCTCTAAAGAATACAGGATTTGGAACAGCCTTCCAATAGAAAGACTGAGTAAGTAAAAAGAGGCAAGACTCAACTCAGGTCTTAATTGCTTTTAACATGGAGCATGCTATACCTATGGAAGGGTTTATGTAACATTGCCTCTGTGAGAAGAGAGAACTGGACTTTGTGACCCAGGAATTCACTTTCACTGTTTGCCTGCTCTTGAAAAATGGCCTTTCAAGAGCAAGTCAGATAAACTTAAGTGCTTCAAAGCAGTTAATCTTACCTGGCCCAGGAAATAAATTCCTCCACCTACAATGAAAGCTGATATTGCAGTGCCAAATACAGAAAACAGAGTGATGGAACCGATGTTCTGAAAAAAATTACCCTGGAACACAATAATAAAGTAAATAAATAAGAGAAAATTATCTGAGGGAAATCTGAGGGATTCTAGGTTTGCATCTAAATCAGATTCTGATTCACAACTAAGTTTCCCACCATAAAGCTTCATTACTTTTGTTCCAGGTAACCAAGGACATACATCCACACCATGTGCCTAAAGATCCTGCTCTCCTGAGGACAACAGCAAATCCCTCTGACACCGAGGATGGGATGTCAGTCTGGTACCCTAACAACAAACCAATGCTCAGATGAACAGCTGGGTATTCGCTGCACCTTGACACATACTCCACCTGACACAACAGTACATTAATCTAGTTATTGTACACAGGGCATTTGAAGATGGTTTGTAAACTTCCCAGTTGCTAGTCTGTTTCTTTGGTTGTGATTCTGTATGAAAAAAGTCTTGAGTGTTGGTACCAGCTTAGGATGTTACTGTCACCCACTACTCAGTCCCCCTTCTGCACCACAGCTCAAGTAGAAAGACAGGGAGGACCAGAACCACTCTAGTGCTGTGAGAAACGTCCATGGGGAAGCACACTCCCAGGCAAAGGGTGACAACCCTTGCAAGCATTTTCCTCTTCTTTAACTATGGAGAGATCCCCCCTCTCCAATCTCTGATCCTACTCCTTCACGTTTTTCCTACTTCACATCAGCCCTTGTACAGCTCTGATGAGGTAAGAGATCCTTCCAACCATGAGAAACAACCTCTGTGCAGTACATAACACCTTGCCAACATGCAGCTAACAGTAAGAAGCTACATTCTCTGCATTCTGGGTTGAAGAGGCTTCAATTTTGCATTCTCAGTTCCCTGAGAATTATTCTAAACTTCATAAAATTATTCTACATTATTCTAAACTTCATAAAATCAGAATATGTGCCAAACAAACCCCCCCAATGTATAAAACCAGTGTCTGGCAGGGGCTAACCTTGTGCAATGAATATCCAGATTCAAATATAATGGGTGGAAGCAAAAGCAGAAAAAACATATTTGGACGAAACATTTCTTCTTCCTGTAAACCAAAAATTAAGTACAATCATTACTGAAGAATAATAAACTACTCCAGGGCTGCTATTTCTATTGGGATTTTTAACTCCAGTGATAGAAATCTAGGTGCTACTTATTATAAATTACTGTCTTCAAACACCCTACACAGAAAAGAGGTTATTTATGGCAAAGGGAAAAAAATCTTTCTGTTTCAACAAAAAGTATTCCCATTTTATCTCAAAATCTGGAAAAAACATCTAGTCCAAACCCCCTGCAGATCATCTTAGTATACTGGCAAGTGAACAGGCTCAAGATACATATCAGTGTTCAGAGTCTGAGGCTTGATTCTTCCTGACAAATGTAATTTATGCCTGTAATTGAACAGTACTATTCTGATGGTTCCCTCTGACCCTCGGAGTGATAATCAATGAAATGCACCATGAAGTAAGGTATTATTTTTTGGTGACCTTACTCTTTGCTGCTGACCTCAGCACTTGGCTAACACTGCTTTATGAAGCTGTACCCCCAAACCCTGGTTTTCCTGCTAGCAGACTAAGCCCAGAAGGCAAGTTAATCAGGTCTGAATGTGTGTCTCTCTTTACCCACCAGGCTCCCTCCTGGTCCCCACAGTTCTGACTACAGCAGAATTTGCCACCTTTGTAAGCAACGATTAATTTGTTTAAATCCAGGTTAAACAGCTGATTGACTATTCTGTTAAAACAACAGCTTTGGAAGAAGAAGTACTCATCTCTTTAAAGTCTCATTCCTGTCTGTACCAGCAATAATCATCTTAAAGGATTTGCAGGACTTAGAAAATAAACCTCATCCTTTACACCGAAATGCTCCAGTCCATTATTCTGCATGCACAACTCCAGGCACAGGTGGCTGACACTACCTAGTACCTGTCACTGCAGTGACTGCACCAGGACAAACCCTACATACCTGAGTAATTACTCTGACAGCACAGCTAGCTAAGGCAGTGAGAAATAATGAAAAAGGAGGACTGCATTTGTCAGGCATTGAAGCAGAGGCCAGGAAAGTAAAAGATGGGAAGTGTAATTATCAGCCATGCTAGCCAGCAAGTGCAAGTTCCACCAAAGATGTCATAAGGCATGACTGCAAAAAATCACATTACAAAGTTCTTGGGTGTGCTCCAAGGTTTGCTCTCTACACCCATACAGCCTACAGGGAAATATGCTATTTGTTTCCATATCAGATAAACAAATATTCACTAATAAATTTTAAAACATTTAAAACCATTCTATAAAGTACATAATAATTATTGATTAGAACATTTAACATCTGAAATTATGACAGATTATGTTAAAAACTAAGCTTTAATACTGTGAAAGTAACTTAAGCAAATAATGTGATATCTGTGACCCTTTGCCACAGTTGACAGCAACTGGACACAGCATCCCCGGTGCCTCCCAAGACTTGACCAATGCTTACCAGAAATAAACTATATCCATGGCAGGGGGATTGGAACTAGATGATCTCTGAGGTCCCTTCCAACCCAAAGCATGCTGTGATTCTAGGAACTCCCTAGCTATGACCAATATTTTCTGTGTTTATAAAATCTGTGCTCAAATCAGGGCATATTTTAAGCTTTTTTGTTATTGTTGCTGCTACATGTGATCTTTTTCAGATTATTTATCCAATAACAAGCTATTTTAAAATGCTGATTTTATGGCTGTTTAAGTGATTTTCAATTTTAAGTCAAATCCAGCTGACATAGATCAGGAACAAAACCCACTAACTAGAACACCACCCACTGCTTCTAATAAGCAAGCATGTAAAAATTAAATATCACAACACAACTCCTGAACTATGTAATTGCAATTAATGTACACAGTACATCTGATTGAAAATATATGCTTTTTAATTTATTTCAACTAAGGAGAAAAAAAATAATCTTCCTTTAGGGAAATAACTGCCAAGAAATACTAAGCTGTAAGCTAAGATTAAAATTCACTAATCAGACCAAGATTTTCAGCTTGCTAACATAAATTCTGTTTAAAAGTGGTGATTAAATCACTGTGATTTCAATCAGTTCACTGATCTACTCTGAATAAACTGTTTGATCCTATGAAACAAAATCACAATTTAAATACTGCAAGAGTGAATTAAAACAGTAACAGTGAAGCATTCGTTGCTTGGATGACATGGATATACTGTAGTTAGCAAAATCCTTGGACTGCTTTGAGAACTGTCTCTTCCTAGCACCACAATTTGTTAGAGTTTTAAGTGTAAGTAAATAAAATAAATAAATAACATGACTTTTAGCACAGTTCCTCTAAAGAAGTGCTCCTTTTTATGTCCATGAAATCCATGTTAACATCTTCAGGTAAAACATGTGACTTTATAGCTATCAAAACACTTTTTTTTTTCCCCTGTGAAAACTGCTACAAAATTAACTACAAAAGGAGCAAAAGGACTAAATATGGTCAAAAAGTATGCAATATAAATAACTGAATTGCTGTATTTTTTACTGTAACATCCCAAAGATGCCCAGTACCTTCCTTCACCTACCATGAATCTAACAGGAACAGGTTTGGTACCATGAAAAAGGATTACTCAGGGAACAAAATACTGTGTAGAAAATATCCAGCGGGATTAGGACCTCAAATTGGTTGTATTATAATTTAAAAAAAAACACACAACAAACAGCCTTTGGCATCAAGCATAAAGTACATAAGATTTTGGAAATTACATCTAAAGAAACTAATATTACAAACACTCTTACTTTTAACATTTAAATATTGTTCTACGATTAAAATTAATTGCTTCAAAAATACCTTCCAGTTGGCCAGCTTTTGAGCCTCTATGATTTTTATAAAAGCTCCCATTAGGATACCTAGGAGAGAATGAAATAACACTCTGAGATATCCACAAAACATGTCACTCTACATTAACTGTTTAGCAGCACTCAGTCAATAAAGTTTTAAAAATTAAAACAAGCCAAAACATAGTGCAGTAAGTCCTTGACCCCTAAATTGCAAAACCACAAAGTAGTTTTGGGTCCAATATATGACAGTTTCCAAAATGCTACATAATACATAACTTCTCTACATGAAAGATTCACTTGGGATATCCACATACTGAACTCACATACTGACAGTACTGTGTTCATTGGTTCAGAGATAACACGTTTAACTACTCAAAAACACTTCTCATCTAATCTGCATTCAGATAAAATTCCACCTTTCTTGCTAAAGAATCAGGAAGCTATGAGTTAGACATCTGTGTGATAGCACAAAACCTTCATGTCACTTGGATGCTGCCTGCAGGGTTAACTCTGCAGAGGTGCAGTCAGTCTTTTCTCCAAAGTGAATCTTCTCTCAATGAAATCACAGCACTTACTGTAGGCAATGAAGCAGGCAACAAATTCTGATCAGAATGGAGACACTTTCAGAACTATTTTCCAAACAAATTATACCTCTTTGAAGTCATGTAGAACTACCAATTTGAACATTATTTAATCAAGAGTGCTGGAAAGTCAGTGGTTAAAGGTTATTGTGTTCTTTCCTCCTATACATCTTCAAACAGGTAAGACTGAAAACTCCAAACTAGCAGTATTTCTTCTGGAATTCACAAAGATAATTAATTGCTTCGAAGGAGTTACGAAGAATTTGTCTTTAGTCAGTTTCCAGATCTGTGTGTCTGTATAGTTGTTTTTTGTTATTTACAGATAGGAGACTTCAAACACTGGCATGTAATGTAAAATACACTGAATGAAAGGTAAAAAGTGGCTGAGAATCTTAAAGTATGCTTTTCTGTAATTCAGATGTTTTTATTCTCTCATGCTGTAGCTATCAAGAGTCTTACAAATAGCATCATGTGGATTACTCCTGATGGATGTGTCATACACACAAAGCCATGAGGCTTAAGCCTTCTTTCATACAAAACTATGTGAAGGCTTTGGTCCCAGAGGACAGAAATAATTGTTCCAAGAAATGGTTTAGATGGAAAGGAAGAGCAAAACATTAATGAAAGAGCATCAAAGGTCTCCTGTTTTTTGAAGAAGGACAGTATACAGATACAGCCACTCATATGCCATATAAACACAGACCTCTGTGCTAACAGTCAGGCTTTCCATCTGGGATGGAAGCTATCTCAGAAGCTAAGGACCAAAACAGTTCTCATTTTTGCAGAGCAGCAACATTGTCTTCAGTACTTCCATCACTTAACAAGTTCCTTTGGGGGAAAAAACAAACCACAGGAAGCAGAGCCTACAGATCTCTAGGCAGGGACTTCAGAAAGTATACTTCATGAATAAACTTTGGGGATGAATCAGTCTTGAGAGCCCTCACATAAAACTATGTTTAGATGGGAAGTGGAAGGGCTCCAGGGCGACTTGTGAAATTGGACCCCTGTGAATAGACCAACCATGGCCTGGGGGGTACCAGGGCGTCCCTACCCTGTGAGCACAGGAGGCTCAAAGCAAAGGCCAGTTGCAGTCTGTTTTAGAGCTGATCAGAAACTGGCCCTAACGACAGTGTCGCACACAGATGACATCCTTTCATGGTATCAAACTGAGCAAAGTCATGGAAGAGAACTACACAAAATAACGTATCATCAAGAGGGGTTAACAGCAGCAGAATCAAACTTCAACACTGTTTTTTAAAACTTGTCCCACATATCTTTGCAAACTACTCTTATTACTAGATTAACAAATTAAGTTTTTGATCAGCTGGTTCCATCTAATAAATCAGGTAGAGCAGTTTTGTCAAGGGGTTAATTAGAAAGCTAAGTCTGTAAGAGTTAATGTACAACTCATTCTTTTGAAAAGGTTACAGGAATTTTTTTATTACAACAGACCTTTATTATTCCTGAGAACATGTTAAAATTCAGTAAAAAAATCAAACAGAAAAACTTTCTGGCAATAATTTTTACTAACAAAACACCAGTTACTATTAAAGGCAAAGATCAAAATCCAGCCTTAGAGAATGCACTCCATCCCTGTCCACCAGAAGAGTAGAATACCCTAGAAACTGTAAGCTTCTGAGCAGCTTGGACAATGGGAGGGGAAAAACCAACAAACAGCCATGGATATAATACTTCTCTGCTGCCATTTGTATTAGCTTTCACTAACTGCCTGAGAGTATTTGCTTAATTTACAAGTCAAAATAGGACACACCTGGCACTGCTAGCAAAACTGGATACTGGAAACTCAAGCTCTGCTTTTGCAGCTGCCTCGATCATTACCAGTAACAGAGGTTCACTGACCAGCAATTAGCTGCAATTCCAATGATTATACAGATGCCACATCCTGTCAACAGAGCTGACAGTGGTTTAAATACGATGAGTCAATGAAATAAATAAATAAGTGACACAGGACATCTGTTAGCTGGGTTGCTACAGGGTATAACACTCTCTTGACTTAGTGGAATTGCATTTGCTAGTGTCATCTCATCTGGATTGTGAGACAGAGTACAGCTATGCTGTGCTTCACACAGAAAACCCAACTGTGCAAGCTTCCTATGCACCTGCCATGCAAAAGCACAGGAGATGCAGTGCTGCTCCTATTCACCCATCCTGAGCAGCGTTGACAGCCCCAGCACGCAAGAGGACTAGTTCCATACACAAGCTCTTCTTGGGACTGACAGGAGCACAGGACATACTAGCACAGCTAAAATACTTGTCCTGCTGCTGAGGTACCAAGAACAAGAAACAGAAGAATGTCCATGCCTCTGCTGCTCTCTGCAAAGCTCTGCAGAGGAGCAGTGACACCAGCCTGCCCATCAGCTCAGAGCAGCGCTGCCTGGCAGTTGGCATGGGGTAGAAGAGTTCAAAATTGTGCCAGTAAGAGCAATCAATATACTGCTGCATTTTAAATTGGAGACTGATTCAATTTAGATTAGCTATTTAATAAGTCATAACCAACCTGATCAGAAGCCAGATCAACACCTTTTACCTGGTTTTTTTTGTGTACAAAGGGGAAGGATACTGAAAGAATACAAATGTCCTTTTAATAACCTTTGAAGACACTAAAAGATGTACTTCACAAGACATCTCATCTGTCCACGGCAGTGATGTACAAAGGGGAGGAAGAGAAATGTGTCAATAGTGACTCAAACACTGCATGGTTTCTATGGGGATGACAAAGTAAGTGAGGATAGGCAGAGCTCTGATCGTTCTGTGTCCTACTATGGTAGAAGCACAAACACACAAGTCTGATGGATGCTGCTCCTCTAAGCAGGAGGTATGCAAACAATGCCCAGGAAATCCATACCAGGACTATGACAGATGTATCACAGGTGTATTTGTTTTTCAGCTGCACAGAAATACCAAAACTCAAATAGGGCCTTGGCAAGTGCATGTCTCTAAGCTTCAATACCCTCACTGTGCTAGCAATTTGATGTGGTCTGCATCAACTAGAGTTATCTAAAAATTCAGTGAGTCATGCCTGCAGGAAAATGTACTTTTCTTTCTGTTAAGTAACAGTTCTAGAACTTTCTCAATTCCCCACCTACATTAAAATCACGTATACAGACATAATTCCACCAAAACTAATACAAACGTGTACCACTTCAAAGGGGAAGGCCAGAGTCTCCCAGCCAGGGAGTGCTGCAGTATCCTGTCCTCCA
Organism: Porphyrio hochstetteri; assembly: GCA_020800305.1. Taxonomy (NCBI): domain Eukaryota; kingdom Metazoa; phylum Chordata; class Aves; order Gruiformes; family Rallidae; genus Porphyrio; species Porphyrio hochstetteri. The sequence continues at coordinate 8,527,360 of CM036921.1, read as the reverse complement.
GTGTAGATGCAAAAAATAGAGAAAGCTGCCCAAGTACTTAGGTAGTGACATCCCAATTGTGCCTTTATGTGTCATTGTACTGAGACACTCTGCACATAAGCTCGTTTCTTTATTTCTTCCATTAATTTAGTTCTATGAATTGGCTGTTTTCTTCACTGCACCCAATTTGCTGCACTTCTCTTGTGATGGTTAACACACAACAGAGAGTTATTTCATGTATACACAACTGAGAGTCCCTGAATTACCACAAATCCAATATAAAAACGTCACAGTTACTCACCTAAAGAGACAACAGCCACACTCTCTGGTAAAAAATGAAGTCGATATTTTATCAGTAAATGCACCAATATGATGCAGATAGCTGTGAAGGAAAACAAAATAAATTGTAGAAGTGTCAGAAGAGAATAAAAATAAAAGTATTAAAATACTTTTAAGTGGTATTTCTAAAATACACACAACAAAACTTCTCCTAATGATTTAGCAGAAATCCAGTAAAGCAAGTAACCAAATTTGAGTTCCAACCTGAATCTCACTGAAGTACATGAATGGATCTACAAAGACAGAAAATAGGCAAGTTTTCAGATTTAAAATTATCTCCTAAAAATACCAGTATTACTACTTTTAGAGCCTGATCCAGCTTACAAGAAAACCTTCTCTGATCAGTAGCTGTAAAAAAATTCAGTTATACAGAACGCACTGATAAAGTTTTTGGAAAACATTTCATATTTTTTAAATAAAACATACATGTACAGATGGTCTCAATTAACATTTCAAAGCTACACTTTCACATATCAGTCCCTCTGAGCAGATGGGCTTTACCCAAGTAGATCATCACAGAATCAGAAAAATTACACCAGAAGGGATCTCTCAAGGTCTCTAGTCCCAAGTTCCTGCTTGAAGCAGGGTTAACTTCAAAGAAAGCTGTACAGGGCATTGTCCAGTCAAGTCTGAAAATCTCTGAAGATTAACAAGTCACAACCTCTCACAACCCCAGTTCCAGCACTTAAGTCTTATGGTGAAGAATTTTCTTCTTCTCTCCAATCCCCATTTCCCTTGATGCAAGTTGTGACTGGTGCTTCTTGTTCTTTTGTGTATCTCAGAAGGGGCTGGCTCCACAGCTTCTCTAAGTCCCCTTCAGTGGGACCATGAAGTTGCAGAATGGGTAACAGCTTAAACATCCCTGTTCTTGTAACAAAGAGATGCCAAATTCTTATCCAAATCAGCAAGAGACATTTACTGATGAGCACTGCTAAAAGTTAAACCGGTCAGGGGAAAGGACCAGTGTAGAAAAACACAAGATAGATTTGCCTTGAAGTTGAAAAAAAACAAAAACCAAAACCCAAAAAACCCCAACAAAAATGTAAATCTGATGCAACATTCGTTTAGTTTTTAAAAATTCAATTCAGTACTGTAGTGATGTATTTCAACCAGTAGAGAGAAAGTCTCAACAAAAATGAAGGTTACAGTGATAGGAAAATCCCATTACTGCCTCTGTGCCAGTGGTCAGGGCAAATCACAAAGATTCTATAGCAGATCTGGTTGGAAGACACCACTTAATTCTTTTACAGCTACTGCTGCAGGAAGCTCATCTACAAGAACCAAATAATCCTGCATTATTAAATTCCTAACAGTTTTAATCTGAATATTCCCTGTGTTGAAAGTACCACAATTCTTCTTGGTCTATGAGAGCAACAGCTTTGTCATATATCCCAAAGAAAGTTTTATTCATCTGTCAATCAGTATCACTGAGTTTTGTATCAATTCCCTGTCTGTTAAAACAAGAGGAATACACATCCAGTACAGACATCCAGGATTGCTGTGTGAATATCAAGCTACACTGCTCTTTGCCATAAAGGCACCTGGACATGAGAGATTCCAAGCAAGCTCCAATGCAAGCAGATACACGCTTTCTATTTATCAGATCTAATCACCATCTCCTTTCTACCACCTTTTGACTGCTTTGGCAATAAAACAAAACCAATCATAGCCTAAGAAGTAACTCCCACCACTGTAAATATTAGGGCAGCCTGGTATATTCTTTAGCTGTTGGGTCACCCGTTCCTCGTGCAAACTGCTCAGTGTCTATCTGGCAGCATATTATCTGCCCCAGGAACTCACACCTATCAGGAATGTAACAGTCAGGCATGAAGCTGGAAGAAGCAGTGATCCAGAGAGGCTAAAAGAACATTTGAGCATTGCCTTAGAGAGAAGCACAGAACAGGAGGGAATTCATGGACTACAAGAACACGGCAGAATACGGGTATGGCTCTGAAAGCGAGGTGGTGTTTGAACAAATAAGCCGTAGAAATCTGGGGTCAAAGACTAACTCATACTACTTCAGCTGGGCATCTGTCTGCTGTTCAAATCACCCGTACATAAATGCTGGTGATCTGCATGCTATTACCACACTCTTGCAGGAGTGTTAAGTAAGCACCAGAAAAATAGATACTGAACTTTTGCACTTGTGCATGTAAATCTGACTGCCTTCTACTGGCTCACAGGACAACGCATGTGAAGGCTGTCCAGAATTGCTACAAGTAGTTAAATGGACATCTGTCTAGTACACTGTCCTCAAAGACAGGGGCAAGCACCACAGTGTATGCTGACAGTGTCCTTCTCGTATGTGAACACACACGGTGTGCTCGCTAAAGAAGGTGAAAGCAGTTAAACATGTTTAATGTTTGAGACTATGGTGAAAAGGTTTGCAATGGCTTTCAGTTCTCCACAGGTCTGGGAGGTTCATGCAGTTGCATATGCACTTCCTAAAACTCTGTTCCTGTACAATATTCCACTTCATAGAGGGAAACATAGAGGAGAAAAATGCTGATTTCTGAAAGGTGGCCTGTGACCTCAGGTGCAGAGTATGACTAGCAGAGATGAAAAAACTTTCAGTTCATCATTCACCTAATACAAGAAGACTAAAAAAAATAGTCATGCCGCTAGATTGCTCCTCTTGCTGTGCTTGGACTCCAGTCTGAACTGGAAGGATAGGCTTAGCAGGTGTAGGTACCACCAATTTGGTAGTAGCAGCCAGCGTCGTGTGGAGGGTGGCGTTGATGACCTCATGGGTGGCATTTGCAGACCTGTCAGGGTGATACAGGATGTGATTACACCGGATGGGAGTAGTGTGAACACTTAACCCACAAAAGACATGTGAAGCAACCACCGGATCATGCTGGATCCGTACTGCTGACCAACACGCGTCTTTTAAAGGCGGTCTCTGGCGACAAGTAAAATACTGCAGGCTCGAATTCGCGGAGCTGACTACTGCCGAGTCCTCACGCACCGCTGGCGCGGGGCGAAGGCCTGACGCGGAGCACGGACGAGCGCTGCCGGTGTCGGGCCAACAGCAGCCGCAGCGTTTAACTTGGGCTAGCCGGCTCCGGGAGCCGCCCTGCCGCCGCGCGGATCCCCCTCCCGTGGGCGAGCCGCTCCGGGACCCCCACCCGCGGGGAGGCACGGCCCGCCGCGCTGCCCCCGCCACAGGGCCACCCCCTGAGCTGAGGGGCCCGCACCGAGCGGCCGGGGGCACTGAGCGCCGCGCACAAGGCCGCCCCGCAGAGCGGGAGGCAAGCCCGCAGGGTAGCAAGGCTCTGCCCCCGGCGCGGCGCTCCCCCGCCGGCAGGGCCCGGGAAGCAGGCCGGCCAACCCGCCACAACCCCACCCGGCCCAACGCCACACTCACTCCGCCATCTTGCCGCCCGCCTGTTAAACCTCCCACCGCACGCCTGCGGGGCGCCTCCTCCAGGCAGCCACTTCCGGAGGTCCTGAGTGACGCTCTAGCAGGCGCGTCCGCAACCTCTATGGTGGGACCGGGGCGGTTGGTGGGGGAGCAGACCGCGCATGCGTGCACGCGGGATCGGAGGCGGTGTCGTCGCGGCCACGTCCCGGCGCGACGCCACCCTGCCCGCGGGGCGCGGGTGCCCGGGGGCCGCCTCGTCCCGCGGTGCTGCCTGGCGTTGGCTTCACCTCTCCGCAGCCGGCCCGCAGTTCCACTCTGACCCTTCCCGTCCTCTCCCCGCCCCGCCGCGGGGAGCGAGCGAGCCCCTGCACAGGGCTCGGCTGCCGGGCGGGGTGAAGCCTCGACGCGCCTGGGAGGGAAATGGCCCCCGGCTCGGTAGAGGAGATCCGCTCACGGTGCAGCAGCGCCGAGCAGACCTGAGCAAGCCCGCAGCCCCCGCTCAACCCGGACCGAGAACCAGCGAGAAGAGGGAAGCACCAGCTGAGCACTGCCCGGTGACGGCAGGCCGAATCAGCCCGGCTGGTGTGAGCTGCAAATGCCCCCCGGCATGGGCTGCCGCGGGGCCCAGCAGTGCTCACCGTGCCTGGGCTGGTGCCATGACACAGCGCCGGCCACTGCACCCGTGTCGGGATGGGCACCGTGGGGACATGTCGTAGGACAGCGGCACAGGTGCTGCTGTTCGTTTCTAGTTTGACTTCCTCAGACGGAAGAAAGGGGGGGTTGTACAGGCATATCCGAAGGCGCTTCAGAACTTGAGTTACAGTTAAATTTTAACAGAGACACTGACTGGCCAACTCTTGATGTGCAGGTGAAGGCCGTTGGGATGGGTCAGCTCATGCATGAGCTTACAAAGCTGGGGAGTTTGGGCAACAGCCGGTTTGTGTCACAGGGATGGCACCTTGCAGGGTCATGCGACCTGGTCTCCAGGGGTGATGTGCACATCTTGCTCCCTCTGGAAGCTGGGGAGATGCTGGTGCTCCAACACATTTGTACCTCAGGCGCTTGTGCTCCTTGATCTCAGTTTTCACAATGGCCAGGAGTGGAGCATACGAACAATACTTCATCTGTAAATAATGAAGCTGGATTCAGAATGTGAAGCTGATGAAACCCAGGAAATTTTCTTGCAAATGGTGTCTCCCTCCTTTTTTGTGCCAAAATTAAAGTTCAGAGTTTGCCAAGCCTTAGCCAGTTTCAGTGTTTGTGAAGGGCTCCAAATATACTGGGTCAGAACAGCAGGAGGGTCTGGAATGCCGCTCCAACACGAAGGGAGGCTGGTGCGGGTCACTGTAGATGGCTGGAAGTAGCTGGCTGTCAGTATTTCCCTTGAGAACATCTCTAAAAAGAGATTTTTATTCTGCAAATTTGCATGCTTTTAGCTCGTAATTGCCTTCTGGGGAAGCCCAGCCAAGCTACAAGAAGTTAAGTTGGAAGGAATTGAGGGAGATGGGTGGGGCTGTGGCAGAGAGGGACAGCGGGGGACATGTGCATCTCATCTCTGTGCAGTACAGCTCATGCTCGGGGTCACAGACAGGAAGAAGCTCCCTTGCTGTGCAGCCCAGCCCTCGCCCCGTCCTTCTCCCATCCACCTGGAAATCCAAGAAAAAGTCGTTGAAAGGCACCTCTGGAGAGCTCTGGTTGAGCCTCCTGCTCAAAGCAGGGCCAATGTCAGAGTGAGAGGAGGTTGCTCAGGGCATTGAAAGTCTCTGAGAATGGGAAGTCCCCAGCTGCTTGGGGAGACCAGTCCCTGTGCTGCACCACTCTCAGCACAAAGAGCATCTTCCCTGCTGTGCAGCTGATTGTGCAGCTCTGACAAGCCTGCTCCTCCTCCCTGTAGCCCCCTTCCTCTGTATCCCAAATCTGTGCCTATGCTTCTCTGAGTTAAAAGGAGCAGCTGCTCCCATCTGCAAGGGCAAAGCCTCTCAAAGGCAAGTCAGCAAGTGGTGCAGTGGTGTCAGTGAGCAGGGCATGGCCACACTCCCGTGTGAGCTCTGCCTGTTGCAGTGGGTTCTTGCTGTTGCCACCAGAGCAATGTCAGTGCTGTAGCAGGCTGGTGCAGAATGACGGAAATCTCAGAACTCTCTTTCCCAGTCACTTGAGTTTTGCTTGGCATGAAAAATAGGTCATCTGGCCTCAGAGCGAAGGCCAGAAATGTTAGCTGTTTTGCTCTCTCTTTGCTTTTTCTTTGCTTCTGTTTTGTTGTGGGGATTTTTGGTTTTGGCCTTGGCCTCATTTTTTCAGTTGTTTTTGTTCCTTAAATCTTTCAACTGGCGTGATCAGGAAACACCGCAGTTGTTTTGTTTTACTGGCCTTGTAGCTGTCATGTGCTTTTAATCATGAGAAATTGATGTAGAAAAGGGACAACTGCAGATGTAACTCCTCAGGATGTGAGCTGACCTTCTCACCGTGCCTGCTGGCCCTGACAAATGGGAACCACAGATAGGTGTTGGGGGCCATGGGAAGGGTTTGGGAAGGAAGAAGGAGGACTGGGCCAGGAAAGTAGAGACCTGTGAACCTACAGAAACACAAACTCAGGAACTCAGGACTGGATGTCATAAAAGCAGGATCTGAAGAGGTGAAAAAAAAAAGGGGGGGTGGAGGGAGGAGGAGAAGGATCCCCGGTGCCACTGTGGGGAGGGGGAGCATCAGAGTGGCTGGAGGGATTTGGGCCACTGGGTGAAGGGACTGTCTGAGAACAGGAGGCTCCAGGTACCAGGTGCAGTTGGTCAGGTACTGTGAATTGTCACATCTCCACTCCAGCGAGATGTTGTCCCTCAGAGCAGCGCACTGTGGGCGAAGTAACCACGGGTGATACCAGATTAGCATGTCGAAAATGTTTTGTATGAAGAGATGGTAATTTTCATGTCTCATCTCTGACTCATCAGCAGGAAATGCCCGCTGCTTGCTTGACCTGCTGTTGCCACTGAAAAGGGGTAGGTCAGACTTGCTGCCACTGAGGTAAGTACCAAACCAAACACCGTCTACTAGTGCTGTACAGACGTTTTTTCAAGGGCTTGCTTGCAGCAGAAAGTAATCATTTCATCAGGATGCCTTTCAACCTGCTTCTCACTTGTGGTTTTCTGATGCACAGCCTGTGAGCATCTGCTGAATAATTTGTGTGCTGAATGGCCGAATGTCCTTTTAATAGATCCTAGGAATTTTGCAGTTGTTTGAGCTCATCTCAGATGATGTGGCTGCAGGTAACATGGTGTTTAGTTTTAATTCTTAAATTACACAGAGCAGCCTAAATAGATAGTTATGTGGAACACCAAGGGCAGGTACAGATGAGTAAGTGACCAGCTGTAACCTTGTGCTGCAAGCATAGAGGGAGGTGCTAATTTACGGGCACAGGGCTTTGTTCTCTCAGTGGAGGATGTTGGCTCTGAAAAGCAAGAGCCAAATTTCTTCTAGGGAGTGGCTTTAGCAGTCTTTGGCCTTGGAGGGGTCTGGTTAGCTTTATAAATTATCCATAAACACTGATCTCAGGCGGGTTGAACAGTCACCCTTGATCCAAGTCCTTCTGAAACAGAGTGCACTGAACTACCTCCTGCAACTCTGAGCAGTCAGAGAGTGGAGGAAGCTCCCAGATGTAGGGAAGGTGGAAGTGGTTCACCTACATTTATGGTAGAACTATCCTACCACTATTTAAATATGCCACTCACCTTCATAGCTTGGCTTTACAGCAAAATTACAATCTTCCCCAGGGCGTGGAGAGGTGCTCAGCTCTAAGCCTACCTGAAGCCAGGTTCAGATTTTGGTGTGGAATATGGTATGGGCCAAACAATAAGGTGAGTATGGTGTTTCAAAGGCATCAGGCAAAATCGGCGATATCAACACCACCAAAATCAGCAGGGGCCTTAAAATGTCAGTGTCTCTGAGTGAGGAGGTGCCGATGGCTGTGGTACCAGAGTGACAGCAGGGCACTTCCTGCTTACAAAACATCTGCCCTTTAGGGGCTTCATATTCACCAGGATCAGCTCCATCGCAGCTGCTGAAGATGTTGGCAGGCAAGGATGTGAATGCATTGGCCAGAAAACAACCGGCAAAAGACCATCTCCTCCTACTCCCTTCTCTTGATTTTCCTGCACTCCAGTATGAGAGTGAGAAAGAGGAACTGATTGTGATGAAGGAAGGATGAGTGATCTTTGATATCAAACTCAAGACATCTATTTGTTATACAGGCAAAGGTTAAGTATGCCACTAAGAAGGTAGGGAAAGAGTCAGCAGTGTAATTTGCTGGCTTCATGGCTTTTGGGCAGGTGGAACAGATTCTTTTAGTCTCACTGATGAAATGCTGGAAATTGTTTTAAACATGTCACTATATAGATTTGGCTTTACATCTTCTTAGTGTGTCTTAGTATATATATAATGTCTTAGTGTCTTGTTCTCTAGATACATGCAGTTGGCTTATGCCTGTGTGGATACATACACACACACTTACATGTATAAATATTAACAAATAGAGAGAGAGGCAAATTCCAGGAATGAGCTCTCAGCAAATGATGTCTCCCCTGTTGCTTTGGTATTTGTTGTTTGAAACTATTGGATGATTGGTTTGTTTGTGTCTCATTTCATGTCTTGTCTAGTTTTGCCATGCTAACTCTGGAGTTTATCCAGGAGGAAGCAGTGACAGAAGGAAGCACATCCATCACTGCAGTCAGTGCCCAGCAAGATGTGCTGCTACAGCCAGAGGTTGTGATCCGCCTGAAATGGGATCAGCCCTTGGGAACAGGAGCACAAAGGGCAGCAGGAGGGAATATTCCCCAGGACACTGCCATGTCACCTGCTGGCACTGCTAGTCAGGTGGCTGAATACAGAGACTGAACTCCTCCCCCGCCTTGGACATGGGAATGGTGTGAGGAAGAACTTGTTGAGAAGCAACAGCTGACTTCTCCAGCCCTGTTTGCCCTTCAGAAAAATGCAGCTCTCCTGGTACCAACCGTACGTACTTATTTTTGGCCCCAGATACTTGTTCATGCTGGCCTGTATCCTGTCACTGACCAACTGCTGCTCTGCTGGGTAGGTGGGCAGAGGTCAGTCCCCATCCATGGGGCTTGCTGGCTTCCCAGCAGACAGGCTGCGCTGGGTGAATGGCTCAAACACTGCCGCATGGAGGTGCTGCCCCAGAGACAGGACACAGAAGAATTGTCCTCCCTCATTTTTGATTTTAAACTGTGATTTTTCTTTTTGCTCTAAGAACATTTCACATGTTTCAGAGCTGGTGCTGCGCTTGTGCGCTCTGACTCACCCAAGTCTGCTCTTGCAGTGGGTGATGAGCCTTCTGTCTCAAGATGTGACTCTCCCAGCACAAATGGGTTATGCTTAGTGACAGGCTTTGGCAGGAGGCAGTTGCTGTTTCACAAATGCCTAAATTGAGGCACAGAGAGGCTGGAAAAATGGCCCTGAAAGGGACAGCAAGGCAACGGGTGAGCTGGGAAGCACATCTTGCAGGACCCCTGCCCTTGGAGCAGCACTTTATCTTGAGACCCACAGAAACTCGGGAAATCTGCTCCCACTTTTTTACCCTAATCTCACAGGAAACAGGTTTCTGTTTGTTCACCAGCACAGATGGCTCTCACTTACACAGCTCACTGGCCTGACCTTTCTGGCTGCTGCAGGCAGGCAGCCACAGGGGCTAACTGCACCACGAGCTGCAGCCCAGCGTGGTGCAGCTCCACGGTCGTGCCTGCTGCCAGGCACAGGGATGCAGCCGCACTGCGTCAGGCCAGCAGGCCCTGGGTCTTCTTTCCAGCAGCGGCTTCCAAATGCTTCTGCACACTCAGAAAGTGGGGCAAGAGAAGGCAGCGATGACAAAGCACCACCCTTTTCTGTTCCACGGAATCACAGAATTGTTTAGGTTGGAGAAAACCTTTTTGATCATCAACTGCAACCGAGATCACCAACAGTTCTTCCTGTCTTCCTCAAGTCAGTCTGGTTTCTTCTTTAAAGAGCTGCTCAATGTGTAATTTAAACAAGCATTGCAGGTTCAGGCTTCCTGCACGCTGCCACAGGTGTGATTTCTGGAGCGTGTCTGTGTGTCTGGTGCATCTATCCCAGGATCTGGTGGCACTTTGCATGTGTGTGGAGAGAGAATGACAGGGAAAGAAGGTGTCAGCAGTACAAATCATAATTCAGAAAAACAAAGAAAATTACCCAAACTGGAAAAATGAATTATGGTCAGGCTAGAATTACAGTTTAAAAAAAGCAACATCCCCCTTCCTCTGCAAGAAGCCAGCAGAGGCCATAAGCAGGCATCTCAGGGGACAAAGAGGAAGGCAAGCAGATACAGTCCTGCTCCCAGTAGCCCCTCCAGCTACTCATCACTAGATTAAAATCATGGAAACTTACGGTGTGTGCAGCTTTCTCTTGCAGCCCATGTGCCCAGTTTGCTGTGAGCAAAGCTACCTCCTTTTCTGCTCTGGACCTGGCTCCACCAGGTTCCTTGGACATGCGTCCATGTGCTGGGGGGATCATCAGTGTTGCGTCTTTGGTGGCCGGGCGGCAGCTGCTTCCCGGACAGAAGCCATTCATCACCCGGGAGGTGACACCCGGATACCAGCTGCAGGAAGCTTGGCCTTGCCTGTCCCCAGCTTTCCTCCCTCCCGCTGCAGTCCTTCACTGCCTGCCGCTGCGATGAGCACTGATGTCAATGCTCAGCACCTTTTTGTTGAGGGCAGCATCGAGGGCTCTCTGGATTACATTCATGTTGGCATATGTATTAAAAGTTCTTCCTCCTTCCTTATTGCAGAGCATCCTGACAGCCCTTTTGTCAGTGGGAATTAATAGATCTTCCTGTCAACTCTGATAAACAGAGTGTTTTGTTAGCTGGATTACGATTGCTGGTACCAGCCCCAAATGAGTCCAAGTATCCGTTGTGCTGGTGAGAAGCACCTGCTGTGACATGTCTGCAAACAAATGTAGGCAGGTGATGGGAAAAGAGAACAACGGTACAAACAACTGCATTGCTTGCTCACGTCAGTAGCTAGGAGCTGCTGGGCACTCCCAGGACTTGTCACCTCATGCTCCTGAGCTGCCTCCAAAACCTGCCAGCCCTTGCAGGAGGCAATTCAGGGCCCTTCCAAGAAGGATGCCAGCCTTCTCTGCCCTTTGCCAGTGGTGGGATGGCACGGCATGGCATGGCAGCTGGGACATGGGGAGGCACCTGAGGTGTCACTCCCAACTGTGATTTAGCGACAACAGGCACATAGATTTCCCACCAGCTGGGTTTTCCCAGCCTCCAGCCTGCTTCTACTCGGTGGCCCTGATGCATCCAGAAGAGTCGAGATCTCTGCCCGGTGCTGTTTAGCTGATTGTTTGGTATCCAAGCAGTAGGACCTATACATTTTTGTAGGCTGTTACCCTGCCCACAGTGCCTCTGTGGCAGGAGGGACATTTCACAGCTGAAATGATGCAGGTATCCAGTTCAGACGTCTGGATACCCAGCAAAGGGATGGCAGAGAGAAAAAAATAATCTGAGTGCTGACTCCTGCTCTAGTAGGTCACACTTCTCATATCTCCTTTCGGTCAGAAGCAGCCGGTGGTGGTTTTCATAGGCATTCCTCTAAAGTGCCTCTGTTATCTCTGTAATCCCTCATCCGGACAGCAGTTGCTTTGTTGAGAAAACACAGCTCCTGTTCACACCTACTCCACAGATGGCTCTTGACAGACAACATGCCTGTGGTAGAGAGGGGCATCCCTTCCCATGCCGTAACCCTTCCCATGGCCATGTGGCACTTCTTGCTCTGGATAGAGCAACGTGGTTCCTGCAGCCTGGAGCAGAGATAAAGGGGGGAAGTACAGATTTGAGAGAGAGAAAGTGAAAAATCAATGATAACAAAGATTTAATGCTGTCAAGAACAGTAACCATCTCATAGGACGGAGGGGATGGATGTATCACAAAAGACACTTAAGGATGAATGGAAGGAAACCTACCATGGTGGGATGGCAAGCACCCACCTAGTTCTCACTGTCCTCCAGTGGGATGGGGAAGAGAACTGGAAGGCAAAAGTGAGAAAGAACTAGTGGGCTGAGATAAAGACAAACAGATTTTTGTTAACATGTTCACTAGTGCAGTAAAGCTGCACACACAAGCTAAGCAAAATAAGGAATTCATTCCTGGTTCCCATTGGCAGGCATTCAGTTGTTCCTGGAGAAGCATATAGGGGTCACTTGGGAAGACAAACATCGTAACCCCAAACATCCCCCTTGTTCTCCCCCTGCCCCTGAGCTTTCATTGCTGAGCACGATTTCTATGGCATGGAACATCCCTTTGGTCACCCGGGGTCAGCTGTCCTGGCCCTGTGTGCGCCGCAGCGTCACAGCCCCCGCCCCCCCCCCCCCCCAGCCCCTTGCTGCAGGGGCAGAGTGGGAAAAAGAAAAGGCCTTGAGGCTGTGCCAGCCCTGCTCAGCAGTAGGTAAACACTGGGTTGTTATCAGCCAATGCTGGTTTGGCCACAAATCTAAACCACAGGACCCTACCAGCGCCTCTGAAGGAGCTCCACTCAGCCCCAGGCAGACCTGGTGCAGCAGCGCTGGGGGAGGAGAGTCTGCTGAAAGCAGAGCAAGAGCTGAGGGCAAGGGAATTGCTTCTTTCCTTGGCAAGGCCATTCGCCGTGGATCCTCCTCTCTTTCCAAGAAGACATCAACTCTGGCAGCCTCTTTTTGCCCATGTAGTTACTCCTCTGGTAGACCCAGCCACTCCTCTCTGCTGCATCCAGCCAACCTGGCACAGGGACTGCAGTGGGTGCCTTGCCTATTGCCAAAGAGCTGCCGCTCGTGCCTCGCCCCAGTTGTGGGGTGAGATGAAGCTGCAGCCCAGCCCCCCTGCTCAGAAAGCCGAGGGGAAGCCCGAGGGTCAGGTCTTTGGCTGATACCTAATACCTGATACTCCAATTAATTTCAGCATCACTGCCAGAAAAATAGTTGTGTGGTCTCGGAGTTTCTACTGGGATGTGTAACATCTCATCACCCCGTCCCAGCAAAGCGGTACTGGCTCCAAGTCGTCAGTATGATTCTAACCTAGAAATCTGCAGCACTAGTGAATATGTTAACAAGAAGCTGTTTATTTAGGTTAAAATACCCTTACAAACTAAACAGCTTAAATCCAGGTTGTGTATGATGGACTGCACACTGTAACATTTTTTTTGTTTGTTTATTTGAGGAGAATGTGCCCACGGCAAAGCCAAGCCTGGCTCCTTGATGTAACTAGGCACCATTCTTAGCAAACTCACCTTCTCGCCCAGTCAGCTGTTGTGAATAACTAATGGAGGTTGCATAAGAGGAGAAACTCTTCGAACCTGGCTGAAACCAGCTGTCACTCTGGTAATGCAGGGACTACCGCTGAGTCATGAGGTGGTGATTGCTCCGGGAGGGACAGCAGGTCATCTCAGCTGGCCACCTCGGCATCACAGCCCACATAGTATTGCCTGTAAAACCCTGAAATGAACACCATAGCTTGTGTTTCAGGAAGGTTGGATGTGTGGCAGACATAAACTCCACAGAATCACACTGCTTAATCTGTGTGACAGCAAGAAATAAAGAAGTTCTCACTTCCACTTGTGCTTTTACAAAATTCAGCCTGACTTTTAATTGGAATATTTCTGGTTGCATTTGTCATGTAGTCCATCAGGTTGTTCATAACAAGTGAATATGAGCCCTGCTGTCCTGATTAAATCCCCAGTTTAGATGAATGCCCTCTGCTTTGCTGCAGCTCCCACTGTTTCTGTTACTAGCTGGTGAGGCTCTGCCTTGCACCATGGTGCAGGGTCATTCCGTGCTGTCATCCACAGACCCCAGCATGGGCTGGGGCTGAGATCTTGAGCTCCCTGAGAATATCTCGGAGCAGGCTTAGTCTAAGTGGATCACAGCCCTTGTTCCTGTCTCAGGTTGATGCACAGCACACACAGAGCCGGGTGCGCAAAGCCAAACCCAGCTTTGGCTGGCAGCACAAATGTTGCAGTGTCCAGGTTGGCACCAGCAACCCCGTCGCACCAGAAACGTGGTGTCCAGCTCGGCCTCTGTTGAGGTCCATCCTGACATGACTACTGTCCTTCCCTGTGTGGGAACAGGACTGCTGCCATCCCATGTAATGCGGGACCGGCGCCAGTACCTTTCTTTGCGGCTTCCCATGGCAGATGGTTTGTACACTCAGCAAATCCGCTGCGCTTGAAAGGTGCTGATCCATCACACACACGTACACAGCTGCCCAGCACCTCCACAACAAATCTGATGCTTCCAGAAGGTGTTGTCTTGCAGCACATTTACCATGTGATGGACAGAAAAACGTGGTGCTTTTTCTTCCCGTTTTTTGCTGTGTGTGGCAGCACAGCCGGCACTGCCGCACAGCGCTGCCAAACAGGCTGCTGTAAATAGCTCCTCTCTTCTCCCCAGGTACAACATCTAGGCTGGAACAGAGCACATCTCTGGGGAGATGCAGGCAGCCAGCTGCCTGCGGGGATGGCTGCTGTTCTGACACATGCTGCTGCTAGGGGCCTTAGTATCCCTCACCCCACAGAGGATAAATCAGTACCTGTTTCTCTCCCATAGGCAGGGTCCTGCTTATGTCAACAGCTGATGCTTCAAAGCAGTAAGTAATTAAAAAAAAGAACTGCCCTGGAGAGTGAGATAGGTGGCAAAGATCTGTTTGGACTGGATTGTAATGCCTGATGCTCTGCAGAAATCCAAGGCCACTCAAGAGGTACTTTGCCCTTGAATTCTGCAGAAAGAAGGACAAGGGATTGGTGCATGGCACCTCCTGGCCCTGTGTGAAGGTCATCGGAGGGATGACTCTGGTGCGTTATGGAGGCAGTGGCAAGCGGTGGTGTGGAACGAGCAGGTGTGTACCCTGTCCTCGGGGCTGCTCGCTGCTGACATCACTCATTCACTTTCTTGTGCTCAGCAACTCGAGGCAACAGCCTGGGAACGGGCAGTGCTGAGCCCTTGCCCTTTGCCTCACCCTGGACTTCTGCCGCAGTGCTGACCATAATGCCCCCGGCACGGGGGCCTGGGGCGGTCTGGGAGTACAGCTTGCAGCCCCGTATTCAGAGTCTGGCTCAAGTTTGGTCTGACAAATAACCCTACACTCAAGCCAAGTGGCCCTGAGTTTCACTTTCTGCTCCATGCTGGGGAATTTCTGGTGGCTAATTTTTCAGAGGTGCCCAGTGAAGCTGAGTAATGCAGGGAAGCGGCCTCAGACTGCCTGAGTGCGGAGGAAGTTACACATTCGGCGTTTGAGAAAATGTATGCAAATAGCTTTTCCAAAGCGTTCTCATCACCATCCACAGTGAAAGCAATTAAACCTCCCTCAGAGTGACACTTCCATGCAAAAAACATTATACAGCATGTCGCCTAACTCCAGCACAGCCAAAGAAATCATTGGAGGCAACGGTTCTGGGCGGTATAAATCAGCTGCAGCAGCGAGAGCAGCGGCTGTTTTTAGAGCTGGTAAAGGGCCCTTGAGCTCGGCTTCACCTTTTCTGCTCCTGCGAAGACTTCGGAGCCAGTTACAGCGCGACAGCAGGAGTGCCACTGCAAGCAGGAACGGAATCAAACATGAAAGGAAATCTTTAGGATTTCCTTGGAATAAAATAAATACAGTGAAGGTGCAAATGCTCTTTTGGGGGAAAATATAAGCATGCAGCAGAAATGGTGCAGTGCTAGAAGCGGGTGGTAATTAAGCCTAGAGGAGAGGGGACCCGAAAGGACCCACCGTGTTGGTAGTGCTCGTGGGTTGCTCTCCTGGGCTGAGCTGCTTCTGAGCCCCCATTCTGCTCATGCCTCAGCCCTGCTGAAGCTGCTTCAGCAGGCCTTTGAGTGTTCTGCTAAACTGTGGGTTGTGGGGAGCAGAAGGGGAGTGTGGCTGAAACACGCCTCCCTCTTCCACCCGACACCATCCCCAGCGCACAGCCCAGCACGCAGCGTGCGCTGTTACCTGGCTCCACCAGCACCACATCTGGCTCCACGCAGCAGGAGCAGGTCCAGAGTGTGGTCCTGCCGGTACCCATGCTACAGCTGGCAGCTCCCACTGAACTGTGTGGTGGCCACGGCCAGGAGCTCTTCCCATGGCTACATTACAGCTCATCATGGAAAACATTTATCCAGGCAGTCGCTGCTCGGGGATTGTGGCAGGAGCTGGCAGCGTGCAGGAGAGCACGGGACAGCTTCCCAGCCCTCTGGTTTTCATGGGGACGTGAGGGATGTGCAGGCCTGGAAAACAAATGCCCATGCTCCCGCTGGCTGTGGAGGGCAAAGCAAGGCTCCTCTCCCCTCATCAAACCTGGATGAACAGGAATCATTCTGTGCAGTGTTCACCATGCTGCTGCTGACCAACAACCCCCAAAACAGAGCCTGACCTTGCTACGATTTTAAGAGAAATTAAAGGCTGCACATGTGCTAAGAAAGTCCTGCAAGCCCTTTCCTTGTACATCAAAGGCAGTGACTACAGAGGTTCAGCTCTTTTGCCTTTCTAATTAAATATTTATTCTAATTAATCAAAATCCAAGCTGGGAAGAAGGTTAGGACAACTGGAAACCTTTACAGTTAGCTCCACCAAAATAGCCAAATATGTGCACAGATTAAACTAAGATTTAGAAGTGTGGCTGGAAGTGCAAGGAGACATCCAGAACGGACCCATTTTGTAGGGTGACCTAGGTGGTTTGGCACCAGTTAGCAATTGAGAGAAAATGTCTAAAATTCCATCAGTTAGATAACGGGCATTTTTTGGTGCACAGGAGAAGAATGTATAATCTGTATTTGAAACACCGTATTTAATGTGGCTGTGGAAGGTTCTTATTCACCACACAACTATTTCCCCCACCTGGGAATCCAGTTAAGCTGTTGGCCTTTGTGAGTTAATTTTGTATTATGTAATTATGAGTTAATAGAAAGCAATTTCCTCTGAAACATTCTTTGTTCCTGGTTGTGCTTGTCCCTGATTTCTGGAAGGCAGTCACATTTCCACATGGTGTGAAGTCCTGAAGTCTGTTTTACAGGTGGAGTCAGAATTTCATCCCACTTTCTTGCCTCTGCTGCTGCTGCTTTTGAATTCCAGCCGTGTGTCTGGATAGTCCAGATGTTTCTTTTCCATCCCTGTCACCTGGCAGGAGTTAGGCAGGGTTTCACCTCTGCCTGTACTGCCCTTTCATCTGGCTTCGCTGGATGTCTTCACAGTCCCTTGCAGAGCGGGGGAGAGGTGCACTCTTCAACACCATCCACAAACAAGACTGGCCCCAGTGGAAAATTTCCTGGCCTCCCCATCTTGAATTCCTGGTGTGCTGAAAATGGCCTGTTTATTTTCTGAACCTCAGACAGTTTGGGCTGTTTGGCAATATCATCACAGCCTTTTGAG
This sequence comes from Porphyrio hochstetteri, assembly GCA_020800305.1. Classification (NCBI taxonomy): domain Eukaryota; kingdom Metazoa; phylum Chordata; class Aves; order Gruiformes; family Rallidae; genus Porphyrio; species Porphyrio hochstetteri. Next base: position 8,510,276 of record CM036921.1, on the reverse strand, counting down.
AGGGACTTTGTTAAGTGGTATTTTAAAATCTGGATCAATTACTTGCACCAAATGACATAATAATTTTATCTCTTGTCTGCTGAAGTTTCCTTCCTTGGGCAATTCTGGAAAGTATGGCCTGATATATTCCCTCAACAGAACATTTAGATCTCAGAGGCATTTTATGAGTCTTTGTGCAAGTCCACTGTGAGCGGGATAGATCATCAGCCTTCAGAGGTGGGCTGACGCAAACAGAGGCAATTAAATCAATTGAACCTCTGCAAAGTGCTGTGACGAGCTTAATATCTCAGCCTATTTTTCTGATACAAACAAGCTCTGCAAAATAATGTCTGTCGATATTGCCTCCTTTTGCGAGCTGTGCCACGTCTGTTGACTGTGGTAGAATGAGCCACCCCCATGGTTAGGCACGTGTACGGGTGCGATTGAGATCAGAGCCCTGATGGCCTTGTTATAAAGTGTGGTGGGTGGCATCATCTGAGAACTAGTCCACAGCAGCTCCGCTCGCAAGGAGCACCTTGCAGGGCTCGGTGGAGTTTTTCCATCTTAAACAGGTACCTGCCTTTGGTTTCCTTTCTGTTAGTGCTGATATGTCAGTGTGAGACAACAGGAGCACCCATGGGTGGCAGTGGTCTAACCCCCAGCCAGAAATGCCAGGGCCCCTTAGGTGTGCTCTTATTGCCAAATTAAGCACACGCCCTGTTGTCTCTTTCTGAAAACCTGCTGCATCGGTAATTATGTCTATGATCTGGCACACAGCAAACAAAACACAGTGAGTATTTATTATATACGCTGTGCCTGTGGGTGCACATGCAGAAAATACTTACATTCCTGCTATGCATGCATCCTCACCGTCCTGCTCAGAGCCAGTGACCACACTCTGTTGGCTTTAAATGGAGCTGGAGTGAGTCCCAAGCTGCAAGGAGACTTTTAGTAAAAAGCAGAGGGAGCACACTGCTGTTGCAAAGCAGAGAGCTGTTCAGCATCCAGTCTGCCCTGAGACTCCGTTTCCCTTTGGGTGACACAGCTTAGGTTCTCACCTTGCTCACAAACTGTTTGGTGGCAGAAACTACCAGGCAAGATCCAAAGCAAACAGCATTGCCAAGCAGCTGGAGGGCTGACACAGTGCAATGCTGACCATCCTCACCTTTATAAATGGAGGCATTTTCCTAATCACAGGATGGAATCTATGCTGGAAAGTCTCTACCATTGGGGCCGAAGGTGCCAGAAGCTCCAGAGACAATGGCAAATGCTGCAAAACTCTAGTGAGGGCCGTGACATCCTTGCTACAATCTGTCCTTCAGTGGAGTGGCAGAACAAAGATTATCCTCCTGGATTTGATAGTCCACTCCAAGCCTCTTTGTAAAGTGACAGTAAGACATGTGCAGCCCTTTAATGACTGTTTCAAATGCCAAAATTGAGGATTATGCTCCTTTAACCTGGCTGCCTGCTCTGTGGTCAGCTCCTGTGTAAGGCTCTGCTGCTAACCCCACTGCATAGTGCTCCCAAGCCCTGCCTGGTCCCTGCTGCCATGGGCTCCCTTGGGAGCTTGTGGCACTGTTGTCTGGGGTCCGAGACCTTGGGGCGCTTCCTGGGCAGGTGGGTTTGCTGATTGCTGGGTGCAAGGCAGCCCCTGCCCACCCTTTCCCATAGCAGCTCTCGCAGCTGGGTGCAGGGTTTGGCCTGCCAGACGTCTGCACAGCCTGGCTGTGCCGGTGTTTGTCAGGACTGAGCAGTGATAGCTGCCAGGTTGGTCTCCCACACACAGCACTTGAGCAATTCTGTTGGTGCGGCTGTGCATAGGCAGCTCCAACCTCTCCAGACTGTGCATGGTGCAATAGCATCCACACTCTCCCTCTGAGCACTGTGCTTGCACCGGGGCACCCCCGAGCCATCAAAACAGAGCTCTCCCTCCAGTGCTGCAGAATGCCTTTTATGTGGAGACATGCTCTCAGGGTGCAGCTACCTCTTCTTGCGAGTGTAGGTGCACTGGCAGGACCCGTGCCTCCATTCCTGCTCGTGGCCATGCACCAATAGACCCCACCTTCCCCTTCAGGCTGCTGGCAAAGCTGCTCACACAAGCCCTCCTTGAAGCATCTCAGGCACCATCAGTATGTTAAACTCTGCAGAAAGTGGGACTGTGCTCCCTCCCACCCCAGGCTGGGAGGGCTGGAGTAGCTGGTGCAGGCTGGAGCACAGTAGGTGGAGGAAGGTGGTGGGGCAGAACCAGGGCTCCCTGGGTACCAGCCACTCATGCCTTCCCTGCAGCAGCTGTGCTTGGAAGTGCTCCCACCCCGACATCCCAACCTGGCCCTATGGAATGACCCAAGACTTTTAAACCTCTCTTCCTGTTTAATTTCATTTTATTTTACAGGAAGAGGGAAAGGGAAGGAGAATGGCTTTGGCTGGTGTTTTTATTCCCTTAGTCAGGATGCAGCAGAGAGGCAGGGCAGGGAGAAGAGGGGATGTGAAAAAAACAGGAGGGAAAGTGAAGTGGGTTGACTGGGGCTGAGCCCCAGGAGAGAGAGAGAGGGAGAGGGGAGGTGAGATGAGTCAGAGCCCGGGCAGCATGCCTCAGCGCTTGGCTCCAGGGCTTCCCTAACTTCATTTCTCTGTGACAGTCCCCACTGTGGCAGCCTGGGCCTGGGAGCAAGTTTCTGGGTGGCTCCTCCAGCAATGCCATTGCTAATTAAAACGTTCAAAAGGTTAGATTATTGATTGCAAAGACATCTCGCCTATCACCGTGTCTGCATCAAATTAATCACAAAGAAAGCAAGAACTCTTCTTCAGTTTCCTTGCCCAAGGCATTGTTTTAGGAGTTGGATAAAAGCTATTTTGTGAACAGTGAATCTCGCCACCACTCGGCCATGCAGTTCCGATGGAGTATTGTGAGCTCCTGGAAATTAATGGGGCCCACGATTTAATTTATTTCAATGAAGGTGGTGGTGGTGGAGTGGCAATCCTGGAAAACAAGAATGAGTACCAGTTTCCTTGTTCCTGAAATGAATGCAGCTGATGTAGGCTCTCCAGGGAAATCCCTGCTTTCCTCTGCAGCCTGTGGCTCTTGAGGATCCCCTTTCCTGGAGATCCTGCTGCTCCTTGGCACATTAAGAAAATGAATGCCTAACTTTTTAAAGAGAGATTCCCACTTTCCTGCTAATCCCTGCTCTTTTTTACTTTATCTTCATTTTTATCTGTTCCCTACTCCAGGGATATCTGGATCTAACAAGAGCGTCTTTCTCTCCCATTTGTCAAATGGGGGAAGTGTTTTCTTTACTTGCTCTTCCTGCCTCCAGGCTGGAAGGGGGGCTAATCCTTCATGAGATTAATGTGATACACAGCTGTATCTGGAGAACCCTTTATCCCAGCATCTGGCCCACAGCTGACATGGGGTCGGCACCAGGCACTCCCCAACCTACAGCCAGGAGGTCACTGCCTGCCTGGGATGGAAATCTGGATTGAGCAATGCCCCAGGGTGTGGAGGCAGACAGGGACACACTGGGCACGTCCTGGCAGATGTGGTCTGTCCTCATTTCCCATCCTCTGTCCCATCATTCGTGGAGGTGCCGCTGCCTTCGCTGCCTGCCCTGGGCAGAGGCAGCTGGCTCCTGCCTGTATGATAGGTCCACAGTCTCACCTCCTGCCCTGGGTCTGAAGCTTGACCTTGGTTTTCCCAGCTCTGTCTGTTAGTGAAATAAGGAATTACCTCTCCTTCCCACCTCCTCGAACAAAGTGTGAGTTGCATAGATCCCACAGTCATAAATGAGGCAACAAACGCAGCCAAGCCCAGCAGCTCTGTGTGCTGGGCCAGGCCCCATCTGCTTTACAGCTCCTTCTGGTTCCCTGGATGGGGACAACATTTCTTCTCTCCCATTTTTTCATTTTCAGGCATCTCCGTATCTCCTTCCAACTCCTCCTACACACAGCAGAGGCGATACCCACAAACATGTGCAAAACTACTTAATTACTCTTTAACCGACTGGGCTGCTGATTACCACACTGACCGTGATGACTTCACCCCCTCTTCACTTCCACCCATCTGCGCCCATCACCGCCTGCCAGGCTGCGCCTCCTCCCTCAGGATGTGTGTGGGGCAGCCAGTGCTCATCCCTCACTCCTGTTGCCCGGTGGGGACCGTGGCTGACATGAGGGGTGACTTCATTAAGGTTTATAAATATGTAAAGCGCTAGAGTCAGGGCAGAGCCAGGCTCTTCTCAGTGATGGCAGCGATAGGACAAGGGGCAAGAGGTGCAAGCTGGAGCAGAGGAAGTTCCGTGTGAATATAAGGAGGAACTGTTTCACTGTGAGGGTGATGGAGCACTGGAATAAACTGTCCAGAGAGGTTGTGGAGTCTCCTTCTCTGGAGACATCCAAACCCACCTGGACATGTTCCTGTGTGATTTAGTCTGGGTGATCCTGCTCTGGCAAGGGAGTTGGACTTTGGAGGTCCCTTCCAGCTCCTGGCGTTCTGTGATGGCTGGCTGGCCCAGGACCCTGGCTGCGTGCCTCCAGCCCTTGCTGAGCGGTCCAGGACATGGCCGAGTGTCCCTGAACCACTGCTGGGTGCCCTGGGCCAATGCTCAGTGTCCTGGGGCTATTGCTGGGAGCCCCAGGACCACGGGCCCGGGTCCACGGCTGTGTGTCCTGAGACCGCTGCCCGCGGCCATCAGTGGTGCCCCAAGGCCACGGCCGGGCACCCCAGGACCACCGGCAAGGCCGCGGCCAGCCACCCCGGCGGCCCCGGGAACAAGACGAGCTGACCGGTCCCTACCGAGGATCCCGGCCGCGGCGGCGGGGGCAGGAGTTTGCAGCCGGTCCCCGCGGCGCCCCGCCCCGCCGCCGCCCCTCCCGCCCCGCCCCTTCGCGGCCGCGCTGCGCGGGCGGCGGCTCGGAGCCGGCGTGGTGCCTTCTGCCGGGCCTCGGCGCATGTGAGCGGCGGCGGCGGCGCGGCGGCAGCAGGGCGGCGGCGGCGCATCGGCCATGCGGTGGCCCCGCGGCCCCTGCGGCGCCTGGCGGCTGCTGCCCCGGCGCTCGCTGCTGGCCGCGCTCTTCCTCTTCTCGCTGTCCTCCTCCTTCCTCTACTTCGTCTATGTGGCGCCGGGCATCGGTAAGCGGCGGGCCGAGGCCCGGGGTGTGGTGCGGGGGCGCGCCGTCTCCCGATGAAACGCTGAGTAATCCGCACCCAGCCGGCCGGGCGCCGCGGCATCCCCGGCAGCCGCTGCCCGAGGAAGGGCGGCCCGGTCCCGGCGACCGGCGCTGCGGCTCCGCGGTGCCCGGAGGGGGGCGGGCTCGGCGCCGGGCAGCGCGTCTTCGCCTCCCGTCGGCGGTGGGGAGACGGCGAGGGCGGGGTGGCCTTTGCTCGCGGGGGTGCCCGCTGCCCACTCGTGCCCCGCGGGCGGGCACCCCCGGCGTGCCGGTCCCCGTGTGTGGAGGGGCCGCGGGAGGCGCTGGTCGCGTTCCCCGCGAGGCTTCCCCGGGCCGGGGGACCCAAGCGGTGCCGCCGTCCGCGCCGAGCGGGGGGCAGCGAGCCTGCTGCCGGCCGGCCGGGGAGCGTGCTTGGAGGAAGTGGAGCGTTGTCCAGGCGTTCGTGGTCTGAGCTCCTCTCTGGCGGAAGTCCTGCTCTCCTTGTCAGGTGGGAAGAAGGGAAGAAGGGAAGCGGCGGAGAGGGAGAGCGTACCTGTGCCTGCCTTCTCCTTCTCAGCCTGTTCCCCCGGGGCTGGAGTAGGTGCGTGCCGAAATGGCCAGCGCCCGGTGCGGTGCGGCTGTGCGCCCATCGCCCCTGAGGGACAGGAGAGCCTCGTGAAGCAGCTGCTGCCTGTGTATCTCCCTCCTGCCAGGAGCCAAGGCTTGTGGCTTGGCCTTCAACCCAACTCTGACAACAATTAATATTGATAAAAGTAATTCTCTAAAAATAAATGTTGGGAATAGGGGTTTCTCCTTGAGATGTCATTGAGTATTGGATCCCTAGCTTGGACATCCCTGGGACACCTATGTCTGCTTTTCAAGGTGACTTCTGTAGGGTTTTATCTGTCAATGATGTCCCACGGTTGCTGTTGGCTTCAGGAGCCTTTTGTGGGGCTGAGCAGGGGTTGGCTGGGAGCCTAAATGAGGACACACGCTCTGGGCCTCCCTACCACACTCCTCCCTGGCGTGGTGGCCCAGGGCTTCGCTGTCCTGATGGGCTGCCCTGTGTCCTGCAGCCTGTCCTCGGAACTGCTGAACTCTTCTCTTGCATCCATCCATTAGCTGGTGCTAATGGGTGGTGTAGCTGCTGCCTGCTCCCTCTGTAAGCACAGCCTGGCTCGTCTGTTCACATGCTGCTGTGGCGCTGGCAGTTGTTTTATCAGATGCATCCTGCAGCCCCTTCTGGGGCAGGCATGCAGGGTGTCTTCTCCAAGAGCTGCAGCGTGGCTATGGCTGGGCTTCCGTGAGCCCAAAGGGAAGAGCTGTACAGCTTCAGAAGGAAACTTCTGCTATAAGGATGGTTTTGTTCCTTTTTTAGGGTTGTCTAATTAATTTTGTGCTACTTTCTGAGGGGTCATCAGTCCTAGAGGTGCTGGAGATGCTGTAAGGTATAAATAGCTGTTTAAAACCAGCTCTCTGCCCAGAGACCTTTCCTGGTGTGGACCTTGGAACCTTGGATAACATGGTCACATCCCACCCCATATTCTTGCTGTCTTTGTTGGAAGAGGAGGAGAGGTTGAAGGTGCCTGTCCCCACCCGCCTGTGGATGTCAGTGATGTTCTGAGTCATCTCCCCATCAGGTGACAGAAGATCTGCTTTTGCTTATTTTTTTTGCTCCCTCTTTCAGCCAGAAAAGAGTTCTGTCATGAAAACCCAGCCCTGTGTTCCCAGGGCGGTTTGGCTCACCCTCCTGGCACTTGGAGCGAGCTTGTTTTCAGGCCAGAGTGGTATGGAGAGGCTTGGAAGAAAAGTGAGATAGGGCATGAGCAGAGATGAGGACTTTCATAAGCTGACCATGTGGCATGTGATGGAGGTATGCCATCGGCGAGGAGTTTCAGGGGCCTTTGCCTGCCTGCTGCCGCCTTGTGTGGTGGGATAGGGCTGGGCTGGGTTTCTCTGGCTGTTGGAGGGCCTGAAGAAGCCTCTGCCCTAGTACTGTGCCTTGCAGGATGCAGTGGATGCAGTGGGGAAGTGGCTGGAGGAGGACTTGCAGCGCATAAGCTAAACCATAGGCAGAGGAGTGATTAGTCTGTTCCTTGATTGTACCTTAATTAAGAAATCCAAATAAATGGGAACTGAAGCTGTGAGCAAGCTTGAGCCAGCTGGAGACTGGGCCTGGAAGGGCTTTCATCTGCTCGGCTGTGCTGGGAAGGGGCTCCTACAGCAGACCTCTGCTCATGGGAGCCAGCGGCTGGCCGCGCCAGGGCTGCAGCCAGCCTGCCCTGCCTGGGTAGCACTAGCCCATCTGGGCTGGGGATGGCCCTGCGACAGGATGGCAGCGAGGGTCTGGGCATCCCTGTGTCAGGGTGTGCTGTCACCATGGTGAGGGGGCCGAGCCCTTTCCCGAGACCCTGCTTTGGGGGGGTGGAAACTCGTTGGTGTTGCTGGAGCTGTTTGTGTTGGAGCAGTTGTGTGCCAGTGCCAGGAGAAAAATGGGACAGTTGCACTTCTGGGTGCTGTCTCAGCGCATTGGTGTGGAGCTGGCATACTCCCTGGCTCTCTTGCTGGCTGGAAAACTGCTCCTAGTGCCCTCTGAGGATGGGGAAAGGGAGCCCAGCTTTGGCTCTGGGTTACCTACCCTGGTGCTGGCCTGTTGCCCAGCTGGACGTTGTGTTTGGCTCCTTGCAGACTGGGTAATACCAGCGTGCCTTTGGTCTGCTGGAGATGGAAATTCAGGAAGAAATTAATGTTTACTGTCAGCAAATCACCACACTTGGTACCCACAGGGATCCCAGAGCTTTCAGGGCTCATGTTTGTGTTGTGCCCTGGTCTGCCCTATGCCTGGGGTAGCTCCTTGCTTCTGTCCTTCACCAAGGCTTCCTCCTGTGGATTTTCCTGTGGCATTGGGTTTGTGTAGTGTAAGCTCGTACTGCCTCCTTCCCGGTGCTTGCATCCCATACCCGTGTGTCCTCCCCACACAGCACCCTAACAGTTTACATCCATGGGTTCCCAGAGCCACCTTGGAAAGTCAATAGTCAGAGACCCAGCTGATTGTGCAAATGCAGCAGGCTCCGCTTTTATTCCACGCTGTTCTTCGGGCCGCTTGCTTTTGTCCTTGCTGTGGCTGGGGTGATTATGTGGGTCTGTCTCATCGTGGCCATTGTGCGCTAGATGAGGCAGCTGATTGTTCTGCTCGGCAGCACAATGGGGCTGGTGGACATGCAGCGGCTGGAGGCTCTGGGAGATGGTCTCCTATCTGCACGGGTCCCTGCTGCTGGCAGGTATCAGGCGATGCTTATGAGAGAGAAGGTTGCTTTTGCTCACAGCCTTGCTCAGAGGTCTTGAAGCAGCAGCAGGGTGAAGGGCTATGAGGCAGACTGCATTTTAGTTATGAGCAATGGCACTGGCCTTGTCTTTGGAATGAGCAGAGCTTGGCCCTGGGTGAACTGTTTTGTCGCGTTCTGGAGTCCAGTGGACACCTCAACAGGTTTTTGTTGCAAGGCTTGCTCTGGCACTGGGGCTTTTGCCCTCCTGGGAGAGCCAGCCTGTGTGCCCTGCTTATCCATAAGGGATGCACAGAAATGGGCTTGCCAGAGTTAATTCTGGCTGTACCTAGACCCTGGTGTTGGAGCAATGATGACATGGGTGCGAGGGGTGAACTCCTTGAGAAGCTGTTTCTGTTCGGTCCCAGCCTTTACTCCTGAGCTCATCCTGGGGGCTGTGGGTCCTTTGAGGAGCTATGCCACAGTCCCTGCCTGTCCTGTGTTTTCATGTCATTGTGGTTCATATGGCTTTCCTAAAAGTGTCTGGGATTATGCTCTTTTCACAGGGCCTGGGAAATCAAGGGAATTCCTTCCTGCAGCTGAAAACAGTAATGCTTTTACAAGCTGCTTGCACTGCAAGTTGCCGTTTCATCTTTAACTCTCACTGCAACAGTAGGAATTTCTCAGACCTTGGACTTGGTCCTTGTGGACAGGGTGGTGGCTGGGAGGAAGGGAGGTCAGGGAGTTTCACTGGTGCTCAGGTAGCTGCCCTCAGCTCTGCCCTTGTTGGGTCTCCAGATGTTGGAGTGTTTTTATTTTATTTTTTAAAAAACTTGGTTTTGCACAGGAGTTGTGGTTGTGTCCGATGCAGGAAAATAATGTGCAGTTTAAATTACTGGGTAAAAGTCCTGTAATTAACTGGGGCTCCTCTTCCTCAAAACTTAGCAGGCATTGCTCCTGACCAGTCATAAAGAGCAGGGAGTAGCAGCATTAGTCCTGAATTACATTTATGGTGCAAGAACTTGATATTGATAGGCAGGAGTTCTTTGAAATGCTGTCCATTCGCACTGCGTTTTGGTGGACAGCTAATCAGTACTGTGGGCACCAACAACTTCCTCTGTACAGCTCATTTTTCGCTTTGGTCCCTTGCAAGAATATTATGTGGCTGGTCCAGTTTGGTTATTTAATGTGTCAGCCTGGCAAATCTTAGCACAGAGGAGTTCTGAGAGTGAAAACATTGGATTTTGTTACTGCTGGTTTGTCCCAGATTGAGGCACCATGGTACTGTGGGAAGTGGTTGAGTTGCCCTCAGTAGTGAGGAGCAGGGGAAGAGTGGTGGTCATGGCCCTGTGAAGGGGGACACAGACCTGGGGCTGCCAAGTCTGGGTGATGAGTGGGGAGAACATGGGGGGTGGGGTGGGTAGCTGCTGCTTTTGCCTTCTGAGCACTTGTGTGAATGTCTGCAGAAGGGGCCTGGCCAGGCTCAGCAGCTGGCGGAGAGAAAGGCAGAAGGGGAGTGATGGTGCAGTCCCAAGCAGGGGATGCTGGCTGGGGCAGCGTGCTGCTGCCCAGCTCATCTGGGAAGCGTGCTGCTGGGACGCAGTGGCCTTGGTTTGGTTGGGCGCAGGTGCCTGTTCAGGTTTGCCGTTGGCTTGCTGAGTGGCTGGGCACTGCTGGCACGGGTAGAGCTCAGAATCATGAAGAGAGGTTTCTGCTGTTGTAGTCCTGTCTTTCACCTTCTAAGTCTTCCCTCTGCAGCGTAAGGAAGCGTGGTATCGTACTACAAAGAGAGTGGCAATGCTGCTCTCTTCACCCCCCTCTCCCCGAAAGGTCTGCCAAGCTGCATTTCACAACCTAAGAAAAGAACAGCCCAGTTTCTCAACATATCCCACTGAGGCTTTTGCAGTCATCGGATCCGACAGTGATTGGGGGTAGCAAGAAATCCTCGAGTGCTCCTTGATACAGGAACTTGAGCTCAGGATCTCCTGCGCTTCTGTGGAAGAAGACTGGTGGCAGCTGTTGGAAATAACACCTTTGGTAGCACTGCTCCTTTCCAGCACCGAGTCTCCCTCCCAAAAGGCACATGCAGGCAGGACAGCGGCTGCAGCCCTGCTTGTGCAGAGCAGCTCGTGTGTCAACACACCCAAGGCACTGGAGGTGCAGAGCATTGGAGACCACCTCTTGGCCAAGGCTAACAAATTACAAGGTTTCTTTGGGGGCGAGTAGATGACTAGGTTTTCTGTGCCTGAAAACACCATGTTATCTATCAGGCATGTCTGGTCTGGGTTGTTTTGCTGGCAACTCACTGGCATTGCAACTGCAGAGTATGTGAGGATTTCATGTTTCGTCCATCTGTCTCTGGAAGGCCTGGCCTGTGCAAGCGATCAACACTCAGAAAAGCTTTCATGTTCTGGTTCATTCCTGTAAATTAAATGCATCCAAACGTCAGTGATTTGCAACAGACCAAACCTTAGAGCAGAACCATTCATGCTGTCAGCCCAGGCTTCCAGGAGGGCTGATCTTCATGGGCTTGGGAGGCCATGGAGGGCTGGGGCTTCAGCAGGTGCTCAGGCATTTGAGGCGGCTGCTGGCTGTGGTGGAGGTAAGGGCTCGGACATGCTGCTTTGCTCCCGAGCTGATTGCCCATTGTTTTTCCAGGTGGACTCATTAATTGTATTAACTCAGGCAGCATCTGCTCTGCGGGGTACAATGAAGGCCCCAGGGACCGCTGCTGGGAGTGGAGACAAGCCGCGTGGGGAGCTGTGTGTTTGCATTTGCTCCCATGTGAATGCTGTTGGTGGATTTTAACATCTGAGCGGCGTGCAGAGTCTTTCAGTGTTTAATTGTATTGATATTTTGGGGAACCTCCCCAGTGTGGCTGCTGTGACCATGGGCTGGTGGAGCTGGCTGGAGACATGCTGTGGCCCGGGCATGGCTCTTTGAAGCCCTCTTCTCTCCCTGGGGCCGCATCAGGGCATAAATACTTGGGGAGAGAAGCAGATGTGCAGCTCTACAGAGCAAGAAGATCTTTCACTGAACAGTTTTATTTTCAAAACATTGTTATTACCCTAAAACATGTGTTTACTGTGACAAAACCTTTATTGGCTTTTCTTTCTCCTTTGTATTTGGACTGTTCTGACTGGCTTTGTCTTGACAGCATTTTGAACACTAGTACGTTTGGATGGTTAATGTGCATTTGAAGGTTTTCTAGCACCTGCTCTAAATACTGTGGATATTAGTCCTGTTCTGAGAGATGGAGCAGAAAACATAGTGGACTACACTGTTGAAACACAAAATAAACCCAAAATCCAGAGTCTGAGATGTTTGTGGATGCGTTTTATGGAGAATATTAAGTTGAGAACATTAAAACCACCAGGGCTTTTAGCATTATTCGGGCTGCTATTGTTTTGAAAGGAAAGATAGACTGAAAAGCTGTGGAGTGATGTCAGTGCCCGGCAGGATTACAGTTCTCTTGGCCATCCTCATCTGCTACTTGGAAGGGTCCCAGGGTGATGGAGGGACAGCATGCCTGGGTGGGAAGTATCCTCGTAATATGATGTGGAGTGTGATGGGTAGTGTGGTGGTGCCGCCTTTTTCCCATTAAAAAAGGAATTTTCTGAGTCCTGCTGGCCTTCCTCAAAACTGAAGAGAAGGAGCAGGCTGTAGTGGGGGCAGGCAGATTTGGGGGATCCCTTGCACTCTGTACTGGCTGTGGGTACTTTGTAAAGCCACAAGCTTTAGTGCACCTTATTTGACCTGTTGTTTTCCCAAGGCACGTGTATATTAACTTCAGGGGTGCAAGAAGCTCATTTGGAGCTGCTGCCACACTCCTGACTACTACATGGGAGAGGCAGGGAGGGGTTAGTGCTTGTGTAGGCTGGGCTTTAGCTGAAAGCGTGTGACAGTGTCAGATGTTCCTTCTTAAAGCCTATCTTTCTAGGTTTGTGGATTTGAGGTGTGAAACCAATGGGCTTCCGTTTTTCAAGATTGTGGTTTCATGTTGTATCTCAGGTCTGGCACAAACCCCTCCAGAGCCCTTGCCCTGCATGGGTCTCATCCCTGGGTCCCTCCAGAGATGCTCTGTGGGTGCCAGCCAGTGCCCCTTGCAGCAGAGACCATGACCAGGGCACCTGTCCCCTTGGCTTTTGCTGCAGGGGAGAGGTTGCTTTCAGGGGATGTGGGTTCAGATAGCCTCATAGGCTTTTTCCTCTGTGTCATGCCTCAGTTTCTCTGCTCTTTGGGAGCTTGCTGTGCTAGAAAACTGCTATTTTCCTGCCCCAGTAAGCATGTGCAATGGTTGCTTGGGCTGCATGCTCCCAGCCCGCTGCAGGAGGGCTGTGTATGACCTAGCACCTGCAAAGCTGTTCCTTCCCTGCACCTTTCTAATCTGAAAGGTAAAGGTTAGGAAATACTGCTGTATGGAGGATGCCACTGCACACGTAATGGAAGAAAACAAATACAGGCAAAAAGCCCTGTTGCACAGCTGCGGGTTGGACTATGGTACGAGCAAGCTTCAGCCACTGTTTGTTTGCATATCTAGGGAATTTTGTGGCAAAATAATTGATTGGTTTTACTTGAACGCTGTTGCCTTACAAAAATGATCAGAGGAGCCTCTTGAATGCTGGCGATGCATCAGCTACCTCCTTTGCCTTGGAGAGGCAGGGGACCACACTGCGCTGAAACAGTGTATTGATGCTCTGCCAAAAGGCTCCTGTGCAGGGACCGGAGGGTGGCCCTGTGACGAGGACAAGCTGGCGGAAGTCTGTGTGATGCCCACAATAGGGGAGCGTGTACTCCTAATTTATTGAGTCTCCCCTCAGTAGCAGGTTGGGAGAGACTGTCTTGAGCAAAGATTTTTGAATGGAAAGTGAAGATGGCTTTGTGAATGCTCACATTGATGAAGTGCCTCAAAAAAAAAAAAAAAAGGAAATAGATTAAGCATGCAGAATAAAAGCAGAAAGCAAACACTGCAGAGCACCAGGTAATCAAGTGCTACGTGCTATTTTTTTTTCCCCTCACCTTCCTGACAGGAAAAGGAAAGCATTGTGGTCTCATCTCTGCCTTTCGTGCCCTCTGCGTCAGCGGGTGCTGGCAGGGGGCTGCAGGCTGTGCCACAGCAGCCTTGGGTGCATTGTGCAATAGCTGCTCTTGCTAAAACACCAGGAGTGTTCCAGGGCTGGAGAGCTTCATGAGGGAAGAAGCTGCTGTGAGTTGGGAAGCGATACACACCACAGGTGAATAAAACTGCTAAAATGGCTGTGTTCCACGGCAGGAAAGCCTGGAGCTGTCATAGCTTCAAAGTAGTGTGGGCCATGCCCAAGGTGTGCAGTGTTTTCTGTGCTAGGGCTGCAGGAAACTGCTTCAAGGGAGAAAATAGTGCATGTTGAGTTCCTGTCGGCAAGCATGGGGCTCCCTTACGGGTGGGCGCAGGATTGGCCCCTGCCCGCAGCAGCTCTGTGAGTGCAGCGCAGCCGGCTCCCGCAGGAGCGTGAAATGCTTCCACGCATGCAGCTCGCTCTTATTCTGCAGTCATTTTTTTTCCTTCAGTGTTTTTCCAACTCATGTCTTGCTGCCAGAGTCCATATTAATAATGCATGACTTTTTTTTTTTTTATGGTGCTTCCTTCCCAGCATCCCTTTCAGCTGCTGAGTCAGAGAAGATTGTTATAGCAGCAACCTCTGAAGCAGTGAAATGCCCCTGCAATGCTCAACTGCTGTCATTTATCAACCTGGCTCCTCTGCAGACAGCCCTTTCCCTTGCCTGGCTCTGGGTGAGGATATGAGTGCCGAAAGGCTGACTGACGCCTGCTATGCCAGCGGTGGCTGGCAAGACCTGCTCCACTGAGCCTTCCTGGCTAGTATTTGATTAAAGCAGATACCACCTCTGCTGGCCGCTTTTTTGGGTTTTGAAATCCTCCATCTGCCTGAGATTCTGCTTTAGGATTCTGGACCTTTTTTTTCTTTCTTTCTTTTTTTTTTTTTCTTTCTTCCTACTAATTCTTAAATCAATTTTTTTCCTTCCTCCTTGTACTCCCTCTGAGATCTGTGCCTGGGCTTTTTAAGGTAATTGAGATGACAGAAGCCACGTAATGTGTTAACATGGTTAAATTAACTCCAAATCCTTCCAGTGGCTGTTGAAACATGCCTGGCTGCTGCAGGAAGCCTCAGAGCTGCTAATGCTCCACAGAGGGGGGATTTGCAAGACTCCTGTCTCTTGGTTTGGATCAGCCCCTGGGGTGTCACCTCCTTGCAGAGCTGGTCCCTAGTGCTGGCTCCAAAACCTGGAGAGAAATGGGGAGCAAGAGTGCTTTTCAGGGGATTTGTCTCCATAAATGTGCTGTAATCTCGGAGCAGATCTGTCCTGTCCCACATCCTGGTGTGGTCTTCTGTTTAGGGGGAAGAGGCTGCAGGGGGAATTGCTAGTGGGGAGCAGGGTCACCGCTGTCCAGCTGGGACACAGCATCCTTGCAGTCTTCCCCCACTCAGTGTTCTGCCTTGGTGTGTGTTGAAAGACTCAACCTAAGAATTCATACAGTTATCCCAAGCCAAGCAGGAGAGGCACAGCTTGCTTGGGGAAGGAGGGTTTCTTTTTGCCAACTGCATTTGTTTTGCTGTGTCTCTGTTGGGGATGGCACCAGCAGATGTGCACCTGTTCTGGCATCTGCACTAAGAGGTACAGGGGCATCCAGAGAGGCAGCCTGGAACTGGGGAGGGAAGTGGTGCTGCCTTTCCCTCGCATAGCTGGAGAGAGCTGACTGCAGCAGCCAGACAGTGATGCTACCCTTGGGAGATGGCTGTGCATGTGAGGATGGTCCTGGCTGCACACCTCCACCTTGCTCAGAGCCAGGCTCTTGCCTCTGCAGCAGTGGGAATAGTTGCCCTTGTCATGGCATGCTTCCTGCCTGGCACCCAGGACTTCCTGCTAAGGCTCTGCAAATGCTATGCCGTTGATTCATTCCTCCCAAGGAAGGAGAAGCTCAACCAATATGTTGTGAAGTTCCCCCAACACTGTAGCACTTCCTTCTGTGCTGCAGCCTGGCTCCCTTGGGGCTAGTGACTTCTCTTGCTGTGGATTATTTCTTTTTTTGGTTTTTTTTTTAGTGCTTTGCTGGCTATCAGGTGCCCAGTGCCCTGGCTGCCAGGCAAGTCTGGGGGCACCGTTCCTGTGCCCTCCAGCAGGGAAGAGCCAAACTCTTCCTGTGGGTGACTTTTGCCTGTTGCAGGGGAAAGCTTTTCAGAAGGATCCTGTGGTCTTCTGTGCCATGAATCTGTGTGGGTGGCAAGTGGTGTGCCTGCTTGCTGAGAGTGCTGTCTGCCCCAGTGCTTCTGCCCGTCTGGGATGTGTTCCCAGGGACACCTTCACGCTGCAGGTAGCCCTGCTTGCATGGCAGTGACACACAACGCCACCCACAACGAGTGAGATGAGCGACTTGCTTCTTGGCTAACAAGATTTAGGTGGATTATGCTATGTATTTAACCAAGGGCTAAGCTCATTGCCTTATTTGAAATGGATCAAAGCCCTTGAAAATACCAGCCTGGAGACCAGCTATTGAGTGAGAATATTACTCAGTCGTTTCTCTGTGGCAAGGCTTGCTTTCGAAGAAGCTATGGAGTTCAGCAGGCAGCAGCGACCAAATGCAAAACCAGATGGGAGAAGTTTGAAGCAATGAGGTGGTAGGAGCACGTGAACGCTGTTAGTCATTCATCACCCTGGAGGATTTGGGGAAAAGGCTTCCTTTTCCAGCTTTCAGTTTGCAACCGTGTTTCCAAATTAATTATTACAAAACTCCACACTAGCAGGTATGGGAGGCACTCTGGCGTTTGGCAGTCAGGCTTTCATCTTCAAGAAAAGCACCTGTGACTTGTGTGTGACTTGTGGCTCTGCAGCCCGGACCAGATTTCTCCAGCACGTTCACCCCCGCCGCAGTGGCCATAAGCAGCGTTGGAGCTCACAAGGGTCTGGTCTCCCCTTGTCCTGCTCCCTGCAGCAGCACTGCCCCGGGACCCTGCTGAACCATCTGTGGCCGCGGAGGAGCTCGTGCTGGTCACAGGGGGATGAAGCAGATGATGCTCTTTGCAGCTTGTAGCTTAGAGGTGCTGGCTCCTTGCTCTGGCCTTCGCTGTGCTGGAGGCACGCTGTGCAGCGGAAGCCCATGTCTTGCAGCAAGAGCCGCTCTCCCCATTTCCTGAGGTAGTGGGGTGCCAGCCTCAGGGCTCCCACGCAGCTCGGCACGGCCGGGCACTGCCCTGCCCACAGCTCGCCTCAGTGCACGGCGAGGAGGTGCCTGGCCCGCTGCCTGCACCACAGCCTGGCCGCAGAAGCTGTGCATGGGACAAGAGGCACCGGGTGGCAGGCGAGGCAGCAGACCTTCTGCACAGGGCTTGCTTCTGTGTGCGTGCCGAGGTGGGCAGAAGGAATAACTGCTGTGAGCAGATACTGGGGCAAGTTTAAAGCGACTTCCCAATTAAGAGCTGTTGTGTTTGCCAGGGTCTGCCTGGAGTGGTAGGGTGAGGGTATCCAAGGTGCACAGCTGCTGTCATGCAGATTGGGGTTTTTGCTGGAAGGTGTGTTGGTGCTTGGGGGTCCCTGTGTTTGCAGGCAGTGTGCTCTGAGCACACCCTGCGCTGCCTCACCTGTGTTCTCTGAGCTGTCCCAGCTTAGACCAGCAAGCTCTTGAAAACACGCTGGCTATTTGAATCGTCTTCCTCTTTCTTAAAAAGGGAAGTTTATTCCAGTAACCACTTGCTGCTGTTCACCATAAGAAGGAGGCGTTAGCTCATGGCTCTCCCGCCTTGTCAGAAGTGCTGTTGGCAGTACGTCCAGAACAGAAAATACCTCAACCAAATGGTTTGTCTGAAGGAGTCTCTGCTGGAGGACAGACCAGTGGCTTCTGCCTTTGGTGAGCCAAGCTGTGTGGTTCTCATACAGCAGCAGGTGACAGTGCTCCCTGCTCCTTCCCCTTAGCTTAAAGCAGTGCTGGGGTTTTGCAAAATTATCTTCCCTCTGATTCTCAGACCTCATTGTGGGGTTGATTTTTTTTTTTTTTTTTTTTTTTTTTCCCCTCACCGTGTGCTGCAGTGGAAATAACCCCAATATAAACACACAGAGAAATTTGGCCACATCCCCCATGAGCCACAGGTGTCGGCCTCCCTTGCCCTGGCTGCAGTCTTTCCTGGATGTGGCCTGAGCCTTTGTGTGGGTCTGGTCAAGCTTCTTATGTGGCAGGCAGGTGCAGAGTGTTCCTGTGTTTAATTTGTTGCTAATCAAACCTGCAAATGAGGCTTTCCCTCAGTTTCCATCCAGCTGGGGCCCACTGGGCACCCTCCTGCCCTAACTTGAATTTTTAATTGCAAGCAAGGGTCAAACACCCTTTTGTGCTTCTGAGCGCTCATCAGGCTTGCAGTTGTCCCACCAGCACTGGCTTTATGGTGTCTTGGGTCGTATCAAATGTTCTGATGGTTTTTAGGGTGTAGCAGTGGGGTGTCTTCTAGTACCTGGCTGGGTTAAGCAGCTCCAGGGTCGCTTGTTCTGTGCATCAGGTAAGGAAGGACCACAGGGCAAGAGCAGGTGGAGGGAGCTGTGCTGGGGGGGCTGCCTGGTCTTGGGGTGCTTTAGGTTAACCGTGTGTTCACCTAACTGAAAAAATGCTGGTCTACATAGTAATTGTCTCATTTGCTGCTGCACTGCAGAAAGCTGATAGCAAAGCAGGGGTGCTGACACCAACCCTATCCCCTGCACTGCTGTCCCCTGCCCTGCCTCAGGCTGCAGCCAAGTGTCCTGGGGCTGTGCTGAGGACACGGGAGATTCCTGGTTGTGGCTGGATATGTGCTCACCCATTAGAAATTAATTCCCCTCCTTGTTGACTGAGTGCAGCCCCAGTATCCCAAAGGTTGGTGCAGCAGGCAGGCTGGGGCAGCATAGCCGAGGTGGGCATGTGGAGGAAACATGTGCCACGTGGGACTAGGAAGAGCTGCTCCACCCTGGCCTCCTGTTCCCAGCGTGATTGTATTTTCCATGGTAGCCAAATGTCTGACTCTTGTTTGCAGACCTCGATTTCTGGGCTCAGGCAGGCTGGAATTGATTTGGTTTATGTTGTTTTTTCTTCCCCCCCCCCCCCCGCCCTGCTGCTCATTCTGATGAGCCAGTGTTCACATTTCTTAGGAAACAGAGAATTCTAAGAAATTTCAGCTGCTGTTTGTGAGGAGCCTAAAGGGGTTTCTACTGGGGAGTGGGGTGTTTGCCATTCTCTGATGTGCCCCTGCATGTGCTCATCCCTCCCCAGGGCTGCGAGGGGAAATGATGCAAAAGAGCTTTGGCTTGGATGTCCCCAAGCAGTTGCAGAGCCACAGTATAGATGAGGGCTGGTGACTTGGTGCAGTAGAAGGCAGTGATGGCTTCCTCCTGTCCACAGCAGGACAGGCAGGGCACCATGTGTCCTGTGCTGCTGGGAGGCTGTTTGGTGCCCAGTGCCCCATCCCAAAGCCTGCTCGTGGGCAAGCTCTACTGCTGGACTTGCATTGGGTTTTCCCCTGTTTGTATAAAAACCTGGTGGGGTGGGAGTCTGGGGGCTGCAAGCTTCCCATTCCTTGCAGTCAGAGATCACCCTGTGCTGGATCCTGAACCCTGGTCGCAGCTTGGGGCTGCGGAGACTCTTATCCCTTGCTGAGCTCACTTACTTAATAGCTTTGTTTCTTCTTATCTAGGATTAATATGTAACTTAATGGCAGTGTGTTGGGCACAGTTCTGTGATTGTGGTTAAGGGTGGTGCGAATCTGCTTTCTGATGCCAGGGTACTTTATCACCCCTTTTCCTGTGATAAGGTTTAGGGTTTTCCTATGCCTGGCGCCAGGGCAGGAGCACTTAGTAAATGTTTGCTATAGCTGGGTGGGAGGGTCAAGTCAGCAGAGGGGGGTCATTCTGGGGGAGC
The DNA here is from genome assembly GCA_020800305.1 of Porphyrio hochstetteri. NCBI lineage: Eukaryota > Metazoa > Chordata > Aves > Gruiformes > Rallidae > Porphyrio > Porphyrio hochstetteri. Next base: position 8,490,965 of record CM036921.1, on the reverse strand, counting down.
TATGGGACATGGCGTTTCCTGCCCTGCCACCTCCCCGAGAGGGGTCTGGCCTGTGCCAAGCCTCAGGGTCTGGTCCCCAGGCACATGGCAGGTCTGTGGTGCAGGCTGATGGACAGGAGGGGTTTTATGTTTTCCCATGTTCAGGGCATCCCAAACAGACTCTTATGCCATTGGCTTTTCTGCTGATGCCCCGGAAGGTGTCACACAGGCCAAGAAGTGATGTGTAGTCTTAGTTAAGTGCTAAGTAAGTTCATAGCTAGGGAGTGAGGTATTTCCAGTGAAGTCATACTCTGATAATGGAATTGGTTAATTTATTTACAGCAGCTGTACTACCAGCTTGCTTGTCAGAAGGAAGAAAACCATACAAAAAAATGTTAGGTATTCCAAGGCTACATAGCTCACAGCAAAGCTAATAAATGTCTTAGGACATCAGAGTTCTTACAAAATTCCATAGGTAATGGCCTGTACGCTGGAACTTCAATGTTGCATCCTCTTTCTGATAGCTTTTTTTGGTCCTATAAAAGCACAGCAGCTGTACTGACTGTTTGCTGTGCAGTCTTTAATTATTGCAAACAAGAACAACTTTGTAATCGTGCTGCAGAGGCCAAGCTGTTGTGGGTCTTAGTGGCACTGTGTGGTGAAAGTACCCTTGGCAGGGAGCTCCCAGCTGCTGCCTTTTAAAATCTGGGACAACAGTAATCCCATGTGATTGAAGAATTTCAGTTTGGAGAGTTTTTTAGGAGTTGAAAGGGCTAATGTGCTCTCCAGCTGACGAGCTGGGCTGATCTGTGGTCTGGAGGTGGGGCTGTGGCAGCGCTCCTTCCCTGGCTGCTGGAACGGCTGGTTTCTCCCTACCTGGCAACGGGTAGGAAACAAATGGCACCAGGGACAGTCTTGGAACATCGATACTGTGGGATCTCTGCTTAGATGTCGTCTGCACAGTGCACACACCACATGTGCTGCAAAGCCGCCTCTCTGCTCTGGAAGCAGAAGCAGCTGCAGGATACCTTGTTTTCCATTGGGCGTAATGCTGCAGTGAGGAGTCAGAACGCCCAGCGTCAGGTCAGACAGGAGCCTGCGGCTTCTGATGGTGGATGTGGCCCTGCTGATAGGAGTGGTGATCGTGGTGTGTGGGGCTGCTGGCATAAGTGCCTCAGTCCAGGCGGAGGGCTGCTCTCTGCAGCCTGCCTCGCACCTCCTGCAGTGGGGTGACTCGTGTCCCTGCCAGCGTGCCGTGCCCCAACCAGGTTGAAGGCATGAAGCAGCCAGCGGTTTGGCATAGGCCAGCCTGCTGGGAGGGTGAAAATATCTGCCTTGAGTTTTGTCATTCTGATGGCCAGAAGCAGGTCCCCTGGGATGTTTTGGGGGTTTTTGGAGACAGGGAAGATGTAAGCAGGAGCTGGACCATGATTTAGCCATAAATGGCAATGGAAGATGTGTTGTGGGTCTTCCTGAATTGAGCAAAGAAGGAATGCCATCCTGGATGCTGTGTCTGCATATAAGTATGACAACTGGGAGATGAGGAGTTGTCCCGAGCAGCCCACATCCTTCCCTGCCCTCCTGCTTCTGGGGCAGCACTGAGGAGTATCTGCCAGCTTTTCTTCTCCCTTGCTTTGTTTGGGGAATTTTGGGGGGTTGGTGTTTTGGGTTTGTGGGAATTTTTTTGTTGTTTTTGGTTGGGGGTTTTTTTGATAACTGAAGCTCTTCCTCTGTTTCCTCATCTCAATCCTATGTGAGCATCGAGCTCGGGCATCAGGATTCCTGCTGCTTCAAGATGGTGTCCAGGACACAGGAATTTCCACCACTTTGTCTCCTAACGAACCTAAGGAACAAATGCTGGACTGTAAATGTTTGCTGTCAGTAGCCAGCAGCAGCCTGCCAGTGCTGCCAGCCTGAGAGGTTAGCAACCATTTCACTCCGCCTGCTGAAGAGCTTTTTATTGCACATTTAACTGTCCGGTGCCCAGTGAGTGCTGTGCTTTTATGCTCTGTGTGCAAAGAAATCTGCTGGCAGCTGATGCTCTTTTTCTCCTTGGAAGCGTTTCTGCTGACCCTGGCAAAGCAAGACAAGATGGGGGAGGGTGTAGGGAGGCAGGCTGGCTGTTGATGGGGAGAGCTGCCCATCACTGCAAAGAGGGAAGGATGGAAGATAAACAGGAGATGCAGTCATGTGCAATTGCATCTCCTGAACTGCAATTAAAGTAGTAGAGTCCAAATCTCATAGAAAGGGTAATATTTAACTTGGGCAAATGCTTGTTATGTTCTATGCTCCAGCCTGCCCATGTCACTACGCCCTTCCTGGCAAAGAGGAATTGCAGCAGAGCCTGGCAGTTGAGCCTTAGGATTTGCAAAACCTTGTGTGATCCTATGGCCATCCTTGGTGTCGCTGCCCTGGCACACAGGTAAACTGTGTCCTCTGGCTTCCGCACCCATAGCAGCATCTGTGCAGAACTGGTACTGTGCATGCTGGTGCTGGCCTGCTCGCTGCCCTGGTGGGTCTGACTGTGCCTGGGTGGTGGGGAGCTTGATCCCACTGCCAGCGTGTAGGGCTCCTTCTGAGGGTGCTTTGGTGCTGCAAGTGCTCTACAAATTTGCCTTCTGAGTTTTCCCATGTGTGGAGGGCATGTGCTGCTCCTTTTACTGGGTATCCTAAAATTGGTGCAGTGCTCTTCAAAGTGAGTTGCACAAACAGTTCAGCTCAGCCAGCTATGGCATTGCAACTGGAAATTGCCATGTTAAATGTGTACATTAAAAATGTATGGACTCTTAGAATAGTGCAAAATTTCTTTCCCCTTGCTGAGGACTCCCCAGGGTAGTTTTTCTCTCAGACAGTTCAGATGCAAATTCCCCGTATTCAGGTTTTGGTCAGGCATTACTGCAGTCTTCCATTAAATGCTCTAAAACAAATAGGAGCCTCTTATTTAATTGTTCTGGCACTCTGTGCTTCTGGAGAATATGGTGCAACTGGAAGGCTAATAGAAACAGAGGTCTTACAGTATATTAGTGATGGGATGCTGCCAGATTTCCTAGTTAGGTTGTTTACAAGTTGAGACTATCATAACTGCCTCTCTGTTTCTTGGAGGCTTCCTTCCATTGAACCCCTTTGTGTTGCTAATGCCAATGGAGCTGAATTGATGCTGGGGATCTGCTGGGAAACCTTAACAAAAGGTTTCAGGTAGACGTGACTCTGCTGTTTTTGCTGTGTCTGGACCCTGTAAGAGGGATCTGCAGCAGACAGGATCTCCTGGCCCTGGCAGGGTGCTGGGGGTGACCTGAGCACCCATCCCTGCTGCCTGCAGAACCTTCCCCTCTTCCACAGTCTCTATTGCATCTCCCATGTGTTGGCATCCTGCAGGCTCTGCTGGGTGCTTCCTACCCGCTCCAAATGTCTGGCAAAGGCGTTTGTTCAGTGGTGGTTTCCATGGTTGTATGTTGATTTATTATGTTATATTGGTTGAGATGTGTGCTGCTGGGGCAGGGGCTCGTGGTGGCTGCCCTTGCCAGGATGGGGTCCAGCTGCTCCAGAGCCCTGGGTGCTCACAGAAAGCTGCATGTTTCAGTGGGACCATGATGAACTCACAAACAGCTGCTCTGCACTGGTGAACTAATGCACTGGTGAACTAATGAACTGGGAAAAAATGCTGAGTGTGACAGAAAGCCCTAAATCTCAAAGCAGAGGAAGACCTGCTCCTTCCTCAGGAAAGTCTGGCCACCGTGCTGAGCAGTGATACTGCTGCGGGTGTGCAGGGCTGCCATGAACTGCCTGGCTCCTCTTCCTGACCCCAGCCCTGGCAGCTGCCTCTCCCAGCATGGGCCTTGGGGTACCATGCCATCCCCTCTGCCAGGGATGCTTGAGGAAGGTCCTTTCCGCAGGGGGTGGAAGCGCGTTGGGGTCAGGAGCAAGATGTGTCAGGCCTGTCCCCTTCCTGTGTCAGTTGCTGGTGTGGATCCACTCAGCCCTCTTCTGAATCAACTCCTGAGCTGCAAATTACCCTGCTGCCTCTTCTAGTACATATCATTACAGTGAAATTAATTTTCCATGAGAGAGTCAGCTGTTTCTTGATTAGAAGTGCTCCAAAAATACCAACAGAGAAATGATTACAGGAAACCTTCAGTGCTCATTTGTATAATTGGACTTTACCTCCCTGGCCAAAGTTGTTGCATCTACTCCTGTCTTGGATGAGCGCTTGTCTTCCCTGTTGCTTGTGAGCAGGGATGTTGGGGTGCAGCATCCCAAGGGCTGCACCAGCCCCAGGGTTCAGCAGCACCTGTAGCTGCTCCAGCTGGTGGCAAGCTGTAGGTCTGATATTGTGGTCTTCACATTTTTAAATCCCACTGGGTAAACTTGTGCTTTAATGAACTAACAAGACTAATCTTAAGGCGGTCATTTGGGCAAATGGAATCTTAAATTTTGCTCATTTTTTGTGAGGGTCTGCTGAAAACTTGTAGGAAAGGGGGAATCTCTCCTGCCTCCGCCCCTGACAGCAGCTAAAATCCCTCTCCTGTCTTTGTCTCGCTGTTCTGTGGTTGTAGCCGGGCTGTTATCACTGAGCATATGTGGCCTGAAGTGCCGTGTGCTCAAATGGAATAAAGGCAGAAGGCCAATGTAATTTTCAAGATCCTACTCTGCGATTAGATTAGCAGTATCTCTCAACATGAGAATTGCTTTCTGGCTGAACCCTGGTTCAGGCGGAGCACATCCTGAGCATCCTGGCAGCGAGTGGCTGTGAGGATGCTCAGCATCTCCTTCCTCTGCTCCCGTGGCGCTGGGAAATGCTGCCTCTCTGGTACAGGAGCCCTGGGCTCTGTGAGTCAGCCAGGTCAGGCTTAATAAATTTAAATTTTTAAACTTAAAAAAAAATAAATTTCCTCATCAAAAGTGAAGTAAACAGAGGAGTTAGGTTTGAGTTTGTTACAGAAATTCCCAAATGTTGGCCCAGCCCCAGCCCTGTGGAGGTCATTTAAGCACTGTGTGGGTATGGGGAGTGAAATTTTTTCAATAACATGTTTTAAATTTGATGTTTCTGACCTGAATGAATTGCATGTTCTGTATAAGCGTGGTGTTTGTAAAGCTTGTATGATGTTGGTGGGTGATTTTGGGGGCAGGAGAAGGGGCTCTCATCTCAGTGCTGGGGTCAGCGTGGTCATAGGGGGTTCTTGATGTTGGTTGTGTGGCATGTTGATGGCAGTGTTCGTCAGTGGCCAGGTATCTCCTTGATTATCTGAGTAAAGGGGTTAACATGTGGAAAGACAAGCGCTGTCCTAAACAAAGCGGGTGTTGTTTGTGCTGGCGCTCCCCTGGGATGTGGCAGCTCGGCAGCCAGTTGAGGATTCCCACTGCTGGGCCTGTCATGTGGCTGCTCGAGGCCCAGCTCTGTCTGCCGCGGAAGGAGCGGGAACAAACGCCACTTTCATTGCGTCCAGCAAACCTCCCTCTTCTTTAAATTGAGCAGGGATTAGATGCTGATTTGTGTGTCTCCTGCTATTGCATGCTTCACTAAACTTGGTTCCGCTTTATCTGCGAGTAGTAGAAGGCATAATGAAGTAGAAAGCGAAAGCAAACTTACTCATTCAGCCTTAGCGAGTCGTGCCTTGCCACTGACTCGAATTCTGTGCAAGCTGGAAAGTGCAAACTTGCTGCTCCCTCCAGTCTTGGCACAGGTCCTGGCCTGGTCCTAGTAAATGTCTTGCTTCCTGTGGTTTCATCTATCCTTTGCTCTGTGCAAAGAGCAGAGGAGTTGTGCCCCAGCTCTCGATTAGCCTTTTGGAAGGGGAACTGGGCAGCCTCTAACCCTGTGATGGCCAAGGTGAAGCTGTGTGGTACCACTCCCCCTTGCTCTGCTGTGCTTGCTTGGCTTTGGAGGGTGCTACTCCTGTCACTGGAAGCATTGGGTGGTGCCTGGTTCTGGTAGAGCCTTGCAGCGCTTCTGGCTGCAGCTTGGGATGGGTGCTGATACTGGGGTAAGAGAGATGATAAATGCGTCCTTAGGAGCCACGTGTCCCAAGCATCGACCCTTAGTATGTCACCTTTGCAACCGAGGCAGAACTCTGATGTGGGCTGGTGAGCTGAAGAAGTTGTCCAACTTTCACACCTTGTGCTTACCTGGGAGACCTGCCGTCTGCCTGGCCTAGACCCCGTGGCTGTGCCAGCCTGCCTGCATTGCTCGCTTATTTACCACTCAACCCAAAATAGCACATTTTCGCTAACTCCCTGCCTCAGGGACTCCCATTTCTGTAAGTTGGTTGGCAGCTGCCCAGTGAAGCTGGGGCCGGACTGCAAGTGCTGAGAGGTGCTGTGGTTTCATGCTGAGCTCTGAGCAGAGCATGAGTCTGCGTTAGAGCATATGAAGGTTTTAGGGCTGGGTGTGAGGCTTTGCATGGGTAATTTCAGCTACGATTCTTTCTGGCCTGTGGTGCAATATCAAAATGCTGGGTTCTCTTTGAGCCTTATACCCCGGAGGTCTGCTAGAGCGAGTTCCACATCTTTGTGAGCAGGAGCAGCCCTCGCTGCCTCTTGCTATTGTTGGAACATCTTGCTGAGAAGCTGCACCAAAGCACACATTTATTCTGTAGCCATCACTAGCCAACCTGGTGGCACTCTGGGTTGCAGAGCTGGCCCCAGAGAGGCAGGTGAGCAAAAGAAGTTTGAGGACAGCTTTGGCTGAGGCTGCTCCTGTAGGTTGGTGGGGTAACTGCTTAAGGTGCCTTTGCTAGCTCCACCATCAAGGATACAGGTATGGGAAGGGAGGGTCTGGAACGGGTGCTGAAAATCACATTTCAAGTCATTTAGTTGACAGGTGCTTAACACAGCTGATCCCCTTCTTGCTGTGGGTTGAAAACCTGTGCAGTGATTTTCCGCAGTTCAGAGACACTGGCAGCACCCAACCATGGTGTGGGGCTCTGGGCATGGTGCAGGGCCCATCTCTTCGGTGCCCTTCCAAATATTTACTTAGCTGTGTGAAAACAAAATCTAGTTGGGACTGGGAAATGCACCTGGGCAGCCTTTCTGGAGGCTGACTCAGTGGGTGTAGAAGGGGAGCGCAGGGCAAGGAGACGGGGCTGTGTGTCAGTGTGTGTCCCAGTGGGCAGTGCTTGAGGGCCCCTCTGCGCTCCGATAGCAGCACCACTTCCAGCATGCCATACCCAGTCTGAGCTGCTGGTGGCTCCAGCAGTGACTGTACCTTCCTGGCACTGGCAGCTGCCAGTTCCAGGCTATTACAGCTTGTGATGTACCTGCTGTAGAAAATGACCTGTCTGTTAGGGATGTTTCCAGGTGACATTTCATCATTACTGCCCTTCTCTGTGTAGGGTCTCTGGTCTCTGTTTCCTTGGCCTGGTGCCCCCTTCATCCCTCCCAGAGTCTCTTTTGATCTGTTTTTTTAATAACTACTGCAGAATTTGCCTTCTAGGTATCCCCTCCTTCTTGTTTTCAAATAAAGACTCTGCCCCCTGTCCCCCCTAACCTCCCCCCAACACACCCTCCCCCCCCCCTTCATTGTTAAGCCTAAAACTTCACTGCTAGGGGGGTATGGCTGGCACTGCCATGCTAGTGCAGGGTGCAGGTGGCTGTCCTGCCATCCCTGCAGGTGCTGCTGGTGACACGGGGCTGTGCTCTTGCTGCATGCTTTGGGGCCTGTCCCTGACAGAGCCAGGTGTCAGCTTAAACTGAAACCTAAGCAGGCTCAGCCTGAGTGGTGCCAGGGTGCGGGGTCAGTGGGAGAGTGGAAAGAAACCTGGCTGGGGGCTGGCCCCAGAGACCCAGGGGGCTGCAAGATACTCCCTGCTCTGGGATGTATGGATTGCTGGTGGGCTCAGAGCCTGGCAGTGGGTTGATTTTTGTGGTGCCCATTGAGGCACGCCTGCCAAGCAAGCATCAGCCCTTGGTGCTGCAGTTTAGCAATGAATGCCCTTCCCTAGGCGTGCAACTTAGCTTCTTGTTACAGTGATATTTCCTAACTGAACTTCCCTGCCTAGGCAGTAAAAGGTATTGCTGTTTACGCTCCAACGTTGCATTACAGTCTGCATTGCCAGGTCTAGCTGGGTACATTGCCGTTATTAACCAGCTGGGTTTCCAAACATGCCTTATGCCTCTGCTTCCTGACTCTGTGCCCTTCCCATCTCCTGTCAGGCAACCAAGGCACGTGCAACACAGGGATCTCCTGGTAGGAGGGAGCTGAATCCAACCAGAAGGCTGGGAATGGTTCCAAAAGACTCTTTATTTCTTCTGTACATATGCTTATGCTCATGGAAATCCTCTTTTTTTTTTTTCTCTCCCTTGCAGTGAACACCTACCTCTTCATGATGCAAGCCCAAGGCATCATGATTCGTGAAAACATGAGAACAATAGGAGCTCAGGTGTACGAGCAGGTGGTCCGTAGTGCCTATGCCAAGAGGAACAGCAGTGTGAATGACTCAGGTATTTCTTTAATAATTGTCATTTTGATCAAAGGTTCCATTTCCATTGGAAATCAACTTGACCTGAACAATCCTCACTTGAAGAAATTAATTCATGCTGGTAAATGCTTGGTGGGAACTTTGATTTATTGGCTCTTTCTTCTATATATTTTTATATATATATAAAAAATAAACTATATATTACAAAAAATATGTACTATATATATACACACACAGAGTAATTCTATATTATTTTAATATATATACACATAGGTGTGTAGATACATATAAAAATTCAAATGCTTCTAACTTGTGTAAGGGGTTAAAGTCTTGAAAGGCTTCAAATGATGAGATGTTAAGCCAAAAACCTCTTTGCTTTCCTTGAATTTAACTTGTTAGCTTCAACCAGTCTGTGGATAAACACTTTCAAATTCAGTGCAAGGATCTGGTTTCATATTTAAAAACTAACTTGTCAGGCACACGTGTGCACGGAGCCCTGGCTCTGTGCACGTGGAGGAGCCTGTGCTCATCAGCTTCACTCTTCCCATGCAAGCGTGAACTGAGATGGCATGGCTGGAGATGTGCCACACATAATACACTGAGCTTTGGGCAGAATGCAGGGAGTGGAGTTGTGGGCTCCTGCTCCCAGCCTGTTCATCTTCTGTAGCATAAAGCTGATAACAGGGTTACAAGCTTTGGTGTAAATACGGTACAGCGAAGCATAAATGCACGTAGCTGTGTGTAAGCCAGGGTGAGGTGTTGCCTTTGGGCTGGTGTGACACTGAGCATGTACCTTCTCTGCACACACGTCACACACTGTGCCTCACACTGCTGCAGTTGGCACTGGGCTGTGGTGGTGCCAGGGAGCTTGGCTCCTCTGTTCCAGGGGTTCATCAGCAGACACTGGTAGTTTTGCAAAGCAAAATTATTTCATTATTGATTAAAAAATACTAGCTGTGTCCTTGCTGCCCAGCCCACTGAGGAGCGGCTGCCAGTTCAGCTGTACTCTCACTGGAGATGGGCACGGGAGAGGAATTACCAACTTGCACAAGAGATTGACACTCCAGGTCACCTCCTCTCCCTGCTGAAGCTGGCTAGGCTATTTTTAAGGCTGGAAACATCAAGTAAAGCAGACACAGGGTGATCCCCTGAGGGGAGGAGGGTTAGGTGCTCCACCGCTGCAGCTTGTGGTGATGAGAGCCTCCATCCTGTGTGGTCCTGGCACCTTGGGCTCCAGGCTCTCTGAAAATCCACTGTGTCCTGCTGCAGACTGGGAAATGGTTACCATGTTAGCATCAGTGATACTGGTACTACTGCTGAAATAACTGCCTCTGCTTGGGCCTTGTATCCATCCTAGCTCTGCAGGTGTGGGGTGGTACCCCTCCTGCCCCAAGAGCTGTGGCCATGAGGAGGCTTTTAACATACAGAAACGGTAGGCAGTATCCTTGGGCAGCCTTCACTGGCAGGCAGGTCAAAGCAGGTGCACAATGGATGGTGGTGACATCTGGAAGGCAAGTGTTGCTGTGGCCACAAAGATTATTGTAACACCAGGATGAGTATCTTCTCTCCTTGCCTGTTTTTGGGTGCCTCAGTAGGATCTGTGTGGGTGGCACTGCCTAGTTAGTGCATCCTCCCTGTGCTGCTGTGGGCAGTGCAGCAATGTGATGACTGGGAGAGCAAATCTGTCTGGTATGGCTGCAGGGAGGGACCCAGCAAAGGCCTTGACCCTCCTTGTTGTGACTCAGAGCTGCTTGGAGTAGCTCCTGGGCTCTCCTGTCCCCATCCTACCCTGCAAGCAGTAGTGGGTATGCCCATGCATGGTAAGGTAATTGGAAAGGATGAGACCACTTTGTCCTGGAAGGTCTGGGGGCTGCATGTGATGGGACTGGGTGGCTCAGTCCTAAACAGTTGCTTTCTAGAACCTCTGTGTGGTGTAAGGTTGGTGCTGGGGCCTTGGGTACTGTAGGACCAAAAAACCAGGAAGTGGAGAGGCAGCATCATCTTGTAGCAGCTTATGCCTTACTGCAGGCAGAAGACTTTCTTGAGTTCCTAAAATAAAGGTTGTGCTTGGCTAAAGATGCCTTATGCAAAGTTGGTCACTTTACTGTAGAAAGCAGAAGTTCATGGTTATGTAAAATTCTCCTTAAAACATCTACAGGTATAAGAGGTTGAAGGGGTTTTGCCCAGGAAGTAAAAGGGTGCAGGGGAATGGGGGGACTGGACAAATGTGGTGGGTGTGCTGGGCACAGCTGTGTCTGCTGGAGCGTGGGGGCTCCTCTGCTCTGCTTTATGCAAACTGGAGGAAAGGCTGTGTGTAATGTGATAGTTCTTATTAATCCTGTGAGGAGGGTGCAAGACAGGATCTCCCTGAGCAGGCTGCTGTAGTGTCAGTCCTTGCTGGCATTGGGACCTGTCTGGGGACTTCCCTTTCTGAGTTCATTAGAAAAGGACCCAGTGGAGGAGCACAGCCCCTCCTGCCCTGCTGTGCTCCTTTAGGGACAAGGTGCTACATAGACTTTCCTTCCAAGTGCCATGTGCTCCTTTGCATTGAGCTGTTTGTGGTACCTAAAAGTGACACTCAAAAATTCTTCCTTTGGCCAGAAAAGTGAAGGTTTCTTTGGTGTGACATTGTCTAAGGGGCTTCTGCAGCCACCTGACCCAGGATGGGAATGAGCTCTCAGCTGGGTTGCAAGTCTAGAGCTCATGTCACATGGGGACACTCACATGCCATCATGCCACTGGGGACATCCTCAGCGACGGGTGGCTTTGCAGTCTGCTCACAGTAGCATGGGAAGGTGGCTGGAAATAGCAAAGGCTGGCAGCTCCAGTGTAAACTCTTTTTTTTTTTTTTATAATTGTTTTCTTCTTCTGTTCCCCAGATTATCCTTTTGATCTGAACCACAATGACACCTTTCTGCAAGCCACAACATTTCTTCCTGAAGACTTCACCTATTTCCCCAACCACACCTGTCCTGAGAGGCTCCCTTCTATGAGTGAGTAGATCCTGGTGGCCCTGTGCCACTCTCCCACTCCCTGTGCCTTTAGAGGGCACTTTATGGCATTCCCTGCTTCACTGGCATTGCACCTTTCCCTGCCAGGCACCTGGGGATGAATGGGAGTGCTGTTTGGAGCCTGGTCCCCTCCTGGGAAATTGTTGTTTACCCACTCACACAAATTAATCCCTGCTATGTGGAAGGCACGTCTTCATGCTGAAGCAGGAGCCCATCGCTTGGCAAACACAAACAAAAGAGGGATTGTGTGCTGGGAGCCAGTGAAAAGGCTCAGCCAGCCCTTTTCCAGGGACAGTGATGCCAGGGTGGCTTCCTTGTCCCTTGGCAGTGCTGCTGATTCCAGCTTCGAGCTGTGCTGGGTACAGCTGGGCAGGGGCTGGTGCAGGAGACAGACTGGACCCCCCCCCCCCCCAGCAAGCACACACAAGGTGCAGGGGTTTGTGTGTGCTGAAAAGCGATGTGGAGGAGTAGAGGGGTGCCCTGGCCACAGCAGGTCTCTGATGGAGAGCTGTATCCAACTGTGACCATGAAGGCTGAACAGAGCCCAGCTGCCAAGGAGGCATTATGAGTCAAGACAGCAGCATCTCCTGATCATTTTTGTGGGTGTCTGAGGAAAAGAAGAGGCTGCCTGTGTTTAGTGCTAGTGACAGTGGGCAGGGATGCAGCAGAGTGCTGCCCCAAGCAGGCACCGAGCTGCCCCAGGACCACTGCAGTTCCTGACCTCTGCTTCTCCCTGCTGTGTTCACAGAGGGCCCCATTGATGTAAATATGAGCGAGATTACAATGGAGGATATCCACCAGTTCTTCTCAAAAGACCCTTCCATCAGGCTGGGAGGCCACTGGAAGCCGAGCGACTGCTTGCCTCGATGGAAGGTAGCTGGGGAGCCCTGTGTCCTTGCTGAGCATGGAGGTTCCTGGGTGGGTGGTGAAACGGCATGAATGGGAACATCTCTAATATGCTAAAGCTCCAGAGTAGTGGATATCAGCATCTCTGAAGTGTGGGGCTGCAGTGCCTGGGTGGGGAAACACTGAACTCAAGGGCTGCCCTGAGTCAGTTCTGAGTTTCTGCATGGACTGCTAAGGCATCAGGTAGGGAGCTCGCCCACCTGCTCCTGTGCTGCCGAGCCTCCTGCTCCTCCCACTGCCCTGTCTGGGGTAGGATGTGACCCAGAGAGGCAAGGTGGCACTGCTGGTGGCTCCTATCCCCAGGGGGAGGTGGCTTAGGGCAACAGCAGTAACAGGGCATGGCCCTGCTCCTGCTGTCTCCAGCACTGGGCAGGGGGTGGGGGGCTGCAGATCACCCCCCCCCACTTAAGATTATGTTGAATTTCCCTGAATCAACAATGTCCCAAAAACTGAATAGGAAAGCTGTGATGTGGGGGTAGAGAGGCTGCTCCAGCCCTACACTGGAGAGCCAGGACACCCTTTTTATGCTCCTCCCCATCTTGTAGCACCAGCCAGTCCTGCTCCCCAGCCAAGGGGCGGATCAGTGGCAGAAGCCGCTGGTTCAGTACAGTAAGAGCTGTGTCCTCTCCCCATCAGGTGGCGATCCTGATCCCATTCCGCAACCGATACGAGCATCTTCCTGTCCTCTTCAGACACCTTATTCCCATGCTGCAGCGGCAACGTTTACAGTTCGCCTTTTACGTGGTAGAACAGGTGAGTGAGCCCTGGGGTGGTCGGGGTGGCAGCTGCAGGGACACCAATGTGCTGTGCTAGAACTGCATCTGCAGGAGCTTCAGACAAGGCTGCAAGCTCTGTGCTGTGTCCCTGCCAGGTCACATTCAAAGGCCTGGGGTTCGTGTTGCAATGTTGAAGCTCTCCCATACTGCTTAGAAGTGGCACAGCTCAGAGCTGTGCCCTAAAATGTCTGGGGTTAACTAAAAAATAAATTAGGAATTCAAGGTGTGGTGATTTGACTTTCCTGTTTGTTTCAAATAACACTGCCTTAGGTTTGTCTATCTCTGTCATAGCTGTAAGAAGCATCCCCAGCCACAGGAATGGCCTGACCATTTCTTGTCTGGGAACATCAGGGAGACATTCATGACTGTAAAACACAAGACTTGTCATTTGATATGTAAATGAACGTGTCACTTAAGCTATCTGGCTTCATCTGGCCAGTAAATATACCTCCATATTTAGCTCTGTCTTTAAAAGATTGATCCACATTGTGGGGCATTTTTAGTGTCTGAATAATAAGACTTGAGCATCTTTATTTTTGCTCCTGCACAGGAAATTGAGTAGTGTCTTGCTTGATCTCCACTAGTCTGTCTCTTCCAAAACATCATCTCCTTTGCTGCAGCTGATTTAGGAGCAGGTTGCCCTCTTCTAAACAAGTCTGCGAATGCCCATGCAGAGCATGAAGTGTGTGGGGCTCCTCTTGAAAAGGAACTTTCTCTCCCCTAGGCTGGCAACCAACCCTTTAACCGTGCCATGCTCTTCAATGTTGGCTTTCGGGAAGCAATGAAGGACTTGGACTGGGACTGTCTCATCTTTCACGATGTGGACCACATACCAGAAAATGACCGTAACTATTATGGGTGTGGACAGATGCCGAGGCATTTTGCAGCCAAGCTGGATAAGTACATGTATCTGTAAGCACTGTTCTTCTTCCCCACTAATAGCTAAGGAACCAGTGTGAGACTTTAGGGTTTTTTAAAAGGCAGAAGATGAATCTCAGTTTGCTTCTGGGGCTTTGTGTGAAGTGAACACGGGAGGGGAAGAGATGAAAGCTTCCTTGTAGCTCAGGCTTCCCCCATTGCTGGCAGGAGAGCTGCAGCGCTGGCAGGCTCTGCCCTAATCTCTTCTCTCCCACTTAGGCTCCCTTACAATGAGTTCTTTGGTGGGGTGAGTGGCCTGACTGTTGAGCAGTTTCAGAAGATTAACGGTTTCCCCAATGCCTTCTGGGGCTGGGGCGGTGAAGATGACGACCTCTGGAACAGGTATGGGCTTGGTTCATCTGGTGTCCCTGAACTCCGCTTCTGAGGGGTCGTGGTGTGAGCCCAGCCCTGCAGTGCTTGAGGGGGGTGGAGCCCAGCCCTGCAGGGCTGTTGGAGGGGGGGGGAGCCCAGCCCTGCAGGGCTGTTGGAGGGGGGAAGCATTGTTACCCCAGCAGCGGGTGCTGGGCTTGCTGTGCCCACTTCAGCCGGGCTGGGGCAGAGCCAGCCTGGCTGCGGTGGCTTGGTGGGAACAGGGCCTCTCCAGCCTGTGCAGGTGGTAGGTTGGAAGCAAACAGAAGCACTGGTTGGGAAACTACTGGCTCTGTGTGCAGTGTCCCGTGCTGCTGTGGTCAAACTGATCCTGGCTGAGCTGAAGCCTTGAGGTGCTGAGTGCCGTGTGACTTGCCCAGAGCAGAGGCCAGCATGGGGAGGTTTGCATAGCTTGTCTGCTGGGTGGGTAGGCAAAGCTGCTCTCAGAGCTCCAGGCTCACTAATTCTACAGCCCTGGTTGTGCTGACAGTGCAGCAAATGCAAGGATCAATTTTTATTTCTTTCTTTCTTTTATTTCTCACTCTCCTAATGCAGAGTGCAGTATGCAGGCTACTCAGTGACTCGACCAGAAGGAGACACAGGGAAATACAAATCCATTCCCCACCATCATCGAGGAGAAGTGCAGTTCCTAGGAAGGCAAGTATTTTTTTTTTAGATTATTGTTATTAAAGATCTCACAAAGTGTCTGTTTGAGGGCAGTAACAGCTTCACTGCAGGAGGTGAAAGGCAGAACACTGCCTAGATTCTTAGAATATGTTTTATACCCCACATCCCTGAAATGAGGGGTCCTTGTTTTGTGGCATAGCTGCTGGGATGCCATCTCAAAGAGAGGGTTTTCAGCACAGCAGGCTGAAGACTTGCCCTTTATCTTGGGGGTGATGTTCCTAAAGTGATGACTAATGCCAAATGTCAGAGAATCTTCTGTGTTTGTGGAAGACCATGATCTAAGTGTTGAAGGAGGCATTGCTCTGTGTGCAGAAGGCAGAGAGTGGGGGCTGGTGTTCAGGGTTTCGAGTCTGAGGGTGATGGTCACTCTATTTACATTGAATGATGGTGTGTGCAAATGGGGAAACAGCAGCAGCTCCAGCACACTTCCACCACAGCACTGAGATGGAACAACATATCCCTTTCCTTTCTTCTCTTCCCACCTCTTGGCCCCAGATTGGGCTGCGTGTACAGAGCCCCTGATTCAGGGTTTGCTCTCTTGGGAGTCTTTGGATGTTCATCAGGAGCCGTAACTGTCCCCGGTATGTAAAGATGTAAAGAGTCCAAGTACTGCATGAACGTTCTGGTCTTGTTTTTGGTCTTAGTCTCTTTTTTTTTTGTCACTTTTCTCAGAAAGCTAAATTCTCCCTGGAGCTTTCCAGGAGGGCTCCAACCCCTTTGTCCAGGAGCCAGGGTTGTTTTGGTATGAGGGTTGTTTTGGTGGCTGCCTTTGCCAGGAGACCTCGATGGAATTTGAGTTTTCTGAAAGCTGTGCAACACAAAACTGAATAAATACATTTTTCAAACAACTGTAGGAATTAACACTCATGGTTGATAATGTGCTGGATAGTGCAAGCTCTGCTCTGCAGAGCGGCTCCTGGCTGCTACTGGGAGAAGGAACAGGAGGGAGGGTTTATGTTGCAGACACCATTTGAGCTATCTGCTGGTCTCTCTCTACAGAACACTCATTTCTGGGGGAGTTGGTGTTTGGGGTTATGTCATCTTTAGCCCTAGTCTTCATTTCTCTGTCAGACAGAATGCAGTCAGTAAGAGATGCTTCCCTTGTTTCACTCTAGAAAAAAAAGAGAAGTCTGTTTTGGGTTTAAAAGCCATATTTAGTCAAAACGTTGAAGCGTGTCGGGCTGTGAGTGTGTTGGGATTGAGCTCTCTTCCCCAAGGCTTCCCTGGTTCAGTGTCAGCAGGAGCTGCGGGGCAGGGGGAACCCCAGTGAAGATGGGCAGGGCAGTGGTTTGCCCCGCGAGGCTGGTACCAGTGTTCCTGCCTCCTCTGCTGTGTCTGGAGCCCAGTGCCCAGCCCAGGTGCGGTTTAGCAGTAGGTATCTTCCATGTCCTGCCCCTGAAATCTCTGCTTGCCTCTTCTCTGCTCTTACCCACAGGCAAGTACTAACTGCTGCCATCTGAAAGCCCTGTTGCTTCTCCCACCCAAGCAGGGTGGGGTGCAACACTTCTCACTGTAGAGAAGGAAAGGATTCATCACCATGTCCTGATGTTGTGACATCTTTGAAGCCAGTTCTGGCACTTCCCTCTTCACTTTCACCCAGAGTCTTCCGCCCAGCACATCCCTTCCCTGGTGCTTTTTCTGTCCCCAGATCTCAACCCCAGCTCCCATGGGCCTGGGTGCTGCCAGGCCCCCAGCACTGCAGAGCAGTGTTCTTTCCTGCTGAGCCCTTTCAGCTTCATTTTTTCTGTCCAACCCTTAGCCTTTCTGTCTCATCAGGCCGCCCCTAAATTTGACTGAGACTGGTTTTTGTGCACCAGCTGCAGCTTCCTTCCCCAAACTATCATTCTTCTAGTTTTACTTCCTTGTCTCCCATCCCTTGGGCCAAAATTATTAGTTCTGCTCTTGTTTATGGTCCAGTTTATTCAAAATACAAAGGACCACATCACCCATCAGCTGCTTTTTGCCAGGATGTTTTGGCTGGTGAGGGCTCGGCAGGAATGCCAAGCTCAAGCCCCTCTTGGGAATTGGACCCACAGGCTTCAGGCAGAGCTAAACAGTTGTTTTGACAGCTGAGTGCTTGCTGGTGGCACAGAGGTCATTTTGCTCTTCATCAGGTGGTGGACTGTAATTTTCTGAAGTTTGGTGTTTACCAATACAGAAAATGTGACGATTTTCTTTATGAAGGGCTTGGAAATTCCTTGTTTTGTAGCTGCTGCTGGGACTGACTGTTTTAAGGGTGTTTTAGTAGTGTTGGGCGGATTTTGCAGGGCTCTGTGGGATATATGGAAGTGACTCTGGCCTTTGCTTCTCATTGCACAGGTACGCCTTGCTGAGGAAGTCTAAAGAAAGGCAAGCCCTGGACGGCCTCAATAACTTGAACTACTTTCCAAACGTCACGTATGACGCCTTGTATAAGAACATCACTGTTAACCTGACACCAGAGCTGGCTCTGGTGACTGAATATTAAGAGGAAAAAATAACTGCTCTGCCCTTCACCAAGAAAGCACCACGCTAGACTTTCTTTTCCAAGGGTTATTGAGGACAAGCAACACTTTGTCTAATGAAGGATCACAGTATTTTGGAGAATAAGGCTGAAAGTGCACGCACAACTTGCCCTGGCTGTACCAATCCAGCCCAGTACTCGTGCAGAGTTCAGCAGTCTTTCTTTTTTCCACCACTTGCTTTCTGGGTTTCAGGATGATTCAACCTGCTGCTCTTGTCTCCACATTCCTCTTCCAGCAATCTCCAGCACCAGGACTCACCTCGGACACACTTTCTCCTCCAGGAACTGGCTCAGCTGAGGAACTCTGGCTTCTCAACAGTGAACGTTGGGAACAGTTTGGTCGGTAGCTGCCCTGGTGGGAGATCAAACGACTTCTGATACCATTCTTCTATCTCTGTGCGGTTTTTAAAATGACCTGCTTGAAGTATACACAACAGAATCGCTTCTTAAAGAAGTGTAAGTGTGTAAATATGCTGTGTAAATTGCCCCTTTTAATTTTTCTCCTATGGCTCAAATCCAGGCTAGAGGTTTACATATGGTCACTCATTTTAGTCCTGAATTCTGTAAACACTTTTGTGTGCATCGTTGTACTTGTGCAAGGTGTTCCCTTTTAAGCCAGTGAGACCGCTTGCATGATTTAAGCTGTGCCTATGCAGAAAGGTTCATGGGACAGGGCCCTGAACTTTCCAGTGTAGTGGATGAGAAATACAGCTGTGTCATTGCTGCTTCCAGAAACCACAGGGATGGCTTCTTGCAGGGAGCGCAAGGAACTAGGAATATTTACAGAAAAACTCCCCTTTCCGTCACCTTTGCAACGTGATGTACAAATGAATCCAAAAGCCATACAGAATCCCTTGCATGTTGTGTGCTCTCCTGCGGATGGCAGGTGTGAGCTTGGCAGATTGCTTGAGAGCTCCCATCCCTGCTGCTGCAGGAAGCGTGGTCCCTGGGCCGTCCTTGGGGTGGGGCAGCTGGCCACACTGTCCCAAGCCTGCCCTGGACCGGCAGCACCCTGATGCCACTTCTCTAAGATGACAGTATGGTTTAGGAGGCTGTTTTATTTTGTATTCATTGTGTAAATCTAGCAACACACCAAACTGCTAAGTCAGAACTAGGTAGTTCACTTGGTTATCACCACCGGCACCTGGTGGCACTTGCACAAGTCCAGCTGGTGGGACAGGGTAGTGAGAGAAATGAAGGACATGTGAAACGTGAGGGCTGGGAACCAGAGAGCTTGGTCTGATGCCCCATCAGAATGGGAGGGCTCCCTCCCTTTGCCCATCTGCTGTCCCCTCCTTTCCGCAGCCGCTGTGGGCAGGCTGGGTTCTGGGCTCTCCTCCCCGCTGACACCCAACCCAGTCCTTACACAGCTCCTACGCAGTCACTGTTACTGGACCTCTCTGACTTAAAAGAAAATACATTGGGGGTTGCTTTTTGATTTGTATTTATACATAACAGTGGTGGGTACTTAACCTCCAAAGTGCTTTAACTTTATTGTGGTGTTTGCCTTTGGTTTCCTTAACTTCTCATGGTTTACATTGTTTTCTCCGTTCTGTGGACGTATGATCCCCATACATTTCTGTTGTGGGTGTGACTGCCCAGGGCATTCCTAACCTGTATCCAGAAAATGTTAGTTTAGAAAACATGAGTTCATGTTGTGTAGATCTTATCGGCCAGTATGAGAGGACAGCGAGCCTGCCCTTGAAAAGCGCTGATAAGTTTGGAACTTAGGTTTAAAGTCTTTGAACTTACATGTGCTTCAGACTCGCTTTCCAAGGGGATTCAGGCTGGTTATTTATAGGCAGAGGTGAGGATTTGCTTTTTTATGGCGCATATAGCAATAAAAACTTCTGCTTCTGAATCTCAGTCTGTGATTCGCGTGGACCCTTTTCAGTTGAACCCGTGTCGCCCCTGCCCTTCTTTTTGTTCACCTTGAGACCTTGCTAGAAATCTGTCGTTTAATGGTGCTTCAGACAAGGAATGTATTTCAACTGCTCCAAGTTCACTCCCCTGGGAATCATGCATGTGTGTGTGTGAGTAGGTGTTAAACTACCTTAGGAATCCTCAGCCTTCGATGTGTACCTGACACCCATCGCACCTGTATTGAACAAAAAGACATTACCTCTGCTCAGAAATGCACTCTGTTTGGCACAAAAGGGTCCACCCACCCCACCCCCAGCAGCATCCCTCTTCATAGTTCCTTTGTTCTAATCATTGAATTTTTCTTTTCCCTTTTAAAAATGTGGAATATCTGAAAATGTGCACTGTTAATCTTAGCAGCTATGTCAAATACTGTATAGTAAATGTAACTTTTAAAAACATACTGTCAAGCGCATGTGCTGTTATGGTGTAAAAATTCTTGTAGTAAGGAGAACTTGTACATATTCTGGCAGCTGAAATTCAACAAGGCCACTTGTTCACCCCTTCATGACAACACTGGTCAGCCCTGCCAGAGGGCAGGTCCTGTTCAATGCTGATTTCTTTTTTAAATGAGCCATGTGGGTTTTATTTGCAAAACTGTTGACGGTTCGTTATCTGTAAAGCTCTGCTGCTCTAAGGAAGATACTGTCTGAGCAACAGCCACAAGCTTTGGGTTGCTCACCATCAGAAATGGCTTTAAACTCTAAGTAGCTTTCCATCATCATGGCTTTTGAGCTTACAGTTATGTTTTTAAGAGGTGCCAGGGGGACATTTTTGCACTGAAGACTAGTGTTTTAAAACACATACACTTCTCAGCAAAGCAATCCTTTGTGTCATTACATTTATTTACCCATGTGTTTGTACATTTTTGTATTTGTTAATTTATGAATGATTTTTTCAGTAAAAAATACATATTCAAGAACAAAAATCAGAGTGGTTGCTTCTTTTTGGTCAGAGGGGAGATCTGTAGACCCAGAGGGCTAAGTGCTTTTGAGAGCTCAGGGAGAAGTGTGAGCCCAAGATGCTAAAAGCTGGTTAGGTGTTATTTCTCATTTGGGCTGGACTTGCTGCCCAAAAGTGAACTGAGTGCATGTTCTCCATGTGCTTACTCTATACATCCTAAAGCCTTTCTTCCAAGCACCTGCTTCAGTGTTGAACTGACGGAGGGGGCTGGCTACCCTGAGGGAGGTGGGTTTAGGAAGATATTTGGCTGAAGGTGGTGCAGAGCTTGGAGATGTTAATGGCATAGATTGGTAAGTACTTTTTTTTCCTCAACAAACCCAGGCAGGCAACTTCCTTCCAGCAGCTTTAAAATATCTCTCCTGCTCTGCAGTGTACAGGCATGCTAGAATAAATAGCTGGCAGCCCCCGGTTGTTCCAGACCTTGCCTTTATTTAGCTCTGAGTCTTCTGGGAAGCTTCTTCCCACCCACGGTGCTTGGCTGGAGCCTGTGGGGTGGCAGGCTTCTTCCAGCCACTGCCACCCGACTGGGGACGATGGCTGCAGTGAGGGTGAGAGCCTATCTCGCTCCTGGCTGTGCACTCCCTGGCCTTGGTTTGGGAGGATCCCTGCAGCCACGTCCCTTCACAGGTACCCCAGTTGTGAGGGTTTCATTGCCTGCATCATCCCTGCTGCAGCTGGGCTCAGCCAGGGCTGGAGATGTGCATGCAGAAATTCGGGGTTGCCCCTATAACAAGAAGGGCAGGGAAGCCCCTGGCCCATGTTGCAGCTGTGTGTGTGGGACACCTCCTCACTGGGGCCAGCTGAAAAGAGAACTGGGAGCAACCCCTCCTTTTTGCATGGGCTGTGCTGGGAATGCTCAGAAAAGAGGAGCCCTGCGAGGGATGGGCTTGGCAGCTCTGCTCTGCACAGCCACCACTGCCAACCAGCAGCTGCAGAGCCAGGCCTTCCTCCAGAGCAGCCCACAGCTGCAGGGGAAGAGGGCTCCCTGCTCAGGCAGGGAAATAGCTCAGCCTTCTGTGCTTCAAAATCCTTAAGCATTCCTGTAGAGCACAAAATAATCCCCAGTCACCAAAGGATAAATAATTGGTTTCCTCCCAGTTATTTACCCCTTCATCTCCAAGTGGCACAATAAATCTACCCAGGATGGCCTGTGCTGGGGCACATGTGGCTGCAGGGCATCCCTGCCTGCCTGGGAAGCACTGTACAGGGAATGCCCTGCTTCAGACCTGGCTGGGCAGGAGCTGGGGGCAGGCTTTTCTTTCCTGTTCATGTGCATTTTTAGGGCAGTCCCCAGCCCCAGCTGGCATGGGCACTGACAAGGGCTGGGGACAAGCAGGGGTGCTGGTCCCTGCACTGCGAGGTGGAAGTGTGAGGCTAGTGATGCTTTGCATCCACTCCTTCCCCTTCAGAGCACCTGCTCTAGAAATCAGTCTTTTCCAGAACATCTGCAAAACCTATAATGACTTCTTCCTGAAAAGATTTGTGCAGCCTGCCAGGGGCACCAGACCAGGAATGGCTGCACCCATGTAACTAAAGACAAGGTTATGAAAATGATGTGGCCCCTCTTGCCAGGGCAGATGGAGATGAGTTACTCCCATATGTGAATGGGGCTGGTGAGTGCTGACAGCATCTCCTGAGCCCTCCTCAGGTTGCCAGCAAACGAGTGCTTCCTCAGATATAAAATGGTGAGGCATCTTGCAAAAAGTGCTTCACTGCAGGCCCAAAGTGAGCTGCAGCTGTGCCCCATGGATCCAGGCTGATCCTCTCTACCCTGCCCTGCCCCAGGAGGTGTTGGGGACAGGCAGAACCTCCCTGAGAGTGTCAAAGTAAAACCAGTGGCCTCAGCGCAGTCCATGCAGCCACCTCTCAGCCCTGCTGCAATTTGCATTTGTCCACAAGACACACTGGGAACCTGAGTTGGGGGGCTGATACGGCCATCCTTGTGCTGACCAGGAATCACTCCTAGGCACCCAGACTCCCACCTCCCCACTCTCATCCTGTCACAGCTGTCCCTCTGATTGCATTAAAGCAGCTAATTGCATTATCGAGGTGATGGCCCAGGATCCATCGCAGGGTATATGTGTTCCAGGGGCTTTGTTATCAATAACAGTGTCTCCAGCCCATGGCTGAGACCTAATCCCTGAGCCTGAGCTGAGATCTTCATTTGACAAAGTAAATTCATTCATAATTCAGAGCTGCTTCTGTAGCTGGAAACTTTTCATAGGTCTGGAGATGCCACAGCCCCTGGCAGCCAGCCTTGGGACTGAGGGGTGCTGGAATATGCTGTCATTAACAGAGCTTATTTCCCTTGGGCTTTAGAGCCCGTGTAGAGGGTCAAATGGGCCAGGGCTGAGCTTTACAGCAGCTTGAGGGTTACATGAACACAGGTCAGCTTTTTTCCCTGAGCGAGTCTCTGCCTAGCTGCTCACTTTGCCTCACTGCTGGAGGCATTTGAAGTCCAACAGAAGCAACGACATAATCTGCAGATGCCGGCTGCACCCCCAGCTACAGAGGGTGCACAGGGTGCCTGGATCTGCAGCCAAACCTGTTAATCAGATCCAGGGAGGAGGCAAGAATGAAAAGCTTCAGAAACACAGCTCAACCCTGAAACAATTTGCAGGGAGGGGGAGGGTAGAGCTCCCAAGCCCCTTCGCCCAGCTGCAGCCCTCATTTCGGCAGGCTGCGGATAAGGCAGGCGCTGAACAGCGCTGTGGGGCCGGGAAGAGTAGCGATGCCTCTTCGGTGAGGAGTCGTGTCCCGCAGATCGCACCCTGCCCGGGGGGAGATGGGCGATGGTGCAGAGTCCCACAGGACCTTGTCCCTTCGCCCTGGCCAGCCACTTCGGCGCAGGACGCTGATGGGGATGAAGGCACCGGGGTGGGCAGGGGTTGTGCGCGGGCGGGGGCGGCTCCGAGCCCCAAGAGAGCCCCGTGGATGCTCAGAGTAGGGCTCAGGAGATGCTCTGCGAGCAGCTGAGCTGACCAGCCCGCTCCGGGGTACCGAGAGCCCGCAGCCCAACTGCCAGCGCTCCGGAACCCGGAGGGGCGAGCCCCGGCCCCTCCAGCTCGGGGCTGGGAGCGCGGGGCCGTGACGCGGGGAGGGGCGGCGGCGGCGACGCGCGGTCCCAGCGCCCCATCTGGCGGCGGCGCGGAGCCGCGCGGACCCCCCCCGGACCCACGTCCCGCCCCCCAGGCGCAACTGCGGGGCCACCGGTAGCTGGGACACCGGCAGCCCGGGAGAGCCCCCGGCCGCCCGGGAGAGCCCCCGGCCGGCAGCCGCGCAAGGGCCTTTCCCCCGGAGCCCCCGCTCCCGCCTGGGCTCTCCGCGCAGCCGGGCGCTGCGGCGGGCTCGTACCGAGCGGGCTGGAGCCGTGTGGTGGGAAGGGGTGAGCTGGAAGAGAGGAAGAAAAGCAGAGAAAGCCCTCGAGGAGAGGCCGCCCGGGCTGCGAGGGGATGGGATGGGGCTGGGGGCAGCCAGGGGGTGGGGGAATGACGGTGTCGTGGGATATTTTTCCATTCCCAGGAGCGAAAGTTTTCAGCCCAGCACCCCCGAAGTTTGCTGATCAGGATGATGATGTGGGGTGGGCAAAACAAAAACTAGCCTGGGCAAAAAACTGGGTCCACTTCCTGCAAGAGGGGGAGGAAGGCCAGGTTTTCCAGGGCTGTTTAAAAATGCAGTGAAAGCCAAGCATGAGTCTCAAAGTGCCCGAGGAAGCTGAGCTGCTGCAGCTGTTGGCTTTTGCTCGTTGGCACAAGATAGGAGTCTGGTGTTGAAGATGCTCCCCAGCACCATGGTGATAGTTTCCCCATTGCTGTTGCAGGGTTACTTACTACCAGGAAGAAATAATTGTAACTGATTTTCAATTGCTTTGTTGCATTATAATGCACATTGCCTAGCCACAGGAATGTCCCAAAATAGTGTCCCTTGGCACTGCCCCTCTGCTGGGCAGAACTGGTGGATCTGCTGTGGACTTTCTTGTCCCGGCACCAAAACCAAGGAAAAGAGTTGAAGAGAAACCTGTGTCCTCAAATTCAGATATGATGTTTCATGGTCATGCTATTTTACTCTCCTATTTGATCCTTTATTAATATTTATGAACATAATGTTTTTCTTCTTTTAAAGTCAAAGCTTTGTTTTAAAGAAAAAAAGATTTTTAAATTTAATTTTTTTTTAAAGCTTGGACATTTTTCAGCTCCCCCTTTCCTCCTTCCCTGCCTGCTTTGGCCCAAACTGCAGTCTGATTTTAATGAAATGTATTATTATGTAGAAACATCAGATAAACCTGCCTAGCTCTAATGCTGTCAGCCTCCTGAAACAGAGAGCTGCGAGGTCTTCCTAATGCCAGATGGACACGGGGAGGTGAAGCCACTTTTCCTTCCCAGGGATGGGCTTAGAAGCCCAAGTGCTCACGCAGCTGCTTTTGCAGTAATGCACTAGTCCCAGCATCCCTGCTCTCTCTGGGTCACCCTGCCCTGCTCATCACACCAACCTTTGCAGCTGCTTGCCTTTGTGTTCTTGCAGACACCAGCACAGGAGCGCTCCTTCCTCTGAATTGTGGAGTTCAGCATCCCCCTCAGTGCCTCTAGGAATTGCTAGGGGACTCTTGTCCCTCAGCCCCCCAGCAGAGATCTGGCCAAGCCTAGAAAGGAGCCAAGGTTTCCCTGCACTCTGACGCTTTGTTTGCATAAAATGCTTTGCTTTCAGGGGGAGAGAGCGGTGAGCTGTGTCCTCTGTGTCCGTACAGTCTCTGCAGAGGGTCTGAGCACATTTGTCCAGCTGTCTGCACAGGAGGAGGTTGGGAGGTAGGTTGGGGCAATCTGAGAAGGCATTTGGAAAAGGAGACATGTATATCCTATGAGTCAATCTTGAGAGTTTTCTTCTGCTGTGGGAAGTCCTCAGGGAATAGAGTGTCCCTTGGAAAACCAAGGAGTCCTGAAGGCTTAACTCAGTCATCCCTGCTCCCAAGCCCTGTGCAAGCCAATGCAGCAGCTGCTCTCCTGGAAGCATCTCTCGCTCTGGCTCCAGGAGCACTGGGTCCCACCAGGTGCAGTTTAGGATGCAGTGAATATTTCAACTTGCTGCTGGATTCAAGTACTGTCTCCTCTGGAGCCACTGCAGTTCATGTTTTTCTTAAGTATACACAAATATCACAGATCCTGACAGTGGTTTATGTTGGCGGATTCCCGCTGCCTTCGTGTCTCTATCTTGTGTAAGTTGGATGATGTGAATTAGTTCTTTGGGGTTTTTCATGTTCTTATTTGGTAAACTTAGGTTCATGTTTTGGGAAACTCACCCCAGTGCTCCAGCATGATCTGTGGGTATAAATCTACTTTGAATTAATGCTCATTGCCAACATTTTTCAGACTAGATACTGAATGAGAGAGGTTTTTAGTTAATATAAACCAGAGTCGATTTATGATGGCAAAATGTTGCTAGATATGTTGGGAAAAAGACAGTCTCCTGAAATGTTTGGTTAAAGTCAAGCTAAAAACTGGAATTTTGTTCTTTCTTTGGTGGATTCCCAAAGCCTTGCTGCAGCAGGGTAGGGAGGTCATTTGTCACCAGCTGCCTTTGCCAGCTCCCAGTTGTGTTTCAGGGGGAGGATGGAAACCGGTATCTTCAAACAGCCTTTGGCAATGAGTGGTAGGTAGGGAGCTAGTTAATCTCAGCTGGGTTTTTTTGGTTTGGGGTTTTCTTTGGGTTTTGGGTTTTGTTTGGTTTGGGTTTTTTTTTTTGCTTTAAGGTACCTTCAGCGGAAAATGTGTTCATGAATACTTCACTTGAGATGAATCTAAAAGTGCAGAGCTCTGAGCATGATGCTGTACTTGGTCTAGCAACTTTCCCACACTTGACTGATTGATGCACTTGTGAATGCAGCCAGGGTGGGCTGTGAAGACTGCAGCACCTTCAGGGTCAGTGAAAGGCTTGTGCTCATGAGCTGAAGGTTGCTGAACCTTGTCTGTCCCCTGACCCATGATGGTTAAAGTCACTGGTATGTTTTGCAGCCTGAGGGGCTGGAGACCCAGCTGCTGCCCAGAAATGCCCAGGTCCATCTTTCTGCTTGGCAGTGTCTGTCTGTGTCCCATGACCATGTGGTTTGGCTGCTGAGCACAGGAAGGCAGCTCTTGCTCTGTGAAAATGCAGAGCAGGTTGGTGGAGAGCATTGATGCTCTGTGGGGAGAGGAGGGACATTGCTGAAAGTTTTGGAGATGTTTGTGGGGTTTTTTTAAACCAACCTGGTATGTTGTGGGTTTTTTAACCAGGAGTCCAAAAGGGAGTAGAAATGAGAGTCAGGAGAGCCACTGAACAGCAAAATGCTGATGTATCAGATGGAGATGTCCACAGAGTCAAGACTTCACACCGTGCATTTAAAACAATGCAATCATTTTCAATTGTTTTCTCTCTTCAAGTAGAGTTGGGTACCTGACATGGTCTGGCAATGATGGGGGAAACTGTAGGGGTCCACCTTCTCAGGCTGAAGACTGGACACATCTATGAGGAGGTTGGGAAAGTGGAGCTGGTTTGATGCCATGTCTGTGCCATGCTGACCACAGGTCAGTGCTGGGGGTAGGTGGACTGTGCAGGTGCTCTCCCCCTTGGACTGGGGCTGCAGGCTGATGGCCCAGTAGGATGTTGCAGATAACGACTCCCAAGTGGCTTTGCCTCTTCCCATATGGGGGATGTGCATCAGCAAGGTCAGAGCAGAGGATCCAGGTAAGATGAGGGAACCTCTGACCCAGGCTCTAATGGCAAGCATGGCTCTCAGGTATCACTGTTTGTGGGATCAATGTGGTCTAACACATGCAGATATTTTAAATATTAGCAGCTTCTCTAAGGTGGAGCAGCATGTGGCTGAACCTGGAAGTCTCCTTTATTCCCACTGGTGGGAATTTGCCTTTCCTCTCTTCTCCCTCTCTTCCCAGAGCTGCACCTCTGCAGAGGAGCCGAGTGTGGCAATAGATGGCACTGCTGGGATGGGCTGGAGCCTCTGCCCTCTGTGCAGTGGCGCGAAGGGCACTGCTCAGCTGGGGGGGACTGGGCAGGGCTGGGGACCAGGGCTGGCTCCGGGCATCCATGGCCACATGGGTCTGGGCTTGGTGTCCGAGCTGCGTGTATGTAAATTGGGTAAATCTGATGCAAACTGGCTGCAGCAAGACTTTGCATTCCTAGCTGAATTTCTGCTGTGGTGAGACTTTGTTAGCTCCTGCATCTCTGCTTGTTTCCATGCAGTGGGGAAGGAGGCTGTCAGCATCAAAGAGCATCTCTGCAAACTTCTGTCTGAAAAGCCAGAGCAGTGAAGTAGCTGGGAGTGGGAGCAGGAGAAGAGCTGTGGTGCAGAGCAGTGATGCTGCAGCTCTGATCCTTGCAGGTAGACCTGCTCTGCCAGGCAGAGGTGAACATGAGTTGTCTCTTGATGCCACCAGGTTCAGCTGCAGCCTCTCCCTGATCTGGGCTGCAAACCCCTCCTTCTCTTTCACCTCCCTGGGTTATGATCACCTGGCTGTTTAAACCCAAGTATTCCTCTAATTTTCATTGAAATCCTGTAATATATGTGCCTTTGGGCACACAAACCCCATGGAAGAGACCCATAGCACTGGGAGCTGTTGAAGTGGGCTGGGGCAGAGCAGCCCAGCATCCTTGTGCAGACCTGTGCCACGCAGCAGACCATGCAGGCAAATGCTGGTTTCACAGTGCTCAGTTGGGCTTTCAAGACTCAGCAGCTTAGGGTAAAAATCCAGGGATGTCAAAATAATGACTGTTGGGTGCTTTTGATTTACCTTCTGGAGGTGGCAAGTGGCAAAGCTTTATTTTGGGCTGCAATCCCTTCTGTGGAAGCTGCTGCTTGCAGCAGGGCTGAGATTCCCCCTGTGCTGCCCGTGCCCAGGCCTGACCCAGGCCCCCACAAACCAGCTGAGAAGCTCCCTCTGAACCAGAGATCTGGGGAAGGAGGGAGAGGGCTATTCACTGCAGTGTCTTTAGGAAGACAGCAATTGCACCCTTTGAAATCATCTGCACTATGGTTATCCACCTTTGTAGTATCCCTCGTTGCCAGTGAGAACCTGCTTTAAGTCAGGCACTGAGCAGATTGATTCTGCTTTGTATTGGCTCTCCAGCACTTTGTTCCTTTTCAGTTTGATCTCAGCAAATGCATCTTCTCTGAGGACTCTGTGCTGCACAGGGGCCTGAAACCCGCTCTCATCACAAGACAGACTTGCTTGGCTCATTCACAGCCCCAGCAGTTTGCTGGGTGTAAACTACAGGCAGATGAAAACTGCTTTATTCCTCCTAACACATGACCAAGCCAGCTTGCTTCAAACACAGATAATTAAAGGACCACGTGCATTTGTAAATGCCTACATTTTAATTAAAAAGCAACCCCCTCCTTGAAAATTCAGGCAGCTAAAGTGGGATTGTGCTTACCAAAAGAGAATGAATTATTTATATGATAAGCTCTGCTCTTTAAATTACTTGGGTTTAATGTACTGCATAGGCACTCTGTATTGACAACAGTGCTATTTTGCTTCCACTTAATCATCACAACTTATTTAGTTAGTTATTTATTTATTAGCAAGAACAAAAATCCCTAACACTGTCTGATCTGATACTTCTCTGCTCTGCTTGCTGATGGACTGTGTTCCAACCCAGTTTTATGTTACAGTAATCATGTTTTTGCTGTGAAGAGATTGTTTCACATGGGATGTTGGTCTTTGTCACCCTGGTGGTTCTGATGCTGATTTGTGCTTTGCTTTCTGTGCTTTATGGGGGCTCTGCTGGTTCCAGTTCTTCTACTCACTGTTTTAAAAACTAACTCCTCTAGGGTGTTTATTTTTAGGGTAATGTAGGCCCTGTGGTTTTTTGGCTTCTCTTGTTCCTCCTAAAGTATATGGCAGCCATGGCAGCAGTTCAAGGTGAATTAGAAGAAGGTAGAAGCAGAGGACAAGCTGCAGAGACAATATGTGGGTGTAGGCAGGAGATGATGGACAACACAGCTGGTGCATGTCTTCATAGAATCATAGAATCATAGAATGGTCTGGGTTGGAAGGGACCCCAAGGATCACAGAGCTCCAACCCCCCTGCCACAGGCAGGGCCACCAACCTCAGGCCTGGATCTACACAAGGTTGCCCAGGGCCCCATCCAACCTGGCCTTGAACACTTCCAGGGATGGGGCATTCACTACCTCTCTGGGCAGCCTGTTCCAGCCCCTCACCACTCTTTCTGTAAAAAACTTCCCCCTAATATCTAATCTAAACTTTCATTCCTTTAGTTTTAATCCATTCCCCCTTGTCCTGTCATTGTCTACCCTTTTAAAAAGTTGAATCCCCTCCTGCTTATAAGCTCCCTTCAGGTACTGGAAGGCTGCAATGAGGTCTATGTTACCAGTCACTCTGGTAACTCTAGGTTACCAGTCACTCTGAGCTTCACTTTCCTAGAATTGAACTTACCAGAAAAAAAAACCCAACCCACAACAACTTTTGGATACCTTAGGAGACTGTGTTCAAGGAGACTGGGTGCCTAAACCAGATGTGCTGCCCTGTGCCTGTGGTTTTTGGCCATTGCACCCCGCACACGGCAGTGTCACTGCACACAGAGCTGATGTGGGGTGAAAGGTGAAGAGAACTGTACAAAAGTTTTCAAGGGAAAAAGTGAGAGTTCAGAGTCACCATCTCCTGAGAAGTGCTAACACATGCTGTGTGCTCCCCATAGCAGCTGCAGAGGTCTTCCAGCCTCCCTTCTGGGTAGCTGTGGAGTGTGCTGCTGAAAGGGGATTGCAAAATAAGCTACTGCCAGTTAAAAAAGCTTCACTGTGAAGAGGTAGCTCAGGGACAGACGTCTCTGTTCAAAGCGTGTCACAGCAATGACGGATCCTTAGCTGCTCATCCAGGGCAGCAGAGCCCCAGAAGAGGAAATAATTAAGGGAGTATGTGTGAACTGAACAATGTGAGCTGAACAGTGCTGGGGGTCTTTAGCTTAGAGAAGAGGAGGCTGGGGGGAGACCTTATCACCACCTACAACTACCTGAAGGGAGGTTATAGAGAGATGGGTGATGGTCTCTTCAGCCAGGTGACAGGTGATAGGACAAGGGGGAATGGCACGAAGCTGTGCCAGGGCAGGGTCAGATCAGATGTTAGGGAAAAATTTTTTACTGAAAGAGTTGTGAGGGCTGGAACAGGCTGCCCAGGGAGGGGGTTGAGTCACCTTCCCTGGATGTGTTCAAAAAAAGGGTAGATGAGGTACTTAGGGATATGGTTTAGTTTAGAATGAGAATGGTTGGCCTTGCTGATCTTAAAGGTCTTTTCCAACCTGATTCTGTGATTCTGTGTGATTCTGCACCGTAGGTACAGCATGGATGCAGCTTGCCCCTTCCCTGGCTCATCTAACCCAGCTTGGTGTCCAGCTGTCTGCCCGTGCTCACTGCACGGTGTGAGCACACAGTGCTGCCGTGACGGCTCAGCCCTGGCTTTGCAGCATCACTGCTCAGAGTCAGTGAGTGTTAGGAGGGGAGCCCCCCTGCTCCCCTGCCCAGAGAAGGGGCTGCGCTGTGCCCACTGAACTGCCACCTCCCACAGCTGGGTCACAGACCTAAAAGCCCTGGCTATGTGTTGAGGGCAGCCTGGACCTGGCTTTGATACAAAGCAGGAGGTTTCAATAGAGCTGGGCAGAAGCAAACTTTAGGGCTTTGATTTAATTTCTTTTTCCTTCCAGTTTGGAATTAGACTGCAAAGTTACCACAGTTATTTTGGATAAGGTCAGTCATTCCTTTCTTGTCCTTCATTTTGATTTTGACACCCCCCTCCTTTCATTTTCCTCTGTTTCAACTAGTAGTTGGGGGGGAGGGGTTGTGTGTGGGGGTGTGGGGGTGTATGTGTGTCTCTGTGTGTGCACACACTTTGTGTTTGTAATTCAAATCAGTTGGAATTCAAGCTGCCCTTGTACTCAGCAGCCTCCCAGTTAGGATTGTTGTGTGGCTGGTAATGTGGTACTACACCCTATTAGTAATTGCACACTATTCAGGTGCACAGGGATGCTGTGTGCTGTCTCCTGACTTATTTTCCACAGTGTCTTAGTAAGCAAAGGAGTTTTGACTCTTGGTAAGATGTAATGAGTTGCAGTTACATCTGGAACAGGTAAGACTGTTTAGCAGGAACAGCTTACCAAATTCAGAATTGGGCTGCAGGACAAGTGTTACTGCATGTCCTGGTTTCAGCTGAGATAGAGTTAAATTTTCTCTCCAGCAGACAGTGGTTTAGATTTAGGATGAGAATAACGAGAGTAACGTTGATAACACACTGATGTGTAGCTGTTGGTGGGTAGTTGTAGCCTCCACACTCAGACAAGGACTTTGGAGCTTCCCTTGCTCTGCCAGGTCCCCAAGAAGCTGGAGAGAGCACAGCCAGGGCAGCTGACCCAGACAGGGATATTCTCTGCCATATAACATCATACTCCACATGCAACTGGGGAAACTTGCTGGGAGACAGATTTGCTGGTTGGAAATTGACTGGGACTTGGGTTGGTTTGGTTTGGTTTTATTCTCTTTTCTGTGTGTGGTGGGCAATTGCATTTGTGCATCACTTGTTTTATTATTACTGTTGTTATTCCCTTCCTTGGTTAAGATGGTTATTAAACTGTCTTCATCTCAACCCATGAGCTGTTTTTCCAGTCTCCTGCCCATCCCCTTGTGAGAGGGGAGAGGGGTGGGCGAGCCATTGCTTGCAGGTTACCGGCTGGGGTTAAACCACGACATCACATTACAGCCATTTCTAAGTGCTGGGTCATGTCAGATAGATTAATAAATTGTTACTTTAAAGTAAAAGGACATCAGCTGTGAGGAAATGGAGCAGAGACCTGTGAATGCCTGTGGCTGCTGAGGACACTGAGCTTCCAGGCTGGTGTGGCGATGAAAAGGCAAGCTGAAAATTGCCGAGGGTGCAAAGTGAGGTGGTTCCAGGGGTGACACTGAAAACCTTAGCTGCCCTCTGAAATACCAGACCTAAATCTAGTCACTAAAATCAAGAAGGAGCTGATTGTTGTAAACAGCTGCTGAGGTGTGTGTGGCATCACTGTGTAATTGTAATGCACATGTGAGTTTCTCATAGGAAGATCACAGCTATGCATGGCAGGACGAACATGAAGACTATCTTCCTGTACCAAGCCAAGATCAGTATGTCTGGATCATCCCTGACAGATGCTTGAGCACCTTTTTCTTGAAAGTCTTAATGATGTTTTCACCCTCCTGTCTCCTTGGGCAGTCTACCACAGGGCTTTACTGTACTTCTGCTTTGAAAGGTTTTCCCAACAGCCATCCTCATTCTCCCATCCTATTACTTTTCTTCCTGATTCTCAGCAGATATGGAAAGCAAGTCGTTGCTCTCTTCTACAGGAACCTTTTATGAATGGAAAACTGTTACCCCACCCCAGCTCTGCCTTCTATTTCCATGAGTTAATCGACCCATTTCCCTGTCTCTCATTAGAGGCTGTTTTCTGCATCTCTGGTCACTTCTACTACTGTCATCTGGGCTCTCACCAGTTGGGGCCTGTCATTCTTGCTGAACAGTGCCCAAACTTGGATGAAGGACTCCAGACAAAGCTTCAGTAACAGGGCAGAAGGTTTACTTCATGTGTCTCACATACAACTTTTCTATGAATTCCAGCTTGATAGCTGTGGGGGGGAAGCAACCAATGACCTGGAGACCATTGAGATTTGGGCATGGTGGAGATGAGGATCATATAAGGACATAAATGGATGCCTGCATGAAATGTCAGACAAAGGAAACTGAGCTTGTGGAAGTGGCACTGTGAGGGACAGACTGCTGCTAGCCTATTTGTGAGCTGCAGGTCTGCCCTGGTGAGGACCAGTGGTGGGTGTGGATGGAAGCATTCATTCCCACCCTGCTGGGATGCACCCTGTGAGCACCTTGCCCACATCAGGAGACGTGTTTTTTCCCACTGGGGACACACCAGATGGGTTTTGTCATGCTGGTGGCTCCTACCCCCTCCATCAGTGGAGAGGGTCTGAGCCTTTCTGGGGCTTGACTTGGCTTTCAGTGCTTGTATCTGTAGGGATATTTATTTAAGCTGTTCATCTCGTTTGTTTTTCACTTGTGGAGGAAAAAGGTCTCTGTGAAAAGATGAGTTGCATTTTTTTTCTCCCCTTCAGCCCAAGTGATGCAAAACTGAGATGGCAGGGATGAGGAGTCTGCAGTGGTGGCTGGAATTCCCGTTGCCATAACAACCCATGCAGGCCTTAAATATACAACCAGTTTTACCCATAGCCCCTCTCTGTCCTTCCTTCTGTAACACAGCAGCAAATGGGCTTTGCTTCCTTCTTGCTGCTTCCTGTTTAGAGTCTGAAAGGTCAGAAACAGGGCCACCTCTACAGCAGTGGAAACCCTGGGAAGTGGAGTGCGTAAGGTCAAGAGACCCAGTGATAATGGGTTTGGTGGTCCTGCTCCATTCAGAGCTTCAGTGTGTGGGCTCCAAATGCTGGTTTAGCTCAGTGAAAATCCTCTGACAGACTGGGCTGAAAGAAAAACATCCCCTAGCAAGAATGGAAACATTAAACTGCTGAAGCAGCTGCTTCCTTGCTCCATGAAACTTTAGCCATGGTGGGTGGGAAGGGACATTGCTGCTTTCAGGCTGGGTGTGGAGTAGAGCTGGGCAGGAATGAGGACAAACCATGCCAGAGCATCACATATGTCACATCAAGCTTGTTCTGCACCGGGACTTCAAGCTGCAGGAGGGTAGATTTAGATTAGATATTCAGAAAAAAATTATCCCTTATGAGGGTGGTGGGGCCCTGGCACAGGTTGCCCACTGAAGTGGAAGCCCCCTCCCTGGATGTCTTTAAGACTGAGTTGGATGAGGCTTTGGGCAACCTGGTATAGGAGAGGGTGTCTCTGCCCATGGTAGGGGGTTGGAACTAGATGATGTTTAAGGTCCTTTCCAACCCAGGCCATGCCATGCAAAGTATTCTGTTCTGTGATGTCATTTTCCAAAGGAAAACTGCACTGATGGAGCCCCCCTGGTTTTTTGAGCTACCATACTTATTTTTTTTCTTTGAAAACACTGTCCAAAATACTGTCCCTTGCAGAGTCTCCCCTCCTGAGACCCCTGCTGCTGTTCCCATGAGCATCAGGAGACTGCAGAGGATCAATGGCCACGCACTGCATGCAGAGCACGAGCTGGCTGCACTGTAAACAGAGGAAAGCTGTGACAGGACATTGTTGTCTTTCAGGAACTTAAATACAGCAGGTTTCTCAATGCTGACAATACCAAGAAATATTTCTAGGAGGGAAGAGAAAGGCTTAGTACTGCAGTGTGCCATGAGGAGCAAGAGCACATGTGTTGGACAGCTGTGTGCAGTCCATAGCATCAAGCAGCAAGTGTGCAGCAAGGCTGCAGAGTGTGGCTCTCCTCCCCAGTGTGCTCCTGGTGATGGTGATGCTGATGAACCCAGCTGAAGTCCTTTACCTCAGGAAAAAAAATCATCAGGTAGAAAATTCACTGAATGCCTTTGGCATCTCCAGTGTAAGACTGCACAGCAAAACCATCTGTTAAATTTAGGTTTGCTCCTCCATGAACTGTATAGATTCTTTTAGAAATTCATATTTGTCTTTTATAATTAAATATAGGGGGTTATATTATAGATCAAGAAGAGTCTCAAACCACAGAAGTTTACTGGTGCAATATAGTGGGAGAGGTCCCAGGATCCTGACACCCCTGTAGTCCTGGTTCATTCTTTTACTGTGGCTAGTGTAATTTTATTCTCTTTGTTATATTAGAAGGATATTTGGATTGCAAAATCAAGCAGCTGATTGATATGAAATGCTAAAATTAAGGTATTCCTAAAAAATCCTCTTGCTAGTCTTCAGAGAGGTGCAATTTGCAAATGTCAGAATCCTTTGTTTCTTTTCCAGTAACAGTCTCATCCTTGTCAATGTTGTCTACTTCCCACCCCCCTCATCTGGTCATTGAAAAAAGCTAATATTCCTGAAATGGCCTTTGATCCCTGCTAGAGACCAACAAATGACATGGAAAATTCCAACCTGAGCAGTTTAAATTCCAGTCAAATTACAAATACCTTAATACAGAATAACTTGGGTGGGACAAGCAAGTCTCTTTCAAATGCAGTGACAGAAGGCAGCTCTTCTGAATTGACTGATTTATAATTTTAGATTTATTTTCCTCCCATTGACCTCTTCTGGATTGGAGTTGGAAGATGTCAGGTCACAAATCCCAGGGTTTAACAAGGAAAGGTTCTGCTTTGGGAACTCACAGCCAGAAAAGGATGTCAGGGGTCAATATAAGTTAAAAATTCAGTAAACCAGCAAGGGCTTGCCTTCCATCAGCTGGTCATCTTCTTCCTCTCTGTATGTCTGTTAGGAGTTGTCACTGTGCTGCTTTGTAACCCAACTAATGTATTGCCCATTGGGTTGAAAAACTGGTAGAAAAGAGTTCACTCAAAAATACCACTGCTGTACATCAGTGTTGTGGCTGTGAGACTGCATCTTTCATGCTGAGTGTCTGAGGGCACTGGGGGTTCTCCAGCATGTTGTACAGTCATTCTGAGTAACTAAACACTAGATACACTCAAAGAGAACTGCATCCTGCAGGCATATTTCAAGGGAAAACATAGCTGTCAGAATCTATAGGATGTAACTTTCAATTAAGTTTGCACATTCATCCATTTTCTTGCAAATCCTTGGGTAGATGGGAACTAAATATAGCTAATGGACTCATGAGCTCAAGTACACAAAATGCTGGGCTTTTATTTCTACCAAGTGAGCCCCAGGGTCTGGGCAGAGAGTTGATGTTTCTTGACAGCAATGTAACGAGTAAGAACTGAGAGAAGATGCTCTGGAGTGACTCAGCATCATGACTGTATGTATAAAGTGCATTAGTGCAATATTTAGCCACTGGAAAACAGGCTCTGTTGGATTTTGGGCTCCCAGCCTGAGCAGCAGTGGCCCAGAAGACCTGCACACAGCACAGCTCAGCAGGAGATGCTCAGATGGGTGTCTGTGGGACACTGCCTTTGTATTGGTGCTCCCCAATGGCTGGAGCTGCTGTCCACAACCTGCCTGTCCCTTCTCACAGCACCAGAGAGGTGCTGTCCTGTGCCGCTTTCTCCTGACAGAGCAGTTGTTTTTGAAGCAAGGAAGAGGCAGCTGACTTTATGACTGTCTATTCCAGACATGAGCAGTCACAGCCAAGCAGGACTCCCCAGAGCCTTTGGTAAGCCTGGTAGTACCTAGCAAGAAAGAACTGAAAGACTAGGGTTTGCTTTACCTGGAACTGCTGATGTTTATGTGCACTCTCTGGCAAGGCACTGGCTAGAAAACGCTTCTCCAAAACTGCAGCTTTCCTGCTGCTCAGTGTCGAGACAGCCTCCTGCTCTCTTTTGGGGGTGCTCCTTCAAGGTCTGGAAAGAATGCATTTGAACCTGGAAACTGCAAGCAGGGCAAAGCATTTGCTTGTATCTGCAAGGTCACCCTCCTAAAATGTGCTTTAGTCCATACTAGGGCTGGAGCATCACATTTCTCCTGATCAAGCAAATGGTTAGGAGATTCAGTCTCAGGTTGCACTGCTAAGACTTCTGAAGTTCCTGGGATGGTTCCTGAGACACTGTTACTTGTTTCTACTTGTTCCCATCCTGACTAATCTTTTTCCACAGGTAAACTCTTCTTGTGGGCAATTTATCATTAAAAAAATAAATTCTTGAACTGGTCTTGGTTTACTAAATTAAAATCCAGGAAGCCGGATGCTTTAAGAATAGAGACTTTGAGACCTGTTGTTCACAGAGTTGATGCTGACTTTATGGCAGGAAGGCTGGTGCACATCATCCCTGCACACACATCAGTGCAAGATGAAGATAGGTTCTTCAGTAGGAAAGCAAGTGACACACAGAGCAGGGTTTGAATGTCACACACTCCATGGTCTGGGACTGCCAGGGGGACTTGTACCTGTGCAACATTACTGCAGATCTTTGCATGGCTGCAGAAGGACACACTCCTTAGCCTGAAGGACCCACTGATGGGTCCTTCTACAGGGACCCATCAGAGGCCAATGTCACCTCAGCAGCCATAGAGAAGAGGTGGAGAAGAGCTGCTCGCACCCTGTGCTGGGGGAGCAGAATAGCTGAGCTCTCCTTGAGTCATTACTGAGGCTTCAAGCAAATTTAGTTTTTATTACAGAATAGAATGCTTACATTGATTACCCAGAAGAAACTATGCAAGCTCAAAAATTGTGCTTTATACAATGCATTTTTATTGAACTCCCTTGTTTGCAGTGTTTCCAGGGGCTATTAACTGCTTTAACTGCAAAAGCAGCTGCTGGGACCCTGGACCCACCTGAATCCCACCTTGGAGGTGGGATATCCCCTGCACCCCCCTAAGACTGGGATTCACTCAGCCCAAAACAGCCTGAACTGCTGCCCTCCATCTCCCTTCTTCCTTTCCTTTGAGAGCAAGTTCAGGAGAGCAAAGACCAGGGCAGGAAGAGGAGATTCCTAACTTTGGGCTAGGAATAAATTGTAGCTGCTTCACAGAGCTTATGATTTATTGAGGTTATACTTGTGTTGTCCTTGGTAATCAGAAGAGCTGAATTGTTGCTTGGTTTCCCCAAGCCTCCCCTGCACAGCCCTTTCCCTATCAAAGGGACTAGTCTGGGCAAGGCAGGCAAAGATCTGGACTTGAGGGGGAGGCTTTGCTGTGCTGCTGAGAAGAGATATTTAACCTGTACTGGTTTGGATGGAGAACCATTCTCACTGTCTACGTGTGAGAGAAAAAGAGACTGAAGAGCAGCCATCTGTGAGACGTCCAGGCAAGTGCTGGGATGGGCCTGGTTCACTCACCTCTGGTTTTCTAGTGCAAGACTATATAGGAACAAGACTATATAGGGTGAGGGAGTTGAAAAAAACTGGAGATAACATTTCCACCTGTTTCATGTTCCCCCAGTGCACATGGTGATACAGGAGGTGTGTGAGGGGTGGATAACCCCCTCACTCCTTCCAGCAAGCAAGCAATGGCCTCCAAGCAGAGACAGCACATGCAGAGGACCTGCTCTGGGTTGGGATTGAAGGGAAGATGGATCAGCTGCCAGGGCAGAGGATGTCAATCCTTCCAGCTGTGGTGTATGGGCTAAGCTTGAACTTGAAAGGCTGCCAAAGGCTTTTGGAGAACAATTGTGGAACACTGAAATGGATGCTTGCTCTTCAAACATGACAGAAGGTGAGAACTTTGTAAGTTTGCTGGGATTTCCTGATTTACTGGTGTATAATTGTTTGAATTAAGGACTTTTAAAATTTTGCATTATGTTGGCTGGGTTGTTAATATTTAATATATGGAAAAAGACAAAGGTAGGTAACTGACAACTCTCTTACAATAAAAATCTCTATTATGATAATCCTGAGGAATCTTTGCTATTGTCATTCAGTCACTGGAATAGCAGAACATAAATGCTAGGAGCAGGGAGGGAAGCTCACTGTGCCAGGGACCAGATGAACAGGGCAGGGGGGTCAGAATCTTGCAGTTTGAAAGACAGGGAGGACATGGGGACAGGAGTTTGTCCCTGGTTAGTGAAGGCTGCAGCCATGTGAAGTCCTCATGTCTCATCACTGCACTTAAACCAGTCCTGCATGGCGTGACTCCCTGGGCTGAGGACTCCCTGGGCTGGGTATACTCCTGCCCCATGGAGTGCACCATCCTCTGTGGGGATGCATGGAGTGGGAAGGCTTCTCCAGCCTGGGGTCATGCTGAGGCATTTTACCTGGGGCCTGTTCTCCCCATCCCTTTGGACTCTTGCCTTTCCCAGCCAACAGAAATTTGAAGAGCAGGTGGGTGGGGGCACCTGGAATTGGTGCTCCCCAAAAGCACTTCCCACCTGCAAAGCCACAAGAGCTTAGCCAGACCACATCTTTTCACCTGCTTAAAACCAGATGTCAATAGTTTCCGTCTTCCACAGTGGATGTGAGTTCTGCTGAATCCCCCTCCAGGGCTGGCAGGAGCCAGGCTGGGATTTCAAAGGCCTCCCTGCCAGATCCTCTGCCCTTTCCACCGAAGAAGCTTCCACTTGGAAAAAGTACTTCACAGAAAGGCTGCATTGCCACTGCTTTTTGCAGAAAATAGAGCATTCACCAGAACTCTTAACTCTGTGTTATCATGAGCAGTTTGGACAGCAAAATACTTTTTTAGAGCACTCCAATGCTAGGAGTTCAGAGATGACAGTAAATCTCCATTTCTAAGCTGTGGGCCTTTCTAGATGTTCAGTCACACTAGAAAATGAATTTCAGTGGAGCAGGGATGGTTGGGTCAGGGATTGTGGTTAAAGTTTTGCTGCAAAGCTGTTGGGAAATTTGGTGCCAAAGTCTAAAGCAGTTGAGGGCAAGGGGTGGATTTAAGCCCCTCTGTGCTGAAGGACTTGAGCAGGGGGCTCTGTTCTCTGGATGAGTGCTAATTGCAATTAAAAATGTGCATCTTTAAAAAGCCACATGACCAGCAAGCAAGGCACTGAAGGAAGCAGCACACAAAACCACCTTTAGGAGAGGGCTTCAGATCCCAGAGGGAAGGAGAGATGATGTCTCTGAGACCCTCAGAGAGGGGCCATCCAAGCATCCAGGAAACCTGATCTTACGGTAATTCCTTACTCCGCTGCTGGCTCTTCCTCATCTTGCTCCACAGCTCTGTGTTCCCCATGGGTGCTGTGCAGTAGCCTGGTGTCAAAATCCAGACCCGCAGCACCCTCTGGGCTGGGTACTGTGGCAATACCCACTCTGCTCTCAGCATCCTTTGCTCCCATGGAGATCCAGGCAGCAGAACTGCATTTTTGGTAGGTTATTGCAGCATTTTCAGTTTACATCATGGCATCTAATTTGTTCTTTTTGGTTAGCTGGTGCTGGGTATTATTCCCCTGCAGAACTCATGCACACAGCAGAATGGGCATAGGTAGAGAAGAGCCCCTTAAAATTCATGGGGAGTAGTGCTGTCCCATGTGAAGAAGTTTAATCTCAAACAGCCTTCAAGAATGGTTGATTGCAGCCTTCTGCATCACCCACAATCACTTTTGGGGAAAACAAGGAAAGAGAACAGTGTTAGATAAACTGTTTTAAAATGAGCTTCATAATCCTGCAGTTTGAAACGTATTTTATTAAAGACAAGTTACAGATACAAAATAACCCAAGAAATGCTGGCAGTGACCCTTCCCAGAGGAAATTTATGCTATTCCTGCTGCTGTGTGACTGGATGTCACTGAATCAAAGCTAGCTCCTCTCCAAGCAGCTAGCCCCATCAGTGGCACAAGATGCCCAGCCTTTCCTCCAGGACCTGCCCCCAGGGGAGCTAGGCACCCTTAATTCTTGAAATAACATTACATAGATACTTGAAATAACATTACATAGATACTTGAAATTAGATTTGACCCCCCATGTCACTTTGCAGCCATTGTCTTGAGGCTTCCTGACCCCAAAGCAGCTTCAGCTTTTGCTGTTGCTGAATGGCACAAAGAAGGGGAGAAGAAAAAGTGTTCTTATTCAAGGCTTGGAATAGCCAAGAAGGGCTGGTTGGTCCATGGAAGTTTTTCAAACC
Source organism: Porphyrio hochstetteri (assembly GCA_020800305.1). Taxonomy (NCBI): domain Eukaryota; kingdom Metazoa; phylum Chordata; class Aves; order Gruiformes; family Rallidae; genus Porphyrio; species Porphyrio hochstetteri. The sequence goes on along the minus strand of CM036921.1, from coordinate 8,449,939 downwards.
CTGACAGTTTTCTTCCAGTTCCTCATAAAAGATGAGCAACAAAAATCTTAAATTGTTGGGTTCCACCCTCAGCCTTATTCTCACTGAGATGTGCAGCTCTTGTAAGAGCTTCTGCCACTGATGGCAGGAACCCCTAACAGCCACGCTCCCCACTAGCTGCAGTAACAGGGACAAAGCAAAGCATCCTGGTAGGAATCATTAAAGGATATCTCCTCAGATTTGAAGTACATTTAGCTGCTCATTCATCCCTTACCCCATGCAGCTCTTGGCAGGTCTCTTTAATCCTTCTCTGTCTCAATTTCCTTCAGTCTGAAAGGGGATATGATGGTACTTTCCTGCCAGGAACCATCTGAAATTGCTCACTGACTGCAGAGTCCTTTTAGGATCCGCATATGCAAGAGCAGAGCAATTCTTGCTCTCATTATCCTGAGAAACTTTGCCATGCCTCAGGACATTCAAGCAGGGACACTTTTCCAGCATTAGACCCCAAAGCAGCTTTTTATCTGTTCTCTGGGTTAGGAGTTTGTTTTGCTTCTAAGGCTGAGCCCTCAGCCAGGGTTTGTTAAAGAGGAGCTGGGCAAAAACCAACCCCACAGGGATGGGAATGGGGCAAATCCTAGCAGAAACAAAACCAGCTTTTGCCACCTTGCTGCCCCAGGGAACAGTCTTTCCAGGCTCAGGTGGAAGTTCTGTAGGGGGGCACCTGACTTTTCCTCTGCTGAGAGGATGCTGTAGGCAGTTGAATCCTGGAGTGCCCTTCAGAGCCCTGGCTCCTCTGCAACATCACTTGTGTTTGCTTCAGTCATGTCAGGAAGATGCTGCCAGGGACTGGAAGAGGGGAGCTCTTTAGCAGACCCAACTGCTAGCTGTACTGCTTGGAGACTTGTTGCCAAAAGCCCTTCCTGAATCAGCTGAGCTGGCATATTCTCTATTAGGGGAAGGTGGACTCCCCACTGCTCTTTCTCAGCACTCCTGCCCTCCCTGGCAGGCTCTCCATTGCCTGTTGCAACATGCTTAGAGCAGGCTTGTTCTCCATGTGAGGTTAAAGCAGTCGGGCTTCCTCCAAGAAGGAAGAGAGAAACAGCACCCATTGCCTCTGAATCAGAGACCTGTGTAATGCAGAGGGCTGGTGGCAAACATGTCAGGGTCAACAGTATTTATCTAGTTCTCATTACACCCCTACTTATGTCTTCTGAAGAGAAGAACCGAGGCTTAATCTGGCATCTGGCTGTCTGTGTTAGCAGCTGCCCAGCACATCTGTGCCTCTGTGGCCCCTCACCTGACTGTGAAAAGGCTTTTCCCAACATGCAAGCCGTCTCCATGGATGGGGAAGCTGCCAGAGGGATCCCAGCCATGGAGGGAGCTTAGGGCAGGCAGAGTCTCCTGCCCAGGAATTCCTGGGAATGATACTTCTTCTAGGTCTTGGACCCTGTCTCTCCCAAAAGATTGCCCAGTCTGCCTGCAGTCAGCGTGGGTCTGGTGTGCCACAGGGTGCCAGAGGGTGTGAACAGCTGCAGGACCATTTGCAGTCCTCAGCAGCTGGGCAGAAAGCGGCCTGGATGGACGGACAGATGGATGGACGGACAGACACTTGGCCACCCCTGCAAGAAAAGTCACATCTCCACCCCTGAAACGACTGTCTGACCCCTCTGCTGCCTTCCTCCCTTGACTGATGGTGAGGTCACTAACACAAGCCTCCAACCCTTCAGGGGCTAATAAATGTGCAGTTGCTGAATAACACAGCAAGTCAGATTGCTTTACAGAGCTCAGTGCTTAAAGGTAAATGTTGGATAACTTGTTATAGGTGGCTGGTTTTCCCTTGGTGCCAGTCCTGCCTGAACAGGACAAGCCAGGAGGATGAAACATCCCCCCAGCCCAACCGTAGGGCACAGGGGATGGTGGAGTCCTGACACCACTGGTCTCCCCAGGAAGGGGAGGGACCTGGGGCCCCAAGTATTTGGCCTATGATATTGAAAGGTAGGAGCAAATTAATTTTTCAAGCAACTTTTCACATTTCCTAGCAGATGGGTTACAGGGGCAAAGTGTCCCATGGGGGACTTCTTATTCCTTAACCAATAATTAAAAAAATGTGTATTTTTCCTTCCTGAAGTAATTGTATTTGGTCTCAAACCCAGTGTGAACAAAAGGGACCCAGGAGGTAATGTGTTACACACATCACCTCCTCAGGGAATAGGCTGTTGCTTCCCCAGCTTTCAGTCAGCCCCTCAGACTCCTCCTCCCTGAGATGAGAGGAAAGCTGGGAAGAGGAGCCACACGGGGTGTGTGCTTGTGGTCAGTGAGCACCAAAAGGAGACCTAATAGATATGCAGAAGGAAATGCACATCCTGGGAAGGGCAGAAAGCTGGAGCCAAGGGGGGTGTGTGTGTGTGTGGCTTTGTGGGAACCTGAACCAGAAACTTCTCTGATAAGCAATTTGCACTGGCATGTTTCCTGCCCTTTTCCTGAAGGCAAAAGGAACCCAAGGCTGACTAAGCACCAAGAGCTGTTTGCAGAGCAGTGCCAGGCAAGCAACAATGCAGATCAGGTCTGACTGTCTGACTGTCCTCAAGACAGCAGGAAGAGGGAAGCCTCCCTGCAACAGGGGCACTCCTGGGACTGAAAGTTTAGGTAAGCTGAAAACTTCAGCTCTTTACAGAACAGGGTCCCCATGGAGCTGTTGTCCTCACCTGTCTTTTCCATGTCTGAGTGACTTTGCCCTCTGCCAAGGAGTATTTGCTCTCCGATCCCTATTAAGACCTCTCTGCCCTTCTTCCCTCCATCTGATTCTGCAGATATCCATCTCAGCCTGCCCAGATCCTTCAGTGCTTCTCTAAAGACCTGGAGAGTGTAGCAGAGGTAAGGTTCTGCTGTCTGGACAATAAGCTGTTACAGACCTATGTAGACAAACAGTTTGGGCAAGGCTTGCTTTTACCATGGTGGGAGGAAGAGCTGGGCTGGTAGAGTGCAAGGGTGAATGGTGGAGCTTGCTGATGGGCAGGGGCCAGGCAAGCTGCTGTCTCCAAGGCTCCCCCCCTTGTGCAAAGAGCCCACTCCCCATAGGTTGCATAGGTTGGCAGCTACAGTTCAACTCCTCCAAAAATGGTTTTAACCAAGGGAGGATGTGATGATGAAGCCTAGCTGCTGATGTTGCCACATTAAGTCTGCCTAGCTTTCTCAAGGAGATCCTTGTTTCTTTAAGGTTCATTTTTGGATGCTATTTTGCTCTCTGTTTCCAGCACTTTCCCCTGATACTAAAGTATTTCCATGCTCCTAGGCTCTCAGTAGCACAAACCACTCCACACTGTGTATCTCTTCTTGTTGCACTTCTCAACACTTGTTACAGACCTCTGCCATTAAACCTGATTCTGCCTGCCCCCCACCCCTCTCCACCCTCAAGGGAAAGGATTTTGGATGATAAAAGAAAATCTCCATTGTACCTAAAGTGTTCTCAGGCTAGAAAGAAAATCTCTGAAATGAAGGGAATCCTTAAAAGGACAATAGGAAACACTGTAATGGAGACAGCTTAATTGTGTATGACTGTCTTTCCCATTCACTAGGAAAAATCCAAGGCCCTTGGGCTGCAAGAACAATATGGGATATTGTTACATCTTATAGTTCATTTTAGAATATGAAACCCAGCATCCTCTCAGCATCAGGAACCAGCCAAAACTCATGGGCCACCAAAGCTGCTGCACCCATCTCTGCTGGAAAACCATTGTTCCACATTCCGTTGCTGTGATGGGCTGTGGCTTTTCTCACAGCCCTTTGTTTTTCTGTGACCAGCAAAATTATGTAAATCAGCCTCCTCTCTTGCTTTGCAGGACGGACAGGAAGATGCCAGACTGTTGTATAGGCGTGGGTGTTTGTGAAGATGTGATACTTTTCCTTATGCAGGCAGAGGAGTCACTGCAGATCAGCTGAGAGATATTTCCACATTTAGTCTCAGCTTATTTCCTGGTCATGTTGTAGCTCAACAGACACCATCTTACAGACCTTTTCTGCCTGGCAGGTTAAACCCAGATATGTATTTAGCACTCACTGCAAGCCCAGGAGAATGTATATTTGCCATACCCTGCGTATTTCCTGTAAAGTACTTGAGGTTTAAGATGTTCCCTGGTGAGTAACTGCTGTAGTACCTGGAAAGGAACAGGGTATGCCATGGATTGCATTCAAGCATTTGACTGACTGGCTCCACAGGCAGTGGAAATAACAAACCATCAGTTAAGGTTGCAGAAACTCAGGGTACAAATATATTGGTTGAAAGGTATACCCATACCAAAGTGGGTGATAACCTTGGAGAAGAGTGAGTTTCTGCATCGTCAGGCCTGCGCTGCCCCTTGCTGACAAACTCTCCATTGTGGGAGAAGAAATGCTTCAGGGAACAGACATCCTGGGGGTGGAAATATCCTCTTCTCCCCCCAAGACTCTTGGATCACCCCAGGCACAGCCAGCTGGAGCATCTGCCCTTGACAGGGCTCCCTCTTGCAGCTTCTACCTGAGTTGAGTATGATCCTTCTGCACTGACCAGACGGTGTGGGTGGGAGGGAAAGCATGTGACAGCAGAGATGTCTGTGCTTCCATGCTGACCCTTCATGTGCCCCCTCCACAGCTGGCTCCCTGACCTCTTTGCAGAACACATGAATGATATTGGTAGGGTAGCAAGTGATGCAGGAACATACAAATACCCTGCTAATAAACCTGAGTTGTCTCTCTCCCAGTGATTTAACTGCATTGAATCTGATGCATCTCCCTGCATTAGGCTATTTGTCATTTTCTCTCCAACCACACTCTTCCTGCACATGAGCAGCCTGCATTTGTCACAGCAGGAGATAATGTGCCCTGGATGCCAGGGCTAACAAATAACTTGGTCTCCTACAACACCTGCCAGCTAGAAGTTTCAAAGTACTTTGTAATCCCTAACAGACTTAGCTTCCCAGCCCTGACCAGGGGTTTTCATCTCTGTGGTAAAAGGAGTAAAATAGGGTCTTGTGGTGAAATGATGAGAAAATAAGAGAACTGAAGCGCTCTGGATGCTGATTGTAGGTTTTCATGGGTAGTGGGAGCTACTGCAGCAGAGGGATACTGGGCTGAGATTAAGCTGGTCACGAGGTTTTATTCCCAATTCTTTCCACCTCCCCCTGGGTGATTTTGCTTTGCTATATTTTAATTTCCCCATCTGCAAAAAGAAGGCTATGAGCCACTTCTTGTGAGAAATTCTGAGTACAGGTGATACACAGCTGTGGGAGGTACTGGAGAAAAAGGCCTGGCCACATCAATGGTGTTTGGGACTTCAGAAAGTCACCTCTAAGGAAAATGTGGATGTTCAAACAAGAAAGATAGTAGCGTAGCACTGATACTGTGTACACTGGGCAATGGGAGCCAGGTGGCAGAGAAGCTTAGAAAGTAGCACTGAGAGTCTTTTTGCCTAGTTAACCATGCAGAATCAGAGACCGGGTTCCTATTTCAGAAACCTTGTAGTAGTAATTGTTGCTAGACTCCAGGAGCCATGGTTGATCAATACAAGAGGAGAAAGAGCTGACGAGCATGGCTGTGTACCTCTGATGGTAGTTCAGAGTGGCAAAGCGATACTTCGTGTGCTGTTGCCTGGCAAGTTACTCTTTTCTCTATTTCTTTTGAGTTTTCACCTTAATAAATGCCCCTTTTTATTATATTTCTAGTCCTAATCAGCAGCAGAGATCCCCGTTATTCCTCCCAGCTGTATCTGCAAACATACACAACCACCCTGACCCCAGGCTTTTTCTTTGGAGGAGGGGCTGCCAGGTGGGGACCGGGGCTGAGTTACAGAGTGGTACTCAGCCTCATTGAGCTCAGCTGCTTCTGGCTCAACAAGCAGGGCCTGGGAAGCAATTGGAGCTCAGCTGGGCTGATCAGAGCTCTCTGCTCATAATTTTTCTCATGGCAACAACTATTCGCAGGTGATGCCACCGGAAGCCGGTGGGAGTAGCCCCAATTTCCCGAGGAGGGATGCCGCGCCTTCCCTTCGCCGTGCTCGGTCTGGTCCAGGCGCCTCCTCCGCTGTAAATCAGCGCCGGGGCGGCAGCGCCCGGCCAGGAAAGCGTTAACTTTCCCTGCAATGCTGCATCCCAGCTCACGGTGGAGCTGCCCTCCTCTCTTCCACCCCCAACTTCCAAGTCACTCTTAACAAGTCCGGGACAGAATTGCAGGGAAAAGCTGGAGGTTCAGACTAGACTTGTTGATCCCCGTGCCCAGGCAGAAGGAACTACCGGAGCTTTCCTTTGTGTCTACGCGGAGAGAGGGCCGGGGCAGCGGGGGAAGATGCGCCTTCAGCGTCGACTGTAGGTAGGAGTGAGGAGCCGCACCCGAGGGAAGGCCTTGGAAAGCTTCCTGCCGAGGGAACCGATTTACCTCGTTTCCCTTCCCCTCCCCCCGGGCTCCGTGGACAGCCGGGAGCGCGGCCGCCATCCCTCCGCCTTGAGGCTGCCCGCGGGGGGATGCGAGCAGGGCCGCCGCTGCTGCCCGCCCCGCTGCAGGATGTAGCCGCCTTCGGCCCCGCACAGCTCCGCACCGCCTCGCTGGGAGCCCGCAGGAGGAGGTAGGTGCGGGCCGGGCTCGGGCCGAGGGAGGGGAGCCTTTCCCCGAGTCCTGCGGCGGCGGCTGAGGAGCAGCCCCGGCAGCGTCCTGGAGGCAGCGGTGGTGTTTTAGGGCTGGGGGGGGATCTAGATCGCGGGGAGAGGGGCCGAGCTCTCGGAGCTGTGGCGGCTGGACATGGAGGAGCCGTTCCTTTCTGTGCCGGGGTTTCTCTTCGTGCCATCTTGTGTAAGCAACAGTGCTCAGGGCTGTCATGAGCCACTCGTCGTTGCAAGGAAAGCTCGGGGTTTTTCCTTACTCCGATTTTCGTTGAATTCCCCGTTATGCAGAGGGCGGCGTCCCTGGGCAGTCCAGAGGGGTAGTGCGCGTCCTTAAGAGCGTCTGGAAATACCCTCTTTTTGCTTCCCCCTCGGGGAAATTTGCAGGGCTGGAGTTAAACAAAGCCTCTGCGCCTCCCTGCAGCCTACACGGCTGAACAGGGCAGAGCGGGGTCCGGCGTCTGAGATCCGGCAGGGCCGCTCTGCGGGAGGGAGCAGCGGCGGGGCTGGGCGCTCGGGGGACAGCGGTGGCGGGGCGGCCGCTCCGGGATGCGGGACAGCGTGTGCCAGCGCACTTCTGGTTCCCGGCCCGACGCCTTTTGGGGCGCATCGCTGAATGGTGCTCTGGGGAGTTCTGTGCCGCGCTCCCCCCTCCCGCCCCCATCAGTCACTAGTCCCTCTCCCTTTGCTAGCACAGGCTCCTGGGCCCGTGCCTAACCTCCGCAGCGGTCCCTCGGACGGGGTGTGCAGGCGACCCTCCGGGGCAGGGGCGGGGTGGGGGTGGGGGGAAACACCCGGACGCCGCCCGGGGGAGCTCGGCGGCAGCGCCGGGGCCGACACGTGGGAGCGGGCGGCCTTCAGCACCGCGGGCGCGGACAGCGCCTGCCCGCGGCCGCCCGCCCGGCGGGGCGCGGAACGCGGTTCAGCGCGGCCGGGGCGTGCAGCGCCGCCACCCCCTGAGCTGATTAGCGGGGCCGGGCGCTCCCCCGCGCGTGGATAAGGCAGCGCCGAGGCGGCCGCGGGCGCCGAGGTCAGCGGGCGGGGACCCATGGTTGGCCTCTCTTGCAGCTCCGGGGCATGGAGGGGAAGGAGAGGTGAGGAGAGCCGCCCCCGCGCGCCCTGCCGCACGCCGCACCTCGGACCGTCCAGCCTGAGGGGGACCAGCGATGCCTCTGGGGATGAATAAGCATGGATCTCGCTCTACTACTTCTTTGCCTCCGGACCCCACGGAGATCGTCAGGAGCAAGGCCTGCTCCCGAAGGGTCAAGCTCAACGTGGGGGGGCTGGCCCATGAGGTTCTTTGGCGGACCTTGGACAGGTTGCCACGGACCAGGCTGGGTAAGCTCAGAGACTGCAACACACATGACTCCCTCATGGAGATCTGTGATGACTACAACTTGGAGGAGAACGAGTACTTCTTCGACAGGCATCCCGGGGCATTCACCTCAATCTTGAACTTCTACCGTACTGGCAAGCTGCACATGATGGAGGAGATGTGCGCCTTGTCCTTCAGCCAGGAGCTGGACTACTGGGGGGTGGATGAGATCTACCTAGAGTCCTGCTGCCAGGCCCGCTACCACCAGAAGAAGGAGCAGATGAATGAGGAGCTCAAGAGAGAAGCTGAGACCCTAAGGGAAAGGGAAGGGGAGGAATTTGATAACACTTGCTGTGCTGACAAAAGGAAGAAGCTCTGGGACCTCCTGGAGAAGCCCAATTCCTCAGTAGCGGCCAAGGTAAGATCAGATTTCTTCTCAAGTCTTGTCTATATTGGCTGGTGACTGCGGTGATGCTTACATGAGGTATTGCTCTGCTACCCTTGCTTTAGCAGCAGAGCACTCATGGCTGGATGGATGCTGTGAGTGGAGGGAAGAAAGGCCTCGCAGATTCAAACAAGGTTTAATGTATCTTTTTTTTGGGTAGTTTGGAAGTGATATCCTTGGGGAAGTCTAGGCTGCTCAGTGTGGGAGCAGTTCCACTGACCTCCCCAGGGTCAACATATGCTGATTGCCATGCCTGAAGATTAGTAGTCTTGTTATCCAGTGGCTTGTATTGGTGCATTTTGTAATAGAGATTTCTTTGTGCCTAAAACATGAGCGTCTCCTACTGCTGAACCAAACTGGCTTTTAAGAAGAGGAAATCTACTTGGAACTCTTAGACCCAGGTCCAGTCAGGAAATAATGCCTTCCCTTGTAGGGCTCAATTTAAAATTCTGTGGTGAAATACATTTCATTCTTTGTATTGTGCACTCCTAGGCTGTGGGACTACTAAAAGCAAGTGTGTGAGTTTTCATCCTTTACTTGAATCCAGTCTGTTTTAAGTCTCCCTGTGCAATACAGCTGCAACTCCATCAGTAGTTGAAGTGCTGCTTACTCTGGAAGTTGGTACCAGTGCAACAGATCTATTTGAAGGTGCTCGGAAGAGAAGATCCATGTTAAGAGAAAACAATGTCAGAGTTGGCTCTGATAATTTAGCTGCCTCATGTTAGTCACATATTCTTTAGTGAGGAAAATCTCTGCAAACACAGTGATTTAGTAACCATGGGGACAAAAGCGAAGGGGGAGAGGTTGAGAACTGTGGAATGAATAACTGAAAAGCATGAGAGACTGAGCAGTAGGGACCAAAAATTGAATTTTCTGTATACTAATGTCCTCACGGTGGGCAAAGTAGCAGAAAAGAGGCTGCAGCTATCTCTTTAAGGTCACCTCCCTTAGCTTCACCCATAGGAAGTCTGGCTGTGGTGGACTACTTAGACAAACAGACCTCTTCTTTCCCTCTGTATTACTGAAACGTTTCACATCATGAACCAAGAGCAAGTATGAAAGTTTTGGGAAAGGATTTTATGAAGTGTGGAACTAAATGGCTCATTCTGGCAGGGGAAGGGAAAGGCATGGTTGGCTGCTGAACCAATTATCACTTTTTTTTTAATGACAAACAGAGCCTCAGAATGTCTTTTTCTCTCCAATGGCACGGGTGACACAGTGCTGAATGCATTAATCATTTATAAGGCTCCTTTGGCACAGTCCTGGAATCCTGAAACACAGGCCCCGGGCTTCACTGTCTATGGCACTGACTCTCAATCCATTAGAGACTGTTGATGCTCATGATTTATTGTATATGAGCAGGGGTCATTCTTGCCAAATAAGTGTCTTTTGTGATTTATAAATTAAATACACTCTAGCTTCATTTTCTGAGAAAATTCTCAGAGTAAGTGTATTCAGCATTGCAGGCTCTGGATTAATTGAGAGTGAATGGTAATGCATTACTATCCTTCCCATTTTGAGCTACCATTCTGTGACTTTGTTACTGTAATGGAAATGGTTCTGTATGTTCTCAGACCTCAAATATTCCAGCAGCTCCCAACCATAGGTTTCTACTTATTTCAAACCTAGCAAGGAAAATGGACATGCTGAACAACTAGCTTACCAGGCAGGCACAGAAGAGCAGCTAAGTCTATTCTTTAGACAATTTTCTCCCTGCTGGTGGAGAGCTCTTCTCTCATGCTGGAGTATGCCCCTTGCTTTGATCATCTTCATGAGAATTCGTTCCACATACTGAACAGGCTGGACCCAGTCTTCAACTTCTGATGGAAGGACGTGAGGAGAGAGACTTGACAGCCTGACCTGTTATCTGACCTAACCAGCTGTGTCCAGGCTCTGTTTCAGGCTGCATTTTCCAAATCTGAGCCTCTGCCTTGACAGTTCCTGGCCAGCTTTCCTCAGCTGTCTGCTCAGTGGAGCACTTTTGCAGAGGCCATGGGCCTTCAGGAACTTCTGTTACCTTTCCTGAAGCCAAACTCCATCTGCTTTGCCAGGTCTGGGAGCTCAAGCTGCTTTTATAGAAAGGAAACAGAGGAAACCATTCTAAGGTTTAATGACTGTCACTGGAGGACCTAAAATATTTGAGGAACTGTGTACTACTCTATTCTTTTTGTTCAGACTTGTGGCACTCAATGCAAATGTTTTTACATTTACATGTAAGAAATACAGGCTCCCTTCATGTTGTCTTTAGGAAGTCTAGAAAATGGCTACAAATGTAGGTTCTCCCCTAAACCCAGCACTATCCCTTTGTAAGCCATGTCCTTTTGTCTAACTTCCACTCCAGCAAGGTGGGCCTTCTTGCTGGCTGTCAGTATTCTCTGTATGTTAACGTTTTCTGCACACCACCTAACAAGATTGCTCCATAAACAGCTTTCTGTGGAATGGGACTGGTTAAATACTGAGAGCCCAAGTTGTTTTCTGTTTGCAGGGGTTCTTTGGGTTTGGGTGGGTGGGGTTTTGTTTGTTTTGGTTTAGGTTTGTGTGGTTTTGTATGTTTTGTTTGTTTGTTTTGTTTTAAAAGGAATTATATGTGATGTACCTCAGGGGTGAAAACAGCTTTCAAGTAAGAAGAATAATCCCCCAGACCTTAATTTCTGTTGCTGTTCTATCCACTGGGGATTTACCCGTATCTTTTGACTAATCTGTCTGGCTTTTAAACTAACCACCTCGTGGCAAGCAGTGTCTTATTTATGTGTGATGCTTCACCCTGTACGTGACTGGAAAGAACACTCTGTGAGATTTTGTAACATCCACTCTTTGAGAGTGTCCAGATTTCTATGGTGAGGCATCAGATAGCTGCTGAAGTCTCAGGCTTGCTGTCTTGTCACCCCTCACGCGAGGAGAAGGGTGTTTGCTCCCTTTCTGTGATGCTGTAACTGAAGCAGCACTAACCTTGTGCGAGGTGCCAAAGAGCTGCTGGGCAGCACTCCAGCTCTCCCCCAGGGTCAGCCCGTGCAACAGGCACCTCTGCACCATTGCACCCACCAGTTCAGTCAGCTTGGAGGCACTTGCTGTGCTGCGCTCCCCTTGCCCGGTGGGAAAACCCCTATGCACAAAATTGGGCACTGAGGGGCTCTCCCTCTACCCAATGAAGAAAAATACTTGTTGGGCAGTTATGTGATAAAACTCCTCATTTCTCTCTTGGCTAGCCTTACAGGGTATTTTAAAGGATCAGTCTCTCCTGCTTCCTGTGACTCTGTTTGCCTGTATATCCCTGAGAAGCACTCACTGCAGTCTTTGTGGATGCCTCCTCCTCTTCCTGCAATCACTGTTTTTGCATGCTCATGCTTATTTTTGTCATTCTCCCAGTCTCCCTTAATAGTTTGGTAGTTTATTTTTTGGTTTTGTTTTTTAAATAGTATTCTTCCTGTACTTTGGTGTACTCACACATCCATTTTTAACCATAGAGGACTCTCTGGTGCTTGCTTCTGTCTGGATTTACCCTAGATGAAGATGAGGTGCAGATACTTTCTGGAGTAGCTATTGCATTTTCTTGTATGGTAATTTTCCTTTCCTTACGAAAGGAAAACAGCTCTCCAGAAGCCAAGTAGAGCTGCTGCTCTTTCTTGGGACTTAGTGTCTGTGTCAGGGCACTAGTTCCCCAGTGCTCTGGTTTGGGCTTTTCATCTTAATTACTCTAAGCTTGGGCAGCTGGTTTCTGTCACCCACAACCCAGCTAGCAGCCCTAGGTTTCCAAAGCAGAAGTTCCTCCTGTAGCTGGTTTTTTCCTTAGTTAAGTCAGGATCTATGGGCCTACCTGCCCGGTGAAACATTCCTGCCCCATGGGAGAGCCAATCTCTAATTTTTGAGTAGACTTCATGGCATCCTGAAAAGTCAAACTGCAGCTGTTCAAGTGCTTTCCAGTGTAAACAAATAACAAATTAGACCAGCTCAACATCTCAGTTAACTTCGGTAGTCTTGGAAATCTTCTGATCACCTGGACCTTTCCAGCAACTCTGCAAGAATATTGCCCTTTTTACCTATTAGAAGGAAAAGAAATCCTTTCTTGTCCTTACAAATGATTTCCCCAATCAATATCTGAGCAATTAGTGTTGTATGGGGGGAGGGGAAGTCTGCTTGTCTTACAGACTCCTCTGCATGTGCGGTTTTCAGCTATTTTTCTCTTGCTGTCCTGAAGGCTGAGAAAAACATGATGACATCACCCATTTATCTTTTCTTTTTTTTTTTTTTTCTTTTTTTGCAAAAAGCTTCTCTGCATATCTGCATGTCAAGTAGGATGTGCACTTCCTCTCCTCCTCTCTGCTTCCACTTCCCACTTTTCCCTGTCCTGTTGGGAGCTCAGCTGCAGCAATACCTCTGTTCTGGCAGGCTGTTTCTTATGCTTTCTCCTGTTCCTACTATGCCTTTGCCAGTGTAATAATATCACGTTTATCCTTGAAAACATGCAACTCCAATTCAGTAATCTTATTATGTGTGCCTCTACATTTGTTGAACAGCTTTTCTCGAGCTGCCCACTGCTCTCTGCTGCTAATCTCTGGGTGCATTGCTTAGGGACTGGGGAGGTTGCTCTGTAAACTCCTTTCTTATTATTGTTGATACTGAGAAAATAAGAATGATAAAGCCTCTCAGAGATGCATTTGCTACATCTAGAGCGTTCTTCCCCCACGTGGGCTTTCTATTCCTGGCCTTCCCTTATGGCATGCAGTTTTCATTCATCTCTAAACCTGCCTGAATTTAGCATTCAGCAGAGGAAAACCTTCTCCCTAATTGCAGGGGTCAGTTACCTCTTGCCTGTCTCTGAGGCTCCCATCACAGGGCAGATGTTTACCTTGTTAAAGCCAGATTGACCATAATTTGTGTGCATCTTTGGCTTTTATTTTCCTGTTGCAGCTATTGCCTTGGCTCTTCTGCTATATATAGAGGACTTACTCCCTTCATTCAAAGTAAACTCCTGCCCTCAGAGATCCTCAAAAGCAGAGCCTCCTTCCAAAGCCTTTCCCCCCAGGGTTCAGGGATTTGCCACTTTGGCCTATAGTTTATTGCTGGGTTTCTAGCACAGGAATGCCCTGTGGACACACAAATGATTGCTGCTCTGTATCAGTCTCTCTTCATCCTACAGTTCCTTTCTGGGTGCTTGTCCTCCCAGTGAACCTCTTAAACCTTTTGTCTGGGGAGCCCTAATTCCTGTGTTTAGTTCCCTGCTTCTGTCTCACTGATGACCTTCCCCCCAATGTTTTGCTGTGCTGCCAGTTTCCAGAACTCCTCTGCATTACAGCCTCCTTAAATTCCTAATTAGGGGGGAAAAAAGCTAAACCCTAGTAATACTGACAGCCTGGTAATTATGTCCTGTGATTCTTTCCTGGCTCTAAAGAATCTTGCTGTGGGTCCCTATACCATAGGAGGTATCCTGTCCATGATGTCACATGGGCTTGTTAAGTCTCCCACATACCTAACACAACATCCCATGTTATTTCCTGCATGGGATGTATCTGGTAACCACAAGCTTGTTCTAAGCTCTCCAGGTTGGATCACCCTTCAAAGGTGATCCTTTCTCCAGACCTGTTAGAGCAGCCCTTGGATCCAGGCAGTAAGCTACCTGGCATTTCCTGCCTGAAAATGATCTGAGTTCAGCAGTTTATAATACACATCTGCTGTCTCTAAAGAATTTTATAATAGGAAGGTTGAAATTGTTACACCTGGCAGTTCTTGTGATGTACTTGCCATACAGTCCCTGACATACATAATACATTAACGTGTATGTAGGGGTACTCCTGGATTTTTAACTTCTCTGTAACTTTCCAGCTAGGAGAGCCAGGAGCCAGTTTGTGGTCCTCCCTGAACCTGAGCATCCACATCTGTGTGAGACTCCCTGCCTCAGCAGGGATCTGATGAGCTTATATGCTTGGTCTGAATTCCTTAGAGGACCTGTGCTATAGAAATGTAGTCAATGCTATTTTTAAAGCACCAGCTCTCATATGTACCTTTGAAAAATCTCTCTGAGAAATTAATTCCCTTTGCTGCTCAATGCTGTCCCGTCCTATTCAGCCTGCAAGCAGATATGGTTTAAGGTGTCAACATTATCACTTAAAAGTGTAGGAAGCCTTGCAAGAATGAAAAATCCCCATTCTGTTCAGCTGTAACTGCAGAGGTTTAGTAATGGGATTCAGGGAAAGGCTGCTGGGCCTGATCCATCCAGGACATGTCAGCATGCTGTAATGCCCACAGAGTGGGTGCAGCCTCAGCTGGTAGCTGTGCAGAGCACTTGCACGTCCAGCAGAATCAAGCGTGCTGTGGCCCATGGGTGAGCCCTGACTGCAGAAGTGCTCAGAGCTGTGGAGAGGCACTATGCAGAAAGAGAAAATTCTTTTCAATTTTTAAAAACCACTGCATTCATTTAACTCTTCATACACAGTGGGATAAATATCCTTGCCAACATGTTCCTCCTTTTACCTGCTCCTCTTGATCCCAGTAATCACAGTTTTCTTCTGAGTTCTGTCGATGTGAATGCCCCCACGGAGAGGAATAATCCAATGTTGCTTTTACAACATGAGCATTGCTATTTGTCATTGCTAATGGCAAAATATTTATGTCAAAGAAAGTTCACAGCCGATCACTTAGTTCTCATAATAAACACAGTCAATATGATTTACTCCATGGAGATATCTGGCAGCAACAGAGGAGGCACAATGGGGTCACTGAATGTGAGCAAGACACTAACAGCCTTCTCTGAAGCAGCTATACGTGGAAGCTGTATGTTGTCACTGCTGCTGTTGCATTAAAGCAGACAAGAATCAAACCCTTACTGTTATGAGAGTTGACCAGTTTTGTTTCCTAGATCTAGAAGCTCAGCTCTGTTATGGGCTGGGCTGGCTTTCTGCCTGTTGTAGTAGGACTGGGAGCACTGGTGCTGTGGTATAGTGATAGCTGAGCTCAGCCTTGGAGGTAGCTGTCCTTATGGGGCAAACTGCTTCAGGGGCTGAGTTGGTAAATTTGCTTTATGTTGCTCAATGCCATGGACCTAAGAGATGGCAACAGCTTAGGGATCCCTGTCCCACAGTCTGTCGCTTAACTGTCATGCCTGAGCTGCTTTAGCTTTGGCTCTCTTTAAGATGACCTTGCCCTAAGTTTAGTCCCTGGGGTAACAGCCACGCATTCACCTCCTGGTGTTCTTGGTTACTCAGTACAGCAAAAGGAAACCTTGTAGTAAGCCTCCCACCCTGTGTTTGGCTGGTCTCTGGTTTCTTTCTACTGTCCTAGCTTTTCTTGGCCTCCCATCTCCTTTACGATCTGGCACTGGCTGAATGTGGTTACCAGCAGGATTTGTTGAGGTCTCTTTCTGATTTTTAACAAAGAAATTCTACTCTTTATTCTACAGCAAGTTTGGAAGAGTGCTGAGCTTCCTTATGCAAGCACTGTGCCTTTGTGCCTACTGAAGTCCCTCCCAAAATGCCAGTATTTAAATATCCTAAGCACATTTATTTTCTAGGTCCCCCAATAACACCAGCAGCCCCAGCCCTGCTACTGTGGAGGGTAAAACTCACATTGAATGTAATGGGAGCAAGTGAGTATTAATAATGTCTGTACTCATCAAGCAAAGCTCTCAAAGTGCTTTGAAAAGATGGATTACTTAAGGCCAGGACAAACCCGTGATATATGTATTATCCCCATCTTAAAGTGAAGAGGTGATCATTGCCCAAGGTCAGTGAGGAGGGCTAGGGCACTGCTGGGGGGACACATGCCTTGGCTTCCCCCATCTCATGTCACCAGTACATTTTCCTGGTATAGGTGAGCTTCCCACTGCCTACAGTATGATATTACAGAGGGAGAGGTACTAGCAGCCACTGACTGTTTATCCAAGGGGGTGGAGTGAGAAATCAAACCTCTCTTTGTTTCAGCACAAGTGGGGAATGAGTGGCCACAGAAAAGTGGGAAGGTTTTCTCTGGTAGAGCTAAAAAGGTTTGAACTGGGCACTTTCAGCACTCTTGATGCAATTCTGACTGTAAGGCTGGGATGGTGTCTAACTGTGAGACTCTATATGTATGTAGTCTAATGTACATAAATATATGAAAAGAATCTATCGTGGGATTATATAGTCATAGTAAAGCATATCCAGTGCAGGTTATATTGATATGTATGAGCACATAAATATGTTTAAACTTGCTCCTCCATATGGGAATTACTTTGTAGCAAAATCAACCTGTTTAAGGAAGGCATTTACTTTCAGGTAAAAATTCCCAATCCTAGCAACCTTTTCCTCTTTGAGCACAGGAAATCAAACACTCAAAAAAATACCTAAGGGGAGTAGTGTCTCCTCAAACAAAACAATTGCCACATTTGATAGCAACAGCATCTATGTGAATATCAGGGACAGTAACTGGTCAGAGCATAGGCTTTCTGGTAGCTTGGGAGCTCCCTTCAGTGAACTTCAGGTAGCAGCCAGGAAGGCTCCTGTGTGACCTGCAAGGACAAGGGTCTTTGGGGTACCATACATCTCTTTCCCTACTGAATCTCCCAATCTGCCCCTAATTAACTCTTCCCAACCCAGGGTTCCAGCACCTCCCTGTCCTCTTCAGCTTCATGTGGTTTTTCAGAGGAGAGACCCTGTGGTATGGTCCTCTCTGGGACTAAAAGGTTGCACTGTTGCCCCCTCCCTGCTGTGACCTGTCCCATGCCACCTCCAGGTGAGATGATGACAGCCAGCCCTTCCCGCAGCATCCAGCCTCTGCCTGGCCTCAAAGATGTATTGCCATTTTAGGAAGGTTCCCTCTTTCCCCATTCACAAGTCTGTCCCATTCTGGTTGTGATTCCTGTGTTTTGCTGGAGGAGTTCTGCTCCAACAATACAGACTGCTGGTCTGAGGGCTGTGGATGTATCGTGACTCTTCCTGAGGTGCTGGCACTGCAGTGTGGGGAGGTGGCCTTAACTCAGCGCTCTGCTGCTTGGTTGTGTCTGAAACCTGGGTTTGGGCAAGATAAATCAGTTCAAAGCAAAAACTGAGGCACTTGTTGGTTTGTGAATCGCCTATTGACAAACCTCACGTGAAAAACAACATCCATGAGGCATCCATCTGCTCTTGTGTCACTACAAACCCCATGTCAAACAGCCAAAAGAAATGGAAGGAAGAATTTATTTTAAAGTTCATTTTTCCTGTGGCACATAATCAGTTCCAGTTATTATGAGTTCAACTTATTCATTGCTGTTTGGATTCATGCAGACTATCTAGCCAAAAGCACAGATTAGTTTTGTTTGTTTTAAGTCCATTTGCCCATGCTCATTTTTGAGCAAAACAGAGTTGTAAATCTCATTTGCAGTATATAAACAACATAAACACCAGAAATGTTCTCTGATTGGTACTCATGGACAAAATGTTTCTAAAATGTGATTATACTTACCAAATTTTATCTTAGACTTATGATTCCTTGTGGGTGTCTCTTTAAAAAAATAAAATCCTTTATTTTGCTAAATGAATAAATTGAAGATGTGAGCGAAGAGGTCTGACTCAGTCTCAAATACTTAAAGTCTTTTGTAGGGGGCATGAGCTTTCCAAGTAAAGTACGCTCACTTCCCATGACGCAGAAAGTCTTTTGCACGCTGCAGGTATGCTTTGCTTGGCTAGTTTCAACAGTACCTGATAGTAGCATAAACTGGGAATGGAAACCTAGCACCAGGAGCAGCTCCTTGGTTCCCTGAGAAGCCTTGCATGGGGCTATGTCAATTTTTTTCCTCACTCTTCTCAGTGATTCAGTGTCTGGTCCCTACCTTTTTCTACCCTGGCATCTCCTAGTTGCCTTATGAAGGAGAGGCACAGTTATCCCAATGTACTTGGCAGAGGGTACAGAGGGACTAACTGGCTTCTAAGGGCTTGTGATGGAGCAAGGAATGGAGTTGTAATCCTCCTCTAATCCCTGGACCATGGTTTTTTTTCCTCTGGTGCAGCTGGATCCCTGCCGTAAGCATTCAAGAGGCAGCTGTGATAGGAAGAGCTAAGTGCCTCCCTGAAACTGTGTAGGAATCCATCTCAGACTGGATTTGTTTTTTCAGGTTTCTGGTAATCTTGCTTGTATGTGGCACTTTCTCAGCTCTGAAAAACTTTGTTCACACCAGTAATTTCTCTGGTTATTTCAAAATGTCCACCTATCACTCTGCACATGTAATTTTTTCTGCATTGTATGCTTTTATTAACTATAGTGATCACACATTAAACAAACTTCTTGCAATCTATGCATTTGGCCGCCTCCACTATTACTGTAACATCCTTGTACTACTCCACATCTGGCCATTCTCAAGAACTATGTGTTCGTCAAGTATCTGGATAGAAAAGGAGTGTACATAATTTCTGAGGCAATGTTTGCTGTCTGCTATCAGAAGAACCCAGCTTCTGAGGTGGAATAGGGATCTTTCACTCCTTGTTTCTTTTATGAATTTTTGGTAAATCTGTCCATCTTTGCATAAAGTTAAAGCTTTTTAGAAAAGAACAGGGAGGGGGGAAGTGTTGTCTCCACTCCTGTCAGTGTGCCAGGAGTTTATTAATAATACATAATAATTATACATTGCATTTCTTAGCTCCTTTCATCTGAGAATCTTAGAGTGCTTCATGAACATTAATTAAGCAATCCTCATGACTGTCTGGTGCAGTAAGTATTATTATCAATCTACACTTAAATATGACAATGCAGAAGAAATAGTAAATAAAATCTCCCAGATACAGGCAAGAGCAAACCTGATCCAGAAAAGTAAAGCATGCTGGAGCTTGGGACTGTCACATCTGAGCTTTTAATCTCTGACTGCTCCTCCTCTCTCTTCTGTTCCTCAGGGAGCCACTGCAGAGCTGATCCCAGGCTGAGCCTGCTTTTGCAGGGGAAGGAGCTCTTGTGGTGGCCCCATCTAATGTAGCTCTTGCCTTTCCATGAACAAAGCTTTAGTTCATCCTGTTCAGCATGGACTGCAAAGCTCCCTTAGTTCTTTCTCAGCCCTTGGACAAAGGCTTGCATGAGCATCTGTGTCATACTATGTTGATTGGTATCACTCAGGAATGGATTTGTTTGCAGAAAGAATAGCTTTTAATTGGAGTAGAACAGATATTAAAAAATAAATAAATACCAGTGTTCTGGCAGCAAATTCCCCCTCACCTCATAGCTGTACCTCATGCTTGTTGCCAGTGAGCTGAATTAAACTAAGGTTAGACAACATGCTGCTGTTCTTAGCCTCTAATCTTCCTCAGGTAAGTGATTGATCTCAGCAGGTTTTGTGGAGTTTAGCTGAGAAAAGCTGTGTCTTTTAAATGTGTTAGTTGTTAATATGAGGAAGGCAGGCTCACACAACAGTGTTAAACACCTGCCAGTTCTTGCAATGTATTAATATATACGTTATCTTGGTGTTGGGACTGGGAGATGGTGGTGTAGCCTGTGTTCCCAGTAGTGCTGAAGGCCTCAAGAGCTCTCAGAAATGTCAACCTCTAGTTTCACCTGCTGGTGGAGATGCCAAATGGCATTTACTTTTGGTTTATTTTGATAAAGTTGTGGGCTTGGTAGCTGACTCCAGCCATATTGGGTTCTATGTACCGTTATTTTGAAGCTTCAATGTAAACTTGAAGCAGGTGAGGCATAGTGTGTGAAACCTGATTGATTCCTACTGATCTGGGGCCTACTAGCCCTGCCTTGATTGAAGCACACCTTGTCAAAGGGAGCTTTTCAGGAGCAAGAACCTCACACGTCCTTCATGCTGCCCAAGGTACCAATGGGCCCAACGCTTTCGGTGTCTGTTCTGGCCCCTTCCTGGCTCCAGGTTCCTGTATGTGGCTCAGCAGCACAGGAATGAGCACTTCTGGGCTGTCCTGGTAGGGAGGTATTTCCATCAAACACAAGATGTGCTGCATTCTAGAGATTGAATTGCATCCCCTAGTTAATTTTCTAATGGGTGTGCTCATGCTCTCTGTGTTAACACAATGTTATTCTGTAGGAGTAGCTTTAGACTTCCAGCAATCCCATGGAATGGTCTAATTTAATGTCTGCATTAAATCTCCAAAGCCAGCTATAGCATATACCATTTACCTACTGAAATACAAGACCTTCATCATGTTAAGCAGATGCATTGGGTCCTACTAGAGTGGTATCTGGACTCTCTTTCCTCTCTACTGCACACTGGACCAGATATAATTCCTTTATTTTTCTATGTCTGTTGAGCTAAAGAAAGAATTTGCTAAAGTTTCTGGCTGTGAGTGAATGGCCATGAATGAAACCTACTTGGCTTAGGAGTTATTTTAAAAGATGCTCTTAAGAGCTTCTTGTAAAGTGGCTATGAAATGCTTATTAGTTTGCACTGTCTTCTGGAAAACTTGCTTCATGGTCCAGATAACTTAGGCATGATGATGCCACTGCCAGGATTTATAGAAGTAATTTATTTGATTCATAAACTCCTTGTAGGAAGATGCATCTTCTTGTTTGGTGTTTATGTATCACTAAGTGCAACACTGTCCTGACTCATAGCTCATGTTTGGTACCCCAAAACAAGTAATAAATATGTTTTACAGAGAACACAAAAACTGCTTTAGAAAAGTTAGGGATTAGTTTCCATAATTACTAATTGCTTATCCAAACTGGCCTGTTTCTTGAGCAGGAGTGGCAGAAAGATGGCATGCCTCTCCTCTGCCTGCTCTTCAACTGTGCTGCTCATCTCACCACCACTTGCTCACTTAAACTGAGATCCCAGTTTCCAGTGTGGCTCTGAACTGTGCAAAGCAACAAGAGATTAAAGGACCTGTTTGGTCCTCCTCCTCTTGCACAGAGGCAGTGATCTCCAAAACCCTGGGCAGGGCAGATACAGAGAGAAAGTTAGTGCTTTGGCTGTCCTGGCTTAGTTCACCTAAGCTGGTTGCATCATGGGTTTTGTTGCTTCCCAGTTGCTTTAGGATTAGCTTATAGCATTCCCTAGGCACTCTGTGCCAGTTTCAGTACAGGAGTGAGTTACTGATACTTTCCAGATAGAGGTAATCTGTGGTCTTTTTTTTGAGTAGATCTAGGCAAGCAAAGATCTAGTGCAAAGGAAGAATGAAGAGTTAGGTTTCACAGACAGTTGCTGTGATTTAGCATGCAAATCAGATGGTTGGAATATGCAAATGTATCTTGCGGTTTATACAGGCAATTACTTAATCTGCATGTGGAAAAAACAGGATAATTGTGTGCAAATTAGATATATCATTGTATATGGTGCAGTTGTGTGTCTAAATGGTCAGCAAATCAGATCCCTTCCGTCAGTAACTGACTCTATATCCTCAGGGAAACTAAGTCTCTACCTTAATTTTTCTTTTTTCCTTTTACACCACATCCTGAAACAGTTCAAATACATACTGTCACTTCATCCCTTGTTCCCTTCGTTATTATCTACCTGCTGGAATAGTTCTCTTCCTTAGCATTTTTTTTGGGGCAGTGAGCCATAATGCTGGTAATAGACTCCCTCTTCCTGCACACAGAATGATCTTTTGCATCAGAAGTACACTGCAAACCCCCCCTAAAAAGCCTCTTTCTTTCAATTAAACCCTTCACCATTGACTTCCTTGCTGTGGTCCTTCCCAGAGTGTTTCTGGTGAATCCAGTGAGTCAAAATTTAGCTTGATGTTCTTGAATGAGCTCTATAGTGTTGTGCTGTTCTGTTGTGTCTTCCTTCCGTACAGGCAGGATGAAGTTAACTTTTCTTCCTTTTGAGACTGACTCCTTAAACTACTGGGATGTTTCAATACATTTTAAGTAAAGTACTGATGCTGTGTGGCAAAGCTCCAGCCTTTGCACCTGGTCTGGTTTCTTTTTGTGTGAAGTGCTCTATAAACATCTTCATTAGCACCCTGCTGAATTCTGGTGTGTGAGGGATTAAAAACTCTAATGAATAGAGCTTATTCCAAATGTTTTCCTTTGGGACCCAGTACAGAATGGAGATTTTTTTTTTTTTGAGCTACATCTTTGTATAATAACAAGGAATGGATGCCCATTTTCAAAGTGACCTCTTGTGAGTATCAAAACAGAACTGATCCTCCTGTTCTGCCTGGGGCATACGTGGTGGAGGCAAAATGAAAACCTTGCTAAGAGCAGAAAACTTCAGCACATGAGGAACTTTCAGCATGTGAGTAGTCTCCTCAATGTTGAAAGTCTTAAGCACCTGCTTAACATAAAGCATGTAGCAAAGAGGAAGTGAGTTACGGTGCAATTAAAAGACCAGTTTCACTGAGGAGGCCAGGAACATCTGCTGGTTAAGTTTTTATGAAAATAAGGACATTCTCCTCCTTCAATTAAAATTCTTCAGTGCTTAAGGTTAATGTGTCATCTGCTGCATCCAGGAGACTGGGAGAGAGATTGTTTCTGTGGAACAGATGTTCAACAATCTGCATTTTATGTTTTGTCAGTTTGGGTACAGTCTTGCTTCTGTTTGCAGAAATTGGACCCTTCTAATTTATAGGGAAGGCTGTTCTCTGCCCTGGTCAGTCTCCATAGTGTTCCTCCCAAAGGGAGCACAGAGTGTTCTGCAGGAATCTGCTTAAACCTCCTTTCCAGACAGGGAAACTGAGGCACACTGAAACATTAGCAGTTTTCCCAACTCCCAGGTCAGGTCTGCACCATACGCAAATGTTTCCCACACCACGTCAGCTGTGCTAAACCACCTGGCCAAGCTGGTGTACCATGCCCCCTTGGCCAGGGCTTGTTGCAAACACACCAGCAGATACTTCCCTCAGCTGGTAAGCCATGGTGAAGCACCTCATGAGCCCGAGCCATAGCATCCTATGTGACCGTTAAGGTCTCATCCAATTTTTGTGGCTGTAATTGTGACAGTGTTGGGCCCAGGAGGTGTTGGCATTTTGGAAACAGGGAAGGCAATCTGTATTTTCTTTAATGCAGCCATCTGTCTCCCATTGCACATTCAGGTCAAGTCCTTTCACCTCCTTGGTGAAAGCAACACTTGCAGTCTCTCTCCTGCCAGCATTGCAGAGCATCTCACTGCAAGAGAGCAGCAAAAACAGAGAGCCTCTCTTTGACCTCATTTGGAAATGCCTTCCCCAACTGCATAGTAAAAACCTTCTCGAAGCATAAATCCATGTAACAGCAGCTCTCTGATGGGCCAGGTTTCTCACCAGGGTGCAGGAATGGGATGCCCTTGCAGGAGCTCAGATCAGTAGGCTGGCAGAGGTAGAGTGTCTGGAACTTTTCTGTTATTCCGAAGCTTTTTGCTGGGGAAAACAAAGGAATGAAACTTTTACAAACTTTTAACCAGCTCCTGAGCAGGGTTTCTGCTGTAGGGGCTGTAGTTGAGCAGTTTACACAGAGAAAGCCCCCAGCCCCAGGAGTGATGCAGCCAGGCAGCACACGCAGATGTTCCTGGCCTGCAGAGAAAATCTAGGTCGGTTTTGCCAAGTAATAAATCTAAGTCTTTAACTGGCTGCACAGTGATACTATTCCTCTCCAGGTAAGAATCACATGCCCATAAAAATTTTTAATATAAACAAGGCAGATGTGGTCAGAATCCTATTTGGACAGATTTATAGCTTGACTATGGAGCAGCAACCTTGCCTGGGCTTTGTGCCACTGGTAATTAATATGCATCCTGGGCTCTGTTTTCCTTCTAGACAGTGTACTGTTGCATACTTGTGTTTTAGACTCTAAGCATGAAAGTATGCTGTCTTCGGAGAGACTTCCCTGGGTAGGCTGTGCTGGAAAGCTATTGCCCTGCAGATTGCATGGAAGGGAGAATTCGGGAATAGCCAGATGTGTGAGTGGCACTTCCCCAGCTTGCTTAATGCCTCTGGGTATCTGGCAATGAGTCTTGGTGCAGTGACTGTCATAAAAGCCTTTGATACTTGCCACAGTTTCAGCCTACACTGAGATGAAGAAGTTGCTGGAGAAACCCCATTTGTGTCTGCTGACATTGGAAAGTCCTGTCCAGCTCCTTGTCCTGTTTGTTATGGGAAACAACAATAGTGTCTAGGTACAAATACCTACATCAAATCTTTGAACACAATTTCTCTGCTGCCAACTTATTCCAGTCTAATCCAGCAAAGCATGTTAGCGAGGCTTCAGTTTCAGCATGTGCTGTCATAAAGTGTGTGTGTCCCACCGAAGCTGACTACATGTGTACTAACGCCCCGTTGAAGCAGCTCAGTGCCATGGAAGAGCTGGGTGCCTATTGAGGCAATCTGGAGCACTGTGGTGACACAGAGAGGCAAGGACGTCAAGGAGAGATTTATCACCAGCAAAACCTCCTAGCAACGGGGATGGCAACAGGGTCCATTTGGCCCACGAAGAGTCAGGGACCAGATGAGGATGGATCATGTTGCGTCAATATTTACCTCCTGTCCTCAAACGATGGGTAAAGCCACTGTCTTATTTTGTCCTCATGATGGCTTTTCTTGGAGTGACATCAGTGTCCTTTGTTGTCCTCCTCTTCCATGGGCTCACACCTCTTGCAGAGGTGTCTGCAAGAGTTACAGTCCCTTTCAGCTGCCCAGACTTGCTCTTTTTCATCATGCACCCTCAGGTCATCTCTTCAGCATTCCCTTGCAACTCTGCACTTTATAAACTTAGAAAAATAATGGAGGAATTAAAGAAAAAAGCAGGGAGGGGAGAGAAACTTATCCCACACTATTCCAGGGGCCACAATCCCACCACTGGATCTGGGCATAGGTTTTCTACTTGGACAGTCATCGTCCAGCTCTGCAGCCAGAAACTAAGACAATTTTCCTCCTCATACAACAGCTGTTCCCCCCTTCACCATCCTTCCTGTTTTCCATAGGCATTCAGTCACAGTGCTTCTGCACAAAGGATTTTTGGCATTGTGAATCCCCTCCTCCTCTGTTGCTTGGGGTACAGCAGAAAAGATGTATGTAATTAAATCACCAGTTACCTAGTGCTGTTCAAAGCTGCCATCTAGTTGGAGGCAAGATACTGAGCATGTGAACATGTGTCACCTTTAGGATTTGAGCTTGAAACGAGCACTGTAGCTTTGCTGGTTTATTGTGTGATGAATGAGATTACACTGTGCTCTTCTGCCTCTGACAACACATTTTGGTAGGCCAGCAATCCTAGGAACATGGGTCATAGCAACACAATCAGTATGGTTCATTAGATGTATGGATTGGGGTGCAATTACAATGCTTTCTCAGCAAGGAGTGGCTGTTACCAGCTCAGGCAGGAGCTTGTGGAGGCTTGCCTGGATGTGGATGTTGGGCTGGTGGAAGCCAGGGCTTGTGTTTACCATCCACCAGCTTTGCACCAACGCCCCTGGGTGATGTTTTTGTGTGTCCTGTGGGTAAGACCATTTACTCCTTGATTGTGTATAAAGCCATGGAGACTGTGGACAGCAAAGGCTGCCTTGTGTTTGTGACCTAGTCACTGAGGGTTGAATAAAAGCATTCTGCTGCAAATTATTCCATCACAGGTGCTCTGTGACCCTACTGCACATTATCCCCAAAGGACTCGGTCATGTGGCACTTTCACAGAATACATACAGACCAAATTACTTCTTATTGAAGTAGCAGATTAGGTAAACAAACCTGCTTTTCTGATTAATGATTGAAGCTGTGCTGGTCAAATGACAGTCAGAGACTGCTTGCCATGGACTTGTCTGACACCTCCAAAACTAAAAGTTTCTTTGGGTTCAGAAGCTGATTGTATACCAGCAGTAATGCTATGAGATGTGGTTTGGTCTTGTTTATACTTCCGCTGCCACTTAGAGATCTCTGGTGGTTTATGAGATTTCATGTAAGATGGGGAAAGGCAAGTGTGCTTTGGGATTCTCCAGAGTGCTGGGCAGATGAGCAGCATTTTATGTGCTGGCAAAGGCCTGAGGAACCTGTGCTGATGGCTGCACTCATCCCCACAGAGTCTGCTCCCAGTACTGCCAGCATTTCTGGCAGCATTTGATCAATGTCTTTAATTTGAGCTCTGTGTTGCAGGAAAAGCAACAAAAGCAAGCAGCTCTTTGCCTCCAGCAGCTTCTGTCTGAGCTGAGCCCACAATGAGGTGTCCACACCAGGATTTTCAAAGCAGTAGAGTTTCATTTTATGGAACCACACAAGCAACCAGACTGTATGTGTATTTCTAAGCTCTAGGAAAGGTGAACAAAGTGTGGGTGGATCAGCAGGTTATTTGATGTGAATAACACACTACATTAAAAATGACCTAACTGGCCTAATTATAGAGCAGATAGCTGTGTTGTAATTGAGATTTCCAAGTGAATGCTTTCCCCACTGCTGGCATAAAATATTAAATTTACTCCTTTTGGATTTGTGTAATGATACAAAAAGATTTGTATGGAGTAAGGTGTTTTTATTAGCAGCAGTAAGAATGGTGAAGGTCACAGGTGACCTGGAGATGTTATCTATGGGATCCATGTTTAATGTAGACCAGTAAACTTCTAAATCTCTCCCCACTTCCCTTATGTCCCTTTACCATTATTAACGTTCAGGGAAGCTGCAGGGAAAGGAGTATTCTTAAAATTTCATTCTCCTACATAGGTGCAAATCATTCCTGGGGCTCAAACCATTAAAGAGATATTTGCAGTTATCAAGATGATGGATGATAAAGGCTTCTGAGCTTTTCTGGGGAGAGCTACTCACTGACTGTAGAATTAGAAGCTATGCAGAAGAATTAGCTCTCAATAAATCCATCACAGGAGTACCAAGATCTTATCGCTTTGGTTCAGAATACCCCAAAATAGCTCAACACCCCAGCAATTTTCATAATTTATATACACTTATCTGGGTAATATGACTTTCTAGAAACAAACTGGATCAACTGAGTTGTCTTAAGAGGGTTGTGTCTTATTCCTATATTACTTAGCTTTCCATTCCAGTAGAAATAATGATTTTCCCCAGGGGCACCATTCATATGTTCAAAACACATCCCCAAATGCAAACATCAATAAAACTCAGCATTCTCTTAATTAACAACATTAGAAAACAGAACATCAGGCAGGTAGATACTATTGCCACTTTAGAACAAAGTACACTTGGAACCAGGTGTAGCTATTTACCAAAAGCTTCTAGAAAGCCAGCAGTAAAACTGTTTGTTTTTCCAGCATATGTTGTGCACTCCCTGCTATTGCTTTTAATGGAGGGAGCAATATATGAGATGGGAACATACAACTTGGACCAACAGAGCTGTAAAATGATGCTACATAAACAGTAACCCAAGGAAATCTGCCTAGTTTACAGCTGTATCTTCTATGGGAGGCAGACAATGCTGTAGGGCAGGATCTTCTCGAGGGCATGCACTGGGCAGCGCTGTACAGAAGTCTCAATGCATTTTAGAAGACAGGACACCAGCTTGCAAGTCAAGTGGGAACACACCAAGATAGCTGCCATTGGGACCTCTTTATTTTGGGATGGGAACAATGAAATCTGTCCTTTGAGCTGAACTCAGCTTTCCCAGAAAGCAGTGAGGAGATGCAATCTGTGTTTTCCTTTCTGCAGTAACGTGCAGTGCAGAACAGAGAGCTGGACACAGATGAAGAGAGGGAATGTTAGAGCCCAGGAACTTGACCTTGGAAGGTGTGGTGATGGTGGCCAATGCCAACAACAGGCAGGTGGAGTAAGCACTCTGCTGAAAGCAGGTGACTGGTGGGGGGAGTTGGGTGAAATGAGTTGTGTTGAGGGGAGGCTGCAGACCTGCTGTGAGGCATGAACCCCGCTGTGGTCCTGGGGAGCCACCTGCACTGGATGGGGAAGTTGTCATCCACTGTCAGCTGCTGATTTTTAGAAGCAATGGTGACATAGATTGTTGTCAGGTGTAAAACCACAACTCCAAAGTGGCTTTGCAGAAGTGATACTTGCTGTTTCAGACCCAGGGAAAAAGGAAGAAAGTTCATTTTCCTAAAGTAACAGGCATGTCAAAATGAAGACTTTATTTATTGATGTTTCTAAAACTTCATAAAAAAAATCCTTTTACCCCAAAGTACCTGCTGCCTTATGCTTGGCTCCAGAGGCTTGGGAGATTTGTGGGACCCAGCACAGCCACTGCCAGTGTCACGGGGTGGTGGGCATGAGATGTCAGCCCTTGTGTGTATACTCATATGTAATTCATTGGTGTGTTTTTAAAGAAAGACATTTGCTCTGCCTTGTGTCAGCTGCACGCTTCTCTGTTGAACTGCTTATTCTTTCACTTAAGTTCTGCCCTTGTTCTGACAAAAGATTTCCAGTAGTTTATTTTTTATTACTAACAGCATGGTAGGAAGTTATAGACGTAGATGTTATTTTCTGACTAGAGCAGAATTCCACTGTGGTGGGGTATTTTTTCAGCCTGTCCATCAAACAGATAAAACAAGCTCCTTTTTTCTCCACTGTCAGATTTTTTTTTAAAGGCTCTTTCAAAGCAGGTGCATAAATTATAACGAAACTGAAGTCAGAGGAAAACTCTTAGGGCTGTACTGTACTGAGAGGGATTATGGGGAGTGGAAAATATGAGTCATGACATGGCTACTTCTTTTAGAGGGAGTTAACAGGGCTCTGGGCAGAGCAGAGTCCTCTGGAGGTGCAGGCTGTTCTTGCCTCTTTAAAACACATTTCCCCTTCTTGCAAATCTCTTCTGAATTTCCAAAACCTTAAACCCAACCAAACAAAAAATAAGTCCCCCTTCCCCCCTCCCAAGAAAGCAAGTCAGTGACATGTACTTATCCTTTGATCCTTTCCTGAAGTCCAGTTTCTTGGGTTGATTTCCAAGTATTTCAGTCCTAAAAATGTGTGTTTATTTTGGCAGTTCAGCCACTGTGCCCAGGGATTTGGCCTGGCTGCCCTTTATCTCTGCAGACACACTTGCACATGGAGCCTGAATTAAATGCCTAGGGCTAAAACTTTGCCTCTGATTCTCTGTTGTGCTGAGTGCCCCACTGGAGCTGGTGGAGGTGGCCAGTGGCTGGCCTGTAGTAAGATCTGCAAACCCCTCACTGGACCTTCTGCTTAATGATCTTCCCTTGCATGGCACTGCACAAATATCAAGCTTTATAAATATTAACTGAGAGGCTGAAGAAGCTGCGAGGCTGGAATAAGGCTCTCATAATACTGTAGTGTTGTGTCTGGGCTTGCAGGACAAGGGAATTGCAAGGGATGTCTGACATGCGGTGCACAGGCACACATACCCTGAACACTGTGGCTGTGAGATAGGAAACATTTGCTGTGGAATCAGCCCCTTTCTGTTCTGCTCCCCTCCAGTCTTGTTCTTCAGTATTTGTCAGTCAATGGGCTGTTTTCCCACTGGCAACTTGTGGGATCCTGGCAGGCAAAGCTTTGGATTTCAGAGCTCCTTGTCAGTGGGAAAGGGCAAGTGTGACAATGTTCACTCAGAACTGAGGGCAGTGAGGTTTGCTTCCTTATCAGCTCAGGTTGAGTTTAAACTGGTTCCTCAGTGGAGACCAGATTTGCTTCCCTGTATGCAGGGGCAGAAGAAACAAGTGGACTGTTGGTGTTTAACCCAGCAGCTAAAGCAAGCACACAGCTGTCTGTCTCCCCCCACCACTCCCAGTGGGATGGGGGAGAGAATAATAAATACAGACTAATGGTCTGAGATAAAGACAGCGTAATAGGACAGAAAAGGAATATAATAATAATAATGATGATAAAAACTATTTAAGACAAGTGACAAACAGCACAATTTCTCAGTTTCTCACCACTTGATGGTGATGCTCAGCTAGTTCCTGAGCTACCCTGCCTCCCAGCCAACCCCCCAGTTCTATACAGAGTGTGACATTGTATGGTATGGGATATCCCTTTGGCCAGTCTGGGTCAGCTGTCCCAGCTGTGTCCTCTGCCAGTTTCTCAGTTGCTCCCACCTCCCCTCCCAATTCTTAGTTAGGATGAGAAGCTGAAAAGTCCCTGACTACTTGGCAACAACTAAAGTATCAGTGTGTTATCAACATTATTCTCATCCAAAATCCAAAACACATCGCTGCATCAGCTGTTAACTTTCAGGAAGAAAATTAACTGCAGCCCTGCTGAAGCCAGGACAGCCCCAAGATGAATTTCTGTTAAAAACCAAATGAAACAGACATTTTGCCAAAAGGGTTCACTTTTGTCTGAATAATTTTTGGATGTTTCAGTTAGAAATTAGCATAATTATGGACAGAACATCCTTGTTGAGCAGTGCCTTTGTAGGTGTGGAGTTTAGGTTTCAGAAGAACTGTCTATAGATTTTCACAGCACCTCTGGCTTCCTTATGTGCATTTTGGATTTCATCAGGCTTTTCCTTTAAGGCATAGATGGTGTATTCTTAACACAGGCACATGCAGCATCAGAAAGATGTCAGCAAACTTATTGAGTCCCACAGTCTCTTGAAAGTTGGAAGGAGAACCCTAACCCTCCATCTTTCAGCAGCAGTATTAGAGTTGGGGTCAACCTTGTATTATCCTCATTAAAAATTCAGGATCTGCATACCAAGTACATTAGTCATTGCATGGTAAATGAACCTCAGATGAGGGGGTCTTGTGGCACTACAAGCTTGCTGGCACCAGTCTGGACCTTTCATCCCTCCCAAGAGATCTCTTTGAGGAGGCAGAGAATGAAAAATCCCCAGACTGTCTGCACTTCTGAACATTTCTACAGGAGCAAGGTTAACAAGGGCTTAGTCTCAACTTTCATACAGGCAAGTTTACATGGAAATGAGGAAACAGGGTTTGTATTTTGTCCCTTGGCAAACAGAGGAGATGGATTAAACTGAGGAATGCCTTGTTCTTCAGTTTATTCTCTAAATGTAACACACATCCTCAGGGATATAATTTTTATGTTAAGTTTACGACACTGTCTTTGTTAGATTCATTCCTGAATGATTCACTTGTCACAATAAGAACCTTGGCTGAGAAACAAACTGCAGCAGCTCCTCTGCCGCTCTGTGCTGCTCGTTGGCATGCTGGCACTGGGCTGCCCAGCAGAATCTCCTGTGACAGTGGTTGCAATATCCAGCATCACCTGGACAAACACTTCTGGGCAATGTGGTGAGTGGGTGCCCCTAACAGGGACTCTGAAGGCAGTCCACTCTGGATTGCTGTTTGAGCACGTTTGGGTTCCAGCTCTGCAATGAGGAGTGAAGCCATTCAGCCTAATGCTGCTTCCATCCCCTTGGCCGCCTGGTTGACTGTATCACCACTGATGGCAGCAAAGGCTGTTTGCCCTTAGAGGAGAAATGCTCTCTGTGCAGCAACAGCTGCTTTTGCTTGGCACAAAGATAAAAGACACAGTTACTCAAAAACTTGGGCAGGGGGAGGGGGGGGAGGCTCTAAGGCATTAATTTATGTAATAGCCTGTGGTTGCAGTTATGGTGTCTCCCTTGTATTTGTACTGGCAGTAACTCTCTGTGCCCTCTCATGTTTATTTTCCCTTTACCCCTCTCTCAATCCTCCTACACCTGCATCTCCTTTATTTCAGGTGAAGCCTAGGTCACTTTCCCATACCCAAAGCAAACCCCTGGGGTTTTTGCCAGGCAGGGCAGCTCGGTCTCTGCTCACATGTTGGATGGAACCTCTCATGTGACCACATTAACCCCTGTCTGGTCCCACTTCTGTTCAGTACCACCCTGACAGAGCTGTTAAAATGGTGTTGCAAAAATTCTGCTGTGTTTGCCCCAGTATGTGCTCCCAGAACCCCTATCTCCTTTCCTATTGATACATAAATTTCCTGTTTCTAAATATATAAGTTGCTATATAAAATGCAGGTAATGCAAATTTACAGAGGTTCCTTCCTCTCTTCCAGTTGTGAGTCCTGGTAAGAGGGAGTCCTACTGGCTTGTGCTGAGCTGCTTGGGGGTTTTGAGATACTCTTTTTGGGACATAGGTATGGCTGGGTTGTGCTCAAGGTTGAGGTGGATCAGTATGAAGTGACAAATATATCAGTATAAAGTGACAAATATATCAGTATAAAGTGACAGATGTCCTTTGCACTGGCCAGGCTGCAAGGTGAGTTGCAGTTGCTGTGAATTGAGCTTTCTGCCCTGCTTTTACCTTCTCCCCATTTTTTGCTCCTTTCTCCTCAAAGTCTGAGATGCACATCACCAGCAGTGGTGACCCCCAATGCTGGCCAGCCCTGGGGTGCTAGAGGGGACCCCTGGGGTCAAATGAGCCCCAGAGCTGCCTGGCAGCCTCCAGGAATAATAAAGCCTGAGTGTGGCTCACAGAGGGGTTGTTTTCCCTGTGAAGGACCCTCATTAGGGATGAATCTTTGTTTGGTGTTACAAGAGCAAAGAACCCAGTGAGATTTCAGTATTGCTGACTTAAAGCAGTAAGGATGCAGATTTTAAGGAATGTAGAGACTGTCTGGCCAGAGACCAAGAGGTATTTCTGACATTGGCTAGGAGCAGATGTCCTGCAGACATTTACACCATCCCAAATCCTCACTACATAAACACAGAAGCAGGAGGGGAGGGTGGTGGGGTCTGTGAAGAGGTAAGATCCTTACTTTTCAGATGTATACTCTGTGAGAGGTGCCCCTCAGACAGTGCTTTTCACTCTATTTTCTGTGAATTAATTTTACCACCTCTAAATGAGCTCAGGTACCTGTCAGGGTTGTGATGGCAGGAAGCAGGCTTCAGTGGACAGTGTTTTGGGAAGAACTGTGTAGCTGTGCTGGCTGCTGTGCATATGGGACAGACACGGCCTTGGGGCTGATATTACCAGGACAGACAGACCCAGCCTGGCCAGAGGTGATGATATGGGTGAATGCAGCTGGGGGAGAGATTTGCAGAAAGCAGAGCAATGTAGACACTGATAGGGAACTAGGAGGGCTGATTCTTAAAATTTGAGGGGACCTAGCCCAAAGAACCTGGGCAAAGCTTAGCCCAGCCTCTCACCTCTACTTAAGCTTTAATATGAAAAGGCAGTACAAACCTGCCCTGGGATGATGCAGCAGGAAAAAACTGGTGAGAGATGGTACTTTTGGAGCAGGGAGAGGCTCACATAGGCAGATGTGATGCCTGGCTGGACTGTCACCCTGTCCCAAGGGTGCTCCAGCCACCTTGGCACACTGCAGGCTCTTACAGCGTCTTCTCTCTGTGCAGCACAAACGCCCCAGGGATTGGTCCTCAGCATGATGAGGTGCTGGAGGATGTCTAGAGGAGGGTGATGGAGCTGGTGAAGGGTCTTGTGCACAAGTCCTATGAGGAGAGGCTGAGGGAACTGAGGCTTTTTATCACGGGAAAAGGAGGCCGAGGGGAGACCTTACTGCTCTGTACAACTGCCTGCAAGGCGGTTGCAGAGATGTTGGGGTTGGTCTCTTCTCTGGGGTGACAAGCGATAGGATGAGAGGGAACAGCTTGAAATTGCACCAGGGGAGATTCAGGTTAGACATCAGGAAGAATTTCTTTACTGAAGGGGTTGTCAGGCATTGGAATAGGCTGCCAGGGACGTGGTAGAATCACCATCCCTGGAGGTATTTAAAAAGCGTGTAGATGAAGGACATGATCTAGAGTTGGACTAGTCAGGGTTAGGCTGTGGTTGGACTCAATGATCTAAAGGGTCTTTTCCAACCCAGGTGATTCTATGATTCTCTGAGAAACTCTAAACCACCTGGAAGGTCGTGAGGATGGCTACACATGAGCAGAGCAGTAGTCTCTCTGGGTTTAGTTTTCTCTTTCTGCAAACTTTTGCCTTGCAAATATTTTATGGTTTTCAACAGCCCCACTAATGGGCCTTGCTGACAAATTCACAAACACTGGTGTGATACACTTACAATTAATATTTCCATTGCCTTAGGGATAGCCTTAGAGAGAAGGATTACAGGCAGTGCTGCAGTGGCTTGTTAGGCCTGCAGTGACATGAACAGGGGCTGGGCCAAGCCATTGTTACACTCTGTACCCCAAATAACTCTGGTACTGCTGAGATGGGTAAGGGGAGCAGGCAAGGAGAACCCCACTTGCAGGGTCTGTCTTGTCCACCAGCTCTGCTGCTCCCCAGGGGTCTCTGCATAGTTGGACATGTGATGGAAGAGCCTTAGTTCCCTCAGTGCATCCTCTGCCCAATTTGCTGCCTGCATAGCTATGACATGGCACATCATTTTTGAGCTGATGTCACCCTATTCAGTAGCCATGGGAGAGAGCTGTGGTGGCCATATAGGAGAAGTTCAGTTGCCATGGTAAGCTGGTATAAACCATCCAAACTCCCCTCCCAGCAGGGCCACACAAGCCATCTGATGCACCTGGGCATCACTGTTTTCATGTGCTTGTATTATTGCTATTAACAGCAATTTATAACACACTACCCATAATTTTAATCTAAACCTTTAGGCTACTGCAAAAGAAAAAGGCTACTTTGTCACTTACTCTAATTCTGGGCTGCGAAGTGTTGGAGATGTTAATGTTTAATCCCTCTTTCCTTTTTGCTATTTACCTGTTGTGCAGATTCTGAG
Source organism: Porphyrio hochstetteri (assembly GCA_020800305.1). Classification (NCBI taxonomy): domain Eukaryota; kingdom Metazoa; phylum Chordata; class Aves; order Gruiformes; family Rallidae; genus Porphyrio; species Porphyrio hochstetteri. The sequence goes on along the minus strand of CM036921.1, from coordinate 8,415,193 downwards.
CTGGTGTTAGTGATTCCGTCCCTGTTGTGCAGTGGATTTATGCTGATTGATGACAGCTCAGGATCTGGCACTGCATGATGACACATGGGCAGCTGGAAGAAAAGTTCTTTGGTATGGTTTTCAATGAGAATGTCAAATAGCTCAAGGTTATGATGAACATAATTTTCTGCCAATACTTAGATCAGCTGTACTGAACTCACACGTTGGAGCAATTGCAATGATTTCCTTCATGCTGACTAATACAAGCATTGTGGCTGGTTTACTCACTAGCTTTGTTCAGAGAATAAGTTGCCAAATTCAAAGTTAGACTTTATGAATCATATTCATAAAGTACTACATTATGGTCATGCTTGGGAGGTCTAGTCCTGGACAAGGAGCCCGCTGTTCTAGGTGCTGTGCAGGCACCCCTGGCCCAAAGGCTTTAATATTGCTTTTAAGAGAAAAGAGAAGGGAAGGCAGGGACTGCCTCATAAAGACTGGAGAACACAGTTTGTATCTTGCCACGGCTGGATAGAGGATGCTTGGGAGGAAAGTGAATGAGTTTATTAGAGAAGGGAGTGGACCACACCACACTGCTGCAGAGAAAATATTACCAACCTTGGCTGGTGCTAAAACCAGCTATATTAGTATGGGATGGGCACAGGGGTCAGCTTTTTACTAGCTTAGAGTGAAACTTTCATAGCAGAACTTCTTTTTCAGAAAAAGATGAATGCATGCTCCCAGCATTGGCAAATCAGGGCATTATCCCCCAGACTAATTAAAGTGAAATAAGGTACTTGTTATTTATTCAGAGCTTCACTAGAAATCCTTGGTGGATACTCAGCTCAGAGGCCTGCCTTGATTCGAAAGAAAGGACAAAGCCATCGAGTAGCGTGTAAATAACCACGCTTGTCTTTGCATCAGTGAGGAACTGAAGGGAAGGGGAACTGAGCAGCTTCCTCACATGGCCAGCAGGTCGGCCGTGGGATGGATCCACACCTGCAGAGTGGGAACAGCTCGTTCTTGCAGGGAATCACCACACTTTCCTCTGCTGACACTGTTTTGTACACATGTCATTTCAGTGGCATCTCCATAGAGTCCTCTGTGCTCACAGGCAACTCCTTTTTTTTCCCCCTTAGTAGTAGTGAAAACTCCTTATGTTTTAAACAGTTAACTGGCCAGATCACCACTGACCTGGCACCTGTGTTACAGCAACATGCTTCGAGGCTGCCCAGCAGTGCAATACAAGATAACTGACCTTTTCACATGAAAATGTATGTAGAAAAGTAAAAAACTGCCACATCTGTAAATCCACTGCAGCAGTGCCATGGCAGAGATGAACTTGGCCTCAGGTGGTTATTTCTGCAGCTCTCCCAGCCTTGTGCAAAAACATCAGCTGGATAATTGACAAGTTTGGGTGTTTGCTGCTGCCTTGTTTGCTTTTGCTTTCTATGCCTGATCGTGGCTTTGAAATGCTAATTGCAAACTTTATGTGGTCTGTCAAAGGGAGTTTGAGTTATTTTGATGTATTTTTGATGCGCTCTAGAGCTTCACAATCAAACTTTGAGGTTTACTTAGGAGGGTGGAAGGTAGGAACCTCTCCCCATTAAAGATGACAGCCAGAATCAGAGCAGGAAAGGGGCTGAGAGAATTTGCAGTAAGGGCTGAAAGCTGAAGCGTATGTACATGGAGCTTCAGGGCTCACCAGGAGGTTCAGGCATCAATGTGTGGAGGCTGGTGAACCCTCTTCTCTGCTGGTGTTTGCCTGGAGGTACCTGGATTTGGGGTCCTGTAGGGAAGAAACAGGCTTTTATTCCTTCTCCTGCTGCATTAGGGCATTGCCCCTTTTGCCTCCATGCTCCCTTGCATGATGGTCTAATTAAACCTTGGGCTGCTGTGGGCAGAGCTGGCCCCATGCACAGTGGGGAGCAGAGAGACAACCATCAGGCTCTGGGAAATATTTTAGGTACTGGTGTAAGACAAATGAGAAGTGCAGCTCCTTTCAGTGGGCTACAGAAACTGGGTTGTATTGAAAAGAAATGTTATATAAGGGGCTAAAATTAGCAGAATGGAAAAAGAAGTCTGCTAAATACTCCCGTCTTTCTGTTGACACATGCAGACTTCCACCAGAAGGGGAGGGCTCCTTAATTATACTTTTCTGACGTATTCTGGAAATTAGGGATTGAGAGTCTGTGAGCTTTGGTTGCTCACCATGGTGGGTGGATCGCAGGTAGATCTGGGCAGCCCTGGCCCATGGCCCTCTCACCACCTAGGGTCTTGACTTGCCACACCACAGCACAGTGGGGTGGGGAATGATCCTGTCTTGTCCTCCCTGAGAAGGAAACCCTGCCACTGATGGTGTTGGCAATGAACAGGAAAATGGAGCTGATATTGATGGAGGTGGATATTTGGAGGTAGCAGGGTGGGAGCCATTAACTGTACCCCCAAGCAGGTTAATCATGGGTAAGCATCCTTGCAGGAGGAAATGGTGGTCTGTTTCCCCCAACTAGGCACCTAAGTACACCCTCCCCACCTTTATTTTTTTTAAGGACCCCTCTGTTGAATTTGAGCCTGTTGTGCAGTACAGCTGAGGTCCGTTCTCCCTCATTTTGGCTCTGTCCCCTCTGCCAACAGACTGCTGTATGTGCTTTTCATGATTTATCCCCTAAGCTGTAACCTTAGAGACCTTCCTTGCTTTGTAAATACCATTTGTCTTTTGCTCTTTATTCAGAGAAATGGTATGGGGATACAGGATGGGCCCAGGTGGGTGCTGGGGAGCTGTTGCTATTTGCACTGCAACCCTCTGGGGCTGGGGAGCTGTGAGCTGCCTACACAGCTATTGCTCTGCCCCTGCCAGAGAGTCTTGAAGGCATGGTGTGAATTTGGGCATTGTGCTGTGAACAGAGCTTCAGCATCTCTGGGGGAAAGAGGGGATTAGAGCAGTGAAAGGACAGGGGGAGAGCAACTCCTCTCCTAAGGGATGCTCCTACCCGCATGGCAGTGTGTGTAGCTGCATCATTCAGGGTTCCTGCATGCCTTCCCAGAGCTGCCATGCTGTGGGAAGCTCACCCCAGTACTGTCATCCCTGACAGAGAACTTCCATTTTGCTGACACCCACACACTTAGCATCACAGGAAACTGGAGACTTTATATAGAGGTGGAAACCACACTCCCCAACCGCCCCAACATGGAGGGGTTGCCTCACACATGTGCTCACAGCGCCTTCTGAAGGAGGAGGAGGAACGCCAGGCTCCTTGCTCCAGCTCACAGAGAGCCTTGCTAAACGGTCCCCTTTGCAGGGGTGCTTTCCTGAGCCTAAAAGGAGAGCAGGACCTGTTACAGGAGCTTCCCCACATGGCAAAGGGGCCTTTTGCCTGCAGTTTGCTCCTGCTGGCAGCTCATCAGCTATTCCAGTGCTGTCCTTTCCCATGGCCCCTGGAAGCACTGCTGTTAACCACTGCAGCTGCTGAAAAAAATTCTGCAAAGCCATTTTCTGGCTGAAAACTGTATTTCAGCAAAATTAAGCTTTTATTTTTTCTTTCCCTGGGAGTGGGTGGGTTTGGGTGTCATGTCATCATCATTGTCAGTGTGTCATGTCCCCTGCCATGTGCATTTTTTTTGGCCAAAAGAATGAAAATATTTGGAAATGCTTTTGCATGGGAGTTGTAGTCCAGTGCCTCACATCCCTGTTCTTCCTCTGTTCTGAGCTCCTAGGACAGAATATAGTTTCTGTTATGTACCACATAGGTTTGTGAAGGGAGGAAGCCATGCAGTAAGTGGTTTGTTCAGAACCCATGGTCCAGAAATGACGATTAAATTAAGAGGTATTCACCCCAAACTCTGGAGTAGCTGGGGTTAGATGCTACAGCCTAGATAATAACAATCCAAGAACTAAAGCTATAAGTTGTTACAACTGCAACAAAAAATTGTTTGCTTCTTGAGAGGGTCTGTAGTAGAACTTTGCTTGGTGCAATTCCCACAGCCTTCACAGTTACATCCAGAGTTGGATGTAATATCACAACTGTGTGTATTTACCAGTAGCCATTGACTTCTCTTTCATCCATTGCTTTGCTGAGATGCTGCTAAGAGCAAAATGGGAGATTCACTGCTGAGAATGAGCTTGAGCTATTTTTAGCAGAGGCTCATAAATCACTTCAGATATTAAGTTTTTGTTTTGAACTTTAAATTCAGACAATGGAAAATGGGGCTCCCAGATCAAATAAGCATTCTCTTTCTATTGATGGAAAAATACACATGAGCTGCTTTAATATCTGTAGAGCATAATTTATTAATCACATGAGGCAGAAAAACGCAAGCCCACTGTGATCTCAAGAGAAGTATGAGTCTCAGGAGTGCTCAAAAGGCTGGGAGAAGTCAAGACTGTCAGAGATGGAAAACAAAGCAGTTGTGGTTTCCATGCTAGGATGTGGCATGTACAAGTTTTTAATGTTTCAAATCAGCCCTGAATAGGACAGAGCAGGGATGCAAAGCACATCCCTGTCCTCTGCAAGATTTCCAAATTCCCATTCATGCACCAAAGGGATGGTTGTAGCTGAGGCTCATTTTTACTATCATTGAGCCTGTGCTGGCAGCCACAGAGGCAGCCCTGGTCTGAAGATGCTGGAGGTGGCAGGACAGAGTCCTGGCACAGACATGCACTGTACAGCTGGTACCAGGCATGTTTGAGGTCCCTAGCCTCCTCCAGAAAAGCTCACACAGGGATGAACTGTGCTCTTGGGGCTGTGGGTGGAATGCAGTGTGCATGGAGCATGTGATAGGATAAGTAAGATGCTCTGGCTGACAGTGGGTGGTCTCACTGTCCAGTGCCCTTGATGTACCTCCTCTTGGTCACATATGTGACAACAAAGGTCCCTCTTCACTAGACCTTGACACCCTGGGACTTCAGGCTACAAAGCACCATGAATTTAGAAGAAGATGTTTGCACATTGTCTTTGGTGTGGTTCTACGATCCCTACATTTCAGTTATTTGAATTTGGGTTGTCTTGGTCATCTAAACTTTTTACATTATCACTCCCAATTACTAATGGCTGTGAACCTGTTGTGGGTTGGTTCTCTGTTGCCTTTGCCTGACGTGCTTGGAGTAACAGCCTCCAGTAACTGGGAGAACTGCTCACGTCCTTCCCAATGAAGGTCAACACAGGTTGTGCAGTGGATCCTATACACTCCAAAAAATGGACCAAAAAGTCTCAAAGCCCAGGCTGTATTTCCAGAGGTGTGTCCCTGGGCTTAGCAGGCTGCTGTGGGACTGGGAGGGAGCACACACAGCCTGTGGATGGAGGAATCTGAGGGGTGTTGGGAATCCTGCCTGCCAGTTTTCAAGACTTTTTCTTTCTGCATCATGGAAAGGCCAAGTTGAAAAGTTATTTTATCTGCAAAACACTCTTAAGAAGTGACTAAGGGAAGGGTCAGTTGAGCACATGGCCACAAGCATCTAAATGCCTGAAGGAAAGGGCTTTTGAAAAATGTAAGTTAACCCTTACAAACCTGACTTCTCCATTTCCCATGGTACTGATTACAAACAATCTCCATTGTACTGGACCATGTGAAAAAAATCACACCATCCCTGAGAAAACAAAAGCAAAATTAAACTCCAAGTATTGTACTTTCCCTCTTCAGCAAAATCTCTGCAGAGAGTGCTTTCTTTTGACTTTGGAGAGAATCAATTCAGAAAATAGCTGGGACACCATTTCCAGTAAGCATAAATCCCAGAGTTTTGACAGCTTCTTTTTTTTTTTTCCAATTACAGGATGAGACTTACCTTTGGTTGTGCTTACACCATCCAAGATCTGAATTTCAAAGCTCTCTCATTCCAATGAGAGAAGCACCTTCTCATTCCAATGCTTCAGGCAGGGTCTCTTCAACAAAAAGGCTCAAACTTTCTTTCTGCCACATGACTTTGCCCTCCTGCTGTGGAGATGGCAGCTTTGTAGATGTGTGACTTCTACAGATCTTCAGAAACCTCTTGCAGCAAACACGATCAGGGACCCTGTCTGCAGCTGTCAGCAGAAGTGACCCAGCAGAGCAGTGCTTGGTGGCAGAAAGCCAGCCAGGGCAGGCAGGGATGGGGCTGTCTGCGAGGCCTTGGTGGGGGCTGGAGGAAAGGTCTGCATCTTCCCAAAGAGCATCAGTGATTGTCATGGTTTTGCCCCAGGTGAGAGCTGAGCACCATGCAGCTGCTTGTTCTTTAAAAGGATGGTGGGGGAGAGGGAAGGAAAAGGGAAAAAACCCCAAACCCAGGAACCAGAACCTTGCAGGCTGGGATAAGGATAGTTTACTGGAATAGCAGAAGGATAGATACAACAATAGTAACAGGACTTTATAGCAAAATATATGAAACTGGTGATGCACGATGCAGTTTCTCACCGAACTTCACAGCTCAGGCCATGCAGCTGAGAACTGTCCTGAAAACCAGACTGTCCCCAAAACTGCACATCCTGGAGCTGCCTGCTCCTCCCCCAACCAGCCCCCCCTTTTATGCTGAGCATGGTATATTTGGCATGGTATACCCCCTTTGGCCAGTTTGGGTCACCTGTCCTGGCTGTGTCCCTTCCCTTCTCCTTAGTGGGGAAATATGAACAACTGAGAAGTCCTTGATTGCCTGGCAACAACTAGAAACATCAGGGGGTTACCAACCCTGCTCCCATCCCAACTCCCAAACATGGCATCCATCCACTATTAGAAACTAAATTAACTCCATCCTATCCGAAACCAGGACAATGATGGAAGATAAGTTGAGCAGCTTGTGCATGGAGTCCACCTAGGGTAGTCACGTACCAAATGAGCATGCAAATGGGTGCCACCTTTTTGTTTCAGTCCTGGTCTTATTGAAATAGGAGGAGGTTGGGGTGGTTGGTTGGGTGTTTTTATCCAGCACTAAGATGCTACTAAAATGCCTGTGACCCAATCAGCCAAATTTACCAGTGACGTGTCTCCTTAGAGACCTCATGTTCAAGTGCAGGGACTGGAGAAGAACGGACTGCACAGGGACATGGTGACTTTCCCCAGGCTTGGGTGAAACGTGGGCTCACGAGAATGATGTGTCCCTGGCTGCTCAGAAATTCCCTTGTGCACTGTACTGCGTTCCTGTCTCACCCCTGATAGTGATGGCAGTGCCCAGCCAGCCCTCACTGGGAGGAACCTGGGAAATACGCTGTGGTATTTAGGAAAATCCAGTGTTTAAATTCTCACTACTCCAAAGGTAGAGATTGATTTTTTTTTTTAAAAAATTCCCCCCCACCAAAACCCAGTAGAAGATACTGTGAAATCCTCTGGCTGCCTCTGAGGTTGGCTCTTGCAGGGAGGGAGGGCTGACCTTTCTGTGCTGTCCAAATCTGTCCTCTTTCACAGAAAGCTTCTGCTTTTCTTCAGACTCTAGCATCTTCTCCAGCCCTCTTTTGCCCTCCCACTATCTGCAGAAGCCACATGCACATACTGTCCTGCTTCATCTTCTGAGCAACTTCAGATGCAGAATTTTAAAAGGGGGGAAAAAATGTCTCTCTATCTGGACATCTCAGTGACCTTGTGTTAGTTTATTTAAACAATTGTCTTTTAAGGTATTACCAACAGTGAAAACTTGTTTTTCTTTCTGCCAGTGCAATTCTTATTACTGCTGGGTTTACTTCCAGAAGTTGACAAGCAGAAAAACAGCTCACTTCCCCCCTCCCTCTTCCCCCCCCACATAAGTTAAAGCAACTGCAGGATGGCTGAGGTCCCCTTGCACCCGCTTCCAGGGCACAGAGGCAACCCCAGAGTGTTGTTGGAAATACAGATTTTCAAGAAAAACACCAAGATCATCAGCAAAGCTGGGAATGATCCATATGTGTGCAAGGCACATGCTGCCCACCTGCATGACCCCCGCTCTGCTGCGCTGGCTGGGCATGAGAACTGGGTTGTTTCTTTACAAAGCCTGTGATTTCCACCCAAACCAAAGCAAATCATTCTTGAAGGTTTTGTCGTGCTCTCATTTTTCAAATGGGAAAATGTCATTCAAAGGGAAGAAGTGACTCACCCCAGACTACGCTAGCGGAAGCTGTGGGGTCAGGAGGAGCTGATCTGTTGGTTTTCTGCCTTTAAAATATGCTCCTTTCCTTCTGTACATATCTGCTCACCCTGCTACAGTTTGGGGAGAGGACCTCCAGGCTGCTGCTTGATGAATTTTCATCAGTCTGGGCAAGAGGAGAATAAAGGCTGGAGGTAGAAAGTCAGGGGAAGAAATCAGAGGGGCATCCTGGGGGAGGGGTATCGCAGAAAAGTTTGAAAGGAGCAGTTTAGGGGGATTAAAATCTTGGCTGACACATGCCTGAAGCTGTAAGAAAGGAAACCTCACTGCTCTTTCTTTTCAGGGAACCAGAAATTAATTCTGCATAAGTAAGTATGATTTAATCAGAGAAATGCTTCAGTCCATTGTCAATTTTTTCCTGTTAATTGGGCCATCTAGTGGGGCCCCAAACTTTGATACAGGTCAAGCAGGGATAAATCGGTCTATAAGAAGCTAGAGCCAGTTTCAAAGGAGCAAGCTGTGAGCTGGTATCACTGAGGCATCTGATGGAGCAAACAACCAAGGCGTGCATGCAGCCTAGGACCTCAGGCCAAAGACTTAAAACGAAGGCTTCAAACAATAGGTGCATATCTTGCAGAAGGAATTAAAGTAGATCTAAGGCAGCTAGAGATTTTGCAAAAGGAATTAAAATAAGATTAGAGCAAATTCTAATAATGAGCCATAGGCTTAAAAAAAGAAAAAAAGAAGAGGGTTAAAGGAGCTTCTGAAAGTTTCCCAGAGAGGCCCAAAGATGTTGTGTAGGCAGAGATGAAGCTTGGGCTGGAGAGGGGAGCATGAAGCATCCTGGCAGGGAGCTGAGCACAACCCATGCAGTTGTGCTAGCTATCACCTGGGACTGGAAAGTCAAGAGACCTTTGGCTATGGTAGAACTTGCTAACTAAGAGGAGCTACAGCATGAAGTGAAGGACCTGAGAAAGCACCTACAAAAGAGACTTGAAATAGGCAAACAGAAATCAGTCCCTGGCTGAGACTGAGCCCGGTCCAAGAATCTGGGAATTTGTTGCAATTTTCTTTACCACCAACCCACAGAAGCCTGGAGGAGTGCTCAAACTATCCCTATTCAAGCAGTCCTTGAGATAAAAAAATTCCCAAGCGGACTTGCTCCCTTCAAGATCCCTGTTGGGAAGGTGAACAGCAAAACTGATCCCAGACACAAATAGTGATGACCCAGCTTTGCTGGGGCTGAAGAGCTGGAATAACATCTGATTTAACATGAAGGTTTGAAGGTTAGAAAGAGGTTAGAAAAGCAAGCCCTTCTGAATTCCTGGTATTTTCAGGTGCCCACAGGAGCTTCTCAAATAACTTGGCACTTGATCAGCCTGGAGAGTGTTTGCTGGGTTTGGGATGCACCTTGTGAGGCCAAAGGGACTCAGGAGCATGTGGAGATCTGCAACAGAACAAGAACCTCTCTCGGGGCAGGCAGAGGACCTGAGCTTCAGTGCTTCAGCAGCCATAGAGGCGAGGAGGAGGGTAGTGCTGCCTGTTCTCTGCTTTGCTTTAGTCCTGCATGAAAAGAAAACCCAAAAAACTTCTGGGAGAGGATGGACATCTGAGGAAATGCATGAACATGCTCTACTCTCAGAGACTGCTAAGAGCTTTAGGGTTGAGTGCTGCCTGCAGGAGGTGGGAGGGAAGATGCTGCTAATTGCTTTTCTCAAGTGCAGGATGGGAAATGTTTTATTGTAGCTGATTTCTAGGACATTCAAACTCAGTCCGTGCCATAATAATTAGGTGAAATGCCAGTGGGCACTGGGGCAAACCGGATCACTAAGCCTTGGTTATTGTGTATATTGAATGTATTGTACTGTATTTTGATAAAGAAATCAGCAATTTATTGTTTTTCTGCTGGTAATTAGATGCCAATCTTATACAAGGTCCTCCTTTCTGTAGAGTGAAATTTTGTGGTGCTCTCTTGCAACAAAGGACCATCTCTGAAAGCACAATAACTTTGCAGCAGCAATAACTGGTAGGAGCTTGGCACCTGTAGCCTGTAAATCTCTTGAATGCTAGATAATTTGAAGTGATTAAAGACAGATTAGCAAAGCACAAGAAGTGAACAAATCAGTAGATGTCAAGGGTGTACTCCTAGCTGATGCATTACTGCTGCAGGACCTGTTCTTTTGATGGGCAGGGTTGAGCTGGTGTTTGAACACCACACTTGAGCCCGCTTGGCGTAATGGGATGAAGGTAGATGGAGAAGGCTGAGGGGTTCTGTGGCCCCATGGTTAAATGCTAAAATCCAGGCCGATCATCAGTCCTTAACCAAATTAAATCTAGCCTTCTCCTCTCCCAGCCATCTCAGCTTTGGTTAAAATAATTTCTAGGTGGCTTGTGACATTCTCCCTCCTCTCTTCAGGAAGTGGGCAAGTCAAATTACCCAAATACCTAGTAGTAGAAACCTGTAATTTGCTGCATAGCTTAATTTTTAGTATTGTATTCTTGTAGCCACTACTCCTTCCCCATCTCTGTCCCTGTCTTTACTGTCTGGGCATGTTTTGGACATGGCACGCTGTCGTCCCTGAGAGTCCTACAGCTATGGAGGCCTTGTTCTCAGGGACTGGGTAGTGTTGATTAATCCTGTAAGATGTCTGCTTACTCTTGTTGCATGAATTGCATTTGGTTGCTTATCAGTGTGTCAAAAATTTCCCTTGATGGCTGTTGCAGGTAACTGTTTGCTGTTCTTCCTTCCTGCCCCTGCCAACCTCACTGAATACTAACAAATAAGCTTTCAAATGCAGCTTACATGTCAGGGTGGCTGGTGTGGCAGTGGGGCCCTGACAGTGGGACTCCTTGAGGAGGCTCTTCTAGGACTCAAAGGATGGTTTTAGTGTTTGCATTTCTGACTCCCACTTGCATACCTCAAAGGAACATTTTTGTGTGCCTGGAGCAGGTGATGGGGAGCCAAGATGGCACCTCTGCCATTAGCAGCCTCCTGTCAATCTAAGCCACTTACCCTGGACCACATTCTGAAAGCCTTCTGGTATCAAAAGATGTGCACTTGATAATGCTTTGCTTAGGACCTCAGGTTGATTAATCATCTACTGACTTTTTAAAAATAACATCATGGGCCAGTAGATTTCAAGCTGCTTCATTAATGCCTGTACTTTCAGCAAGTCGGGTAGCATGTGGGGTTTCTGTTGCACTCGTGTTTTGGGATGCTCACCAAATTCTTTCAAGCCTGCACTGTCACCAGCATCAGAGAAACTTTAGGCTTTGAGGGCTCCTGCCTCCAGTGCCTTGGTGCAGTTCAGCACTTTCTGAGCACGGTCGTGCTGCCGTTTGCCTGAGGCTCATTCAGCCCAGTGACTTGTGGCTTATTGATGGGGCTTTGCAATGCCCTAAGGCAAGAGAGGTGTGGGTGGGAAATGATTTGAATCGGGTCTGCCTGTGAGAAATGGAAGTATTTCTTTTTTTCCTTGTAAGTCTCACAGCACCAGGAAGTATCTTTGTGGCAGCAAATGTCATTGAAAGAAACCCTGGACAAGACTGAAATAGAGTGGCATATATCTAGATTTCTTTGAATTTCTGGTTTATGAAGCTTTTGTGCCCAGCCTTATTTGCAGTGGATTTGCTCCACAACAGGTTTCCAAACCTGGAAGTGCACAGAAATCCCGCAAGGGATAGCAGGGGTAATTCCAGAGCTGTGCCTCTCAGGGAGGGAATGCTCTTCAACTGCATGGTAGGCAGCTGCTGCTAGAAAAGGGCATTTGCAAGGTTTCCATGGCAGCTGATTCCTACTGCTGGAGCTGCAAACTGCGACTGGGGACACTTTAAAAGCACAAGAAGGAAAATCCAGACACCCTGCTCATTTGGAGCTTGCAAAGCCTGCATAAGAGTTAGTGGGCCCTACTTTCTTTGTGGTTGTCAGCCAGCCAGCTTCAGCTTCTGGATCTGCAGCTGGGAAGGGCAGAGGTGGAGGCTGGGAGATGGAGGGCTGTTGCTCCCTTTGGAGAGAGGCTGGGCTGGACCCCATGGTGGTTACCCCAGTCTGCATGGAGGTGGAAGGGAGCTGTGAGCATCACTCCATCCAGTGACTCTGAATTATTCACTCTTTATTGCATGGGCAGCACATCACATGTGCTTTGCAGGGAAGGTAGAGCAGTATGCCAATGCCACTGGCATGCAGAGCCAGCAAAGATTACAATGAAAAAAGGATGAGCCAAGCATGAAACGGTTCTGTGGGGGTTACTGCAGCCTTTTTATCCCATTATTTGTTTAACTGGGCCTTCCAGCAAAATCCATCGGGATTTTTCCCTCTCTGCAGCTTGATGGGCCCTTGATGACTGATTCAGGGGAAGCAAAGTGCCTCAGCAGGCAGAGGAGACCTGCAGCTTGCCACACGCTGCTGGGCTGGAGGTAGAACCCCCCTCTTGAGTCCTTTTGCAGAGAATGGATCACATTTTTATTACTGGAGCAACTTCTCAGGAGCTCCTACCTGTTAATACCCACAGGGCCCTTGGACAAATCAAATTGAATCCCACTTTTCCAGGACCCCTGTGTTCCCTTGCAGCGAGCTGCAGCACTGAGCACTCATGCAAGCCTGTGGTAATGGCGCTGGTGGCTGGAGTGGGTTGTGTTTACAAGCCAGTGTAAGTAGCAGCAAGGGAATGTGTTTAGTAGCATTGCATAAGCATACTATTTGCAGACAGGCAACTTATTGTGCTGATGTCAAAGAGCAAAGCTCAGCTGGAGTCAGTGCAAATCTCCACCTACTAAGGATCAGCCCGTGGTGCCAAAATTCTGGAGTGTTTTGTTTTCAGGGCACCAGGAGACTATTTCAGCTTTTTTTTTCCCCTCTTTTTTTTTTCTTGCAGTTGGAGAGCTGAAGTAAATACTGGCATAAAGCAACTGTCTGAGGGCTGACTCTGCTGTACAGGCTTTTTGCCAGCTAATGAAATCTCGGGGTGTTTCAAGGGTCAGATTATTTCTTAATACGAGATATGGTTGCAGGCCAATTTTAAAGACCCTATTCAGAGGTCAGGTTGAGACTTTTCTGATGCAAGACCAAGTCTAACACTGCTGCAGGTTCCTGTAGGCTCTCTAATAGTGAGGAACCCCAGCAGTGGGGAGAGGACCTCTTGCTAAAGCTGCCTTCTGCAAGGCTGCCAGATCCCCCCCTGCCCTCCTGGCTGGGGAGGCAGAATGCCTTGTGTGTTGTAAACACTTTTTTGAACCCTGCTTATACATCAGTGGTTTTGCCCAGCCTGCAGTTTTCATCACTCTTAATAGATTTGCCTGTACATAGTTTTGCTTTGCAACCACAGAGAAGTAGATGTGGAGAATGAAGCTCTCCTGTCTCACCACAGGGATGTGTTTAATTGGGGAGGAAATTGCAGTGAGCTTTGAGTTTTTCTGTCTTTTTCATCTACCATAGGAGGTGCTTATTTGGATGGCTGGCTGGTCATAGCTTGGGTGTGGAGCTATTCCCAGTGGATTTGAAATGGGGGGGGTGGGCAGGGGGAGGGAAGTGCAGGGAGCTGTGAGACCTAGTGAGATGACTGCAAGAGTCTAGAGAAGCAGCTGAGCAGGGAGCAGAGAAGGAGGATCTGACCAAATTTCAGCACAGTCCTTAACTCAGCAAGGAACCCAGCACTGGTCCATATTCTTATCTGGTGATAACTCTTCACATCACCTCCTTCCTTCCTTATGACAGAGCCTTGCTGCACCAAGTGGGGCAGTGGACAAATAGCAGACATCCCCACCTGACAGCACATCTCCTGCTTGCTTTTTCCTTACTTGTGTGATTCCTCTGTTCAGCCTGGATGTGACAGGTCCTCAGTTAAGAATCGGTGCTATGTCAGACACTGTCGTCTTCGTCTATGCAAGCAGCTGCTCTCATACTAAGCCAGTCTAGCTGGCAAGAGCCAAGATGTCACCATGGATGTTGATACCAGGCACACAATGGAAGTTTTTCAGAGCATGAATTAGTTTGGGGGCCCTGCTGTTGGAGAAGGTTCTATACTTCCTGAAGTCTTTGGTCAGAGCTAAGTCAGCCTGACAGAGACATGCTGAAGGCAGGCAGTCAGATGTGTCACAGTAAGCTGTTGCCCAAACACTGTTGCTAGTTATGAAATTCAGTGCCTCGTTACCATCTTGTGCTGGTGCTGGGTCAGGATGCCCTGGACTGAGAACCCTGGGAGATGGGGCCTTCATCATGTGTTAGCATTTGGCATGGATAGGTGTGAGGGGCCACAGGGACTGAACTCAGAGGTCTAGAGCTGTCCTGGAGATGGTGACAGCAGCCTTGGAAGGGGAGAAAGCATCTCACAGCCTGACAGCACTTTTGAATGTCAATCTGAGACCCAGTCCTGTCATAATATGTATGAGAAATGGTTATTTACCTAATAAGTTGGTCTCTGCCTCTTGGCAGGCAGCAGCAGGGGAGAAGCCAAGGACCAAGTGGATGGCAGCATCCAGCACATAGCCCATGCTGGATTTGGGCAAGAGAAATTCACTCTTTAAGGACACCTTTCCAGCACTCAGCCCCTCTGAGCAGCTGTGGTGAGATGTGGCAGCTTAGGCAGAGCGTGGGAGACAGACAAGGCAGGCAGTGGCTCCTGTCCTGCCCTGGGGGATGCTGCAGTGCTCTGGACCACCCACTCCATGTCTTCACCTGGGGCTCTGTAAGGAATTAGGGGGTCAGACTGTACATTTTACACTGAATATTGTCTCTTAGGTGAAAGCTGAGCAGGAGATGGTCCTTGCTGCCCAGCAACGTGCTCTTGGCTGCTCAGGTACCCGCCGCGAGGAGCAGCTGTGGTACTGCCAGCACATGATGAGCCTCTGCAGGGCTGAGCCTCCACCCACCTGCCCTCTGAGGCGGCCACCAGGTCTCTCAGGGTCCAGCAGTGTTCACTGAAAACATCCCCTGTGTGATCTACAGTGATGTCATGATTTCCTCCAAAGCGCAGGGGCATGCAGGAGGAGGGCACCGTTACCCCAAAACCAGGGCTGGGAGCACTTCAGGACAGGGACTCTGCAGTTTGGTCCTCTGCTATGCTCCCCCTGTTGCTCCTTGCAATAATTAGTATTAAAAACATGTCCTGTTTCTCAGCTGCCACCAGATCTCTGGTCTCCTCTCTTTCCCTTTGTGCTTGAAAGAGTGGATAGCTGACAGCTCAGGAGAAGCCCCCAAGCATTTGGTGGCAAGGGCAGCAGGGTGCTCTGTGTGCCCCACAGCCTGGGGATGCCTGTCAGCCCCAGCTTGCCCACGCCCCAAGGCTGCTGAGCACGGTGCTGCTGGCAGGAGCCAGCAGTCTGTCCTCTTGACCAAATTCGAAAAAGGAATTATTTATGTCTCCTGCATATTTCTGGGCTTGACTGCCAAAAATGGCAAGCAGCACTGGGACACACTGATAGTGTGGTGGCTGGAGGAGCAGCCCCTAAAGGGGACAGATGAACAGACAACTACCAGCCATTCCCTTCATCCAGTCTGTGCCAATAGTGAGAAGGGATGGGGAAGGGGCTGGGGGGGTGGGTTGTGGGGGACAAACTGCTCAGAAATTACTGAGGGATTCAGTGCAGTCTTTTTTTCTCTGTAATACTTCTTTAAAAAATATATCTTTTTTAAAGATCTCTCTAATGGATAAAAATAGCTAATATGTTATAAGAGAGACAGAGGTATTGCCTGCCCAAAGAATTGTCCTGCTTTGTGTCCTGCAATGTTTGATTGCAGCAGCTCTGTCAGATGTCTGCTGAGGGGAGGAACAGTAGGCTTTTGAAATGAGGGTTTCGAAACACCAAAGTGTGATCAGTGATGCAAGTCCCTTTAGAAAAGAGGAGAGAAAAATCCAAAGAAAAAACTGGATGTTTGCTTAAAAATGCTGGCTAGCTGCATGTTTTCAAGCAAGCAGGAGGCTGCAGGGCAGCAAAACGGGAGCACGGACTGTGATCCCACCAGCTGGGAGCAGCCCTGGGCTTAGGGGGTGTTCAGATCTTGTTCAGTGTTTTGTTAGGATGGGACTGTGCCTGAGGAAAAATGGTTTTACTGTTGAAACCACATAACATAGCTAAAAACTTTGGATGTGTTCAGAAATCTGCCAGCAGAACCACAACATTTTGATCCTGTTCAAGTTAAGATGCTTTATGGGCCATGTTAATTTTGTCAGAATCCCTCACTAGAACAGCAAAAATGAACTGGTCTTGTTTTGTTTAATTTTGTTATGTGAAATACAGATGTTACATTGATAGAATCAGAATCATAGAATGTGTTAGACTGGCAGGGAACTTCAAAGGCAGTAAGCAGGGACACCTTTAACCAGATCATGTTGCTCAGAGCCTCATCAAGCTTGATCTTGAATGTCTCTGGGGATGGGGCCTCCACCACCTCTCAGGGGAACCTGTGCCAGTGTCTCTCTACCCTCAGAGTGAAGAACTTCTTCCTAATGTCTAATATCAACCTGCCCTGCTCTAGTATAAAACCATCACCCCTCATCCTTACACCCCTCATCATGCCCTTACAAACATTCCTTCCTCAGCTTTCCTGTAGGTCCCTGCAGTGACTGGAAGGGGCTCTGAGCTCTCCCTGGAGCCTTCTCCAGGCTGAACAAGCCCAACTCTCTCAGCCTGTCTTCATAGGAGATGTGATCCAGCCCTCTGATCATTCTCATGGCCACTTAACTATAATTTCCTTATTATAGTTAATATTCATATCTTGTATATCAGTCTTGTTAAAGCACAGTGTTTCAGTGAGTCAACATTTTCTTCATTCCATAGGAAATTTTGAGATTCATGGCTTTTTTTGTCTTCCAAGACAGAGGGATTTTACTAACTAAACCTATAATAGTGGGGATTTCCCGTGGCTGGCAATTCTGCTTTCTGCCTACATGGCTCTGCTGGTCTGCAGCTGTAGTCATGCCCCTGTTGCTTTGCTGGCACTGGTTTTGTGCCTGTGGTACTGTGCCATTGCTGTTGGTGCTGCTAACTGGGACAGAGCAGGGTGGGCTCTACCACACTCAGAAACACACCCTTCTGTGTGGACAGAGGTATTGCTGTTTGTGGCTTAGTGGATTGGCATCTAATCATACCAAGCTGGGCGCCAGTGTGCTGTGTAGGGGCAGTTATTGACCGTTGTAGGTACATGTGTGGTTCAGTCCCTCACATCTACACATCCATCCTCCAGCTAGGGACTACCTGTTGATGAAGTCATGCCATCAGATGCCCATGAAACCTCAATTCAAGGACCACGTGACAATGCATGGATGAGTGCTTCCCTCCCCAGACCATGGCTGTGTCTGTGATTGTGAACTTTATCTTTTACCTTTTCTTATAAAATATAGTAGAAAATACCATTCCCTGAAATACTGCTGAGCATCAGGATGTAGCATGCAGCACAATCCTATGAGTGGAGTTACTAATAACCTTCTATTGAGGGAAAATGATATTTGGCTGGTGCTTCCTTTGGATAATATAATCCGAGCATGCAGGCTGTCAGTCTAACCCCACTGCCACAGAGAGATTCATTGCATATATTGGCATTTGTCTCATAATAAAATTTGTCAATATCCAGAATTTCTAAGGGCTTGTGCTGCAGAGCCTCTGTGCTGAAACCTGCAGTGGCAGGAGCAGGAGCATTAGCCCCATGGCAAGGGTGCAAGGCATGGTACTGATCCTGCATGTGGGCAGGGAGCAGTCCTGCTGGAGCCACTTCCTTGCTTTGCTCTGATTCTGTTAAAGATAAAAATCCCATTAATTTCCACAGCCCCAGAGTGTGCTTAGAAGTGAGTGCTTCTGAGATGCCATCTTTGCTGGGCAATAATTATTTGGCAATAATAAATAACTATCCAAAGGGGTTAAAAAACCAGTGCATCCACAGGAGACCTTCAGGGGAAGGAAGGGTGAGAGGCTGGCTCCTCCATCCCTGGCCAGCAGTGCAGTTACTGCTTGCTGCACCTGATGGAACCAGTTTATTTGCAGAAATGCTTTTAGCCCACCTGGAGTGGGGGGACAGAGGGGAGCAACTGCTTTGGCAAGACCACCTAGGGAATCTGGCAACACAGGAAGGGCCTGGGGTGCCCTAGGCAGTGGGTCTTCCCCTGTGCTTCCTCAGGGACAGCAGAGGGTCATTTTTAATTGTAGGATAGTGTTCCATCTGAAACCAGAGCTTTGTTGGATTTGTTTTAGTGAGACATCAGTTAAACTTATTTTTTTGCACTTCTCTTTCTCCTTCACATAAGGATGTATCCTCTCTGCTGTGTTTTCAGCACTGTGAAGGTGTAGCGTGACTGCTTCAACACAGTGAAACAAACTGCTTTGGCATTGCTCTAACAAAGCCTGTCTGTATTTCTGTTCTGTGGGAAACTTCAAAAATGTCATTCCCTCCTTTCGGTTTGGATCAGAAGTTCTGTTTTTCCCAAACAGCTCTGTTGCTCTGACTGCCATTAGAGCAACAGGGACTGCTATCTAGTTCCAGGGAGCCCATCAGCATGGCATCTGGGCCTGAGAGACGGAGGCCTATCTGAGGTAGTGGCAGACAACTCTAACGTTCCTTGGCTGGCACAAATGACCAAATGTACTTGCAGTGCTTCAGCACTATTTGCAGGATCAAAATCTGAATAGCACTAAACCTCTTCCCATCTGAAGGTGGACGCACAGCTGCTTTTCTAGGCCCGAGCCTTCCACCTGCAAGATCTGAACAGTGGGTCTGGCCTCAAATCAGCCTCTACATTCTTTGTGCTTTTTCAATGTGGAACAGAGAGGTTGTCATCTTGAGAAGCAAAGGGAACATCCTGTGAGCAGCCTTGTGGCATGGCAAGATTCTGGTCTGGTCTGAGCAGAGAGAAGAAAAGCAAATCCTCATTGTATTTCCACCATCCTCTCTGGGAAAATCGGGGTTTCTCCTAGCAGAAGGCAGCACTGTCCCTTCTTCTGGGGACGTGACGTGACACCTGCTATTCAGTCCAGGTCTGGGCCTGGTGCTCCCTTAGGGGCTCCTTGCTGCTAGAGATGCAAGTATCCCTGGGGATATGATTACTCTGAGGAAAGCAAAAGATCTCCAGTCCATAAAAACACGTAGGTACACTTGTACCCTTGCACATGTGAGCACGTCTGCATACACGTGCACGTGTGAGTGTACATATACAGGCATTTGTATACAAACCTGATCCTTCACTTAGCCAGAAACTGAGGCTGAGCAGCCCCAGAGAACAGAGGGACCCCTTGGCAGTGTGAGGGAAAGCATGACGACTGCATGTCCCCAGCGTGAGCTAGGCATGACCAGTCAGAGTACGCTGTTCACCAGCCTTTTGCTGGGATACCAGGGAGGCAGGACTGGCTGAGCTGGGGCACAGCTGGTTTTCAGGCTGTTTCAACATCAGCTGCAGCACACATGCTATCAAATCAGCCTCAATGGCTAGTGGGCAAGAAATAACGCAATTTTTTGTGGTTTTGTGGTCTGAAATCTAAGGCAGTAAAACATTTCCTTGGTCACTCCTTGCTGTTTGAGACCAGCTTGATTAGATATGTCTGTACGTGTTTTCTGCCTCTGTGGTGCCCAGGTACCTGGGTAAAACAAACCAAAGGGTTTAGCATCCTTCTAGAAGATTCCTGAACTTGGCCGTGTCCTGGAGTGTTTACTTTCCCATGCTGCTCTTTTGGTTTGGCTGGTCCCTTCTTATTCCCCACCAGACCAGTAAAGACCAATATGGGGAAATGCTGAGCACCACCATGCTCTTGGTGCTGCTCCACACATGCCTTGTGCTGCCACTGTCTGAGGAGGCTCATCCAGCAGCTCCTAGCAGCTCTGGCCTTTCCCAGCACAGGCTCAGGAACTCAGCAAACAAGAAGCAGATGTAAATAGGAAAGGCAGACAGGAATCCCATCAAAATATAACAGTGACAGACAAGCCTGTAGCAGCAATGAGGCTTTATTTACATGCTAATCAAATCAATTTTGCTTTGTCAGCCACGTTATCTGGATTGAAAGAGGCTATAAATACACAGGAGCAGAAAGAGGCTCTGGAGAG
The DNA here is from genome assembly GCA_020800305.1 of Porphyrio hochstetteri. NCBI lineage: Eukaryota > Metazoa > Chordata > Aves > Gruiformes > Rallidae > Porphyrio > Porphyrio hochstetteri. Next base: position 8,395,172 of record CM036921.1, on the reverse strand, counting down.
GAACACGTCTCATTCTGGTGCATCATTGCCATTAATTGAAGGATACACACTCTGTACAATACCTGATGAAGAGTTTTTGCCCCTGCAGTGCACAAATGGCTATGCTTCCAAGCCTCAGTCCAGACAATTTCCTTTCCCCAGCTGTTTGACGTAGCACTCTTGTGACAACCTGTATCATATTGTGTCTGTTACAACAGCTTGCATTGTGTTGCTGCTTCTTCTTGTGTGCGTTTATCGCTTGCTGTAATGTGGTGTGACTCCACACAGCAGCCCTAGTGCTTGGGAGCAAGTAGGTGGGTACTTTACAGGTAAGGAATAATCTATCAAGGTATAGCAAAATAAACACATAGCACTGTAGTGGCTGTGTACAAACAGGCTAAAGGCTTCAGTGCAAGTTGACTGGTCTCATTTGTGCTCCCATAAAGTCGCCTCAGCTTTGTTTAAAAGAAGAAAAGACTGTGTCAAGTCCTCATGAATGCAGGAAAAAAAAAGCCTAAAGATAGAAAACCTCAAGGTTAAAAAAGCAGAAGGCAGATAAAAAGCCTGAAAGAACCGTATATGTGCCAGTCTCATGATCTGAATGTTTGATGTTAGTAGTATCTCCCTCCAGCTCTGGCTCACCCAGATCTTGGCATGTGTGCAGCTGTCTGCAATGCATGTGCTGTTCCCTCATCCACTGACCTCCACGGCATGTATGGAGGGAGCTGGCACTGCTCAGCCCAGCTGGGATAAACTGAGGCACTGGCCAGGGAGACCTACTCACTGCTCCTAAGAAAGCACCTCTGAAGTCTGGAGATGAGTAGCTCCCAAGCCAGCTTGCTGCCCTGGGCACTTTCTTGCACACAGTATGTAAGCCTCCCAGGGGACTTTGGAGACTGACATGGGTCACAGGCATCAAGTTGTGTGTTTGCTTCACCCACGCTTTCCTGCCTTGTTCAGCAAATAGCTTTTATCATGTTCCCTACCAAGGGGCTAGGCTCTCTTTTGGAGTTTCTTCTGTACGATTCACAGGACTTGCAGAAATTGCCCTTTGCCTTATATGCCTGTGGACTGGAGAGCTGGAAACCATGTACTCATATTTTACTATATCAAAGCCATAGGTAGGACAACAACCAAAATCTTCCATGAAAATTTTACTCACTTTGGTACTTTTCATGCTCATGCTCCCCTGTGCTGGCTACCTGGGGAGGTTAACTCTGGCCTGGACAGAACCAGGGCATGGGCTCAGCTTCCTGTGGCTCTCCTAGACATCCTCCGAGCCCTTCCTCCTTCTCCAGCTCATCTGCAGAGACTTTTTTTCTCTACTTGCTCTAAATAAAAATAGGTCAGTTGTAAGTAATTTATTATGCAATGATTTTATTATATTTTGCCAGACATAAAAATCATATAGTTGTAGTAAATTCTAGTTTTGAACAGGTAATTGTTCCACTGTTGCTGTTACAGTTCTTGATACAAGATGTTCTTGAGCATTTTTCAGAGATCTCAAATACTGTTTTTCCTGCAATGAATGAGCAAGTCAAGGAAGTGTCTCTTTTTCTTTAGAAGAGGGGAAAATACTGTGTATAACAAAACTATTAAGTGGTATTAGAGATTTGCATCCTAAAACTGTCTTCCAACTAAAAACCAATAAAACTTCCAATTTCCACTTGAGTTAGGTGGACATTAAGGCTACCTTGAACCTTAGGCTTTAAGAGCAGCAGGTTTGAGATATGTATGCCTTAAACACCAGATTTTCTGAGCACTGAGGCATTCAGCTGGACACTGAATTATGTGTTGGCTGTGGCCTGTGTTTGGGCTTTTAGTCCTCAACCTCCCTAGCTCCCTTAGCCAAGGACATTGGTCCTGCAGTGACAACCTCTGCTGTGGTGCAGGCTGAGGGAGCAGACACCGCAGGAGGTAAAGCTCACATGTGCGTACAGACATCACAGCCTCTGGCTCACCACGACCCAATGCCAGCAGTCAGAATCCAGGGTACAGGATTGTGGTTACTCAGACCACAAGGTTTGACTAAGCCTAGTCTTCCAGTGTGTGGGAAGCCTGAGCAGTGCTCTTCTCCATCTCTTTTGCAGCTACAGAATACAAGCAGATTGCCGTCAATGTTTTTTCTATCTATTTACCCCTTTTAGCCTCTAGATTTAAAAAAACCCGAATTGATGTAACTTGGAAAGTCCTATAGGCTCCATTAGAAATAAGAATCTGAGTGCAAGTGCATCTTTTATCTGATGGTGTGACATGTTAGGCGGTGTTTCTGCTGTATCCCTTTGTATGAATCTGAAGCACTGTGACTCCTGGGCTCCCTTCTCTGGTCTGAGCACACGTCGTGCACTCTGTGAATAGGGTCAGAGTTTCATTTCTGGACTGATTAATGAGCATGAGCAGATGAGAGAGACTCAAATTCAACCCCAGGAACCAAAATGTGCCTGTCTTTTCTTTCCTTATCTTTTTCTTCACTTGTATGAACCACCTCTGCACCTAAAAACATATTTGCAAAATCTATTTTCAGCCTCACAAGGCAATATGATACACATCAGCTTAATTTTGTCAGCTGAAGAGATGTTGATTGGTTAAGAATTACAGACCAAACCTGAGTGGAAGTAAACTTAAAGAGCTTTATAGTCATTCATTTATACCATCTACAGAGCTGATACTATTTTTACCACTAAATATTAAGAAGTTCTTTAATGTATAGACTATGCTAATGTTCATATGCAATTACTGGGAATGCACAGGCTGTTTTGTTCTGCAACTTGCTGTAATTAAATGTGCAGAAATTAGGTACATTTTTTTGTGAAGGAGGAGCGTTAGAAACGAAAACTTTCCACCTTTTTGTTAGTAAAAGCTCAGATGGCTGGACAACTGATGGGAGACAAATCCATTTTTATTGGGGGGCTCAGGGAGAAAAATGGTGGGTTTTGGTTCTACAAAATTCTGTAATCTTTCAGTGCTGATGATCAATGTTATCATTTAGAAATATGGTGAGGGTCCCTTTATGGCTGTTCACCTGTCATCCCATGGCCATTACATACAGGAGAGACTGGTTTCCACCTTGCCTCACGGGACTTTTATGGGAAGCAGTGTGGAGACCGAGCTCTCTGTGGGGCCAAAGGATGTCCTGGGTGGGAAGAGGGGGCAAGCAGCTCTTCTGGTGTGTCAGGGGCTTTCTCAGCTGGGTAAGGACAGTAAGTGTGACTGCAGCTCTGCCTTCCTACGTGACAGCCAACAGCAGAACAGAGCTGGTGTTCTGCAGAGAATGCATCCCTTCTTCCACAGAAAGTGAGTTTTCTGGCCTTTCAGACACGATACAATCCAGCAGCAGATTGTCATATTGTCATATCTCGCTGTCAGACTGGAGTATCTTATTTACATCGTTCAGTGAAGGTCACTGTGAAAAGAGGTTATAGTCTGTGTTAGTCCAGCAGCAAATTCTTTATTCTGCCTTAAACATTTTGTTGCCTGTGCCTCTCTCTGGAGGACTTGGGTGCCTTCTGGATAGCTGTTTGTTTGCTGGAAAACAAAATTGCTCTTTTCAAACCAAGGCAATAATGCTTCAGGGTATAAATTATAGTCAGTAAAAACATGGCTGTGAAATATGCATCATGGTCATCAGCCTGGTGTGTGCTTTGATGTTATGGATAAAATTGCTAAAATTACAGCTGGGATTTTATCTTTCGGTCTTGTCCTGTAACATATACTCTTGTGCTATCATCTGACTTTAGTTGTGTAGACAGTCCCACCAAGTTAAAATCTCTGCAGCACTAAAAATGAGCTTTGTTGTATTTATTGTTTTAAATGTTATTTCTTTCTTAATGTAAGGAATGGAGTCCTGGGAACAATGTAGCAAATACATCCACTGACTAGATCGTGCAGTACAAACTAACGGTCCATCTGCTCGCTCATGTAAGAAGCTGGCCAGCTGTTTGGGGATACAGGCTGCCCAGCTCTAGTGGAGAGATGGGTTGGACACCATTTGGGTTTAATGGGAGGGTAATGGAGCAGGAGAAATTAAGGCTGCAGTGGCAAAGAGCCTGGTAGGTGTAATGTCAGAGGGTGCTGTGCCTCCCCTTGGGATCCCGCTGCTTTTCACTGTCTGTAGCTCCTGGTTCCCTTGTGCTCTTCTGGTTCCTGGCAGCACTGGAAATTACTCCTGTCTTCTGTGGTTGTTGGATTACCTGTCAGAAGATATAGAGGGTTCCTGATGCATCTCATTTAGTTGAAATAACCTTTCACCTTGCTCAAAGTTGACTAAGCAGCACTGGTGGAGATTCTGTGTGAGGAACAGAAAAATTCAGAGAAGATGTTGTCAGCCAAGGCATTGATCTAAGGGATTCAAGATCAAGGCTGGATTCAACAAACTTCTTATGTAATTCTTTGCAAACCTTTAACTCACCTGTATGTCAACTCCCTCCTGTAAAACTCAGATACTGGCACTGTTATTCCCTAACCTGAAATGGTTGACTCCAGTGGGGACTGGACTGCATCCATAGATTATGCATGACAAAAGAACGAGCAGATAACCATCCCATTCCTATGTGTTTGCCTTTAATTCCTGCCAGACCAGGCCAAGGTACTTAAAGAAAACCAACCTTAGAATTTGCATATTTTAAAAAAAGAAATTAAAGCACTAAAGCTTTACAGACACAGCAAAGTGTGCTTGGTACAAATTGTGTTTTGGGAAGGACAACTGAGCTGTGCTCAGGAAAGCTGCTGATAGAAGTGAAATTTAGGAAACTTTGCTGCTGTGAAATATTTTTGGTCTTCTTTCCATTTAAAAATCCTGTTAGGTGTGAATAGGCTCTTAGTCCCACCACACTTTTGCAGTGTGCCCTGGCAAGATCTTGTGGGTCTGTGTCTGCTCAGAAGGGAAGCTGCCCACAGAAATTCCTATTTATGTTTCCTCAAGGCAACAAGGCAAATGATAGGGGTAAATTTTTGGAGGAGCTCTTGGGCTGCAATCACTGCTACAGCACTCTAAAGAAGAGACAATTCTGGAGGAACATAAATGTGACATTCACCTCCAAGAGATTTTTGGCTGCTAATCAGGTTCTTTGCCAGTCTCTGATTCATTATGATAATAATATAGTAATAATAGTAATAAACTGTGACCATCTGCAGGGGAACTTTAGCCATTTATTCACTATCTTTACTAGTTCTTCCACAAATTCATCATAATGGCAAGAAAAGTAAAAAATATTCTGAAGTCATTAATTTCATGTTGAGAGCAGCATTCACTGCTGTATTTTCTTTAAGGCCAGAAATTTTTGCCCAAACTCATCTTATGTGTGTGTTTTCCCATGGATTTTCAAAGTTGTTAATGCCCAAGGGATAAGGCAGTGATGTGGAAAACAGCCAACCCCATGTGATTTGTTCTTGGATGGTCACAAGCTTTCTAGTTCATTAAGGATAAAAAAACCATCCAAGTCCAGTTTCAAAAAGCTAATTCCTGTGCAAATGCCTAACAGCTCATATCTATTAGAAGAAGATGAACATGAGATAGAATCATAGAACTGTCTTGGTTGGAAGGGTCCCTTTAGATAAGCAAGTCCAACCATCACCCTAACATGCCAACCACCAATAAACCATGTCACTCAGCACCATATCTGTCTGTTAGTCCAACCAGGAATTAAGTGACTAAATATTTTGTTGTTTCTGGATGTATGTATTTGACTATGGCTCCTTGTGGGGCAGAGCAGAGGATGGTGAGGAAGGGAACCAAGGCCACCTTAATTTTAGGCAGAGACAGGAGCTCGTGCATAACCTTTTCTTTCTATGGAAAACTTCATAATCCTCAGAAAGACTAAAACATGCCAGGCAGGAATCTGGCTGTCTGAACTTTAGTTATTTCAGCTGCTGCCTCTGAGGATTAACCCCTGTATTTCACCTCATGATGAAGCTGTTGTGAAAAGCTGGAACCTGCTGAAGTCAGGGTTCATTTAGAGAGAAGATAGTGCTGCTGAAGGAGACCATCCTGAACGCCCCCTATTCACTGATCTGTCTCCTCTCCCCAGCCTTTTTTCCTCTGCAAGGAAGGAACGAGGTCAAAAGGACCCTGGATATTTTAATTTTTTAGCAGGCCAAAAGGGCATTGCCCTTTCCAGGCAAAGGAGGTTATGGGAGTCGCTTGCAGAGTTATTTTGTAAAGCTTTTGACTAGAAATAGAAAACTCCAATAGACCTGTTCTGACCCTGATCTTAGCATCCACACAAAACCACTCAGGTTTCCATTTGTGTCCCAGAAGATGATGATGGGCCCTTTCTTTTATTTGTAAAAACACTTCTAACTCAGACTTTATCTAGAAACTGTGCAAAACAAAGTCAGAGGTCAAGAAATTTCTGTTTGAGTTTGGCTGGAGGCTAGATCCAGGAACTGTGCGTGTCTGCTGAGCAGACATTACTGAACTCAGGTGAGGGAATGGAACGTGTAACTCCTTGGAATTCACTAATATTTTTCCTTTGAGTCTCCTGTTGTCATCTTAATTTCAGTGCCATTGCTTAAAGAACATATAATGGATCAGATAATGGATCAGAGAAGACATTTTCATGAAAGGGAAGACTTTGGAGGGAAGTTTCAGGCACAATCCTGTTGTTCTTTGTGCAGCTTCACAGCAGGTGGCTTGCAGGGGCCCTGTGATAACCGTGATTACATCACTTAGTGGCCGTGATGATGGAGGGATACAGCTCTCTCTGGCAGCCTGGAGATCCCAAATCTCCCAGAACAGATGGAAAAAAGAAAGGCATTTAATTCAAGACAGAAAAGGAAACTCACAGTCCACAATTACTGCTCTATTTGCATTGTTTGCTTTAGACATTTAAAGCTTGTTAAACTCCCAGGCGAGGAATGTGATCGGTGACTTTGCCATCTTGTAATGTTTTGGTGGTCCCAAGAGCCACAAAAGAACTGAATTGCAAGCTGACAGTGAGATCCCACTGAGTTTCCAAGTGATTCAGTGCTCCCTTCTGCTGCCACGGCAGGGAACACACAGAGCTTTGGGAACAGCAGACGGGTATTTTGGTGGCTGCCGGGCTGGTCTGTGTTCCCCTGCCTGTGGCCGGGGCCCAAGTGCAAAAGCTTCCTGGTCTGTAAGTCTCAGGGCTAGTAACCATGTATGGTATAGATCTGTAATTGCATATTTCTGTGGCAGCTTGTATTTATGGTTTTGGGCATCTCATGAGCAAAACCAATTGTAGCCAGTCATGTAAGAGGCAGAGGGAAAGAGGCATTTATCTTACAACTCCTCAGGGAACCACCTTTGTATTGAGAGAGAAGAAATATGGGGCAATGGAGAAGGAAAATCCACTGCTTTCATTTTTAAGAGAGCAGATTAGAGAGACTGTATACTTCCCTGGCTCACAAGCACGGAAGAAATGAAGCATGCTCTCCTTGGGGAATTGGGGGGTGCAGACAGACACTGCAGTGCCCAGAGTGGAAGCTCAGCTCCGCCAAGATGTCATGTTTAAATGGGCAGAAGTGGCAAAGAGCTTCCACTTCCAGCTCTACTGGTGCTGGTCCCTGCCACTTTCAGTCCCCATCCTGGAGAACCTTCCCTAGTGCAAACAGCTGGTAAGCAGCAGGTTTGCCAGCAGCACCACAGCTGCTGTGAGCCTCCTGGTCCTGTTGGGAAAAGTAGAGGCATCCCAAGGGGGAAGGCACCAGCCCAGGGGCCTAGAAGTGGTTTCCCACAAAACTTCTGCTGGAGAGTCCTGTGGCTATTCATGGAGCAGTGTGACTGTGTGGTGGGTGACATGTTTGGCTGTCCTGGAGGTGGCTGTGACATCGTGGCTACAGGATATCACTTTGTGGTGGTTGGTGGATCCTGGAGAGTGGTGTTCCCTGCGCAGCTTTTCTGGGTTCCCAGGAAACAGAGTCCAATGCCAAAGCCTCTGGAAAGGCAGAAGGACTTCTACTGCTGAACGTGAGCTTAGGGCTAGGTCACCAGGGGAGGGAAGTGTGCATGGCATCGATGGGGCTGCAGGTCCTCATGCAAATGCCAGCCTGCTTTTCCTTTAAGAAAAGAAGAGTTTATAACCAAGAAAGACTTCAGGATTGATAACTCGGAGTCTCCTGTTTTAAGATCTAGGAACAGTCTGATGCTGTAGAAATGCTGTTCGGGAATTTTTGATGAAATATTTTTGTTAGAAGATGACTATTGAGGCTGCTTACAGGAAAGTGTCTGTTTTCAGGGTTCCCTTCTTTGTAACAAGTTTAAAAGAAGTGTTTTAAGAGCAGCTTTGAAATGGAATTTTCAGTTGTTCTATTCAAAAGAGCTTTAATAGTATAACTTCAGCTTATTCATGCTAAAAATAATTAAGAAATAGAAAAGAAAATTACAAAGAAGAACTTTAAATTTTAGACATAGATAATTTAGATTATCCTGCTTTTTATCAATTTTTTTAAATGTTCTAATTTGGACATAAATTTTAACTCCATCACTCTCCAGTGCAAATTTAGTCTAGGAACTGTGGGGGGACACAATACCTGCCTCTTACCAGTAGCACTCTCCTGTTCATTGGTGGCTTTCATCTGCTGCAAAGAAAAAAGGGTCAGTGTTTTCTGAAGTCACTTCCTCACTGTGCTTGTTGTAATCCCTCACATGCTCCATAACTCTTGATGCGTTGGCAGTTTGCCAGTGGGATTTGTGTTTGTTTTGAACTGGAATTATTGGTAATTGCTGTAGCTCAGGACATGGGTACAACCACTTTTTGTGTCTGCACATCTGATGGGTGGACTTCAAAGATGCTAAAAGACTTCAAGGCCAAAGGCAGAACATTTTCTCCTTCTGAGTAAGTCACAGCAAGTCTGAAGGTGTCCTTAGGGAAATGATTCACCCCTGCTTGCAAACACTTTGTCATTCCAAATGCCATCCCTGGAAATGCCTTCAAGCACTGATACCAAGGAGACAAAACGTGACTTAATGTCTCTAAACGATCTCATTGTAGGCATTTTGTGGGGACTTGCTGAAGACTAGGCAGGTTTCCTCCTGTCCATCACTTGTGGAAACAGCAAGTAAAATCCCACGGCAGCCCCAGGCTGTACCCTATCTGCATGCCTATCTGCTCTTGGGTCATTTCCTCAGGACCAGAAAAGCACGTTCATATGCCTTGATTAATAATCAACTACAGCTCTTTGGACCTGTTTCCATGGGGACCGCAGCATGGATTAGGCTTATCTTCAGCATAGTTAACATGGATAATAAAATCAATGAAGACACTGCAGAATAGGCTTCCAACCTGTTCCTCGGGGGGTTGGGAGGGTGGTGGTGGTTTGTTGTTGTGTGCACTGTGTTGGGGCTCTCTCCCTCCCTGCTGCTGTCGCTTATGTGAAGGGCAAGTCTGGAGCTGGAGAGGGATCCCTGGAGCCATGCTCTGAGGCTGTTATTCCCAAAACTACAGGAGGGCCAGCACAGGAACCAACAGTGGAAGGGTTAGAATTTGAAGGCCGCAGTGAATAGGCAGCCATGTCAAAAGGTCACTGGGGAGGCACGTTATTCAGTTGCCAGTGCTGTGCTATGATGGCTTTCACAGCTGATCTGAACCAAGAGGCTCCAGGCTCTGTTTTAACACTCCTGATGCATCTGAGGTGCGTTAGCCAAGGTGTTCCAGGGCCACAATGGTTAACCAGCTCATAAGAAAAAATCAGGAAAACAGGAATATATTCAGAAACTTTCACTTCAAATCCCTGCTAAGACCCTACTTATGCCTCAACTTGTGTTCTCAGCTGAAGAGCTGTGGTATGGTTGAAAAGCCATTGAATGAGCAGAAGTACTTTTTAAGAGAGGTGAGAAGGAAAGAGCACAATTAACAGCCGATGCCACAGACACTGTTCTGGTGTTGGATCTGTGAATTCCAGGTGTGTGGTTTTGTATGCAGAATGCAGTTCTGTTTGATTGCCATCTGTATGTTAACTTCCATTCATTTCCAGGAACAATATATGGTGTAACCTCTGTTTTATGTACCTCTGCCAGTCAGAACATAGGTGAGCTCAGTCAGTCAAGCATTAATCCCCTTGTTTCATTTCCTGCTTGTAGGGCTGAGCTGGTGCTACCGAAAAAAATTCCTCCTGGTCTGACTTCTGACTGATCTTCCTCCTACCCCATGATCTTTTGAATGTTCAGCTGATGTAGCATGTGAACAGTGTTGTGTGTGTGCCTGGGGAACTACCTGCAGGTATTGTGAAGTAAGACAAACAGTTGAGAGCTCAAAAATTCTTGCATTTCAAGCATATGAATGGCAATCTGCATGATGAATGCATGTGGAAAGTGCAATAAGCAGTAGGTGTGAGAGGCTGCTCGTATTCTGCAAGAGAGCATCACTGCAGTAGAGAAAGAGGCAGGCAGACTCAAAGGATGCCACATGTTCCTCTCCTTCTTTTGATGAATTTATTATCTCATCACACAGTGCAAAAGCAACTGGAGTTCTTGATGCTCCTAAATCAAATGTGCTCTGGATGTAGCAGCAGGGCAGTGTTGTGTCCTGACCACTCTACAGTGCAAGTGACTGCCTAGCCATAGTCTGGCAGGCCTTGGAGGGTTTGCTCAGGCACCACACTCACTTTTCATCCCTGTCCCAGCAGGGCTTTTCATGCCACTTCAGAGGGTCCACTCTTCACAGCAGTCACAATAGTCACAGCACTGATCACATTGCCTGACCATGGTCACTTCTCAAGTGAGAAGACAGGCAGCACAGGGTTGCTGTTGGTGACAGCCAGACTGATTGTGTCCTGTCACCCAGCAGCATGTTCACTGAATGAAAATGCCAACAAATAGATATCAGGCCATTCAATAGGTCTCCAACGCTTGCAAGAAACAAGTTCCCATCTCCTATCTCCTCCAGGTGGAGGCCCTCCAGGACTTCTGTATTTTCCCAAAAGTGGTCTGTTCCTTCCACTCTAGCCTGTCTTCTGAGCTCAGAGGCTGTTCTCATGCAACAAGGCTGAAGCTTAGCTCAGGTCACAGCTTCCAGTTTCTAATATTTTTTTCCAGGACTCTGTTGTCTTGTGAACAGTTGTCATGTGAGCAGGCAAAGCTTAGCAGATGAAAAAACTTGTGGAAAGGAGTTTGTATTGTAGAAGTCATGTTCTCCCCTCTCCACATATTATTTCCACATCTCCTTTGCAAGGTGCACAAAATATTTAGCTATTGTATACAACATATGCTTCACTGAAAATCTTTGGATAAAACCCAGATTTTCTTCTAAAGACATGAATCTCATCATCTCACCTTCTGTCTTGAGGTTGATTTGATCATGCCAGCAGCTAACAAGATAATAAAAAGCATCCTATTTCAGACAGCCTGGCTCTTCATAATCTTTTCTGACATCAACCCGTTCTTCAATGTCTTAAGTAGCATTATGTTTTCATGCCCCCAGCTTCACAGGAGCTCCCACATAAGCAGAATAAACCTTAGAGAAAACAAAACAGGTTTGTTTTGAGCCAGGATGCTGCAAGGATTACATGTTGTACTGCTCCCAGCACAACTGGAGCACATATTTAGTTGAGGGGCTAGGGGACTTATGGAAACAGAGACAACATCACAGCAATAAATTCCTTCTCACATGCCCCAAGCTTACATCTCTACAGCTGAACTGGCTTCAGAAGAGTTATTCCTGTACCACTGATCTATGAGAGGAGACCCAAAGCTGGAAGAAACAGCGTGTTTCCTTTGAAAAGGGATGATAAGCAGAAAGAGTATCTGGCTTTGGCAGTCAACATAATCATAGAATCATAGAATAATAATTTTTTAAAAAATAGAAAAATAATTTTAAGTGGTAGATTATTTACAGCATTTTGGCACTGAAACAGTGATGAATATGATGTGAACACATAGGGTAGCCTCTGCTGAAGGACTGGCAATAACTGCTGCTTGTTAGGAAAGGGGCATACAATGTCCAACAAGTAAGCAAGGAAAATCACTGTACTGCATGGGATAAAATGTTCTCATCCTACTACTCCAGGGATCCAAGCAGAGTGTCCTTATCTGCTTTGAATTAATGGTGTAATTTGGGCTAATTATTCTGGATATTTCCCTCTTCTTTTTTTAACTTTCTCAAAGAAAGGAAAATTATCTGTGTAAAATTTTTTTATTTGAATCTTGGCTTTTTCTGATACTCATTTTCTACTCCCACACCTCCATAGTTCATGTGTCACTAAGTGAAATAATGAAGACAGCATGGCTTGTTATCTAATGATGGTTTAAGGGCTGGCTCTGATCTCACTCTTACACCCATTTTGCTCTACCCTTTTCCTGTTGACTGCAGTACAGATCAACCAATTGGTCTCATGAAAATGGTAAGAGCATCACTTCAGACCTTATCCCAAGCTGTGTGATGAATTTGCTTTCAGTTACCTTGAGTGGTTTGAAGCCCAGCCCCTAGTTGGTTCCAGTGTCTAACAATTCCTTTCAGAAATCTGTCTGCTAGATCATCACTTTTGGGTTTTTTGTAAACTTGTCCAAAATGATCTCTTCAAATTGGGAATATGATCTGTCCCACAAGGTTTCTTTTTCAAACACAGTTCTGAAAAGCTTTGAGAACACGTGTTAACTATGGTGATTCAGCTCAGATCAGCCAGTTCTACAGGGCAAAGAGTTTTAGAAAATAGTAGTCTCCATCACTGTCCCACTCTCTCCCCCTTGAACTTTTTCCAGCCATCAGATGGATGGATGCTGTTAGGGGAAAAGACTGAGGACCAAAAAGTGCTGCATCCAGCAGTGGTGTTAGTCCTGCACATTGCAGCCTCCAGGGATCCCCATCAGGCTCTTAGACTGTATGGCTATTGACATGTATAGCTATGAAAAAACAAAACCATGAAATTCATGTATATGATAAGTTACCCTGGACCTATGAATATATTAAAAATGTGAGTCATGTTCTCTGAGAAAGGAGAAATCAGAAAAATCACCATTTAGACAACTTCCTTGGCAGGAGAGCATGTCTGATGGGAGAAATCAGCGTACCACGAAGGCCTTGGGTATACCAAATGCCAGCAGTCTCACAAATGCCTGCTGCAAAGTAAATTCACAAATGTGATGAAATTCCTTAAGCTGTTCATTTGAGGAGAGTGCAGTGTGTGAGGGATGCAGCTCAGACCCCCAGGTGAAACTGGAGTCGGGGAGATATGGTGAAGGATGGGATCCCCTTCAGGTATTTCCAAGGGCTGTCTCAGAGGACAGAATAATATCCTAAGGAAGGGATTAGGTACAGATGTATTTTGTGTTTGTAAGGTCTTTGTGTTTCCTCAAATGAATCTGACAGGTACAAAAGGCTCTGCTTTCTTCAAAGCAGTAAATCTAGATAAAACTGAATTAAAACCCAGTGAGGTGCTTCCAAACTTTTCAAAGTTTTTTTATGTCCAGGTATAAAACCATACCTCAGTAGAAATGCACAATTCTGCTTCATGCAGGAGGAGGCTTGGCTTCTCCAGCAATGTGGAGCGAGGAACCCAGCATCCCTGGCATCTTTGTGTCATACTCAGCCACCTTCGTTGAGAAAGCACCCAGATCTTCCCATCTCACGCCACCGCTGCTTTGCTTCCCGTGCTGTTAGTGCTGCTGTCCTTTGCTTCTGACCCTCGCTACATAAGCAGGCTCTCTGGTCACATATTTCAGGCCCTGTAGTTTTAGCCTATTTAATTGCTGTAAGGTCAGTGAGAATGAGTGCTCTGATAAACCTGGAAGCTGCTGGCCAAGCTTACAAAGTGTCTGCACTCTGGGACTCTGGCATTTCTGGGTCTGTCTGCTTCTATGTATGGAACAAGATACCTTTCAATGCTGTAATCTGTCCAGGAGGGAGAGAAGGAGCTCCCATCATTGGTGAGGAGGAAAGCAGTAGCCTCCATTACTTGGACAGACCATGCAGCAAGCAGCTGGCAGGAACAGAAAATGGACTGTAGATCCTCTGTTTCCCACCGAGATACACAGGTCATCACAGGCTGGCATTGCAGAGTGCTCAGCACTACTGTTGGCCTCCAACACCCAAGCATGGCCATAGCTGGATGCTGGGGTGGCACCAGACAGATGCCTTAGTCTGTGAAAGGATCGTTCTCAAATGAATTTTCTTCTCCTGTGGGCAAACTGGCAGGAAGGGACACAGCAAATTTCTTCTGGCCAAGTTGTTTCTTTAGCAGCCAGATAGAGAAAGAGCCCCAGAGCAAGAGGGAGATTCTCTCTGGTTGCAAAGGCAGATTAGATGTTAGGAAAAAATTTTTCACTGAAAGAGTTGTCAGGACATGGAACAGGCTGCCCAGGGAGGAGATTGAGTCACCATCCCTGGATGTGTTTAAAAGAAGGGGTAGATGGGGTACTTAGGGATATAGTTTAGCATAGGACAGGAACGGTTGGACTTGATGATCTTAAAGGTCTTTTCCAACCTTGTGATTCTGTGGTTGTGTAAACAGCTTCATTGAGTCATAGGTGATGTCTCTGTTATGTATTTAAATAATTGACAGGCTCAGACACTGTTCTGTAAACAGGTAGTAAACTTGTGTTCCCTGAAGTCAAAACAAACAAACAAAAAATAATCAGGGTTTAAGATTTCTTCTCCCTAGAAATACTAAGTGGAAAAAAAATCACATGCTATTTAACTTTTACAATCAGTTCCTCTCTTTTATTCCACCTGTACTGGGAAAGCCATCTACTGAAGGACTTTTAGTATATTCCACTTTGGACTACATTATCTTGTTTTCTAATTTTATTAAGATATTTCTTGGGTACTGCATGAATCAGATGGAATATGCAGTTTTTGTTTCCCAAGTCTCTTATAAAAAGTCCTGCAGGATTTACAAAGGATAATGTTCTTTCTCAAACCAGAGTATAGGATGATATAGATGAAGTATGATTCTCAGTTGAATCATATAACTTGCTGCATAAATTTATCCATAAACTTTTTATTAATGCCTGCAGGTTCTTAAGATAATGCTTGTAACAGTAGAGCTGATTTCTACGCACCTCGTCCCTCTGAGTTTCTAAGAGACTTTTGTAGAGGAGCAGATGGGGCAAAGCGTCAAAGGAACTGATTAACATAAAATCAGAAAGCCCTGAGGCCTGCACTCCTGAATAGCTGCTCATGCCAGTAGAAAGGCCATAGAAGTGAGACATCCAGTTCCTCAAGGGAGCTTGTAAGCCTGACACCAGAGCTGTGCAGTCTCCAGCCTCTGAGCAAGCCCATGTGCAGACTTACTACAGTGTATTTCACTGGTGTTCCCCACATAGTGCTGGCGATCCACCCTCCTCTTCTGCAGGGCCTAGGGCATGAGGGAAGGCTTCCTCTGGAGGAATGGCAGGCAGCTCTATATGATCCCCAGAATCAGTCCGGGGTGGGAAACCTGACTCGTTTTGCACCAGTGTAATCATTTTCCAATGGGCTGGTGCAGAGCTGGGCCCTGGGAAGGGAGTGAAAGGCAGGAGCTAGTGCGAGAGGGTTGGAGGGCTCCAGATGGGATGGTGTGGGGCCTCCTCAAAACCTCCTCAAATTAGAAATGTTTCACAGAAGCATGTCAGTATTGACTAAGTGTTTCATGGGAAATGTCAAATCAGTTTTGCCTTTCTTGTTTAGTTTCAATAACATCAAAGGTGTTTCATTTTGCTAAGGTAAAATATTTCCCTTTGATTTGATCATTTCAATTTGTGTCATTTTGGCTTCTGAGTTAGATGAAAACGCTAGCTTTAAAATGGGACTGTGTAAGAGCATAAGGTACATATGCTGTTTAGTATTTTATAGTGGATTATGAATTTGCAGTTTTAGCAGAGAACATCATAACTCATCAAATAGAAACAATTCAGTATTATCAAAGCACATTATTCATCAAATTGAAACAATTCAATATTATCAAAGCACGTTATCTCACATTCTCTTCTGTTATTCCAAAGGAAACATAAAAATGATGGCTCACCAGACTATCACAAGTTTCCACAAACCAGATTTTTCTGATTAGCTTTGATAAAGTAAATATAAATACAACATCATACCTGTGAAGTTTGGAGAATTGAAAGCTCTCTGTTGTGTATGAAATCATGGAGTATCAAAGTAGGAAATGTGCAGACTCTGTTGCTGTTTGTTTCCCCCATCAGAAGTGCCTTTGGCAGGAGTACTGGTGGGGCTCACTGTCATATGCTTTTTAAAATTATTTTTATTTTTTTATTTTACTGTGCATAGAAAAGCTTGAATGTGCATGAATGGTCGTGGAGATGTAATTTAAATTCTGACATTGGCCAGCTCTTGGTTCAAGTTGAACCATTGTGTACTATTACTTCACAGAATCACAGAATGTTAGTGGTTGGAAGAGACCTCAAAAGATCATCTAGTCCAACCCGCCCACAAGAGCAGGATCACCGAGATTAGGTCACACAAGAACATGTCCAGGTGGGGGTTGAATGTCTCAAGAGAAGGAGACTCCACAACCTCTGGGCAGTCTGTTCCACTGCTCTGTCACCCTCACAGTGAAAAATTTTTTTCTTATGTTCAAATGGAACCTTCTATTCTCCAGCTTGCACCTGTTACCCCTTGTGCTATCATTAGACATCACTGAGAAGAGTCTGTCTCCGTCCTTCTGACACTCACCCTTTACATATTTATAGACATTGATGAGATCACCCCTCAGTCTCCTCCAAGCTAAAGAGGCCCAGCTCCCCCAGCCTTTCCTCATAAGGAAAGTGCTCCACTCCCTTCATCATCTTGGTGGCGCTGTGCTGGACTCTTTCAGGTAGTTCCCTGTACTTCTTGAACTGAGGGGCCCAGAATTGGACACAATATTCCAGATCCAGTCTCGCCAGGGCAGGGCAGAGAGGGAGGAGAACCTCTCTCTACCTACTAACCACACCCCTTCTAAAACACACAGGATGCCATCAGTGTTCTTAGCCTGGAGGGCACATTGCTGGCTCCAATGGTCATTCTGCTGTCCAGCAGGACCCCCATGTCCCTCTCACCTACGCTGCTCTCCAAAAGGCCAGTCCCCAACCTATACTGGTACTTGGGGTTGTTCTTCCCCTGATGCCAGACACTATAGTTGCCCTTGTTGTATTTCATGAAATTTCTCCCCCCCCCCAACACTCCAGCCCCTCCAGATCTCACTGGATGGCTGCACAGCCCTCTGGTGTGTCAGCCACTCCTCCCAGTTTTGTGTCATCAGCAAACTTGCTGATGGTTCCCTCATCCAGGTTGCTGATAAATATATTAATCAATTAGTAGCGACCCCTGAGGGACTCCATTAGATACAGGCCCCCAGCTAGACTCTTTACCATTGATCACAGCTCTATGACTTCTTTCCTTCAACCAGTTCACAATTCACCTCACTACCTGATCCTCCAGACCACACTTCCTTAGTTTACCTGCAAGGATGCTGTGGGAGATGGTGTCAGATGCTTTACTGAAATAGAGGTAAACCACATCCACTGCCCTACCATCATCTCTCCACCTGGTTATGTCTTCACAGAAGACTATCAGGTTGGTCAAACAAGACTTCCCCTTGGTGAAACCATGCTGACTGCTCCTAATGACCCTCGTAGCCTTGATGTGCCTTGAGGCTGCACTGAGTTGTTCAATCACCTTTCTGGGGATGGAGGTGAAGATGACTGGTCTGTAGTTACCCGGGTCCTCCTTGTTGCTCTTTTTGAAAATTGGAGTGACATTTGCTTTCTTCCACTCTTCAGGCACCTCTCCTGTTTTCCACGACTTACCACTTCACATGCTCCACAGTTCTCTGCTGGTAACTTTCCTCAGCCGCTACCTTCTCTGTACAGCTCTTGCTATTGCACAGGGTTGCTCAGGCACAGCCTGGCTTCTGGGACCAATGGCCTCTCCCTCAATGATTGCTCCATCAGACTTTATATCTGCAGTGTAAAGAGGATAACAAACCCAGCACTGCTTCAAGGCAGTTCATATAACACGTTAAAAGGCTGAGTGTACAGCGACTGTATAACTCTCTTGGCTATTAGAGTAGGAAACAAGCTAGAAAGTGCTGCAATTTCAAAAGAAAAGGGAACATTTGATTCCATGTCTGTTTTATTGCAGCTGGGGATTGCACAGCACCTGCTCTACCAGGCTGGGTTTGCTCTCATGGCTTTCTCCTCCACCCCACCATCCTCACAGATTCAGTTGCATGTAGCTTAGGGACAGCACAGTGTTTTCTCCGTTGTGCACATACCACGTTGAAGAATGGCAGCTGCCTCTGGGGAGTACTGCTGCTTTGTCTCTGTAGGAGTTTTCAAACTAAAATCACCATAGGTAATAAAAACAGTGGCCAGTTTTTGTCTTATACTACCAGGGTGGGACTCCAGCTACAGTGTTTTTCCCCTGGTTTGTGCCCATCTGTGAGAGACAGGTCGTTAGGGCTTCACCCAGAAAAATTAGTATTCCTGGAGATTCCTGACACATAGAAACTCACAGCTGGACCTGGGGGGAAACCTTTAAGCCTGAGTATAAATGATACTAAGGGGCTGTAGAGCTTCATCTCTCAAACATAGAAAGCATTGATAAGGAAGGCAGAGTAAAAATTTACTTGTTCGCATGATTAACAATTAGTAACTAAATAACCCTCACAGATGCAGCTGTAATGTAATCATGATGTGTGTTACCACTTGGCTTCAGTTCATTGCAAACGGATGATTCGCAGGTTAATTCTCCTGTGTGCCAACCTTATCTTCTCTCTGAAGGAAATTATTAATAAATTTTTGCCTATCTTGGGGAAGCCATCCCAGATTTGCAGTTTTTTACAGTGTACGTATTCTTTCATTCTCCCCTCAAGGTCTTTTAGTCTTATCTAAAACAAAACATGTTTGTAATGCAACTCTTATTGCTTCAGAACACAAATTCCTCGAAAAAAGGACAATGTTATCCTGCCACCTATCAAAATTAGGCGTTTCATTAGGTAGTTTGCAAGGAAATAGATGATTCTCTAGCTGCCAGACCTTGAGCATGACATCATATGGTATGGAATATCCCTTTGGCAAGTCTGGGTCAGCTGTTTCAGCTGTGTCCTCTCCTAACTTCTTCACTCTCAGCCTACTTGCTGGTGGGGTGATGTGAGAGGCAGAAAGGCCTTGGCTCTGTATAAGCACTGCTCAACAGTAGCTAAAACATCTTTATATTGTGAACACTTTTCAGCATGAATCCAAAACATAACCCCATACCAGCTACTGTGAAGAAAATTGGCCAAAACCAGCACATTGGCACCTGACCAGGCAGCTGAGAATTGAGACCAAGAAGACTCTGATCTCAGCTGAGTTGGAAATGCAGATTTCAGGGTATGTAGAAGGAAGCAAGCAATCAAGACTAATGGATTATTTATTAATAGGACATTGATAAAGTCATTTAACCTCTGGAAGACACAGTGTCATCAGTAGAACTGCAGTGATGGTCAGTTTATCTCTGCCACAGGTGCCACTTGGTGATGCAAAATGGAAGTGATAAAACTTATGACCTGGGTGTAGAGCATTAATAGGGTGGCCTTCCACAGGAAAACTTGCCTCTTGGAAACAGTGTTGTCAGAATGACATATTCAATTTGCTTATCCAAAGAGGATGAATTTCAGTCGCCACCATTTAGGGCTATGTATTCTGAAAAGGTATTTTTAACCTCCCCACTGTGGCTCTCCTGCTAGCATGCTGCAGATTCACCAGTGGTATAAATATGAAAAGAACACAGCACTGCAAATAGCATTGCAGGTCCCAATCCTGCACTGCAATGTGTTTTGCTTAAAATCAATCAGATTGTATTTTATTGCTGATATCAGCTGTACCAGCCAACCTCGTGGCAGACTGGCACCTCAGAACATACACATTTGTCTTTTGCTCTAAAAGAAGTTTCTGTTCATTCTGCCATATGTGGTAGAGCTTCACTGATCTTATTCCTGTTATGCACATGTGTATTGTCAGCTGTGTGATACTGCCTCTGCAGAAAGGGACTGCAGCTTTGAGTCTGCATGTTCCTTGGCCAACACTTGATACAGGAGGGGTCAGACGTGCCAGCTTGGTGCCAGATTGCTGTACTTGGACAGCAGAATATGGATGGGTTTCATATGAGATCTGTATTAAGGTAGAGGCTAAGATGGACAGTCACAGCGGGGTTTTCTAGGTTACATACTCTTCATTGAATACGAAAGCACAAAGCTCTTACCTGGACACTTGCATGGACTGAGAGTCTTGTCACTCTGCTCTATCACTACTTGTCTTTGGTAGAGGAGACCTCTTGTAAGAGTGGTCAATATATATATATGTGTGTGTGTGTGCTGCAGATTGACTTGATTAGCATCATAGCTTTTAAGAAGACAGAAGTCTAGCTGCTTATCCTTGACTAGGAAACCAAAGCCAATTGTTATTTAAAAGAAAACATAAGCAATTCTGCTTTTCCTGTGCAACCTGCTCGAGGTGATCCTGCTCTGGCAGGTGGTTGGACTAGATAATCTCCAGAGGTCCCTTCCAACCCTGACCGTTCTGTGATTCTGTGATGATTTGGACCAAAATGATCTTGTCTGAAGGCAGGATGTTGAGAGTTGGCATATCTGGGCTCAGACCTTAGCACTGCCACATCAGTTTAGCTACATCTAGACTATGTCATGCATAGAAAGTGGTACACACAGAAAAGCCAGAAATCCTGGTGCTGCCATTGTCCAAGCTGAGAGCATGGACAGAGCATGCTTATGTGTGACATGAGCTTTTGCAACTACTCATATAATGCAGTAATATTAAGTATTGCAGTCACCTGGCAGAATCCAGCCCCAGGTTATAAGTATTAACAACCAAACAAGGATCACCCAGGCTATCCTGGATATTTGCATTCTTCTCTAAACAGACATTGCTAGTCCATGTACTGCTGAAAACTCACCAGGAACTATTCAGCAGATGAACTACCATGGGCAGGCAGGTACTTGTGGGGATGGATGGATCTGCACCTCCCACTAAATCTCAGAATACCAGTTTCTGTCCCATCACATACTTCAGTTACAACCAGCTTTTCTGTGATACTGTGGGATAATTAATCATCTCTGTGTTCATGATGCAGTGGGATTGCCCATAGAAAGAGTTTTGTAACACTGAGTACCTGTACCAGTTCAGCCTTCCTGACACATTCTGTACAGGCCCTACCACCTGCTCCAGGCAACAGGACTTGTACATAACTTGCATCCTAAGCAGCGCCAAAGCACCCTGCAAAACAAAGAAGCCCTCAAGTATTGATTTGCAATTAAGGTTAATCCAGCAGAAAATTAGATTTTGCTCACTTTTGTTCCTTGAGACTGTACTGTCTAGTCCTGACCCAGACCAAGGTAGCACTGCCCACAGTGTGGATGGGCTCATGAGCTCTGGGGCTGTGCCAAGACACAGTTCTTTTGGCTGGAAGTTAGTAGGAGGATTAATATGATAATGGATACATCCTTAAATTTACTTCCATGAGCTGGGTGTTTTTTTGGGATATATCCCAGCATCCTGGAAATTCTCCATGTGGCAGAAGGACTGGTTCTCATGAGCAGTGCTTTTAGCTAGGTGGCCTGTGTTCACCAAGTGGGAGAGGAGGTGGCCTCCAGGACAAGAGCTGGGCATGGCAGCTGGGCTGACCTGGTGGCATGTGGGATGGTGGAGTTTTGGGAGGCAAAACATGGAGAAATTGATAAATACCTGGTTCTAATTTTTTAGAAGGCTGAAAACTCTTAGATTGGCAGAAGCAAAACTGTTTTTCTTCCTACCCCTTTGTCACCCAATTTTCTCTCTCTTCTTTTCTTGTCTCTGCTATCCTTTTATAATTTCCCGCTTTGTTTTCTCCTTTTATATAAGGAATATATTCAGTGAAATTAGAAAACATATCAAGAATTGCATGTGCTTTATAGATGTTATCATAAAGACAGTATCGTTATGACAGAGTGCTGGAGAGATGAACACGAGTGCCATTTCAGCATCTTCCTTAGCATGAGTCAGAAAGATTGATAGTTATCCTCTTGCAATTAGAATTTTTATTAGCACTGCTGGTGGCCCTTGGCATGCTGTGAATGAATGCCATTTTCTTGGAGTCTTTTAGTCTTTCATAATGCTTTAGTGAAAATAAAGATGGGCTGGAGTCACTCCCCATGTAATTCTGAAGGGACAGTCATGCTTTATGCTGCCTCAGGCTGGGCTTTCAAGCTCCAAACACCAGGCATAAAAGCCATTAGGTATCCACATGGAGGAAAGCTCAGCAGAGCTCACATAACCCAGGGCTCTGCAGAGCACCGGAATGGGCTGAGGCTTGGAAGCTGGGCTGAGCACTCTGGAGGAATGGTCCAGCTCCTCTGCTCGCCCCATTGCTGAGCATTCCTGATCTGAATTCACAAAGAGGTACCTCCAACAGAGTCTGCTAATGCCCTGTGATCTGCATTCCCTAAAGGAACTTGCATTTCTCCACTTTTTCTTTCCTTGAGACAGACACAGACCCACCCCATACTGACCCAATGACTGTTAAACAAGCCATGGTAGTCTTTTGCAGGATGCTATTTTTAAGCAACTCGATGAAAATCCTACTTTCATACAGAGCAGTTACATTTTTTCCCCTTTCTCAAGGATTCATATTACTGAACCAGGGAAAGTCTAACATCTGTGGTAGTGCTAGAGCCAAAGAGCAAACCGGAATATATTTATCCTGTGATGTATGGTCTTCAAAATTCAGTTCCTGAGTCATGCAATAGGCTGCGTGGTACCACCTCACATTCACACAGGGAATTTCTGTGTCTTACCCTGATGTTTCTGGGAGGCAGGGACAGCTGTTTTCCATGAACTGGAACTCACACCATCCTGGAGAACACATCAGGGTGTTCTCCAAGCCTGATGAAAAATGCATCCTGGGGATCAAGCCTCCGTGGTGACACAGGTGCTTCCCACTCTTTTCCCCAAAACCACAGGCTCTGGACCACTCACTGGAAACAGGGCTCTAAGCTCATCACAAGAATTTCAGCTGCTTTATAATTACTGATAGAAATACTGCAGCTACAATAGGATCTGTATTGTCTTCATTGGTGCCCTCAGGATGAGCTCAGGACTTATTTGCCTGCTTGGCTGCCTGTAGGCAGACAACAGTCTGCCCTGTGATGCCTATGCCTCTTTTAGGAGGCAGACTGCTAAATTAAGTGCTCACTTCTAAGCATCACACCCAGACTACACACCTGTGTCTATATCCATGTGCCTCCATGGCTGGTGGCTGCTGCAGGTCCCCAGATCCAAGCTCAGCCATGTGTGTGATGAGCAGGACTCTGCAGAGGCAGGAGCCCTCAGGTCTCTGCAGCTGCCAGGCAGGGACGGACACTGCACAAAGATGATGAATTACCTCCCTGGGTAGAGACACCTGCTGAAGGTCTTGCAATATGCCAACGAAATAAGCCTAAACTGAGCATACAGACAAGCCACTTGTAATTCAAAACAGGCCTGATTTTTCCTTTAAAAACCCATAATATGGAGGTTTATTTTCTGCAACTCTTCCAGGCTGGTTACCCCAACTGTTGGCAAACTGCGAGAATGGGGTTGCCATGGATACACTCTGCACTGATTCACATGAAATATATCATTGCATTATTCCCAGAGTGGTGAAAGCCTTTCACAGCTGATAATTTTAAAGAGAATGATTCATCGTTAAATATATCATGGCAGCTCTGCGTTGTTTGTTCTTCCTTGGAAGCATAATCTGGAAATAGGCAGCCCTTGGGATGCTCCTGAAGTTGAGAGTGTGATCATGAGTGAGATGCCTGACACAGAGGACAGTGGCACATGGATTTTGTTCAGTCTGTGCTAAGAGCTGGAGAGGGTCCATCCTCTGTGGCATGGCTGCCTGGTTGCTGGGCCAGGCTCTGAGGAGGAAACACCCGCCTCTGCATCACATGTCACAAGAACTCATGGGAATTGTCTTGATGCTGGTTGGGATGGATGCAGGGATCACAGTCCAGCCATGTGGCCATGAAGGCCCTGGGCTGTAACAGCTGTTACAAGTTTTTGCGTTCACCTCTTGAGAGACTGTTCTGTACAGTTAGGGGAAAAGCAAAATCCACATTAGAACTAGGTGCCTGAGAGGGAGACAAGTCTCTCCCCAGGGTTCTATGCTGCATTCAGTCCTCCTTACCACTGGGTGAGAAACCAGACTGCCATCTGTCAGAAAGAGAGGCAGGATAAGTCCATGGCTGTGCTTCCTCTGTCCTCCACCACCCCTCCCAGCTCTGTCCTCCATCCTTACTTATCATGTTGCTTGGCTCTGGCAGCCCTCCTCTGCACCACTGACACACTCAGCCCCCCTTGCTGTCCTGACAGGTGAGCCCCACAGAGGGAGGATGAAAGAGTAGGAAAGAAAGAGGAAGGATGAGAGGAG
The DNA here is from genome assembly GCA_020800305.1 of Porphyrio hochstetteri. Taxonomy (NCBI): domain Eukaryota; kingdom Metazoa; phylum Chordata; class Aves; order Gruiformes; family Rallidae; genus Porphyrio; species Porphyrio hochstetteri. Next base: position 8,370,873 of record CM036921.1, on the reverse strand, counting down.
TGCCCAGATACGTCCATGTGAGCTGGGCTTTGACCAGGATGACCCAAGGTGGGAGCTGCAGCAGTCAGCATGGGGCTGGGAGAGCAAGTATGGCAGTGGAGGTCCAGACATTGCCCAAGTGAAGGTAGGACCTGCAGCCATGTGTTTAGTATTTTTCCTGGTAACTTCTGTATATCTGAGAGCAGAGGAAGAGTTCCAGTGTCTCCTTGCAGGGTGGTGGGTATCTCTGAGTCAGCAGCTTAGGGGCACCTCTGATGGCATGCAAGGGGCTCAGAGTGGGAAGGGAAGTCAGCATCATCTGAAATCTAGCTGTGATCACAGGAAACTGCCTATTCCCCAGACACCCTTCTCTGCTGAGATGAAATGGCAGGTCAGCAAATACATGAAAGCACCCTGGCAGACTGGCAGTCAGGGTTGCAGGCCAGTGCAGAGGGCCTGCATGTGAGCAGAAAATGGGAAGCAACATATTTTCTAAGGTACTTATGTGATTTACCACCTTTTTTCCAGGTGCCTTAGCTTATGTGCCTAGGAGTGTTGGAGGCTTCATAGTTGGATTTTCAGGTGTAAAGGGGTGTAACACAATCCACAATGTTGTATGTCCTCTGGGGTCATCCAAGATCTGTGAGGTAGAAGCTCCTGGAGCTGGGGAATTAGGCATTACACTGATTGCTTTGGTTTTGAAATGGTGCAGAAAGAATTTGCCATAACACAGTGACTTTCCTTTCTGTAGGAAATGGACCCTTGTCAAACAGCTGCCTGCACTTAGAAAGTAACCCAAAACTAACTCAAATGAACAAAAACCAGGCTGTGTGTTCTTGTCTCCAGGCCAAAATAATTCTCAGTTATTCCCAAGAAAAAACTCTTTCCTCTGTCCCTAAAAGCCAAAGACATACATTTCATGCATAATTAAACAGAGATTCTAGCATAAATCAGAGCCTAGGGTTGTATGAGGCACAAATGGGGCTTTCCAAACAAGACTTTTGATTACCAGTCATTTTAAGTGCAGGGAATAGTGGCACTTCTGAGTTCTCTAAGCCCTCAGTGAGGAATTTCTGCCACAACTGATGGCTCCCAGTGTATTAGGGCTTCAGTCAGTATAGCAGCTTCTCCCACATGGATGGAAACACAGGGAAGACTGGAATTGCTGTTAGGCCCTGAGCTTCCATCTCCAGGATGGAGACCCACACGATGCCACCGCAAGCACTAAGCTCTGCCATTGCCCTACAGAGACTGCTCTCACCTCGCCTGTGACAAACCAACATGCACCATGAATATTTTTGTAGCTCTAATACCCAGTGAGTTTTCAATCTGTTAATCCCCATTTCTCTGCTTCTTTGAGAGCAGCTACTAATGGGTGAAGGATGAGAATAACTGTTCCCATCTGTGCCCCGCTAACACTGCTGCTAAACCTCTTCCTTGAGTCGGACACGGCATGACTTCTCCCATGAGACTTTGAAGAGACTACCTCTGGTTTTGTTGAGGTCAGTAAAAGCAAGTGATGGTAGGCAAAAAACTGACTCTGTTGTGCTGTGCACAAACCTCATCTCAGTGCTTTCCCTGACACCCTTGTTAGGATGCATCCAGAGCTCAGGGATACGTTTGGTCCAGTGTGGCTGGTGCTCTACAGGGTAGCCTGCAATTTTCCCCTGTTTCTGCTCCCATACAGCCAGAGGTTGTAAAGGGAACATTTTGCAAGTGGAGATGTGTTCCTGGATTTCTGTATTTCATGTGATCTCCTACAAAATAGTGTCCTCTGGCTTTGCTTTCTTTAGAGAATGGAGGGATATTTTTTCATCCAAAAAAAGACTGAATTTTCACCTTTTCTGACAAAACCTTAAGAGCTACAAGAACTTAAATACAAGAGGACCAGCAGTGGTGAACTGAGAGTTCTGGTGAGAAGTAAGGTGTTAGATGCATGCTACTACATTATGTCCTTGTCTCTGGGGTTCATTTGAACCCCTGATCCTGCTTACTCAAAGCAATATTTGTTAAGTTAATTATCCAACCTTTTCTACAAGGTTAAGAGACAGTGATAAGCACTGTCTGGGCAGACAGCCACCAGCAGTGGCAGCCTAGCATGGTAGCACGCACATCTGCATACTGCTCTGGACCAGAGTGCAGTGGCCATTGTCACTACTGCCTGGGGCCAGTTGAGCCCTCCGTTCCATGCAGCTTGCCCCCTTCCCCAGCAGCCCACCTCCTGCCACTGGCTTTTCACCATATCACAGGTCACCCTCCCTTCTATCCAGGCTCATCCCAATCCTTATTAAGGGTTTGCTTCAGATAAGAGCATTGAGAAAACATGATCTCCTTTCCCCTTTCTTGCTCCCTTTCAATGACACCATCCCCTTCCCAGTGAGAACGGAGTCCTTGTAAATCCAAATCTACTGCCTTTGCTGGGCTCCCCTCCCCAAACCCTGGCATGGTGCTGACCCCAAGCTACTTCTCCTTTCTCCATGCCTAATCCACTCTGCCCTCCAGTTAAGGCACAGTCTGCTTACCCCTTTCCAGATCTCCGTCACCTCAAGCTCCCTCAGCATCTTAGGCTGCAGTGAGGCTCTGGGGACATCTCATGGAGCCAGATATGGCAGGGGGGAGGGAATGATGTGGAGGAGGTAAAGGGGAGCTGCTCTGTAAATATTTAGGTCTCTTCCAGGCCAGATATCCCTGAGTTCATGTACGGCTGAAGGCTGAGCAGGTACCCTGGAAGCCAGCCTGAGGAGAGGAGAGGTAGAGGAAGCTTGCCTGCTGCTGCAGGGTGAAGGCTCTAAGAGCTGTGGATCCTGTCACATCTGCTCGCTGCAGAGGTGAACCTGTCCCATGTTTCTCACCCCATGTATGTCATAGAATCACAGAACTGTTTGAGTGGGAAGCGACTTTAAAGATCATGCAGTTCAAACTCCCCCTGACCAGGGCAGGGTCACACTCCGCTAGACCAGGTTGCCCCAAGCCCCATCCAGCCTGGCCTTGAAACCCACCAGGGATCCAGGGGCAGCCACAGCTTCTCTGGGTACCCTGTGCCAGTGGTAAGAGCCCGTAACAAAAAAGTAGGTCACAATTAAACTCTCAATTTCAAAAGTTATCTGCTTGGAATGACACATGATGTGTGTACTTATACCAGGGATTGACTGAGCTGCAGAGCTATTCACCAGGAAAGATACCGAAGGTGTTGGGTGCTTTGCAAAGGCTGTATCTGCAGCTCACACCTAGCATCCCATGCCAGGGACCAGGGCATCTTCCTTTGCCCCTTCTCCAGCAGCACTTCCAGATCTTGCTGCCAGTAGCCACGGGGCATAGCAGGGAGTTCAGATGTCCTGATCACAGAATCACAAGGTTGGAAAAGACCTTTAAGATCATCAAGTCCAACCAAAGACCACTCAGTCTTTGACAATATCTACTCCCTGCAAAAACCCCAGGCTAGTGGGACCTGGTTAGAGCAAATGGCAATAAGGGTTTGTGTGAAATGAGTTGCAAAAAAGTCAGATGGACCTTCCCTTCATCTCACAGAAAAAACATATGCCATTTTCTTGGAGGCAGAAATTCCTGTACACCATCGCCACTTTGAAGGATCACCTAATCCATGTCCTAGAGGCAGAATCTGCTGGTGAAGTCAGCTAAAGAGAGCTTTTCTCAGTAGAAAGCTCAAAAAAATCAATATCTTAATGGCCAAATAAGACTTGGACTTGACCTGCAGTCCTCTCTCAGGACTGTAGTAAAGCTTTGGCCATCTGCAGCTCATGTCTCGAGGGGTGCTTTGTCGAGAAGAGGAAACATCTTTGTAAGGGCAGCACTGTATCAGACTGTGCTTCTGAGAGCTGAGGGAGAGCTGTCCCTCTGCTAATAAATAGCAGTAAAAATCTCAGTATCCCACTGGCTTGCCTAAAAGCATTTTCCCTGGCTGGCACTTGCTCTGCCTTGCAAGCCTGGCTAGCCCAGGGGTCAGAGGGATTTCCAGAGCCGGTTGCATGACTTCATGCATGAATTCTTCCCAAGGGCAGGTCAGCACCTTTCTCAAAGACAACAGGTTAGCATGGTCAGGAGGGAACATTTCTTACAGTGCTGAAATGGCTGTCTCTGACATCGCTTTGTCTCTGCATTTTTCCTCTGGATTTTTTCCTCCTGTGGATGTAGTAGAGATGTCTGGTAGCTTGCTCACTGTCTGCTCAGAGCATGGCAAGTGAGAAGCACAAACACAAGGTCCTGAAATGTTCCATTCTGTAAAGGAGGGATTTCTGGGTGGGAGAAATTTTGGATCCCAAGCAGAATGGTGTTGGCTGGGCATGGCTGTAGGATCAGCAGCCTAGCCAACACCTTCATTCTGCCTTAGCAGCAGAATGAAGGGCTCTTTTGGAGACATCTCTACAGGGCTTCTGTCAGGTGCCCCACAAGCTGCACTCCTCATAACTAAAACCCACTGGGACTCAGAATCACAGAATCACAAGTTTGGAAAAGACCTTTTAGATAATCAAGTCCAACCATTCCCATCCTAAGCTAAACCATATCCCTAAGTACTTCATCTACCCTTTTTTTGAACACATCCAGGGATGGTGACTCAACCCCCTCCCTGGGCAGCCTGTTCCAGGCCCCAACAACTCTTTCAGCAAAAAATTTTTCCTTAACATCTAATCTGCCCCTGCCCTGGCACAGCTTCATGCCATTCCCCCTTGTCCTATCACCTGTCACCTGGCTGAAGAGACCATCACCCATCTCTCTATAACCTCCCTTCAGGTAGTTGTAGGCGGTGATAAGGTCTCCCCTCAACCTCCTCTTCTCCAGACTAAACACCCCTAGCTCCCTCAGCTGCTTCTCATATGATTTGCCATCTAGCCCCTTCACCAGCCTGGTTGCTCTTCTCTGGACTCATTCAGGGACCTCGATGTCCTTCTTATGGTGAGGAGCCCAGAACTGGACACAGTACTTGAGGAGTGGCCTCACCAATGCCAAGTACAGGGGCACAATCACCTCCCCAGACCACTGGCCACACTGTTTTTGATACAAGCCAAGATGCCATTGGCTTTCCTGGCCACCTGGGCACACTGCTGACTCATATTCAGTCTGCAGTCAACCAACACCCCCAGATCCTTCTCTGCCTGACAGCTCTCCAGCCAGTCCCCCCAAGCCTGTAGCGCTGCAGGGGGTTGTTATGTCCCATGTGCAGCACTCTGCACTTGGCCTTGTTAAACTTCATCCCATTGGACTCAGCCCATCGGTCCAGTCTGTTCAGATCCCTCTGAAGAGCCTCCCTACCCTCAGGCAGATCAACACTTCCTCCCAGTTTAGTGTCATCTGCAAACTTAGTGAGGGAGCATTCAATCCCTTCATCAATATCATTGATAAAGATGTTGAACAAGACTGGACCCAGGACTGAGCCCTGGGGGACGCCACTCATGACCGGCCTCCAGCTGGATTTTGTTCCATTCACCACCACCCTCTGGGCTTGGCCATCCAGCCAGTTTTTAACCCAGCTGAGGGTCCACCTGTCCAGGCCAGTGGCAGCCAGTTTCTCAGTCAGAATTCTGTGAGAAACTGTGTCAAAAGCTTTACTGAAGTCCAGGTAGACACATCCCCAGCCTTCCCCTCATCCATTAAGCGGGTCACCTTGTCGTAGAAGGTGATCAGGTTAGTTTGACAGGATCTACCTTTTGTAAACCCATGTTGACTAGGCCTGATCCCCTGGCCATCACGCAAGTGCTGCATGATAGCTCCCAAGATGACCCTCTCCATGATCTTCCCCGGGACTGAGGTCAGACTGACAGGCCTGTAGTTCCCTGGAAACGGCCTGTAGTTCCCTGGAAAAGGCCTGCAGTTCCCCAGAACTCAAGTGCTTGATGCTTCTGGTGCAGCCTTCGTGCATCCAACAAGTGAGAAGAGGAAAATTCTCCTCCTGGAGACACAGTTTTGCCTATAGATATCTGCTTATACATGATCTAGGGTGCATTTTTAAGTGGTTACATATTAAACAGGTATCACCTGGCTTGTAAATTAGGCTGTTCCCTGAGTACCTGTACTGTTCTTTGTGCCTGCACTTGTCTGGATGTGGGTGAGCAGTGGATTTCAGGGGTCAGAATGGGGGTGTGGTAAGGAGTACAGTACTTACATTCATTATAACCAAGACAAAATCTATTGTTCTTTTACCTCAGTTAAGGGACCTGAGCGAATACCTCAATTGGAACAATTGCTGAAACGGTTACAATACCCCAGGTTCTCCTTTTGTAACCCATAACCTGACATTTGCAGGTGTTCACAAAAGTCAGACCATGGGTTAGTTAACTGTGCTTGTGCCCTGAGCTGCATTATCTGTTGAGATCTTTAGTGCACTGTTTTTCCCTTGGTGGATTCAGTACATAGAATTTGGACTTGTTTGCTAACACATCTTACTGCAGACTGGAAACATTACTGGATGGTACAAGTGTAACTCTGAAGTACTCTTAAACTTGCAGAATAACAGCACACTTGAGCAGAGGTGAAATGCAGTAGTTGGTGGCTCCATCAGTTTCAGGTGAAGGGATTATACAACTCTGGAAACCAGACAGGAGGAGAGTGCTTTGTGCCTGGACCTGCATCTGCTCCCATAGACAGCTAACACCCAGTCCTGCAGAGTCCAGGTTAAAAGCAGAGTTTGCACTGTTTTTCAGGAGGCTTTTGGGTCCCTGTTTGGAGATTAGTTTGAGCTGATGTAGCTCATAAAGAAGCAGGTCTCATAGCAGTGCTGAAACTGGGCTGTAGGCTGAGTCCATGAAGACATGGCTTTGCACCCACTGCCTCTCTGTGCTGTGGAGCTGCCATATATCACACCCAGTGCAGCAGCTCCTCAGGATCCCCTGAAGTGGGATTACTGAAGGCAAGGTTGGTTTGGGTAGTTCCTGCTACCCACCAGGAAATCATCAGTTCCCTGATGAAGTCACAGGGCTACCTGGGTAGTTTCCAGTGAAGCACTTTGTCTCCAGAACCTTGTCTTTTGTTGAAATTCTTTATTTCCATGGTATTTTGGCTCTGCAGTCACACAGTGTGACTGTGTGCTAGTGCAAATCAAGTTTGGCCATTTCTGCTGGGAAACACTCAGCCTGCAGGAACACCAAGTTATCTATATGGTGAGACCTTTTACCTGCCTGTTGTGAAGGGAGGATATCAGCAGAGATGTGTGTTGTGGAAGTAAACAGTAAGGGGCATAATATGTTTGATGAAGTTGAAATGGTACAACTTTGGTTCAGTTTTGGAATTGCTTTTCTTTCCAGTATGAATGTTATTTTCTATCATGCATGTAGAACTGTTGGAGAGGGTTCAGAGGAGGCCACAAAGATGATTAGAGGGCTGGAGCACCTTCCCTCAAGGAGAGGCTGAGGGAGCTGGGCTTGTTCAGCCTGGAGAAGAGAAGGCTGCGGGGGGACCTCATTGCAGCCTTCCAGTCCCTGAAGGGAGCAGAGAAACAGGAGGGGAATCAGCTTGTTCAAAGGGCAGAGACTGGCAGGACAAGGGGGAATGGATTAAAGCTAAAGGAAGGAAGGTTTAGATTAGATATTAGGGGGAAGTTTTTTACAGAAAGAGTGGTGAGGGGCTGGAACAGGCTGCCCAGAGATGGGGTGGGTGCCCCATCCCTGGAAGTGTTCAAGGCCAGGTTGGATGGGGCCCTGGGCAACCTTGTGTAGATCCAGGCCTGAGGTTGGTGGCCCTGCCTGTGGCAGGGGGGTTGGAGCTCTATGATCCTTGGGGTCCCTTCCAACCCATGCCATTCTATGATTCTATGCAGGTAATGGTGTTTTCTTAAGGTTATGATTGGAACTAAACTTTTCAGTATTCTCAAAACATTTTTATCAATCTGAAACATATTTTCAGAAATGGTGTCATGTGGTAAATGTCAAAATGTCCACATTTCCTATGAGAAACAAAAGAAATCTGCCTCTTGACAAGCTTTAGTCTTAGCGTGGAGTTGCTTGGTTATTGGCAAAGACCTGAAGCTGCATACTGGAAACCTTCAGCTCACTTCATTGCACACCACAAAATGATGTGTAATTCCGTAGAGCTGTTGTATTGAGTGACCCATAGTCATATTGTCTAAGCTGATTATCCCAACAGAAATAAGTTGTATGTAATAATCTTCTTATACTTACTGAGAAACTTAAATGAGGCCAGTACTGTGGTAGGGTCACTTATCTCTGGCTATAATAATGTTATTCTAAAAGGAAATATTAATGTTCGAAAAAGAATATTGGAGATTTCACGTTTAAGTCAGTGTAATTATTTCTGTCTTAAATAGGTGAATAGAAGCTTTCCTTAGTGGTTCACCAGTATCCACCCTCTCGAAAGAAAAAGGAATGAGTAAGACATCCCCATGGGATGTGTAAATCTGAGTGCCTTGTACAGCCAGGGTGATACTGTGCAGTCTGTCTTCTCTAAACAAGCCTTGCAGAGCCCATAATTTGCTGTAGCATTAAAAGCTCATGCTGTCTGACAAAGAGGTGTGCGTGGAGTATGTCTCAGTGTTGTTGGAGTAATGGTAAATGCTGATTTTCAGTAAAATTAAACATTAAGATACATTAAGAAACTGGGAATCATAGATTTATAGGATATATAGATCTTCCTCCTTTCAGAAAGTGGTCAACAAAGTCGTGAGATGCCTCAGGATGCCCCTGTTCCCTCTATGAGCACCTTACAGAGGATCCTTTTTATCCTTTTTGCACATACCTCCCCATGCTACTCTGGCACCGAGCCCATGGGCTGAGCAGGGAGCCTGGGCAGGGGAAGGTGGGAGGTTCATCCATGTCACAGCTCTCTAGGCACACAGTGACAGCAATTCTGAGTGCAGATGTTTTTCATCCAAGGAGTGAAGTTCTTTCAGTGCTTGGGTTTTTAAGAGGCAGTTCAAAAATTAAAGAGAGACAAGGAAGTGTTAATGGTTTAAAAGAAACCTTGTGTTTGAAACTTCAGTGGTAAAGCATTTTTCTGTAAGGAGAAAAAATGTTCTAGCAAAAAAGCCTCTGTTTTTTTCCCTGGGGAAAATAACTCTTAGATACACTAGTAATCCCCAAAGTGGGTTCTACAGAGGGTCTGGGGAACATTTTTTGGGTTGTCCCTTGGAGAGCAGAAGTGGTCAGTGAGGAAAATTTTCTCTTACAATACTCTGCATGGAAAAAATTTGAGTCATTAGTTCATATAAGGGGATCATTTTCAAGGCTCAGCTTACATGTGGGCTTCCCTCCAGCAAACTCTTGTTTTTGAGACACAGCAGTGCCCATGAAGCGAGTGCAGGAAGGGGCTGGGGTCAATCTGAGGTAGGAATGACCTGTGGGCCTCCCTCCTCCATCTGGCACCAGCAGAGATTTGCACTGGCACCAGTGACTGTGCAGTGCAAAAGATTTTTTAAAAATAAATTTGGAAGCAGGCACTGGCCCTGATCACCAGTGCTGGACGTGATGGTGGTGCACAGGAACAGAGAGTAGCAGGGCCACGGGGAAGGCATGTCACAGAGATCCTGTTAATAGAGAAATCATTTCCCAGAAGCACAAACCTGAGATTGAGCAATAAATTCTTGGGATAAAACCAAAGCCATTAATCCTAGTTGTACTGAATATTTGCATCTTCTATTAAAAAAATGCCTTGGAGGGAAAAGTCCTTGAAACGATGTTTAAAAGATGATGGGGAGCCTCTGGTGTGCTTTTCAACCTTGCTTGCTTGCTTGCTTGCATATTATGCATGAGAGGTATTTCTCACAGGCTTTGGTTGATATTGCTGCCAGCGTGGAATAGCATCTCAGCTCTCCTGAAGTAATCACCTGGGACATTAAGCTTATTAGGCACATGTCTGGAGACAAGGGCTGTGTAAGGGAATGCAAGAGGTGTTTGGGTGCTGAATTGTCACCTGAGCTGGCAGAGGTCCTCTGCTTGCTGGAAAGGCCTAGTCAAAAACTGTTGCTCATTAGACTTTAAAAAACACAGGATGACCAAGGCAAAGAAAACATTCAGACCTCAGAATTCAGCAAGGCTGTGAACCAGGCAGACTGGTTATTTCTGAATGCTTCTGGTCTGACTGGACTTCTGGAGGTTTAGGGTTTGATAAAGCCTGCATATGTACAGGCAAAACCAAGTCATAGCATCCATCTTGTAATTGCTTTATCTCTTAAAGATGAATATGCTGCAGAAGGCCAGTTCTCCCACCACAAATGTCAGCAACCTCATGCCTCCTTGCATCACTCCCTTTGTCTCCTTCCACGGGAACTTGAAAAGCAAGAGGCAGCTAACTGCAAACAAAAGGGAGAAATTTAGAGGCCTCATCTGGTTTTGATTGCTCTAAGAGATGATGATGAGTTAGACCACTGGGATGATCCGCTGTGTAGTCCATCTCTGTTGTCATGTGGCAAATCTGGCCTCCTGCTATGTCCGTGCTTACAGTTTGGCTCTCCCTGTTGTGGTTGAGTCACTGCTCACTGTTCATTCATGAAAGTAAAAAATGGCACTTGGGAAAAGTGCCAGATCTTTTAGGAATATTAGTTCCTCTATTACTGACTGGTTTTACAGTAGATTCAGGGACAGGTCAGACATATGACATGCCCAGCAGTGAGCTGCAGACAGTGTCTCACCTCGATTACTGGGTGCAGTTTTGGGCCCCACAGTACAAGAGAGACATAAAACTCTTGTAGAGTGTCCAGAGGAGGGCAACGAGGATGGGGAAGGGTCTGGATGGAAAGTTTTATGAGGAGAGGCTGAAGTCCCTTGGTCTGTTCAACCTGGAGAAGGCTGAGGGGAGACCTCCTTGTGGTCTGTGGCTTCCTGACTAGGGGAGGTGAAGGGGCAGGCACCAATCTCCTCTCTTTGGTGACCAGTGATGGAACCCAAAGGAACAGCATGAAGCAGTGACGGGAGGTTTAGGTTGGATGTTAGGAAGAGGCTCTTTACAGAGGGGGGGACAAGTACTGGCACAGGCTCCCCAGAGAAGTGGTCACCAGCACTGAGCTAGGCTGAGGTCAAGAAGCGTCTGAATGATGTGCCCAGTCACATGCTCTGACTTGGCTGGCCCTGTGTGGAGCCACAGATTGGACTCCATGATCCTTATGGGTCCCTCCCAACTTGGGAGATTCTACAATATTCTATGATATTCTATGATTCAGTCAAAGAGCTGTGATGGGTGACACTATGCTGCATCTGCTCTGTCACTGGTGTGTGCATCCTGGGTACTCTGCAGTGCAAAGTGATAGTGATTGTGCTCAGAAATCTGCTTAAAAATAAAAACACATATATCCAGCCCTGTGCCCTTTGGCAGATGACTTGAACTCGCCTTCACCTAGTTAACCTGGGAGATTCGTTTTGTCAGCAGGGTGTCAGTTCTCATTTACCTAAAAGCTCTGGATACTCTTAGTGCTTGCAGATACTGCTGCTGTCATGGCAACAAGGTTATTTATGCATGATAGATATCTACTTTTTTTTTTTTTTTTTCCCCTCAATGTTGCTAAGTGGTGGTAGGGTCAGAGGGGCCATAGAATGGAGTGGGAAGCTCCCAGATTCATATACCTGATAATAAGCTCTCAAGACCTCCTTCCTGTTCTCTGGCACCTGGCTGACCTAGTTCAAGTCCCTGCAACTGCCCTCAGTCCAGCCCTTCATCTGGCAGGAATAAGTGACAGCAGAAGGTCGTGTGGAGATACAACTGGAAGATGCAAATACCCTTTTTAACACAGCCTGAGATATGAGATCTCTACACAGAGCAACCCTATCACAAATCAAAGTGCCGTTTGTTAAGCTGCATTCATTCACCTGACCCCTTAACTTGATTTGTAATGTATGCTTTGTCAATACCACTGTTCAGTTATTTAATAGCCAGTCCACCAAGGAAACATCAACATCCTTATTGTCAGGCCCAGGCTGGTGAACAAGGTTCTATGGCTACAATTTCAATTTAGATAAGTTCTCCTTTAAATTCTTTCTGGGTTTCATCTGTCCATTTTCCATGGCAACCAGCAAGGACCAGAAAGATCAGAGAGGGAAAGAGAGGGAGTAATTTCATTTAAATGAGATGAAACTCTGTTGGCCACTGGAGCACTTTGCCTATGATGGGTTTTTTATGAAAAGGGCCACTTGCTTGAGGAGAGAGGTAGCATGTGTCCTGGCAAGCCTCTCTCTGCAGAGCTTTGTTGTTTTAATTTGATGAGGAGCTTCTTCTCAGCACCTAAGTAAGTTTTATTTACATATAATATCGAGTCCAAAGAGTGGAAAAACCCTCCACAGAAAGAGTCAGTGGCTGCCCAGGGTTTGTTAGATAATGACATGCTCTCCTAACAAATAAAAAGCTTCTCTTCACAGCTCACACACGCCACAGATGCTTGCCTCTAATGCCTTTGCTTTGCCTGGGTTCAAACATCCTAGAGGTTGTAATGCTAAGAGTGACACCAGGCAGTTGGGATGGCTCTTGTGCCACTGCCTACCCAGGAGTCTCTGTGAGCCTGGCACCACACACATTTTCTGGGAACTGTGAAGCTGGGCATATCTCTGGGGGATCACTGGGACCCCGCTGGGTGCTGGGTGCCTTTGCTGGCACAGCAGCTGTTTGGAGACCGTGGCCAGCACCAGGTCCTTGACGTGGCTGAGCACCACCACCCATGGCTGGCTGGTGCTGCTCCTAGGCTTTGCACAGCCCCTGCCTGGGGCTGGGAGTCAGACAAGCTCAATTCATTGCCACTTAAATCTAGCATTCAGAGTGGCTCAGCATCTGTCGCATTAAGGTGGCGGCGGGGCACAGGGAATTTCCCTGTCCTCTGGGCATCCTGGTGAGAGGGGCAGAGGCAGGGAGTGAGGGGAGAGCCCTTTCAAATCAAGTGAATTCTCCTGCATCAGCGTGGGAGGCTGTACCCGCAGCGCAGATTCCCTCCCTGAGCCCCACCGAGCAGAAGTTAAAATAGCTGCCTCCGCCTGCAGTTGCTGAGCAGGCGGGAGCAAGGAGCACTGTCCCGGGAAAAGGAGGGCATGTGAAGCAGTAACAATACTTTCTTCTTATGTAACTCTTGCCTAAAATACTTCAAAGTGGGCTCCTAGATAAATAATTGAAGATAATACAGAATTAGCTGTCATTTTGTATGTCAGAAAGTAAAATTCTCCATCACATCGGTGCTGGTTAGGTATCAAAATCACTGTTTGTGCACTGAAATGAGGCCACATGGCTTTGTAAGCTTACCAAGAGAACACAAAGTGTGCTCACATACTTTGCAGGTTCTTAATGTTTAGGGCAAAAATTATTTACTGAGAAAAATTTGCTAGTAATTCTCAATTATAAATAATTGAGAAATTTCTAATTCACCTGCGGGCAGTTTGCAAGATTGGGGATGGGAGAACAAGGGAAGCAACATTTGTCAGATAAATTATTTGTGAATTAATCACTCTGATGCTCTCTGAAGTCAACAGGGTACTTGCATAAATAAGAGTATTCATAGAGAAGACCAAGTCTTAAATGGTACTCTGAGAATGGTAAATTCATTAGCTGAAAGCACTGATTATGAATCAAAGGGATAGGGAGGGAAGAAAATCAAGTAATAATTAGTCACACAAATTGTATCAAGTAGTAAGAAACTGATTTTAAACAAGTCCAAATAAAGGGGAAATGATTCATTCTGATTAGGTCAGTCTCTCTTGCCCTTTTAAAGATTTATGAAGCAATGTCAGTAAATTATGATTCTTGGGACTCAACCTATAAAAACTGCATAGAAGCACAATATAATACAACATCAGACAAGTGGCTTAGACATAGTGGAACAGAAATAAAATGCTTATTTATTAAGGAGGTATATTATGAGTCTCATGTCACCCAAATATTGAACAATTGTCTCTCACCTAAACTTTCCTCTTCACTCCTGTTTCACCAATTCTCTCTCTGGCTGCTCTTCTAATACTGAAGTTGAACTTGGTTTGATCACTGGTAAACTTAATTACACTGCTGAAAGGCTTCTTGTAAAACTAAATAATCTGAATTACTTATGGTGCTGATGAACTAAGTGGCATACACTTAGTTCCTCTCTGTCCCAGTGTAGCATGTGATTTAGGTTTCCTAGAATACAGTGTTCAACTGCTGTCAAAACAATGCTGCAGGGTCAAGGCAGGTCTGTGGTTTAGGAGTCTCCTCCAAGGCAAGGGATAGAAGAAGCAAATAGTATTTGCTACAAAATGGTAAATTCAGGTGCACTGGCTCTGGTGCCAGGGTTGTGGTGGTGAAGTTCTTGTTCCTGTTATTATTATCATTATTGCTATTAAAAAGGCATCAGTAATGAACTCTGTGCTCTCTCTTAACAGACACTTTCACCCAGATTATATCATGGAAGGCTCCTAGATGGTACAGAAATAAGACAGAGGTAGACTTAGGGAAGGACAGACTGCATTTAAACTAGAATGTACTAAATCTCTTCCAGGTTCAAGCCAGGATGGCAGAGCTAATAGTGCCAGTAAGACCAACTATTATTGAGGGTTTCCCAGCATTTTGCATTAAGGAAGAAATACTCTCATGTGTGTCTGAGTACTGGGCTAAACTCATTCCAGCAAAGCACTTGAACAGATGCTTGAGCTTGGGTCCACACAAGTCCCGCTGAAATCTGTGAGACTTGAGCTATTTGTCAGAGACTGATGGGACTGTTCAACACAGAGCATGTGTGCAGGGGTTTCCTTCAGCTGGAAACCTCACTGCTGGAAACTATACATTGGAACTGGGAAAGTTTTACTGGCAGTCAGCAGTGTTGTGCCACTAGCAAACAGGGGAGCTGCCCTTCTGCAGAGAAGGGTCAGTCGTGCGTGCAGTTGTGTCTCTCAGGCACCATGCTAAGATCTGCCAGTATGTTTTTCCTCCAGCCATCACACACCACTGGAGAGGACTGGCAGGCTGAAATGGCAGTTGCCTTTCGGGTGCAGGAGGTTCTGCTTCAACAAACTTCTCCAGTCACCCAGTCCTGCCCTACTCTATTCTGGTTCAAATAAATCCCTTTTGGTAGCACTAAATACCCCTTGTCACAGCCTGTTCTCCAGCCCTTAACTCCATAGGCTCTTCTCTGTTCCAAATGTAATTACTCTTCAGCCTTTTTCCCCCCTTTTTTCCTGCTGTCTGGAACCATAGCTCATAGAATGTATTGGGTTGGAAGGGACCTTTAAAGGCCATCTAATCCAACCCCCATCATCCTACACGTCTCATTATCTTAAGTAAACCAGGGCAAATCAAGGGTTTGTTTTATAACCTGACATTACCCTGTACAATATTTTACCTCAAAAGATGTGAATTAGCACTGAGAGATCTCCTCAGAGGAGACTGGCACCTCAGCTCCCTTGGTGCCACTACAGTGGTTGTCTGAGTAAAAAACTGACCCAAGTGCTCTGGTGTGTCACATCACACTAGTTAAAACCATTCTTTTCCATTGCAACCCAGTTCTTTCCCATTGTCTCTGGTGCTCCTGTATGGCAGCTTTGGGTAATTGTATTGCAAACTTCTAGATCTCCTAATTCTCTACTCTGCTGTACTCTACTCTCACTCACTACTTACTATATTGGCTGACAGTTGTTTTGTTGGTTTTAACTGCATTTAGTTGACATGGTAGTATTGGACAGATGCTTGGGCTCCCTGATCTTAGCAGTCTTTTCCAACCTTAAAGATTCTGTGATTCTGTGATTTCTACATCCCAAGCTGCTATCAGTGCCAAGGCATTGCAGCACCCAGGAGTTAGGTGAGAAAGCTAAGAACTACGAGCAACAAATGGTAGATGGAGCTGGCTGCTGAGACTGTTCATGGTGTCTTTTACTCCAGACTTTGTAAGAGCAGTGTGTGCAGGTGATGTGCTGGACATGGGGAGGTACAAGCTGCTGAGCTGCAGCACAGGGACGCTTCTTGATCCTCCTACAGGTCCCAAGCAATGTCCTTTGAACTGGTTAATCCTCCTGGCTACCTTCTGAGAAAAATATTTTTCTAGGTGATTTGGCATCTGAGTGCCATTACAGGGAACAGGACTTGCATATTCCTGGTCCACATAGTCTCATGTTTTCAGTGCAGATTTGCTGATGACCTCATAATGTTATTATATGGATAAAAGTGGTTTAGCTTTTCTGTACTGGAGCTAGATGTTTTCTCACACCAGTCCTTTCTAGAGTCTTTGTTCTGGGAGGATCACAAGGTAAAAAAAAGTGGGAGAAACTAATTTAAACCAACATATTTTTTTAATGCTCTTTAGGGGCCATGACCCTCCTGTTCTCTTATACCAATAGGAGTAAGAGCACTTGCATCCCTTTACTCAAGTGTCTCATCTTGTCACGGTGGAAGTTTTTGGGTAATGCTTCCTATTTTAGAACTGGGAAATGAAATGAAGCAGATGTAGATGTGCATGCAGCAAGGAGAGGGTGCTGGGAGCCAGGTACCATCCCTACCACTCCCAGGGATGGGCATCCATATTGGCGCACCCAACCCATGTAAATATGGGTCAGTCATTGCATCTCGGTTCTGCGTGTGTAAATGTTTATGATAATAGTGCTATTCAGTTCTTTCAGGAGAATTATGTGCTGTTTAATTAAGCAATGTTTATACAATATCTTGGAAAGGCGCTGTTGTAAACATATGGTGTGCAGCTCGGAGCACATCAGTGTGGAGGCTGCCATTTACTTTGTATGGCACGAACTGATCTTATGCCATGCTTTGCCTGTGCTCCTCACCACAACAAGGACATGGAGGTCCTGGAGCGAGTCCAGAGAAGGGCAACCAGGCTGGGGAAGGGGCTGGAGGGCAAATCCTATGAGGAGCGGCCGAGGGAGCTGGGGCTGTTTAGCCTAGAGAAGAGGAGGCTGAGGGGAGACCTTATCACCACCTACAACTACCTGAAGGGAGGTTATAGAGAGATAGGTGATGGTCTCTTCAGCCAGGTGATAGGAGAAGGAGGAATGGCATGAAGCTGTGCCAGGGCAGGTTTAGATTGGATGTTAGGAAAAAATTTTTTACTGAAAGAGTTGTCAGGGCCTGGAACAGGCTGCCCAGGGAGGGGGCTGATTCACCTTCCCTGGATGTGTTCAAAAAAAGGGTAGATGAAGTACTTAGGGATATGGTTTAGTTTAGGATGTGAATGGTTGGACTTGATGATCGTAAAGGTCTTTTCCAACCTTATTATTCTGTGATTCTGTGATTCTGTGCACATCTTGAGCTATGGAAGAAGGGAGGTATTACTATTGGCAGATCTGTTTTTCAGAAAAATCATGGGGTTCACCTAGCCCCTGAGAACCATCATAAATATCTTAAGTATGGGATGCAGGGGGAATTGGCCAGCCCCTTCTCAGTGTCTGTGAGACAGGACAAGGGGCAATGGCTGTAAATTTGAGCACAGGAAGTTCCGCACCAACATGTGGAAGAACTTTCACACAGTGAGGGTGACAGAGCCCTGGGACAGGCTGCCCAGGGAGGTGGTGGAGTCTCCTTCTCTGGAGATATTCAAGACTTGTGTGGACACCTAACTGGGCAATATGAGCTGGGGAGCTGCTTTGGCAGGGGGGTTGGACCCGATGATCTCTCGAGGTCCCTTCCAACCCCTGTGATTCTGTGATTCTGTGAAGGCAGCTTGTGTCTCCTGCCATTCAAACCCTGGGTGATTTCTCTATGTAATGAACAGTGACATTTTGTGATATTAGGATGGCCAAGGGGACTGCCTAGGCATTGAGATAAAGGAGGCTCCAGAACAGATTACTCAGAGACCTAACAGATTTTCTCTCTTCATGTTGGTCATATTTATGCTCCAGTTTCAGGTCTTACTTGGAGCTATCTGGCTGACCCAGCAGCACAACTCTGGCTTTGGGTGATGCAGCATCTGTAGACAAAAAGTGTGGTGTACCAGGGAACTCCAGCCTTGGGGAGGCATTGGGAATTGTACACGAGGTCTTGGAGAAACATTAAAGTGGTATTAGACATGAGTCACCAAACACCTTTCTCTAATGAGCTTCCAAAGTGGAGCACCATCTGGCCTCACCTCACCTTCAGCACCTTGACCATACTAACATCCTGCAACCGCGTGTTCAGGCTGGTTGTCTCGTGTAACAGGCTTAAACCTCCTCTGGATGTGGGGACTCTCAGGGTCTCCTGCTTTGGTGAGAGCAACTGCAAGAGCAGGACCATCAGTAGCTGCTGGGAGAAATCTGGTGGCTCAGTGGCAGTGAGGAGAAGGCTTATGGACAGGCTGCTGTTGAAACGCTTGTACCTGCATCTCAGCAAAGCCTGTGGGAAGCAGGAGGGGAGCAATTGCTGAATAGGGAGACTTTTCTTACTTCTATGACTACTTCAAAATTTCATGTGAAGGAGATGTTGGTTCCAGGACCAAAGAACTGACAGCTCTGATTTTATAGGGAAACAAGAGATTAGGATGGTATTAGACATGTTTCTTTTCAAAACACTGCCAGAAAATTTCCCATCGTTGATGTGAATTGAACAAATATTTTTAAAACACCAACACCCCCTGCCCTCCCAGCTGCCTGGCCATTGCAAGATATTCGACAATATTAGCAATGCTGATGGCTGCTAAATGGCCTTCTTTCCAATAGTAATGAGCTGCATTTAATAATGAATTAAACCTCATTAACCGGGAAAGGTTTTGGTGAATGCTTCTTTAATGGCATTGTGCAGCAATTATCACTGGAGTGAATAGCTCAGCTCTGTCCAGCCTCCCCATTTGTCATTATTTGGAGGAGCAGTGAAATCACTCTGGTCCAGGAGGTCTAATAACATTAAGTGACACTGAGTAAAGTTTAACAAGTGTTTCTGTTCATCATGCAGACCACGATAACTAAGCAGCTCAATCCTCCTCCACCTTTCTTCTGTATCTGGATGACCCAGCTGGCCTGGTTATGTTTCTGCAGTCAATGAGAACCACTCTCAGTATCAACTAATTCACAGGCACATGATGTTTCTTTATTAAAAATTGATACACACAATTAAACTATGATAAAAGATAATGGGAGTAATGAAGCTATTTGGTATTTGCAGTCTTTATTATACAGTACCAGTCCATAGCAATGAGACCTTCCAGACTTATTTATCATGCCTAGTGGTAGGGTCACATTCATGTAAACATTCTTGGTGCTTTAAAAAAAAATCCTTCCTCTTAAAGGAATGAACTCAGGGAGAAACAAACAAACAAAAAGAAACCCAACCCAAAACAACCCCCAAAAAACCCACACCACAAAAAATCCCTCAAAAAACTATTTTACCAGTATTTCTTTGGTGTTTCCTTACTGCCATAGCTGAACAATATATTATTTATCAAATCTTGTCATTGCCAAAATATTCCTTTGCAGGAGGAGAGGGCACAGCTTGCAGCCATGGGGAATAATTCTGTCTGCAGCAATGAGAAGTGGGATTCAGGGATGGCTAAACATTTTATTTTGGCCACTGTGAAAGGAAGTGCTTCACTGTAATATTTCCCACAAGAGATGGTTCCCCTCTCTTTTCTGAGGTAGCACTAAGATAATTATTCTGGTTAAAAAAAAACCCTAAAAAGTATCTTAATTTGGGTAACCCAGAGCAAACCAAGCTTTTTTCTTTTGAGCAGAAAAAATATTTTGGGTTCAGTCAACATGTTTTCATTTTTTTCCAGATTGGTCTCTCAGCCCAGCAATCCATTATTTGGCAGTGCTACTCGTGGCATCCCCACCAGCTGTGCCAGAGTGAGCACTTCTCTGCTCTCCCTGAGGCTTGCTGGGCTGGCAAAACACAGGTAGCAGACAAAAGAGACAGCCCCTGCTCTGACCTAAAAAAGTATAAATAGCTCTTTTTAAAAAGATAAATTATGGAATGTTGGAAAGCATGGGCTGGAATGTAACAGTGCTCCTGGGTTGGGTAATCATCTGTGGTTTCATTCTCCCTGCAGCAGGAAAGCTTTCCACCCCTATTTACCCAGCTGCTCAGGGAAAGAGAAATGCATTTTCTTTGCTTCAGACATTGAGTTGTGCTGATCAGAACTGCAGAGTTTGGGCATCTGTTGTAGCACAGTGGAGGCTACAGCCATGGTGTCAGGACTGGCCACTGACACTGCTACCAGCCTTGTCCTGGTTTTGCCTGGGATAGAGTTAATTTTCATCCTAGCAGCTGGTATAGTGCTGTGTTTTGGACTTAGGATGGGAATAATGTTGATAACACACTGGTATTTTGATTGTTGCTGGGCAATATTTACATCAAGTCAGAAACTGTTCAGCTGCTGAAGGCAGGGCAGTAGATGTGGGATACCTTGACCTCAGTAAAGCATTTGACACCGTCTCCAACAGCATCCTTGTGGCTAAACTGAGGAAGTGTGGTCTGGAAGGTCGAGGAGTGAGGTGGATTGAGAGCTGGTTGAAGGGAAGAAGCCAGTGAGTTTTATCAATGGGACAGAGTCTGGCTGGAGTATCTAGTATCTAGTGGAGTCCATCAGGCATCAGTACTGGAACCTGTGCTGTTCAATATATTCATTGATGACCTGGATGAGGGAATAGAGTGTACAGTCAGCAATTTTGCTGACAACACAAAACTGGGAGGCGTGACTGACACATCAGAGGGATGTGAGAGATTTAACAAGGGCAAGTGTAGAGTCTGGCATCAGGGGAAGATCAACCCCAGGTACCAGTTGGTACCAGTACGTTGGGGACTGGCCTGTTGGAGAGCAGCATAGGTGAGAGGGACATGGGGATCCTGGGGGGACAGCAGGATGACCGTGAGCCAGCAATGTGTCCCTGTGGCTAAGAAGGCCAGTGGCATCCTGGGGTGTATTAGAGGGAGTGTGGTTAGTAGGTCAAGAGAGGTCCTTCTCCCCCTCTGCTCTGCCCTGGAGAGACTGTACCTGGAATATAGTGTCCAGTTCAGGGCCCCTCAGTTCGGGAAGGACACAGAACTCCTTGAAAGAGTCCAGTGCAGGGACACCGATGTGATTAAGGGAGTGGGGCACCTTCCTTATGAGGAAAGACTGAGGGAGATGGACCTCTTTAGCTTGGAGGAGACTGAGGGGTGACCTTATTAATGTTTATGAATATGTAAAGGGTGAGAGTCAGGGCAGAGCCAGGCTCTTCTCAATGATGGCCAGAGATAAGACAAGGGGCAAGAGGTGCAAGCTGGAGCAGAGGAAGCTCCATGTGAATATAAGGAGGAACTTTGTCACTGTGAGGGTGATGGAGCACTGGAACAGACTGTCCAGAGAGGTTGTGGAGTCTCCTCTGGAGACATTCAAACGTGCCTGGACATGTTCTTGTGTGACCTAATCTAGGTGATCCTGCTCTGGTAGGGGGGGTAAGCTAGATGATCTTTTGAGGTCCCTTCCAACTCCTGACAGTGTATGATTCTGTGATTCTCACACTGCCCTGCTAACAAGAAGGGGGGTTGGCGAGTGGTGGAGGTGAGAGAGAGATGACACCCAAGAAGCTAGGAGGGGACATGGCCAGGGCAGCTGACTCAGACTCGCCAGAGGGATATTCTGTACCATATGATGTCATATATAACTAATACATATCTTGGAGGAAGCTGTCCAGGGGCATGACTGCAGCTAGGGAACTACCTGGGCATTGCTCAGCAGGGGTGAGCAATTGTGCTGTGCATTATTTAGTATCTTCTATGATTATTGTGGTTGTTACTGCTGTAGTTATAATCATCATCATGATCATCATCCTTTTCTGTCTTCTTATTAAACCGTCTTTATCTCAACCCAGGAGTTTTACCCTTTTTTTTTTTTCTTTTTTCTTTTTTTTCTGATTCTTTCTCCCATCCCACTGTGGTGCATGGAGAATGAGCTAAGACCTGTGTGGTTGTTTAGGCTGCCTGCCAAATCGCAACAACCCCTCAGCACCATTTCTCTAATTCCTGAGCTGATGGGTCTTCCTAAACCTTGTGATGGACACAGCAGGAGCAGAAAAAGCAGCTCACTGCATTTCAAGGCTGGGGGCTGTTCCTCACACCAGCAGTGCCAGGCTCAGCTTCACCGGTTGTCTTTTCTCTTTGAAAGGGTGAAATACTAGGAGGAAACTCATGTGGAGGACACACACAAGGGCTTTTCTTCTCAGAAGCTCTGCAGTGTCATTGCTGTGGGACAAAAATAATCACAGAGGGATAACATGTACCTTAAACAACAGCAGCTTCTTGGGTTTTGTACCTTTTGTGTATCATTTAACAGGGATCACACTGCAACCAACAGCTCCAATCACAGAGTAGCTATAGCAACAATACTGCATTGTAAACAGATGTCAGCACCAAATCGCTCACAGACATGAGTTTCAGGCATCCCAGACAACTGCAGCTCCATGTTGGACAAAGCCATGAGCAAATAATGCATGTAAAACAACATGAGAGGGTCAGACTATTGCATGAATCATTTACCAGACTTGGGCTGGCCTCCAGAAGAGAAAGTGGTGTGTTGCTGATCACATTTAAGGGACCTGTTGGAAACTGTATGCAGTGGTGAGACAGGTGGCCTTCCCTAGGGTACGCGGACAGCTCTGTTCCCAGGCTGTGCTGAGTGCTCAGTTCAGTGCAAGCATTTGCAGGACTGGTTGAACTGTTGCACCAGAGTGTTTGTAGTTGCAGTGCAGATAAAACCCAGGAAGAATGTCTTTATCTCTCCCCAGTGTGCCCATTGGCACATTCAGCAGCAGTACGGTCTCCACAGCACAGGGAACCTCTCTGGGTAGAGGGTCACAGACATGTTACTCACTGCCTTGGCTCCACCAGCCTGAAGATGCTTTTGCCAAGGCTGGAATTGCTGAGCCACGTGGGGCTCTGTGAAAACACCCATTTACTCCCTGCTGGTATTAGGCATGAGCACAGGCTGATCAGCTCATTCTTCTTCCTGTTCGATGATCAAAATATTTACAGCTCAGTGAGGGGGGCTGGCAGCAGCCCCACAACTTTGCTCTTGATAGTAAATGTCACGTCTAATACTGATGATGTGGGCTACTCAAGTCACACTTGGATGAGTTATTAACCATTGGGAATGACATCTTTAATAGAAAACTCCTGAAATGTGAGCTGTCTTATTTTCTTTTTTAATAAAAGATGTAGAAATCTAAGCAATTCACTAAAAATATATGGATGCTCTTCATTGTTATACAGCCAGGAAGACCCATCTGCTGTCCAGGTTGCTTTATTATTCTTCTTAGCAGTATATAAAACTGTGCCCCACAGGGGAACAGAGCAGCTACTGTGTCCACTAACAGAGCACAGAGCAACTCTGCACTGTGTCACCTAAGGCCAAGAGCCATTGGTGCTCTGGGACCCTACCGACTCTGCTTCCTTGCATGTGCTTCCCACTTCTCTGTCTCTCTGCCACAACAGCATTAGAACTCTTGGGTTTTCTTCTGATTGTGCAATGAAATTAAGTGGCTTTGCAGAGGTTTAGGCCAGCATTAATGTACTATGAACGAGTTGGGCTCTGCATTTTCACATCACTAAGAAACAGTAGGATAAGTGGTACAGTGAGTTTGTTGTTAATGCTCTGCTGGGACTCACAGCGAAAGAGACTCTACATTACCAGTGTTAGGGGAGAGAAGAAATGATTATTAAGTTACACAGAGTGGCAACATTTACAGCTTGTCTTAAAAGGGTTTCTTCTTATTGGGAGATAATGTGTCTTCTCAGGTATATTGGTGCAAACACAGAGTATTCATAGAAATTCAGTAATTGGGTCAAACCATACTACCAACTTCATCAGCTGCTGTGTTGATCGAGTCACCAAATTTTCTATGGATCTTCCACATCCTTCTGCTCATATTACTGGTCTGAGCAGTTTACTCTTGGCTGTAGTGCAGTAAAAACAGTTGCTTATGGATCCCACAAATCGGTTTCAGGTACAGGTTTTCCAAGGGTCCCCAAACCATACAGGAAGGCTCCGTAAGCAGATGTGTTGCTTGGACTGGGGAGGAGTCTAGTACGGTGGGAATGGTGGCTTCAGTAGAAAAGGGATTGAAAAGGTGGTCAGATCCAAACTGCCATATATGATGGGTTTTTCCATGACCCTCAGCCAGCTAGCAAGTTTCCAAGGTGAATTAATCTACCGTGCATTATAGAGAGATGGGAAAAAACCCTAAAGGACCAATTTAGCATTACTCTTCCTGCTTGTCTTCCAAGCTAGCAGTATGGATTTCAAGATGAAGAGTGGAAATGCAGGTAGTCCTAGGGGAAGTTGCAGCTTCTTAGCCACAGTGCAAGAGGTAGGTAGTTCTCTCCCTGTGCTTGTAAAGCTGTTGGAACTCACTTTGTTCTATTTCACATTGCTCCCCTGGCAAACACAAACACAAACCTACAGCAGAGGTGACCAAAGCTGGTCTAAACTCACACTGCCCACAACCCAGAGATCCCTGGCAGCTCCTCCTGCTTCCAGTGCAGGCAGCTCCTCTGGTCTGCTTTGCACCATTGATGCAGCTGTGGTTAACATCTACCTCAGGTAAAAGAAGCAGTAATTATTTCCACTTCTTACCTTTTACCTCCATAGTGTCTCGTAGCATGTCCAGACTTGCTGTGTGCCAAAGTCTGCCCTGACTCATACTTTCACCTAAGCCAAGAAAAGCCAGTCTTTTCCAGCAGTAGCTATTAACCTTCTTTTAAAGATGAGGAAAATGTGCACAAAGAAAATAAATTATTTACCCAAGGTCATAGAACAAATCCAAAATTCCGTGATTAGGAGAAGGACCCAGATTGCCTACTTTCCCCTTCCTGTGCAAGTGTTATTTTTCCTCCTCACTGTGACTTACTCTTCCCTGGGCACTCCATCCTCCAAGCTGCCCCCACCATCAATCTGTTTCTCATTTGGTACCTACCCTACTACTTCATTTCTGACTCAGCAGTATCACTGTACATGCTTGTGATGGCTTAACCCCAGCCAGGAACTGACCACCTCACGGGCACTCGCTCACCCATTTCCTCCCTCCAAGGGGATGGGGAGGAGAATGGAAAAAAACCCCTCATGCATTGAGATAAAGACAGATGAATAGAGTAACAAAGGAAGAGAATGAAGATGATAATAACAATAATAATAAAACAAGTGATGCACAAATGCAGTTGCTCACACATGCAGAAAAACCCCAACCCAGCACCCAGCTGGTTTCCAAGCAGCGAATCTGCCTCCCAGCAGGTCTCCCCAGTTGCATATGGAGTATGATGTTATATGGCAGAGAATATCCCTGTCTGGGTCAGCTGCCCTGGCTGTGCTCTCTCCAGCTTCTTGTGGATCTGGTAGAGCGAGGGAAGCTCCAAAGTCCTTGTCTGAGTGTGGAGGCTACAACTACCCACCAACAGCTAAATATCAGTGTGTTGATGGAGAAGAGCTCTGTGGAGAAGGACCTGGGGGTTCTGGTTGATGACAGGTTGGCTATGAGCCAGCAGTGTGCCCTGGTGGCTAAGAGGGCCCATGGGATCCTGGGATGCATCAGGAAGAGTGTGGCCAGCAGGTCTAAGGAGGGGATCCTCCCCCTCTACTCTGCCCTGGTCAGGCCCCACCTGGAGTATTGTGTCCAGTTCTGGGCTCCCTGATATAAAAGAGACAGGGATCTCCTGGAGAGAGTCCAGAGAAGGGCTACGAAGATGATTAAGGGCCTGGAACATCTCCCCTATGAGGAAAGGCTGAGTGAGCTGGGGCTGTTCAGCCTGGAGAAAAGAAGACTGAGGGGGGACCTAATTAATGTTTATAAATATCTTAAGTATGGGATGCAGGGGGAATTGGCCAGCCCCTTCTCAGTGGTCTGTGGGGACAGGACAAGGGGCAATGGCTGCAAGTTGGAGCACAGGAAGTTCCACACAAACATGCGGAAGAACTTTCACACAGTGAGGGTGACTGAGCACTGGGACAGGCTGCCCAGGGAGGTGGTGGAGTCTCCTTCTCTGGAGATATTCAAGACTCGTCTGGACGCCTATCTGTGCAATATGAGCTGGGGAGCTGCTTTGGCAGGGGGGTTGGACCCGATGATCTCTTGAGGTCCCTTCCAACCCCTACGATTCTGTGATTCTGTGTGATCAATGTTACTCTCGTTATTCTCATCTTAAATCTAAACCACTGCACTGAACTATCTGCTAGTGAGAGAATTAACTGTATCTCCTACCAAAGTAGTCAGTCAGTGTATCTGGTAAAGTAAGGTTTTCATTTGACTCTTCAGGAGTCTCAGTGCAAATTATATGGTTGTGTTGAGGAACCATTTATACTAATTTGCTTTGTCAAGAGCTACTTGAGAGACTGCAGCTTTTTTTTTTTAACCTTTAATAATGACAGGGTGTTAAAAGCTTGTTCTGTAAAGTAGTGGAACTGATTGTTTCATCAACCTAAAGTGTGGCTGAGATAAGTTGAGTCTATGGACACACTGTAGCCTTTCAATCTCACACACTTCCAGTCTCCTGGTCAATGTGGAGATAACTCTGAATACCCTGATGTCTTTGCAAACAGCCCTTTTGCCTGTAATCAAGTTTGAAAGTGTCAAGAGCAGGTACTGCATCAACATGATCATCATCAGTATTTGAGTTATTTTTAACTCCTTGGTGCATGATGAAGCTTGTCACAGGACAAAATGTATGGTATATTGCCAATTTGCAGGTAAATGCATTACATTCCTTTGAAACATTATCAATCAAGGAAGAAAATACATTAACAAACCACAAAAAACCCTCTAGCATTTTTCACAGAAGCAAACGAGAAGTTAATTTAATGTGCAAGAAAGGGAACACCCAGATTACAACCTGTATATCTTGGAGGTTTTATGACAAACCCATAAAGGTCCATTCCCCACCAGATAAAGGAGCAGCCACCAAGCTTATTAGTTAATTTCCTGCAGAGGAAAACAAATGTGGATAAAAATATCAGAAAGAGTAGCTGTAAGGAGCAATTGGCACGAACCATGTGTGCTGTGAGTTCTTCTGGAAAGTCACTGTCTAGGTTCAGCCTGAGTGCAAAGGGCTGTATTTTCAGCATCACAGTTACTGCCTTGTTCACAGTAGTTCAAAAGCTTCAAGTGAGAGGCTTTAAAATTACTAAAATAATAATTAAAAAAACCCCAACCTGTTCTTTCTCCCTATCTTTGCATATAGTATTCAATGAGAGGAGCTTCTTGACCTGCAGACGTCTCATGCTTCAAGGCACTGCAAAGTGGGGGCGATTTCCCTTTAGGAAACATGACTGAGTGTACAGGTCATGCCAAAACTGCCTGGGAGGGTGTGAAACTGCCTGGCTGCTATTCCTTGGACTCCTGAAAACCATCTCAAGATATGTTGGGAATCACAATGACATCCTGAGTGCTGCCAAAAAATCACAAGGGACAGCTGGTAAAAATGCTCAGACCTCTCAGTGCCCTTAATATACTGTAAACAAATCTGCTTCATTTAAACCACACACAAGGTGCTTGGGAGACTTTTCTAGATTTATGGGCTTTAACCATTGTTATTGCCATTCCCAAACAGAAGAAATATAAAGCACTTCAGGAACAAAAGACACTGTGAAGGAAATATTTTAAGTCTTCTGTTTCACAGTGACCTAGAGCTTTTCTGGAATCCTGTAAAGAAAATTGTGTCACAAAATGTTGTGGGGTTTTTTCTCTCTTTGTGGCCCATCAGCATGCTGTCAGTGTTGCCACACTCTGTAGCTGCTGCTCTAGTAAAGGAATGACATTTTCACATCTGTTGGCCAGGGTTTTTACTAAGGTTTCAGGTGCCTACCTTCTGCCATCCACTGCATTTAAATAATGACCAAAACCCACCTCAAATATTAACAGCTTGTTGGGAATATTTAATTGTCTGGAAACAGAACTGAAGGACTTTGCAGCAAGTCCCTCACTCCCAGGGAAGCCCAAGATTGATGCCATTATTTACAGGATTAAAAATTCAGTGTGTCCCAGTGCAGAGGTGGCTGAATTCCAGTGGGGAGAAAGTGGTTCAAAATGAAGGACACATGGCCTTGACAGCAGGATGGAAACTGGCGTAAAGTTGCTGTGAAATCATCATGAGTTATTGTTATGGGATCCTGACATCTTGCAACAAAGCAGTGCTAAATTAGTTTCAAGTGATGGTTTTTGCAAGTTCATAAACAGCTATTGCAGGGGTGCCAGGGACACAGGGTTCATAGAGAAGGTCTAGCCCTTGGCTGGTGGCTGTGCAGCTCAATGTGTAAATATGCAGGTGTGCAGGTGTTTTAGGGGAGTGCTTTACTGCAGGTGGCTAACATTCACTTCTGTAGGTGTGAAAGACCCTTACACCTGCTCTCCTGCTCATTATCTTCATGCAAATTTGATTTTGTGTTCAGAACATTAAGGTTAGCAGCAGGAACCTCTTCTGTCTGCTTGTCCCTCTCATCCTCATGTTTCCATTCCCTAGTCCCTTCAGTGGTCACTTAAAAAAACCCCACAACAGTTACACAGGCTTTTTCTGAAGAGCTGCCCATGTGCCAGGACTAAAACTCAGCAGCACTGTCAGACCATTTCCCTCACTGCAAGGCTTGCCCTCCAGCCCAGCTGAGCAGGGATTAGAGTTTGGACTGGCTCCTGTAGTCCCAAATACATGCTCCAGCTCCCAGGACATGGCAGCACCCTGTCTTTCTACCTTTTTTCCTATGGGAAAGGACTGCCCTTGTGTAGGTGTCCATCTCCTGAAAGTTCCTGTAGCTCTGCCCCAACCCAGGATTTCTTTTGCTCCTTTAGGGTGATCTCTAATCAGGTCTGTGATCCCATTTCTCAGCAGTTCAACTGTATATAATACAGGAGATAGACAGCCTGGTGCTGAGGTTTCTGCAAGGGCAGCCAGGGAGGGCACTGCTGAGCTTAGGGTCCCTGAAGGGGATTTGGGAGCTGTTGACTTCAACAAGATGTAGGTACCAAGGCCAGCCCCACTACCTTTGCAGAGCTGGCCTTTCCACTTCACTGCACCTCTTTAATTCAAGTGGTGACTCACAACCTGGAACTATTAGGTAGATGGCATGTACAGTGAGTGGTGTTTTGCTGTGCTCATTTTGCTTATTATATTATATTTTGATTTATAAGTATATATACAGTACATTCCACTCTTGGGCTTCAGACATGGCATCCCTGCCAAAATTAAAAAGTACATTTAGCAAAAGTAAAGCCAACAGATGCTCAGAGCTCTAGGTCAAAAATAACCAGCCAGAGTGACTCTTTTTTCCACCAGTTCTTCATATATTTTCTGTTCTACCTACACTTCCCCTTCTGTGGACCTCAGGACAAGGACACCAGTCCCCAGAGCAACCTCTTGCCCCCACAACAGCAATGCAGAGAGCAACAAAGCCAAACTCCTACTCATTCCTCAAATGATGAGCAGCATTTGCTGGTATTCCCAAGTCTTCCAAAATAATTTACTTTGCATTCCTGGGTGTTTTTAATGATGGGATAAGTGTCTCTGTAATCATTAGGTGGGATTTTCAAGTGCCTTTGAGGGGGGGTACGGTGAAATATCACCTCTGAGTCTCCAGAAGCCTTTCTTGTTCAAGGAAAATTCAGTTTGCTGTTAATAGGATCAGGGGGCCTAAGGTGGGATTTCTGGAAAGATGGAGAGGAGCAAGTTGTATACAGGGTGTCTGATGTATTTGTTATACTAACAAGTGTACAAGTTACACTAACTCCAGAATCACTGCTCTCTCCTTTCCTGGGGCAACGGCTGGGGTTGGTACTACCATAAGAGATGAAGGCAGTAACTCACAAGCTGTCTCCATAGCCATCTGGAGTCAGCTCAGAGGGCTTTGCTGGCGAGGGCTGTTCAGCCAACACCAACAAATCATCCCCCTGAAAAGGCCTCTGTGAGATTTTTAGATGAAGTGAGGTAATACTTATGGATTTGCCTCTACAAAGTGTGACTGACAGCTGGCAGGACAGCATCCAAAGAGCCAGCCAGGGGGTTGTTAAACCTTCTAGCAACTGCCCCATCACAATTTCATGATTATGTCAGGCTTCCCTTGGAGAGCAAAACTGATACAGGCCTGGTAGGGCATAGTCTGGATTGAGTGCAAGGCAAGAAGAGGCCAACGCTGTGATTACTGCTGGATATGACTGATGGGGAACACATGTGGAGCCAGCCTTCAGGGAAAAAAAGCCTTGCTTTTCCCTGTTTCTGAAGTAAAAAGGAGACACAGGCTGGCCAGGACAGTGAGCTTTTGTGGGAATGCCACAGCAGGGATGAATGTGGAGCTCTAGCATGAAGCCTGCTGGTCTGTGGCAGTGTGGTGTCACACACCTGAGCATAAGGCTGATCTGCTAATCTGAGTGAAACTTGAAAATCTAATTGAAATTCCTGCATCTTCCTGAAAGTTGCTTGTGAAAATGTAACTTTTCATCAGCAAATAAAGAAGAGCTGATGCCCACTGGGTGTGTCATGCCAGGAGCCACATCTCTCTAAATGCATTCACAGTTGTGTCACAGTTGTCCCTTTGGGAAGGCTATCAAACCACCCAAAGGCAGAAGAGGTCCATGCAGAGAATGGACCAGATCTCCTTATGGCACAGGTGGTAGAGTGGAGAGGTACAGGCAATAGTTTTCTTGTCTGAAATATTAGTACTTGGAAGATTTTCCCTCCCCACATTGTGCAACCATTTTCCCCTCATAATCATACATTTTGCATCTGAATATTCAAGACATTTTATTTCAGTAACTTAAGATATCTCAGATACTTAATTTAGTTAAAATTAATGAAACTAGGGAAAGAAGGCATTTTGATCTCAAAAGAGAGCTTTTCATTAAATGTTGTTGAAAGGGATAGTTCTGAACTATGAAAAATATGCCTGTGTTTTTAAAACAGGCCACAGAAGCCAGCTCGTGTTCTGAGAATGTTTCTCCTTTGATAAACAAGCATATTATGACAAAAGTTTCTGTAATATTTACAACCTGGTCAAGCTCAGAGCAATCACACTGATAGATCAAGCAAAAGAAACTGGATTTTATATAGTGGATAAGGACAGGAGGAATTGGACTCTTAAAAATTAGACTGGAGCTAAAGGTTGAACTGAAAACTATGCTATTGTGTGAATCTGGGTGCAAAATCTCACAGATTTAGGAGTATAATGTATTCTCAAGGTTAATCATGCTTAATTATATGCAAATAGCTGTTCCCCTCTACGATGTGTTTTGCTGCTCAGATCCTCAAGGGACAAATTGCTGTTGATGTGCACCTCAGCTCTACAGGATTTAGGCTCGGGGCCTGTCTGAGCAGGGATGAGGTGATGGAGCAGGCACCATCTGGGTGGTTGCCAAAGTGAAATGCAAAGTGTACTGTGCTGTCCTTGTAGTCACTGCTCCTAAAACCAAAATCACATGTTGGGGCAAGCAGGGAGGAGGATGTGACTGCTTCTCTGCTCATCCTCAACACAATGAGACCAGTATAACCCCCAAGGACCGGCAGCACCTCGCCATGTTAGATGTACACAGAGAAAACCACTGGGTTTTGCTGGTTTTCTTTGTCATCTGGGAATATTGCTAAGCTGGCAAAGAGTGATTAAAACTGAAGGTGGAGAAGGAGGGGAGCCTCAATCCATCCTGCTCCTACTAGTTGGATACCAGTGCCAGCAATAGATACCCAGAGCTAGGAGCAGGATCCCAGGTCAGCAGGAGAGCACCTGAAGTGTGGCACAAAGGAATTCTGTTCACTTTGGCCAGTAACTCACTGTCACTGGGTGCCTGATTTAAATGCCTCTGTGCAAATGCACATAGGATGGGGAACAAATGAGGAGTTGTGCACATGCCTGCATCATGCTATGATCTGTTAGCATCACAGAGATTTGGTGGGACAGCACTTACCACTGGCACAGGGTACCCAGAGAAGCTGTGGCTGCCCCTGGATCCCTGGTGGGGTTGAAGGCCAGGCTGGATGGGGCTTGGGGCAACCTGGTCTGGCAGAGGGTGACCCTGCCCTGGTCAGGGGGGTTTTGAACTGCATGATCTTTAACGTCCCTTCCCACCCAAACCATTCTGTGATTTGTACTGAAGCTGACTGTGGAATCAGGTCAGTGCTGGGGCAGGACAACATCTGGAGAATGCAGCAAAATGTTTTCTCCTCTTACTCAAAAGTTCGTGCTTCAGCTACAATTTCTCTTCTCAGTAGCATCCCACTGGTTACTGGGAGGTCAGACTTGCTGCGTGTCTAGGGTCAGACTGGGCACGGGCCCAGGCAGGTGCTCAGTTCTAGGGAGAGTTTTCCCTTTCTGGGACAGATTTAGGCTTCTGTTTAATAAGCATAATTACAGCTGCAATTTTTGTGCGTTGATGGAGCTTTCAGATGGGTACTTGTGTTTTCTGGAGGCAAAGAGAAACTCAATGGATGGTAGTATCAAAATCTAATAGAGAACAGTCCCTCTGGGTCCGGGACCACCTGATTCCTGGGTTCCTGCTTCCTGGGATTCCTGGGTTTCCTGCTCACTTTAAAAAAAAAAAAGGTGTTGCCTTTGTTGTGATATAATGACTTGAGACACATCCATACAACTGAGACAGGAAGACAAGAGGATTACAGTAATTCCTCTGGCTCATGTAGGAAGATGTAATTTCTGCTTTGGTTAGTTCACTGTTATCTAGACTCTTCAGCAGGGAAGCCTGGAGAAGAGAAGGCTCTGGGGGGACCTTATAGCAGCCTTCTGACACCGGAAAGGTGCCTGTAAGAAAGCTGGGGAAGAACTGTTCATGGAGGCATGTAGCAATAGGATGAGGGGTAATGGTTTTAAACTAGAAAAAGGGAGATTTAGGTTGGATGTTAGGAAAAAGTTCTTCAATATGAGGGTGGAGGATCACTGGACCAGGTTGTCCAGAGAGGTAGTGGATGCCCCATCCCTGGTGATATTCAAAGTCAGGCTTGATGGGCCTCTGAGCAACCTGTATTAGTGAAGGTGTCCCTGCTTACTGCATAGGGGGGTTGGACTAGATGGCCTCTAAAGGTCCTTTCCAACCTAACACATTCTATGATTCTATGAATTGCATTCCTGCTTCAGGTCATTGGAACAAACCATGATCTATCTGAGATCCATGTTGTGAAATGATAAAGACCATCCAGCTGTGATAGTCAGGGAAATCCAAGGAGATATTTGTTGCAATGTCACCCTGAGCTTACAAGTTTTTTTCCATCCCTTACCTGAATCCAAGGCAAAGGCAGCTCCACTGGGCACAAGCAGAGCTTGACCCAAGCCATAGTGGCTTTTGCAGTGTCCTGCAGGCACACTCAAAATCTGCTCTGCTGTTTTGTGCTGTTTTAAAATGAGTTTTAGGCACCCCAGAAATTACCTGTGTTGTTGCCCAGTAAAGTTGGTCTGGGAAACTGTTTTCTAGTTTTCTTTGTTCAGGGTAGTTGGCTCTTGGTCATGGGAGATCTTGGAAAGGGGGCAGAATGCATCAGGAACATGGCATCTTCTCGAGGAGGTAGTTGGAGAGGAGTGAAACCACCAGGAGATGCAGTAGCTGACATTTCCAGTTTCTCTTGTAGTACGTTCTAAGGTGGAGATAAAGCCCTGGCTCTTAAACCCATCGACAAAGTGATTGAGTGCCTGCATGGCAAAGAGCTTCTGGCTGCAGGCATTAATGGAGAGAGGAGTCTGACCCATGCTTCATGGCATCTTCTGGATAATAAAATGTTATCCTCCCCCAGTGTTATTCTCCCCAAATGCTGTCTGCTCAGTTTAATTCCAGTTTGATTGCACTCACACCAAACTGGTGAGCACCCATCCAAAACCAGACCTCACAGCCACATCCCTCCATTCCGAACAGGACCTGCAGAGTATTCACAGAAACACAGTCACCACTGAAAGAGACACAGGGACCTATTGAAAGAAGCTCTCTTCATATGGCTGAAGCTTCCATGATTACTGAGATGGAAAGTTAGTTAATTCCATAATTATAGTGAAAGTGACCTGATGCATCAGCTCCATCCCCAGCCCTGGCACAGCCCTACTGAAGCACTGCAAGGTGCCAGGAGAGGAATCAAGATAACAAGGCAGGACATGGGTGGGTGCCTTGGGGTCTGCAGGACAGTAGTTCCCTTTCTCACTGCAGCAGGAATTGTGAATATGAGGGTCTAGGTAGCTCAGCCAGCAACCAGAGCCACGGACCAGCCATCAAGAAGAGTTTTAGCCTGAACCTTGATGAAAACCTAAAACCTGCCAGGTCCACATCTTGAAGTAACACAGATCTCCACCCAGAATACATGAAGGTAGCTTAGGAAGCATATTTTCTTTTTAACCATAACTGTTGCTTAGCCATAAGGACACATGCATTTCATGTGCTTGCATCCAGCAGCAACCAGGATGTTGCTGACAGGGCTTGCCTGGAGCAGGGATCTTTGGAAAACCAGGATCCTTTCACCCTCTGTTATTTCAATAACACTTCCTCTGGTTTTGGGCAATACAGAAAACTGATGGACATTGTTAGGCTGTGTTGCTGACCAAGTCTTTTTCTGGCCCATTTGAATTAGGATGAGCCCACAATGACCAGCCCATTCGCTGGACATTTGCCCCCCCTTGCCCTGTGCTTGCCACAGGCTCTGCCTAGCCTCTTGGTCTTGAGGAGCCAGCCTTCCTTCATCTAGCTATCTTACTGCTGATGTCAATATGAATAAACCATATTCTTTTTAAGCTACCTACAACTTTTGACAGCTGCAGTGATGTAAACAAAGCAGCTAACGCAGATGCTAATATTAATTTGCATAACCCAGTTGTGCTTCATTAATAGTATCTGGGTTACCAGCTGGGCAAGACAAGAACAGAAAATATTTAGCCTGTCTCAGTCTGTTGCACCACAGAAGCAAGCATTTGAAGATACTGATTTTTAGTGCTAAATCTCAGGGGTGTCCTCCATTAGGTCACATGAATCCATGGTTAGTGCTGGTTAGCAGTTAGGCCATGGTGGTCATGCACCCATGATACCAGCACCTCTTGCTGTGCTGCAGATGTGCTGCAACATCAAGTCTTGGCCTGTCTGGAACTGGGCATTGTACAGACAGACTGCTACAGCAGACAGAGAAGAGCTGTTTGCAGGATTGAGCCCTGTGAGCTGTTTTGTGGTTTTTAAAGCAATATTTATTATATTAGTTATCAATATTAAGATTTCAAGATAATGACCCATATAGCCCTTTCTGGCTGCAGCTTGGACTTTTGCTCATCCCTTTGGTTTCTGCCCAGGAGCTTCACTGACATTTGGCTTTTTCTGGAACAATTTGAAGACTCTCAGGTGTGAATAGTATGAAAAAGTGTTAGGGGAGAAAAATTAATGTTGTCATGCAACTGTATGCTGCTAAAGCACAATGGGTAGGCCATCCAAATCTGCCTTGACACCCATGGCACAGTCTGACACAGCTCTCAGGTCCATGAGGGTGCTTTGAAGGTTCATGGGGATGTTCAGCAAAAATGATCTGTAGAAGTACAGGGGCTGCTGTATCCCAGCTGGGTTTTGCTATCTGTAGGTGTAATATTGCTTCTTTAAAGACTTGCAGAGCCCTCCCAGAAAGGCCAGATTCAGGACCTGGCTGACCATTTTTATTTATCCTTGCTGCTGTGCAATCAAAATACAGAAGTTCAGGAGCAACCAGTTGTTAGCATCAGCACGGGTATTTGGTTATTGCCATGTATACATGGTTGTGGATTTGGGCTCTCAGTCGTAAAGAATTAGTAGGACAACTCTTCCTGCAAAGAACTTGACTCGAATTTACTGAGAACAAACTGAATGAAGACAGGGAAGCAGCCTTCAAGGTGTGCATGGTACAGGTGTGCTGTTTGTGTTTTCTGTGAGAACAGGACCGTGCAGCTGCAGAGAGGCAGAGCTGTGCTGCTCACAGCAGGCTTGGAGGGTTATTAAGCTTCTACTGCAAAAAGTTCATTTCACTGTTCGGTGGAGGACAGTTTAGGATAAGCGTAATAGGATTACTGCTGCTATATACAGCTGTGTAAGCCAGGAAGTCCTCATAATGGGCCTTTACCCAGTAGGAAAATCTTTTCAGAGGAGGCTTTTTTTAACTGCACAGTTACGCACGCGATGAGTATTTGGGGAAAGGTATCCTTCCTTATGCAGGTTCTCTAGAACCAGCCCAGGTACCCGCTTTGGAACAGCACACATTCTGCTGTGCCAGGCTCATGGAGCTTTGCCACTAATGGTGTGAATCATGCACTTGCTATCCTGTGGAACAGTCTTTCCTTGCAAGCACTTCTCCTGGGACTAATCCTGGCACTAAAGTCCAGGTGCTTCCAGCCAGGTCATCGCTGGTGAACCTCGCCTGCCCATGCTCACATGGCGCAGCTGAGCACAGCTCCCTGGTGGCTGCAGGAGATGGATGTCTGCCTTCCTGGGTGAATTACGAGATTCAGCAAGTCACAAGGCAAGAGCAGGCTTGTTTTTGTGTGTGAGTGGCTAATTCATCAGCATGTATTATTAGAAGCAGCAACAAGACTCCTGGGCTACTGCTTGCGAGAGCCAGAGCCCTGCTGGTCCTTTGGGACTGGAGCCAGTCTGAGTCTGATGCTTTGTCACTGATGGGGAACAGCCACAAACTCTAGTAGTTATCTTTCTGTGGCGCTTGAAGAAGCAATCAGCACTGAAAACAAGATGGACTTTTAAATGCACCCAACCCTGACAACACCCATCCCTGACAGCACCCATCCCTGACCTATCACTCAAGCCATCCCAATTGCTGTTAGAAGAAGAACACAGCTGGGAAACCCACCTCCTCAGCTGCAGGGTCAGGGGCTCAGCAATCCTGGTAGCCAGTCAAGCTGTGGCACACATGCTCAGCAGGCTCTGCACTCCAGGAGCCTCTACAGCCCCATGTCACGGTCCATCCTTCCATCCTGCTCAGATGCTGCTGTGCCCATGGAGCTGATGCACGTGGAAAGGGCT
This sequence comes from Porphyrio hochstetteri, assembly GCA_020800305.1. NCBI lineage: Eukaryota > Metazoa > Chordata > Aves > Gruiformes > Rallidae > Porphyrio > Porphyrio hochstetteri. The sequence goes on along the minus strand of CM036921.1, from coordinate 8,334,103 downwards.
TTTCCCCTGCACAGAAACACCCGGGCAGCACCAAAACTGAAGGAGATGTGCCAGCAGGCACCCTTAGCTCTAAGCAAGAAACCCCTTCCCACTGGCTCTAGTCACTACAGAGTTTTAATACTGTATTTTTAATGGATTTCTTTAATGCAGGTGTGATCAGTGCTTCCAGTGATTTTTTTTTTAGAGAAGCTGTGGTGGGTTGGTAGAATGGTGGGTTGGTCCAGGATGCCTTGATTACCAGGGACATCAGCTGGCTGGGTGACATGTGGTGCAGTGTGGCAGGGAGCAAGGCTCCAGGGTGGCAGCAGGGCTGGCAAAGGGCAGCTGAGAGCAGTGCAGGAACACAGCCTGGCCCCAGCCACAGGCCAGGCACAAGTCATGAGTACTAACCTGAGAGGCACAGTGTTTAACATATGGAGAAATGCTGTCTGGTTTAGGTGCAGCAGGTATTTCTTGGGCTCCCTTGACTCTGGAATCACAGATTCACAGGCTGTTAGGGGTTGGAAAGGACCTTGAAAGATCATCCAGTCCAACCTCCCTGACCAAGCAGGATCACCTAGATTAGGTCACACAAGAACAGGGTGGGTTTTGAATGTCTCCAGAGAAAGAGACTCCATAACCTCTCTGAGCAGCCTGTCCCAGTGCTCTGTCACCCTCACAGTGAAAAAGATTTTCCTTGTGTTCACGTGGAACCTCCTATGCTCCAACTTGCACCCATTGAGAGCAGCGTCCCTCTGTGATGCTTTCACCTCACCCTGAGAAGCAGAGGTCAGCTGAGAGCAAATAATCCTGCTGGAGTTGTTCCCAGCAGGGCTGATTCAGGCTGGTTCCCTTATCTTTGCCTTTTCTGCACAGCAGCAGGTAATTCATAGATAAAACAGTCAGTGCTTATACATACACAGAGAGACGCTCAGGAGCTATTCTTAATCTCTCTAAATCCCTTAATATACCTTATGTACACAGTTTGGAACTTGTAGATTTAGCATGATAGATTGATTTTGCACACTATCTCAGTGGAAAATGACATTAATAACTTTTTTTGCCCTGGCCAAGCTACTGCAGGGTAAATCTGTCCATGTCAGACCAAGTTCTCTGATTGTGTCTGGTATTGTTGCCTGGATTATAAAAAGCCTGAGTTGTGGTACAGCCATTGTCGAGTTTGGCCAAATAACTGGAGCTTGAGCATATGTTATAACCAATCAGGTGGGATAATTGTATTTATTTTTCACAACTCCCCCAAAAATGGAGAAAATGGATGAGAATTGAGTGGGTCATGCTGATTGACAGGGTAAGATGCTATGGCAGTTTGAAACAGATGACTCAGGCTTTTTTGCTTCGTGGTTTTCTGCTTGCACCACCAAGAATTTCAAAGAGGTTTCTTCAATAAGAACAGGCATGCAAAAATACAGAACTTCCTTGTTAGCCAGCCCATAGGGAAGCTGGGCACAAGTGCTCATGTCCCTGAGCTGTCCCCTCCTTTCCAACACTCCTGCTGTCACCTTGAGCGGCTGGTGTTTCTAAGTGTGTACAGTGTTTGCACGTCAAGTGCACCATATGCTTGGCAGCCCCAGGAGCTGTGTCATTTGGTTAACTTGCCAAGTGGCACCTGGCCTGGCTCGGGAAGCAGATGTCTCATCCCAGCCTCAGGACTGGTGTGGAACCACCATGCCCGTAGGCATCACTGAGCACCTGCTTCTTCATGCTACCTGAACTCAACCATGGGGTGAACCAGGAGCTTGTCTGCACACAGATGTTACCCCGTGGCAGCCAGAAGTGTGAATGAGGGGACACTTTCTGCTTGTATGGACAGCACTGAGGGGGAGTGGGCTGAGTTTGTTTTGGGAGCTACCTGACAAGTACTGGGCAGCATGAGCAATACAGACTGGATCCTGTGCACCAAACCTGCTGCTTCAGTGACAGCACCTGCACTCTCCTGCTAACAAATTGGCTCAGGTCTCCTTGCAGGGACAGCAATGCTGGCATATCCGACAGAGCCCAGGGAAATGTCTTGCATGAGTGCTCATGAAACAGCCTCAAACCACAGTTCAGAGGCTGGGTGTGCTTGGGGTACAAGTGTTTGGCATCTCCAGATGTGATGCTGTGACTGTGCTACCAAGCATTGAGCCATTTATACTTCTTGCCTTTGCCTTCAGAGGGAAAAATGTTTCCACTGGGTAAATCAGGCTGTGGCCAACCCAGGCAATTGTTTTGTCAATATTTTTATGTCCTTTTCAGTATACATGTCAGCTCTGCCATGTCCTGTCTGTTAGAAAATGCCTGGGTTTACACATTACCTCATTAGTCTTACTGTCTATCCGGAATTTTTTCCATCCTACAGGCTCCTCACTCTTTACATCACTGTGATTAAATCATTTGCTTAGGCCATTAGCAACAAGGCTTAGTGTTTTTATACTCATAGCTCTGTAGGAGATGATGTGGGAGAGGGCTGAGGAGGGGGAATATGTTGACTTTTAAGTTGCAAGCTGGGAATGTCAGAACAGAGACACACAAGGAATGTATATTTTATGGTGCCGCTGTTTCAAAGCAACACAGCAGAGCTGTGGCTTTGTGTCAAGAAACACTGTGCAGAGCAGTTTCTGTGTTTATTTTTTGGAGCAGCCTGAACTAGGAAAAGAAAAAGCCCAGAAACCTCCACCAGCAAGTAGATGCTTTTGTCAATTCTGAAGCCACTTCCTTTGAAGACATGGTTCAGGGCTTGCAGCCTGTGCTGGCAGCAGTCTCAAGAAGGGCTTGCACAAGACACGCAGGGGTTAACTGGGGGCCTTAAAGCACAGGTTTTCTGAGGCTTGATTGTCCTGCTGCCATATCACCCACTAGAGCAGCCATAATTAAGGTTCTATCAACTTCCAGCAGCTGCCTTTACGTACTGTGATTTTTGTGGAGGTATAATTTAACCCAAAGTTCTTGCTTGGCAGCACATGATTTTACAGGGTTTCTTAGAAATATGTTTAAACCATTTCAAATTACAGTCTGTCCCCCCTCCCCTCCCCAATGCTTTCTTAGACTAGGGTCACCCTTTTAAATACAGGCATCAAAACTTGGCTGGTATATTATCTGGGTACCTGTTGGATGTGTGGTTTTCAGGGGGCAATTAAGGAGCTCTTGGTGGCAAGAGCCTGCAGCAGCACCAATCTTTACTATAACAGCAGGTAACTAATAAACTCTTAAAGGAAAGCGATTGGGAGGGATGAGATCTGCCTAGCTCCCTGGCAGGATATTACCAGGTGGTCTTAAGAACAGCTTGTTGAAGCCAGGTTGGTTCATAGGCTGTGCTCGTGATAGTCACATCTGCTGTGGGGATCTATTTTCCACTGAGCACATATGTGCACACAGAGCAGCAGTGCCCTGTGAGTGTGGAGGCAGGGGAAAGGCTCACTGCCACTGTGCACATGCACAGAGTGACCCTTATGGAGGATTTTAACTTTGGATGTATAAAAAGGGTTGGGTTTTTTTTTCCAGAAACTCCAGGTCTCGTGCTGCAGACCCTCAAGAAAGCAAGGATGGGGTAGACCAGGGTCAGCTGGGGTGTGCACCTAAGCACCCATTTGTGTGCATCCTTTTCCCCTGGCAACAGCATCACAACCAGGATTTGGCCACAGGACTGGAGCTCAGCTCAAGTGCTTAATGTGGGGACACACTCTTAAAGTCCATAAAAGCCCAGTGCTGTGGGAGGGAAATCCCTGTGACACTGCACCTGACTAGCAGGAGAAAAGGACCCGTGCATTGAGCCACTGTGCCACCTGGAGTCCATCCACTCAGTGCTCAGACTGCCTCTGCCAAAAAAAGAACACTAATAGACTTATTTTCTTCAGAATAATAAAACAGGGAAACAGCAACAAAGCCAAGAACATTGAGACAGTGACAGCAAGAGTCTGGCTTAAATTCCCCAAAATAACATCAGCTAGAGCCTGATTTCAATGCAGCAGACACCACATTGCAAATGCAAAGAGTTGGTGATTGTTATTTTTTTCTTCAATAGAATTTTCTTATAACAACAATACTTGACATTTCTCTTTGAGTTCCTCCCAAATCTCCATTTCTTCCACGTTTTCTGTCATCTTTACATAGAGGGAGATTGGCTGTAATTGATTTCTGCAAACAGCACCATTGGAGGGGATACAATGTTCAACCTGTATTCTTTTTTCAGCATCCAAACTTGTAGGGAGAAGCCTTGGAAGAGAGGGGTGAGGCCTTCAAAAGGCACCCCAGACCCCTCCTGACAGGCTGCCGTGCACAGAGCAAAACCATCCTGGGGTGGCTGCTCATGGCAGCCGTCAGGAGACGTGGCCTTTGCTGTCACAGTGACAGAGTGACCTTGCAGCAATGCTCTGCTGCTGTTTGTATTGATCATATTTTAGTAATTTTCAATAGTTGTTTTATTTGAAAGGTAAACTGTCAGCATTTCAGTGCTCCCCCATGGAGCAATGAAATAATCCAGGAGCTTGGATTTGCTGGCTAATTTCCTTCCTTTGTATCTTCATTATCTCTGCTTTTGGCAACTGGGGTTTTCGTTACCTTAGTGGTTTAACTGGATATTGGAGCAAAATCTAGATGGGTAAAAGGGGCTGAATTTGGTTAAGACATCCTTAAATAGGAGCTATCCCTTCCCTTCCCTTCCTGCCCCTCTGACAGTATGTGTGATTTTTAAATTAGGTTTCCAATAGCGTCATCTCTTGTCTGCAGTTTTAATACAGCCTGAGTAACTCTTCACATTTCCAAGAGCAGGGTTTCAGCCAGAATGCCCCCTTTTTGTCTGGTTTTTCATCCAACTTGTCCAAAGCCTAAATTTAAATGTGAAATTTTCAAGTCTCCCAGGGCAGCAGGACATGGCTGAGCAAGCAGCAGCTGCCCTGCCACCTGAATGTGAGTCAGCAGTGTGCCCAGGTGGCCAAGAAGCCAATGGCATCCTGGCTTGTATCAAAAACAGTGTCACCAGTAGGTCTGGGGAGGTGATTATGCCCCTGTACTCGGCATTGGTGAGTCTGCACCTCGAGTACTGTGTCCAGTTCTGGGCTCCTCACCACAAGAAGGACATGGAGGTCCTGGAGCGAGTCCAGAGAAGGGCAACCAGGCTGGGGAAGGGGCTGGAGGGCAAATCCTATTAGGAGCGGCTGAGGGAGCTGGGGGTGTTTAGTCTGGAGAAGAGGAGGTTGAGGGGAGACCTTATCACCACCTACAACTACCTGAAGGGAGGTTATAGAGAGATAGGTGATGGTCTCTTCAGCCAGGTGACAGGAGATAGGACAAGGGGGAATGGCATGAAGCTGTGCCAGGGCAGGGTCAGATTAGATGTTAGGGAAAAAATTTTTACTGAAATAGTTGTCAGGGCCTGGAACAGGCTGCCCAGGGAGGGGGTTGAGTCACCATCCCTGGATGTGTTCAAAAAAAGGGTAGATGAAGTACTTAGGGATATGGTTTAGTTTAGGACGGGAACGGTTGGACTTGATGATCTTAAAGGTCTTTTCCAAACATGTAATTCTGTGATTCTGCCAGGGTTGGAAGTGTAGGACTCAGGGTTGGCATCCTTTTTGATAAGAGAAAGACTTCACCACTCCCCACCCCCACATTCCACTCTCCCCCTGTATTTTGGCAAATAGCAGAGAAACAAAACCCCTCTGTGAAACAGTGTCCTACTGAAGTGAGGGATTTCTGCTGCTGACCTGCGCTGGGACAGGAACAGGATCCTGTAACTGTGTCCCTCTTCCAGACTGCGTGTCTGTACACAGAGATAAATAGGTGAGAAATGAGGAGTCACCGTGTGAACACTGCAGAACGCACAGAAGCTGCCTGTGTTACAGAAGGGTGTGAAACAAAGCTACTTTCCCCTTATTTTTCAGTTTCTCTTATATTTAAATTTTTATTATTTTTATCAAGACTTCTCCTTTGACTTCTTTAACTCTGAACTGTTATTATCTTTTCCCTTAAATTGAATGTTCAGTAAGTGAAGAGTTTCAAAAGCTTCACAGCTTCATAAATGAGAATGATTCTAAAGAAGTCAGCCCTTGCTCAAAACACCAGCTTACACCAGTTATCCTTGGCTGTGTCCCACAGATGAACATCCTCTCTCCTTGCTTTAGTTCCTGCTCAACTTCTTCCCTCAGTTGGCACCTTTAATCTCTGGTCAACTGGAGAGGCTGATGTTAAACAGTTCAGCTGTCCCCAGAGCATGTATCTCACCTAAAACTTCAACAGGGCTACAGATAGAATCAGCACAAGCCTGGCTTGGTCTGTGGCGCCTGTCAAAAGCTTCTAGCTGGGAGCCTGTGATGGCACATTCACAGTGGCCCAGGATGAGACTGTCCAGCACAGAGCATTATTTTATTCCTTCTGCAAAGGTACAGAGCCTTAGAGGAAATAAACCACCAACAGCCCCAAGCCACACATCTTCAGTCAAGCTTAGCTGCATTAGTAGCAGCTCCATGTCCAGTTTGTTCACCCCAGAATTAAGGAGAGCCCATGCCCGGCTCCCTGCCTGCCCTGGGAAAGTGTCTGCTCTTTGCCCTGCTGATCTTCTGTTTTAAGCAGTCATTTTCTAAACAAGTCCACTGATTACTAAATAATTTGATAAAGATGTTTCTGCCCTGAAGATAGTAGAAATCTCATGTCAAACATTTGAATCTCATGAGACCTTGCTAGCACAACTCTGCAGAGAACGAGCTAATTACCTGGAATATTGCAGGGAGCAATATATAAGGTATTAAATCAAGAAAGTGGCATTTTTACCACAGCATCTTCTTCTCTGTGGTTACCAAGCTGGACAGGGTGAAGTTGAATTTCAAGGTACACAAGCTCAGGATTTACCCCTTATGAATTTTTTCCCTTGTGCTTTCAATGCCCACTCCCTGAAAGTCACAGTTTGAGAATTTCCAATCCATGTAGAAACCCCTCAGGAAAAGGCTGTAGTTTTCATGCAGATCATACAGCTGCATCTTGCAGCCCATGAAGCCACATGAATTCAGCCACAGCAACAGGTGGGACCCAAGCACAACTGCTGTTGGTTTACAGAACTGAAACAAGTTTTTGATATGTGCAGAGATGCCAGAACGCTGCCACAGCCTCCCAGTTCTGCAGTGACCAGAAACACCCCCAGGCACCAGGATTCTTTAAATCTGGCTGGGAGGTTTTTGTTCCAGCTTATTCCTACCTACCACTGAAATAATAAAATAATCTCTTGCCATTGGATTTTTTTTTTTTTAAAGTATGTGTCTGAAATGATCAAAGGGGCTTCTCCTGTGATGGGGTGAGCAAAGGAAGCTCTCAAGGTCAAGTCCAAAACGACCTAATGACTCTGGGACTCAGATCTGACCTCCAATAGCAGCAGTGAGCCAGGAGAAGATGAGCAGTTTGGGACACAGAAACTGAAGCTTTTGAAGCTAATAATACCCTCTGGCAGCAAGCAATCAAATGACTGAGAAATGAGAGGGGAAAAAAAAGGCCATTCAGCCAGGTTGCAGGAAGGGCAGTGCCATAAAGCAGAGCTAGCTCATAAATGAGAGGCACCCTTTTCCCTTCCTCTCCCTTTCCCACAGGAGAGGGACCATGGGAACAGACACCTTTTTTGCCCTCTGAAGGGTATGCAGGAGGGAACAGATTGACCCTATCTGGGGCAGGTTAATTGGGGGACACATCTCCAGTATCACCACCCTAAGGATGCTCTTCTCCCTCGAGGAAATAAAGGAAAACAGTAAGTCACCATTACCACCTCTGATGAGCCTTGGCTGTTCAGAACTGCCTTGGGAACTGGCAGCTCGTTTCATGTAAAGCACAGAGTGCCCTCAGCTGCTGGAGGCTCTCACCCACATCTGTCTGTGCCAGACTGCAGCCATGGAAAGGTTATTCCTAGATCCCTTGGTAATTCCTATAAATTTCTTTCCTGTGCATTTGGGTTTTTTCCTTTTTCCCCTTAGTATTTTGCCTTCTTTAAATGACTCCCAGTTTAGGCTGGATTTGTTTATCCCATTCTGCAGTGGGTTCCTCCCTGTGTCAGGCTTCCTCTGTGTCTTGTTTCCAGATGTGCTGAGCAGCTTCTCTCCAGCTCAGGTCCAGCAGCTTGCATCAGGCAGCAGATGATTGTCACACGTGTTATCAGTGAGCGATGCTGGATATTGCTGGATATTTTAATACCTAGAGAGGAGCTGGAATATCTTGGAAATCTTGTTCTGTTGGGGATTTTTTGGCAATTTGTGCTGCAATCACAACGAGGACAAATGGCAGCACAGGAACAGGTGCCCATTTCTGCAGAGCACCAGGAGCCTGCAGGATCATCTCTTTCAGTTCAGCAATCAGCATTTTGCAGTAGCATGAGCAATTGGTGTGCTCTGTTCAGGATCCAGTCAATATCCAGGCTTCCCCACGAGCAAGCAAGTGTCCATAGAAAGGGTTAAGCGCTGCCCTGGGGAAGGTGGGTCCTACCAGTTTGTCTTGATGGAAGAGCAGAGAGCTGAAGCATCTGCCAGAGCTTGTTAGGGATAATGCAACCTGATCAGAGACAGAGCTTTATCCAGCAGCTAAAGGAACCCGAAGGGTGGCTTTTGTCTGACCTTGCACTGGATTGCACAGTCTCTCCCCAGGGCACAGCCTCTGCAGGCCTGCTGCTCTCTCTGAAGAGAGTTACTGCAGCTGGAAGGGACAGACGCCTCTACTGCAGGCACCGGCTGTGGCACTCAGGTATTAGATGTGTCACATACAGCCTGTGTGTGTGTTCAGGGGAACAGGCTATTTTCTGCTAGCCAAGCAGAGCCTTAATTGAAGCATCCAAACCATGTTAGAGCTGCTTCCCTGCAGTGACTCAGGAACCACAGCAGGATGAGTCAAGCAGAGCCATGCTCCGAGAGGAAAACAGTGGGCCCAGATGAGGACTGTTCAGCTGAACTGCAATTAGAATTTCAGAACAGAAACACGAAAATGAAGTGACCTGACCACAGTGCATGTGGAGTATGTGTTTGGCAAACCCCAAAGCTGTCACCCTCACAGTCTGCTCAATGTGCGAGGTAAAGCGACCACAGGCCTGCAGAAAATCCTGTTTCCCAGGCCATCAAAACCACGTTTCCCTGGAATGGCAAGTTCTTCTTTAGCAGAAAGAACCTCAGGCTCTTTAATGTGCTTCTCCCCCCATGCACCATGTTAGCCTGTGTTTGTTTAGCAAACGGTTACTAGGAGGCTTCAGTAGGATAAAAAAGGAAGTGATATTGGGTAGTATTATTCATGGATGGAGGTAGGGAGGAGAAAAACAGTGCTCATGGAGCTAACAAGGTTATGTAAGGTTAAACTTCGCTATTCCAAAATCTGCTACTATGATAATGAGACAGTCAAATCAGCTCAAATTAAGAGCTCAGGAAGGCTCAGCCTTTCAAAGAAGTACATTCATGACAAGATTAATTTCTGCCAGACGGTATATAGTGTGGTATCATCCTATATTAACATAGAAACCCCAAATGAAAAAAAAAAAAGGCAAACAGAAATGCTCTAAAACCTGTGAAATGCATTTTTTCCTTTCATCTTCAGTGTTGGCTTTGACTATCCTGCACATGGATTAAAATACAACATTATCACATGGCACTGTTAGGCTGCCATTTACAGGAAACCTTGCCACCTTCCCTCTCTTAAACATTTACCAAAAGGCAGCACACCTGGATTTTTCAGACAGTTTCAGGTGACTTTTATTAAAGAGAAAAAAATAGCAAAACCACCCTTAAAAAACTCATACAACCAGAACACCCCAAGAAACGGTATAAAACCCAGCCCTGCTCCTTATTCCTTATCTAAACGGACAGAGTGGTTTGTGGGTTCCCCCTGTCCTTTGCCTTCCTGCCCCATTCCTATTTAGCTTTGGTTTTCTGTGCTCCCCTGAGCATTGCAGCAGGCATGGTAAAGACAAGGGAAGGTCTTGTTTTAAGTGTATTTCTCAGGTAACATGGTTGTATAAACGAGTTTCTGCTCTGCTGCTTATGGCCACCCTGTGAGGGTGATAGGGTGATCTCAGAGGTCTGTGCTGAGGTGGGGATGAGAGAAAGAAGGGCTACACTCTTTGCTGTGTATCTCGTTGCTGGCCTGCCTGTGCAGTGTCTGTTAGGAGCATGCTGGGATGCATTAACATAGGAGAGGCTATCATAAGAGATTTTAAAGCTACCAGAAAGCCAAGGGCTATCTGGAGTAGGTATTTATTTCTTGCAGTTTGGAAAGATTTATTGTTGTGTCGATGTCCAGAGTTCAGTCAGCATGGGAATGAGAGGGCCCAGCTTGCCAGCTGGCACTTCAAAGGGTTTGAGCTTTTTTTGAACTCAGGAGTTTTTAAAAAACCTTCCAAAACAACAGGAAAAAAAAACCCCAAAGAAACAAGCATGCATCTTCTTGCTTCAGTTTCATCCTCTATATTTATAGCTAGAAGGCATCAAAATAGGTTGAGCTGAGATCAAACTCTCTTGTTGAAATGCTGATACATCGCTGCCTCTCCTGTTGTGTTCTAACTGATTCTGTATCTACTCTGACTACTTAGGGCTCACTAAGGCTTAATACTACTATGTATAAGTAATTACCAAGGATTAGCTTTTAACTGCTTTTGTATATAGTTTGTGTACAGTTGTTGCTATTTATTAAATATGTTATATCTAATCCAGTGTTTAATGCTTACAAAAGGAGGAACCATCTGTGCTTGAGATGAAAACACTTACATCACTTTGTGCCAGTGCTCCATACTCTGCTGTAGTGAAGAGAAAACCCTTGGGAACCCAGACTTGGGAAGGGAGGACCTATGTGTGGATGTGTCCCTGTATCAAAGCCTTTCTGTCTGATACAAGGTCTGACTTGTGCATGTGGTGTAGGCATGATGGAGAGCAGAGAAGCTGACAGGAAAACAACAGATTTTACCAGAATAAAGGACTAAGAACTAGGAAGGCACTGAGAGCTTCCAGAGATTCTGCAGAGAGGTTTCCCACCACCCATGGGCTTTGGATATTTCTTTTGCAAAAAGAGGAAGGGTACTAATATTCAATTTCTTTGCAAGGAATAAACACTTAACAGCTGTAATCCCTTGTATGAGCCCAAGGCTTTGTTATGACTGAAAAATATGCCACCAAAGCTCTTCTTACACCAGGCTGTAAGCAAACTCTGGGGCTGTGCAGCCCAGGCAAAGGCTGTACTTGTAGTGCAGAAGCATTTGTCTCCCTAAAGGAGTTAATTTTCCCCAGCTTGTGGCACAGAAAAGTGCCTCAGCATAAATGTTGTGCCCTTGTTTCAAGTGGAAATGGGAAAAAAAGCCAACCCAACAACCAAACCCCTTTGAAACCCACTGGAGAAGCCTCTCAGGACCTGCAGAAGGAGCCTAGGTGCAGCCATCCCAATAAGCTTAAGTCAGCCCTTAGGAACAGCCTCCTAAAAAAAAAAAAAAAAAAGAGTTAAACAGGTCACCAATTTTGCAGACAAAACATCACATGAGGTCTGTTCTAATTTCCTCTGTATATGGCAACCCAGTATGGTATCAATGACTAGGTAAATCTGCAGGAAAAACTAATTATACCTTACAGTGAGAAAGCAGCAGTGGAACTAGTTTAGTCTTCAAAAAATGTCTATGCTATAATATGCAGGACTAACATGCCTCAGATTTGAAAAGAATTAATATCAATTATTGTCATGCATATTCATGAGAGCAAGACAGGTTTAGCAGTCAAGTTAATAGTTTTTGCTTAATTACATTTCGTTGATTTCATGCTATCTTGGCACATTCCTGATTGAATTTAACCACTAAAAAAAAACCCCAACCTCCCACAACTATTCCAGCAAACACCAACACTTTCAGGCAGCTTGTCCTGTAAATAGTGTGTGAGGCTGAGCAGACTGCTTGGGACAGTGGGAGTTGATCACGAGCATATTCTCTCCCTGGTGCAGGGTAAAATCATAAAAGCATCTTTTTATTCTATATAAATAACTTTTGTTTATTTCTAAACCATTGTCTACTCGAATAGAAGATAGAAAGAATGGGAGATGTATGGTTGGAGGGAGGGTTTTGCCTGAGTAGGTTGTTTGGAGCTTGACCATGATAACAGCTAATGACTTGCTGTGGTGCAGAGGGTTGAAGAGCAGGTGGAATGTTCTATGTGTTGTGGGTGAGGGCTTCACCATTAGGTTCTGTCTCTTTAGTGGCCTTTCAGGGGAAGACCAGGCTGTGCAGTGCCACACTGCCATTTCCTACTTCTGTGCTCCAAACCCAGTGTTTTACACATGTGAGCAAGGTGAAGATGCAGTGGGTCAGACAAGAGGGCTGGGAAGGGTGATGGTAGAAGCACTTGCAGAAAGAGAATCCAGGGTCAAGCTGGGGTGAGCAGATGCTGGAATGGCTGGAGCTTTTCTTGGGAGCACAATGACCTGACATGCAAGGTCTGAGCAGAGCAAGCTGCCATGGCTTGAGGGTGGCAACAAGGTTTGCCTGCAGAGACATGCAGGGAGGACATGCAAACAGTTTGGGTCTGCCAGGTGCTGTTGGAGCGGGATATCTTGCAGTAGTGCTGCTTGCTGGGACTGTGGCCTTCCTGGGCTGAAGGCAAGGCCAGAAAAAACACAGGGAACTTGAGCTTCCATGTCTCATATCTTCATTCTCTGTTTTGATTTTCCCCTTGCTAGCAGCAGCAGAAATAGGACAGATGCTCCCCCCTCATCCTTTTTTGATCACTGTCACTGCACTGATGTCTAAAGGTAGTATATGCCTTTGAAGTCTGCCTTTTCAGTATTTTCATTCATTTATGATTTTCCTCTCCAGCATACCAGCTGCATTTGGGCTTTGCTGAGACTGAAGGCTGCATCATTTATCACTGAATGGGGCTTGGTAGCTCTCTGACAGCTAAACATGTTCTTAACAGCATTAAGGAATTTACAGGCAGTGAAGCCTGAAGGCTACTTTTCTGCCCACTACACCTTAGTCAGCAGCAGTTGTAGCTGCAGCTTTCTAGGTGCCTGTAGGCAAATATTGACTTACAATCACCAGCAGTATTGTATCCCCTTTTAAACCAAACAGACTTACTCTCTCAACAGATAAAATTATTACTGCTGTAACTGAAATCAAAGAATTAACCATTATTCCATTTGGGCTATTCCAGGCAATGTCAAAGTTAAGATCTCTTATAATTTCCAAAGCAAAATGTGATTGGCTTTATCTTGGTTTTGTTTTTATGGATTTTAAACTACACAGTAATGGCTACTAAAGAGCACAGGAGTTTGCACTCTCACAGGGTGTGGACATGGTTGCTGGGGCCACTGCAGGGATGCAAATTTGCTGCTGTGTGCAGGGTCCTACACCTCCAGAGGGCAGATCTCACTGTGCAAACGGCGGGTCTCAAAGACCCCCTTGAGAAAGGGTGCAGAAGTGGCATATAAAGTTCCAGACCAGGAAAGTATGGGTTTATACTCCACAGAAACGAGTGAAACTTAAGAGTTTTAGAGATTCAAGGTCTGGTATTGCACTTTAGCATCCTTCCATATGAAAAAGCAGATTAAAGGTTATCTGCATTTCCCTTGTGACCTCATCCAAAAGTTTGGCCTCAACTTTCAGTCCTGATCCAAGAAGCTAGTGTTACCTTTCTTTATGACTTAGGTGTTTTTTAGCAAAAAACCACCTTGCAAGCCCAATGGTCTGAATCATGATATCAGAAGTGACCATGTTCTGCAAACTCTTCCCATTAATGAATAAATAGGCATTTTTCTAGTGAAGACAGGTTTCCTAAAACAAGTTCCTGTCAATTAATGCCATCGACATGTATAGCTGCCATGAGCAGGAGACGTTATTCCCGTGCAGAACAAAGTGAGGAGGAGATGAAGGAACTCTCCCATCTGTTTCTGCATTGTGCATATTGTGCATTGGGATATTGCTCAAAATACACTGTGCACTCTCTTTCTCAGAGCCTGGGGAGACAGAGACTGGCATAGGCATGATAGGATGGAGTTGGACAGTCTGATTCAAAGTGTATTGTTTGCTTGGGGAAGGGGGGGTCTGCAGGAAGAATTCCCTTTGTAAATGGAGCATATGAATGAAACCTGGTCCTGATGCCAGGTTTATTCAGCAGGCCGTGATGGAGTGAGAAAAGTGCATTAGGCAAAACCATTATTGAAATTCTTGATTACATAACAATTTCCTCATCGTATTTCCAAGAATATTGGCTCTATCTTCAAACAACCTCCTACTCTCTCCCACATACCACCCCTTCTTCTTGCTATATCAGCTTCATAACTGAGCATGAAGACAAAAAAAGTGTAGGGTGTGTTGCCGCGAGCAGATAGATCTCTGAGCCCTCTGTGGGATTTGGACAGCCAATTCTCATTAATTTTAATGACCTTGAAAGTCTCTGGTCTTATGCCTTGATCTTACTTAGGGTCTTTAGCAGTGCAAAGAACAGATAATCAAGCAATAAGTATCACCAGACCTAAATGTTGGGTTAGTCTCTGATGCCTGGAGCTTACCCAGCTCTGGGCTGTCTGTGGGGTGCCATGCACGACTTTGCTGCCCCCAAACTTCTGCTGCCACAAGCTCAAGAAATTTGCTGGCAGATTCAGACTAGCTTCTTTGCAGGAGCCCTGTTCCCCTGCCCAGGCATGAGCATAGACCTTGTCAACATGAAGGATGAATCCTTGGGGCCACTCTCACTCAGCAAGCAGGATCAGGCCCAATGCTGCAATACTGCAGGTGGCTATCTCCTGAAAGGTGTGTGGTAGAGGTTGCCTGGCTAGTTTTTTGGGAGTATCTTGGTGGAAGTGGGAGTTAATGGCTTGAAAGCATGGCACATCCATTCTGCCTCATGAAACAGCAGTTGCACTCAAGCTGGCTACACTTACCCACATAATCAGCTTGCTTGTCTCACATGCTGGTTATTACACATGCAAATATGTACAGTCATGCTAATCACTAAGCAACTGCTTTAAATTAATTCCAAACCTTGCCCTGCCTGCCCTTGGGTTATTTAGCTTTCACAAAGGAACCATAGTAGCAATCCAGAGATTTTCACTCAATGAAAATCTTTATGAAACAGTCAATTAAATGAAGGAGATTTTTCTGGAATCCTGCCCATATGTACTGAGACTTGCACTACAAGCAAGTGCTGTCATTAGGATCCCATCTAGTACCCTTTGCAAGACAACTAGAAAAGTACTTGATGGGGAAATACATAATTTATGGTGTGTCACTGCAGGTGAAATGTAAGAGTAAATACACAAAGAAGGGAACCACAAAGCTCCTCACTTGTAATCTATTGGTCTGAAAGTTGTGTGGGGGAAAAAACTAATCTGTCAGCTTTCTGACCAGTTTAAGGAGTGGCTGTGATACTCTTTTGTGGATATCTGCCCAGTAAGACCTGGCCTGTTGGGGTCCTGTTATTACCTCTGACAGAACCCATGTGAGGACAGTGGAAAACAGCTCTCATGGATGTGGCATCAGATGTATACGGATTCCCTCACCTGTCTCTGCCACTCACGTGGCCTGTCCTCAGGCTGTTCATTTCACCCTTTTGTGCTGCCAGATCTTTTTCCTGTGCCTCCAAATTCTAGGCTGCAAGCTTTTCCATTGTTTTAGCTTTGATTTTTATAGGATCTACTGCAGACATGGGACGTCCAACTCAGAAGCTCAGATGTACCTGCAGTGATATTAAAGGTGCCTTCTACAGCTCCCATAACAAGTCCCCATATGCCAGATAAGCCAGCAGCAAGACCTAGGACAGGTGACAGCTCCATAAGAAGGAATATGCACATTTCATTAGTACTCTAACAGGCCCCTGATGCTTAACTTTCCTGTTCCCTCTACAAGTCCAATCCTGCACTCTAGGGACCTTTCTGTGCTTGAGCCTATTCAACCTCTGCTCTTTGACTACCAGTCCAAAAGTTTTCAGCAGCCCAAGTCTGTGCTGCATGTTTTTTAAGGAATCATGAAAATAAAGGGTGCAGCAGAAGGCCCTCTCTTTGTGCTTGCTTCCACTTTTGCAGCAGTTAGCAGCTGACTCAGCAGCAGGGTTTTGGGTCTGTGCTCTGGAGTAGGGACAACAGGCATTTTTTCCAGCTACTGCTTGCTTAACTAGCTGGTGCCTCATTGACTGCAGAGGGACTCTTCCTACCCAAGCCTCAATTTGTCCCATTGACATTTCTTGTTAAAGAGAAGTGAACCTGGAAGAGTAAAGGCCAGAAATTGAATGAAAGGGCT
Source organism: Porphyrio hochstetteri (assembly GCA_020800305.1). Taxonomy (NCBI): domain Eukaryota; kingdom Metazoa; phylum Chordata; class Aves; order Gruiformes; family Rallidae; genus Porphyrio; species Porphyrio hochstetteri. The sequence continues at coordinate 8,317,911 of CM036921.1, read as the reverse complement.
GCCTGCCAATCAGAGCACCTCCAGAGATGTTCTTACTGGTATAAATGTGTTCCCTTCAGCTTTCAATCTCTCATTACTGACAATGGAAAATACCTAAGGTTTCAAGCTGGACGGTCAATGTGGCTGAGATGGGAGACCTTGTTAGACAGACAGACTGATTTTTATATTCTATCTGAAATCCTGGACTGGGATAGGCTCTGTGCCACTGAATTCAGTGCTGATGCTGGACAGCAGCAGCTGGATCCAGATTTCTGTGGACAGCTGCTCTTTCTGTGTTGCTCACTGGATGGTGGGTGCTAACAGAACAAGGTATGCTGTAGAGAAGGATCCTCTAAACCACACTTTTTTTTGGTACTTCCCAACTGGAAAGTGCTTTGAATACCTCACAACAGCCAATTCGCATTTAGCAGCTTTATTTAGCCTGACAAAATTTGCAAAGATAGATGATTGCAGCAGATCAGTAAGGGGAAAAATCCGTATCTTAGGAGCACAGATGAAATCCTGCTGCAGCTTGTACAAGAAATAATAGATGTCTGTCTGAGTTTATTGCTTAGGTCCCTGGCTAAATCTGCTAAACCCAAAACAAATTTTGCCCTCAGATCTCCTCGTTTATGTTCATCTGGCATTGCCTTGATCTTCAAAGCAGAAAGGTAAATCAAAGAAAACAGAAGATTTGACCCCAATTAATGCTGCTGGATGCCATTCACTGAGTAAGGATGGACTTCTTAATATTTGCACTGAAAGTGAAGGAGATAAAACACACTAGGTACATCTAAGCCTAGAAATAAACCCTTCTGTGTACACTGGGCAGAAATAAAACCAAGTAAGAAATTTTAAATTACCATTAAAAATGCCCAAGCATCATCAGAAATGGTGGCTTGTAAACAAAGAAATGACAGCGAAACCAGTAAAAGAGCCCTCTAGGAAAGCAAATCAGGCTTCCTGCTGATACCTGATTCCTGGGTATTATCTGGTGCTGTGGTTTAATCACAGGCAGTAACTAAGCACCACACATCTACTCACTCACCCCTTTCTGCTCCCCCCAGTGGGATGGGGAGGAGAATGGGAAAAAACTGGTGGGTTGAGATAAAGACAGATTAATAGGATAACAAAGGAAGATTATGCTAAATATTATTTATAATAAATTCTACATTATTCTTATAGTTAATCCAAAACACAGCACTGTACCAGCTGCTAGAAAGAAAATTTTTTCCAGCTGAAACCAGGACAGGATCTACCCCTTAATCCATATCATCCATGTCTTACCCAGGTCCTGTACTTCCCAATACATTCCAATTAATCACTATCACTTTTCCTGTCTTTTGATATGTATGACACAGGTATCATTCCCTCAGTCTATGGGCCATCTCTCTAAAATGTCTGTTGAATTCATTTAGTCCATGACTTTTGGGCTCCTGTCTGTCCTAGGTCTCTCCCAGCAGGGGAGATGTGTGCTGTTGGATTGTTGCATGCTGCATCTGGAGCTCATAGCTGATGTATCTGGCATTGTCCATGCTCGTGGCCTGTGGGTTGAAGATGTCATAGAATCATAGAATGTGTTAGGTTGGAAGGAACCGTTAAAGACCATCTAGTCCAAGACCCCTGCAGTAAGCAGGGACGCCTTTAAGCAGATCATGTTGCTCAGAGCTTTGTCAAGCCTGATCTTGAATGTCTCTGGGGTTGGTGCCTCCACCACCTCTCTGGGCAACCTGTGCCAGTGTCTCACTACCCTCAGAGTGAAGAACTTCTTCCTAATGTCTAACCTCAATCTGCCCTGCTCTAGTATAAAACCATCACCTCTTGTCCTATTGCTATGTGCTGTTACAAACAGTCTCTCCCCAGGTTTCCCATAGGTCCCTTCAGGGACTGGAAGGCCGCTATAAGGTCTCCCCAGAGTCTTCTCTTCTCCAGGCTGAACAGCCCAGCTCTCTCAGCCTGCCTTCATAGGAGAGATGCTCTAGCCCTCTGATCATCCTCGTGGCCCTCCTCTGGACCTGCTCCAAGAGGTCCATGTCCTTGTGCTGAGGGCACCAGAGCTGTACACAGTATTCCAGGTGGGGTCCCACCAGAGCAGCAAGGGAGAATCACCTCTCTTGGTCTGCAGACCACACTTTTGATGCAACCCAGGATGCAATTGGCCTTCTGGACTGCAAGTGCACATTGTTGCTCTGGAGCTTCACCCTGTTCCACTACAGTTTGGATCAGTTAATGGCTAATGGTGGAGCTGTGTTTCCACCCTGGGACAGTCGATTCCAAGTGTACTGGATGCTCCTGAAGAGAAAGAAAACTGTGGTGAACCTGGTTCACCATCATCTCTTACTAAGGAAGCTGATTTTTTGTATTTCTTCTGTATAGAGGTGACCCATACCAGCACAGACTGGTTCTCTGGTTCAACTGCAGTGCCTATTGCTGAGGTGTGAGTTGCCACAGTGCTTGTCACTGGGGTTTGAGTAGCCTCAGTGCCTGTTGCAGGTGTTAATCTCTATTTTCTTAAATAGTTGTTTAACCCTAAACAAGACCTGATCCGCATTCAGGAGGCACTGCAATAGAAACATGCTGGTATGAACATCTCCAGGATATTCGACATTCTCAAGAGCTATTGTAATTTGCCTGAAGGTGGAGGAAGGTGTCTTCCCCACAGATTTACTCCGAGAAAAAGAAGTGTAATTATTAACAGGTTCCGATAGATGGCTCCCTAAGAACGGAGGTGCTGGCAATGCTGAGATTAGTCTTACGACCAAGTTTATTTTATTGTAAGTCAGTATTACAAAGTACATCCCAGTGATGACCTCGGTCCAGTTCACAGCAATCATAAACAGCACACTGGGACTAATATTGCAAGTCAGGTGTTACATAGCAACTCTGGGAACAAGTAGGAAAAGTTTAAGAGTGTGTGAGTCAGTGTTGTGACCAGCAACTGTTTACCTAATAAAATGAATCCTTATAATAAATTTGTTCTAACGAGCTCTGGTCAGATTTGTTACTGTCTCAACTGGTTGTGCCCCACATTGTGTGCCAAAAAGGATGGCAAAAAGTTAAACCTGACAGTAACTAAACACCACACAGCTGCTCACTCACTCCTCTTCCCTGAATGGGATGGAGAGAATGGAGAAAAACCCTCGTGGGTCGAGATAAACACAGTTTAATAGGATAAAAAAGGATGATGATGAAAAAAAAAAGAAAAAAGAAGTAAAGCTATTGATGCATAAATGCAATTGCTCACTGGTTGTGAACAAACTCAGATGCCCAGGCTGCTCCTGAGTAGTGATCACACCTCCCAGCTAACTTTGTCAGTCTATTTACTGATCGTGATGTTACATGGTAGGGAATATCCCTTTGGCCTTTTGGTCAGCTGTCCTGGCTATGCACCTGGCAGGGCATAGGAAGCTGAAAAGTTCTGGACAGTGTAAACGCTTCTACATTGCAACAACAAAACCCATCAGTGATCATCAACATTATTCTCACACTAAATCCAAACCACTGCACTATACCAGCTACTAGAGAGAAACTTCATTTAATCCCAGCACAAACTAGGACACTGGGTCTTCAGGAGATGGTTTTTTGTAACAACCAACCACGGAGAAGTAATTAACATCTACATTTCCCCCCACTTCACCATGAGACACTTGTCTTACATTATGTTCTCTTGAGTTTGAAACCATTGGTTCAAGCACATGTCCCTGCATTCTTCTCTGCTTTTCTTCATCCCATGGCTTTTCCTACTTTTTTGCACCCCTAAGGCTTTCCTTCACCTTCCACATTGACCTTTGAAGTCTCACCCACCTTTGGCTCATTGACCTTTGAAGTCTCTCAACAAGGCATCTCTTTCATTGCACAAATTGTTGTGGGGGTTGTTTGTATTTTAGCAGTGAATTTATGGAAGAGGAAGGTAGCTAGGAGGAGGCAAAAATTTCTCTAGCACCACAAAAGCACACAGCACAGCTAACAATAAACATTCTTTTAGGCAACCTGCTTAAAAAGGAAAGGGAATCTTCCTAGTATTTTCCCTGGCAACAATTCAGCAACTGAAAGTGAGGCTATTCTAAAATTCCTGGTACTAGAGCATTGCATATGAGGCTATTTACACCATTCACTTCTTCCATTTAATCCAATTTAGACAATGAAACCAGAGTGCTTTATGGACCTAATCTTTTTTCCCTAGTCAAATCTCATTCCTCAGATTAAACTACTCACACTTTCTGGCTCTGTGTGTGTGGAGTTGGTGGCCCAATATCTGATCAGATTTCTGTGGCTTTTTAGAGAGAGAGGCTGCTCACTGCAGACCCTTCACCTCTCACTGCACACTTCTGAGCTGTTTTCTGGTAGTGCATGAACTCTCCAGCAGTTCAACCTACCCTGCCTTGCCTGTCTCAGTGTAGTGCAGTTTGGTTTGCCTGCATGAGTTTGCTCCTTCGCCTGGTCACAATGAAAAGGTATGGTCAAAATTGTATGGTCAATCGGTCACATCCAGAGCTCAGACCTCAAAATGTTTTGGAAAGCTTGGTAAAGTTTTATTGTATTTCACAATGGTCACGTTTCAAATTAGAGATGAGTAATTAAAAAAGAAATGTGTTACTTTTACACTTAGATGCAGTAGGTCTGTATGTTGTGTCATTAGCTGTGGGCACCCAAAATTACAGATGTAATTGTGCATTAAACGGAGGACCTCATTCTAATTGAATCTTTCATTCACAACTGCATTCCTTCTTGCCTAGATTGCAGAGCCTGTTGTCCTGATAGGCTTTGTTGGGCACCTAAGTAGTAGTTAATCAAAAGCTCCTGCTGCAAACTGCTTCACAGCCCTCCCGGCATCCTAGCTTCTCAGTACACATTCCACGACTACCCAGAGTTGAAGGCACAGGAGTTGAAGGAGAGGATTTATATCTCCTTTGTGCATCTGGCATAAATAAAGCAAAAGAAAATCACCTCATTAGGCATTGATTATCTGACTTGTGCATATTAAGAGCAAAATCAGTCTTGAAACGTCTAAGTGGAAATACAGCCATGTGTTAGTGGCAGTGATAGTGGGATATATTCTGAGATGAACTCACTTGTTTTCTCTTTCCTTTCCAGATTTTGGCTATCATTTCCATCATGTTTATTGTACTATCTACAATTGCCTTGTCCCTTAACACGCTTCCTGAACTACAAGGCGTGGATGAATTTGGGCAGACCACAGATAATCCCCAGCTTGCCCACGTGGAAGCTGTGTGCATTGCATGGTTTACAATGGAATACCTCTTGCGGTTCCTATCCTCGCCTAAGAAGTGGAAGTTTTTCAAAGGCCCATTGAATGCTATTGATTTGCTCGCTATCTTACCATACTATGTCACTATCTTCCTCACAGAATCCAATAAAAGTGTACTTCAGTTCCAAAATGTACGACGAGTGGTCCAAATATTTCGGATTATGAGGATACTCCGAATTCTAAAGCTTGCCCGGCACTCCACGGGTTTACAGTCCTTGGGGTTTACACTGAGGAGGAGTTACAATGAGCTTGGATTACTCATCTTGTTTTTGGCCATGGGCATTATGATCTTTTCCAGTTTAGTGTTCTTTGCAGAAAAGGATGAGGATGATACAAAATTCAAGAGCATCCCAGCTTCTTTCTGGTGGGCAACGATCACCATGACAACAGTAGGCTATGGAGACATCTACCCCAAAACACTTTTAGGTAAAATAGTAGGAGGACTGTGCTGCATTGCTGGAGTACTGGTGATTGCTCTTCCCATCCCAATAATTGTCAATAATTTCTCTGAGTTCTACAAAGAGCAGAAGAGGCAGGAGAAAGCCATCAAGCGCAGAGAAGCTCTTGAAAGAGCAAAAAGGAATGGCAGTATTGTCTCCATGAACATGAAGGATGCATTTGCTCGTAGTATAGAACTGATGGACATTGTGGTAGAAAAGAATGGAGAAAGCATAGCCAAAAAGGATAAGGTTCAGGACAATCATTTATCTCCCAGCAAATGGAAGTGGACCAAGAGAACACTCTCTGAAACTAGCTCTAGTAAATCTTTTGAAACTAAGGAACAAGGATCTCCAGAAAAAGCCAGATCATCCTCAAGTCCGCAGCACCTGAATGTCCAACAGCTAGAGGACATGTATAACAAAATGGCAAAGACTCAGTCCCAGCCAAACCTTAATACTAAAGAGTCGTGTCAGGCTGGAAAGCAAAAGGAAGAGCTAGAAATGGAAACCCTTCCCGGCCCTATGGTGCCCTTACTGACAACTCGTGCTGATGGGATCATTGACATGAGGAGCATGTCCAGCATCGACAGCTTCATCAGTTGTGCAGCAGAGTTCCCTGACTCTGGCAGGTTTTCCCACAGCCCGCTCGCTACCCTTCCCTGCAAAGGTGGCATTAATGTGATTCAAGAGCAGAGCAGGCCAGAGGGGAGTGGTGCCAGGTTTGTGGAAATGAACCTAAGCTCTGAAGGCAGCCATCGTTCAGCTTTTTTCATAGAAAGTCCCAAGAGCTCCATAAAGGCCAGTAACCCTTTAAAACTGAGATCTCTGAAAGTCAACTTCATGGAAGAGGACACCAGCACATTAGTACCAGCATCAAATGTACTGAGAATATATCCAGATTCTCTCAAGAGCCAGGGAGCTGCTGCTGTTGCCACAGATACTTCCTTACTCTCTGACAGATCTCTGATGAGCCCAGAAACATCAATCTACACAACTGCGACTGCAAGAACACCCCCAAAGTCACCAAAGGTGCAGACAGCCATAGCTTTCAACTTCCATGATGCTGGTATACACAAATATATAGATGCTGACACTGATGATGAAGGTCAGCTGCTTTATGATTCAAGTCCGCCCGGAAATGTGAGTCCCAAGTACAATGTTACAAACAGTGGCTATCTAAAGCAAAAGGACAATGTTTATAGAGCAGAGAAGAACCATCTAGAAGCTGCTGCTTTACCCACCTCCCCTAAGCTGATAGGGCAAAACTGCATTTACTCTATGGAAGGTATCACTGGAAGAACCCAAGGCAATCAGGAGACTGTCAGACTAGAAAATCACATTTCCCCAGAAGTCCATGTATTACCAGGCAGCGGAGGACATGCTAACACACATGATCAAAGCATCTGAGATGGTCTCCAAAAGAACGTACTGAAAGTTTAAAGGAATGTCTTTTACAGTCACACACACACACACACACACACACACACACACAAAAGAGCTTCTGCATGGCATGAACTTGGCTGAAACAAGCCACTTGTTTCTAAGTCTGGGGGAGGTCCAGTGTGGGTTTGTGAAAATGTCCTTCTCTGAAACAACTCTAAAGACATTGCCCACATCAGTCAAAAATAAGGATTGCAAATCATGATCACACATTGATCTCCTTTCATGTTGTCCAGTGAAGCCAATGTGACCAAATATCCATCCATTCCCCTTGAACGCTAGAGCTCCTTTTGGAAATATTAACATCTGATTTGCATTAGTTCCATAAAGGATGCCAAGGCAGCCAGATTTGAACTCTGGAATAAATTGCTGGGGTTGGTATAAAGCTATCAAAACCACAATGCTCACTGCTTCAGGGCAGCTGTTCCACATCTACAGCTTTGTCTGATGGATATTATGTCTAAAGGTAACAGGGAACACTTGCATTATTGGAAAATCCAATTGAAAACCATTTAAAACAAATAACGGTCTAGAGAAATCAATTATTAAAATGCTCTTTGTGTGTTTAACAATACGATATCCTGTAGGACCTGAGGTTTTCTTCTAAAATATCAGCAGGGTGAGTTGCACCACTTGTATCTAATTCCAAACGTCCCCTAGAACATAGTGAAACTTGCACTTACCCTCTGCTAAAAATTGATAACTGTCTCAGGGCCAGCAGGTGGCCCTCAGGGGACCCACAGCCCATGTTGGGAATGTGTGAAGGAGCCATGCAGAAGCAGGACTCTATGGAGGCATCGCAGCCAGACCCCCTTCACAGTGCTGAGGAGTGTAGGGCTGGAAGGAGAGCTCAGTTCTCACTCTACCCCTCCGTGGAAGGGAGATGCTTGCTGCCCTGCTCCGCAGGTATGGCCGAGCATGTCAGTGGCGCCGATGCTGCGGCTGTCCCCTGCGGTACATGCCAGGGGAACCAGGATGGCCCACCGGGGGCCTCTCCTTCCCACCCGCACGCTGACTTGAGGCATCAGCCCAAGTCTCGCCCTCAGTGTGGGAGAGGAATCGGTTGGTCTGAAGCTTTTTGCGCCTGTGTGGTGCAATGAAAGATATGCAAGCGTTACATAAATATGCAAAAAGAGGGATTCGTTAGCAACCCACCCCTGGCCTGGCTGCGCTCTCTCTCGTGGTGAGGTCGGGCAGGAGAGGCTCCTGCAAAGCTGCGATGCAAAGCAGCAATGAGAGACAGGAGCATCAGGCCTGATGTTTTAATAACATCCAGTCATTTTTAAATGAAACAAAAAAAAAACCAAAAAAAAAAAGAGAAAAAAAAAATCTGACCATTTTAAATGAACAGAACTAGCAGCCACCAGCCTAGGTTTTTAAAATATTATTGTTTCAATAAAGTTATGTCAAATTGTGTAGGAAATAATTTGTCTTTGGTTTTTAATCTTGGGGGCGGTGAGGGGGAGGGAGGGGAAGCACTTTATGTTGACTTTCTGTTGTTGTTGCAATGCTGGAGTAGGATAGCCGAGTGTAACAATCAAGCACTTTAACCAAGCACTATTTTAATTTGTGCCTCCTGTCGTGACTGTGATTTGTTACACATCTGTAGCAAGTCGCAACCTGTCCTGTGATAACTGTGATGGTAATCTTTTATGTTGTTTTCTGTTTTTACTGTAAAACTCAACTGTATATATAACCTTGTCAATGAGCGTTACCTGACCTATTTCTGAGTACCTGCCAGGGCCGTGTAATGATCTGTGTGCAGCAGGTCCAGGGATGTGCTGAGACATGGAACGTGGGAGCAGAGGTGCACAGGTGGGAAGAAGACCCTGAGCCGCTCGAGTCCACTGCGTTCTGTTCCTTCCTATTGTAAAAAAACAAACAGCTGTTGGTTAGTCCTGAATGTAAATGTCTGTGTGTCCAAGCTGTACAGTACTTCTGTCTGTAATCCGTAATAGTGAATGCAGCATGTACGGAAAAAAGCAATAAGCACATCTCTGTGTTAGGAACCGTTCTGGGTTACGCCGGTCGCTTTGTTAGGTCTCTCCTTGGCAAAGAGCTGTACACGCGGTGGAGTAAACTCTGCTCTGCTCGGCCGACCCCATCCCCAGGCAGTGGGATGCAGCCCGAGGTACTCGCTTAGAAGTCACCCTTAAGTCCCAGCAAGGCAAGTCCCTGGGGAAGTCATGAGTAAGACCTGAGCAACCACCTCAGGAATTAGCCTGCTGGCAGTGACAGAGACCTCTTGTCATGAAGAGTGACACAGGGGATACTCAACTCAAAAGAAGTTTAAGGCATCTACGCGTGTGAACGATACTCTCCAGAGTATTTACACTGGGCCAATTCTTGAGGTTTGTTAGCTTTTACTCTGCCTTCACTCAGTCAAAACCACCGTTCCTCTGAGTGGGCTCTTGGCCTGGTGAAGGACTTTAGGATTTGGCCATAGTAAATACAAGTGTACTTAGAGGAACCACAGCATTGCTAAGATCCTAGTTAAGATTTAATCGTCACAAAAAAGTAAAGTGACTCTCCAGAAGATAAGCTTTAAGTACCAATTTCTTCTATGGCTTTCTGAGGCCACAGTGAGGCAATGAGAAATTTTTAAGAGAACAGTCTTAACATAATCTCTATGTTTCAGTGATCATTCATGTCTGCCATCAGCACAAATGTAAAAAGAAGAAAAAAATCAGGGAAAATTTTTTTGATAAAGCAAGTAATAGCGATTTCCAAGTTAAATATTTTTAGAGCTGATGCTTTCATGTGGAAAAAAAAGTCATATTTTACATATCACAAAAATGAACGTATTTAAATATAGCCATATAGTGTAGTATTTACCACACTCTCATCCAAATTGATGTATTTGGTTTATAGATGGCACTGACAAAAATGTATAGATCAACAATTCTATCATTTTTTAACTGTTAATCAACTGGTGCAACTCTCCTTGTAACCAAAGGCCCTCTGTCTGCCTTGTGTGATCGCTTATGACACACACCTTATATCATCTATTTAGTCCTACCTTTAAAGTAGCATTTTATCGAATCGCTTTTGAAAGCCAAATTCAAAAGTATCATTTAAAATCTTATCTTTTAAGTCTGAATAGCCAAAGTCCTATAGATTTCTTATAGAAAGCAAATAATATAAAATTAAGCATATAATATGCTTGAAGAGCATTTATTTCTTATTTGTGTATGAAGATGTAGCTCTCATTTTGTGCCCAGTTAAAAAGGAAGTATGTTTAATTTATTTTAATGAAATAAAGTCTGAATATAAAGTATGTATCTATATATGTGTGTGTGTGCATAATACACATATATATAATGTAAGCACTGGGAAATCTACTCTAACATAAAGCTATGGTAGACTAAATCTGTACTCATTACAAAAGGAAAGGCAGTGCTTTGAAAACATAGTGCTCACCAGATCCTACAGCCACTAGGAAGACAATTTCATTTTATACTTTCTTTGATAGGTGTTTCCCAAAACTCGCAACAAATGGGGAAAAAAATGCAGTATCTCTTGCATTGAGCTAAAGCCTGCAGTTTAATCATTGATATTTGGCATTTGGGTCCGCCAGTTTACTGTGCATCATCTATCAAGCAAGCTGACAGAGTTTCCCCTGCTACTGCTGCAGAAGACTTTGTATATGAAAGGACTGTATATGTGTGATGTCTGCGCTTGCTTGTATCTTACGCCATCAACCTAATTTTTGATACATATATATACATATATATTTATATTAAATACATATAAAATATATCTATATATGCCGAAGGAATGGGTGCAGTTTTCTTAGCCAGGAGGCAAAGATCTTTTGAGTTTTAGCCTTGAACAGAGGAATACAGCAGTAACATTGCAGTAGATTTCTTAGTGCCTTTTCTTAGAAACTTCACCTAAGCACACTTATGGGGGGGGGGCGGGAGGAGGGGGAGAAGAAACAGTCTCCGATGAAACCCACATTTTTCTGAAATGTTTGAGAGTCAATAAAGGTAGAAAAATAAAATTTAAAAAAAAAGAAAAATTTAAAAAAAAGAAAGGAAAACCCCATGGAACGCACATTCCCTTCCTGCACATGCAGTGTATCAAATGCCAGGGAGTATCTGTCTGTGCAAGTCATTCAGAAAGACATCCCAGGCGGTCAGTTTCTTTGGCAACTATGGCTGTGATAAACTGTAGCCTTTTCTTCCCTTCCAGCTAATAAGATACACATTTCTAAAGAACACAGTATTCTCTTCTGTAAAATTGTAATGTATTGTTAATATTTGTACCTATTGTATATTTATGTCTTGACAGAACTATGACTGGTACAGTTTATAGTAAATAGCAAGGGTATTTAAAACTCATCACAAAGACAAGGTTTCTAAAGCCAAGTTCTCTCTCTGTCAGTAAGCTCCACATAACATGATCTCAAATAATTTTTCACACCTGATTTTAAAGCGAATAGTAGAATTAGTGAATAAAGCGGTAAAGCAGTGGAGACTATGTGGCACCTATGCCCTCATGTGCAGCTCAGTTGGGAGCAAGATGGGGAGATGGGCTTCCCCCGCAACTTCAAATTAGCTCCCACTTCTTGTTTGGTCAGTCACTTCTGCTTACAATAATCAGACTGAACAAGCGTTACCTTAGGTTGCTTTAGGATCATCCACTTGGGGAGAATATGGCTTTAAGTAGTTCTTGAATGAAGTACAGATGTTCTAGTAACCTCTGTACCTCCTGTTTGCCATTGTTATACGGCTTTATAAGTATCTATCAATCTGATGTATGGAAAAGTCACGTGACTTTCATGCATTCCAGAGTAGTCTATTTTTCTGTTCAAATTTAAATATATATATATAAATATAAATATATATCTGTATTTTTAGCAAATTTATAATAGGGCAATCAAGTCAGATTTCTTCTTTTTGTATTACAGAATAATATATTAGCTGCTTTCCTGGTGTTCATTTTCATAGCTGGGCCCTTTAACATTTTTATTGTAGTTTTTCTTTTGTTCTGAAAAAACCTGCAACATCCCTCCTGGAACAAAGTCTGCAAAAGGTCACCAAGTTTGTCTGATGTTGTCATATTTTTGTATTTTCCCAATTGTTGTACTTAAAATAACCAGGAGCTGGCTATGGAAACTAAGATGTTCCTTCTGAGAACACAGTAAGCCAGACTCTGCCCTCACAGAATTTTAGGGGTTGGAAGGGACCTCCAGAGATCATCGAGTCCAACCCCCAATCATGGCAGCACAAATGTCAGCAAATGCCACTGGCTCCAGTGCTAGTCACAGCCTGAACTTCAATGGTTTTTTAGATTTACATCGATTAAGCTGAGAGCATGAAGAGGAGATGGGATTTGAAGCTGGCTGTCCTAATAATTATCATGGAGTTGGGATAAGCAATGCAATTCAGGTTCTTACTTTAAGGCAGTGACCTGATGGTGCTCAGGCAAAGTTTCCACCTGGGTCAGAATACATGGGTCAAGACTTTCATGTCCCACTAGGTTTTGGAACTTCTATTTTCAGTACCAGACAAAAATATCAGGAAATGAGGAAAAATTAGGGGGCAATGAAAAGCCTGACTGCACACATTCAGAAAAGGATTTAGATTCAGTTATGGTAAAAGCCCATCCATGTACTTGCTTACTTAATGATCTTGCTGCTTTATAGTCATGCCATCACATAAACTGAATAAAAAGGCCATGAGCTAAATGTGCATTCTGAAGCTACCTCATGGCCTGCTAAAGTTTAGGATTAAAAAGAGCTTCAGACCAGCTCTGTAGCTCTAGCACAAACATTTCCTCTTGAATCCACCCAGCAGTCTGGTCAGCAACTTTTTTTTCCCCCCAAAGATGGAGTTTTGGTGCCATGTCATTTTGCTTGCTTGTGTGATGTTCATATATGCCCACCACACCAGTCAATAAACCCAAGACAAAATTAATCTTGGAAAACATGTTTCAGAAAGTCCAGATACTAACAGAATTAATAGACCAACCAGCAGAAGCAGTTTTGCACGTGATTATGTATCAGCAAGACCTGTTTACACATGAAGGTATTCAACCTGGGTAGGATTTTTCTTTTCTTGAAAGCAATTAATGTAATAGCCTGCCATATCTATCATCAGCGATCACATAAATCCCTTCAGAAGGCACCTTACAGATCAGTAAGTTTCTTTGAGCATAGTAAGCAAAACTTTAGAGAGCTTCCAGTCATACCAGTCTTAAATTTTGCCCCTGCAGGTCGCCCTCCCACATCACAGCAGAAACAATGCAAATACCACTCAGCCCTTCAAAGAAGAGATGGGTGGGGGGTTTTTTTCAGCATGCATTTTGCACTCCCCACTGATCAGATTTAGGGTCTTGCTCTGAAACTTTGTTTTGACCAGACAAAGGAAACCTTCAGAAAACTGGAAGTCTGCATTCAGGGTGCGTACCCCCTTTGTTGCTGGTGTTACCTGAGCCACAAATAAGTGTCCTTTGACACAAACAGTAGGGTGCCAGAAGTGTTCCTATCTGTAAATACTCCTCAGAATTTTGCTTTGCTTGATTCTGGCTTTATCACACAAGATGTCTTCGGTCTAGAGGTTTAGAAAAGAAAGCTTTATTTTTCTTTTGAACTAGAAATACTACTATTTGTATTGTGTAGGACTGAACAAGACAAGACTGCAGCAACACTCCCTTCAAAAAAAATAATCTAGCTGGGCTCAGTAAAAAGGCCCACCCAAACTAGAGCCTCATGGAAGCCAGGGAGCCAAATTTGCATGAAATGCCTGGTTTTTGCCACTGCAAGTAAAAGCCCATTGAAGTCAATGGAGTTCTGCCCCATTTAGCCCAGTAAAGAATTTGGACCTGTATCTCCAGAAACTAATGGAAAACTAGAAGCTCTGTAAGACCTCAGGGATGGAGGTGTTTGTCCATGGCACCTACAAGCAAAACAGTGGAGCAAGGGAATGAGAAATGGAAACAGGTCAGTGAGAGCCTGGGAAAGGAGGGAATCCTTCAGGCTTTTAGTCACATCATCCCAATCTTGTCTGAGCATCCCTCCATGTCAGCTCCCTCTTCATGGGCTTGTTGCTGGAAATGACATCCCAAACTCACGGATGACTGTCCCTACAGTGGGACCACAAGCTCAGCCACACAGTTCAACACTGTCAGCCCTTGCACCAGAGACTTGCTGATGCTTGGAGGATGCTACCAGCAGATGGGCTGTCAGTTACCTTTGACTGTGTCACAACCTCTGGTCCTATCGGTAATCTACATTTAAGACCATTATAGCATTAATCAGTTCTTCTGTGCTCTCTGTATTTCAATTTGGAGCTCTGCCCATTCTGCCTCTACTTCCTTTTATGTTTCACTGTCTCTAAGTACCATTAGCCACACGTTGACTTAAGCAATCCCTGGGATTTTGTTGATATCAGTTTTGCTGGGTTGTGGCAAACACGGACAATGTTCCCTCTTGCCCTCCCCCTCTCCCCACCCCCTTTCCTGGCTTTTTGGTGGTGGGTACAGACAATTGCTTTTGTACTGAAACACCAGTGTGTGTCATGGGAGCAGCATCTCCAAGTACTTTGAACTCTGAAGCCATGATACTGCAATCAGAAAGCCCAGCCACAGCTACCAACCAAACTCACTTTCCATGTAGATTAACATAAAAAAGTAGCTCCCGACTTACTGCAGCAGAATCCTGGTTTTTAATCAGGCCAGTGAAGCAGTTTCTGAATGGGGAGAAAACAGTTAATGAGGCACTGTTGCCAGTGCAGTTTAATAAGGACTCTATACCAGGAGGTCCATTGGTTGTTGTGCTGCGTATGGTGGCTACTCAGCATTTCACAGGGCCAGGGAACAGCCTCAGGTCTTCCTTCTCCAAAAGCACAGGATGGCTGCTGGACCTGCATAGTGTCCCATGAGCCCCAGGCAAGGGCTTCCCAGTGAAACATCCCAAGAGCAGTAGTAAGCATCCCTAGTCATTAAAAGATAAGTTGTAGAGTTCCCTTTTTTTAAAAAAAAAAAGTGCAATTGAAAAGCAAATTAAAAGTCAAAAATGTAAGTTTCCTGTGGCTCTGCTAGTACATGTTGATCAAATTACTTTTCTATCTGGAAATTAAACAAACTGTGGCCCAGCTTGAGAAAGGGCAGAACATATGACAGGCTTCTCCATTGCCTTGCACTTCAGTAATTTTTTAACCTGCACAGTGGGGAAGCAATGGGGAATCCAATCCAGTCTGTTTGTAATGAGGGGCAGCACTTCACACCTCTGCCCTATAGCCCAGCAGATCCTGCACGTCTCAAGGGGCAATAGGTCAGCAATGTTTTCTCCCCATTTAAGCAATGCTTCAATACCCTGGTATTTTGGGGTGATTACAGCAACATTAGCCATATACTAGTGTACTTAGAGTCTTATATTTTTGGTAACCTTGATTTAGTCATTCTTTGTTGAAGTTTGACCTCTCCAGTTGTTCCCGTAAACCAATTATTAAAAAAAAATAAAATCAGTGTCTTTATATGCATGTAGTAGTATGGAACTGTGATCAATGTGTGACATTCAGAACCTGTACTGTCTTGTAAAATATGTCCAAATGTCTAAAGATTTTAAAGCAATGGTCCCTTACTACAGACTACAGAAATAAATAAAAAGGTATGGATAAAACCAAAGCTTTTATTTGCTCTGTTTCATGGTCATATATACTGGCCAAAGATAAAACTACCATCAGGTGGCACTGAGTTTCTTTTGTAGCTCATTGTGGTTGACAGCAGGTTTAGACATCTGTTATTTGCTCACAGATAAGGCCGTGATTCAGGAAAGCAGCGCGGAGCTTGGCACCTCCTGTTTTAAGTCTGACAGGTTCAGTACATAAACATGTGGGCTTCAGTCCTCACACTCCATGGACAAAATCTACCCCCATCTCCCATAGTCATGGCTGGGCTCAGCAACTGGGGCATCTCCCAGCCCCTCTGCACAGACCGGGGCTGTGCAGTGCATGGCAGACCCTTGTCACAGTGCCTAGAAGTTGGCACCTGGACTGTGTGATTGTGCAGATGCAGAACCAGATGCCAATGGGAGAAGAGCTGAGGTTTGGACTCAAAGCTTTGGGTGTGAAAACTAGACAAACAGGCTGCTTTTGCTGCTACTTGAGGCAAAAACTTGGACTTTCTCCTAGAGTCACTGTGGTTGTTTTCTTAAGATTAAGCAGGGGGTTAGTTAAATTATGCAAGTCACCAGAGCAAGGGTAATTTAAATTGCTCAGGAATCTTTTTTTCAGTTGATTGCATTTTTTTTTTTTTTTTTTTACTGAAATGCAATTTCTGTAAGAGTCTTCAAAGTTTTAATCTCAACTCCCTCATTTATGGCCATTTTAAACTGCAAAAAGAACAAATAAGTACACCTTTCTACCCAGACTGACCATTTGTGCTGTTCCACAACGCCCACATCCTCACAGAATTTCTGTGCATATGACAAAGATGAAGTGCACAGTTCTACATCTTGTTTTATACAGCCACCACATTTGCAAATGGAAACCAGGAAGTTAAATGCACAGGTGGACAAATCTCACAGAAGTCCTGCATCACATTTTAAAGGCATCGTTCTGCACTTACTTGTGTTCATTTCCAGTTTAGTAAAATCTTTTTAAAGAAAAATCTAGGTGATGAACTGAGTGTTTAATAACAAGCAGTGACAATGACATCTAATAAAATTCAGGTGCTGAACTTGAAAGGAAGTTTACAAACCAAGTACTAGAAAGTGGAGAAATGCCTATAACGTATGTCTTCCACCTTCTGCTAATGATTTTTCTTGTTATTTGCCTGCCAGCCTGACCATGCAAGCTCCTGAGTTACATAATGAAGTATCTGTAATTATACTGTCCAAGGAGGTTTTCTCTCTGAATTGATTTTATCAATTAAAACAATGCCTATCTCCTGAGGCATAGCGGTTCGTTGTTGTGTGTCAAATCTATGGATAGGAACTACTTCTGCCCTAGTTAACATACTACAGAAACTTTTCTTCACTTTGCCTAGACCCTCCACCCCCCACCCTCTCAGCCCTGTTGCACATGCTTCATGCCAAGGCAATGCACTAACCAGCAGATTAAACTAAGCCACACGGCAGAAGCACCATGCGGAGAGCAGAATCGCTCCCAGCCCACGTTATCAGAGGCAGCTCAGCAACCAGAGAACAGTCCCTGGCTGCTCAGCACCAGCCTCAGCGTTACTGCAGGCACCAGTTGTCAAATGGTCCCAGAGCCAGCATAGGTAGATTTACTGTTCTACCAAAAACATAAAGCACTTCCCAGACTTTACACAGATTAATGAAATGCAGCAGCTTTTACCCATTTCTAGGGCCCTGTCCTTCATCTCCTCTGGCCCAC
Organism: Porphyrio hochstetteri; assembly: GCA_020800305.1. NCBI lineage: Eukaryota > Metazoa > Chordata > Aves > Gruiformes > Rallidae > Porphyrio > Porphyrio hochstetteri. The sequence goes on along the minus strand of CM036921.1, from coordinate 8,300,440 downwards.
GTCCTCAGGCACTCTCTCTTCCCTGGCTCCATCAGTACTGTCTCTTCCTCCACACTTGGATAGATTTTCCTGTGCTATGTCTTATTAAGGCTAAACCAGGCACATTTTCATTTCTCTCTTCATTACACACCATCCTCTGGTCATACAAAACCACAGCATCATTTTTCCCAGTATCCAGAGCAACCCAATGTCTGCCTCACACCTAGATGACAGCCACTAATACCAAAAGCTAATCAAGCAAAACCATCTGGCTAGGGAGCACACACTCTGAGTCAGGGCAAAAGAACCCCGGCAACACCCCCAGCACTGGTGGGGCTCCTCCAGCTCTTCCCCATCAGCCTATAGGGCAGAGGGACCCACGAGCAGCAGCAGCACAGCTGTGGTGGCACACCGCACAGAGCACAAGCAGCCTGTGCCCGGCACTCCTCACTGCATCTGCACCAGCCACCCCACAGCCTGGTATCATGGTGCCACATTGCACTTTACATCATACAACTAAACACAGACATTAAATGTGTCCTAGAGAACAATTTGGCAAGAAAGTGCCATGCTTTCTTTGGCCGTGGGCAATTTACTGTGTAATTTTAATTCTCTTTTAAATAAACCCAGCACAGTCCCCCCTGAGTTTAACTTGTCATGCAGTGCTGGAAGTTTCACTGGTGAAAGGACAGACAGTGCAGCATCGCCCTCGCTCCTAGAGATGTCACTGCCTTCCCAAGGGATGTTTCTGCTCCCATGTAACATCATATGATGGCACCAAAGCTACGTAGGCATTTTGGCACAGATGAACATGAGGAAAACATCAGCTTTTCAGTACATTTGGATCACTTCAGAGGAGCCACTAACAATTTAATTTGCAAGGGTTTTTTCTTTTTTGTAGGAAACCCTCTGCTTATAAAATACGGATTAAAGTCTTCCATATTGTCTCTTCCTACTTACTTACCTTCCTTCCTAAGATTTGGAAGGAAGTTGAGCTAATGAGAGATGAGACATCATTATTATTCAGCAAGCAAGAGCATTTATAAGTAACTTTGCCCCAGGGTATCACAGGCAACCACGCAGACAGAAGCTGAACCTGACATGTCACAGCAAGGAGAGTTTGCAGTTTCTAGCAGAACCACAAGCACTGACCATTAACCTTAGCTTGAGAAAATAAGAGCGAATCCACACAACATTGTGTCATACAATTTCATCCCCATGTAATGAAACCATGAACCCACAGCTCTGAACTGCTTTTGTTTTGCCATATCCACTGCCTTTTTGATAATGTTGGCAGACACATGGTTAATAATAATTGAAGCTAAAATGAGTCGGTCTATGTGCTGAACAGAAAAGATACAGAATGTAAAATGCTGTTTTCATGTCTCAGTGAAAATTAATCTGAAAATCAACTGAACAGTGATGCTGCTTCTATAGCATTTTCATGATGGTGGAAAGGTGAATGCTAGGTGACGTTCAGATGAAGATTGATTCAGGCATGAAAAAGTGTAGATGTAAATTATTTAGCAGAACTTAATTTGCATAGATGTTCATGGTTTAGTTTCACTCCTCTTTACAGGCAGATTTAATAGCCAAAATGATACTATAAATCCCAGACCTTATTTTGTGCATCACGAGAGACCAGAAAAGTCAAAAAAGCCTTAAAAAAATTAACTGAAATTACAGGAGCACAGCTTGTCAAATGCCTACAACACTATACAAGCATGCACTTACTTTCTGAGCCTCTGGTACCGCTTAGTATTTGTGTGGCTGTATGGAAACTGCTGCCTTTTGTTGCTGTGACCCCGTCCCAGCTGACTCAGTACAGATGACAGAGGGCATCTAGCTGAGCCGTGGAGGATGGTAACTGCAGCCACGACAAAGAGGAGATTCGACCACAGGATTTACCATTGCACCTGGAAGCATGGGGCCCCACACCCAGAACGGCACTCACAAGGAAATTCCCCCACCCCAACACTCCCCACCCCTCTCCCAGGTGTTCTTGAAGCAGGGGAGATGACCTCTTCTCTAATCTTCATGACTAATGTCCAATGTTACAATGGTAAGAGGGCCTGGGAAAGACATGCCACTCCTCCTGCCTTCAGGTTACCCACTTAGTTGCATTGCAAAGATGCAATCTGCTTGCAGTTGGGACCCACACATTACCCTGAGGCATTCACAAGGTTGAGGTTCGGCTGTTCCACCTTCAACATGACAGTGGCTCCACAGCCTCAGACCAGCTGTGCACTGCCCACCCCCCTAATGGGAAAGTCTGGCTGTCCCAGTGATATATGTAGTATATATATATGTCTATAAAGAAGAATTTTCTATTTTACAGGGACAGAAACATGTTTGGGTTAGTGCTCTGACACTGCTTAGCTTACGGTTAAATGTACTACCTTGCTCTAACAACTCTACCTTTGGTAAGAGCTGAAGGACTGAGTGCACATTGCTAAAAAGTATCCTTAGAGAGGAGCTGAAAGAGTGGTGAAGGGGAAGAACCCTGCCCCAGCAGGTGGTAGAGCTGGGGGTTGGCCAGAGAGGCCTGAAAGCAAAAATAAAAATTCTGCATAAGGAGGAGAAAGGAAAGGGTGACAGGGGAGATATCAACCACCCACCCACCCAATTAAAGGACTATGCAAATGACCCCCCCACCCTCAAGGAGCATGCTAATTTGAATATGTTTGACCAAAAGTAGGTGATGTAGTAATGGCTAACTAATTAGTGTAAATTTAGGTGGGTTTTTCTATTCCTGTAACAAAGTACATACATTGTAAATTCTGTGTGTAGCCAGCAGCATGCTGGGTTTGTGGACTTACCACCTAGCACCCTCTCTGCGCAGACATGGAATCAATCAAATGCCTTTGCTCCATGTGTGTATCGGTGTACCACACAGCAGGTAATGATTCCACTTGGAGAACACCAGCAGCTGCAAAGAGTTTAAACACTCTGCATGGCAACTAAATGGAAAAACAAATCACAGCAAATCAAACACAATAAATTAGAAGGTATATAAAACATCTGGCTACTGGTATAGGGTAAAACCAATTAATTTTCCTCCATGAATAGAGTAGCCTGTAAATTGTCCCATGTATTTTTTCTTATGTATCTTCCCCAAAGAGCCAGTGCTGCACAGTTAGGCTAGGTAAGGGAAAGAAGTCATATTCTGATATGTTATAGTGACCATCTCCAAGCTCCTAAATACAAGCTCAAGGCAAATAATATGACTGTAGCTCTAACTCTCTTTTGTTCTGTATTGTTGGGGTTTTTTTTTCTATGATTAGTCATTATAAGCCATGAGTCTGTTGGGAGACTGCTATTTAGTGTTATCTAATAGTATACAAAAAATTCAACCACTTTCTTCTGGTCTAAATGACCAGAAGAATCTATGGTTTTCTCCATTTTTCTTTTCACATCAGCAATATTGGTTTCCACTAACATCTTATAGCAAACAAGTATTTTTGAGGCATTTCAGCATGGAGTAAGATGGCTGTGTGGACACAGCAGACCACCAGTTGCCCCACTGGGAATCCAGCAAAAAGGAACAGTTGATTTCCTATTAATATAAATGAGCTTCTTAGCTGGGTTGGCTTCAGACCAAGTTCAGCAGTTCAGAGCCTCTAATCCAGGAAATATGGAACTTATATAACAAAATTAACAGAAAGCAGAGGAAGGATTTTTGCAAGTGCCTGTTTCCCAACTAAATGCTCTTGTCATTCTGGGGTCAGGGAGGATGAATGGAAACTGTGATGGGATATTCTGCTGGCTGGACCATACTGAGTGCTGTAGGAAGACTTCACAGCCATACTGGGGTACTTACAGAAGATTTCCAGGATGCCAAGTGTCCCATACTATGTTGTGGTTTGCTTAATATGTGGCTACATTATGAATGATTTGTGTAATTGATATGCTCATAGAATTCTAGAATACACTTGCAGAAGAGCATTCCTTGGAGTTTTTTATTTAAAGCAGAAAGCTTTCATTTCCACCTATGTTGTTACAAGCCTCTAGGCTGATGAAGCCTGAGAATGCCTGAACTCCAGTCCTATATTTAACCCAGACCCTTTGTTCCTGTGCACCCTTCAGCAGGGAGAAGACACATGTCTATTTCATAAGACTCATTTATTAGCATTAGTTAGTGATGAGATAACTGTATAATGTATTTAGCAAGATAATTAAGAGTGTAGGTCCAGGTAGGAAAATAGCAGTTTTATGGAAAAAATGCTCACAGTGAGAAAGACTAAACAAAAATATGTTGGGTTGGGGGTTTTTTTCATGCCTTGTGTTATTCAGGAATTATTTTTGTGGTTTTATTCCCTAGCCTTTATGTCAGGGGATAACATGAGAAATCTCTTGCTCAGTCCTGCTTAAGTGCTTTTCTCATCCTGCTCCCAGAACCAGTTCCTTAAACAGCTGCCTTGCCCTCCTATAAACAGCACACTTCAGTACACAGTGTGCAGTTCACCTGCAAAGCAACACCAGCACTGGCTGCAGAGCTGTAGGGGAAAGGATTGCTTTGCCAGCAAACCCGTCAGGTGGAAGTTGGGAAGCTCACACAAGCAGCCAGGCCTCTGCCTGCTCTGCCAGAGGCTGGGCACAGCTGGGGGCAGCCTGCAGCACTCATGCTCCAGCACAACATGTAGGCAAAGCGATGACGGCGCAAGAATTGCATAGGGAAACACAGCTCGGGTATGTTCTGACATTCACTCTGCAAGTGAAACATTAAGATGCACAAATGGGGGGGGTGGAGTGGGGGGGTGGAGTGTGTGCCCCCCGACGCATAGGGCTGCCCGCGAGCCCCTGCTCAGAGCAGTTTTCCTCCCACAGGCGCTGCTCCCGCTGGCTTCGAGTCCAGCATGAAATGTGCGGGCTTTGGCTTCCTCGCGGGCTCCGAGGACCCGTGCCCTCGCTGTGCCCCTCGGCAGGGAGAGCGCTGCCCGGCACACCAGCGACACCTCCCGGCCACCGCGCCCGCGGAGCGAGCCGGGCCCCGCCCGCGCCCCGCTGCCTCTCCTCAGCCATCTCAGCCCACGTCAGGCGCCACGAATCCCACCAACCCAACTACCCGGCACACCCGCCCCCCTGAGCTAACGCCCGGACCCCGTGCCCGTGGAAAAGTTACAATCTACTTCACAGATGAGCATTTGTACCACAAGTGAAGCCAAGATGTGCCAGCTGCCCCACTGCAGTGTATGGGAGTGCTCACTGCTTCAGAACATTAACTTCTGAATAGCCAAAACAGGGCTGCGGGTATGCCCAGAGACACCACGTGTTTGTGCCAGGAGGGGCCGGGGGTGTTCCCAGCGGTAGGATTAGAGACTTCCAACTCCACACCTCCCCCCCGCCCCCGCCAGCTGCTGTCTTCAATACCAAGTATCCTCCCAAGGGAAAAGGGGGGAAGCATAGCCCAAAATAAGGCCACATTGTGCACTGATGAAGTCCATTTCTCTCCTATTGTATCTCCCCTATTAGCTTTCCCTTCAGAAAATAATTTCTCAAAAGCTTTTTTCAATATCATTTTATGCTTGAAACAAGCATATTCTCAGCCATGGGTGAAAAAGATAAATGTCTCTCTTTTCCTGGCTGTTACTCAAGGTATAAGATCCATATCCCTACCACAAACCATGCTGGGACTTCTAATTGGGTTTTCCTCCCACTGCAACTCCCTCTACCATCTGTTTGTCTTTTTCTCTCAGATGACACATCCTTCAGTCACTGAGCAGTGCCACCGAGAGGCCAACCCAACCCCAGAGACTCGGCCAGAGCAGCGACCTGCCTTCTTCCTCATGCCCTTGATGGTCACCAGCATCAGCTCCTGGTGTGAGGTGGGATTCCAAATCACCGTGTTCCCACGTGGGGTCAGGGAGGTGATCGGACACCTGTGGAACAACGTATTCCAGTCCACGTCCCTGGCTGGGTTTTATCTCCAGCCCGGTGACAGAGTTTCTTTGAAAAGGAGGCAGAAACCCCTGTTGTCTTTAAAGTTCAGAGCAAAACTTGCATTACTCTCAGCAGCACCACGGTCCTACCCTGTGTTTTTAAATAGCAGCAGAACCATTCAAGCTATGACATCAGTGATTTTTCTGCTTAGCCTGAAATCACGGCTGTGCTTGCAGCAACCAAAAACTCCCCATGTCCCCAGCTCTAACGAAGAAGACTCTGGAGCCTCGCTGCTGAGATAATTGGTTGCCCTGGGCTTCAATAGGATCTGGCAGCTTCTTTTCACTGCTGGATTTAAGGAGATTACTGAAGTGTTGGAAGCATGGCTACTTCTGTTCCAGACCTCCGGTCAGGTTGGAGTTGATCTACTGTAAATAGAAATACATTAGAATTTTCAATTAGCACATAAGTGATCCTTCCTCATTGGGGACTTGAAGTTAACATTTTCTGCATTTATCACCAGTGTTTTCAGAAATAATTCATTAGCTTGCAAAAATCTTTCATGTCTCTGGAGATGAAACAAAAAATTAGCTATTTTACTTTTCTTGTTAATTCCTTCCTTTTGATGTCCTTCTTCAGCATCCTCCTCTTTCTATGCCGCACAGTTGGTACATGAAGTCTTAGAGCCCTCAGAGACATGTTTCAGATGAGCTTTTGTCCAGGTCCCATAAGATCACAGAATCATTAAGGTTGGAAAAAACCTTGAAGATCATCTAGTCCAACTGTCCCCCTGCCACCTATATTACTAACTAAACCATGTCCCTAAGTACATCATCCAATCTTTCCTTGAACACCTCGAGGGACAGTGACTCCACCACCTCCCTGGGCAGCCCGTTCCAATGCCCAACTGTTCTTTTGGAGAAGAAATTTCTTCTAATTTCTAACCTGAACCTCCCAAGTGCAACTTGCAGCCATTCCCTCTTGTCCTATTGCTACTCATCTGTGAGAAGAGGCTGACTCCCAGCTCACCACAACCTCCTTTCAGGTAGCTTTAGAGAGCAATAAGGTCTCCCCTGAGCCTCCTCTTCTCCAGACTAACATGCCCAATTCCCTTAGCTGCTTCTCATCAGACTTGTGTTCCAGACCCTTCACCAGCTTCATTACCCATCCCTGGACACGCTCCAGGGCCTCGATGTCTTTCTGGTAGTGAGGGGTCCAAAACTTAACACAGTATTCAAGGTGAGGCCTCACTAGAGCTGAGCACAGGGGGGATGATCCCCTTCCTGGTCCTGCTGTCTACGCTATTCCTAATGCAAGCCAGGATGCTGTTGGCCTTCTTGACCACCCAGGCACACTGCTGGCTCACGCTCAGGCGAGTGTCAACCAACAACTCCAGATCCTTTTCCTCTGTACAGCTTTCCAGCCACCCTGCCCCAAGCCTGTAGTGTTGCCTGGGGTTGTTATGACCAAAGTGCCATGTTGAACTTCTTCCCATTGAACTCTGCCCATCAATTCAACCCGTTTAGGTAAGCTGATACCTTCCGCTAGTTGCCCTGGTAATACTTTAATCGTGCATAGGCTTTTCTGAGCAGGGTTTCTTGACTGGTCAGTCCCCACCTACCAGAGGAGGAATAGATAATGTTCAGCGGTGGCATCTGGCTGCCAGAGCCATGCTCCTCATAACTCATCAGCTGAATACAAAAATGCTGGTTGGGTCAGCCAGTTTATTCTGCTAAAGCCAAAGCAGAGCTCCCTGACACATAGCCTAGCACTTGGCAACAGGGCACCAATTTAGAGGGATTTCTTTTTCCTGCAGTAACTCTAACAACTCCATGTTTCACAGAGTGAGGAAGACCAAGGAAGACTATTTTCTTTCTGCACTTCAGCTCCTCTCTTTTTAACCCCAAAAGAAAAACAACATGCATAAATAAATGCTAGAGGGAGAGAGAGAAGATAGTTTTGTAGATTTTTTTTTCTTTCAAAGAAAATATACCAAGGGTTGAAGTCCTATTGGTTACTCCACTAAAAACATTTTGTTCAGCCTCATAATTCCTGGGGAAAATGAAACTAAATTTCTTGCAATTTCAGGGCACTGAAGAATCAAAGGTCTTTCTGAAAGTCTTGAGGACTACCCAAGAACTCTGTACCACACTAATGCTGCACCTACCCAGGCTGCTCACCGCAAGCCAAACTGAAGCCAAAATTGCTTTCAAAGATACACTGCAGTGTTTTGAATTTGCAGAAGGATTTCTGTCCCTTTTAATTATGCTTTCTGTCCATAGTGAGACAATAATAGGCATTTAAATAGCCCCCAGTTATCAGCCTGCCACTGTAGGAGAGCACAATAGAAAAAGGCTACCCCACCTCCGCCCTTTCTCTTTTTCCTCCTACTCACTAATTTCTTTGAGCAACTGACAAGCGTGTCACATATATCCTCTTCATTCTGGCAGAGATCCTAGCAGCGTTTGCATTGCCCAAAGCTTCCTCATGTATCTATTGTGCTACTCCAACTGTTGCATTTGAGGCCCAAACTGCCATTTCAGTGACCTTCGGAGGGCAGCATGTGTATAAAAAACTGCAGCAATCCACCTGTTCACACCTCTTCTTCACTTAAAGTGTGCATATATACATTTACCATTTGGAAATGTTAAAATCATATCATGCATTTCATTCATATGCAGAGACAGAAAAAAAATTGTCTCAGAAGTAATATACTGCAGGAGCACAGAAGCTGCCACACCAGCCCAATGCTGTCTCCCTGCTCAGTGATCTTTTCACAAAGGAGAGTAGCTTCAGCACTAGAGATGTTATTGGAACATGAACTATTAGCTATATGATATCTGAGCACCGGAGGGCTGATTCACTCAAGCTAGAAATCCTTTCAGCTCTTGAAACTGGAGACTTTTAATCTCAGGCAGCATCAACTGTTATTACTGGAAGGCTGTGTGGCACTGCAAATAAACATTGCATTTAACATCCTAGTGTAATGGAGTTCAAGTCTCTGGTCAAGAATGAAATTTATTTAAGGCAATATAAAAATATTGTCATTAGTCCAGGCCTCTTGCACCTTACAAACCAGGATTCTGGAGAGAAGCATTGTCATGAAGATGAATGTAAAGGCCTACCCACATGATGGCTGCCACTGTATCTCTGCAGAGTCACAGGGTATATTAATGAGCAATGCAAATAATCCCAGTTCCCATGGGTCTACCTCTGACAGTTATTTCTTGTCTTTCCTTAGCACCCTTACTTTTTATCTTTTCTGTCTATGTCATTCAGCTTTTTAGTTTACTGTCCCTATTTTTTAATTCTTTCCTTAATCTCTTGGCTTTTCAAAATTTTGTTTCTGTCTGCTTTTATCAGACTCCCTATCCTTACATCATCCTACTCCTTTCCCGTTACATACCCTGTTGCTTCTAAAATGTACGTGCTATGTTTCCTTTTATCTAGTTTCCCATCTATACTTTTTTATCTTGTCCTCTCTTAATCCCCATGACTTTTAAAACTTCCTGTTTCTATTTAGTTTGCTGTCCTTATTTTCTTATTTTTTCTTTACTTCCCTAATCCCCTCCACTTTTAATACTTTCTGGATTCAAATTAATATTTTCTGTACTCAATTCTATATACAAACAGCACCCTGTATTTTTTTCTTGCCTATTCTTTATATTTTGCCTTTTAAATTCTATTTTTATTTCCGTGTTTTACTTTCCTATCCTTAATTTTCACGTCTTTTTCCTTCTTGATCCATTATTTTAAAATGCCTTTTTGAGGTCTACCTTTATCTTATTCACCGTTTTAATTTTTGCCCTGATTTTCCTTAGTACTTTTAAAATTTTCTTTCTATGTCTACCTTTATCAAGCTCCTGACCCTATTTTGTAATTCTTTTGCTGTCTGCCATGAAGTGCATTGGTTTTAATATTTTATTTCTCTGTCCACTTCTATGGAGTTCACTGTCCTATTTCTCAATTCTTACTCTCACAATCATGTTAATTTTGAAATTTTATTTCTCAGTATCTCATTTTCTATTGCTTTTCCTCCCTCCATTTTCTGCATCCTGTTGTTATTATGATGTTCATACTACACCTAGTTTTATCAGGACGTCATTCCCTGGTTTTGTTTCCCGACATGTACCTCCTTGCTTTTAATTTTCCTTTCCTTGTCTATTTTTATCCAGCTTGCAGTCTTGAGTTTTTTAATTCATTCTAGTTTGTCCTGCACCCTGTCATTTTAAAAATTTTCTTTCTATGACACTGTTTAGGTTTTTGAGCTTTCCCACCACCCTCCCTGCAACATCTTTGCTTTTGAATCATAAAATCATTAAAGTTGGAAAAGACCCTTAAGATCATCAAGTCCGACTGTAGACCTAACACTGCAAAGTGCCGCACTAAACCATGTCCATAACAGCTACAGCTATACATCCTTTAGATACCTCCAGGGATAGCAATAACATTTTGTTTCTGCTTTTACATTTATGTGTTTTTCTGTTTCTATTGTTTTCTGTCTGTCCTCTACATCATCATTTTAAAAATTTCCTTACCATGTCTACTTTTATTGAGATGTCTAATCCAATTCTTTCTTTTTCTTGTTTGCCCTGTTCTGCGATTTAAAATTTTAATATCTTTTTTAACCACTTCATTGTCTTTAATTTTGTTTCTATGCCTTTAGCTTGTTGTCTCTCTTTTAAAATTTTTTTCTCCTTCAATGCCTTCATTTTTTTTCTAGGTCTCCTTTTATCTAGTCTTCTCTACCTTTTTTTTTCCGCCTCTGCCTCACACCCTTTTGCTTTTCAAATGCTCTTTTTCTATTTGCTTTTATCAAGATGTCTATCCCTAATTTTCAATTCCTTCTTGTTTGTAATGTACTCTTACAGCTTTTTCCATTCTTTTCGTATCTTCTTCCCTTGCCTTATCTCAATGCATCCCAAGGCTTTAGCGTGTCCTTGCCATGCTTTTGTCTCCAGCATGTAGTTTTCACCCCTCAGTTTGTGAAGACTGGCTGGAGAGCTGTCAGGCAGAGAAGGACCTGGGGGTGTTGGTTGACTGCAGACTGAGTATGAGTCAGCAGTGTGTCCAGGTGGCCAGGAAGCCAATGGCATCTTGGCTTGTATCAAAAACAGTGTCACCAGTAGGTCTGGGGAGGTGATTGTGCCCCTGTACTGGGCACTGGTGAGGCCACACCTTGAGTACTGTGTCCAGTTCTGGGCTCCTCACCACAAGAAGTACATGGAGGTCCTGGAGCGAGTCCAGAGAAGGGCAACCAGGCTGGGGAAGGGGCTGGAGGGCAAATCCTATGAGGAATGGCTGAGGGAGCTGGGGCTGTTTAGCTTGGAGAAGAGGAGGTTGAGGGGAGACCTTATCACCACCTACAACTACCTGAAGGGAGGTTATAGAGAGATGGGTGATGGTCTCTTCAGTCAGGTGACAGGTGATAGGACAAGGGGAGATGGCATGAAGCTGTGCCAGGGGAGGTTTAGATTGGATGTTAGGAAAAAATTTTTTACTGAAAGAGTTGTCAGGGCCTGGAACAGTTTAGAATGAGAATGGTTGGACTTGATGATCTTAAAGGTCTTTTCCAACCTTGTGATTCTGTGAAGACATCTCAGACCATCCCTTAGAGCAGTCTTTTCGTCTTCTCCTCCATCTCACTTGTCTCCCATTGGTCAGCATCACCCTTATGTTCCACAGCTATCCTTTAGCTCTGCAGCAAGCTATGTATCTTTTTTACTCAAAGACAACTCTTCCTAGGGCTTTTATTGGCTTTCAGAGCAGTCTTACCTTCCCCTTTGCCACAACAGATGCCTCCATTTGGTCCCTGCTCTGCTGAGGACATCTGTGTTCCATTTGGATCTCCTCCTGAGCATCTCATTGAGTCATGAGTTTCCTTTGCTTGTCTCTATGTTTACATTACCCCCACCACCTGGAGCCCTTTTCTTCCTGTTATGGTGCCTCCCAAGACCATCCTCTAGGCCCACACCCTTTGAGCTCTGTGGCCCTATTTGTATCTCTTTCATTCAGACAGAACCCTTCATCAGGCTTCCTTTACACCCCAGAATGCTCTTGACTGCCATCAGGATGTCTCTACTCAGTTGCTCATCCCTCAAGAACATCTGTACATTGCTGGTATGCCTTCTTGAGTTTTGCACTGTGTCCCGGAGCCATCTTCTGTTTCTAACTTTCAGTCCCCCTTCCCCTATCCTGTCTCTAGGAATTTTTCCACTGTTCTGCCTCAATCAGCATATATATGTGGCCATAGCACTCTGGGAAGGTGGCAGGAGGCTGTGGACAATGGGCCCCCACAGCCCCTGCAAATTAGGCTTTTTTTCTTTTTTTTTTCCCCACACATCCACCCATATTACAAACACACCAAAATAATTACAACTAAACCAACAAAAATGCTACACTACAACCTTTTCAGGGCCTAGGAACCCACACAAAAAATAAAATTTAAAAAAATAAAACCCACAAGCACTCTACAATTTAAAATAGGCCCCTAGGCTCACAACACCGCAAAGGACACCAATTAAAAAAACTCCGTGACCCAAGCGTCATCTCCGTGACCTCAAGTCCTCCAGCAGCCGTTTTACTGCCAAAAAACAATAGAGATTTTCGTCTCTATGGCCAGAGCTCCTCTGGTGGCCATTTTACCACCAGCATACCATAAAAATTACATCTCGGCGGTCAGAAGCCCCTCAACAAACCCAACAGTTCCCAACTACCTCCCACAGACATAACCACCTGACTTGGGTTCCAGGGCATTTTAGATCCAGGGTCGGTGGGGCCATGTGACGGACCGGTGAATCCCAGGGAAAGTCTCAAAGAATGCAAGAGCCACCGCAGGGAAAGGGGAAGGGACTGTGGGGTCCGTGTTCGAGGCAGAGCAGCGGTGGCGCTGGGGGTACAGCGCAGTGTCGGAGGCAGCAGCTCCCCATGGCAGGGTGGTGGTTGGGGGCAGGTGTGGCAGTGCCCTGTCGGCACAGGGGGACGGGACAGTGTCCCCATGGGGTCAGAAATCATGGACAGCCGCCTGCTGCGACAGGGAGGGGGTGTAGTCCTGGAGCCCGTGTCTGGCTTTCAGCCATGTCGGTTCCTGGGGCATGCTGGGAGGTGCAGTCTCTTGCACTCAGCTGCCAGGCAGCATTTGCTGCTGGGTGCTGGGAGGTGTCATTTTTGCAGACTTGGCTGCCAGGCAGTGCAGAGAGCTCCAGCATGAGGATTGTTTTTTTTTCTTGGCTTCCCTTTACCTTTCCTCTTCTCTCTTTTCTGTCCCACTCCCTCTTGTTCTCATTCCCCTTGGTGGGCCCTAGTAGGGCCTGAAAGTGACACAAGGAATAATTAGGATAGTTCCCTAGGCTAGGAAAGCCCAGAGCCCCAAGGTTAGTGGGGCTGCTGGTGGGCTACCTGAGGAGGTTTTAGGTCAGGAACATCTTTCAGTGCTGGCACTTTTGTTTTGGAGCTATTGCTGGACATTTACCATTCTTGAAGGTATGTGCTGGCAGAGCCTGAAAGTGATCCAAGGCACTGTTAGGCCCATTCCCTTAGCTAGGAAAGCCCTGAGTTAGCAGGGATGCTAGTGGACTCGGCAGCTGTGTGGTGTTATAAACGGTGATGACAACTTGTTCACTCGGTTTAAAATATCTAAATAGAATTTATTTGATCAAGCAATAAGCAGGCAAAACAGCGCTGGGCGGCCGGGGAGCCTCCTGCTCCACCAACGGCGCGCGCCTCACTCCCCACCAGCGTCCCTTTTCATAGTTCAGGAGTCCCAGATTTACGTGGCACATTCTGATCTCTTTCTGTGGCTGCGCATACTGTTGCTGGGGGGTCGTCCTAGTCTCTCTGGTGGCCATAAAGATGAAGGCCGTAGTCTTCCTCAGGTTGAACTTTTCACCTCCTTCCCCTGGCACATGCGTAGTTGTGATCGTTCCAGATGGGCACAATTATTCTTGGGATGTTTCTTTCTTATCTGTCCTAGGCACCACCTTCCTAGGGATGCTTCCTCCTTATCAGTCCTGGGTCCGCTTTAAATTATTCCAAGGACACTAATCACTCAGGACTAACCAGAGTTGTTCAAGTGAGACATTGTTTATGTGAGGTCGCCTCTGACATAACCACTATGGCACTTCAAACTATCTTATTAGTAAGCCCCCCCCTTTAACCCTTTGTAAGCATCTTGTTAGTAAGTAAAAGTGTGTGCACAATAGTTCAATAGCTACAATCAAAACATTCAAACAATTAACAACTGGGGGACCTACCCCCCCCCTTATCCGCCGGTTTGAGAACAAATTCCTTATGGATTTTTATTTATTACATGTGGTATTGGAATTGCTTTCCTCCTAAATCCAGCCAGTGCTGCACCAGCTGCTAGAACGAAAACTAGCTCAGGCCAGCCCCCTGGTGCTAGGCTGCAGCCTTTGTCTACTGCTGCACTAGACTTGAGAGATAGAGATGAAAATTCATACTTCGAGTAAATCCTACATCACGCTCACCCTTTAAACTACACAGGTGCACACCATTCTCAGCCACCACCACGCACCCTGCTCCTAATTAGCACTATTATGCAAATGAAACATACAAAGAAGTAAAATGACCCTGCCACCAGTGTAAGCAAACTAAACAGCCCTTGAGAACGCTAATAAAAAAAATTATCAAAAACCCCCAGGCTACTACTACTCCCAGGACCTAACAGAACAATAAACAAAGCACCAATTGTCAAACAGTAACTATAGCACCCACTGTGCACTGGGAAGCACAACCCCAACTGCCACACGACTCCCAGTGCCCCCACTGGAAACGCTCGATTTCGGCTTAAGGCCCCGGCGGCCATTTTACCGCCGAAAGACGATAGAGTGGGTTGACTCGATAGCCGGAAGTCTTCCAGCGGCCATTTTACTGCTGACTCATAATAGAGTATCCCGTCTCTATGGCCGGAAGTTCTCGGGCTGCCATTTCATCCCCGAAACACCACCGAGTCTCCAGTCACAGTGGCAGGAAGTCCTCCAGCGGCCATTTTACCGCCGAGACACTGTAGAGATCTATTGCTGGCCGAAAGTCCTCCGGAGGCCTTTTGAACACCGAAACACCATAGAGCGTCTCATCTCTTTTGCCGAAGTCCTCCGGCTGCCATTTTACCGCTGAAATACCATCGAGTTGTCCTTCTCTATTGCCAGGATTCCTCCACTGGCCAGTTTGTTGCTGAAACATTAGACTTCTCAGTCTCTATGGCTGGGGCTGCTCCAGGGGTCATTTAACCACAGAAACGACAGAGTTTTACGTCTGTATGGCCAAAAGTCCTCGTGTGATCATTTACCAATGAAATTCCATACAAATTAAAACTCCGGCCGTGGAGATTCCCCCAGTGAAACCCATCAGGCCCTGAAAGCTGCCCACATAGCATGACCAATTCACTTCAGTACCAGAGCGTTAGATTCTGGCCTGAGCATAATGGAAAATGATCCCACAGAACCTGTGACTTTGCTTCTTGGACACTTCGGTACCAGCCTGTCCTCCCCCAGAAATAGTGGCCTTGTGACTTTGGTTCTGCATCATTTCTGTTCTGGTGTTTCCTTTACTGAAGCCCATCCCCTGGAAAACCTTGATTCTGCCTTTGGGTCTGGAGCATTTAGCTTCCAGCCTTTCTGTTAGTGAAAGTGATGCTCTGGAAACAGTTTTTGACATCAGCAATCATTTTGAGCCTCAAAAGAAGCTTTTTTTCAGTCTCTGTCTCTCTTTCTCTGGACTCCAGCCATTGTTTTTCTATTCTGTCCTGAGTGAGTCCCATAGCCCATTGGTATTTTTCATTGGTTTTTTTCCTTCTCAGTCTCTTTGTCTGGCTCTGTGTTCCTGTCATTTGAGAATGTAGCACCTCATCGCAGTCGGTTTCTTTCTCCGTCTCTCTCAATCCTGCTTCCTGCCCTTCATTTTGAAATCTTCCCTCTTTGTCCCATTGCTATTTTATGTCAGGAGCTGTGCTTTCCTGTTCACCCATTTGCACAGCTCGAGGCTTTTTTCCCCTGCATCTTTCTGTCATTAGGTCTTGAAGGTGGGCTTCTTGCTGTCACAATTGTGACAATGGATGTGCAAGTCCTTCCAATGGGCTGTTCCGCTCCCTTCTCTTCTGGGGCTGCCATAAAGCTTCCTCATGTTGCCCCCTCTGTGATGATGTATTAATAAATATAGATTTACTATATGGAGAATTTGCATATTTTGGGAATAGAAAGTATTTGCGTGTTTTGGATTTTAGTAGAATATGTCTGTAGCCATGTGAGCTGTTTCGTTAGAGCAGCTATGAAGTTTAACCATAAAAGTGGAACAACTAGAAGATTCAAAAAAATGTGAAGATAGGGGAGTTCTTTGGCCTGCCTTGACCTTCTCTGGCCTGCCTTGACCTTCTTTGGCCCTTCCCAAAAACAGTAAGACCAACTGTCGCTGGCCTTCTTCTGCTGACGGATCCAGGGTGGTGTATCTGCGCATTGCAAGCCTCAGTCTTTCCAAGAACTGTGTAGGAGCCTTGGAGTGGTTTTGTTTCACAGCATATAGAGCCAACTAATTTATTGCTTTGGGGATTGCATTTTCCAAACGAAACTTTATCCAAGCCTGATATTGCTTCAGTTGTTGATAATCACCACTATCATTCAGGTCCCATCCTGGATCTGTCGGGGGAATATATTGTTCCACCCATCTCCCCCAATGTTCCCGCTGTAGTTTGAGCTTGCACCTGTGTTCTGGCCACTTTCAAAACCAACTGCTTTTCTGTCTCTGTTATTGCACCTAGCACATGCATCTGTATCTTGCCAGGGTCCTGGGTCTTAACAATCAGGTGATTTCCCACAAGGTTGTTATCCCTAATTCCCAGACACAAAATAGTGATGCATGCAGGACACTGACACTCATACCTGAAGTGCCGGCTGCCGTAGCAGCTGTGTACTTGATGACAGGTTAAGCACTCAAACTTTACCCAGGCTCTGTGTCTTAGGTTTGGGTAATGCTTGAGACAAGGGGTTTGTCTTCTTGAAGTATACAAATCACAAGCTAACGCAGAATAGCTCTGCTGGATGCTGTGTAATCCCAATCCTCCCGTTTGAGGTGGGGTCACCCTCCCTCTGACTCTTGTTCCCCAGAAGGGGGTATAAAGTTTTTACTATAATTTGAAACCCAGTTTAGCTTTTCCACCTCTAATATTCTTTCTAGTTAGCAAATCACAAATCAGTATTTCCCCAGTAATACTAACAAGAATTATATGGGGTTTTTTTCTAATACATTCTCAGTTCAAAACTGATTACACCAAGCAAAAACAAACCATAAATCTCTCTCACACAGATATGCTGCGGCTCAGCCATTCACCACTCACACCAGAGTCACCTCATTTCACTCACACAAACAGTTTGTCAAATCCAAAACAATTTTCAAAACACAGTTCCTTGTAA
Organism: Porphyrio hochstetteri; assembly: GCA_020800305.1. Taxonomy (NCBI): domain Eukaryota; kingdom Metazoa; phylum Chordata; class Aves; order Gruiformes; family Rallidae; genus Porphyrio; species Porphyrio hochstetteri. The sequence continues at coordinate 8,283,158 of CM036921.1, read as the reverse complement.
CAATATCCAAAGTCAATACCAATAAATCAGTGCCACCAGAGCAGCAACTCCCTTTGGTAATCAAACCCATCTCCTGTGTGACAGGCAGGAGTTCTCCCACTCCCCTGTTTCCCGATGCGGAGTTTCCTAAGCTTTTAAAGGAATTTATCAGTAACCTTGTGTCGCAGGTGGGATAGATAAGAGGGGTGCACTTCACTCTTAAGAGAGAGACAACGATATGTTTATTGATATAAAACAAAGGGTGTAACAGTGTTTGGTAATAAACATGACAATAAACTTTCCATGGTAAGGTAATCTTGATTAGTTAGTGCATAGAGAACAGGGTCAGATGAATCTATCAGGGAGACCCTCCTGTTGAGTCACGAGGTTCAGAAAGAATCCCCTTGTTTTCTAAACTCCTTCTCAGAGAGGAGCCTAGGTGTGGCTGGATTCAGTCTTAGTCCCAGACTTGGTCAATGGTTTATGTCTAAAGGATTATATATACAATCAATCCTTTGTATTTCTTAGCTAAGATCACAAATGTTAGTGCACTTATTCCCAACTCACTTACTGAGGATCTGTTGCAGGTCTGTTGCGGCAAGGATTCTCTCGACCTCGAGGAGTAACCTTGAAAGGCATCCCTTTCAAGGGGAGATCCTGACGTGCAGCCCGCTGTCGTCTCAGACGAGCTCAAAGGGCTCTTGGACTGCTCACTATTTGTGGAGTAAGATGATTGGCTCATAGTCATATTTACATACCACCTGTATATGCCAGTGGACACTGACTAGTGTCCGGGTGGGCACATTAGCATTGATAACCCTTGGCTCTTATGCTGTTATCTGTCTTCCTGCACCCACTGTGAGACGGATGCAGAAATCACAATCAATGCCAATGGTTATCAATCAATCCATATTTACAGGAAAGAGTAAGGAAAACATGGGGGCAACGGGGGAAGCATACCGTCACACTCCACCCCCATGACTATAGTCAATTCATCTTACCCTCACAGAGTGGTGGTGTGGTCACCTCTTGCCTCTGTGCCATAAATTGATTATTGGTAATTTACGTGCTTACAGATCCATGGCAAGTAGGTAGTGAAGTATTGCTATTTGCTATGTACTACTTTGGATGTTTGGTTTGTGTTAGTTGTGAGTTGTTAAGCAAAGTGAATCCTTGCCCAGGAGATGGCAGGGCTCATTGAGCGAGCTTTAAACTAGTTAGGAAGGGGGAAGAGGATATTACGAAGGCTCCTGGGCTTAGGCAAGTGCTTTGGGAGACACGATGTGAATTGACGGTGGAAGAAGGTAAATGCCAGCAGCACAGTGACAGACTTGGGGATGTTGTTCCATGTGATAGTGGGGAAAATTCTGTGAATTGCCCTGAGGACTCCTCAGTGGAGCCACTATTGCCCATCCCCTGTCAGAAATCTCGCTGTGATCTGCTGAGGATACCTGCACCTGCTGCCCCACTAAAATGCTTTTATACAAATGCATGCAGCATGGGAAACAAGCAGGAAGAATTAGAGATCTTTGTGCGGTCGCAGGGCCACGATCTCACTGCGATCACAGAGACGTGGTGGGACAGCCTGGATGACTGGCACACTGTCATGGATGGCTATGTGCTTTTCAGGAAAGACAGGCTAGGGAGGCAAGGTGGAGTTGCTCTTTATGTTTTAGGTTCATGGCCAACCTGTCATCCAGGTCCTTCTCTGCATCCATGTTAGTGTCTAGTACCAAAGCATTACATGGCAGGTAGATGGAGCATTCGGTTCAGTTTTTGCAGATGCTGTGCAGCCACCTTGCACCACATGCCTCTGTACCAGGGTGGTGTAAGGGACAGCATGTCTCTATCGTGCTCATTCTTTAACCCTCACCACCCGACGTCCCCCTCACCATCCTCACGTGCTTTGGTCACCGCCACTGGACATCATGTGCTTTGACCTCCACCATAACCTGACCTCACTGCCTTTCTTTAGTTGTCTAGATGAGAAATGCTAACTGCAGGCACTAGATTCCAGGGCATCCCCTCTACCTTACAGAGGAAACAAGACTGGGAGCAACAGCCTACAGGTCTCTATGTTGCATCGGCACAATCAAACTTCATCTTCAAGCACCACACGTGCTGTGAACCCTGTGAACAGTCACCTTTGCCTTGGGTTTACAGGCCCCGAAATCCCCACCTGAGGTTACACAGCTGAAGGATGCTCGGTCTGAGGTTCAGCTCCAGGGGAGCGGAAAGTGAAATGCAGAGAGCAGCTGCACACAGAGCACGTGCAGAGAGCAAAAATCCCCACACCATGAGTATTTTGTGCTTAGGGCTGACAGTAGGGTGAACAGGGTGAAGCTGCATAAAGTCCCAGCTACTGGAAAATCCAGCTAGGGCCAGACCAAGCTGTTCTCAGCTCCAGGCATCCTACCTGATGCACAAGATCCCTCGGTGTGCCAGCCCATCCTGAACTGGTGGCTCAGGAGCTTTATGTGAGGTAGCTGCACCACCTGCTGCCTGCTCTGAAGCAAGTTACCAGTGTCTATTAGAACATCGCTAAAAATTATCATTATTAACCGCAGTTTTCTTCTTCAGAACCATTTTTTTTTTCCTCAGGAAATGCTCTTGATAAAAGTCGTCAGGAAAGACTTTGGATCTCAAAGCTATGAAGTAAGATCAACAGGACAGTCTAGTCAAAACAGTTCAGGTTCTCAGACTATGAGAAGTTCACTTTAACACCCAGCTCCTCTCAGGAGAGTGATCACACTGTTACCCCTTTAAGAAGCTCTCTCAAGTTATTTCCACTCCAAAAACTCACATCAAACAACTTTCAGAAGTGAAAATTCTGCCATGCAAAAATCCCAGCCTCTTCCCCAAGACCACCTGTGGCTCCACAGAAAGGAAAAAGACATCATCTTAAATCCTGCAGCATTCCCCTTTCCAGGGCAATGCTGCAGCAGTAACTCCTTCAATCCCATGGGGAAAGAGAGAGTCCTACGTAAAAGTGACAATACTAACAGTCTTCTTAGGACACGGAGTCTTGTTCACATGTGAAGGCAGACAAGTCAGTATGATCTCTTGGTTGGCACAAATATGACAGGTTACAGGAAGGTCCCCCTACTCTTAGAGATAAAGTATCCTCTTTCAAGGGCAAGTATTTTACGTGCCAGGCCACAAAAGTAATTGGGCATGAAGCAGCAAGGTTGGTGTGGGTCTAAACTGAAAGGATTTCAGAGGACAAATGCCCTCTGCTTGTTGAAGCACAGGTGCATAACATGCAGACAAAAAGGAATCAGAAAAACCGTTTATTTAAAAAAACTGAAAAATTCCCCCTCAGATCCCCACATACTTTCTGGTAAGTTTATTGCTCAAGCTAGATCTCCTGCAACACTGCTCTCTCTCCTCTTGGCCTGTAGGGCCAGAAGCACTTGTGCATCCTTGTCGTTCTTCCAATAAACATTGTTTGGCCACATTCAATTGGTCCCGAACACCAGCATTTAGTTCTCTCCTTCCTGTGCACGCAGAACACGGAGGTCACCAGGCACAAAGGCTCCTTCTCCCTGGGACAAGTCTATGTGGATTTATAGAGTCATCTGCTCCCACTAAGATGGGAGTTCCTACTTAGCAGAGCCATAAAGAAAGCATGGGAAAAGGTTTATCTACCTTCTCTTTTGAAGCCAAAACCTAAACAACACTAAAATCATCCCAGAACCACTCAGCCTGCAGTCCAGACATGTCCACAGTCATCCCACAGCTCGTGGTCTATGCTCTCAATACACAGCCTTCAGGATTCCCTAAGAAGCTTTCTACAGCATTCCCAGTCTCAGCCATTCTACTTTCATCAGACCGGGGCTCATCTTCTGAGTTGGCTCCGTGTGAAAGGGATACGGCCCGTTTCCTGTGCAGCAGCTACAGATCCACTGCAGCAGAACAGAGCAGGACTCTGGCTCCATGCCCTGGCTCTCCTCTGGACGGTCACAGAGACTCTTGGACCTTCCTCCTGGACGGCTGTCAGGCAGGTTTGGTAAGAACAGAGCAGGGGGCTTTGTGCTTCATGTTCAGTCAGTGTTGTTGTGGGGTTTCAACATCCTCTTCCTCCTCTCCGTGTTCAGCGTGGCGCAGCAGCAGCTCCAGGTCAGGGTCGGAGCTGGCCTCTTTGTGCAGCTTCGGTGCTTTTTCACCTGCATGCAGACAGCCCATTTAGTGACACACTCGCCACAGCACCCATCAGCACCCACTCCTGGCGCTGGCGAGGAGCTGGAACTAGCCACAGCTCCTGGTGATGCCATGAGAATGCCTACAGAGAAACAGAAAGGGATTTAAAGCAGAGTCACCTTTGGTATTCATGGCTTTAAGAACAACGTGAAGGGAGATTCCTGACAGACAGACAGCAAAGCCCAGCCAGTTCAAGAGACTGAGGCGGTCTCCCAGCAAATGTGTGGCGAGGAATAAAATGCAGATTTCCTGTGGAAACAAAAAACATGACAAGTGGCAGGGCAGGACCTGAAGAGATATGCACGAGACATTTCACAGCTCAAGCCTAGATCCAGATGCCAGGCTGCTAATTTCCATCAGTACATTCTTCCATGTGCAGAGTTCTGAAAACAGTTTCCAGAACGACCTGTTAAACTGGGATGTGCAATTTTAAGTCCTTTGACTGCATAGCTTGTCTACATGGGAATCCTGGGACTTCTGGGTCAGACAAGTTTCACATGTCTCCATTCAGCTTAAAAGTACACGTGCTAGATTCCTTAAGGAGGGGAGAACATGCCAAACTAGGTTAGAAAGATAGCTCAGACTAGTGGGTTTTGTTCATATCCAGGACTGATGCAAGAGCATGCCCTTCTTACCCCTCCTCCCTCCCGCACCAGCCATCGCATGTTTCAGTCTATCCCAGATCCCAACCACCTTTGGACCTTAACGATATCTTTTATAGAGTTGCCACTAGTCTCTGCTCCTTGCTGCAGGGACCAAGGGACTTCACTGCAGAGACTACAAGGCATCAAGCTCCTGTGCAAGAATGAAAATGACAGGAGTCAGGAGATGACTTCTAAGGCTCTAAAAAGTTCCCACCACATAAGACCCATTAGGGACGACTCAGTACTTGCCTTCTAGTATTAGCCCAGGAAGCATGCCTTACCTTAAAAATGCCAGCAATGGAAAGGGTGAGGCTAGATGTTCTGGAAACCAAGAGGAACTCAGAAAAGCCTAGACCAAAGGCAAGAATTCCACCCAAGAGCAGCTTCCCTACCAGAGCGAACAGCATTCCTGCTTCATGGAAAAGGAAGAGCTTCTCTGATATGGACAAAGGCAGGCCTAGGAACAAGACAGTGAGTAGCAGAGTACCTTTCCCAACTCCCAGGGTTCCTCACAACAAGGAGGAGGCTGCCAACATTCCAGTATCAGGAGGATGTGGAGCCAGTTCTTTCTAGCCATTACCTCCACAAATATGGCAGGCCACTATTCCTATGTGCTCGTTAATGTTCTGCCAGCATAAGGTGTATCTTGGCACTTACAATTCCAGGTCTCTAACTACTTTGTAAAGTACACAGCTGTTACTTATCTAAATTAAACAAATCAAAAAACAAACTGCTAAACATTTTCCCCAACCACACTAAAATGCTATCCCTGCTTTCTCTAATTAACTCACGCACCCTCAAACACTGCAAAGAGTGGGAAGAGCCCCAGGAACATGAGCGGCTGCAGGTGAAACATGATATCAATGGGGTTCTGGAGCCCTGAAAGAGGAGAATAACAGACCAGGTAGCAACAAGCCAGGGAATAACATAACTCCTAGAGCCTTTATTAGTACCATTCCTAAACATATACCTCCTTTGTAATGCCCATGCCTGTGCTGCTGCAGAGACCAAGCCACCTTTGTTACCCATCAACAGATAACCCCTGCCCTGGGTTTCAAACACTGTCCCTTATGCAAGGTGCTTTGTTTCTGCAGCAAGGGCCACCACCACCTCATCCCCCTCTCCATTCCCAGCACCACCCACTACTTCCTAACACCCTACGTACCCAGTTCAGCCTTCTGCATAAGTATCTGTGTGAGAGTCCAGCGAATACCCCCAAGGAAGGAGGCACACAGCACCAGCACGAACCCCTGCGTGTTGAACTGTGTGGACTTGTAGGTGAACATGAAGAGCCCCCCAGCGATGAGCAGAACCACCAGCAGCAACGTCACCCTCTGGATGAGAGCAAACACAAAGTCACTACAGACTCCTGGTCCTGAACAGTGTCAGACACCTCTTTTCTTTCAGATTCACCCACATAACTGCTTTCTTCCTCTACTTATACATTTCTTGCACACGTACTGCCTGTGTCCCAGGGCCTGACCTTCTCCCTCCCTGAAGCATTGTGTGGGACCCTTACCACTTCCTCCAGCTTGAAGAGCAGTGAAAAAAGCAGGATGAAGAGAATGGCAGAGGATTTGGTCATCGTGTAGCTGTAAGGACCAAAATACACTGTCAGTCTCCTCCAACATAGTCATTCCCAGCAAAGTACTATTAGGAACCAGATCACCCGCTTCTACATGGGGGCCAACAAGCTACCGTAGCTCCCACATGCCCACCCCTCTAAGCCTTGCACCCACTCAAGAAACTGATGCTGACAACTCACTTCCTAAACCCCACCAAAGGGCTACCAGGGAAGATGGTGCTTGTACTCACAGGGAGACAGTGACATATAGGAAGCTCCAGTTACTCAGTCCAATATCCAAGGAAGTTGACAGAGCTAAAGAATCAAAGAAAAGATCCTGAGGTTAACTACACAAAACCCCCAGCCAAACCAGCCCTGCTAACTGACCATGAACATACAGAGTAGACCGAGAAAAAGGACATTCTCCTCAGGTTAACTCTTCTGTACCAACATAGCTGAGATATCTTAAGCTCTTTATGTTTCTGTCCCGTTCCCCGGGATTTATGCATGGCTCATCACCATGCTCAGCGAACAGACACTGTGCACTGAAGTAACCCTTGCCCTCCCTGTGACTGAAAGCCATCACGGGCTCACACAAAGTCTTTTTGGAATGCATCGGAGCATGGTAACGGGTGAGTGCAAGAGCCAGTGAAAGAGCCCAAAGCACCGAGTCTGGCACTGCCCCTCAGCAGACCCCCTTAACCAGGTGCAGCTCCTGTCAGTCTTTTCTCCCTTGCACATGAAGCCTCCTACCCCAGGCAGCAGTTTCACCGGCCCAGCAGCACGCCATGCTGAGAGGCAGCGTTGCTGCAGGTGTGGCGAAAGCAGTATTAGAAGCCACGAGACACCTCCTGTGAAGTACCGCAAACCCCACCGGAGACCTTACACCAGACACGGTCTGTGGGAGACCCGACACAGCCGAAGGCGGCTGAAGCCGCCGGAGTCCTGTGCTCAACTACAGCAGCCCCGCATGCCATGGACGATGAACTCTCGTATCATAAAGACCAAATCCCACACAGCCGGAGCCCCTCGAGTGACAGGCGTACGGTGAAAGGGCAGCTGGTGCAGGGAGGTACCAAGATCTCGCCGTACGTTCCCGTGTGCCAGCGGCTCCTCCAGAATGACCCGCACGGTGCGGCCTCCCCACGCCCGGACCCGCTTTAGCCGCGGGCAAGGCTCTGCGTGCCCCCGGCAGCATCCCCCGCCTCACACCCACCCACTCAAAGGCGGCTCCGGCCGAGACCCCAGAGGACGCCGTGACGGCCGAGGCGGCGAGTTGCCCCCCCCTCCGCGCCTCCCTCCCGCCCAGCCGTACCTGCGGGGGCCGCCCGGCGAAGGCAGTCGGCCCAGGAAAGCACGGCCGGCGGCCGGCCAGAGCGGCAACGCGTCAGTGCGCGGGCGAGCGCCGAGAGGCCAAAGATGAGGAGAAGGTGCAGCAGGGTGACGAGCAGCGGGAAGGGGAAGCTCTGCGGGACCGACAGCCGCCGTCACTACTGCCGCCGCCCGCCCGCCGCCCCGCGCCGCCCCACCGCCCCGCACCTTCATGAGCCACTTGTTGTAGAAGGTGATGCCGATGGAGAAGCCGTAGTAGAGCAGCACCAGCGGCGCCGCCAGCGCCGCCCGCCCCAACGCCGCGGCGCCCGCCCCCGCCGCCATGCGCCCCGCTGCCCACCGCGGGACAGGGGGCGGGACGGGGACGAAGCAGGGGAGGGGGCCGCCGCTAACGGGGCCGGGGGGTGGAGGGGCCGCGGCGGGAGGTGAAGCGGCGGCGCCGGTGACGTCGGCGCCGGGGGGCTAAGGGGGAGAACAGAGACTCGGTCGGGGCGGGATCGGTGACGCCGCAGCGCGGGGCGGGGCCTGAGCGGAAAGAGGCGGAGGCGGCGGCTGTTGGTTGTTATTATTGTAACGCGTACAAAAGGCAGGCGGCGCCCGGGCCCGGCCCGCCCGGAGCGGCAGGGATAACGGGCGCGGGGCGGCCGCGCTGCAGAGCGCTCCCGGTCTCGGGTCGGGAACGGCCGCCGCGGGCCCGGGGCTGCCTGCAGCGGCCCGAGCAGCGCAGGCCCTCAGCCGTAGTGGTACACGAAGTCGTAGCTGCTGGGCTCCTTGGGGATGGGCGGCGGCGCCTCGGGAATCTGGATGTTCTCCAAGTCCAGGAGCCTCAGCTTCATCTCCATGCTCAGCAAGGTGTCCAGGTCGCTTTTAGTCAGCTCGCTGGACATGTCTTTCCCCAGGAGCGCGTTAAGCCCATCGATCCAGATACAGTACTGTGGGGAGAAAGGGCAACTCACAGCGCTGGGCATGGGTGAGAGGGTAGGGTGAGTCTGTATGATTAAAGGAACTCCTCTATGGCTCTGGAATAGCAAACGCGGGAGGGAGTTAACCTATAGGGAGAAAAAACAACCCCAAACCAGTGCCCACAGGGACTTCCAGTGGAAGGCAAAGCCTGGACATCATTAGCACGGTCTCATGTCTCTAGGACAGGGCCAGGAGTTCCTACTGCAGCGTAACACAGAAAAAGGAAAGCTGGTTCAGGCATTGGTGCCTTACAGAAGGGGGAAAAGGGACTGACTGCACAGAAGGAAAGAAAATGGCTGTTCAGGCTAAGGGAAATGAGTGTAGGGCTTTCTCTTTCTAAAACAAAACTGGACAAAAAAAAAAATTCACACTAAGCATCAGCAACATTTTCTAAGAAGGAATCTGGCAGGAGCCATCCTGCTAAAGCCTTTAATAAGCAGCAGTTGATCCTTCTTAAGATCTGAAGTTAATCACTTTATATTTTACTGCTTAACCGCTACGTTTCTTACCTCATATTTATTAGGTGCAATGAAGTTCAACGTCTCGTCGGGATCGTATAGTATTGAGAAGGCCAATTCTAACACTTCCTGAATGGAAAAGAATCTTTCAGTCATCAACTGAAGGAAATATCACAGCACCTTCTGCCTGCTGACCCAACAAGAGAAGCTGCTTTCCAGCAGCTGGGTGCACTTTCCCGCCTCAATATTCTGAGCAACCCCATTACACAACCAGACTTGCTTGTGGCACCCATCAATCACAGCTAAGTACCAGGAAAAGGCCCAGAGTGGAGATGGGGTTTGTAAACAACACACCTGCACTGTGGAAGACTATTTGTTCCTGTTGCTTTCAGAATCTTCAACTCTATAGCACTGTGTATTAATTACAGGCAGAAATGGAGCACTTACCTTGTTCTGTTTCAGTGCACTTTTCTCCTTCATGTGTGGACAATCCTTCCCTGTCACAATGGCTTTGATGTCTGCAACTGGAACTAACAGTGAAAAAGTGAAACTCACACACAAGAAATCCTAACCAGGAAAAGACAGAACTTCGTTTTATCTTTGCAGCTGAGTGTTGTCCCTGGTTATGTAGCTCATTACAGCACTTTTCCAAAACACATTACCAGTAACACATTCCTACAGTTGGCTGTTGTAAGAAATACCGAGCAATTCCTCTTGAAATTCTCAGAAGTCTTGGGCAAGGATCAAAAGTTGATCTCAGCCACAGCTCTTTTTCCGTCATCGCTAGGATGGTGCTGCTAACAGCCTCTAGACAGCAGGGCATCAAACACTGCTCAGTGTGCTCAGAGCAGTGACTGGGACTTACTTTTTTCCTGTAGAGATTCAAAGGTCACTTCCCCCTGGGCATTATCTTCCAGATCTCCATAGTGTAGCACTTTGTGATTCAGAGCCAGGCGACAATACCAAAATCTTTCTGGAACACATAATGAATAAGCCAAGCAAGATCATTTGCAGAAGGTCTTACAGCCACTCCGTGATAGTCTCCCCACCCAATCCCTCTATGCTTCCAGCTCCTGAGCACTGCACCCTGAGGAGATGGCTCTATTCTTAGAAACGCACATCTGTTCCAGCCCAAACTATTGGCTGGTGTAGACAGCCCAGGTAACCAGCTTTTCTTGCTGACAACATGCCTGCTGACAGATTAATCCATTAGATCTTATTTGCCTACAATTCCTTAATGTGAAAAAACGCAGTAGATGCTGTCCCCTTACCCTGTCTTCTGCGATTTCCAATTTTTCGAAAGCTGCTTCCCTCACAGAGCCTGTTCAGGCGCTGCTGCTTTATCAGCTCCAAGATCTCAGGTTGGATTTTCTCTCTCAGCTCCCTGGCAATCAAATATGGAAGAGTAAGCAGAAAATGGAGATAACGGTCAGCACAGAAGGCGACTGGTTTTGTTAGGCACTTACACAATCGGTGGTGACTGGAAGTCATCCTGGCTCATTCTCTCCGACTGGCGGAGTCGCAGAATTTCAGAATAGCTCAGGCTGCGCAGTTTGCTCTTGAACTGGTCCAAGGAGTTTGGTTTAGAGGGAAGAGCCCGTGTGATCTGTTCCCTCACAACCTGCATAACCTAAAGAGGTTGGGCAGGGAGAAAAACAAGTCACTTAAAGGCAGCAGAAAGCCAGGGCACAGCTCAATGGCAGGAAAGAGCTGACATAAAATAACTGGAGCCAGGAGTGTCTATGTGCTAGTGACTTTGAAGGTCCAGAAGAACAAAGAATGACCTCAGGTGATACCAAATAAAAGTTGGACCATCCTCCCTTACAGCCCACATCAATGCCCTGTCATACCTTCTGTGCTCTACTCCTTAACCAAGGTACAGGCTGAGTGAACATGTGCTGTTCTGTAAAGGACTCTACAAAAATGCTACTTCTCCACTCTGACCTTATTAAAGTCTTCTGCCGTTGCCCTCATTTCTTTCCAGGTCTTGTTCAACAGCTGGATGCAGATGGCAAATAGCTCCTCAAATGCACGGTCATGGGTGAAAAACATGGGGTGGTAGTCATTCCGGCCTTCATTAGCTTAAGGAAGAAACAGAAGCCACAACCATGTGAACATATTGCACAAGGGCTACTAAGAATCCACTGCAGTGACTGAAACTTGGTGGTGTACAATAGTACTAACTCAAAGAGATTAAGACATTTCAATGCTTCATCTCCCCACAGACAATATATATTGGGAATGGCAGCAAGCCCCATGCTTCACCATGCAAGCCTTTGTAACTCCTGTGACCTTTTCACACCAGGCCCCCAAATGACTGCTCACAGGGGTTTCCCCGCTCTCTTCTGGCAGAATTTCTTAGTGTGCTTAGCTGTTTCAGAATGCTGTTTTGAGACTGTCAGAGCTACCTAACCTTTTTCAAGTTCATGATGGTTTCTAGAGTGTTGTTTTTATTCAGCACCCTGCTGAAGCTTCAGGAAGTTGAAACCTTCCACTTCTGTGTCCGTTTCTCAGAAGCAGAGCGCACACAAAATTTCCTTAACTTTGATACTGGTGTTATCACTGTGACACTGACACCGTAACTCCAAGATCCCCCTGTCCTTATTACAATGGCAGAAGTAAGATCGATGTAGAAATGTGTGTGAACATTGGTCCGTCTCTAAGCTACTTCCAGAAGCATCAGCCCAGCAGCTTGGAAAGCGAGGGTAATCAAGGGTACTTACGGAGTTCCCCAACTTGCAGGATCTCACAGAGCATCCTGGTAAGCTCAATGGCACTGCGCCCAAAGGGACACTCATGCTTATCTTCTCGACTGCTGTTCTCCAGAACAATCTACAAAGAAGAGGATGCTGCACATAGAATCATAGAATCATCATAGAATGGTATGAGTTGGAAGGGACCCCAAGGATCACAGAGCTCCCACAGCCCTGCCACAGGCAGGGACACCAACCTCAGGCCTGGATCTACACTAGCTTGCCCAGGGCCCCATCCAACCTGGCCTTGAACACTTCCAGGGACGGGGCATTCACTACCTCTCTGGGCAGCCTGTTCCAGCCCCTCACCACTCTTTCTGTAAAAAACTTCCCCCTAATATCTAATCTAAACCTTCCTTCCTTCAGTTTTAATCCATTCCTCCTTGTCCTGTCATTGTCTATCCTTTTAAAAAGTTGAATCCCCTCCTGCTTATAAGCTCCCTTCAGGTACTGGAAGGCTGCAATGAGGTCCCCCCGCAGCCTTCTCTTCTCCAGGCTGAACAAGCCCAGCTCCCTCAGCCTCTCTTCGTAGGGCAGGTGCTCCAGCCCTCTAATCATCTTCGTGGCTCCTCTGAACCCTCTCCAACAGTTCCACATCCTTCTTGTATTGGGGGCCCCAGATCTGGACACAGGACTCCAGATGGGGCCTCACGGGGGCAGAGTAGAGAGGGACAATCACCTTCCTGTCCCTGCTGGCCACCCCTCTTCTTATGGAGCCCAGGATACCATTGGCCTTGCGAGCTGCAAGAGCACACTGCTAAGAGCACACATACTAAGAGCTGCCAAGGTGTTGGTATCTGCAAAAACCAGCAGCTTCACTTACCCTGATATAGGTGTCCTGATGAAACTTGGCCAAGTAGAGCATGCTGTCCAACGCCAGCATCCCTGGAGGTGTCTGAGTAAAATCCATGGCTGGATTGATGTGATTCTGTGGAAAAAAAAACATGTAGAAATAAGCTGAACAAATTAGCTTAAAGAAATTGTGCAAGCACCTTTTCTAAATTAATTTTACAACCACCTGTCCATCAAACACTCCCTCACATCTACCCAAGAGATAACCTTGGGCATCTGCTGGCAATGCTATCTGTGCTTTCTAGAAGAGAGCCTGATTCCAAGTTCTTCATGGAATAGGTGCCCATGGTAAGTATCTCCAGATAATGTGCCTAATGAGCCCTGGCATTTAACCCATCAGCAAGTTCATAATGATCTTCCCTAGGAGTCTGAGTGCAGCTGAATTTCTAAAACACAGATACATAAGTAAGGTAAGGCAAACAGTTATCTCTGTCCCTTGTTTCCCTCCAAGCCTGATGGGAATCCCTGAGATGGCTTTTCCAGGTGTTACAGTTGGCACTCTAGATGCTCACAGTGAATCCCAGCATCTTGTAGTCCTTGGTGTACATGGCTTTGCGTTTTTCTGTTCCACTGCCAGGGACGGTGTTGCTGTCAGACTCTGCATCAAATGCAATTCTTCTCAACTCAAAGATGATGTCTCTCTGTGCCTGAAGGACAGAAGGAAGGGAAATTTTAACACGTGATCATCACTACAGCAGTGTTTTTATATCATGCATAGTCCCACCTCTCTCTCCAGAGCTCACACAGTGAGTACAGAGAGATGGCAAAGGTCATTAATGCTACGTAAGAAGAGGCAATCTATTTCAAAATAGCAAGATTTTGTATATTGGATAATGCAAAATAGCTGTTTGCATTTTCCTTTACTTGTCCTGAGTTTAGCTAAAGGCAATTTCCAGGCATTCAGATAATGCTAAGGCATTCGTCACTCGAGACAACAACGCATCCAAGAACTAACACACACCTTAAAAATGCCCAGCTTCCTTGTATACTGCAAGGAATTAGATAAAATGATCTTCCCTCCATCATGGTGGAGTAATCAGTTTGATAGCTGTCATTACACTGGTGAAGAAAAGAACATATGGCTTCCAGCAACCACTTCCATCTCTCAAAACCACAAGCATACCCTAATCTCAATGACTACAACCTGAGGGGTGGATTTGAAACTTTATGCACCATCTACTGCAAATTCTGTGGAGCTAAGGAGCTCAGGAATAACACCCCCCCCCCCCCCGTTCTATCTGATCTTATTCAGCTCTAATAATGACCTGATCATTGGGATCCATCTTGGTCATCATTCTCTCTTCCAGGAGATTAAAGGTCAAGACCTGTAGCACGTACAGCTGATGTGCCATTTCTGTTTTGATGGGGCGGTTTCCTCTGATCACATGCTGCAAAATAAAGGGTAGGGTAGAGATTAAGAGAATACAAGTGAAAATTGGTGTATTAGCTGTAGGCATATTCCAGGCTACATGCACATCTCTGTACATGAAGATTCAGCTGTTTAACCTCTGTATTCCATCAGAAGCATAACGATAATGCTCTGTAACAGCAGAAGGAAGCATCCTCATTAACTCTATTTTGAACAAGTGGCTCTAATTTCACCTTTGAAAGAGTCACTTTTCTGGAAGTGCCCTGAGGGCAGCAGAATTTACACTGCACAAATGAGCGCCCTACCCAGAGAACATTAGGAAGCACTGTCATTCCAGGCATACTTACATTCAGGATTATAGACCTCAGGTGCTTCTGGGCAAATGCATTAGCCATTTCCTGTTGTGAAATTCAGAGATGAAATAACATGAGTCAGATATAAATGAAACCCCCACATTGTGTAGAAATGAGAGAAAGAAGGAAGCCTATGAATTGGAGATAGCACTGGCACCTAACGAAGTGCTTTTACTACAGGCTGTCAATTTAGCATGGCATCTCACCACAAAGCATCACGTTGGGCTGCAAGGGTCATCTTTACCATGGCACAATTCACGGATGTCTCCCCTACAAAAACATCACTAATGTGGAGAAAGGCACTAGCACAGTTGAGGGAGAGAAGAAAACATTGGACATCTAATTATACTTCAGTATCAGGAAATATGGCAGCAAGGAGCATACTGTGGGCTAAGAAAAATCTGTCATCTACAAGATGACTGTCCCTTCAATTAGCATTTCACAACTTTATATACCTAGGTATACGCCCATGGTAAAACAAGGACTAGAGGATGTAGTTTTCAGGTCTGCTCCCTCTAAAAAAAGTGTTCCTCTGAAGCTTACATTTCCTTTGGCTCAGTTCCTAGAGAGCTGCTTAGAAGCCAGTTTAAGTAAGGAGAATTTGCAGAAGCACTTTTCACGCTTTATTAAAGGAAAGATTCACATTTCCCTCTTTACTGCACGGCTTCCTTCCCCAGGTGAGAAGAGTTTCCCAACCATCAAGTCACAATGACAAACAGCACAGCAAGCTTGAGTACCTGCTGCAAGCATTCTGTTCTAGAACAATTACACATATACCTGCAAAAACCTAACCAGGGCCTTTCCCTGTAAACTTAAAACACCAGGGATCTCATTACACCTGCTAGGAGAGTGGCACGAGTGCTAATGTTGAGATGGAATATTACTACATCTTTGCTGTTACAAGAGAAACCTTTGGGTAGGCAGAATCTCTTGGGCAATACATTATCTGGAAGAAGTCTAAAAGAACTGCCAGTCTGAGATCTCTTCCCTTTCCTGTGTAGTGGAGATTGAGACTGGAAGCAGATGTGCAGCCTTAGACAATTGGACTCAGTATGTTCTGAGCAATCCATGACTGTTCCAGCTGCTCACATCAGCCCTGCTTTTGACAGGCTTTATAAAGAGTCTGGTAAAACGTGTGTATTAACCTCATTCCAAGTTCCCATTAACACTTCTGTTCCAGACAGAAGCCTCCTAAAACAAGAAAGTGATATGCTGGCTGATAGCCAGCTGTAATGGCTGCAAGTTCAGCAGTGCTCATGTTACAACCAAAAGGAGTCAATGCTCGAGTAGAAGGGATCTAAGAAGCATCTAGATGAACAGGAAGTGGTTTTAGAGGTAACACTCTGCCCTCTGAGCCACTATTTTTACCATGATTCATGAGATGTAGCACTGATAACAGAACAAGGCCTGCTGTTAGGGTTTTTCATGCACACAACACAACAAAACCTTACTCTGAAGGAATTAGTTTGTACATGGGATGAAGTAATAGGTGACTGAAGGAAATAAACAGTGGGAAGGACAATGACAATTAAACAATTCTAAATAGCAGAATAAAAAGCATGAGCACACACACAACCTAACCACTGTGAAGGCATCTCCATCCAATAATGCCTGCTTAGCTGTTTGATGGGGTCACAGAATCACCAAATCATAATTTCAAGAGACGTCTTGATATTGTCTAGTCCAACTCCCCTGGTTCAAGCAACATCAGACAGAGCAGGCTGCAGAGATTTTTAGTATCTCCACTGAAGGAGTCTCCACAATCTCTGGATAACCTGTTCCAGTGTCTGACCACCCTCACACCAATTTTTTTTTTGGTGTGTGTTCAGGTGGATTTTCCTGGGTTTTAAGCTGTGCCTCCTGCCTCTTGTCCTGTCAGCGGGCACTGTTGGGAAGAGTTGGCCCCCCTCTGCTTTATTCCTTTCCATCAGGTATTTATACACATTGGTAAGACACCCCTGAGCCTTCTTTTCTCAAGGTTAGGCAATCCCAAATCTCTCAGCCTCTATTCATATGAAAGTTATTGCAGTCCCTAAATCACCTTCATGGCCCTTTGTGGCCATGTGGATTTTGTGTTTGAGGGAAAAAACCCAAAATCATTGAAAATTCCCTTGGAATTTTCTTTGCTATGAAGTTTAGTATCTTAGCCAAATAATTACCACCAAGCTCTGGTGCTTATTTTCACATGTAAAGCTTCCCCAGGTTGCAGTTTTCTAATTGGTTCACCTGGTCAGTCTTGATAACAATTTCCTTTAATGATGATCTTTTATTATCATGTGAGCCCAAGTCGTCATTCCAGACTTCTCCTGCTACTGATTCTTCTCCCCTTCACGATCCAAGCAGAGCCCCAGGAGGCCTCCCACCCTTCTCCCTAAGCTCATCCACTGTCTGCACCCTGTTTGCATCATCTCTGAGATACAAGGAGGCATAACTGGAGAAAAGCTAACATGCCTACGGTTCCGCAGGACCAGCCCCCAGGCTTGCATTACTTACAGTGATGGGCAGGTCTAGTGGGTTAAGCAGCTTGTCCTGCTGGCAGAAAGCAAAAGAAAAAAAAAGGCACAAAGAGAAGCAGACAGGATTTAGCTCAGAGTCCAGAAATAAGGCACAAACGGGGTGCTAGAGAAGAAAGGCTTAACACAGCAAAGCTACACAATACAGACATAGGCACACCTTGCACGTAGCTGAGATCCTGGGGGGTTCTTTGGAGCAGGACAGGTGTTTCATTTCTCACACTTGCCAGGGGGAATATTCCCCTATGACTTAAGAAAGGTCCCTTTCTGGGTGAGGGGGGACACACATGGGGTGTGTGTTTAATAAGTACACCAAACCCAAAGGGCTCTACCCAGACTACCTCTCCCATACAGAATTAACTTTCTTCAAAAAAAATGTCCATGCTGTGTAGAGGATTAATTTCTGTCTCTCAGGGCCTTTCAGAGTCCTCTCTGAGCATCTCCTAAACTTAGATGTGTGGCTTCAGAACACGTTATTAACAGGACAGTACTTTTTCTCCTACATTGCCACACTGAAACAGCTGTCTAAATTCTTGGCAAGGTCTGAGGTTTGCCTTTCCCAGACAATATGATTTCTGAGCCATAAGGTGAACTGCCAGCCAGTAACCATTATTCAGGTTTAAAGTCAAAAAGCAAGAACAAACCTGTCTCTTGTCCTCAGGTGCCTTCAGGAAGAGAGCATTGATCAGGGCAATGGCATATGTCTGAATCTCTTGGTTTGAGCTGCAGAAAAAGAATGGGAAGTTCATAAGAGTCAGACAGCAGACATTACAGCTTGCTGCTCTGCCTGCACCATAAGAACTTTTACTACAGCTATCTTGCATTTCAGTGTACAAACAGGATTCACATAATCTACTT
The DNA here is from genome assembly GCA_020800305.1 of Porphyrio hochstetteri. NCBI lineage: Eukaryota > Metazoa > Chordata > Aves > Gruiformes > Rallidae > Porphyrio > Porphyrio hochstetteri. The sequence goes on along the minus strand of CM036921.1, from coordinate 8,265,320 downwards.
TCATGCCATCCAACTTATCATAAGGCCTGCAAAAAGCTGACAGGAATTGCTGCCTGACAGCTGCATTGTTCAGAAGATAGTGCAGATTGCAGCCCAGCAGAGCTCCAAGTTCAGCACTATCACAGTTTGTTTCCAGTGCTGAAACTACCCCTGTAAAGCCCAGTTATACTGCAGTCTGTTATATAGATATAGCTAGAAACTTCTAGGGGAGAAAAATTACTTGCTCCATATGTCAATGGAAGCCACCAAACACAAATGGAACTAAGAGGGAAGCGTGCCTCTGCTCATGGCACTGTCTTCCAACCTCAACAGTTTGGGCCCAATCCACACATCTTTGTTTTATTTTCACTGAAGGGCTCCTTCAGGTAAAGGGTACACAGCCTGTGGTTTCACTTGTGAGGTTTTAAATAAGCTTCCAAACGCCCATCACACTCTTTTCCACCCCCATCTTGATGCTCTATCAAATCCAGTTTAGTTTCATGATATACTATTTACTCTTTGTGGTGGGTTGACCTCTGCTAGATGCCAGGTACCCACCAAACCTCTCAGTAACTCTCCTCCTCAGCAGAACAAGGCAGGGGAGAAAATAAAATCCAAAAAAACTTGTGGGTCAGGACCAAGGCAGTTTAATGAACCATGTGCAAAAGCTGTGTGTGGAAGCAAGAGAGAACAAAAGATTTATTCTCTACTTCCCATCAGCAGGTGATGTCCAGCCACTTCCCAGGAAGCAGGATTTCAGTATGCATAGCACTTGCTCCAGAAGACCAAAGTTGTAATAACAAATGCGTCCCTCTCCCTCCTCCTTGCTTCTCTTAGCTTTAACTGCTGAACATGACATGATATGCTAAGGGATATCCCTTTGGTCAGTTTGGGTCAGCTGTCCCAGCTGTGTCCCCTCCCAAGATCTTGCCTAGCCCCAGGCTAGTGGTGAGGGGGGGGACTGTTGGGGAGACACCCCTGATGCTGTGCCAGTGCTGCTCCACAGAACCCAAACCACTGGTGTGTTACCAACACCTTGCTGGCCACCAATACACAGCACAGCACTGAGAGGGCTGCTCTGAGGAACGTTAACTCTCTCTTGGCTGACCAAATACACTCTTGGGAGACTTCTGTAGACCTCCAAGCGCTTCTGATTAACAGAAGTCCAGTTCATTACCTAAATTAATTTGTATCTGTACATTTTGTAAAAAAACATTGATATATATAAAAATCATATTCACAAATGGTGCTTTTCCACATTTTCAGTATTAAAAGACTTGAGAAAAAAAGAATAAAAACAAAACTACTCAAAGCTCCAACAAATGCTTCTTTTTTTTTAATGGAAGAGTAGAATTGACCCAGACAAATAGCCTTAAAATGCCAGATATTAATGTGTCAGTTTGTTTGGAAAGAGAGGAAGGGAAAGTGGGAAGGAAAAGCTAGAAAAGCCATTGTTTGCTTCCTAACATGCAGGACTAAAACTGGAAGATTATAAACTCTTAGATTCCAGTGGATACAATTTAAAGAAGGGTGAAGGTGACAGAGGATTGGATGCAGAAGCTTTGGCAAGTTGTTTTAGTAAAACACAGATTTGGTCCTAACACTGAACAGACTCGTGCTGTTGTTAAAGCAAAGTGCCTTTGTTCACGACACGTACACATGTGCTGAAGTGCTTCCAGAACACAGAATGTTGTTCCAGGATCTTAGTTTTTGAAAAATCTGTTAGAAATCCTGCAGTTTAAGTCAGATTTAATAGCAGTAATACTTCAGTAGCAGCACCTTTACGTGTTTTAAACATAAAAAGATGTATTTTCAAATTGACAGATATTTGTAAAATTGATTTAAATCACACCACTGTTGGGTGGACACTCACACTTGCAGATGAGAAATGAGCTGCCCCACGGTGATCTCTTCTGCTATCTTCTGATACAGAGTCTGACTGTTTAGCACCATGCTTTCTAGAATGGCTAGGGATCGTTGGAGGATGGAGACATCTACCATAGGCTGACTCACATACCCTGCGATCTAAAAACAGATGAACCAGCAGGTCAGCAGATGACCATCCAGGAAACCTCAACGTGAGCGAGAGAAGCTGAGAGAGACAGGGCTCAAAGCTGGGTGCACTGTGCCCTCAATGCTTCACAGAATCATCTTGCTCTTCCTGGAAGCTGCAGTAAAGCATGAAAGGAAATGGCATCTACTCACCCCCTTCACCCAAACTCACCTGTTTGATGAAGGTTATTGAGACCATGTCCCAAGAGACAATACCATGGTCCATGAGCTCCAAGAAGGCAGTCAGGGTGAAAGCCAACATCTCACTGTAACTGTCAAAATGAAGAGCAGAGTTATGAGAGATCTGGTAGCAAGAAAAAAGCCTGTCCAAGCTGAATAAAAATGCCACCACCTTCTCCTAATAAAACAGGCTACAGCTTGGCAGCTGGGGGAGCAATAAAGTATTTGCATTTATGAAGATAATTTTATTGCTTTGTGGAATTGTATTTTATTGTTCCTGATTACAAGCACAAATTAAAACTAGCAATAATTAAGTCCCTAGTCCTGCCACCAGAGACTCACAACCACCTGGATCAGTACCTGGTTATTCAAAGGAATCACAGGAGAAGCAGCATTGCAGTATTTACACCAGAGTGGTGCAAAGTATAGCTACTCAAATTCAACACTGTTGAACTGTGGAAAGAACAAACCCAACTAAAACCCACCAAACTCCGAATACTCAGTGCAATGACCACCACGTAAATAAAAGACCAATTTGAAAAGGGGAAAGATTTTTAATCTGATCAACTGAAAATTTAAACCATCTGCAAACATGATGTTTTTCAACTGTTGTCAGATTTGAGGTAAGTTTCTATCACAAAACATGGAACCATCTTTGGAAATTATAATCCCTTCACACACAAAAACCCCCAACCAAACATGATTTAGTATCAGAGAAAACCCAAGAAAAGTGAATGAGCTTTTTTCATCTTGTTTTCTTCCCCTGTCCTGTTAAAGAGGAGGATGAGCAGAGAGAGTGGTTTGGTGGGCAGCCAGAAGCCAGCTGAGGTTAATCTGCCACAATACTGGAGGTCTCTGAACACATCCCTAAATCAGAATGGAAGCAGCGAAGTACAGCTCCTGGACTCTGAAGAAGATTTATATGACTCACTTCACTGAAGTGTCTTAAAACCCCCAAACACTCCAAGTGCTCAAGGGTAAAAAAAAAAAAGCCCCTTCTTGCATTCATAACCGACTGAAAGGTAAGAATCAAAAGGGTAGAAATAAACTGCTCAGGTCTCAATCTGACAAAAAGTAAGACATTTCCTCACAACAGCACAGCAGTACTGGAAAGAGCTAAGAGCCAGGGGAAGCACAGAAAATGATTAGCTCTCTGGAATGGCTGCCATAGTTACAGTGTTAGTGGACTAAGACTGCAGCTTTGAAAAAGCATGACTAAGGGTTGATATGAAAGACATTTATACAGTTATGAATGGTATGGAGAAGAGAAAGTTACAATTTCTCATAACAAAAATATGTAGAGGGAACCAAAGGAATATTGGGTGACCTGTTTAAAATCTCTTTTTCTTATAGAGCAAGTAACGGTAGAACTTTCACACAATGCTCTAGATGTCAAAAGGATAAATTGATTAAAAAAATGAAGATGGAAAAACCTATGGAAGAAACACCAAAGGTCCCTAAAACAAAGAGATACAATTTCTGCTCAGGAAGCACAAAAGCTGAAAACTGTTGCAGCCTGAAGAGCAGTACTTTCTCTGTTACATGTTCTTTAGCCCCTTCTGTTCCCCAAATAAACAGACCTTTGCCCCTCATAGCAACTTTTCTTATGAGGGTCAGTACTAACCAAGTGTACAAGAAGCAGCAATGCATGCTGCTGACCAGCACACACACACCCAGTTCTACAGCAATGTTCTTGTCTGCAACTGCACATGGGCTTTTCATGGGACACCTTCTTCCTTAGAATGCAGATTAGTAACCGCTTGAGATCATGACCACCACAAGAACCAGAATGAAAGTCATTTAAATTATCAAAGGGACCTTTTGATGCAAGATTCACACATCATACATGTCTCCTCTTTTGCCTCAAGGTGTAGCAAGTGAGTAGGAAGACTTTATCTCAATTAATAGATCAGCATTTGCTATGTTGTTAGTTGCTCAATGCCACTTCAGCAAGTAAATTTAGCCCCTTATTTGAGGCCCTGTTCAGAGTCCTGGAATACAGGAAACTTACTGGGACAGAAGCTTGGTTCCGCTCTCCACAAGCCGTGTCAGTACTGTAATCCCTTCCATGTTGATAAACTCTGTGGCAAAGGTCACATCTGCTGAAAGTTTAGCCAGTTCCTTCATGGCATCCAGTCGGGCTTCCATACTGTGTGACTGGATCCTCTCCATCAGCTGGCGAGCTGCCCTGGACTGGGAGGAAAGAGGGGTGATGCCACTGACAGACTCGTCACCTGCAGACTGAGTTCTGCCAGCATCAGTGTTCTGTCAGAAGTCCATGGATGGGCAGAGAGAGCACAGCATGGGTAGAGAGGTACCAGCAATGACAGGGTAAGTACCAGCAGTTAGTAAGTCTAAAATAGGCTCAAAAAAAAAGGGGCTGCACTCAGTTACAGCCAAGCAGGAGGTATAATGCTTGTTTTCCCTCTTGGTGAGGTGAGTGGAGGTGGATTTAGAAATATGGAGTGAAACCATAAAAAAAGAAATCTCTCATAGATTCAAAGAGAAGCACAGGCTCATTTTGCGTATCCACACGACATTCTGCAAGATTTCTCAGCCACAGATTGATGAGATGCTCTCAACCACCTCTTGCCCAAGTAACTTCTTCCTGCTCTACTCACTCTCTGCTACATGCCGTGTCACTTGCACAAAGAGTTTAAGGATTTCAATAAAAGGAAGCTGTAGCAACTCTGCAAAAGAGAACCAGTGAGGTCACAATAGCAAGAATTCACTAGGAACAACTTCCCCTGCATCAAATTTGTCTCTTATTTTAATTTCTGCATTAAGTCATCAGTACTGTTGCTTTCCAACTGATAATACTAACTGCACTCACAATGAGAATGTGTCTGTCGGGTGCTTTACCATATGCTAATCTAGGAGAGGCAATAAAACTGCAGACTGGGTTTATTTACAGAAAGTTTTGTAAAAGGGCAGAGCATCCAAAGGAAAGAAACACACCACAACCAGGAAGGAAAACAAGAGTGTGTACCTCATTGTGCAGAATGGCCTACAACAAAGGTAAGCCCCCTGCAATTTAGGGAGAAGGAGAAAGAAAAGCTGAGAGGTAAGGAACAGCCTGTCATATGAGGATAGCTACTGGGAAAAAGGGGCACGAGGAGGCATTTACCGGGGAGACTGCCAGCTGCAGGATGGTTCCATTCTTTATGTCACAGCGAGTCTGAAAGAAAACATAAACTTTAAATTACAAAAAGGGAGGGGGGAAAGAATGTAACTGTCTCTACAGAGCGTGCTTGTATGCACATGTAAAGGGGTTCCTACAGCACACAACCCTACTGAGGGCACTGAATTGAGTCCTTGCACCTATAGACACGCAAAGGGAGGAGGACAAGGCTCCTCAGCTGAATGACACCATTCAAGACTGAGTACTTTTGATACCAGAGATGCTGCCCCTCAAGGATTAGTGTCAGTATTGCCCCATGTCTCTGGTGGAAGGCATTCTGCACTCTTGTCCAGGCCATCAGCAAACTGCTAACTCTCCCACTGACCTGCTCTGTGATGTACAGCTGAGGACCGTCAGCATACCGCAGAGTGTAGTACTCAGGATTTGGCAGCGACCACCTAGCAGAGGAAAAAGAAGGATACATAAGCATCTTCCTCCTCTTTCTTCTGGCTCTCAATTAGAACAGGAGCTTGATCCCAGGAGGGTGGAAAACAACTTTCAAGTAAAGCTTTAGCATGGCAAATTAGCTCTCCCAAAGAGGAGAGAAAACACCTTCCTCTTAAGGCGGGGATGGGACTTCAGCCTACTTTAAGTCAAGCTCTGTGGAATGTCTGAAGAGGCCTGCACTTCACCAACAGCAAGACGGGCCGGTCCTCAGAGACACTGTCCCTAGGGGCATACATATATACACACTCAGATCTGGAATAAAGATGCAAAGCCCCTGTTTTCCAGGAGATCCTTTTCTCCCCAATTTAAACGCTGTCCCATTCCATCACCAAAACTGGCATCAGGCAGCACGGATTGTGCTAGCAGCACACTGACAAGCACCAGAGACTTTCCACAGTCCCCCATAAAGATCTATTGGGGAACAGGCTTTCTCCCCAAGGACTCCCAGAGAACTACTCACCCATCGCAGACCTCCTTGATGATAGATGCAAGAGGCCTTTTCTAGAACAGAAAGAGAGAGCCCTCAGTAGACATGAAAGGAATACTGCCCATTTCTATGCTTCCCCCGTTGCAGTATCAAGGTTGTGGTATACTTTTTCCCTGTTTGGTTACCACGTCTCACCTGATCTATTTCCAGCAGCTGGGCATTGGCACCTGGCCACTCAACAGCTACTTTGACAATGTCCGAAGGTGGTGGCATTGCTCCAGACTCCTCGAGGTGCCTTCACAACAGCATACACCCCCACACCTGTTAAAGAGAAAGGATAGTGAGCAGCTCTCTGAAAACTTATTTCAGTTGTTACATTGCATCCAACACCAAGCTCCAAAACACTACATAAGACCAGCCCTACAGTTTGCTGGGCCTGATAGGGACAAAACGTCCAATGTACCAGAGATCAAGGCCTCATACCAAACCAGCACATTGTGAATTCTATGCCCAACCTTATCAGCTAAGGAATACTTCCAAGAACTTGCTGGGGTTCTCTCATACAAGGAGAGTCACTCTGATCAGCAAAGCTCCATCTGCCACCCACTGTCCGCACTGCCAGGTCCCTTTACAGGACTAGTAAAGCAATAGCTCCCTAGATTCAGGTACTGTCTGCATGTGAGAGGGAGAACACGCTGTCCAGGTTGCCTCCCTCCCACAGAGTGCTGCTTACTGACACCCCATTCATATTTTTCAGATACCTTGATCCATTCAGGATACCCAAACAGACTCCTAGGCAGAATAGCAGCAGCTAGCCTTATCCCATTACCTTCCTATAACATCATAAATCCAAAACATCAATATCCATCACAGAAGCATTTGCTCTGGAGATCTACCTTTCACTCCTTTATCTGCCTTAGAGCATAAGCTTGTGTTCAGGGTTTGGTCCCAGACAGTTGTCAGACATTCTGCTTTGTGCTTCATCTGGTAGTAAGAGGCTGTAAAGAAATGTACTTGTTCAGTTCCTTTTTAATCCCCTCCTGGGTGGAGGGAGTAGCCCTGCTCTCTCCCACAGAAAGTCACATGGGAGAGAGACAACCCTCCCCATCAGCAGTTCTCAGGAAAAAAGGCTCTGAGTTGCCAAAAATGAATCTGACCAGTCACAGAAGTAGTCCTGTCCACAAGGACTTCTCCAGGGACTCAATTCCCAGCATAACCTGAATGAGACTGTAAGTATCTGAAGAATAATTTCCCAGCTCCTACAGAAGCTCCTGTTTCTCCTGTTGAAGCAATCCAATCCCCCTTTCCCAGAATAAAGAGGAAACAGTGCTAAGCAGGGATGGTGCTTTGTGACTAACATACCTCCCCAACTTCCTTGGTCAACTGGGAAGGAGATGCTAAGACATGCTAAGACTTGAAAGGAGACCAGCAGCCTTTGGAATTGTCCTGGTGCAAAGCAAGTAAAGAAGAGGGAACTTTCCATGGATCAGCAAAGAGCAAGCAGCTGCAGAGATACCTGGCCCAGGAAATTGGACTACATGACTGCTCTGGAAAAGGGAACTTCCATGAAGTTAGCTGAGCTCAATTTGCTCTATTCTCAGCATGTGCATGGTTTTTACAGCTCCCGCAGGAATCCAGGAAGCTTCACCTCCATGGCTACCTGGGGCCTCAACAGAAGAATGATACTGCCTGTGCACAGAACACCACCCTCCTCCACTCCTACGACAGCCAGGCTTTGTCCACTCTACCATCCCACCCCTTGGAAAGCATCTGGTAAACCAGATTCAGAATTTCATGATATTCTGAAGATGTATAGCTTACCCTAACTCACAGAGATGGTTACAGTCAGTACTCCTGACCTTCCCTCTCCTTTCTAGCATCAATCACAAGAGCAGCTTATGCTTTCTTAAGCCCATAAAATGACTGTAAGACTAAACACCTCTTGTGTGGAAAAGTGCCAGTCAAGTTAGGCTCAGCTTGCCAGTTTCCTAAAATAGCAGCTCCAGTCTTTCAGAGAAGCAGCACAGCATTAGCTCAGACTAACGTATCAAGAAGGAGCTAGCCTCAAAGAGCAACAGACTCAGTGCCCCAGTCAGGCTGAGCAGGTCTTGGGGGCGATGACAGAAAAGCATTTACATGATTCCTATCATACAAATTTGCAAGATAGAATCAGGCAGTTACACTACCACCACACAATATTTTACTTCCTAATCCTGGAGGGAAATCACCAAGCCATCTCCTGCTCCAAAATTTGTGTTGGATAAAAATTTTACCACCCTCATCTTGACAACAAAGAGGAAATCCTGTCCTTCAGGGAACATACATCGGGTAAAAAAACCTCCAGCTTGAACAAGGTGAGGTCACGCAGCAGAAGCCTGCTCATGAGAGACCTCAACTAAATCAGTGTTTCTCAGAAGCCTTAGCAGCCCACCGAGCTAGGCTAATTCACAAACAGAAAGCACCCAGTGTACCCTGTCCTATGGAAACAGTCTCCAGATCACACAAACATGCGTTAACACACTCCCCTTTCTTCAGAAATTTGGATTATCAGTGTCTATTCTCTCACTCCAAGACAGAAACATGCAATTTACGCCTTGCTAAGAGAGACATGTTAACTTGCAGCAAGTATGTTCTCAAGAGGCCTCTAACCCTAAACTCATACACAGCTGCTGGTGCTATTTCCATACCCATTACAATCAGAAAATTGGACTCTACTCCTTTCTTCTACACTCATCCCTGAGCAGCTGGTCACCTTTTGTCCAAAGTAAACCAGGAATTCAGGCGATACAGCATAAGAACCAAGGACCAGAATAGTACCTTGCCTCACTGCATACACAGAGCAAAGCACTTAGGAACCTGCATAAAACAGGAGTGCTTTGAGGCCAGACATCTTTAGAAGACTGCAGCCCCCTGTACTGCACGTATTGTTGGGGTCAGTACTATCCACTGCAAGCCTACCCTGCTGTCAGTTATCCTCTGCCTGCTCACACATCAATGCCTGGTGCATCTGAGTCTGCCAACACACCACGCTGCAAGTTAGGAGTCCCTCCTGATCCTAAAAACCTGAATTTATCATCCAAGATCAGTGTACCAGAGACAAGGCAGAGCTGAGAACACCTGCTAAACCAACCTACTCTGCAGCATCAGCCATACACATGCAGCGCTTACCCAACCCCTGTGTCTCTCAGAGTTTATAGATCAACCTAATAAAACAAAGGATCAGATTTCCTTGCTTCTTTCTCCTGAATTACACACATACACAAATTTTAAAAAAAATAATTTAGACTTTCAATGTCTTTTGCAGCAATAGCTCAAAATAGTGATAACTCATCAACTAAATCTCCAAGTACACCACAGCAATTCCTAGTATACAAGCAGTAGCACAGCTCTGTATATGTTCCCCAAAGTGCCCAATTTGCACGACACCCCAGATCTGCAGGGTATACAGCCTTCCATCCATTAAATCTAGAGACAGACAGGCAATTCCCAAATGGTATGTGATTCCCACTCACTGTTCTCCATTCGGCAACTAAAGCTGATGATGGCTTAAACCTGAAAGCCCGAGAAATCTTAATCATACAGCATAAGCACACGTCATCTCCAATAATCAGACCGGCTTGCGATAACTGAAGGGGTAATTACTGCTCCCACGAGTGAGCCAACTCATGACTAGAAGCCATCTGAATCCATTCAGTGTTCCAGGCACAGCAAACACACAGCGAAGAGGCAAGGCTCAAAGATTACTGCCTTGAGTATTAAGAACTGAATCTGCAACTCTTACCTAATATACCCATGAGTAATTAGCATCTAATTACCACTTCTCACTTCAGCCTCTTGCAGTACAGTCACAGTCTTTTATTTGTACTGCAACTTACATTGCAAGTTGCTACTGAAGAGTACAAGGACATACAGTACTTTATATGCCAAAACAAAGATGCCCAGGTTACCACAGGGAGAAGCCTTTACAAGCCCCTTGTCTTCTCCCTTGGAAAGAACACACATCTTTCAGGGTAAGTGCACATTAAAACAAAACCATCACTATTATGGGAAATCCTGCAGAAATCAGGGAATCATTTAGGTTGGAAAAGACCCGTTAGATGATCAAGTTTAACTATAAGCCTAACACTGCCAAGTCCAGCACTAAACCATGTCCCTAAGTGCCATATAAACAGAAATATAAACAAAATCTCCTGCTCCATTAAAAAAGTACTACAGAGGTTGGCCCACAACTCACAGAGGCAATGCACTCTACCTACAGCTCCCCTGATATCGTCACCACTGAAAACAGTAACCAAGTTGTATTACACTACCTTCATGTCTCGAAACATGCTTTGAGCTCCACGCAAACTCAGAATGTAACTCACCGTGATGTTAGACTACTTCTGCCCCAAACATCTTCCATAAATGAGCCCCACTCAAGACTGGAAACCACGTTCCCTATTCCAATCAGTATTCAAGGCACAGCAAACATGCAGTGAAAGAAATAGAGCTTAAGGACTGTTTCTTTGCACAGCAGCACCATGGAAAAGATACCGCATGAGCCTATGGAGGAAGAGATTCAAAGATCAAAATGAACTGGTTAAGCCAAACCCAGAGAAGCAGGAATTAAAAATTTAAGAAGACAGGAAACTCATTGCAGTCTGGGTCAAACAACCCTTTGAAGGACCTATACAGATCAGTGGCTCAGCAGAAACAGCTTCCCAGAAAAGGACAATGAAGACCGGACTACAGATACAAAGGGTACTTCAGGTCAGCCTCTTAACACGAGGCTGTCTGTCAAAAGCCTTCTATGAAAAGAATTCACTGTAGGTCTGCAGACAAGAGAGGCGACAGACATTACATTTTACAATGGATATTTTGCAGCATGCCAGTGATGTATCTATAAAATGACTGTTCAGAATCTCTCAGTAAGAAGCACAGACCGCAACTCTGCATAATCGTGATCATCAGTCACTTACGGGTCTCTCACAGCACATTCTTCTCAACAACCACATGTAAGCAATTCCCACAGTTCTACACAGGGAGACAGCAGCCAAGCTGAAATCCATCAAAGCTGAATTCACTCTGCTTCTGCAGAGCGAGTTCCTTCATACAAAGCGGTGGTGTAGGGGTAGCTGCAAGGCAAGGAGAAATCAGCAGAGCCACTAATAACCCACTATTCAAGAGACTTCTGAGAAGCTGCAAGCTAAAACAACTAGAGTACTTTAAACAGAATTTCCCTATTCACAAACTCAATCTTCTTTTCATTACAGATAGAGAACAAAGTGTGCTGCACACAGAATGAAAATGAGGAGGATGAAAGAACGTTGCATTGAAAAGAAAAGCTGCCTGGTAGAATCCCCCAGTCAACAAGTGAAGAGCGGCAGCTTCTGAAACCTGTAGATGTGACAAAACATCCCAGCCAGTTTTCGGCCAGGCCCCAGCTGGTACCAACAGGCCAAGCAAAAGGTGGAAGGGATGTCAGCAGAGTCACTAACTGGACAAGAGCAGAGAAGACAGATTCCTTGACCGAGCAGCATAGGAGGGCAGCAGGCAGAAGAGTCCAACCTGAAGTACAGTTTCCTGCATCACCTCATATAAGAAGCAAAGAGAAAGGCCAGAGGAACCACAGAGCCGAGTGGATCAGATCCTCTCTGTCCCTGGAATCCTACGCTCCTCCCAAGGCCTTCCACAGCTGCACTCTGGCTGTAAAACACTAAGCCTACCGCACTGGGCTCTTTGTCTTGCGCATCCCAACACAGCTGAGCAGAGGCTGTCCCTCAGCACAGACAGAAACCGATAGCGAAAGGCAAAAAGAGAGAACTGCTTTTTTATTCTTTTTAATCAGTCAGTGCACTGGAAGCAGCCAGCTGGCCAGCGACTCCCGGCGCTTGGACCAAACCCCAATTTAAGGCGCTAAATGCTTTTATTCTGACGAAGCGCTGTCTATTTTGTGCCTCAGGTCCAACTAGGCTCCCAGAGGAGCGGCGAACTGCACCCTCCTCGGCCCGACCGCGGCCCCTCCCCGGTTCTCACGCCCGGGCGCCGGGGCGGGCCCCGCGCGTACCGAGACCCTCGGCTCCAGCGGCCGCGGCACAAGGGGGAACTTTGGCAGCGGGGACGGGCGCAGAGGGGGCCCAGCGACCCCGCGGCAGGCGGCCTTAGGCCGGAACGCCTCACAGCGGGGCGGGCCGCCGGAGGGAAGGGCCGCCGGCGCGGCGCCGCAGCGAGCCTGGGGAGGCAGCACCGGCGACCGGGCCCGCCGGAGCCGAGGCCAGCGGCGCGCCACCCGGCTCCCCGCAGCCCCCTCGCCGCTCCCCACCCCCGCCCGCCGCCCTGCGCTCACCCGGCCCCGCCGCGGCCGCTCCGCGCTCCGGCCGCCCGGCAGCTCCGCCAAGGCGCCACCAGCCACTGGCGCCACCAGCTGTCACTCAGCCGCCTCGCCGCCCATTGGCCGCGACGAGCGCGTCACGCGCTGCCATGGAGACCGCGGGTGGCTGACCCCGCCCCGCCTGTGCGGAGCGGAGCGAGCCCCCGGCCCCGCCACCCTTCGAGCGTGACACCCCCCACGGCAGCGCGAACAAGCTGCGCTAATCGAGCGGCCCTTGTCCCCGCGCCCCTCCGGGGCCGCCACAGGAGGGCTCACGTCGGTTCCCGGTGCCAGCGGCGCCCCGCCTCCGGCTCACGCAGAGCAGCCTTTCCCGCAGCTCTACCGCCTACTGCGCGCGGGGCTGGCGGGAAACATGGGAGCGGCGCTACGGCCTCGCCCGACGCCCACCCCTGCGAAAGCGGAACCGCAACCCCAGCGCGCTGCGCCCTCCCGCCGGCTAAACACGGCCCGAGCCGCCCCCACCCCTCCGCGCCCGCTCCCGCCTCCGCCTCCGGAAAGGCGCTCCTCGCGCGCCGGAAGGGGCGGTGCGCGGCGCTGGCGGGGCAGCCGCGTGCGGACGGGCGGGCGGGCGGAAGCGGCGGCAGCTGCGAGTAGGGACTTCCGGTGGAGCGGGCGGCGGTCCGGGAGCGGGCGAGTGACGGCGGCGGCAGCGGGAGGGAGCCCGGAGAGTCGCAGCCATGGTGAGCCGGGCGCTGCGGCGGGGGGCGGCCTGCGCGGCCTGGGCGCGGCGAGCGCCGCTGCTCCCCGGCGCTCGGTGTAACGGGGTTCTCTTGCAGACGGTGGGAAAGAGCAGCAAGATGCTGCAGCACATCGACTACCGCATGCGGTGCATCCTGCAGGACGGGCGGGTCTTCATCGGCACCTTCAAGGCCTTCGACAAGCACATGAACCTCATCCTCTGCGACTGCGACGAGTTCCGCAAGATCAAGTGAGCGGAGCGGCCCGCACCGGGAGAGCCGGGCGGTGCCCCCCAGCCCCGCTCCCCCTCCGCGGCGGCGGGAGGCCCCGGGGCCGGCTGCCCGCCCCGAGCGGAGAGCGGGTGCAGCAGCTGGGCAGCGCCTGCCGCCGGCTTCCCCAGAAGTAGGGATGGGTTTGGTCTCGATAGTCACACCCCCATGCTATTAGGGCTCCGGGGCCGCGTTGTTTGCATCCTCCCTAATGCCCGAGGGCGTTAATAACCTTTCTGTGACGCCAGCGTAGTCACCATAACCGTTAAGCATCACGGAGATGCTGTCCATTTTGTGTTTGGTTTCTCCAGGCACTCAAACCATGGGGTTTACCATAGGTTCTCCTCTCTGGAGTAGCCTCCTCATACGTCCTACTGCAGCCTCACAGAGCAGCAGGTTTGTTTTCTCTTTACTCCACCTTGCAACGTGTTTTTGTCCTCTCACTAGACCTAAAAATTCAAAGCAGCCAGAGCGGGAAGAGAAACGAGTCCTTGGTCTTGTGTTGCTGCGAGGGGAAAACCTGGTGTCCATGACAGTTGAAGGACCCCCTCCAAAAGATGTAAGGAGAATGAGTGCAGAACTGTGGGGAAGGGGGTGTTTGATCAATTGGTTACCTTGCAGGGGAACATTACTGCAGCTTTGTCCTAGACTTCAAGTTGCTGCTGTGACAGGGTCCAACAAGTTTCACCATAGGAAGTTCTGACCCCATTGTGGGCTCGGATGTCAGTTGGACAAAGGGCTGTGGGCATCCTGGGGATCTGTGGACTTGCTTTGATCAATCTTTCCTGTTTTCAGACTGGAATTGCCCGTGTGCCGCTGGCTGGAGCTGCTGGAGGACCTGGCGTTGGGAGAGCAGCAGGGCGGGGGGTTCCGGCTGGTGCGCCCATGCCACAGGCTCCCGCAGGGTTAGCTGGCCCTGTCAGAGGAGTGGGAGGACCGTCCCAGCAGGTGAGATCACAGAATCACAGAATCGTAGGGATTGGAAGGGACCTCAAGAGATCATCGGGTCCAACCCCCCTGCCAAAGCAGCTCCCCAGCTCATATTGCTCAGATAGGCGTCCAGATGGGTCTTGAATATCTCCAGAGAAGGAGACTCCACCACCTCCCTGGGCAGCCTGTCCCAGGGCTCACTCACCCTCACTGTGTGAAAGTTCTTCCCCATGTTGGTGCGGAACTCCCTGTGCTCCAATTTGCAGCCATTGCCCCTTGTCCTGTCCCCACAGACCACTGAGAAGGGGCTGGCCAATTCCCCCTGCATCCCATACTTAAGATATTTATAAACATTAATTAGGTCCCCCCTCAGTCTTCTTTTCTCCAGGCTGAACAGCCCCAGCTCACTCAGCCTTTCCTCATACAGGAGATGTTCCAGGCCCTTAATCATCTTTGTAGCCCTTCTCTGGACTCTCTCCAGGAGATCCCTGTCTCTTTTATATCAGGGAGCCCAGAACTGGACACAATACTCCAGGTGGGGCCTGACCAGGGCAGAGTAGAGGGGGAGGATCCCCTCCTTAGACCTGCTGGCCACGCTCTTCCTGATGCATCCCAGGATCCCATTGGCCCTTTTAGCCACCAGGGCACACTGCTGGCTCATGGCCATTCTGTCATCCACCAGAACCCCCAGGTCCTTCTCCACAGAGCACTTCTCCAGCAGGTCATCCCCCAGCCTGTACTGATACAAACAGTTGTTCCTTCCCAGGTGCAAGACTTTACACTTTCTTTTGTTGAACTTCATCTGGTTTCTCACTGCCCAGCTCTCCAGCCTGTCCAGGTCTCGCTGGATGGCAGCGCAGTGTTCCTGTGTGTCAGCCACCCCTCCCAGCTTTGTATCATTGGGTACTTGCTGAGGGTGGATGCTATTCCCTCAAGGTCGTTGATGAAGATATTAAACAGGACTCGATGCAACCCATTACAAAAGTCACCTGGCACATTCTGGGGTGGCTTTTAATTCTTGGTACTGATGTGATGCAGGAGATTGGAATGCAAGAACTGTGTCCTAAAGTTTCTGTTACCAGCCTAGTGAGGTTTTTTTGGTACTAGCCCCCAGAAATTCTGTTTCCTATGATGGAAGGTTTGAAAAGGGCAGCTTCTTGCACAGAATTCACATGGTATCCACTGATGCATTACGGGGCTGTAGTGTTCATGTTAAGAGACAACTGGCATAAGTTTCTGAAGGAGTAATTTAACTTGTTTATTTTTCAGTTATTAATACAAAGTGGCCATTGTGTGGTTTCTCTGTGACCCTCTGTTTTGTTTACAGGTGATGACACCTCAGGGTCGTGGAACAGTCGCAGCTGCTGCTGCTGCAGCCACTGCGAGCATCGCAGGAGCCCCAACTCAATACACACCGGGGCGTGGGGGTCCTCCCCCACCCATGAGCAGAGGAGCACCTCCTCCAGGTAGGAATTGCTGTATACAGCACAGCAAGGAGTTTGTGTTACGGGGTAAAGTGGGTGATCAAGAGGTGTTTGTCCGAGTCTGATGAAGACCTGCTGTTATGGAGGGTTATTCCCATGTCCAGTTGGTGCTTTGACTATTCAGCTGGATTTAGATGCTCATTCTTTCTCTGGCTTAAGGAATGATGGGACCTCCTCCCGGCATGAGACCACCCATGGGCCCACCGATGGGAATGCCACCTGGCCGGGGTGCTCCCATGGGAATGCCCCCACCAGGCATGAGACCACCACCCCCAGGAATGAGAGGTGAGTGGAGGTTACTATAAATGCCTAGAAGTTCTAAGAAGCCCTAACATAAAACTGGTGAAGGATGGGGAAGGGGGGTACGTTTCACTGCTCTGCTGTCAATAAATACCTTGGTGCCAAAATAGGCCTAAGGCTGCTTTGAGTGGGGTGGAAACATCCTTCTGGTGTAGCCTTGCTTCCATTTTCCTCAATATTCAACTCTTCTCTTTATTCCCAGGACCTCCTCCACCTGGCATGCGTCCACCAAGGCCCTAAGATACTCTGTAACGTACGTTTGACCTGGAAGAAGACTGATGAAGGGAATACAGGGAGCAGTACCACCTGTAAATCTTTGATATGTACATTTTCTGTTTCCTGCTTGTAAAGTTTGCTCTTTTTAATAAAGCTGGAAAACCCATTACTTTGAGTCACTGTTGTAGAGGTGTGTTTCAGGAGTGCAGCTGTTACCTGCTGCGGCTGCACTCTGGCACCTTCAGAGTAACAGGTTTGAAACAAAAAGCTGGTTGTAGCAGCAGCTCAGAAGATGACAGTGGGGCTGTGTTCCTTATAGGAATTAAAGCCTATCAATAAAATTCAGCACAAGGCTGATGGAGGAAAAAAATAATCATTGGGAGCATGGAAATGGTAAAAATTCAAAGTAAGAGCTTAACATTTCAACTAAATTATGAGTTACTGATCAGAATTCTCCCTGCCTTTTCACAGTGGAACAAGAACACTGGTGCTGGCTGATGCTCTGCATCAACCTGCTGCTGATTAGCCTGCAGTACACCCACACATCTTCATAGACTGAGCTGCCTTGCTTCTAGTATTAAAAAAGCCAACCCAGGATGAGCACAGCGCAGTGTCCATCAGCTTGCAGGGTGGTCTTCCCCCCTCACCTCAGCTTACAGCTGCTTGCTTTTCAGACAGAAGGAAGCTCCCTATGTGCCTCCCCCCCACCCTTTAGAGATAACAGCCTCCTGAGGGGTAGTCTGAGGTAACTTTCCTAGTTTAGAATTAGGCTCATCAAAACCTTTCCAGCCATATTAATCAAAATCACAGAAGCATATGAACAAAGCAATAAGCATTTTCCAGTTCTCGTCCTACAGACAACTTGACATACACAGTCCAGCCCGTGGTTGCTCTAGCTATCCTACTATAAAACGCAGCAAACTCTAGAAAACCAAAATAAATCAATCCTTTATTGCTTGGGCCACTGAAGGTGATTTCACACAGAGTCTTCAACCAGGTGTTAACAAATGTCCCAAAGCGAGTCCAGAGCGTGAGGAAAAACTTGAAGAAAAGCTGCACTTTTACTGTGGTTCTCTCTGCGCAGTATAAAGAAATCCAGGCCCCAGAGGGAGCAAATCTGAATCCTGCATTGTCCAAATTACCCATCTGGTAATTGCCAACAGTTCTTACTTTCTCTTGTACCTGAAAGAGAAGATGGGTGAAATGATGTTCCATCAGCCTAATGCTAAATGCTTAAGGAGCAGCACTGAGTGTTTCCAGGCAATGCTCTCCCATGTTGAAGCCTAGAAATGTGCTTTAAAGGCAGCATTGGCCCTGCACTGTGAGGGTGAGCTACAGCAGAACAAACCTTTTAGCAAGGTCCTTTAAAAAATTACTGAAAGATGAAAGAGAAAGCAGGAGGGAAAGAAAAAAACCCACAAGGCTTGTATAAGAAAGTGAAGGGGAGCTATACCTGGACTTGGACTTGAACTTTCCTCCTTTTTTATGTTGGGTCATGCCCAAGCGCTTCCGATCTTCAAATGATGGGCTTTTTCAGAAGGAGAGAGAAAGATGGAGGTAAGACAAAAACCACTGAAGTACATCAAGAGCACAGGTACTTCTTGCAAGCATCCCTTCTCTGCTCTGCCTACCTTTTCCCCCAGTTGCCAAGTATCCTAAGGAATTCCAACAATGGGGGGAAAAAAAATCCCACCTAATATCTGGACTAACATACTACTGCTGAGACATTACCCGGCACGGTACTGCTTCAGAGCCTTCCTGCTGGTGTTCGTAAGCTCTTCGTCAAACACAGACACTTTTTTCTTCCGCTTGGGACCTAACAGAGAGACAACAGTCAGGATATTGGCCATCAAGAGAAGGCCATGGCATCATCTTTATCAGAGCCCAGCAGCCTTGACCACAACAATTAGCCTTAACCATCAGGAAAAGCGATGACTCCTCTCTGCAAACACATACCCTGGCCACCACCAGTGGCTGTCCCTTCAAAGATGCCTCCCTCCATAGCAATTAGTTTAACATACCTATTTGTTAACAAAGTAACAGAAATAAGGTAAGTCAAGTCAGCTATAAAACAAAATTCTCCACCTGCTGGTGCTGCTGCTGGTTCCTCTTCTGGCAAGGCTCTGGCTCGCTTTGCTCGGCGATTCCTTTTTGCCATCCGCTCAGCATACATTTGAGACTTCAAGATTTCAAACTGTGACCTCTCCTCTGGCTGCAAGGTGTTAAAATGCAGGTTTTCAGTGATGTGAAGTTTTCTAAGGGTCAAGGATGATTGTCCCCCAGGGTCCCGCCGGGGTCTCACTCATCCTTAAATGTACTCACCGTCATTTGGGCTTTTTTCTGTCTGTCCTGCATGAATTTCTTCCTTTTTTTTTTGCCTCGTAATGCTAGATCAAACTCCTGCAGGGCTTTAGCCACTGGAGAGACAAAGGAAAATTGAATACCAAATCTGTTAAGGTACAGAGCACAATCCAGTTGCAGCTATGGAACTTAATGTGGCAGCATGTCATGACTCACATTTCTCTTTCTTCCTCTCCTCACGGGTCTGGAACCAGCTCCGCTCCCTACTCTCACCCGCAGTTTCTTGTTTTCCTGCCTCCAGCTGCTTCTTTGCCCTATTGATCTGAGATAAAATTCAGTTCAGTGAGCTCATGGCAGGTCTCTTCCCTTTCTAAAGTAGGCAGGTTAAATACATTAGGGCACTACCTCTACTCCAGAGCCTAAAAAGAAAAATGGTTAAACAAAAATTCCTAAGGAAAAAACCCTTACCTGGGCCTCTGACTGCTGCATCTCACGTTCCTCACGCTCCAAGGACAGAACTGCATACACATCTTTCTCTAGATTCTCAATCTTCTCTCGAAATTTTAGTACAACATCTGAAAGCGATACAGTGTGAACAGAAGCAGCTCATGTAAAATCCATCTCGCACCTCTTTTCATGACCACCTCCTTTTGGGTCCCTCTGTACCCTCCTATTTCCCTACTGACTTTGTACCTCAGCGAAGTGCGTACCTTGGGGGAGAATTCTGGCTTTCACTGGTGTTTTGGCAGCCTTCACAATATCCTTCAGCATCTTGCGCTCTTCCTCACCCACAAGTGAAACCGAACGACCAGCCTTGCCCGCTCTTGCTGTCCGACCCACTCGATGAACATAGTGTTTGGTGGTGTTGGGCATGGTAAAATTGATTACCTGTAACAGGAACAGTGTTAGTAGAGAAATAATACTAAAGGACTCATTAAAAAGCTCAGCACTGCAAACACTCACCGTTTTAACACCTTCAATATCAAGTCCACGTGCAGCCACATCTGTAGCTACCAGAATATCGATCTGCTCATCCTTAAAGCGCCTGAACAGAGATAGCAAATGCATTAGAAATTAATACAGCAATCCACTTCTGCCCTAAGTGATTTCCATCTCCCAACATGGTTTTTTGCCCACGACTGCCAACTGAGCCGGCTGATACCTGAGTGCTTCCAGCCGCTGTGCCTGAGAGAGGTTCCCATGGAGCTCCCCAACCCGCAGACCCATCAGCCCAAGCAGGATGTGCATACGGTGAGCTTGCTTCTTGGTCTGGGTGAAGAGCATCACGTGGTCCGGGAAGGTTCGTGTCAACAGAGCTGAAAGAAAAGTCCTCTCAGGATCCTGCTTCAGAATCGCCTGCAGATTCCAGCTTTTCTTTGCTTATCACTAACCTGATACAATGGCCTCACGGTCTCCCTCTCGGTTGGGTCTGATCCGGATAAATTCCTGCCGCAGGAAAGGGGCAACATCTGTGTTGCTGTTCACAAAAATCCGGACGGGGTTTTTCAGGGAAACAGAAGCCAAATCTTTCACCTACCAAAGAAGTCAAGAACAAAGAAAGTCCATCTAATCTTTGGTAAAAAGACTACACAAACTTCTATGCAACCTTCTGCCTCGGTATGCTTCTCAGCAGCCTGTCTTACCTCATCTGTCATTGTGGCAGAGAAAAGCATTGTCTGACGGTGGTTGGAGCACAACCTGATGATTTCCTTCATCTGTTCCTCAAAGTATTCATCCAGCATCCTACACAGGAGAAAAGCAGTAAGGTAAGGCAGCTTCACCAGGTTCTGGGTAAGAAACATTGCTCAAGCAAGGCAAGAAAGACTGCCCTATAGCCTGGGAAACAGAGAGCAGGAAAACCACCATCTCATGTTCCACTGCTGTCCCGCTTCACCTACCTGTCTGCTTCATCCAGAATCAGCACCTCCACACTGCTCAGGTGGAAAGAGGGGCAGTTGTGGAGATGATCAATCAATCTCCCAGGAGTGGCGATAAGGATGTCTGGTCCAGAGCGCAGAGCTGCTTCCTGCGTCTTCACATCTAGGCCACCTGTCAGGGAGCAAACACAGGCTGCTGACTCCCCGAGCAGGCTGCAGCAGAGTACACAGATCCAAATTGCCCAAGGAATGGCAAACAACTCAGATTAATACCACATTTGCAATTTTCTAATTGTCTAAGCAGTCTAATTGTGATCCCATCTTTTCTTTCTCAAAACCCAACAAACAGGAAGTAGGGCACAGTACTGGAAAGTGAGATTTTAAACCACAGTACACGTACTGGAAGCATACCAGTAATAACCATACAGCCTCCAGCTTGCCAACACAGCATTCCCATTTCGCTATAGCACTTTACAGCCAGCTATACAGTTCACATAAGCAACTTAATACTCACCTACAGCAAGGCAAGTTGTGACACTGCTGAACTGTGCCAACTGTTTTGTGACAGAGTGCACCTGAATACCCAGCTCTCGTGTTGGCACCAGAACCAGTACTCGTGTTATCGGAGCCTGACAAGGTTTGTAAATGAGACGCTCAAGGACAGGCAAGATGAAGGCAGCTGTTTTACCTGAAGAAGAAAATTAAGAATTACCAAGTGTCCTGGTTTTGGCAGGGCTGGAGTTAATTTTCTTCCCAGTGCTGTTTTGGATTTAGGATGAGAATCACGTTGGTAACACACTGATGATTTAGTTGTTGCCAAGCAGACAAGGACTTTTCAGCTTCTTACACTGTCCTGCCAACAAGAAGGCTGGGGGTGCACAAGAAGCTGGAAGGGGACGTGGCCAGGAGACCTGATCCCAACTGGCCAGAGGATTATTTCACACTGTAAGAGGTCATCCTTGGTACAGCTGGGGTGGGGAAGGGGTGTCTGAGAGGCTGCATAGTTCAGGAACTAGCTGAGCGTCAGCTTCGTATCATGAGCAATTGTGCTTTGCCTCACTTGTTTTGTAAATTCTTATAATTAGTATTGTATTTTCTTCCTTTTCTGTCATAATAAACTTTATCTCAACCCACGAGGAATTTTAGCTTTTTTTCTTATTGATTCTCTCTCCTGAGCTGTGTGGTTGTTTTAGCTGCCTGCAGGGTTAAACCACAACACCAAGAAATACCTGTAATTACGAACTGCTAATTCTCCATGCTTCCTGTGCCCTCTCCAACTCCTTACCTGTCCCAGTGGCAGCACAGGCACAAATATCCTTCCCCAAAAGACCCACTGGGATACAAGCTTTCTGAATTGGGGTTGGTACCTTGAAGCCAAGAGCTGTGATTGCCTGCAAAGGAGACAGAACAGTTGACACCCTGTCTCTGGTGAGGCCGCAGCTGGAGTGATGTGCCCAGCACTGGGCTCCCCAGTACAAGAGACGTGGATGTACTGCAGAGTCCAGCAAAGGGCCAAGAAGGTAATGAAGGGACTGGAGCACCTCACACAGGGGGAATGGCTGAGGGAGCTGGGACTCTTCAGCCTGGGAAGGGAACTTCTTGATGTACATAAATAACTGAAGGCAGGGTGAAAAGAGGACGAAACCAGGCTCTTGTCAGCGGTGCCCAGTGACGGAGCCAGAGGCAACAGGAACACCCAGAAATACAGGAGGTTCCCTCTGAACACCAGGGAAGGCTTTTTCACTGTGAGGGTGACTGAGCACTGGCACAGGCTGCCCAGAGAAACTGTGGAGTCTCCATCCTTGGAGACACTGAAAAGCTGCCTGGACATGGTCCTGGGCAACCAGCTCTAGGTGGCCCTGGTTGAGCAAGAGGTCGGAGAAGATGTCCCTTCCAACCCCAACCATTCTGTGACTGTGATCTCTAACCATCAACATTCCTTGCTTTCTGTGCCCAGTTTCTGTGCCAAGTGTTGACAGACTGCAAATGAAGGAATGGTTGCTGTTATTTGGGAATAACAGCTCCTAAAAGACTATCACACTTGCTCCCACCTAGTTTTCTTTTCAGAGGATGCAAAGACAAGAGGAATTTGACGGTTCTGATGGGCAGAGGAGAGGCTGTACAACATTCTTCAGAGTAACATAGGCAATAACCGAACTCAGTACATACCCTGAGCAAAGGTCGTGAAAGATTCATGTCCTGGAATGACAAGTTATCATCGTACTGAGAGGCATCTTCAAAAAAGCTCTCTGCTTCCTAGAAACAGCAACAACAACAAAACTGGATCAACACAGGCAGTAACACAACATGGAACCGAAGGGTGCTGGGCTGTTTTTTGAGATACAGATTGTTAATCAAAGTTCAAGAGAATAAATGCTGGAGAATGCTCTAGCATCCTTCTGTCCAACACTTACCACTACTCCCTTTTTTGATCTCCTTCGTTCCTTCACTTTGACAGTATCTGCAGAGAAAGAGAAATGTGATGGGAATGAACAAGCACAGCTTAAAACATAACAAAATACATCGACTACCTTCATCTCAGACATTTTGCTCTGAATGAATTATTAAGGGAGATGCCTCAGAAACAAACACGGACACGTATTGGTGTAAAATGCCAAGCAAGTATCCTTCCTTGGGGGCAATTTCAATTAAGGTACTACTGCTGCCATTCAAAATAAGCTTGACCAAAATCAGAACACTGCAGAAGGTGACACAAAAATAAAATGGTTCTTGCCCATTCCCTGCAAGGCTTCACTGCAGACTTCTCTTCAGTGAGCCAACAGTCTGTCAGATTCTTGCTCCCAACCATCTCCCAACACACTGCTAGTACCTGCTTTTGTGAAGATGGCTTCATCATCCAGTGAATACTGAGACTCCACATCATCATTATCTTCGTCCCTACCATCCTCACACTCCTTTTTAATTTGATTATCCTCAGTCTCCTCATCTTCTTCTTTCACTTTTGCTTGTTTAGCTTCTCTTTCCTAGAAAAAGATATTTTAAATGAAAAAATTTTAAAAAGGATAAAAAACTTCAAACTTTTGTGAGCTTTTGATTGTTGTTGCGAGCCCGCTCACACATCCACGGTCTTGCCATACGCCACAAGCATTAACAAGTCTGCATTCCCCCCATTCAGCGATGCTGCAAACCCAGCCGAGGTGCCGAGCTGCGGCTTGAGCACGGCAGCTCCGGGCGCTCGGCCCGACCTCCGGAGCGACGGCGGTGGAAGGCCGAGCCCGCGCCCGTCTTCCCAGGGAGAAGGGAAAAAGGCCCCGACCTGGCACTTCCTTTTCTGTCTCACTTTCTCGATCTTCTCGTCCAGCGTCGTAGCTGCTTTCTAGGCAGGAAATCACAAAAGAAGAGCTGTAAGAGGAGCCCGGGAGAG
Source organism: Porphyrio hochstetteri (assembly GCA_020800305.1). Lineage (NCBI taxonomy): Eukaryota > Metazoa > Chordata > Aves > Gruiformes > Rallidae > Porphyrio > Porphyrio hochstetteri. The sequence continues at coordinate 8,241,244 of CM036921.1, read as the reverse complement.
CGCGGGGCGCCGCGGTCTCAGGCACCGCGGCCCCAGTCCCGGCCCCGGGCCTCACCTTGCCGCGGAGCTCGCGCAGTGCCGCCGCCCAGGCGCCTTCCCCGCCGGCCTCCGCCTCACCGAAGACGAAGGCCGCACTGAAGTCCCCGCCGGTGGCGCCCCGCCGTCTGGGGCCCGGAGGCCGGTGCAGCTCCTGCAGTAAAACCGATGAGCAACGAGCCGCATCGACCCAGGGCCCGGCCCCCGCACCGGCCCGGCTCACCCACGACCCAGGTAACGGATCCCGCCCGGCCCCACCTCGTCATCCTCGGAGTCCCCAGACTCAGGGTCCTCTGGCCCCGCGTCCGCCTCCGTGAGGGTGCCCACGAGGCCCAGGCTCTGCAGCATGGCCACGGTCACTCCCCGGAACAGCGCGCCACCCAGCGAGCCGGCAGCCACGCAAGCGCGGGGCCGGGCCGGGCTCACGGGGGCGGGCAGGGGGAGGGCTGTGCCCGCCCCGCCGGGCTGAAAGGAAACCGAAACTCCGGTACTGAGAAAGGGAGGAGAGGTGCTGTGCTGGGGATGCTGTCTGCCAGTGATGACCGGTACTGAGGGAGGGCTGGGGGTGCTGTCCGCCGGGAGCGGGCTGGCGCCGGGCGATGGGGGATATTGCTCGCCGGAACCGGGAGCGGGTCGGTGCCGGGGAAGGGCGGAGAGCACTCCCTGCCGGGACCGGATCGGTGCCGGAAGGGCGAGGGCGTTGCCCACCAGGACCGGGTTGGTGCCGGGGGAAGGCGAGGGCACTGTCTGCCGGGACCGGGTCGGTACCGGGGTAGGGGGAGGGTACTGCCCGCCGGGCCCGGGACCGGATTGGTACCGGGGAAGGTCGGAGGGCACTGCCCGCCGGGACCGGGTCGGTACTGGGGGAGGGCGGGGGCGTTTCCTGCCGGCGGGGCGGGCCCTGCGGGGAACTGGAAAGCGAAACTTCGGTGTGGGGAGCGCAGCGCCGAGCGCGATGCTGCCTGTGCCCGAGTGCAGGAGCGGTGCAGCCCCCAGCGCTGAGCGGTACCCTCGCCCCGGAGAGCTGCGACGCCCCGCAGAGGAGTCACCGGGCCGAGCGATGGAGGGTGCAGGGCAGGAGCCTTGTTCTCGCCAGCCCCGGGCCGGAGGGAGAGGTAAGGGTCGTCTGGTGAAGGTGGGGCAGAAGGCTGGGGATGCCGGGGGCTGGGGTACAGGGGATCCAGCACATCCCGGCCTGTGTATAGTGAAATTCCCTCTCCAGCCTAATTTCCAGCATTTCTTTATTTGCCCCTGGAGCCTGGTTGGGGCCCTGAGGTGATGATGCACTGCAGCAGGCTCTTTGCAATCTGTTCTGCTGTGTGCTTCCCAAAGTATTCTGTTGAGGGCATGACTAAAGGTCTGTGTCTCTATGCTTCCCGCTACCCCAAGAGGCTGGATTTTATCCATAAGGTCGGTGTTTTAACTAAGCTATAGACAGTAAAAGTCAGCTGCTGCCGCCCTTGTCATTATTTCAGTGACAGCTGATTCCTAAGGAAATCCTGTCCTGTGCTGGGAACTTCCATCTCTGGCCTTTTTTTAAATTCTGCTTTCAGTTCTCTGGAAGGGAGTTTTGTTTTGTGGCTTCATGGTTTACCAGCTGCAACGAACTTGAGGCGTGGCACACTTTAGCCGTTAGAAGAAGGGGTACAAAGGAAATGCCTATGAGTCAGGGTGCTAACGGCAACTGTGGTTTTCTAACTGTCAGAAATATCCTGTCAGGTTAAAATGCTCATGTCTTTGTGTTGGGAGGCGGGTTAACGTAGCTGATTTATAATTAAGTGTGGGTTTGTTTTGCTTTTTGGGTTTTTTTTTTGAGGGCACGCAGATCGCTGGGATATTGGCTTCATACAAAGAGGCAGAAACAGAACAAATAACATGTGGGGCCAGACAGCTCAGTCATGGGAAAGTCCCCAAGCCAGCAGTTGTACTCTTCAACCTGGGCAAAGAGAGGAGAGATTTGGTGGCTCGACTTGGAGGGTTCCTCAGTCAAGCAAGAATAAACCAAGAAACCAAGGTGGACAGATCAATAGCGGAGCCACAGGACACTGGAATGAACAGGAGAATCAGGGAAGAATGAGGCATCAAGGTGGACAAGCGCATGAGAGAGCCAGAGGACCCTGGAGTGAGCAAGAACAAGAGATTAGAGGAAGGAGGTTTCAAAGTGGACAAGTTCATGAGAAGGCCAGAGGACCCTGGAATGAACATGAAAATGGAGGTAGAGGAAGGAGGCATCAAGGTGGACAAGCCCAGGAAGGAGGTAGAGGGCTGAGGAGTGGGCAAGAAAATGAAGGTAGGGGATGGAGGATGCAGCCTCGGGAGAGTCCTCATTTCTCTCGGAACCCTGCTCCAGGTGGTACCTACCTCAGTGAGCATCCTCAGCAAGTCAAAAGGATTGGTTATAAATTCCTTGAAAATCTCCTCCAGAAAGACCCTTCAGAAGTTGTCATCACGCTTGCTTCTAGTTCAGGTTTGAAGGAACTTCTTTCCCAAACGACCATGAACCGCAATTTTCTTCAGCTTGTTTGCCAGGTGCTTCAAAAAGCATGCAGTTCCCAGATGGATAGGCAGAGTGTCCAACAGCTTCTTGGAGTGGTGAAGGAGTCCAACTTCCTCAAGATCTGTCTGCCGCAGTATGTGTCTGCCATGACAACAGAAGCAGTCCCTGCTGTACGTCATCAGTACCCTGTACATATTAGCAACATCATTTCACTTATTCAGGACCTGATCAGTGTTTTCCCAGCCAGCTCGGTGCAGGGAGTCTCAGTTGTCTTGACTCTCTTGCCAACATCCATAAATACCCTGAGAGCTTCTGGTGTGGACATCACAGAAGAAACAGAGAAGAATCTAAATAAAGTCCAGATGCTTGTGCAGCATCTGCAGGAGAAGAAACGTGAGGGCACACTGAAGGCAGATAACTGTATTCTTAGGCAGCTTCAGACTGATGGTCAAAGGGAAAGCTATCGTACAATGAGTGTTTATCCAACACGTAATGAGGTACGCCATGATGAGAAACCCTTTCTTCGTCCCAATATTATTTCTGGAAGATATGAGAGCACCAGCATTTATCTTGACACCCATTTCCGGCTTTTGAGAGAAGACTTTGTAAGGCCTTTAAGGGAAGGTATCTTGGAGCTTCTGGAGAGCTTTGAGGACAAAAGATTGAGAAAGAAAAGGTTTGATGATATCAGGATCTACTTTGACACGCGGATTATTACCCCTCTCTGCTCCCCAACTGGTATTGTTTACAAGGTCCAGTTTGACATAAAACCATTAAGGTTTGTACGATGGCAGAATTCTAAACGATTGCTCTATGGATCCCTGATCTGCATGTCCAAAGATCACTTTGAAACTTGCCTTTTTGCCACTGTTTCTAATCGTGATAACACAGATCTTGCCCAGGGGATTGTGCAGTTGTGTTTTAATGCACAGAGCCAGGCACTGCTAGCAGAGGTTCAGCCCTCAGACTCCTTCCTCATGGTAGAGACAACTGCCTACTTTGAGGCCTATCAGCATGTGCTAGAAGGGTTACAGGAAATTCAGGAAGAAGACATCCCATTTCAAAAATACATCGTGGAATGTGACACACAGGTGAAGAAGCCAACATATCTGACAATGGATACTGTCTACAACTTTGCACCCTTGATGAATGATCCCGTGTCAGATGAAGAGACAGACCCTGATGTTTTGAAAATTCATAATGTCCGTGTTCTAGATCCCAGGCAGTGGCCTTCAATGGAAGCCTTGAGATTAGATGAGTCTCAGATGCAGGCATTGACTCTTGCACTCACCAAGGAGCTGGCTATTATCCAAGGACCTCCTGGAACAGGTGAGAAACTTTGCTTTAATACTTTGTCATTTAAGGTGATCTTGAGTCTCGTATTTAGAGAAATTTAACTTCAAAGCAAGCCAGCTATAGTGTCTCCAAAGCTTTAGTCCCAAGCCTAATCGGTGTTTTAGTAGCCCTGTTAGCGTGAGCTGTAGAGAAGGTTAAAATATCCTCAAATACCCATATCTGATCTTACACATTGCCAGCCTACTTGTAAGTAGACACTAACTGCACTGCTGGGTCTGCTTGCATATTGGGGTCAAAACCATCTTTGATAGCGTGGTAGCTTTTGCTGTGCAAGAGTCCTATTGGTCTTCGTAGCATGTTAGAACACTGGGAGTGTTCAGCCATGATCCCCTGTGTGAACAAAGCATTACAAGGTTAACTGTGATTGTTTTCAATGGTACCTGATCTCAACAAGCACCACTGCTCATATTCCACTAGTATGTGGATGTTTCATGTGCAGCCAAATGTCATGTACAAAGCCAGTATTAGAATGGGCAGTGGCAGAGGAAACCCTGGATCCAGGTCTAATGTATTAACCAGAACATTTAAGCCTTGCTTAAATGTGGGCCAGAAAGAGGGTGTCATGCAACTTCATTTGTCATGTAAACTAGTTACCTCTGAGGTCATCTCTCTTGGTACAGACCAGATTTGCAGCCTGGAAGGAAGTCTTGTATCTGGTTTTGGTGATTCCTGTGGATTGCCCTTTTCTGATTCGGAGCTTGTTTTGCAGGGAAGACTTACGTGGGTTTGAAGATTGTTAAGGCTCTCTTGAGTAATAAGCACATGTGGCAAAGCATTGCCCGGAAGTCTCCCATCCTTGTAGTTTGCTACACTAACCATGCACTGGATCAGTTCTTAGAAGGTAAGAGTATCTGAGGTGTATGATGGAGGGTCAAGTAGAAATTACAGTATAACTGTTACTCTGCCCATCTTCTGACATGATGACCTGCTCTTCCAGACTTTTCCAGTCCCTCTAGCCCCATTGATACACAGTAAGAAAACTTCACTCAGACCAATCAGGTGTAGTGCAGACCTACCCTTTGGTCTACTGCGGAAAACAGAGCTTGCCTCTTTAGTACTAAGGTTTCTCTTTCATTCCCAGGAATATACACATTCCAAAAACACGGGATGGTGCGTGTCGGAGGCAGAAGTAACAGTGAGGTCCTGAAATGGTTCAACTTGAGGGAGCTGAGGAAGAAATGTGAATTTCGAAGCAACTTGCCACTGCATCTCCGCAGAGCCTATATGACTGTATGTGCAGATTTTAGTGGAGATGATGGGACTGGGTTGCTTGTGCATTGGAGGAGCTAACTAAACTTACTGCACATCTGTTCTTCCACCTTATCTTACTCTGAAGTCAGCCTTGTCATTCTTCTGTCCTTGTTCCTTTATCAGTTTCTTGTCCTGTTGTTTCTGAGCTGTGTTTCTCCAAGTATGACGATGCCTCCCTTCTCTTTGTTATGAGTTAGACAGCCAGTGAGATGAAACAAGCTGAGCAGGAGCTCCATGAAGGAGCGAAGCACTTGGAGTGCACAACATACGGAGTTCTGCATGAGCGCCACTTGGAATCATGCATCGCGCCTCAGCACTGGGACAGTCTGATGAGTGCTCTGGTAAGAGAGGTCCTTTTCTTCTGAGTCAAGCAGTCCCAAGGTCAGAGGTTCCCCAAGCACGATTCTCTTTATCATTGTTTGTCTGCTAGGAAAGCGAGGGAGTGAATAGCAAGCTGTGCCCAGTGACAGCAGTCTAGACCGAAAGGGGTAGGCAGGGGCTTTACGTTTTGCTCCTTTAAACTGATAAATCATCTTTATCAGCATAAAAACATCAGTGCCTAAAGGAAAACCTCTTGAACGGAAGGGGAGGAGGGATGGTCTTTTTGAAGATCTGAGGCTGCTCAGGCTTCCTAGCTCTGGGGCATCTCAGGGGTCTTGTCCTAATTGCCTGCTGCAACAAGGTGCTGCTTTGGCAGCATCCTAAGATTCTGAAGTTCAACAAGCCTGGCTGATTTGACTTTCCTTATATTAGGATGATGAGAAGTTTTACTACAGTGCTTCACGACACTCAGTGATTCTGGAGTGGCTGGGCCTTGGTGTAACTTTCTTCACCCAGAACGTTGCTGAGAACCCAGGTAAAAAAAAAATAAGATCCCTCCCCCGCCATCCTCCCTGGGTGTGCTGGCTGAAACAGTGTGTGTGTGCCAGAAAGGAGACGCTGCTACTAAACAGGTGCTGAGAGATGTGTGATATTGTAAGGTAGCAGAAAGGAGATTAACCTTAATTTCCGTGTAGTGATCTTACTGCTGCACTGTGATTCTGCTGGCGTGGCTGTGGCTTACTGCATGTGACTGGTGACTCTCACAGGTGGTCAGCAAGAGGGAGAGGAGGAGGAGGGTGAAGCAGAAGAGGAGCTTTTGGAAATCCCGGAGGAAGCTGACCTGATTCAAGCTGACAGAGTGCTTGAGGATGAAGAGGCAGTGAAGCCTCAGAGAAGGAAGGAGGAAGAGCAGAGAGCTGTTCGTGAACTGGCCAGTGTGCTGTTGGCTATGAAGCTGCAGGACCAGGAAGAAGGAACAGCCCATCCAGAAGAGAAGGCTGTGCAGTGGGAGGTAACTGCAGGCTCTGCTTGACTGTGTGAAGAATAACGTGGGGATGCTAATGCACAAGAATCTTTGTACTGTACATGCTCATTGGGGTGGTTTTCTTTCTACAGGTAACTGCTGCTCAGAGGAAGAAAATGAAACAGAAGATGAAGGTTGAGCTCCGTAAACTGAATGCAATGACAGAATCAGAGGCTGAGGCTATCCAGGATGTGTGGCAACTTGATCTGAACTCCCGCTGGAGGCTTTACAGGTGACAACGCTATTTTGCAGGGCCTGTCAGGCACATGTTTTCTAGGACTGTTCAGTTTGCTAACTCTTTCTGTCAAGCCACAGTGTTTCTGTCCATATCTGTTCAGTTCCTTATTTGAACATGCCTATTCTTACCTTCCCCTGTATTGCATTGGCAATGCTGTCATCCCTGCTGTGTGTTTGGGACTGTGTACAGAGGGGAATCATCTCTTGCCCAAAAGACACAGTAGATTTTGAACTGAATCTGCTCAGAGCTTCAGATCACCGTGCTGTTCCCCTTGCTGTGTGTGATAATGGCATTTTCTTCTCAGGCTTTGGCTGCAGACCTATCAGGGGTTTATTCGACAGAGGATTCTGCAGCATGAACGGCAGTATCAGGCTGCAGCAGGAAGGCTGATGGAACTGAAGCAGCAGGACGATCTCTGCATTCTCAAGGAGGCCCAAGTGGTGGGGATGACAACTACAGGTGCACAGGAGTTGGGAAGCAAACCAGTACAGCACTGTATTCAGTAATGGCTAAAGGACCTTGTTGCCAAAAGATCAGTACCATATGCTGCTTGACAGCCTGGGTCAGGCTCTGCATTAGTCTGCAGGCTTCTTGACCTTTGCAAATGCAGCTATTGTGCGAGTTGTCAATTACATGAGTAGTTTCTCTGTGCTCTCACACTCTTGAGCAGCATTCTTCTAATAGAAATGCTCCACTTCTTGTGTCTGAGTAAAGCATGGCTAATAGCTGCACTGCTATCCTACATCACCTGCTGGCTAAAGATCATTGTAATACAACCCTTGGGAGAGACAATTTTAGTTTTATTTCCATGTTGATCAATGTATTGAGTATGTATCTTATGTCTGAAGAGAGTGTCAGGAAAAGGCCAAGGCTGGCATGGGACTGATCCCCACCTGCCTTCCCTAATAACTCTTCATTTAGAAGTCACCCTTGATATGGGGCTGGTTTAAAGTTCAAAAAGCTGCCATGACATGGGGAGTCTTGGGAAGCACCCCAGTCTTTCCTGGGGCACAGCTTACTCCTCTCCCTGAAAACTCTTGCCATGCTGCCTGCATGTAATTACGTTCCTCTAAGGTTTATCTTCTCTCCTTGCTCAGGTGCTGCCAAATACCGTCAGATCTTGCAAAAATTAGAGCCACGGATTATCATTGTAGAAGAGGCAGCAGAGGTGCTTGAGGCTCACACCATTACTACTCTGAGTAAAGCCTGTCAGCATCTCATCCTCATTGGAGATCACCAGCAGGTAACATCCCTGACTAAAGCCTCTAACTGTTGTGCAAATGAACTGGAACCTTATAACCAAAGGCCATATTCAAAGGGTTGCCAGGGCTTACTGCTCCTACCTTCTGCAGATACTACAGGTCCTGTCTCTGGTGGGTTTGGAGTAGAGCTCCTGTGGGACTTGTCTTTTAGTTTAACCAATGTGATTTTACCCGTGCTTGTATCCGCTTCAGTCCTGAGTGTATTTAACTTTGATATTTAGCACATCTGCAAGAATCCAGTCCTGGCCTGTCTATGGGGGACCAGTCACAGAGAAGGAGACGAGAGAAAAGTCTTACTAATACCTAGGAAAAGTGCTAAAACATGGACCTCCTCTCCCTTCTCTTTCAGCTGCGGCCTAGTGCAAATGTATTTGACCTGGCCAAGAACTTCAATCTGGAAGTCTCTCTCTTTGAACGGCTGGTGAAAGTCAACTTCCCCTTTGTCCGTCTGAAATACCAAGTGAGGAAGAGCTATAAGCCCTCTCCATTTCGTTTGCATTTAGATTAAGCTTGTAGTACACTTTCTTTTCTTTTAGGCTGCTAAGAGTTGAAATAGAGAATGTGTTGTTTCATTCCCAATTAGAATGCTAAGAGCTGTCAAACTGCCACAAACAGTGTTGTGGTGTATTTCCAATTATTCCTTGATGTTGTCCACAGCACTGTGGTCCCCACGTGCTTTAGTGCTATGAACATAGCTTATTGTGAAACTTCCAGAACTCTGGAAGCTGACAGCCCAAGTCTCCTCAGGCTGCTTCCTGCTAAATTGCTATAATTCTTTATCTTTGTACCTGGTGACATCAATTCTGCCTCCAGCAAGTCCTGTGTTAAGACTACCTAGAAAAGCTCATGTAGTGGTTAGGGTGAGGTGCTGGTTTTTGTTCTCTATAGCAGCATTCTTAGATTTGCACTGAAACCAGTGTTCTTACTACCACCATCTCGCTGAATGAGGATACTCTGCTACTGCTCCCTCTGTAATCACTGGTGGTGGCAGTGATGGGGAGGGTGGGGATTGGGAGATGCTCCCTCCTTGACTCCTGCTGGAAAGACATGCTTGTCTTGTATTCAGCCACAGTCTGTATAGTGGAACAATAGAATACTGATGGGGAAATGTGGTGCTCCTTCCTCAAGACTGACACAGCTGCTTTGTGTTTCAGCACCGCATGCGTCCTGAAATTGCCCGGCTTCTCAGTCCTCATATATACCAGGATCTGCAGAACCATCCCTCTGTCCTGAAGTATGAAAACATAAAAGTGAGTTTTCAGCAATCCATGCAACTGCTTTTGACCCCTGTTACTGGCTAAAAAAGAGTTTCTGTAAAATACCAAATCCTTGAACACTGTATCTCAAGTGTTACTAGCACTTAGTCTTTTTTCTATGACCTGAAAAGGTACAGTAGAAACAACTCTGAAAAAATAGGGATTAAAGTCATCCACTGGAACTAATTACATATTAGGATACTGAAATGTTATCAATAAGGTGTAATGTGATTAATAAGCTTAACTTCCTATCTAATGGAAGCTATCTATCTATCTATCTATCTATCTATCTATCTATCACTATCAAATTGCAGAGAAAACTGCCTAAGTGTGCAGTAACTGCATACTGTAGTCCTCTCCTTAGAGTCCTCCTGTCAAGGGATGATCATGGATGTGGAAACAGGCTGCAGTGACAGAAGCTAAAATTCTGTTTCTGACATTGCTTTCCTGTGTTACAGGGGGTCTTATCTAATGTCTTCTTTGTGGAACATGACTTTCCTGAGCAAGAGATCCAGGAGGGCAGAAGCCACCAGAACACACACGAGGCTCAGTTTGTAGTGGAACTCTGCAAGTATTTCTTGTATCAGGATTATCTACCTTCTCAGATCACCATTCTCACTACTTACACTGGACAGCTTTTCTGCCTGCGCAAGCTCATGCCAGCCAAGATCTTTGCAGGTGTGAAGGTTCACGTAGTAGATAAGTACCAGGGAGAAGAGAATGATATTATTCTGCTGTCACTCGTGCGAAGCAACAAAGAGGAGAGAGCTGGGTTCTTGCAGATCCCTAATCGGATATGCGTAGCATTATCCAGAGCTAAGAAAGGGCTGTATTGCATTGGAAATATGAGAATGCTTGGCAATGTTCCTCTCTGGAGCAAGATCATTCACACCCTTCGGGAAAATGGTCACATTGGCCGCTCCTTGATGCTTTGCTGTCAAAACCACCCTGACACCAAGACGCTGGTATCTACAGCAGCAGACTTCAGCAAAGTCCCAGAAGGAGGCTGTAGTCGTCCCTGTGAATTTAGGTTGAGTTGCAGCCACGTCTGCACTAGGGTATGCCACCCCTACGACACAGAGCACAAGGAGTACAAGTGCCTGAAGCCTTGTCAAAAGGTCCTTTGTGCAGATGGGCACCGCTGTGAACGATCGTGTTACGAGCCCTGCGGACGATGCATGGTGCTGGTACAGAAAACTATTTCTAAGTGTGGCCACCTGCAGATGGTGCCATGCTCTACTCCAGAGAGGGCGTTTTTCTGCCGAGAACCTTGTCAGAAAATGCTGAGCTGTGGGCATACATGCAACTGCCTCTGTGGGCAGGAATGCACTAAGAAGTGTCCTCAGCTGGTCACAGCCACGCTGAAATGTGGCCACAACCAGCAAGTTAAATGCTGGCTCACTGAGGAAACCTGTGAGGAGCCGGCGGAGTGCAATACTAAGTGTTCTGCCACACTGGAGTGCGGTCATGTATGCTCAGGTTCCTGTTCTACCTGCTTTCAAGGAAGATTTCATAAGCCATGTAGCAGCCCGTGCAAGCGCTTCTTGGTCTGCTCCCACAAGTGTCGGCAGCCTTGTACTGCAGAGTGCCCTCCCTGTCAGATGGCATGTCAGAACCACTGCATCCACAGTAGGTGTAAAAAGAAATGTGGAGAGCCCTGTTTTCCCTGTGCTGAGCCATGTGAATGGCGGTGCCAGCACTACCAGTGTACCAATCTTTGCTCAGAACCATGCAACAGGCCTCGCTGCAATGTACCATGCACTAAGCTGCTGGGCTGTGGTCATCCTTGTGTTGGATTGTGTGGAGAGCCCTGCCCAAATAAGTGCCTTGTTTGTGACCATGAGGAGCTCACCCAGATCTTTTTTGGCTTTGAGGAAGACCCAGGTGCTCGATTTGTACAGCTCGAAGACTGTGGTCATGTCTTTGAGTCCCAAGGCCTTGACCATTATATGGATGAAGATGATGATGTCATCAAGCTGAAGGTATGCCCTACATGTCAGACACCGATCAGAAAGAATCTGAGATATGGCACCATTGTGAAAAGGTGGCTGGATGAGATAGAAAAGGTGAAAAAGAAAATCCAGGGTCCAGCACAGGAAATTAGGTCTACTGCAGGGAGGCTGAAGGCCACACTAGCAAGGGATGTTGTTCTGGAGAAGAATCTACCCCATAAGTACTTCATGCTACATGAAAAACTACAAGCTCCTTCTCTCTCTACCAAGAGTATTGGATTAATTGAGAACCAGCTTAACTTCTATAAACGTGTGGCAGACCTAACCCAGTCCATGAGCAAAATTGATGTGACTGAGAAGAAATGGGTGAGAAAGCGGCTGGCTGAAGTCCAGGAGTGGCTGGATCAGCCACGCATCAGTTTTACAGGCCAGGAACTCTCTGACCTGCAGGCCGAGCTCCAGAGGCTGACCTATCTGATGAACCTTTTGCTAAGGTGCCGGATTGGCACGGCAATGCTCCCCCCGGCGCTCAAAGCGGTGCTCGCCAGCGTACGCCAGACCCTGCAAAGCACCGAGAAATTCACGAAGGAGGATGAGGCCGCCATGAAGCCTCACCTGGAGCAGCTCTACGCTGCCCTGCCCAGCTCGGGGCTGGGGATCTCAGAGGCTGAGCGAGTGCAGGTGGTCAGCGCCATCGGCTGTCCCCGCGGCCACTGGTTCAAGTGCAAAAACGGGCACATCTACGTGATTGGGGAGTGCGGGGGGGCCATGGAGAGGAGCAAGTGCCCCGAGTGCGATGCGGTGATCGGGGGCACGCAGCACACCCTGGACAGCAGCAACAGCCTCGCCCCTGAGATGGACGGGGCCACCCACGCCGCCTGGTCGGACGTGGCCAACAACCTGCTCAACTTCGAGGACCTCCGCCGGCTGCTGTAGCGAGTCGCCCGCCCCTCTATTGTCCCCGGCCCCGCCGCCGGCTCTCCCCGTTGCTAATAAAGGTGTGTCGGTTGGCACGGCATGTCTCCTCTGTCAGGGCAGGGCTGCGGGAAGGGCTGCGGGAAGGGCTGCGGGAAGGGCTGCGGGAAGGGGCGGGGCCGCGCCGCGCCGTTGCTGCCGTGACCCGGAACAGGATGCAGCGCGTAGCCGGTCGCTGGGCGGCCGTGACGTCGCGGTGTCCGCCGGCAGCGGGTCCCGCAGCCATGGAGGCGCGGGAGCCGCTGCGGGACCTGCGCGGCGCTTTGCGTGCTGTGCTGGCGCGGGTCCGAGGTGGGGACCGGGACCGGGACCGGGGCCGGGGCCGGGCGGGGGCCGGGCCGGGCCGAGTCTCCGCTGGCTGAGGTCTCTCTCTGCCTTTACAGAGGGTGAGCCGGGCGAGGGCCGCGAGCCGTTCGAGCTGCCGCGCTTCTGGGACGCGCTAGGTACGGCGGGGGGAGCGCCGGGCGCCGGGCCGGGGCAGGGCGGGGGCAGCGGAGCGGCCAGCGATGGGCCGAGACAGGGCGAGGGAGAGCGACTGGCGCTGGACCGGGCGGGAGGAGCGGCCGGCGCCGGGCCGGGACAGGACCGGGCGCCGGGCCGGGACAGGACCGGGCGCCGGGCCGGGGCAGGGCCTGTTCGGGCTGGGACAGGACGGGGCGGCGCAGGGGCGCCGCTTCGGGCTGTGGCGGCGACGGGATCCGCCGTGCCGGTGGGATCCGCCATGTAGGGCTGAGTTTCGGAGCGAGGTCCCCGCGGGGCCCGGGGCGGGGTGGGTGCGCTCGCCCTCTGCTCCAGGGCGCTGGCAGAGCCGCGGCCAGGGCCGAGCAGTTGTCGCAACCGGAGCTTTAAAGCCTTCGGTCGCTGTTAAAGTCTCTCAGCGCGTCCTGGTGAAGGTGCCACAGACCAGGACTCAAAGCGGGGCTGTGGGTAGCGCTGTTGGCTACGTGGGAAAAGCCACCGCACCCAGGAAAAACGTGGACACAGGATGCGTGTGGCACATGTACACAAACACACTGCGGGATTTTCCTCCTCCTGCAGTGGGATTCTGTTTATGGCTTTGTATTGCTTGGAAAGAAGGAGCGGTAATCAAGTGGTAGGGCGAAGCGGTATCGGGGTGTCACTCATCCAGCTGCCCTGTGCTTTTATCTGTTACCCAAGTTCCTTTCTGTTCCTTTGCACCCATTGGATCCCTTCTAGATCAGACATTCAAAGTAACGTCACAGGAAGCTACAAAGCTGAGTCTGGCATTCTCCAGGCCTCCACTGACTTCAGCAGAGGTGAGCGACTCCCCCAGACTGTGAAATAGCAGTGTGTGTGACAAGCTTGGGGTGTCTCTTGCATCACCTGGTGGCCACAAAGTCACATGGTTCAGCACAGACAAGGGATGTTGGTGTGGGTTATGCATTGGCAAGCACATTAATCCAATTCTAGAATTGCCCAGAGAACTAAGTTCTGTAAGTTAGGGAGACATGAGATAGAAATATTCATACATTCTTCAGTGTGTACAGCTGGTTGCTGGTAGGACGGGATATTGGACAACACAGCCCTTAGGTCTGACAAAGAATAAGTGGTTTTGCTGTTAATTGAGCAACGTTTCACACCTGTGTTTAGAGGAGAAAAAAAAGACAGACCTCCAGTTCAGAGGTCTTCTCTGATGCATGACCACCACAGCAGGGCATGTTTTGTTACAGAATCATGAGGTGGCTTGTGATGTACGCAGCTTGTTTAGTGTACCTTCTTCTTGTGCTGTATTTGTTTTTCAAGCAAGACAGCCCTTACCGTGCTTCCCTTTTCTCAAGAGAATGTGACTGCTCGTGAAACGCGGTGCAGCCACGTGCTACTCGTGGTGATTCCTTTTGCCTGTCCGTTTTCAGGATTGCCGGAAGCTGAGTGAAGATGTCCAAAATGCCATTCTTGCAGTTGCCACTGTGTACTACTGGCTCCCCAAGGGCCAAGGTGAGCTAGTAACAGCAGGGCAGGCATCACTGCAGAGGGTGGTGGATCTTTCACCTGGTGTTTCAGAGCCTAGCTTGAGATCTGGCATCTGTAGGACAGCGAGTTGTTGTGAGCAGGTAGTCGCATTATCAGCTGGTCAGTAGAGTTGCAACGTGTTTGAGTGAACCACTTGTTTGTCTACTCATGGAGATTTCCACTGGTGAAAGTGTGACAATGTAGGAAATTGTGTAGTTGATTGAGCATTCATATTTATACAGTATTGAGATCTTTGTCCAAAGTACTTTTGGAACTGGGAAAGACATTTATTCTTTAAAATACCTGTAAGGTCATTTACACAGTGTATCAACACAGAGAGCGAGCTGTTGGTGTGTTCATCTTCAGTTGTTGCTTTCTGTTGGTGTTGACTTTGTGGCAACTTTCTTGCTCTTTCTCACTCTTAACCAGGTACTACTCTCCGGAAGATGGTACGAGATGCTACCACTGAAGTAGTGGAAGGAATGATCCAACTTACAGAAACAATTCTCAGTGCTCCATTGGAGAGGTAGTAATTGTCCAGAAAAAAAGATACAGCTACAAGTGTACTTGTTAGGAAGCAGCAAGTGCAGGCTGCTTTCTGGGGAGGGGGGAGCAGAAGCAGAGCATTGCTGTGGGGCAGAGGGGGCAGTGGCCCTGTCCTCTAGTATCTGAGTGAGCAGAGCAGTGCTGGTGAAGGTAGCGAGGCTCAGTTGAGAGTCCACATCATCAGACAAACCCATAACAATGTGGTCAAGCTGGAAAGTCAGGTCAGCAAGTCAAGGTCAGGTCCAGAGAGAGTGACCAGCATCAGACACTGTCTGGTGATGGCCCAGCACATCCATTGCAGTGAGCTGGGTCTGAGGTCAAGGCAGGACATTGGATTGATGGGTCAGGATCCAGGTCAGAATCAAGGGGGTATGAGACTGGGTGCAGATGTAAGTCCTGCACAGCTGTGACATGGCACAAACAGGGCCCAGTGGAAGAACCTTGGGGTAAAGGAATCTCCCAGGGTAAGGAAGGGCTGGCTCTCACTTCCAGCTTTCTCCACAATACCTCCTATCAGCAAAGGAGCTGATCTTATACTTTGCAAGCTAAACTCCTGGGAGAGTGGAATAGAGCTGGTTGGTGATATCTTCCCAGCAGAACTTCTACTAGTGTGCATCATCTTTGGTGCAGACAATAAACAATCTAGCAGAGGGGTGTCATCGAGTCTAACTTTGAGGGGCTTTGTTTTGTTTCAGCTTGTCTCAGGAACAACTTATTTCAACTGGTGGTGTGTGGGAGGCATGTGAGCAAGTGTCCAACCTGCCACGAGGTGAGTAGGGTATATGGAGAACAGTAGAACTAGGATGTGCTGCCTAGGAATATCAGTAGCCCTTGCAGGGGGGATTCAAGCTAGTACAGTGAAGGCTCACTCATTCTGCAAAATCTGACAGTCTGAAATGTCTGAGCTTGGAAGCCACGACAGATTCTTTGCATGGCAGCAGTGCAGCTCAGAGCTCTGCAAAAAAACAAGGGTCCTTTAATGTCAAGATTTTATGATCACAAGCCTAGATGAACGTTGTTGCAAGCTGATCTGAATCAGTGCAGTGCCAGTTTTCATCCTTTTGCTTTTGCAGATAACCAGGCAGCAGTTGCGTCAGCTCTGGCTGCGTGTCTAGGTGTGGTCAAGGATGCTCTGGAGGAGATGGAACATGTAAGGAAGCCCCTAAGCCTTTGATGACCACGCAGTGATGGATTGCAGTGGTGGTCCAGTGAGGGAATACAGGGGTTGGTTTATATGCCAGCATTGATTTATAATTGTTCTGAGTCAGATTATGTATAATGCCTGGATCTTAAGGAGTTTTTCAACTCAAGCCTGGTTTACTTTATGTAAAGGTTTCCATAAAGCCATGTCCTGAATGTCGGTGTGGGGAGTGGTGGGCTGGTGTAGGTTGGTGCAAGAATAGTGCTGTTTGCTCTGTTGGAGTAGTGGATTAGGGTTTTTTTAATCCAGTCCTGCTAGGATTAACAGAATGTGGGCAGCTGAGATGCTGGTTGGAGGGAGATTCCTCCATAAATTATTTGTATTATTTCTAGATTATATTTTCCCTTCCATATTGGGTGTTGCTGGGATTGATGTTGGGCTCTGGGTTTTCAGTGAATCTGTGTTCTCAGGCTCTGGCAGAAGGGCAAGACCCTTACAGTGACATCATGGAAGATGAAGAGCTGGGCTTTCGGGGCAACAGAGATACATATTGGTCAGAAGCTGACCGGAAGCTACTTAGCTCCTGCATGGGATTAATGAAGGCTTCTAAAGCTTGCCTGAAGAAGGTCTTGGGTGCAGTGAAGGCTTATGGCAAAGCTGATGCTCCAGAGCAGATTGCACAGCTGGATGATCTTGCAGACATTGCTAATGAGATCAGTCCAAGGTAAGCAGGTCTCTCCCCATGCTGCTTTTTGCTCTAGGGCAGTCCCCATCTTTCTTGAGGTCTAGAGAATGGAATAGGAGAAGCTTTATGATACTGAAGGTGTGAACAGGTGGTGGAAGCAGGTGTGGTGGGAAGACACTTATGGCATATCTGTTGATAGTTGTGCAAGTTAGGAGAGGAGCATATGTTGCAGCTTGGGGTGGAGCTGTGGCTGTGTCAGATGGCAGAGAAGGCTGTGGGAAGCATCCCACGGGTATGACTGATGTCTCCTTGTCATGCGCTGCCGTTCCTGACTTACATTCAGGGTGGGTGTAGCTTTGACTGGCATCCACAAGTTGTGCTATCAGGACCTGTCTTCCATTGCTTCCCTCTCTCCTAGTGTTGATGAGCTGGCACTGAGCATGTATCCACCCGTGAACCAGCTGGCTGTGCGACTCAACGTGAGTACCTGCGGCCTGCATGCGGGTCTGCTCGCTTGGCTGTAGAGATGGGGAAGAAATCAAGTTGGAGGGATTATGCGACTGTCAGGGAGAAGTGGGTGTTGGTGACTGTCTCAGTAACAACTTCTTAGGGCTCAAGAGTCCCCTTGGTTCTTGCACACTTAGCTTCCTTCAGGTGGAAACCCATTCCCCATCTCTACTTCTTCTGGGAAGAGCGTGGCTGATTGAGGTTTGGCCCAGTCACAGTGTCTTAGGAAAGTAAGCTCAGAGGCTGCTGATACACTGCATGCCTGCTTTCTTCCTCGGGTAATGCAGACTTGCTCAAGTAAAGTTATGTAAATTAAACATAGAAATAAAAATTCTGACGGTGAGCATGGAGAAGCAGTGGAATCTCCATCTTCAGCAATACTCAAAATGTGACTGGGCAAGGCTCTGAGCAGCCTGACTGAACTCGCTTTGAGCAGGAGGTTGTGCTAGATAACTCCTAGGAGTCCCTTGCATCATAAATTAAGTATGTATCTTCTCAGATATGAGATTTTTTTATTCTTAATTCTGGTTTCATGCCTCTAGACCATGGCTTGATTTTATGGGGTAAAAAAGAAAGCATTGTTTAATATTAAATTGCATTCCAGTCAGTCACTTGTAATTTCACGCCTTAATATCAGTTACCAATTTCTGTCATGCTTATCTTTTTAAAGAAAAAAACATTTTAATGTGCTTTAAAAACCATCCTGTCCTTACTTTCAGCTGTCCCAGCCAGCAGCAGGTTGGGAGACACTCCCAGCATGGCAGCAATAGATAACTGCCTTCTGCATCAGGATCTGTGGCAGTTTTACTCCTCCTTGGCTGTGTTGGGCACACCTGCACCCCCCTTTCTTTTCCAGCATTGCTGAGCCCCCTTTTTTCCATGTTTGGCTCATTTTGTTTCCCTTTTCCTTTCTAGGCTGCTAAGTTGGCCTCGGTATTAAAGAAAGTCTTGGAGATTACAAAGTGAGTATGAGTTAGTTTGGTGTGTTCCCTGCTGTAGCTGTCCTGTTTCGGTGCTGTAGTAATTCACCTCGTCACGGCACCCACCTGCTGTCTGGATGTATAGGGACACCCAGGAGGCTTCCCTAATGAATTTCCTCCACTTCTGCAGGACAAGCCATGTGTGTCCACCATCAGAGGAAGGCTGGGTGCAGTTCCTAACTGGTGCAGTAGATCACAACATGAACAAAATCAAGAACTTCACGCAGGGTCAACTATAGCCCGTCTGTGTGTGTTGCTGCCACGGGCTCTGGCGGATGCTTTGCCACTGAATCTCACTGTTCTCTGCCTGCCAGGAGAATGATGAACAATGTTTTTAGGAGAGAACATTACTGCCACTTAGCAAAACTTTCCCAGGAAGTTGCTTTTTGCCATTGCAGATGTCATTTTCCTTGGATTCCTGGGATGGTGCAGCGCTGCGTCTCAGTGCTGTGAATGTGCCCCATTCTTCAGGTGTTCCAACTGCTGTGGGGTTCAAGGAACAATAAAATATTGCTAGATTTGCATGAGTGGCTTTATCTCTTTTCAGGTGGCAGAGGACACATGCAGAAGGAAAGGGTCTTGCTTTTGCAAGCAGCCTGATGAACCATTAGAAAATACGCAGCACTGCTGCTATTTCCCATCTAAGCTTTGAGAAGAGTAAACTATCTTCCTCTTTGTTTCCTCAGAAGTGAGTAGAAAATGCTATTTACAGCTCTACCGACGTCAAAAGAGCTGTAAAGACTTTGAAGTTCTAGGATATTCTTTTCTTGCCACGGGTAGGAAAAAATGACTCAGCAGTGGAGGGCTTCAGCACATTCGTGTGGTGAGAAAACACAGCACCTGCTCGAGCACTGAGCCCATCTTGGTGACAGTAAGATTCAGCTTCTAAAACTGGAGAGCAGGCACAGGGGCAGATCAGAGAGAGCTGAGCGTGTATGAATAAGCAAAGTCAGGCATGGTTTTAAATAGAACTTTAATTACTGTTAACATCTCTGCTTGCCTAAGATGAGGGCACAGATCATGACCACCCTTCCGTGAACAGGACAGCAGCACCTGTTCTGAGCTGGGCATCAGGCAGCTGCAACATCAGTAGTTTTGTAGCTCTTCAGGCCCTGGAGTTGAAGGCAGGTAAGGTGTGCAGTGAGTCTCCTGGGCCCTGTCTGGGTTGGGGTGAGTGGGATTTGCAGCTTTTCGGTGCTCTTTGGTTGCACAGAGCCCAACCTGGAAGGAGAAGGGATTATATGGAAGCTCACCTCTGTATTTCCAGTTCCTGGGGCCCAGGAGACTTCACTAGATGGGAGCATAGTGCCAAAACAATGAAAGGGAAGAACAGAAGGCAGCAAGCAGTTACATGAACTGCCACAATGGACCTGTGATGTGACAGTAGTTGGGGAGGGAGATCCAACAGGAGGGTTGAACTCCCCACGGGGGTATCTAAGGTTACTTTGTCCTAATGCAGCTTCTTGAGAGAAATGTGGGGTTTTCCATGTGAAAGAAAGCATGCCTTTTTGGCTGCCTCTTGGCTAAGTCAGGTTTGCCCAGTTCTTCAATAGAGAGAGGGAAGATGCTGTTAAAATTGTACCCAGGGACTGTCTTAGTGCTGACAGTGGGTGATGGGTGGAAAGACGTGTCACAGGCAGTACAGTTTTGCTGCACCTGTGGACATTCAGGTGGGTAACTAAACCCCAGTGAGTTCTCAACAGCAAATGTTTTCTGAATTTCTTAGCTCATTTCAGTGACCTGTAACCACTGTCTTATTTAATGTGCATTTCTGCCTACGTCTTGTGGTACTTCTCTAGTTCCCCTTTTTGTTGGCAGAGGGCTTTCCTTCTGCTTTCTGGGCTTTGGGGTTGAAGCTTTCACAAATGTCATACTGGCTTCAAGTTATGTATTACACATCTGGTAGAAGTGCTGTTACTTGGCTTTTCTCTTTTTCAGCGTGAAAACCATCTGTAATATCTGTAAATAAAGGTCAGAATGCCTGGCTCCTTCATTCTCTAGCAGTCTCTTCCTGCTGTGTTGTTGCCCACTTATTTTTGGGGACAGCCTTTCCTGTGCAAGTGTTTCTCTACCTTGTTCTGTGTCTCTTCTCCCATTTATCATTCCTGGGTCCAGCAGTTGGCACTTACCTGTACTTCCGCTGTCTGTAAACGAGCCCTCGCCCTGTGACCGCTACCACACACTTCTCCAGGGGCTCGGTGAGAGGGTTCAGGAGGCTGATCTTTGCTGTGCTTGGCTGATACTGGACCATGCTTTCTGGAAACTGTTGAAAGAAGGAAACAAGCTGAAACTGAGAGAAGGAAAGAGATTCTTCTGTGATCAAAGAGAGAGAAATTATTTATTTTTTGGTGCCAGACATCTCAGCCTGAGCCAGAAGAGGCAAAGTCCAACTTGTTTTCTTCTCAACTACAGTCTTTTGCTGCAGTTTTCTTCTGCAGCCTCTGATTTCCAGACTGGTGAGTGAGCAAGGAGTCACTGGGATTTCCTTATGCTCACACACAGAGAAGGTAGAAGTGGGAGGACTGCACTCAGTAGTGTGGCACAACTCGCCTCTCCTGATCTGATGTCTCAGTGCTTTGAAAACAGCAGGAGGAGGAGGAGAGCCACTCAACCCAGCAGAAGTTGTTTGCTGCTTAGGACTATGGAAAGGTGTTCTCACACTACGGCAGTAACAGCGTGACAGAGCGATCTAACCTCGATAGTGAGAGGGGGATCACAAATGCTGATCTCTTCCTGAGCGAAGTGCACGTAGGAGTCCTTGTCCCTCAGCGTGGCAGTCAGCCTAAGCAGGTGGTTCTCTCCCAACTCTTTTCCGTACTGTGAGCAAGGGACAAAGACCTTCAGGGTGCTGGCTGGAATAGAGTGATGGAATACAGACGACAATGCAGGTGATAAGTACAGTCTGGTCTTCTACATGACACCTGTGAGTGTTCAGTGCTCAACACAGTACAGAAAGCTGCAGCACTTAGATCCTTAAGGGATCCCAACTGGATCTACAGATTCAAAATCTCTAAGGTAGTGTTGTAAAGTGGTTTATTTCAATTACCTACAACTGACTTTTCAGCCAACCAAGCACGTTGTTCCTGAAGTGAGAGGACTAAATACGCCTTTCTAGTCATGCACCCGGTAGAGCCCTTACCTTCATTGCTTTTGAGGATAAAATCAAACTCCTCCTTCCAAAGCTGGGTAACAGGCACACCATTATACTGTAGAGACTGGGCCCTGACTACCAGGTGAGTAGCCTTTTCTCCACCACTGTAGTTAAACACTTCAATGGAAAGTGGAACATCTTGTCCCAGGATCTGAGAACTTTCTGACTGGAGCTGGATGAAGAGGTTAACTGGCTCTTCAAGGGCAGTAGGAATGGAGCTAAATTCTGTTTCGCTGCTGCTGCTGGTTGTATGAAGTTTCTTTGTCTTTCTGTAGACTTTGTCAAGTACTTCTTTTTCCTGAAGAGAACCTGTCACAAAAAAGGGAGTGCAGAATTTAGTATTCTCTCCTGTTTGCTAGTGTCAAGCAGTAAGTGCAGGATGGCATTGGGTTATCCTGGCACTACTGTAGGTAACTCTTTCTAAGAGCATCAAGAAATACCCCATTGTGCTTCTGGTTTGAGCAGTTGGAGAATTTCAGTGGTCAGAGCATTTGTTGGATGTACCTGAAAGATTCTGCTTGGAAAGATTTGGCATAATTTTTGAAGCATTGTGGTGCTGACATCTGCCAGAATGAGAGAGGCAGTTGCCTCTCTACCCATAACTAGCTGTGGCATGGCACTGTGGTCTCTTGTGATGGGCTGCAGCCAAGGAAACACCATGGCATAGGCTAAGATGAGATGGTAGGGCTGGGCCAGGGAAGACTAACAGATTCTGAAGGGGAGGTACTTTTTGAGGGAGAGATTTAGACAATATCTGGGAGCACAATAGGCCTTTTCAGAAAGCTGGGGTCGGAAATAATATCTGTATATGTTGCAGGGGTAATGGGAGGTGAAAGTGCAGAGTGTGCCTGGAGCAGAAATCAGGAAAGAAGGTTTTCCAACCAGGAAAATGCCTGGTGAAGAAAAGGCTGGCCTTCTGGAGAGCTGGTTAATGTAATTAAGCGGGATAAAACCTGGGGTGCGACCTGTGCTTGGATTCTGTAGACAGCAAAACAAGGTGTTCCTGTGCCATTCAGGAAGGGGAAGTAGTGCAGGGTGGATGACCCCAATACACTGGTAAGGCTCTGCTCTCCAGGCCTTTACTCATTGCTTGTAGCACTGGCAGGGAATGTGCCCAGCCTCTTGCCCACCCTGTACCTTCAGGATACTTGTAGCTCTGTGTGATGTCCTCACAGCGCTCACTGCCCACGCCCTTGGTGCTGATGTTGTTGCCAGTGTACTTTGTGCTACTAAGAGCTGGCTTGAAGGTGTCCTCTGCTTCCTGTATCCAGACCTGGCACTTAGCATTGATGGCAGCAAAGAAGTAGCAGACATCATAATCAATGTCTGTGTCCCCGTCCTTGATGGCTTTAACAGGGGCTGGCCCGCAGAAGGATGGACCTGAAGAGAAAATGTGGTCTGGTTACAGTACTTGGATGTTTTACCACCTAGGCCCTGGTTTATACCTCTGCTGGGAGAGAAGTGTCTAGTTTAGGAGGACATTAGGGAGCAGTGCTGTGACAGAGCTCATAGAGCTACACAAACCAGACATGGTTGATGATTTAATGCTTAAAGTCAGCAGGATGAGTCACTGTCCTTTTGCATCCTTACATTGGAAGCTGGGGAAGGGAGGAATATCAAACTGCTTTATTTGCTCCTTGCTCCACTCCCCCTCCATGTCTCCAAGCCCATCTCTGATACCTTACCTTTGCTTTTTTCCTGGCAGGTGGCATCCAGTGCCTGCCACCCGCTGTACTCAGGTAGCAAGTCTGCTCGAGCCATCCAGCATTCATTCCAAACATGGAAGGTCCTGCAAGAGACAACATCACATGCTTATACCAAGGGACTGAGCCCTGAGGTACAGTGAATTTTAGCCTCACCACAGCCAATCAATGCTGCTTTGTAAGAGCTCAGTGCATGTGGAGGAGAGCAGAGACCATTGTTTTTTGCATAAGTGAGGTTTCTCCAGCTGGACTGGGCTTTGTGGGCACACTCTAGTTTGGAGAAAACAGGTCACATAGACTGGATCTCAGCTGAGCTGTGTCCTACCCACTTCCTTGCATATCTCTTTCTTCCCCTCCTCCCCCATCACTTCTTAGATCCAGATATTGTCTCAAATCCTTGCTTGGGCCCTGCTGTGTTTTCTTACCAGACACGGGCACTCTGGGCTTGTGTAAGCAGTGTCCCATCTTCGTCGTAGTATTCATCCACACTCAGGCTGGTGTCAGTGTTGTGAGCCCACGTGAAGCCTGTGACCACCCTGGTGGGAATTCCCAGGCACCTCAGAACTGTGTGGAAGGAAGAGACGTGAATCAGTTGTGCCTCCTGCCCTAAGGGCGCCTCTGCTGACAAGTGGGGAGGCTTTTTTGGTGCTGGGCCTGTTAGGAATGGCACCAGGTCTGCCGATGGGACTTTGCAAGAGGCATTGCCCCTCAGGAGATAAGCTATCATAGGTACATTCAGTGAAGGGTGTGCACTCCCACTCTCTTATCTCAGAGTTAGCAATGCTGAACGTTGATGAGGAAACTCTGAGGATCTGCCTCTCAGCTAAAAAATAAAGGTTACAGTCCTGAGATCTGTGTTACTCCAGGCATATGCTAGAGGTTCTGCAGGCCAGGTAAGGCTTTGCTCTACGCCAAAGTCTTTCAACCACCACTGTACCTGTACACATGACTGCAGCAAACACCCAGCACTGCCCGTAGCGGACAGGCTTGCATCGTGATGCAAACCACTGCCGGAGGATGGGGCTGCTTCCCAGCCACTTGGAAGGGGGTGTCCCATCATAGCACTGCCCGCTCTCACATTCTGCCAGGATTCCTTGAAGCTCATTGCAGTTTATCTGCAGGGAAGGAGAGAAAGGTCGATTAAGGAATTGCTTCTCTCTGGTAGGTACACACCATGCTGTTTGATGAAGCTGCTCCCAAGGCAGATGAAACAAAAAAGGCAAAGCATGAAGGTCATGGCTGGGCAGAACATGTGTGACAGCTTCCCCTGGGATTTAGTAAGAGTACTGTCACTGCTGAGAAACTCCTGGGAGTGCAGAAGGTGTTTGGAAAAGCCCTGGGCATGCTGGCTTTTATGGCAGTGAGTTGCCATAAACTGGGATTGAGAAGATGCCAGCCCTGCATTTCAGTGCCAGGGTCAGGGCTGCCCTCTGCTCTCTTACCATGGCAGCCACTGTGCGGCAGATGTAAACGGGGCTCTTGCGCCGGGTGTGATCCTTGTCTCGCTGATGGTGTTCAGCCACATCCAGCAGTATGAAGCAGATGTCAAGAATATCCTCCTCCAACTGAAACAAGAATGCATCTTTTCAGGAAACTCGGCCTGAGCATCTGTTCTCTGGAGTCCCTGCAAGGGATTTTTGCTGTGCAGATTACTTCTCCCCTTCTGCTGATAGTCTCATTTTATGTAAGTCTTGTTTACGTGAGTGGGGTGCCAAGGAGAGCTCCAGGCAGAGACTTGGAGAGGGAGCACAACATACTGAAGGCAGACCTACAGCTCTATTGCAGCAAGGTAGGGAATGCATTAGCATGATACTGTGTCCTTTGAGTGGAATCAATGCTTTCTGGAGTGCTCTCTAGGCTGGCACAGAGATACATTTGTGATCTGGTAGCACTAAAGGGGGATAAAATCCTGTTCTAATCACTAGCTGTGTCAGATGGCCTTGGGCAAATTGGAAGATCTACTTGTCCTTGCTTTACCTGTAAAATAGAGACAGCGTTACCAAGCTCTGTTAGATGCTTTGATGTTTGTTGATGAAAGGAAGACACACAAAGCCCAGATACAGATCAACACATTTCTTTGTAGAGGACTGACTGACAAGGTAGCTAAAATTACATATACTGGGTTGTGTGACTTCATACACAGGCCCTTGTTCTCCTGCACAGTCTTAGACAAAGAGACTGAGTCCAGTGGGCGAGTGATTTCATCAAAGCCACAGTATGGAAACAGGCAGCATCCTGTACACACAGGACATACGTGCCCTTTCTCTGCTGGTGGCTGTAAGAGAGCACAGACATATCAGACCTCTTGCTTACCTGGCTGAAGTCCCAGGGTTGGGCTAGGACTGCATTTTCAGTTCCCCAGTAGATGACACCCTCTTGGTTTAAAATGTACTCCTGCCGCTGTGCCTCATTACCCAGGAACACCTCATCATCTAGATTAGAGGGAAAAAGCATCAGGAAGAAAGCATTCCTGGGCTCAGGTGCACTTGCATCTCTCTTGCGTAGGAAGGAAGAATTTTATTTTCATCTCTGTTTCCTTATTCAAAAAGCTTCTCTAGACCCAGGCTATTGCAGAGGCTACCTCTTCTACTCTCCTGGCTGTTGACTTCTCTAATCCTACGAAAGATACAGTAGCCTTCACCAGACCAATTATAGCCCCAACTCAACTTGAAATCTTTATTATCAGAAACAATTTATCATTTTTCTTTAGCAGGAAGACATGGCTCTGGCAGTGGAATACTCCAGAAAAGGGTCAGAAGTGCTGAGCAGCTTTCAGCTTTTATCAGCCCCTACCTCCTTCCTAAGCGGTTGTGAGGAGTGGGACAGGAGTGATGGAGAGCACGTGGTGGGTCAGCCTCCACCCCATGGAGGCAGAGTGCCAGAGCTCAAAAGCTCTGTGAAGTGCCTGATCCCAGCCTGCCGGCCTGTGTCTGACCACATACCTTGGCACCAGGGATTAAAGAGAAGGGTGAAGTTGCCCAGGTGACGGTGACACTTGGAGGCATGTAAAAACAGAGCGTACTGGCCGATGGGAGCGTTGGCAGGCGCCTTCACAGTGATGGTCCAGAAGCACGGGTCCTGTTCTTCCAGTGCTGCACTCCACTGCTTCTGGTCCCCCAGGCCGGAGATGGGAAATTCAATCTGGGTTCCATCTGTTTTGGAAGGATTTTGTCCTGCAGCCAAAGAGATCCAATTGTATTTATTCCAGACCTGCATCCTCACCCCATTCAGGTTGCAGGGACTGTGTCTGTATCTGAAGCCAGAGCTGTCCTTTCTTGTGAGAGAGTCTTAACCCTTTAACAGCTTAATGCCTAGTAACTCTTCCTGAGGTTAGTACTGCACGTGGGGCTCCCTGTTTGAAAGCAGGATGTGATTTTCATAGATCTGTAGAAACCAGGAACAGCCAGAGTGGTGCAGCCATGCTGCTCCTGGGATTCAACGTCTGTAAAAGTCACAGCCAAATGGTTAGGCCATGGGAGAGCAGGCTGGGGTTGAGTGCCTCTGCCCTTCTCAGGGGTCTTGCTGTTAGACCCTGTGACAGACATCCAGAGCAGACTAGCTAAGTTTGAACATTCCTAAACCAAAAGCCGCTAGAGAGGAGAGAGCCTGTGAGTACTCTCAGATCAGAGTCATGAACCTGCACTGGTTGGTGCTGCAGTGTCTCTTCTGGGAAGAGATTTGGTGTGACCCTGTGGTCCCAGCAGCAGAAGACTCAGTTCTGCCTTTGATAAGCAGTTCACCAGCCTCACTTCTAAATGTGGGCACCTCAGTCCAGCTCTGGAGATGGATTTTGCCACCTGCCCTGTTCTTCAGGTGGGTGGAGGACCAGAGCTCTGATAGGCATGGTAATGATGTTACCTGTCTGTGCTATGAGGAAAGTCCGCTTCAGCTGCTTCAGGTAGCTGTGTACTGGAGCTGAGAAGCTCACGGTGATAGTGAATGGCTGCCCCCGCCTCACCACAAGCCTTTCAGTGCTGATTTCTTGTGTGTGGTGGTTGTTGTTGTTCATTGTGATCCTGAGATTGCATTTTTTGAAGCTCAGACCTGTAGTGTGAGAAGATACAGAGCAAGTTTGGGGCAATGAGCTGCCCGCAGTCTGGCCCCAGGCCACATCCTGTGACACAGAAACAACCCACTGTGCATTTCTCCACTCAGCACCCCTTGCCTTTGAGACCCCCCTGCCTTGTTCAAGTGACTAAAAAAGTCATCTCTCTGCTTCAGTTTTATATTCTGTCTTACCCCCTCCACCTGCTGCCCCCCATCCTCTGTGTTAAGGACAACCCTTGACTTTGCTTCCAAACTTTCACACATCTGCCTCAGCTGCCTCCTACTGCTGCTGTCAAGCTCTGCTTAGGCATTGATACTGGGCTAGGTTTAGGTTAGATGTTAGGAAGAAATTCTTTACTATGAGGGTGGTGAGGCCCTGGAACTGGTTGCCCAAAGAAGTGGTTGAAGCCCCATCCCTGGCAGTGTTCAAGACCAGGTTGGATGTGACTTTGGGCAACTGGTCTAGTAAAGGGTGTCCCTGCCCATAGTGGGGGGTTGGAACTAGATGATCTTTGAGGTTCCTTCCAACCTAAAGCATTCTATGATTCTATTTGCTGTCCCTTTCTGTGCAGTCCTCCCTGTGATTGGACTCCCTTGGCCTTCAGAGTGCTTTCATGGCTCCTGCCCTGTAAGAAGCTGACCTCTTCTACAAGCCTCATGGACACTGTCTTGGAGCAGGGACAACTGGTTTTTCTCACAGACAACTAGCAAATGCAAAAGTGGTTGTTGCTTACCTTGGCCCATGTCTAGTTCCCTGTACAGTGAAAGTCTTCAGCTCCTGCTTGCTCTGGAGGGCGATGGCACCTTCCTTCAGCTTTCTTTAAAAATTATCCCCTTGAAAGTTGTTTGCTTGACTTCTTTATGTAGGGTGGGACGTATGTTGCCACGTCTCCTTCAGCTTATCTTGCTGTCCTGCTGTGCAGAAGTTGAGGACTCTTTATCTCCAAGGCCACACTAAAGAGCAGAAAGGGGTGGCTTTTCCTGCTTACAAATGAGGTTAAATTCGAGAGCAGCACATGAAGCCTTTGAAGGCAGCCAGCAACAATTTCTTCACAGCTGTGCACTGGGGACCCCAGTGTTGGAAGTTAAAGTCTTAACTTGGCTCTAAACAATGCTCAGGATGCGCTTCAAATGTGAGTGTTGAAGGGCTGCTCTCCAGCACTGACCCAAAGCTACACTCATCCTAAACCCTTCAAGGGGTAAAAAAAACCCCAACTCCCCCCAAAAAAGGTCAGTGCCTCCCTTGTCCTTGTGCCTAATTCAAAAAGTGCCACATCTCCCCAGTGTGCCTTTTTTCAGTGTTTCATAGCTTCTACAAAACTGTGACCTCCATGCTTCCTAATGAAAGTCAGAGCTTACACAAGGCAGCAATGTGCTTTCCAGAAAATTATGTGAGTTTAGTGGGGTTTACATTTTTTGGTATCAATTACGTGTGATTTTAGTCCGTGTCTTGAACTTGGTTTTTTTATATATATATAAAGAGCAGTATATAATGACTGGTTTAAGTGTATACAGACTGTAAGCCAATTAATAGACTCTGCCCAAACCTCTAAGTTCCTTGGCATGACCAGTGCTTTTAGATGCACCTTTGCAGTATCCGTTTATGAACATTGCATTCAGAGAGTGGCTCAGATACAAGCAGGTGTTTATCCCATCGCCACTGCCTGGGAATGGCTGTGTATACACACAGTACCATCTCTTGGTCAGATTGGCAACTGCAAGTAATGCTAACTGTGTAGATGCTTCATAAACTGTGAACAGAGAACTACTTACTGTGCCTTTGTGTCTTTAATTACACAGAAACGGGCTAAAAAGGCCCATTGAGAAGGTCAATGGATCCCCATTGCATCTCAAGAGTTTGCAGTCCTAAATTAGATACCTGAGGTTTTCCATCCAAGATCTGAGAGAAACAGGAATTGGCCACTACTGAGGTCAAATCACCCAGCAGAAGTGCTGAGATGGCCTGCTTGTTGATCACCTTTCTGCCTGGAATAGGGAGTTCTCACACATTGGTTTTCTTTCAGCTGTTTCATCTTTAGTTTAAATGCTGTTCATGCCTCATCTAGCACCTGTGTTTGGTAAAGACAAAGCCAAACCACTGTCACGTTACTGGTGGCACTAAAGTGGCCATTCCTGGATATCCCAATTGTAGCTGTGCTGTCAGAAGTTGAGCTTGGGTTGGTGCAGCTATTTTGCTGTAGGCAACCAGCAATTTGCAAGTCTCTATGCATGCTCTCAGGACTTTTATACATGTTGGAAGGTAATGTGCTTTGCCTCGCAGATTTGTTTCAGGGTGTTTCTTCATGAGGTTTCCACACAGCTATCGCATAACTCCTCTTTGCTGGAGCTCCAGGAACAGTGCCCATCATGACTTTCTTTTGAAAACACTGGGTTTGGTTTTTCCCTGAAAAATCCACCTCTCCTGTAACTCCTTCTCACTGATCTCCCCAGTCACAGCACCGACTTCATACCAGGTTTATTTTTCTGGCTTCCTTCATTCTTGAAGTTAAAATGTGTGAGCTTAAGCTGCCCTTTATTATATGTATTACAGCCAATTGTCCTGTATAGCTCCTGTTGTGAGCATAGTTTTCTCATACATTTCACTCATATTAATTGTGCTTCTGGTACTCACTATTGTTTGTAAAACCACAGTTGTAATAGACCAGCATCACGGTGATTCCAACTTCTGAACCTGAGGCTGCAGTATCGTTAGCACCTGTGTCAGCATGTGTACCCTCATGTGCACAAGAGCCATGAAACCAACCCTGTGAAGTCCCTTCTTCGTTGTAAGGATTTGGTAAGAATTAACACTCATCCGCTCACAATTAACCACGTCCAAACCTATACTTGTCTCTAAAATGCAACAAAAGCATAAACATGCACGACTTGCTAGACTGGGTCAGAGCAGAGGTTCATCCAGTCTAATCTGGCCTCTGCCAGCACACAAGGCCAGGCGCCTCAGAAGAATGTGCACGAGCTTCACGCCAGCAAGTGAGGTGTCACCCCGTAGTTGATGATTTTCAAGACTGAGAAAGTCATGATATGCAAGATTTAATATCACTCTTGAGTTCTTGTTAACAATAAACATTCTTTGCAGTGGTCCCCTCCTCTCTACTCTGTGGTCTAACGTGTCATTAGTGGGAACCATAGAAATGCAAGGTGCTGCAATCTCAGTTAAGGTGTCTGTTTATGCTGAGGTCTCCTTCTGCACTTGCTATGGCTGATGTAACCATCTGCAGGATACTTCTAAGTTTCCTTTTTACCATGTCTACGTTTCCAGCTCTGACATGGCACATCCATGAATTAGATGTGAATTTTCATTTTTGGTGGGATTTCTGTTTTCTTTACAGCAACAAGAAATGCTTATGCTGTGCCTTGTGTTTTGTCTGTTGTAGTGAGCAGTACCCTCCACACTGAGTACAAACAAGTGATAGACACCAAGCAGTAAAGCACCACAGCTTTTGTGGCAGCCAAAAGAACCAAGTGATTTGAAACTACCAACTTTGGCTCTTTCTGTTGGGTTCGGTTTGATTGCTTTTTAATCTGAAGAAGGGTAGTAACTTCAGTGACTGCTTGAATCAAGGCTGTAGAAACTTGGATCAGGAGAAAAGAATGGTGGGGAGAACACTTGCCATCCTGGAGACTGATTGAAAAGTCTTTTCAGGACCAATTCACAGTATGAATATGTTGTATCAGCCAGTGCTCACTTGATTTTTCTGAGTGATTGGAAAGGAATGAGGGCTGGGCCAGCCTCCAGGGCATGCTCAGATTCAAACAGCATATTTATAACAAAAATACCGATAATTAGCCATATTTTACTCCACCAACTCCCATTGACTTCTGACTAAGGGTTGTATAAAGATTGTAGGTTTGGCAAAAGCTATTTAAATCCTTCCTTGGGCAATTGCATATTTTTCTCTGTAATAATCATTAATTTAATCAAACAGTTCTCTTACATCTAATGCAGAAAGAATGGGTATTTCTTGTATGGTATGTGGCACTGGCCAGATCTGTGCTTTAACACTGAGGCTGAGCTGGGAGAGGTCGCTGAGGACAGCGAATAATGCTGACACCCTAAAACCCAGCAACCCCAGGTGTTGCAAAGCATGGAACTTGGCGCAAGCTTTGTGCTGATTTTCCTTTGAACAGCAGCTTTCCTTTACAAATAGTTAATTAGGATGAGATCATTCCAAGCTCATGTGACAAACACTGTCTGAAATCATTTCCTGGATTGTATTTAAGAAGAAATACTGAAGGGGTATGGATGGCTTGGCTGTATGGGGTGTTAAACGCAGTGACAACCTGCATTCTTGCAAGATTTAATGAGATTTTGTGAAATACCATCACTACCTCGAGGCATTTTCTGAGGCTGGTAGAGGATTGTATTCTCTGACTTTCCAAGATCCTGCAAGACTTAATTGATGGGTGCAAAGCTACCCATTCCCCTCTCCTTTGCCTGGAGAAATCTGAATTCCTCTGTGTGTGTGTGTGTGTGTGTGTGTGTGTGTCTGTGTGTGTGTCCCCTTTTCAGTCTTCATTCCAGTCTCTCTGGGCTGACTAGTTTTGACAAGCTTCCACATGCCTTGTAAATATACGTGTGGGTGGCAAAGTATTGTAATTGATGTAATAAAATAGGGGCTTACATGTTTTGGAGACTCTATTGGCTTTAAATCAAAGACATTTAAATGAGACCTCAGCTTAGTCTGTGTCACAGAGTCAGTTTGTGGCTGTGAAACATTCTTTCCGGGGAAGTGGAGACTGCATTGCTGGACAGTGCTGGGTGTTGTCAGGAGGAGAAGGCCTGATTGCCTCTTAGGGACATTCAGATCTTTGCTATTTTGTCTTGTTAACTCTGCAAGGAATAAATGGGCGTGGAGCTGGGATTTAGATAGGGGTAGCATAATGCCTTCCTCATGGAGGATGATGATCTACTTCCAGCAGGAATGCAGATATGTTAATTGTGAGGGGTTTTTTTCATACATCCTTCTCATTCTGTTGTCCCAAGCCTTTTCTTCCCATCCTGTGCTTTCTGAGCTCTTCTGGAAGTATTGCAAAGTATCTGCCTTTGCAAACAAAATCAGTATTTTCATGGCAGCTTTGTGATACCTGCATGAAAGGAAACAGGTAGGACTTCCTCTGACATAAGTTAGGAGGGTACATCCAATGGTTTTGTAAGATACAGATGAAGGGCTGGGTGAAATGTGTGGCAGCAGGTGTGGGCAAATAACACCTCTGAGGTAGTGCCAGTATGAAACAAAAATACGTGTCATCGACTGCTTTTTCTCCAGTGGTCTCACAGACCAGTTTGGCCAATTCTCACAGTACCACAACGAGAAGTTTCTGACCTGGAGCAAAGTAAAACCACCTAACCTCTCCCCCAGCCCCCACTCCAATTTTATCAAGATCAGGAGCGATGCGTTGGCTGATTGCTGGCACTGGTTATGGCTTCTGGTCCCTGCCACTGCCTATCAGTCCTTGAATAGATTCAGAATAGTAGGGGGTGAGATTACAAAACCAGAGCACTGTCAAATGAGTGTCCCCACATGTTAATTTTCTCTTTGGGAAATTGCTCATGTTTATGCTTAGCAAAGCCTTTGTAAATGCTCCAAGGCCGTTGCTGCAGTTCCTTGTGAGAACACACAGTTTGGGGTCCTTGGCTGTGAACAAATATGATGGCTTGGTCCATTTTTCCTACAATAAACTTTCCAAACCAGCACCTTCATGGCATCTCTTACAGTGTATTTTCCTTGTTAAATACCTTTTTCCCCCTCTCAAGAGCCAAATGCTTTACTTTTTTCCTGGTAGAGCCATCTAAAGCAAGTGATAATTGAGGTGAATTTGTAACGTGTGTATATGTGGAAATGTGCTTTGTGCTCAGCTGGTGTATCAGTGACAGAAATGCAATGTGCTTTGTCCCGGGCAGGGTGGCTGTGGAAATGATTTATCCTTTTCTCTTTGGAGCAGAAAGCTTTATTCTTTCATTTTGTTCATCCAGAAAGAGCTCTGGCTGGTTTGAGACAGTGGTGCATGTGTGGAAATAAACGTGTCATAGTCCAGATCCCTGGTTTACTGTTTAATGGGATTCTGCTTCATTTCAGGAACAACTATTGCAGCCTGTTGTTATTTCAGAAGCCATAGTGTTTGCCACTCCTTAGTCAAGGACATGTTTCTTTTATCTGCTTTTGTACTGTTAGTCCCAGTCATTTCTTTGCCAAACATTTCATCATTTATTATTTATCACATGATTAAATCATGATCTGAAGAGGGAGACTGTGAATTAAAGATTATTGGTTATTGATTAGCTTCTCATTTTCCAGTCTTAAGGAGAAAGTTCTGTGTAACACTGTCATATCTTATTGCTGTGTTTTCCTTCAAGTAATGGGATGGAATGATAAATTTCATTCTAGAATTTAATTATGTCAGCTACTTGGATAGGACTTTGGCTATTATGGAATAAAATTTGTATTTAGTGACTATAATTAAATTATATTCAATGAAGCTTATGAAACCAGTAATTTTAAATGATGTTCCTTGGAAGTCTAACTGCTACCATTGCTACAGGCTCTAATGTTGAAAACCATCACACTTGATCCTCTCAAGTTAAATTATATAATGATTTCCATTACTAATTCTATTCATGAAGGCCCATAAAACCAATGCACCAGCCTCACCAATGGAGACAACACTGAACTGATGATGCACAGGTTATGTCACTGAGCAGGAGCCACATCAAGCATCACAAATCCCTTAATGTCTGAAAAATGGAGGCAAACCAAGTCCACCTGGAGCTGCCTGGTGCCACTCTTGTAGGGAATGATTTCAAATTGGACTGTTGAGCTCTCCATGGGGGCCATTCTTGCCATGCTAAAAGAGAGAATGCATTTGGTAAGTTCAAGCTGTTGAAAAGCTCTTGCCATGTATCCTTCAGAGCCCTCAAACCCAAGACAGTATGGAAAGGAGGAGTCAGAGTAAGTGGCTGCTGTGTTTCTAAGCTCCTAGCACAGGATGTAACCTTCTGCATTCACAACCCCCCACAGCACTACCATGGAAGCACCAATTGAGCTGTAATGGATATGGAGGAATCTCAATCTATGCTAGAAAACTAGAGGTTGTATCATGAGAGTAAAACAGGAGGGATAATCTGAATGGTTATCTGTAGAAGAGCTCAAATCCGACTGTATGTACAGCCCTCAACACTCACAACATTAATAGTATTCTAGATGTGCTCATGCTGTATTTTGGTGTGGTAAATATAATTGCCTGTTGATTTCATGTCATAATTAGAAATGACTCTTGGCTGTCCAACACAAGGAGACTGATGGTAGCACCAGGAAAGAGAGGGAGCAGGAAAAAAAGGTCTCTCTGCCCTGAAGACGTACTGAAGCAGAGTAATGCTGATGCTGGTAAGGCAAGTCATGGTTCAAGGTCAAGATCTAGACCTGAACTTTGTATTTAATGTAAATGATGCCTCAGTGATTCACATAATTATCTATCTTTTGCCTTCTTTTTTTTGTTTTCATCTCACAGTTTCTTGGTGCTAACTCCTGCAGCATAAATATTTTGAAGGCTTTTAAAAATAATAACCACGGAGAAGATGGGAGAACAATTCCTGATTGGTATGATACCAGTGGGCACATTTTTAAGGCATTTCATTGCAATCTATGTCCTGGCTCTTTAGTAATATCTGAAGGAAAAAAAGATAGGATCACTCTAGGATTGTTTGGTTTTCCTTATGCAAACCCCAAAAAGAAGAAAGTTTTTAAATTGTTGCCCTTTTTATAATCCAGTCACTAACTACAGTGCTCAGAGTTGCTTGCTGTCATTAAAAGCAGGCCATCTCTCCCCTGCCTTAGCGTTCTGTAAGTCAGAGCTTGGCAAAGGAGGTGTAAAAAGCTCCAACTAGTACATGGAGAGCACTGACCGATGGTATTTTGTCCAAGGTTGGTACAAACGAAAGTCAGGAGGTTGACAGGACCTTTTTAAACTGCCCCCATCCCCCTTTTATTCTGGATTTCCCAGTGAAGTGAATGAGTTATCAGCCAGATACCAGGTACGTACTTGATTCGGAGTTGCTCTTTGAGCAGGCCGCTGCCTTCTGCTCTCAGCACACAGTCTGTCAGCACTTCAGACAGTGGGTTGGTAAATGTGACCTCCACATTAACAGGCTGGTGTACCACCGTGGGACCAAGGACCTACAGATGGAAAACATTCTGCTCAGCCATGACATTAGCCTCACTTTTCTTGTGGTTTTATCTTTTCCTTCCCGTCATAAACCACTCACCCACTTAGGATCTCCTGGGCAGGAAGGAGACAGGAATTAATTTGTGTACATATTATATTGCATCAGAGTTCAGGCTTGAATCAGCCATCCAATGTGGCTGAGAAAAAACAAACTACCCTTTAGTCCTCACTTTAACTAGGTCAGTATAAGGTCTTATGTGTAGCACAGCAAGTGATACTTACTAGAGTGAGAATAAGGAGTAGAATACAAGCATTAACTTGGCATATAAGGCTAACTACTGGAGGTAGTTTAAGTCAAATTAGCTTTAGTTAGGCTAAATGGAAGGTTATTGGAGGTGTGAGACAGAAATTAATCATCTCAGGCAAACCAAAAAAAAGAAAAGAAAAAACCAATGCCAAATAGCAAATAAACTTATTCACTATCTGATTTTGACTGGGACAAAGTGGAATTGGTGGATCTGGTTATCTTTGTAGATGAAGTCCAGCATCCCAATTGCATTTCACTGTTATTGACTGTTTATACAGAAGTTTCAATCAACAGAAACATAAACCCTTCTTGAAACTTAGTCACTGAATCAAAGCCTTCCCTATATAAGCTGTCTCTGCTGTTTGCATGGTACAGCACAGAAGGCTTTTTACAAGCTCTCACTAGAACTTGGTATTCAGAAATCACCGCAACTACAAAAATCCAATATTTTTATTCCCATGGGTAACCTTGCTTTTCCTGTGTGCTACTGACAGAGTGGTTTGGGATAACCTCTAATCTAGTCTGGAGGCTCTGAATTTTCAGAGTCTCTCTGTGTTGTTTATGGAGCGGTAGGCAGATAGCATCTGATCCCATGTCTGACACAGCAAGTGACTGTGCTAACTGTGGATGTGATGGGCTGTGCAAGCCCAGGACTGTCCCAGGCAGACACAGCACATAGTCTTTCCTGCAGACTAAGGATTGATTTTTATCCATTGTACAGCATTTGTCAGAAGTCTGACATTGATCATTTGGGAAGATGTTACAGAAGGTGAGAAGTGCCACTTTTCCTGATAAGGTGAAAACTTTCTTGAGCTTGAGTAATAACAAGCCTCAGAGCCCTGAGCATTATCAACTAGACAGTGCAGGTGTCTTCTGTACAAATCAGGCTTCCTAAACAAACTGTAAGAGAATGATCAGACTTCCCTGACAAGAGTGGACACCTTGGTACGGGCTAGATCTGTCTGTAGGCAGTCTTACCTTGTAACCCTTGTACCAGGGAGAACTTGATCAGTGCTGTGTCAACAAGTGCTGGCAAGAATACCACAGCACAGCTCTGCTTTGGAAAGGTTTGCTTTTCCTTACTGTATTTCATCTCACTTGTGTCATATCACTTATGACTAGAGCAACAAGATCAAACCACCCTCAGGCATGATTTCACTTCCCACACTCCTTCCCACGAGGAGTAGATGGAGTAAAGATTCTCAACACATCTCTCTAGGGACACAAAGGGAACTAGTTTTTACCTTGATGGTGAGGAAAGGATCTTGAATTATGATATCCTTCTCCACTAGAAGCGAGGGTCCCAGCTTGGGCTCACACACAGCGGTCACAAGGATCTTCCTGTCATCCATCAGAGAGTTTTTGTACTTGGAATAGGGGATCTTGAATGAAATCTCTTTCACTGGAATGGATATAGAAACATAATTTCCCCCCCTTTTTCCTGTCTAAGTAGCAGCTATCTGTAATATATCTGTATTTTAAGGAGCAAGGATGCTATTGCCATGGGGATGGCCATTCATGGGTGTTGACAGCCAATAGACAGGAGTGATGCTCATAGATGGCTGCTACTTACATTCATATCAAACACAAACTGACCAGGTACAGTAGTTGGTCTCTGGACAGTTCTGAGGATGGCTTATATGTGGCAACCCCTGGTAGTAGTTTTGTCCTTTATCTGAAGCTGTGTGTTTAATGTTCCTTCCTTGCAAAGAAGGCAGAAGCGCAAAGCTGGGCTGATCTAAGTGCCCTTGCTGATGCAGCCATTCAGCCTCTGCCTTAAAAAGAGGGTGCACAGGCAGAGTCTGCGCCAGTGAGGAAGGCAATGGACCTCAGATGTTGAGAAAAAAATGTGAATCTGCTGCTGGAACGATGGAAAGAGTTACAGTGTGTTGTGTATTAGCTTGAGAGGGTAGTTACACTCGCCTGTGCTACACATCTCATTTTTCAGCACTATAAAAGCAGGGCAGGTGGTGTAGCTCTTACTGCAGTCTGCAGTTACTCTCCTACTGCTGCAAAAGATGTAGGCTTATGTTTCCCTGCCTAATCTGTCTTTATACTTTGTTTGCAGGGAGCTGGTAGCCAAGTAGTCTCTGGTGTAGGTCTCAGTTGTTCTCTCTTAGCTAGAAGGTCATGACGTAGAACTAACAGTAGCTGTGCTGTCTCAGACAGAAGGTCACTCAGCTCTGTGTCATTTCTGACAGTGCTCAAAAGCAAATGCTTAAGACAGGGCAAATATACATGTTTCTCTCCACCTGAATAGCCTTAACCTCCTTAACCTTTGGAAGTGACACTCTTCTTGAGCCATTCATTATGTCCACATGATTTGGCCCGAAACCAAAGCTATGTCT
Organism: Porphyrio hochstetteri; assembly: GCA_020800305.1. Lineage (NCBI taxonomy): Eukaryota > Metazoa > Chordata > Aves > Gruiformes > Rallidae > Porphyrio > Porphyrio hochstetteri. The sequence continues at coordinate 8,203,509 of CM036921.1, read as the reverse complement.
TGTCCTAAAATGTAACAAAAGAAAAAAAAATTACCTTCTTCAGATCCCAGTTTAATAGACCTAGACAACTGTAAAATCTGTGCCTTTGGTTTTCTTGTGTAGAGAACAGCTGAAGCACTCAGCTTAACCTTTATGGTCTTGAAATCTGAGATCAAGTTCCTGAGCGCCAAGGTAAGGAGGATATCCTGGCCAATTACAGGAGGTTCATCAAGGAGCAGCTTCCCTGAGATACTGGGTTTTTGTCTCCCTGCTACTGAAGGTCGTCTTCTGGGTCTTCTTTTGTGTTTTTTTCCTGCACTTCTCACCCCAAGGAGCTTCAGTGCTTTTCTATACACCTTCCTTTCTTTGAAGGATCCTGCTTTGAAACAAAACGTGGTCAGAGATCTCATGCCCGTTGTATGCAGTGCAATGCAGCTATGATTGCTCTCAGTAAATGCAGCGTAGGAAAGTTGAGGAGAGCAAAGATACACAAGAGAGGAAAGTGAGGTCTAAGCTAAATGCTCATTTTGGCACAAAAGCAAGTGAATAGACATGGCCATGAAGGCTGGAAAGTAAAACCTGCCTGTCAGCTTCAGCTGGACGTTCATGGGCACCTCTTAGGAGCTGTGAGCAGCAGAAAGTAACTCCTGGGAGAGCTCAGTTCTGCATAAGCTGGGGCAATTGTCATCTGCTCTGAAAGTAAGGGTGAAAAAATCTTTTGTAGAAACTCTCCCCGGACACCAAACACAGAATGGCTGTTGCAGCATGTCAGAACAGAAACCTTCTCACCAGCACACGGAACAGCTGGGACAGTGTTTTACAGGAGCAGCTTTGACTTTATATTGAATACATTAGTATTTCATCAAGGGCCACAAAGGCCATATTGAGTCACTGCCACCTAACTGGGACCCCTACAACTCCGAAAAGTCACAGTTAATTTGCTCCAGAAGAACTAAAGTAATTGCCAGTACTCAGTCCAATGAAGGCCTAAATTCTTATCACTTCTGACCATCAGTGCCAAGGTAGCTGTAATAAAGAATTTACCTTCTGGATACTTGTAATTAGCAGTGACATCCACACGGGAGTTGGTGCCCACTGCTTTGGTGCTGATAAATTTTCCAATCTTCTTTGTGTCAGAATAAATTCTCTCTTTTCTTTTGTTGCTGTAGTGAATCCAGGTAACGCAGTCAGCATTCACAGCAGCAAACACAAATGAGCTGTCATAATCCAGGTTCACATCCCCTTCCTTAATGGCTCTGGTGGAGGCAGGACCACACTGATATATGCCTGCATGAGAGAGAGGGAGAAGTGAAACCGCTGCCTGTTGTGAAAGAACACAGATCCTCCTGCTGACAGCTACAGGGAGAGGCAGCCGCTCCACAGACAGTCTGATAAAGTGCTTTATTTCTCTGCCTGTGCATGATGGGATCAGCATGGCCAGAGATTTCACACACACTTCTATCAACAGTAAGAACACCGAGGAGGTTGTAAGGCCAGTAAGGTGTAGTGAGAGCTAACACTTCTCATGATGTGTGCCACGTGAAACATTCTAACCCATGGAAGCCTGGCAGGATGCATGGTAAGCTGTCTGGTGAAAGGCGAGGATGGGAGCAGAGTGCCAAGTACAATCAGACTTACATGAGTCATCAGAGCTGCATGTGCTTTGGGAAGAGCCAGGGAGCTAAATTTGATAAACTTGGTAGTAGGGAACGAGAAGCAGTTTATCTGGAGCTTGATGGGGTTTAAATGGCCCAATAAATGAATCCTCAAACTAGATCAATGAAGTCATGTCTGTATTAGTAAATGAAACCAGAGCCAAAGTGTGAACTCAAGTGCTGGCTTTTGGATCAAAAAAAAAATAAGATGTTTCCTGCTGGCAGGCAGAAAAACAACCCTCTGGAGATGGAGGGGCATTGCTTTCCTCCTGCAGCAGAATTAATGCTACATCTACAGGGAGTAGATAGAAGAGACCTGTTCTGAAATTTCAGTAGCAATCTTTAGGAGTAACAGTATCTACAGCTTTTTGTATTTACAACAGTGTTACCTTTGCTTCTTTCCTGGGGGGTTGCATCCAGAACTTGCCATCCATCATAAAAAGAGCCAAGATCTCTTCTAATGAACCAGCTTTCATTCCAGACATGGAAATTCCTATAAGGGAGGTAGGATGGGGAATCCCTGAGTCATACGATTAATTTTATATTGAAAGATTTGATATATTTCTGGTGCAATGCAAGAAATAACCCTGGCCAAGTAAATGACAATTCCTCTATGCAGACACCAGCTACTGTCTCCTTTTTTGAGTACCTCTTCCTCCTCCTTTGCCATATTTTTTTGTTCAGATCTCTGATAAATGTTGGGATGTTATGGAAAAAAAAATTAAAAGGAAAACAATGGATTGCAGAGTCAAGTATTCAGTTCTGAACATTCCAGAACATCCTACTGTATAGCCAAAGGTCTCCTGCTCTCTGTTAGCTTTTAGTTCAGAGTTGCTTTCTACTTCACATCACCCTTGTCCCATTCAGTGCCCGTGATATAGGGTGCTTGGGGACTGAAAGAGTGATGCATGCAATGGGATGTGCACTTTTGTCAAAAGCATAATTTTGAACAGCTTCTCTGAGGTGAAAGAAATGGCATATTCTTCCTAAGGGATGGGATGGAATTTTTCTTAGCAGCATTGAATGTATTACCTTTGATTTAGTAACCTCTCAGCCTTGTGCAAGGGATGTCTAATGGTAATCATGAAAGACAATTAGCAGTGTGTAGCACAGGAGATGGGTCTAAAATTTATGGGCTTCTGAGAGTGCTCTGCTCTAGGAATCAAGGGACAAGCTGATATCATTTTTAGGCAAGAGTTTAATCACTCTACAACTTTTTTTTTTTAAGAAACATTTCAGATCACTGCTCTGTTGATTCTTTGGTGTGAGATTTTATATTGCTGGGAGCATGAGGCTGGGGTGGTTTTTCAGGAGCATGATTCTAGATCTTTTAATTAGAAGAGAATATAATTGAAGAATTATTAAGAAAAAAAATTATATATACCACACACTGTCTTCAGTCAAGTCCAGAGTCTTTCCAGAGCTGTCAATGTACTTGTCAATACTCAGATTTATATTCTTGTCGTGGGCAGAGTTGAAGTTGGTAGTAACACGAGTAGGTATTCCCAAGGATCTCAGAACTGCAATACAGAACACCACTAAAGTGTTGTAAACCTATTTTACAGACATTTAGGGAGTATTCTTCTGTTTTTCTTGGCAAAACAGTCTAGTGTACATGTTTTCAGTGGGGAAAAAAAACCCTCAGAACCTTCCCTCTCAGATACGATGCAAGTCCCAGTCACTGTGCAGAACTGCCTAGAAGACAGTGCCACTCACATGACTTTCTTAGTTGCCACGTTCTTCTTAAAAAGAACTAGATTCACCCATTTATTTTAATCTTTCATTTGTCACCCTATTCCCATTTTCTCCCTGTGTTTGTTTCTCTGTTACCTGCTGTTTTTTCCCTTCCCTCTCTGACACACACCTCTTGATCGCATTATTTTTCCTTTGTTTTTTTTTTCTTCCCCTAAAATGACTCTTGTCTCTCAGAGTGGCTCTGAATGGGAACTGCTGGGATGAAATGCTTTTCCCAACTTGCAGCTCCCTTCACAGCTCCTCAGAATTGTGATTTGGTTTTGTGTCAACAGTTGGTAAGACACAACAAGAGAAAACTGGCATTGTGAGGAGACAGACTTAAAAGAGCAGTGGTTCTCTTTGAATCCCAGCTTTGCAATGGGAAACCTTGCTCTTCTCACCAGCCCAGCCTGGTAAACTGCTTTGCATTTTGTTTGATGACTCACAAAACCGGGCTGCAGTATTGCAACCCATGGCTGTTTAGACTAGAACATCACCCCTCATGCATGGAGAGCATAGGTTCTTCACTCTCTCTGTCAAAGCTGAAACAGCTTCAACCATAATGTCATGAAGCTAAAAACTGCAGAAATCCCAGTAAGCTTTCCTTCTGATAGCATTCTTCATCCCTCTGTGTATATACCTGTGCACATGACTCCTGCAAAGACCCAGCACTGGCCGTACCGGACGGGTTTGTATCTCTTCCTGTACCACTTCCGAAGGATGGTCACACTCCCGCTCCACTCCAAGGGGTTGGTGCCTGAGTAGTACTTTCCTTTCCACTTCCCTTCAACTACTCCTTTTTCATCATTGCTGTTAACCTGAAAGAGTTCTTCTTGTGAGAGGATTACAGGAATTACAGGAAGAGGGAGAGAGGAAAATAGGCAGAAATGGCCCTGTTTGTACTACTGCTCTCACTGTGTCCCACCGTGAGTGTCTCACCACCACAAGTGGTGGGACAAGCGATTTGAATCTTAACATCTTATCTGCTCAAGTACAAAATCAGATCAATCCCAGTTCAGATGATAGAGTCTGAGGATTCAAAACTGCCTTGCCTTTCAGTACAAATTCTCCCAAAGTACTGACTGCCAGACGATTTACATTTCCTCTCTTCCATTAACGTCGCATCCTTGTATTGGTTGGGAATTTGTTGCATAGGTTACACAGGGCTTGTTCACACTTGTTAGATGTGCTTGTAAGTATCTGTTCACATCCATTTTAAGGACTTGTTTAAGTGTCATGTACAGCTGTACAGAACACAGTACCTTATTTTAAAATGGTTTTTAAAAAGTATTCATGCTTTTCATAATTTTGTACAAGTAATTTACTTCATATTGAAGTTGAAATTGCCCAAAGCAAGTGCTGTCTAAAAGGGTGAGAAGGATCACAGCTATAAAGGAGGAATCTCAGATAAGGAATGTATAAAGGCATGTATTATTTATAAAATGGAAACTTTTCAGTCGCCTAGCTGTGCATTTGTATGTTTGTGAGGACTGGGGGGTGTTGAAAAGATGTACCTCTGTTGAAGGAAATACAGTCAGGCCTTGCTAAAGGTAAATTAAACTTTCTGGGTATTTTTCCTTGAGAATAAATCTCCAGTTTACCTCTTCTGTAGCTTCTTTTTATTATTATTTTATTTTTTTCCCCAGAAAATTTAGCTACACCTGTAAAACACTGAGGCATTCACAAGAAAGTATTGGGGGTTTTGTTAGTAGGTGCATAGTACAGCTGTAACTAACTGATCACTTTACCATAGCGCTGATAACCCTGCTCACATAGATAGGGCTGCTTCGGTTGGATACATCAACAGCTGGATCTTCGCGGTGGTTCAGGCTTCGATCCAGTATAGCCAGAGAGATATCAAGGATATCCTCTTCAAACTGAAACAAAACCAAGCAATATATTAAAGGGTAGTGTAACAAATAAACCCCAGGATAAACTCCCCACCTGTTTTCCTTCTCCTAGCACAACAGGAGGATGATTGTAATACAGGCGTTTTCTGTACTGTTAAACAGGGCCAAGAAGCAGCACAAGCACTGGGCTGCTGACTCTTCATAGTATTTTAAGGACAGCGTGTTTATGAGCATGGTTTTGGGCCACAGCCACTAGCATTCATGAAGATATTACGTGGCCTGGTGGAACGGACGAGGCCGCTCCAGGTCTGGCTCAGCAGGCTTCACACCCTCCCACATCCCGTCATGCCCCCACAGGTACCCTTCTGTTATGAAAGCTTCACTCTGATGGGCTGCCTTCACCTTACATCAGGTCATCTGAACTGAAAGAAACCCACAAAAAAAACTATTATGGATCAGGGTCACAGAGACACTGTGTGGGACCAGAGGATACCAAAGCGCTATGCCACGTGGATGAGGTGAGGCAAGGATGTCACTTGACCTCTGACACAGAAAGCAGATCCGGCTTTGTTTCATTTATTAGTGTAAAAGTCACCACAATGATTGGGAGGATCAATAAAATGCTGTCTGTGCAACTGCCGGTGCGGCTGTAAGGCATGAAGTGGTCAGGAATGGTTTTGTCTGGCTCAACAAGTTGCAGGGCAGCTGTGTGGCCACAGGCGGCTGTGGGTGTGACTGCCTCTGTAGCGGTTATGCTTAGAGGGCCAAACTGATTTTCAAAGACTCCAACTTGAGTTGTTTCAGTTTAATAGATTTGGGGTATCCTTTTAGTGTCTTCTGTGCCACTACCAAACCAACTGTGTAAATATTTAGACGTACCAGCCTTGCCAGAGCCAAGGTTAATACTGGGATAGCTTCCCTTGCCTTTTGAAAGGGCCCAGAAACAACTAGAATTTTGCCAGTTCGTGTAATAGGTAAAAGAACTAAAATTGTGCTTTGTTTCTTTTATTTCTGTATTGGAACCTGCCAGACAAGGATCCTGTATCTGCAAAAAAAATCCTAAGTGAACACTGAACTCTTACAGTATGAGATAACAACAGCCTCTCCTCTAGAACCTACTAACCCGCTAAGTGCTGCAATTGGCAATGCTGGTTACCTGTCCATAGTTCCAAGCTTCTTGTTGAATATATTTATCCAGTCCCTGAAATATGATTCCACTGTCATTCAGGACATATTCTTGTCTCTCCTTTTCATCAGCCATATAGACATCGTCATCTAGAAGCAGAATGAGACATGCTGCCTGAAAGGAAAGTTGATTTGCTGTAACCAAACATCTCGCTTCAAGGGGATTTCTAGGGAACAGCTCAGGCTGGCCATGACTTCAGGCTCAGGACTCCCTGCTACAGCTCTGTAATCATTTAGAGGGTGAATAAAGTGAGCATGGTGTTCCTTTGAGGGGAACTAGCTATGCTCATGTCCCTTCACTAATCTCAGTATGTGTCTTGCTGGTAGATATCGCTTGATTTACAACTGCACACAAATACCAGAGGGGAGAAAAACCCCATAGAATAAGTATTTGGAATATTTCCTGCCTCTGATTTCTTGTACTGCAAGCAAGAGGCTGGATCTTTGATGCACTCTGGCACTGAAGACAGGGCAAAAACTTGATCCTTTATGTTGAGCAAAACAGTCTTCCTCTAGTTGTGACTGTCACTAAGACACCCAGATTTCCTGACTGAGACAATAAGTTATTTGAAGGACATGATACATCAAAACATACCTGGACACCAGGGATTGAAGAGAAGCACAAACTGGCCCAGGAGCGCTGAAGAGACCTTGTTCCCAGAAACAGTCTGGAGTTTGAGCTTGTATCGCCCGATGACAGCATTGGCAGGGCTGAATATCGAGAAGTTCATGCAGCCAGGCTCACTGGGCTCTTGGGTTGCACTCCAGCCACCAGCATTCTCCTCAGAAAGGTTAAATACGGCCTTGGTCAGCTGTGATTCTTCTGGAGATGGTCCTGCCAGGGGGAACAGGGACAGCAATTCTGAATGACAGCTGTGGGTGACAAACTTGGAGTCAATGATGATCTCAAGTCTGTATTTTTTTTAATGACTACATTGAAGGACTGAGACTTGCTCAGTCCACAGAACTGTCCTATGCAGCCCTCCATGCTATCTGCACAACCCAGTAAAGGTGAGTACACCCATAATCATTCTGGGCAAGAGAGGAGCAAGCCTGTTACCCTGAAAACTTGACAGTTCAAAAATATTTAGGTAGGATGGGCCACACATTTCAATACACATTTCATTCTGAGAATTTTTTTGAGAAGCCCTTTGTGAAGATAGAGGGGAGACTTACAGATGGGGGTCATGTAGACTGTTCCCTACTAATAGGGAACATATGAAATTAATTGGGGGATTTTAAACAGGTGAGGTAGATTCAGGAGAGGAGATAAATGGGGGAGATGGTGAGTTGTAAAGTGTTCAGGGACTACAGAATGAGGACAACTTGCGATGTTGCAGGTAAGTCCTTAAGATCAGAGATACAGGTTTTAGAATGAGGATAGTCTCTGCTTTTCCATTAATGAGTACCTTAACTGTCTGCTTCCCTAAGGCACAGGTTGGGCTCCTAAGCCTAGAAGGGCATTGGATCTTGAGTGATAAAGCACAATGTTTAATGGTTCAGGAATGGACTGTGCAGAGCTGGGAGGAGCTGGAGTGACTTGGATGTGAGGTGAGTGCTGTGGGCTAATTACCTGTGCTTGCAATAAAGGTGAAGCTGTCTGCAGATTGCGCTGCTGCGTGGAGCTTCAGAGTGATGCTGAAGGCCTGGCCTCTCCTCAAGATTGTTTCTCTGCTGCTGTAGTCAGAGGTGTGGTGTGCAGTTTTATTTAGCTTGGGTTGCCAATTGACATTTGCTATTTTCAGGGCTAGAAAGACACAAGGCAAGTTAATCAAGAACATCATTCCTTCAAACTTGTGCATCTTTTCAGCTTGCCTAATGTAGCAATTTTATTGTGTTTATATAGAGCTGGAGTTCTCTAGGAAAACAGTAACATACACTATCTTTTAAAACTGCAAAATAAACAACAACTTAGAGGAACAACTAAAATTTCTTTTCTGCAGGCCTCTTTCACAGGCAGAAAAAACCCATTCAGAGAATTCATTTTGATTTAAAAAAAAATCAAGAGCTTAATCTATTTAGATAAGACTTTTTTTTAAAGTTTAAAGAGCCTATTGTACCATGCTGCTGCTCTTTTTCTGTGAGCACTTGTAGTTCCTAGGACACTTTACAGGTGTACAGCAAGAAGTGCTAAAACTCTCCTGAGGAAGCACGTGCCTGCTCCTGGAAACACTGTCTGACAGATGATGGAGGCTAGTATCCTCACTGTTGAACCTGCACAATATCTTTTCATTTATTGCATATCTCAGTTAATTTACAGTCTTGTTGCTTGAAGCTGGATGTTGTTCCACACTCAGTTGAGAAATGACAACCAGCAGAGGACAGACGGTAGGATAAGGAGTGGAGTATCTTGGGGCTGTGCTATGGGCTGTTCTATTGTATCATGACAGGTTGGCCACTGTTGAAAATGGGATGCTGAAGCACAGGTTGTAAAAGGTTTCAACCTTTCTTGTTCCTTGATCAAGTTAAAAAAAAAAACCCAAACAAACCTACACAGCAACAACAGAACCAAACAAAAATAAAGAAGAAAAAATAGAGAACCCTCTATGAACATGTGTTTGAGAAGTGCCCTTCTGGAGGAATTTCCTGCCATGACTGGAGCACGTTAACCCTTTGCAGACTAATGGTGCTGTCAGCATTTCACCAAACTGAGATCGAGGACTTGGTTTAGCACCACCTTGAATCACTTGGAATGAGGCTTGTATCTGAGGGCATCATACAGCCCTATAGAAATAGCACAGAGTTATGGTCTGTGAGGTCATCATGCAGTCATAATTACATTAATTTGTCAGTTTTTTAGAAGACACATGAATGTGGATGTGCAGTTCTGAGACTGCAGTAAGGGCTGGGAGCAAGTTGCTTTCCATGAGCATTAACATGTGTGAGTATTTTCAGCTAAGTGAGGGGACTTGTTTCAAGTATGGCAGCTGGAATAGGAGAAAAAAAATCCATTGATAGGAGTGTGATGTTTGAAACCGTTGATATAAAAGGTCTAGAATGTTTCTTGCTTGCACCAGTGCTTTATTTTCCTGACGTAAGTATATTTAACTGAAAAGGACCTACAGAAAACAGCATTCCTAACATAGAGACCTCTAATTTAAGAGTGAATTAGAACATGTTTCTGAAGTGCACTAGGAGAAGAAGGTAGCCTTGTGCCCATGCACATCCAACCACTGTGTATCCTGAACGGTGCAAGTAAAATGTCCAGGCTCTTCAGGGTGGGGAGCGTCTTTGTCACGAGTTGCACAGTGATGCAGATAACTAAGAGCACTTTGCATGTCTGCAAATAAATACATAGCACACATAGGGTTTAACAGCAACTGAGCCATGGGTTTGAGGCTACTGGGACTCTGACATTTAAGGACTTAAAGGGTGCTGCTGAGGCTTTGAGTGGAATGTCACAGGCAAAGACAACATGTCCAATGGAGTAAGAGGGGACACCTGGAGAAGGAGGAAAGATAAAGGAGACAGTGGCTAGCATCGGTTAGCTCTAGGAGTCAGTACTTTGGATTGCCTTACAAAGTCCATGGTTAGACAGGTGTTTCTAATAAATATGTCCAGAAGATCAGCAAAAAATGCTTTGTATATGGGGCAAGAGTACAAGCCTGATACCAGTCTTTTGTCCATGAATACATCAAATTCCTCCTTGTTTTGATCTTCATAGTTTCAAGTTAAATCTTACAATTTGTTTTTCTGCTTTCAGTATCTGTCTATTGGAAAACTGTATTTTTGATAGTCCTGTCAATGTACAACTGGACAAACTTCTAAAACTCTGTTTGGGTGTTTATCCTCTAACGGATAAACTCTGGGAACATGCTTATAAGCAGAAAACTGCTTAATCGGCCATCGCTGCTGAAAGTGCTGATTATTATGAACACAAGGTTCTCGTTGCCTCTGGCAGAAAGCTGAAGCTATAACAGAAAAAAATCCTTAGGCTAAATTGCAGATAGACTCTGCATGTTATGTGACACATCTTTCTAACCAGCGATCTTTCCAGTCAGCGTGAAAGTGACAGCAAGTGTACCAGTACCCAGATGCTGGGACTGCACTTTGAGAGCAGCACGCAGGCTACCATGGCTGCTCCACAGGGAGGTGAGCTTGGGAGTCCAGAGGCCACCAAGTGATCAGTCAGAATCCAAACATCAGTTCAGTATCAGAGAGCGATTACAGCCTGGCACTTCTGTGGCAGTTTGATGGCCAGATCACTAGACAACAGTGTTGATTAGGTGGCTGCAAAAACACTGTATGGAGTAGTTAACGGGTACAATAGAAAAGTATTTTCTTGCTCTTATTTTTCTCTTACAGGAAAAAAAAAAAAGTATGTTTGAGACCCATGATATTAAAAAAAGAAAAAGAAAATAAGTTCTAGTAGAAAAACCTGTAAATGCATTTAGCCTAAAAAGGGCTAAATTGCCAAGAGAACAACCAGGTGTAATTTATCCTGTTTCCTCAGCAAAGGTCACTCATCTGTATTATAAGAGTGATGTCTGGTTTTAACTTACCCGCCATAAGGTTTCTTTCTTCTTTCCCCCACTTGTGCGTGGTTCAGGTTACAGACACGAGCGTGTGCAAGAACATCCTGCATCCTCTTCCACCAGCATGAGTAGGGAAAGGCTTCGGACTCTTGACTTCGCAGCATAAACTAGAGTTTATACAAGCTGGGTGTGACCTGTGGTTGCTAGTTACTGTTTTTGTAGTAATGGCCTATGTAAGCATCTACTTATGACTGGTTTAATTGCACAATCTTGAATCTAATTATGCTTATTGAAAACTGGTGAATGGCTGTGGAAAGATTGATAAAGACCATCCTGGTGTCTTAAGTACTAATGCTGGAAAACAGCTCAGATTAGATTTAACGAAGGAAATAGTCTTCAGTGGACAGAAGAAACATCATTTGGGTTGGCTTGGTTTGTGTCAGTTTAGGGTTTTGGAGACTGTATGTGCTGAGGGAGGGTATTCACAGGTACACGTGTTGTACAACGTGGATGCATGGGATATGGAGTGATCGAAGTAGACTTATTAGTGTGGCTGTTTGTCAGCAGTGTCATGACTTTGTAGAGCATAAACTACTTTTTAGGCAGGTCTTCCTGAAGACCTTTCATATAATTCATTCTTTCTTAGAAGCATATGGAGATGTGATGTCAGGAACAGATATGAGAACATCACTACCTATAATAGACGTTGCTTGTGTAAGAAGCAGTACACCGCGCTGAGAGGCATTGGTACGCAGTCGCCTCTGCACCGGGGATTCCTGTTAAGTACAGAGGAGTGTTTGATGGCTGCCTCTGCTTTTAATCATTTTTCTTTATAGTTTGGCATTCATAATACAAGTACATAGCTTCTCTGTAGCTATTTGGGATGGCGTCTTGAGTGGGGCCCTGGAGGAAGCTGCCGAGCTGCTCCTGTGGCGTGAGCCCTGCCCGGCCTAATTACAGGCACCGCTCCACGCTGGGCGCTCCCTCCTGCTCCTGCCTCCTCTGACACAACTTATCTAGAAACATGCCCACCAGTGTGTCCCCAGGAGGTCATGCGCTGTCCTGAACCATCAGGGCATTGAGGGAGCAGGGGGTCAGGTTTTGGGGGGCTGTATGGAGGACAGGTATAAACAAACGCGTTCCTTGTCTCCAGTGATGTTCCACTGGTGGGCAAAAATAGTTAGCTACCTTGTGTGAACTTTGGACTTCTGTACATCATGGATGTGTGGGACATGGAGTGAACTAAGCAGGTTTGGAATACGTTAGTGTTGCTATCAGTAGCATCATGACACTAAGGGGAGAAGGGGGGTCCCTTATTTTCCTCACCTTGACTCTTTTCTATTGTGTCTTTTTTGTCTGTAGCGGTGTTCTGGTTTGTTTCCACACTCGTACAAAGGATGCTGCAACCATAAAGGCCAATTAATGATCTGCAGCTCAAATTTATTAAAAAAAAAAATTGAAAAGAGGCTTTGTTAGGGCTTTGTGTGTTGTTTTTTCAGTAAGGAAGCCTCAGACTCAGAGAGATTACCACCTGTCAGATAAAAGATGTCAGTATCAAGCTCCTGGCAGCTCTGTGCTTCACAATTTTGACCTTATTAATTCTTCTTTAAACACTTTAAGTGGGATGACAAATCTAAATCTGCAGGCTTGGCAGAGCTGTTTGCGTGCCGCTATTGCCTCACAGCCCGCTTCTGAAGTGCTGTGCCCTGTCAGTCTTCAGCATCATTGCTGTCCCCGAGCGGTGACGCTGCCTGCAGTGATGCAGAATCCTTAAAGCAACTTAGGTGTGTTTAGAATGAATCCTGGGAGCCCATAATTGTATGGCAGATGTATGCACATCTGTACGCCGATGCGGGGACAGAGGTCTGCAACAGACCTATGACCCCATGCTACAGAAATACTGTCATGGACCCCAAATGTTACTTTTCCCAGCCTTCACAGGCTTTTTTCCTCCCCATTGAGAGTTGTGGGTTTCACAAAATACAGAAATTAAATTAACAATGGGGGAAATACTCTACTCTTTTAGGTAGGAAACTTGTTAAATGGAGGAAAAAACTTTTCTTGGTCTTGTGATTTCTCATAATATTTCCATGGAATGTACAATAAATTACAAAAGAATAGAGGTATGTTAATAGTTTTTATTTATTGCTGACAATTAGATTGTGATCACAAAGAGATGGCATTAATGATCTGATGGAAAAGTCAAAACTGGGAGCTTAACACAAGGAGATCTGATAAAATAGTAAACTATTTCTACAAGGAAGTGGCTTCACTTTTTCTAGATGAAAACCAAAAAAAAGAAAGACAATTAAAGACTAAGTTAAGTACTATCAAAGCAGAAGACTTGATTCTATTGCAACGTAAGAGGTCACCAGTTTTTGTGGAAAGCTTCTTGCTGTCATCACTGTCCCTCTACAGAGCAGAAGGTCTTGCTCTGTTAGTGCTGAAATGGGAACTTGCTTCCATCACATTATGCAGGTGCTACTGCAATGGTTACAAAGCCCTTAACATGTGAAAATTTGTCACAAGAGAAGTCTACTTGCAGCTGTAAGGGCCCAGGCCTGCGAGGTGTGAATTCAAAATAAATCTTTGATCTTTCCCTTGCTGCCAGTCGAGCCAGACTGAAGGAAGGAAGGAAAAAAAAAACAAAACAACAATTAATTCAGGCTTGTACTGTCTTTCCTTGAGATTCAAAAGAAGCAGAACTGCATGAGAGCAGGGAATTAAGAGTTGCTTGAGACCCAGCCTTGGTTTTTGAGAGTTACTTGGGGCTTTGGGGCTTTGTGTAGACTAAGAAATGAGAAAAGATAACACCATCTTCTTTTGCTCTTGAATAGACCAATGGAAATGAGAAGTGCTGTGTCATACCTCCGTGTTGGGGCTGGGTATAAGTTTGGGTAGTGGACACAAACTGAGAATGGGAGAACTCTGCTGTCAGGGTCGGTGCTCTGTCTGATGCCTGCTTGGCTCATACCTATTTTGGCAATGATGTGACTTCCCTAATGGCTGGCATGCTTTGTTTTGTGTCTAAACAAAGACCTAAGTTGGCATAGTGTTTCATGGAAATAATGTTTTCTATGTTTTTCTGGATTATTATGTCCAAATATTTCCAGAGCCACAAGAAGTCAGGCTGGCTTATACTAAAATGAGTTATAGGAGCTATGAACTACAACACTGAGTTAATCCATAAAGCAGCAGAATCTAGATGGAAGGAAAAATGTAATAGAACATTTTGCTCTTATGTTTTGTAAAGGCATGACTTTCACCTACTTTAAAGGAGAACAGAGCAGCTTCTTGTTTGGGCTGAAACAAGGGGAGCTACAGCAATGTCAACCTTATTTGTTTTAGCTCAGGCTTACTTTTGTACTATTAGGATATATAAAAATAGAAATAGGAAGCCAAGCTGTAGAAGAAGTATCAAAGAGACAAAAGAATTTGACATTTGCTTTCCCAGGAAGGATGTTGGCAGTTTTTAGATGTTAAAGAAGTTCTTACGTGGAGGAAAAAAACCCCAATGTGTGTTTGGGAAACCAGTATCTCAATGGCATTTGGTGTATATTGTATTGGGAAATCAGTATCTCAATATACACTCATCCATGATTTTTGTTCTTACTGAGAAATGAGGTGTGCTATTGGTCATGTAAGGAGCACTGAGTAAATGTTACAGCTTCACTTACTTTATCTTGACCTGTTGATTCATCAGAGTCACTAGCAGTACACAGCGGCTCACAGGTTCAGGGAGGGGATTGGCATAGGAGATCTCCAGAGTAACAGCTTTGTTCACCACAATCCGACGAGGAAGCTAAACAACAAAGACACACTTCTGATCATTCATTGGTTCACGTTTTTCTGCAGGGAGACTTCAGTCTAACTGCAAGCAGAGCATCTCTCCTACTTGAGGATGACTGAGGTATTTGTAGGAGTGGTGCAGTTTAACTGACAGTCGGTATGCCCTTCACGGAATTGCTAGGTTGGAAAAGAGCTTTGAGATTGAGTCCAACCATACCTGTCCTACTAAACCATATCCCTGAGCACCTAATCTACCTGTCTTTTTAAATACCTCCATGGTCAGTGACTCAACCACCTCCCTGGGCAGCCTGTTCCAATGCCTGACAACCATTTTGGTGAAGAACTTCTCCCTAATGTCTGAAGAACTTTTCCCTAATATCCTAGTACTTGAAGCTGGATTTAGATTAGCTGAATAGTATTCAGCCAGTTGCTGTATGCAATATATTGTGCCCAATTTTAGTGGAACAGAGACCCATCTGTACAGACACATCTCATTGAGCCTGTCTGACCTGTGGGTTTCCAAGTGTTTGGGTTGGGTGTTTTTGGCACATCACTGATTAGGATTAAAGCATTAAACCAATATAAACTGGCCTGAACATAGATTAGATTTAAGGGGTTAAATCTCTATTTGGGGAGTAGCCAAAGCTGTTGAAAGGCAACACAAGCACTTGCCAGTAACCAGAACTGGGATGAGATGAAAACAAGTTTGGTGGATGTGGAGCAGTGGCATGTGACTGGGAATTAAGGAAGGATCAGAGCTGTTCTGGGGAACAGGGACAGATTCAGGCAAAGATTCAAAATCCACCACTCTCATCCTCACTTTCTCAATTTAAGCAGGCAGAATTTTAGAGCAACAACTGAATTTACAGCACAAATCAATGCATTTATGCCGAAATTCTCATATTCTTTATGCTGTCTCTGTGGGACACCAGGGAGAGAACTGCTTACCTTAATGATAATGTTTGTGTCCTCTAAAATGATGGTCTTCTCCACCAGCAGCTTTACCCCACGTGTGTGCAAGACTTCACACAAAGCAGTAACCTGGATCCTTTTGTCAGTCGTCAGGTATTTTCCATAGTAAGAGTAGGGGATCTTGAGCCGGATGTGTTTCCCTGCAATGCAGACACACTTTTAGGAAGCTTTGCATTAGAAAATGGCCAAAGAAGAGAGTTATTGTGAGGGGGTTCTGAAATTGCTGAAAAGGACAGAAGATGAGACAGCTGGGGTCTGGTTATACTTCTTCCTCGTGAGACTGGGTGTGCCTTTGGTGATCCCTTTCTAATTTAGCTCACTTGACCCTTGCAGACTTGCATGGAGGATTTTGGCCTGAAACTGAGGGAATCTGCTCATCTGCATTACAATCAAGGCATTCCTGTCTCCTTGTGTTTCTTATAATCAGAGGTATAAACATTTATACCTATTCTTTCCCTGTATCCTATTTGCTTTTCCTCAGTCAAGATGAAAATTTGGGTCAAGTTTCACAGAGATCCTTTTCAAGTCTCCTGGTCAGCTACTTATTGTTGTAGCTCTACAGCTTTTCTGCTGTGTATAGGAAAAAATGTTTATCACTGCAGAGATAAAAATCGTCTCTAGAATAGGTTTAATAACCTTGATTCTTCCAGAGAGTGTTTCACTGTAACTTTTAACCTTTGTCCTAATTAAGTTTTTAGTGTTGCCTGTTGAGTGCCAGAAAGCATGTATCAGACTTTTAATTTCTTAAGAGTAAAACGTGTTCTATACATGCAATAATCACATGCACACATGGATACACACACATATCCACATATATATATATAGGGTTGCTTCTGGAGCTGTAATGTAAATGTAGCATTCTATATAACTTTTCATGAGACCATCAATTCCTGGTTGAACTAGTGAAAACTTTCAGATGGGGGGAAAAAATCTTGTAAAATGTAGTCATAAACAATGCTATTGAGAGATGGAACACATAGATGCACTACAAGGCTGATATAGACATGATGCTGATGGTTTTTTTCCTTCCAGTTACCTTCATGCAGCTAAGGACAGAGCTTTTATCTGCTCCTTAGGGACATTAAAAGTTACCTTGTTTAGGACCAAGATCCACAGAAGTGTTTGCCTTCAGGATCTCTGCCACTGTTCTCCTGGTGTACAGGACGGTTGATGCACTCATGTCCACCTTCACACTCTTGCGGTCAGAAGACAGGTTACTGAGAATTAAGATCAGGGTAATGTCTTTGCCAAACACTGGAGGTTCAGCCAGCTTGAATTTCCCAGAGATCCCAGGGTTTCGAAGTGCCTCTGAAGGTCTTCCATCTGAAGATTCTGTGTGTCCTTCTGTGATGCTTGATCCAAGTATCTTGGCCAAGGCCTTCTTATAAACCTGTCTTTCTTCAGCAGAACCTGGTCAAAGGAGAGAGCCAAGTAAAATTCATGCTTCTGTTGCCAATGCACCTTCTCTGTGTAAAGGTGTTGAGAATGGTATGGGGTGTCAGCTCTGCATCACCCAGATATATGCAATAACTAAAAGTTACCCAGACTTCTGTTCAGGTTTTTCACAGGAAAGTGAAAAATGTGTTGTAATAAAGTCACTAAAATGAAACATGATGCATTTGTGTGTGTTTAGGATGTAAGGTTTCTTTTTCTTTGGTCAGAACTTGCAGTAGGGAAATACATATTTATCTTTTTTTTTTTATTCATAAGACTTAGAGCCACAAACATTAAGCAAGCTATTATATGAAATCTGTAACCCTAAATATATAAATAAAAAGATGCAAATATGTAGGTACCAAGTTTTTGAGGGAAGATTAAAAATATTCCTGCAAACATTTGGCTGTGTGGTTCTTCACCTTTTCTGCTTTGATTTCCTAAGTACAGGTGAATGGCCCTTAGTCCCTGGACTGTTTCCTAGTAGTTTTGTTTCCAGAATCCAACAATGTGGAGACTTGAGTCCCCTGTGGGTGCAAACACACAACTGAATGGCTGGGTGGCTGCTGGCTGGATGTCAGACAGGAGCACAAGAGAGTGTAACTGGATTTGTATGGTTGGAGAGGGAGGCTGAGCGGGTGGCTGCTCTTGGGAGTGGGGTGTAATGGGGCCTTCCAAAGGGAACATGAGAAGTTGGAATGGACACAGCAAGAAAGAATGTATTTGCTGGGAGAGACAGAGCATGAGGCTGTAAGGGAGATGGATGCCTAGTGTTAGAGGGCTGGAGAGAAGTGGTTTAGATTAGTGGCTTGATTGTTGCCCCGCTCCCTCTCCCAGATATGTCGGAAAGCTAGTGAATTCCCACGCTGACAGACCTGTGCACAGTTTGTGATATAGGACAGTCTCAGTTTTAAGACTTTTTTGTATGAGAGCTTGAGGGTTTGACTGCCTTGGGTAGTAAAATGCATTTTCTAGCCCTGTCTCATCCATATATTACATTTTGTACTCCTGCATAAGGGGCTGAAATGCATTTTGTATTGTGTCTTAATAAGGAAATTACTAAATACAAACTCAGACCTATAATACCCATTGTATGGAAACAGTAATCTGAGAACACTGGAGGAAATATTTTCTGAAGGAAAGGAAGAGATGCTTAAACAAAACAGATTACCCATCCCAGCTTCCTAGCACTAAAAAGTCAGTAGGAGATAAGTGTGATAAGAAGGAAATAATTTGTGGTAATTCCTTTACCTTCTGGATACTTGTAATTACAGGTGATGTCCACACGGGAGTTGCTGCCAACAGCTTTGGTGCTGATATACCTGCCAATTATTTCAGTATCACAATAAACTCTTTTCTTAGTCCCATCACTGTATACAATCCATCTGTTGCAATCAGCATTCACCTCAGTATACACAAATAAGGTGTCGTAATCCAAGTCTACATCACCCTCTTTGATGGCTTTGACAGATGCAGGGCCACACTGAAATAATCCTAAAGTGTTGGGGGAAAAAAGGTCAAACTTAATTGGTTGTGCTCAGTTTGGAGAAGAGATGTTAAATCACACCAAGAACTTATACTGTCACCTTTGCTTTGTTCTTGTGGAGTTGCATCTAAAACCTGCCATCCATTGTACGATGCTCCCAGGTCTGGGCGAATGAACCAGCTTTCGTTCCAGACGTGATAATCCCTGGAGGCAAAGAACAATTAATAGGAAGCATGGTAATACAGTGGTACAAACCTCTCTTATGTGTGGGACAAGGGGGAAATAGCCAGCCTCCTTTCAGCTGTCTGTGGAGACAGGACAAGGGGAAATGGCCTTAAGTTGGGGCACAGGAAGTTCCACTCCAATATGTGAAAGAACTTTTTCCTGGTGAGGGTGACAGAGCCCTGGGACAGGCTGCCCAGGGGGGTGTGGAGTCTCCTTCTCTGGAGATATTCCAGACCCGTCTGGACACTGACCTGTGTGACCTGTCCTAGGGAACCTGCTTTGGCAGGGGAGTTGGTCCCTTCCAACCCCTACAATTCTGTGGTTTGAAAGGATTAGGGAATTTTTTAAAGATTCTCTAAGATGTGACACAAACTGTCTAGTCACAGCAACTCACTACCTCTCTCAAAGGATTTACTGCCTGCTTTTGAGGTGCAGACGTCAGGGCAATGAGGGAGAGAGTACAGATGTCAGCAGCTTTGCTTTGTGAGCAATATGAACTATAAGTGAAAGATTTAAGCCTTGAATATAGGCAGCACTTGGCAATTGAGTTCAGTAACCCACAAATGTGGGGACTGCTTTGTTTAAATAGAAACTGAAAATAGCTATACTGGGTCAGATAATATGCTCATAAAGTCCAGTAGTCCAGCTATAGTAGTGTGCAGCAGCAGATGTTTAGAAAAGAAATAAGACCAGCATATGAGCAAATGATGCTTCCCCTGGTATGTTCTATGATTTCTTGCAGAGAATTAGGCATGGAAGGTACTCTGCTGCATCACTGGGACAGACTGGTTAGGTGTCAATAATTAAAAGAGCCTTGGGAACTAGTACATTGTCAGTGGAAATGCACTTTAATATTAAAGTTGCAACTTGTCTGAGTTTGGGGCCTGCAAAAAAATTGGTCTGATTGTTTGAAGTAACTGTGATCTCAAAACCATGAAGTATGTTTTATTTCCAAATGGATGCCTAGTGTATTGATTTAGTTAATTATATTAAATGTTGCCTCTTTGGTTGCTTTTGTACCACTAGTGTTCATGTTTTTATGTCTCATAAATACTACATAAATGCTACTCACCATGTGGAATCCTTGCCGATGTTAAGACTCTTTCCAGAGCTGTCATAGTACTTATCAATACTCAGGTTCCTATCCACATCATGGGCAGAGTTGAAATTCGAAACCAAACGAGTTGGTATCCCCAGGCACCTCAGAACTGAAATATATAACAACAAAACACACACAGGTTTAGTACAGCGATGACACAGATCTGAGAAACAAAGTGTCTAAATGCTTTGTGATTCTTCAGCATTTGCAATCTTCAGAGGAGCTGACTGCCCCATCCCTAGAAGTGTTCAAGGCCAGGTTGGATGGGGCCCTGGGCAACCTAGTGTAGATCCAGGCCTGAGGTTGGTGGCCCTGCCTGTGGCAGGGGGGTTGGAGCTCTATGATCCTTGGGGTCCCTTCCAACTCATACCATTCTATGATTCTCTTGTAGAGTTAATTGCTTTGTAGTCTTGATAACACCAGAGGTCACAGCTGGCCCCGTTTCGGCACGCTCCTCTCTTCTCACAGCTTACCTGTACACATCACGCCTGCAAAAACCCAGCACTGTCCATACTGAACAGGCTTGTAGTTGTCCTGGCGCCACTTCTGGAGGATTACCACACTGCCATCCCAGCGGGATGGGTTCTCATGTGAATGGAAACTTCCTTGCCACTTTCCCAGGAGAACTCCGTTATCATTGTCATTTCCATTGATCTGAAAATACATCAATGAACAGAATGCACAAAGTCAATTGTCTCTAATGCACCATATCTAGTTAATTATATTGCTTAAGGTGCAGGTGGCTGAATCTCACTGGTGCAGCTAAACAAGCATGTGGAATTCAGATTAAGTTGTCCATTTCTTACCATAGAACTAATTACTCGGCCCACATATTTAGGATCTCCTCTTCGGGACACATCAATGGCTGCATTCTGACGATAGTACAGGCTCAGATCAAGCATGGTGAGACAGATGTTTAGGAGCTGGTCTTGAAACTGTGATCAGAAAAGATTATTTTTTTAAAGAAAATAGGTATTTTCACAAACTGAATTATAGGAGATTCTACTGCAGTACCACCTTCCCAGCCCACAGGTGACAGGGATACCAAGGCACAAAGACAGCAGTGTGCAGTTCACACTGCAACGTTGGCTAAAGACAAGGCTACTAAATAAACCAAAAATCTGGCAAGATGCCTTTTGCCATCAGAAGAGCTGAATGCAGTCATACTCAAACCCTGAATGCAGTTATTGGGTTCTCATGAGTGGTATCCCTGGAAATACTTAAGGTTAGGTTGGAAGGGGCTCTGACCAACCTGATCTAATTGAAGATGTCTCTACTCATTGCAGGGAGGTTGGGCTAGATCTGTAAAGGTCCCTTCCAACTCAAACCATTCTGTGATTCTATGTCAATGTCAGTTCTGGCCCAATGTAACTGTATTACAGAAATAGTGGGTGTGTTGGACCCACACAAGTATGCTGTCACTTGTACTGTGGACATTTTGGTCATAGATGAGGTCCACACTTGCACCATGAGCTTTGAGCACAAGTAGAAGTCAGTCCTAGCTGCAGTGCTGTGCTAAGCCACCTCTCAGCCAAAATCCTATTAAGCACATGATGAGCAAACCACAAGTAAGGCCAGGTTTGTTCAGATTTCATATAAATACATGCAGAGGGGCAAATGATGGCAAGAGGAAATACTATTAGAGACAGATTAAGAACCCAAATGAATTCCTTGCGGCTTACCTGGCCATAGTACCATCCTCTTGCTTCCATGTACTTTGCATTGCCCACAAAGATTATCCCATTTTCATTCAGAACATACTCTTGTCTCTCATTTTCGTTAGCCATGTAGACCTCATCACCTGCAAACCAAGTTGGACATGCTTTTACACTCAAAGCTGGGAATACTGGTGACCTTTCAAGCATACTGATTTAGCATGGGCTTGCCTGCTATTTGGAAACACCTTGTTGTAGCTCTCTGAACTGGTACAGTTCAGTGAAAATGCCTGCCATTGTATGTGGCCTGGGAATCCATGTTATATCACTTTAACCTTTTTCCCCCTTAATTTAGTGTAGCCTGGGTGTTATCTAAATGTCCCTTATCTGTAGATTGTATTTAGTAAGGAAGATGGAGAAAAGTCCAGGATAGCTCACCGGCTTTGTCAGCCTTCTCAGGGTTTGAAAACAATCACACAGATGACATTTTGCTGTGTTCCAGTGGTGTCTGTCTTGTTTTAAGATTTCTGGTCCAAAATGCTATCAGAAATGTTATTAGCATAAACTGCTAAACCATTCACTTTGGTTTCATTGTTACTCATTGGTTTCCCTAGTATATGGCCCAGTATATAGCTGCTATGAATGTGCTGGCTCCCCACAGAGGTTTAGGGTGTTTTGATCAGCCTTTAGATAGCAATATCTACCTAGCTCTCTGTTTAATTTCAAAATGTTTAAAATTATTTTCTAAAAGCTTCATGATTTCAGGG
Source organism: Porphyrio hochstetteri (assembly GCA_020800305.1). NCBI lineage: Eukaryota > Metazoa > Chordata > Aves > Gruiformes > Rallidae > Porphyrio > Porphyrio hochstetteri. The sequence continues at coordinate 8,181,204 of CM036921.1, read as the reverse complement.
AATGTATATAAAAACCAGCCTTTCTATTTTATTGAGTCAGCTTCTTGACCTTCCTATAGGAACTTCTCATCCTTCCCTTCCTGCAAACAGAGTAATTTATTTTAAAAACTTTATCACGTAATATAAGCCTATTTTTGTAGTAGCTGTCCACACTTCTGTTTTTAAACAGCATTATCATTGTTGCTTCCCAAGCTTTCGGGCCAGCACTGGCCTGGAGAGCTGTGTGCAGTTCCAGGTGCTGCGCTCAAGGTGTGAACCAGCTGGAAAAGCAAGAGGAGCCCTGAGAATACTCAGCTATCCAGAAAATATAACTTGAATTAACTCAGAATTATTTAACTTAGGGAAAAAATGGGGGTGAGGAATGGGGCAAGCATGGTAATCAATTCCAGAAATTCTTGTGAAGAGGATGCGGTGATGGGAAAGGAATTTGTTCTTAGTGACTGTCCTATGTAGGATGAAAATTTGTATGCTGAAATCAAAGCAAAAAAGATTTGGTTCATTAATAAGAAAAAATTGTAATGTAAAATTCCTTAATGGCTGATCATTAAGGAGGAATTCAGCATCTGACAGGAATGACCAAATTGCTAAACTGAACCTGCCTCAGAGCATGGTGTGGGGCTAGATAACTTCCTAATATCCCTCCAGCCCTCTGAGCTTATGATTCTGAGCAATCTGAATGTCCTTCATAACTTCTTGAAGAACATATTTTTTTCTAAGGCCTATATGCCCTCAATTATAATGTTCTAGAGCCATTTCTTTGAATAAGTATACTTAGGCTTTTGTTTATAACAACACTTCTCCTGATAATAACTCAGAGCAAAATTAACATAGTTTAGAAGGTGGAAAGAAAAAAAGAAGCCCCAACACAACACACCACATCAAATCTCTTATTTTCAAGTACGACTGCACAGTAACAGCCCCTCCTGCTGTTACTCTCAGCAGGCAAGAAGAAAAACACAACCAGCCACGATAGCCCTCGCTTTGACAATTACAGACAGACCACTATAGAACTAATCCTTCATTAAACCAATTCTTTTAATACAAAAATTCAAAGTTACATATTCTGTCCTCTCATTCTGAAGTTAAAGTTTATCCTGGTATAGTGAGAAACAAGCAGGATGTAAATTTCTGGTGATAGTTTCTAATTGATACGCGAGTGTGTTTTCTGGCTTAGATATATGTCTAGTAATTCCTTTGTATAAGCTTTGCCACAGAAACAAGTGATAAGTATCAGATATCTGGGGAAAAATATGCATATTCTCAAACATACGTATCCTTTCATCCCCTGAAACTTTACAATTGACCTGCTCACCTGTGAGCTGTAGATAAGCAGCGTATGATCATTCATTTAATTTGCAATTAGCACTCTTTATTCCAGTAGTTAATTGTACATTCCTTCAGCAGCATCTGGACACGATGCATCATTATCAGAGTCTGGCTTGTCAGTATCTTAGATTTTCCTTTAAATGTCCGTAAGGGACTTTATTAAACCATCACTTTTTTGTTTCACCCACAGATTTGAAACAAATATTTAATGAATTAATAAGCTTATTGACTTGCTACCACTATGGTGGGGTCAGTATTTTCCATGTCCAAATTCTGTATTTATTTCAGATATATGACCTGTGAAACTAATCATTTTCAGCTTGCTAAACTATATGTTTTCTTTTGTCCAAACACCTGAACACATGAGGCATCCCAGTAACCCTGCACTGAACATGTTCTAATTCATAATTCTTGTATACGAGAGATTAAATTAAATAAAATTCCAAATGAGATCTTGCTACCTTGTAAAATGGGTATTAATATTTAAATCTGAGTAACTGTGTCCTCTCACATGGTTTAAGATTGCATTTGCCTTTTTCAGGGCCATTTCGGTTTGGTTCTCATTCTTTGATTAACAAGTACTTTCACACTCTCCATTATTTCCATCTGGATGGTCTGTCATTTAAATTATTGTTATTTCTCCCTAAATGTATGGTCTTTTATTTTGAGTTGTTATATCTTATCCCTTCCCAAGTACTCCATCTCCAAGGCAGCTGGTTATTTCTGTGTGGTACCCCAGCCCACCTGGGGATGCACAAGTCAGTAACGAACCATCAGATCAGAGGGATTTTTCACATGATACTAAAGGATTCATTGGCAGATTTTCTCCAACCCAGTGCTTTTTCTTTCATCTCTAGTCCCCACTGTGTCTTCATAAGTAGTTCTTTATTGATATTATGAATTAATTCCTGTCTTTTCCAGCTCAATGAATAGGCTCCCATATGGGTCATATCTACAGACCAGATCTGCCACTTAGCATTTGCTGAGAAAATAAATGTTCTATTTCTTTTCTACTTTGACACTTACTATAGCAGTAACAAGCCCTCAAAGAGAATCTGTTCCTCTTTGTCAGGATCAGGGAGGTATTCTACTCTGCAAAGTCTTTTTCAGCACCATCCTACTTTAAGGATACTTGATTTTGCTTGGCAGTGGTCATTGCACCCTCTGATAAACCTGGAGGGCTCTAATCCAAAATAATGAGTTTTAAACTGGAATGGTGCACCTTAATTCTTCTCAGTTTTCATCTGAGAACAATTTGTCTGGTCTCATGAGTATCACTGCTACTTTGGTGTTTCAGGAGCTGTCAGATATTTCAGTCTCAGCAGTGTGGTTCCCACCAACTAGAAGTTACCCCCCAAGTGATCTTTCAGGAGGTTCTGGGAAGGTTTTTCCCCCAGGACTATGTATGCAGAGACAGTCTGAGTTTCCTGAACATACTAGTATAATTATTTCTGCTTTCCAAGACATATTGAGCTAATTAGCAGCTTTTTTTATCTTGGCTCTTGACATATTTGTTAGTGGTCCTTGAATAGCGTGTGGTCACAGAAGAAACAAGTGGCTGATTGTGGCTAGTTTTCTTTCACAAGCTGTTCAGTCACTCAGCTGGCTAAGAGCTCCCTTAACTTGAACAGGCTACTATACATTTCTAGGCTATTGCATATTTGAGTTGAGGAAACTGCATTTCTTTGGCAATGTGCTGAGGCTGCAGAAATAAAATAAGATGTCTCTTCAACCCGTGATGAAAGATATGGGAAATGCCAATCTTCATACTACTCAGTCAGTTTTGATGAAGCTAGCTGGGCTGTGGTCTTTGCAGTTAACACCCACAAGAGCAGTCCTGCTTGTGTTTACATGCAAGTCAAGGCTGTTACTGTATGCTTGCTTCAAGTTCTGAGAATACATGCACTTAGGAAAGGCTGCCAGCCCTTGTCTACAGAAAAATGTGATCTGCTCAGTCCTGAAGAAAGAATCTGACATCACCCTATAGAGCACATTTAATTAGGATAAAGGGAGGGACATGGGTGGGCCGCAGCAGTTTTTTACTGTAGCAAACCCAGCTCTCTCAGCAGACAGCTGAGATTCTTTGGGTCACCAGCAGCAGAGACAACTTTAGAGAACAAGCTCACTGTGCAGATATGAAAGCAAATAGGTCAGTTACATTCAAGAGCAAGGGTGGTACCTACCTGGGCACCAAGGGTTGAAGAGTAACACAAACTGCCCCAGGAACCTGGAGTGGATCTTGTTCCCTGAGGTTACCAGGAGGGTGAGATTGTATCGCCCAATGACTGCATTGGCTGGGCTGGATATTGTAAAGTTCACAGAGCCGGACTCGCTGGGTGCTTGAACGGCACTCCAACCACTTGTCAGCTCCTCAGAAAGGTTAAATACAGCCTTTGTACGATGAGATTCTGAGGGGGATGGTCCTGCCAGAAAGAAGGGGTGATTGGTTTGCATTCCACAGCGTAGCTTCAGTATTGACCTCACACTTAAAATAAGCACATCGCAGGTAAAGGATAGGAGGAAGCTCAAATACATGAAGGAAAAAATGCATCTTGAGGTAGAGTAAGAGGAGAACTACACGGGGTAAAGATCACAGTTCTGTGAGAACACGGATTAAGCTGAGGGAGCGTTACCTATTTCAGTGAGAAATGCGAGGTTCTCGCCCGTCTGCCTTGGCCTGTTGAAGTACAGGGTGATAGTGAAGGCTTGTCCTCGCCTCACAGTCAGCTCACTGTTGGCATATCTGTCAGTATGGTTTGTGGCTGCATTTACTGATGGCTGCCAGCTGATATGTGTTGGTGTCAGGTCTGTAAAAGAAAAGACATGAAGAAGCAGCCAGCATGGGAAGAAGTCACTTGCTGTGAAGGGGCATGATGAGGCCACTAAGAGCTGTCACTGTTTAACGGAGGAAGGACAACTCAAAAGCAGATGCTCTGTTAAACTGACTAAATCTAGTGGTCAGTAATAGAAATGTTTGCTTGGGTTTTGTTACAGGGCTGTCACACACCGAGGGCCTGTATACTTCCTACACAATGCTGGATGCTGTTTTATCACAAATTTAGGAAAAAAAATGCACAGGAGCAAATCAGTTTCCTTCTCAGCACCAAATAAAGTAGCCTGGAGCCTCTCCACATATGTCTTCTCACAAGCCCAGGAATGGCTCTTAGGACATCTTATATCCCAGTGCCGTTTGGCCTAGAGTAAGGAAAGATGCATAGTGAGAGATAACGTGTCTTACACGAATGAACAAGAGGCACTTCAGGGCCTAAGCTGCAGCTTTTGGCAAAGAAATCAGTCTGACTGACCCCAGCTCTGCCCAAAGTGGCAGCCAGACCACTGGGGTTCCTGTTGTAGCAGCGCTGCTGTGTGTCCTAGTGGGATTCGGATAACTTGTCATGTGCTTGGGGTTCTGTGACATCAGGTGTCCTCCTGCACGTATGCTGTTATTATGGTCTGTGGCTTAAAACCCATAGAGTGGCTCTCACCACTTTAAATGCTAAACTACCTTTTTGGCAAGCTAGTATGTATGTGATAGTTTTCCCTTCTGTAGTTCATGCTTTCGTCCTCTGTGTCTGTATCTGTTCCCAGAGCATGCCCCAAGCATTGTGCTGCAAGTTTTGGCAAATGCTCAGGGCAAGTACCTTGCTGAAGATTCTTCCACATCACTTTTATTAATGCTAGTATCATAAATGCAATAAGGCTGGGGGGGTACAGAGACAGGAGGGGGGGATGTGGCCGCCACCATTTTAATAGGAATTCAGAAGAAAACAGTAACAGTAACAAAAAAAGTGGGATGCAAAGGATGGATTAAGGCTTATGGCACCATGTGCTACTATGGTAGGGGTCTTCAAACAAGCTTCCAAGTCTATCTCATAGCATATAGGAAAGCAATTAAACACTAAGTCAGACCTGAAACAATAGAGCTGCATATTTAAGTATGATTTACCTATAATCTTAGAAGTATTAAAAGTAAAATCTAACTTGGACAAAAAAGTGCCAAGGAAGAATCTATTTTTCTTTGTAGCCTCCATCCACAGAGAAGTACTGTGAGTAAGCATTGGTGGCCTGAAACAGAGACTCTTTATCCTGAGTCTCTGGGACAACAGCAACCCGCAGGAGGCTGTGGCTCTCCCTGCAAAGCAACATTTTAAAAACTGATTTCCAAATGTTTTTTCATCATTAAAGAAGAGAGATCCCCACTTTGCAAATGTCCAGCTCAATAATCACCTTCATTTTAAACTTTAAAAAGCAGAGTTATGGTCATTATTGTTTTCTTTGGTAGGGTTTTGATGCATTTTCAATTCCCATCTATAGGCCCCACACTCACAGCTCCATTAGGATGTATTTCACTAATTTTGCTAATACAAAGCATAGCACATCTCTTAAATAGCATTTGAAAAATATAGGGGTAAGATGGAGTTCTGCATGGTGCATTCTCTTCTTTTTCCCCCCCCAGGTATCATCATCTTAGCTCAGAAATTGTTCTCAAACAGGTCATATTTAACATCAGTGATAAAACTTTGTAAATGAAGTGCAAGAACAAATTAGAAAACAAAATTTCCTTCAGATAAGAAATCTGAGCAGACACCTACAGGGCATGTATCGTAAGGAATGTCCTGAATAAAGTACCTGCCGAAGGGGAGCAAATAACACGCAGAACTCACCTGCCATTCCCTCAGCTTATGAGAATTGCATGCAACTTCTTTGTTCTTCAAGGTTGTCCAGCTCACGTTAATCATAAAAAGAAAAAAGCCCAGCAATCTTTTCGTGCTGTCAGCTGAAATTTGAGAGAAGAGAGAGGTACTTAGCAGTTGTTATTAATACCTGTAGACTTGTCAAACGAATTAACTAGTTCCTATAATTTATGTATGCCTAATGCCAATGTTCCTACTCAACGTGGGTGTAATTATGGGAGGAGATACCAAAATTATTTACTCAGAGGAAATGCGTTCTCTTGAATCCCAGGCTGAGAAGAACTTCCTACAAAGGGTAATAGGTGTGCCATGAATAAGTTATCTTTAAGGATGAGGAAATGGGGAGTGTGGTGGGACGTAAAAGCCATATGAAGGAAAAGGGAGCATTTCCTGATTACTTAACTTCCAGGTTGGTTAATGTCACTTCTGGTTTTGGTTTTAGAGGGACTTTTTGGGTCTCAAATTATCTCCCCTGCCTTAGATAAAATGATAAACTCCCGCCAGAAACAAATGTCTATTTACCTGTTACATTAGCTAACTCCATACTAGTCTTCCAGCAAAAGTTTTCTTTCAAAACAAACATCCAATCTACCATCCATGAATAGGTTTATCAGTGCAAACTCCAAGCCTGTCTTCTCAACTGTGAACAACATATTTTTTTGTATTTTTGTACACTCCCTTAGAAGTGTACAGGTATTAAAGTGACTTTGTTTTGCAGAGGAGTATTTATTTATCTGTTTAAGATTCCACAGCGCCACTTGATTATGTTTTAACAAATGGAAAGAATTTAAAATAATCTTAAGTCACAAAGAGGGAAAGAGAAAGCAGACCTTAAGCTCCAGCAGCTGTTTCTAAGGTTGATTTTACCAAAACATTGGCTTCTTGCACCTTTCTGAGAAGCTGTTTACATGTCCCAAAGACTAAAAGAGTACTTCTATGACATTATGCTATCCTGAAAGAAAAACACTAAAAGTTTTCTCATACTTGGCAGCAGTACATCTGGAATGGTGTATCTCCACTTACATTATAAGTCAGAGGTCCTTCCTCCTCTCGGAAGTTTCCAGGATGTTCAGGCTGTCCAAACTTGTTCCAGGATTCGCCTCAAATGGATGATTGATGTTCAGAGCCACTTTGGTCAGTCTTTGTCTCTTTTCCTTAATTCATATTCCTTGGAAACCATAAGAGCCACAAGCCTCTGATGTTACCTGGTCTTCACACACAGCCCTAGTGACAAACCGCATCAACCAGTTCTTAAGTTCAGGCGTTCGGTACTTATAGTGATTGCTTCAGACGTTACACATCGCTCCCGCTGAAGTATGACTCTTTCCTTTCTTCTTCCTTACGACTCACATAAGTAATTAAATCTCTGAGCACTTTTTCTGTCTTGGCTGCAACCACCTCCTTTACCTCCATGACACGCCCATAGTGGTGCTGCCCGAGCCACCAGGACCTCTCTCGGACTGGCCTACATCCCAAACTGGCACCTGCCAGCCCGCACCTTCACCACAGCAAAGCATCAGCAGCTGCTTTTGTAATCCCTTTGGAATGCAGCGGTCATGGTTCCTAAGTGACTAACGTCTTAACACTGTCACAGGTGTTTTTCCTAGCTCAATTCCACCCGCCCATCATCCAAAATGGTTCAAAATATTTTGTTCCTCCTTTTCCCTTGTTTCAGAGCCTCAAAATTCCAGTGTGGTTTGTTAACTTTCCGAGAAAAAACATATTGTTACTTAATTCATCTTTTTAATGATCTTTTCTGTTGTTTGAGTGTTGCACTATCATATCCTCAGGGTGACCAAGTTGCACCTCACACCTGTATTGTTGACATTCTTTACTAGAAAAAGGAGATTTGTATAACTTCCATGAAAAATGGTGCAGAATCCCTTCTGTGAGCCTGCATCCAAGTAGGTACTTATTTAATTAGACACATTAACTTCATGAGCATGTGAAGTGTTGCAGGGGAAGGGTGTTCCCTGCCTTTAATTCCACTAGAGGTCCAATTTACAAGCTTCTCACATTTCTACCCATGCAATTCACTTGACTTTAGCGTGGTCTGGTTGTTTCCATGCATACAAGAGATGTAAAAAGAAGTCATTAAGCATGTATCCGCATTCTACATGCAAGGCTACACTTGAGCTTGAACTTCTACTGGCTGGTCTACACTGTGAGTGCTCTAGGCTCTGGTGAGCAGTGAGGAATATCAGGAGAAAAGGCAAGGGTACCACCGTGGGCAGTTCTGCAGGCTACAAGGACAGAGTGTGTAGCCAGTCTGAGCTTGGGCTGTTCTCGTGGCAGTGAGGAGCCCCTACAGCAGGTCGCAGGTACGCTGTGCAGTAGAAGCAGTGTACAGAGCTGGTTCTGTGTGCTTAAGTTTTTCCTGGTTTCCTGGTCCAGCTGTGCAAAGCACCACAGAGCAGTAGCTTGACTTTCCATTCACTTCACCTACACTGATCATTTTCAACCTGAAACTGACATGCTGTTGTACAATTATTGGCCACAAACCAAGTCACTCACTGGGCTACACCTAGTGCACTTGTTCCCGGAACCCAGCTTTTGGCCCGTACCTATCCTCCCGTAAAGGGTTTAGGTAAGTAAGCTTTGCGAAACTGGGACTCTGAAACATGACTTCCTGACACACAGTCTCTACTGAACAACTCCCAGCTCTTCTCAAATTAAACTATCCTCAGACTTAAGATTACCCTCCCTTTGATTCCCAAATAAGACTTCCAGCAAGTGCAAAATCTCAGCGTGCAAAAATACCACGTATGTGAAGCTGAGCAATTATCCCAACGTGTTTGTCACATGGGTCTCAAATTGGACACCACCCAAATTCCTTTTGAACATTTCCTGTGCTTCATTTGGTCACTGTGATTTATTGTAAAAGGAAAAATGTCAGGACAGACTTTGCAGCAAAGCAGACAAAGCTAAAGGACATGAATTGTGCAACTCTTCCTGGCTACTTTCTGCTGTCATGGATGCAGTGAGGAGAAACACCGCTTTGCAAGTCCTGTATGAGGCTTTGAATGTGTGATGTTTTCTTGGTAGTGCTGGGTTAATGGTTGGTCTTGATGAGCTTTAAAGGTCTTTTCCAACCAAAAAGGTTCTATGAGTTTATGAATGTTTGTGCAGAAAGAGCTGGAGCCAGAAAGAATGATTTCCAAAGAAAACCAGACAAAAGTCAAACAGTCTCTGAATAGAAGGTTTTTAATGACATGGACACTCACAACAGCAAATGAAGAATCAACTATTCCTCAGTTTATTTGAATTGCAATGTAAAATGTTAATGATATGACGTTGGTAACCCTTTATCATAGAAAACAAGGATTTTGGTTTGCTAATATTATCATCTTTTCTTATACAAGATTTCTTATGACACTATTTAATTTATACACAGACAACCGTTCATTGTCTATCTTTGTGTTAGTTAACCACATTTACCATCTTAAAGGTCTTGATATCTGCAAATTTGTCACAGGAGAAATGAACCACTAGATGCTTGGAACCCGTCTCAAAAGGGGTGAGTTTAAACTTTGTGCTGGATGTCTCATTGGCTTGCAGTGGTGGCATGCTAAAAAAAGGAAACAAAGGGGAAAAATAAAAGCTGAAAACAGGCTTAGGCATCACTGTTGAGTTTCTCCACTAACTAACTCCCATCTTAAGAATTCCAATCAGTTCAGTGTAGGGTGGCCAAGAAAAGACCATACGGGACTTGGCCACCTGATATGTATTTGAATCCTCAAACCCATGTTTTAAGGTCTCTCACAAATAGGTTATTCAGTGACCCAAATGAGCACACAAAGGGGACATACTAGTGTCATATGAGATAAAACTTCATGCAGAGCAAAGGGTGTAAGACACATCACTGAATTCTTAAGACTCCTGAATCAGAATAGATGATGGCACCAGGAAAACCTCTGTGCTTACACTGTGGGAAATCCTGGGCGGAAGTCAACATGTTTTATAGTGGAGTATTTTGTAATTCTTGGAAACTCCTGTTTATGGTTTTCCCAAACAGCCCAAGTCAAGACTGACTTGTCTTGCCTGAGGATAAAGTCGTATGTGATAGACAGCATGAGGTTTCTATATTTCCTCAGAGAGCTTGTAAATTATGGGATAGTCCGTTCCTGGTTGCTCAAGCACAGGTGGCATTGTTAAGGTGCTGGGTATATTTGTTTGTGTTTATTCAGTTGCAGCACACTCCCATATCCCAGATATTTTTTTTAGAAATAACCTCATTTGCTACTGTAGACCAACATTTGTGTGCTATTTTGTATATTTACGAAGTGGGGGGCAGGCTGAGAATTTAACCTTTCTGTTTCAGTTGTGAAACACTAGTGGAAAAAAGAGCAAGACATGATACAAGATCATGAAAGCATAAAATTAGGAACTTGAGATCTACAGTAAAAGGAATCTATCTTATTTCAGTCTTCTCATTCACCATCATGTTCTTGCTCATGTATCTTTAATAGCAGGAAGGAGTCATTTCTCATACTTACTCTATCCTAAGGATTCCTCTGAGCAGGTCATTGCCTTCTACCTGCAGCATACAGCCCGTCACTTCTGTATCAATTGGGTTGGTAAATACCACTTCCACATCCACTTCTTGGTTCACTTTTGCTTCACCAAGTACCTGTGCAGAGAAAATGTTTGTAAGGGGCCATGTTCTCAGTATTCTTTCTACCTGAGCTTTCTCAGCCATCAGAAGAAGAGATATTACGAGGTGCTATGAGGGACTGTGGCAGAACGTGAGCAGAACATTTTTTTTGTTGAAGAAAGCGTTTCTAAGAACTCATTTTTCTCTTTCTCTGCCACTGCAGTTAGAGCAAAGAGACAGCAATTTACCTGTATGTCGATCTCAGGATTGTCCAAGCTGATGTCTCTTTGCACTAGCACTTGAATCCCACCTTCTACATGACATAAAGCCGTTACTTGGATCATGTTGTCTGTAGTTAACTGCTGTTGATACTCCATATATGGTATCTTAATGGGATATTGTTTCTCTGGAAGAAAAAATATTAATTGATACACCCTTTTATAAGCCCACAGAGTTTCATACCTAATATTAGTGTTTTCCTTCTGTGCTTGTCTGGGACTACCAAGGCCTTCAGTCATCACTGCCAAACTCAATTCATGCAAATCTCTCAGTTTGCTATATAGGGAGAGTGATTTCTTCAATGTTATACCTTCTCAATTCCCTACCACTACATTTCTGGCTTGTTTTCCTCCCAGCTGCTCTGAAAGACAGCTGGAGTTTAGGGAGGGTGCCAGTGCCAGTGTTACAAGACGTGCTCTGATAGGCCTCATCAATCCTATTTGCTCCTGATACACTGAGATGAGCTGAATGACATCTGTATATTTCTTTTATCTTTCCTAGCCCTGTCTGCTTTTTTGTATCATGTGTTTTTCCAGTAGTTTCCATGCTGTAATTCAAATCTAGGAATACTGGATGGGAAGGGATCTTCTCTGTCTCTGAATCCAGGCAGTTCCTCAGTTTTGGCCATTTGTACAATAAACTTCGAGTTCAGAGGAACTGTAAAGTAGCTGTGCTGCATGCAAACACTGTGAGCCACAGAGTCGTTCCCAGTGGTGTACAGCAGATGGAAAACACAAGAAAGATGACAAGTCACCAGTGGAAAGTCCCACAAAAGCAGTGTGAATTTCCTAGACTCATCTAGTGGTAAGAGACATGTTAACTACAAATCCTAGCAGAGCATACCCCCATACTGATAAAACAATAATACAGCTATGATTAAAGGTTATTTGAAAAATTACCTTCCTTAGGAGACAGAGTGACAGAGATGGAGTCCTTCCAGATCTCATTGACTGGCTTTCTAGTGTACACAGTGCTCCAGGCCGTCATATTTACATCAACAGTCTTAGCAACAGACTGCAAGTTTGTAAGAACAAGAATTAGATTGAGATCTTTGCCAACTTCGATAGAGCCATCCAACTTGAACTTCCCTGAGATGTCGGGCTTTTGTTCAATTTCCTTTGGTGTTGGTGCTGTAGGATCAAATTTATCCTCAAGTCCCAGCTTCTTACGGGCTTTCTTAAAAATATCTCTTTCTTTTTTAGAACCTGTCAGAGAGAATCATGAAAATTACTTAACAGTTAATGTGTATCTCCTGTTTTACACGAGTGCTAGACAGAAGCCAGCAGAATGTTGTGTCTTTACTTACAGATGAACACAGCCTGTTTTCTACAGCCACACCCAATTTTCTGGATCTACAGTCAGTAATGTCAGTGCCCCTCTAACAGCATTTTATTGTAACACAAAATCTTAACTCCAAAGTTTCTCACTATTCCCATTTCTAACCTTTTTATGGTTATAATATTTAGAAGTGTAAATTCTTTTTTGCTAATACAATAGGGATGGCTGATGGTGTGCCAGGTGGTGGGTCCAAGCATCCACCCAGCCACTCACTCACCCCCCATTCCCACAGGATGGGGAGAACACAGAATGGAGGTGAGAAGACTTATGGATCAAGATGATGACAATTCAACAGGGAAAGCAAATACTGGGCACAAGCAAAGCAAGAAGAGGAATACATTTGGCAGGCATCAACACTTCTAGTGAGGCAGATAGGAAGAAAGTTAACTCCATCCCAGCCAGAGCCAGTGCACAATGGAAGCTTGTTATTTGGGCTCTGCTTTATCACTCTTTTCACCCTTCTGATATACAGTTCCAACAGCAGTGATCATCCTTTGCTCTTGCAAATTCAGTTCAAGATTGTAATTGTTCTCCTGCACTATCAAACACGAAGGTCTGGCAAGTTTCCCTGCTGTTTGACTCTTTGAAAGAGTTGGTTTTCCGGGACTTAAGTGCTGCTTTAGCTTAGGTTTCTGCAATAGGTGTTTCACCCTGCTGTCAAGTAACTGGGGTGTGGGCTAATTCTCATGAAGCAGAAGCAGCCAGTACGCACAGGCAATGGGCAGGTGAACACTGAATGCTTTACTTGGAGGTATTTGGACTTGCCTTACTTAGGTCCCACAAAGCAGCTCAAGGGCAGGGCAGTATGTTTTACTCTTTACCTTCCCTTCTCTGTTAGAACTGAATAAACTGAATATAAATTTTGCTCCTACCTTACAGATGCCCAAAATTGCCTGCCAAGAGACCTCTAGCCTAACTTTTAAACGTGTTTGATAATGAAGCAGCTACATAACCAGAAAAAAACAATGTTGTTATTTACCTTCTTCATATTTATAATCGTTGGTGACATCTACACGATCATCTCTACCAACTGCCTTTGTGCTGATGGCTTGGCCAACCGTGGTAGACTTAGAGAATATTAATGTTTTCTTTCTAGTTGCACTGTCATAGTTCCAGTACATACAGTCTGCATTCACCTCTGCAAATACGAATGGGCAGTCGTACTCCAGATCTACTTCTCCTTCTTTGATGGCAACCCGTGAGGCAGGGCCACACTGATAAATTCCTACGGCATCAAGAAAAAATAATTTAGATCTGATCCAACTCTTTGACAGTAAGTAGATTACTGGACAGATATTTATCAGTGTCTCCTGAATTGCCTAGTGCTCTTGTCCTATTCTAGCCCTTTCATCCACATGGACCCCCGAGTTATCTAGAGTTTATTCTGAAAATAATCTTGATTTATTTTCTATTACCCCTTAATTTTCAATAGATCTGCATTGGAAATGTTGGAATTGCTGCAAAACACTGCTCCCTGAAGTCTAGTTTATCTCTCAGTATCCACAGATGATCTGAGGCTTTTTTTAAAGTGATAAAGTATTCTCTTCTGCCACTCTGTTTCTTAGCAGGATGAGAAATTACTTTTACAACAGCCTTAAACTTTTTTTTCTCCTCTCTCTGAAAGCGACTGACTTTACAATTTTTCAACATTATTCCTGAAATAAAGTCTGTGTACCTCCACTTTCTTCCTGGGGAGTTGCATCCAGAATTTGCCATCCATTGTATGAAGGGCCCAAGTCACTGCGGGAAAACCAGCTTTCATTCCAGACATGGAAATTCCTATGTGCAAGAATGAACAAAGTAAAGTACTAGTATTTGTTTCTAAATTCCTGTTTGCATCCATTAATCAGCCATATTAGTTAAATTTATTAAATGCCCTACTTTGCATAGGTTCTTATTCAAGACTGACCACGTCCACTCTGATCCTGACTGTATTAACTAGACAGGAGTTGAAAACTGAGTTGTTGAACAGACATTAATGTTCAAGGGCAGAAAGCAAATCTGTAAAATTACTCAACATGTCCTCGGCCTGTTTTTCTCCAGAAGTTCTGAGCACATGCACTTCCTTAGTTTTAGCTTTTTTCCTTGCAGCACAATGCTGCTGTTATCACTTATATTTAGAATGGTTCCAGAACAAGGCAAAAAGGGACTGCCCCTGCTCTTTGATGAATGCAAGCTTGTTTGAATTGCACTTGATCTTTAACAGTGACAACAATGGAACTATTTTCACTGCAAATGATGTCACTGCAAAAAAAAATAAAAGGGGGCAGAGAAGCTGGTTTTGTTGAACTTCTACAGTTTAATGTGAAATGTTTTTGAAGAATAGTTCCAAACTATGTCAAGTCCCACTGTTGGATATTTCCAGTGTAATGTCACAGATTTTCAGTCACCTGTGGCATCATAACTATAACTTTTCCTGCCCTGGCATCAATTGGCTGTCGTAACTCATGTCACAGTTCTCTGTTTTAACTCAGAGTGAAAACACCGGTATTTTGTACTATTTTTTTTACTTACCCTGTGTGTATGGAGTTGTTTTAAAGGCAATTTTTAAGAAGGTAACAAAGCATTTGTCATTAGCATCTGTACTCTGCACCTGAAGACTCTATAGGCACTGATAGGCCCTACTCTTAATTATCATAGAGCCTTACCATATGCTGTCAGCAGACCTGTTCAAATGATTTCCAGAAGCATCATAATACTCATCTACACGCAGATTTCCATCTACATCGTGGGCAGAGCTGAAGTTTGTAATAGTACGAGTGGGAATCCCCAGACATCTAAGCACTGAAGAGCAAATAGAAAACCATCATCAGAAAACAGTAATTCTGGAATATAATGTTTGATATAACATCCTAATGTCTTTCAAGATGTTCACATAGGAATTATTCTGTTACAAGAAGCACTAATATGTGCAGTGTCAGTTATGTGCATGGCATAAAACATACCTGTAGTCAATACTGCTGCAAAAACCCAGCATTGTCCATATTTAACAGGTCTGAATCCTGATTTCTTCCAGTTTTGCAAGATTTCACCACTTCCAGTCCAACTTCCTGGATTTTTCCCACCATCGTAATTTCCACTCCAGTTTCCTAGCACTACCCCTTGGTCATCATTGGCATTGACCTGTAAAAATATTCACTAAATTTATGACAAGATAAATTAAGAGTTACGACAGAGGCAGTAGTAGTGGTTGTAGGAAAGTGGGCAGAAATGACGTTTTAGTGGAGAAAAGTCACAGCTTCGTGTGGGCAGCCTTCAGGAAGATGCCTTGTCTTTTCATGGAAATGAAATATGTGTCCTCTCAAGAAATGGAAAGCATTTGATCACTGTTTCTCCCACCCAAGTTCAATAGCACCAGGAAAGAAGACAACCACTTTTCAGTAAACCTTCCTGATATGGGGTGGCAACTTTACCACTCTGTGATCAAACGGTATCATCAAAGCATATCATGCAGCCAGGCTTTCAGAATGGGCCTGGATCACGATGTAGTGAGCCCTCAGCAAATGTACATTAAATTAGGGGAAGTGGCTGGCACAACAAATGGGGTGCAGTCACCTTGAAAATCCTGGGTACCGTGTCATCAGAAACCTCATGTATTTCAGGAAGAACAGGTGTAGATTTCAGAACGTGGGGTAGAATAACCCCATGCATTGGTGCAGGCTTGCAAGCAGCTGGCTGAGTGGCAGCCCATCTGAAAGGAGCTGCAAATTACAGCATGTGCCACACTGAATTTGAGCCAACAGTGTGCTCTCATCATAAAGGGAAAGCCCACACAAAGCTAAATTGGGAAAAGTGACCAGGAGATCGAGGGAAGTTGTTAACTACTGTTATCCCTAACTGCTATCCCTAGTGAGGCTGTGCCAGGGATCCTGTCTCCAGTTTTGCGTCCCTCTGTCCAAGGGGGTATAGAAACACTAAAGCGGACTACCAAGATGGTCAAGAGGCCCTGGAGCACACAATCCACAAGGAGAAGTTCCGAGTACTGGGCTTGTTCTGTCTGGTTAAGGAGGAATATAATAGCAGCTTACAACTACTTGAATGGAACATATGAAGTTGTCAGAGTCCAACTTTTCTCTGCTCTGACAGGTTATATAAAAAGAGGCAACAGCAGAAAGTTGTAGTTTGGGAAAATCATATTTGACATAAGTGAAAAATTCCTCACTAAGAGGGTAGTGCAGCTCTGGACTGATCACCAGGGGAGACCATAAAACCTCCATCCTTAGAGACTTTCAAGGCAGCCTGAGAAATCCATGGCTGAGCTAATCTAGTACCACTGTAGTTCCACTTCAAATGGGAGGTTTGACTAAAGACCTCAACACACATCTCCAAGTCTTATACTTTCAGTTTGACTACTGGATATCAAAGTGATAAGTATCAGAAATATCACAGGTGAGAGAAATCTAGCAGGCTGAGATGAGGGGACCACCTAGGTGTGTGTCTGGCTCACAGTTTTGTTGCATACAGTGGCCTAAATTTTTCTGAGAAGTGACTTCATACTTACTTTCACTAACTACTTTAAAAGAATGGTTAGTAGGTTGGACTTTTTGAACATGTTGCTTACCATTGCACTGAGAACACGGCCCAGGTATTTGGGGTCATTTCGGTGAGATACATCTGTGACAGGATCCTGACGATGGTTTAAGCTTCGATCCAGCATGGAAAGGCAAATATTGAGAATATCTTCCTGAAACTATGTTATAGAAATAAGTTAGTGTTTTGGAAACATAGATTACTAAAAAATCAGGAGAAGCCATATAAAGAGTTTGTTTTTTTAATCACTGAATGAAGCAGCTCAGCCAGGAATTACCATATATGAAAACGTGGCTTCAACTAACTGTGAAGATCAGAACACAATGACTTTTTCAAAACTTGGAGTCTGTGGACCTAGCACCACGACATTGCTAAAGTAGTTTACTTCCCAGCAGACACTAAGGTTTCTGCTGGCTGCAGCTCTGAGCTTTAGGTCATATCACTGACCAGTCAATTACAAATCCTCATAGCAATCAGTACAACAGGGCTTGGCACGAGTTCTGATTTCAATACCAGACTCCTGCTCTTCAGAGGTGTGTGACTCTGATGAACTGGGGAAAGTAAACAAGCTCTGATCGCCCACTTCATGTGAGAACCAGAGCAGAAAGTGCTGTCTTGTGTTTCAGTGCTGCATTTACCTGGCCAAAGTTCCATCCAAAGCCGCTGATACGATTTACATTGCCTGCAAAAATGATGCCAAACTCTTCTAGCACATATTCCTCACACTCAGCCTTGTTAGACATGTACACATCATCACCTGGAAGGCCAAAACAGAGGTATTTACAACCACAGCAGGGAAAATAAGACCTCAGGAGCCTTGGTCTCCATCAATAAGAATGTTTGTAGCTATCCACCCTTTGCTGTTCTTACTGTTACAAACAGATCATGAAACTCAGGATTTCCTACAATTAGAGTGTCTGGGTGTGGGAGTGTTTGAGTGAAGACAGAGGTATGACACTGTCAAATCTGGGAGAAGATGGCAGCTGGTAGATCTGACTCTTTTATTGGTTCTGTGGAGACCAGCACACTGTTCTAAACTTGTACAGAAGCAGGGAAGCTCTGGCAAAAGAATTTATTCTGCTTAATCTGAACTTTACCTTTTAGGGCAATGAACTCTCCAGTAAGTGCATGATACAGGGCTGATTTTATATACCAGAAGGTCCTAAGAAACTGTCAAACCCTTTGCTCACTGATACATTATGTGGTGAGTGTTCAGCCCTCATATTAAAGAAATAGAGATCAAATGCAGAAGCTGCAACTATTAATGAAGCTACAAGCAATATAGTTCTTTCAGGGGAAATTTGACATATTCATACCTGAAGACCAAGGGTTAAAGAGCAAAACAAAAGTGCCAAGGCTTGTTGGAGCAGAGCTGCCACTTGCAGTACTCTGAACACTCAGCTTGTAGCGCCCGATGATAGCGTTAGGTGGGGTTGAAATGGAGATGGTCACAGTGTTGGAGCTGGTAGACTGTAGAACTGCACTCCAGCTGTCCTTGCTCGCTGTGCTGGAGATACCAAACGTGGCCTGGGTCTTGTTTGCCTTTGAGGGTTTTGGACCTTTTAAGGAAAAATAAACAACATTTTTTCCCCCATACTGCTGAAACAGAAACAGACACAGTAGGGAGGTAACCCTCCCCTCAGATGGGTTTGTGCCACACGTTGGAAACTGAAGGAACCTATCGCTGGTAGCTGAGATGGGAGTAATACAGCACACATCCAACAGTTCTATGGCTATGTGAACCAGCATCCTGGCTCTGAGGTGTTATCTTGCTGTTCTATAGTTCCTACCAGGCCAAAAGAGTGTCACAACGTAGCATTATCTTTCTGTGAAAGAAGTTGGGACCATACCTGTTTCTGAGATGAATGTTAAGTTTTGCTCAGGCTGTTCTACTCCACTGAAGCTGATGCTGAAGACCTGTCCTCTCCTCACAACCAATTCTTTGCTTGAAAATTTACTTGTGTGGTGATCTCTTGCATTTTCTTTCAGGTGCCAGTTGGTGCTTGGCTGCGATGCAGCTAGGGAAAAATGAGAAGATCAAAACTTGAGGGTACATCCAAGGAGGAAGGAGCACAGACACACTCTCAAGAATTATGTTTCGTTCTACAGGTAACTAGTACCCATGTGAAGTTTTCCCCAAAAATAGAAATAATTTATTTGTGAGCGTTTTTAATTTATTTTTTTTTTAGAGAGAGACTCCAGTTTGCCTAGGTGAGATTATATGTACAATTAAGAGTAGCATACGTAGTACTAAAGAATAATCAGAAAGGCATCAGACAGAACCCTGAGAGAACTGAATACTTGTGAGCCACCCAGATAAAGAATCTGGCTGAACTTGGCTAATTCTTTCAAGGTGTCATCCACTCCCAGACATGGTGGTGTACTACCAGAGGCACAGCCTTGCTGCCTCTGAATAAGAAGCTGAGAAACTCTTCTGTATTTTAAACCATGAGATGATCTCTAGCTCTATTCATGTGTCAGGTACCTCTGATATAACTGACAGCTCCTACCTGTTGGAAGCACCTAACCAGACTGTGTGGATGGCCAGCAGGCTGTCATTTGGCAGTGGGGTTGGAGAGAACACTACTCGAATAACGTATGTGAAATGTTGCAGAAAGTGCTTGCATGTGAACTATGGCTTCAGTCAGAGACTGGTTTGGCTCTGACATCACCAGAGCCTATGGAGGGTTCTCCAGCAGAATACAGCTCGATGGTTTAAATCAAGTGCAGAAGAAAAAGAGATGGTTTTTGGGGTTTTTTTCCCCATAAGGCCACTCTGATGTTTTTATTATTCTCCACCCACCACCCAAAAGGGAGAATAGGAGAGGGTGAGATCCTTAGCAGTGGCACACAGCTCCCCTGTGCTGTTATTGAGTAAAAAGTCACTATCCTATGTTCAATCAGATTTGTTAGTGTAAAGGTTTTTTTACAGGATGATCCCATGCTTATCAAGTTTAGGCAAGCTTCACCAGTACTCTTAGCAACGTAGTCACAGTTGAAATGGGGGAACATGTCTTTTAGAGCACTGAGGAGAGCAGCATGTAGCTTGACTTTTGCAGGAACGCACCTACTTTAAAAAACAAAACAAACCCAAACACACCTTTGGAAACTTAGCAAGGAAGCACATCTATTGCAGAACAAGCTGTGGGAGGAGATTTGTCTTTTGAAAGGCAGGAGTTATCTGGCAGGGTTGGAAAAGCAATATGGGACCACTGATAATAATAAGTAAACTGGTCAATTTGCGTATTTATACATATTAGCTCATAAACAAAAATACCCACTGCAACAACCACCACAAAAAAAAAAAAATCCCTAAATTTTCATATCCTCTCTGGCTTAACTTCAGGATTCAACTTTCTCTGCTCATTGTAGCCTCCCTCAGACTTTGCAATGATCCTTTCTTCAAGTTCTCTTGGCTGCTTTCTCTTCTGCCAGGTTTGCTGTCTCTTATTTGCATTTGTTGGACACCTTCAAATAGCTGCAGACTTTCCCTTCCTTCCTATTTGCAAAATGCAGCATTTTTACATCAGATAATATACCTCTTCTCCCAAATCTCACTCTGATAAGTTTGCTTTTCCCATGTGCAAAAGTAGTGGAAAAAATGCAATTCCTGTGAAAATCCTTCTCCTAACCTTTGATGGAGGAATTTTCTCTTACTACTTTTCCTGGATCAAGACTCCCTAGAGAAGTCATGATCTTTCAGTGTCCCTTACAGACCTGATCAGGAGGTATGGATGTAAGAAAACAGCAATCAGAGCACCACAGAAGGGGCTTCCCCCTTGCTCACCTGGGCCCATATCTGCTCAACACGTCCTGTAAAAGCAGCTTCTGGAGCCTTCCTCTGAATGGCCTCCTCTACTCCTGCTGACTCAAGGAATGGCTGGTGCCTTTCACTTCTTTAAAAGTCTAGGTATAAAGTTGTCTGTTTGCAATATTTCCTGTGGGGTGGAGCTTGAAAAGCTGCCTTTGCTCCCCAGCCTTTATCTGACAACAGGGCTCAAGGATTCATTTTTCCCTCTCAGTCCCCACATCCAGATCTCATTTCCTTGCCTGGACAATATTTATCCCTAACAGTCTGGCCACTTGTTAAGAAAGTCTGGATGTATTTAAATTCATAAGAATATCAGCATTTAGTTGCTTTTCTTTCTGTTATAATGATAAAATTCTAGGAATAGCATAGCTCCTTCTTGCTTTTAATTTTGACTACTTCACGAGCAATACTTAGGGTGACTTTTTTCTTTAAGTTAGTTCACTGAATCTATTTTTTTTTCTGCTGCATTGCAGCAATTGCAAGACAAGAAGCAAGGTGTTGCCTCTGTCCCAAATTTATTCAGGCCAAATTTAAGGAATCCATTTTTCATTTATCACTTTAGTGCTGTTTAAGGTTAAATAGACAAACACTGCAGCTTATGTTTGCATGACACGCTACAGAAATGATAGCTAAGTATATCTGTGACTTGTGATAAAACAGCTATCACTGTTTTCAGCTGGTACACTACTACATCTTGGATAGCATATCTCTGAACATGAACTGGCAATGCCAACCTGGGCCCAAAAAGCTTTCACTTAACTTCAGGAAGAGTGATTTTTGCTTAAGCTTTGTTCATGACTCCACTTTCTGTTGACAGAGATTAATTCTGATGCTTTTATGAAATGACCTGTAAAATTTGATGTACTTAGTGCACAGTCTTAAGGATGCCTCCGGGTGTTTCCCATTATGCTGGACTGGCCACAGCTATATGCCTTCCCAAATGCAGAGTTTTAACTGGCTTGGGCTCCATATGCTGCATACCAAACTCTTTCATTTTCAGGTTTGGATCACAATTGGAACTTGCTCAAGCCATTTCATATACAAACATATTTCATTCATATTTCCTATTAAAAGTTGTTATTAGAAGAAACAGTTGGTAACTGGGTATAATTTAGACTGCTACTCCGTATCTATGTTCATTGATAATACTTAATCTTAGGAAGGACCATTATTTTATCACATGCAAAGCCCAACTGTGATTTTAAAAGTCAAACACTTTAGTTCTTAAAATTTCTTAGAATTTGATTTAAAATGTTAAGTCCAAACTTTAGAGGTTTCAGATGTGCTCTCCCACCCATTCTTCTAAATACTGTTAAGTGATACACAACTTATTCAGAACAAATTTGCTTTAAGATTTCACCTTATCCTTGGATACCTAACAAGGCATTTCTCTTTCATAGAAAGTTTAGTTACTGTTGAATGAAAAAAAATAGTCTTCATTGATTATTCACCAAGTAGCTGCTGATACTTACTTGGTACCTTATTTCACCTTTTTTGTGTGACAGCAATAGTGTGCTGGATATCACTGTCCTATAAGCCAATGGCATGACTGTTTGGGGTATTTGTTGGTATGATAGTGTAGCTATAACCAGCATGTTCCACAAAACAGATACATTTATTCTGGAAGAGAATATGGCAAGGAGAAGTAGTTGCCTCCATTGCATCAGCCTCTGGTGTTTGTTCCCAGCTCTGGCTCAGTTGCCTTGCAGGCCTCTCTGAGCTTTGTTTGTAAAACTGATGAATGATACATCCTGCACCTTTGGATTAAAGATTACAGGTGAAGGCTGAACTAATGAGAAATATTAACGCTAGTCAAGCAGAATACATCTGACCCAGGCAGCTTCTTTAGAGTAGCATTTGCAGAGCTTGTATGGTGGCTGTAAATGTAAGGATTGAACAGGCAGATGCTTGAAACTCTGGTGGACAGCAAGAGGAGATTCTTTTGGACCTCAAAAAATGAAAGCTCTAAGCCATCTTAGTGTTTTGTTTCACGTACCCAGAATAAGATACCAGAATCATTTTTTTCCAAGCCGGTTCAGTCACATAACTCATGACGTTTTCCAGAGATTTCTTCCCTCACTCCAGTAACTGTTAAAAAATACTATACTAGGAGGAAGAGTTCAGAACTGAACAAGGACATCTTTTGTAATAGACTAATTTCCCTCAGTATTACTTTATTTCCTTCTTTGCCCTGTCATTCTCTTCTCCACCAACTCTGTATGAACCCACAGTGACACATGAATTCTATTAAATGGTACCTAATATTAATTGTGCCTTTGTTCCAGGATAGGAGATCAGTCCCCTGCTATCTGCTCCTTTATTCTTTCCTTACATACCCCTAAAGCACCATCCTACACCATATGCCATGACTCCCTGGGGACCACCTCAGTGCCCTCGAAGTTTGGGCTATTCTGTCTCTCCTCACATTCCCTCACTGATAATTAGGCAAGGAATTTCATCAGGAAAAACTATTCCTGCTGCCCTAGATACAGGGATTCAAGGAGCTTTCTACAGCTATGCTGTATTTGTGAACCACATGGGGAGAGACCTGGGTCCCTACAACAGTGGTATGGACTGACGCACATCAGCACTCTTCAGGGCTAGGAACCCCCTGATATACATTGGTCAAGTCCATATGGAAAAGCATTTGGCTGAGATCTTTCCTGGGTCCTACATGTTGTCCAAGACAAACTTTTTATTTTCTGTCTTCCACTTCCACTTGCAGTGCCCCAGATAGCAGAGGCATTGAATGGAAGCCAGCAGCCTGCTGCAGCCTGAAGCCCTCCTGAAGTTCCTGATTGTTCCTAAAGATATCCAACAGCCAGACTTTGAAGGCAGCCAAACCTTACAGACAGTCTGGGAGCTGACTGTGACAAGTAGGCTACCCTGTGTTAGCTGGGCTCAGATCTTCTCTTGGGATCTTGGCTTGTTCCAGAAGGGAGGCTGACAATGACAGAGTAGTGACATGTACTAATATGTAAACTTCAAAAACTACCATGGGACCTGCATGCAGGAATAAGCCAAACCGACAGCGCACAGACCGGGATGAACCTCTGCTAGGCTCCCCAGACAGCTCCCACAGAGTCACCACAACCTGTGATTTATAGCCTATTATAATTAAATGCATTTCCCTACCTCTCCATTTATGCATACATTTCCATTGGAATGGAGTAAGCCATTATTTGGAAGTTTTAACTTCCAGCTACTGCTGCACACTCATCAGCAAAGAATACCTCTTTGCAGGTGCACATCACTCTGCATTTCTTCCAAGAATCCACCGTGTCCCATTCTGTGGGCAAGTGCTCTTTCTTCTAATACACAAACAAGATGCTTGGAGGTGTGACTCACGCCTTACTTGTAATGACATTAAAGCTTAAAAGTGACAGACAGAAGCTGAGATAATTATTTTGAGTATAAGACTGTGAAACAAATCGCTGAACCCTTAGTGTGCTGCAAAAGAGCAAACCCCTTAAAAAAGATCACATTGTCAAACATATAGGCTCTTTTTAGGTGCTTTCTCTTTTTATGCACCACCCTCTGGATTCTGTTGAAGTAGATCCATTAGAGATGTGTAAAGACTTTCCAGCAAAAAGGTGTATTTACACGATGTGTTTTAGGAGGGGCAGGAGAAGGGGGACAGAGAGAGGGAATGAAAACAGTTATGTGTGTACACACACTGACACACAGACCCTCACAGCTTTTCGCATTAAAATTCCACATTGCACTGTGAGGAAGGAGCATCCCTGGGCACTTTTGATGTCCAACAGAATTTAAGCTTGGCTATTTCTTGGGCCCTGGGTAGTTCACAAGGAAGTGCAAACCTTTATCAGCAAATGCCAGTATGTTCGTTAAATGTTGTTATTACTTCTTGCATTTTGTATTATGAGAAAATTGCAGTTAAGAAGGATAGAGTGGTGCATTACACTTAAAGAGGAAGTTTAGGCATCACCTTGCTAAAATGTCTTGGCTAAGTTATTGGCAAATCGTTGCTTAAGAGGAAGGGTTACAATGCAGAAACAATTGGTTTGTGGCTTTCCCCCCATTGCTGCAGAACAAAGGTTTTACTGCTTTACCACATGCTGCTTTTGTAAAAAAAAAAAAAAGATTTTCTACTCAGTCCAATCTTTCAGCCTGACCCATCAAACTGTGTTTTGGCATGTATTTAAGCTCTGCTCACATGAGGAGATTGATGAGGGAATCAGTAGCTTTATGGTCACTGTATGCTCCCGATTTCCTCCAGCCTCTGTTCAGCTCTTAAGCAGGTAAATGTTCAGATGGTGTTACACTTAGCAGATACATCAAGACAGTCATTAACTAAGTGCCATCAGGCTAGGCAAGCAGCAGATGCTGTTGAGGGATGCTAACACAAGCAGATCAGGTCAATAACATGAATTATTTCAAATAACTGTATATGGAAAAACACTTGTATGCTAAGAGCTCATGCAATCAGTTCTCCTAAACCTGTGCGAACGGAGTAACCGTGCCTCTTTCAGCCTCTGTGAGGGGAGAATACCACCTGCATTTCTGTGCTCAAGCCTCTGCTCTGGGGATGGTTGTTTCCTATTAATTGCCTGAGCTTTTCAAGCCTATGTCACATAAAACCAGCTTAACATGAACTAACAGAGGTAAAGCAGCAGCAGCATCTGCACTCAGGCCTCATTATATGTTTTTACAGAGGACCCAGCAAGTCAGGCCTAGGCGAGAATATGGCAGCTTTGCTGAAGTGCTGCAGTGTCTTTCCTCCCAAGGTCTCCCTGCTGGACGTCTGCTTGCTTTGTATGTATCTTAAAATGCCTTTGCCTTTCACGCTAATATTAATGATTAGTTAAAATGGCATCTCAATTTGCTGACTCTGAATCTATAGGAAGGAATCTAGCCTGTAGTCTATTCTTAGCACAAATATTCCCATTTTAATTTAACAAGATTCATTCATACCTGAACTACTCTCTGATTCATTAAGTTTCACACTAAAACATAATTTGCAATTTGTCATAACTTCTTCTGCAGTTTTATAGTATTTAACTCCAGTATGGTAATGGATGGGTGATCATCCTTTCCTTGTTTGTGTCTTTTGCAAAATACAGGAAAGAAAAATGCTGAAACAACCTATTCATCATCTCAAAAATGTAATGTACTCCAACAATTCAGAGCCCTTTACAAAACATAACCCCCCAGAGAAAGCTAACATACACTACACCATGCAGCTGCCCGTTCCCTATGCACAAAGAGACTTTTTTTTCTTCTTTTTCTTTTCTTTTCTTTTATTTTTTACTTACCAGCCATGCTTCCTTGCTCGTCTGTGCCTTGGACTTTGTATTTCTGTGAGCAACTGTAAGCCTATATGATAAGACTTCAAGCTCTGCTTGTGTAGCAGCATTTATAGAGAAAACTTTAGGCCTCTCCTTATGTTCAAACCAATTATAATTCACATTAGGTGGGTGAGGCAGGTAAGTCATTCCAGTGGGCATGTAAACTTCCCAGTGACCATATATTAGCTCATGGGTTTTAATGCACTGCACTTATGCAATTCAGGCTATTTATCCAGCGGGTTGACTGAGATGCTTAGAAAAGTAGAGCATTAATTGCAACCCTGGAATCCAGAATTTCACATACAATGATGTGTCACTTGGGAAGGGGTATTTTTTGAGTCAGTATGAATTAATATCTTTTCCCAGTATGATCTGCAGATGAGTATCCATGCAATAAAAGTGTATATTCATAATAAAATTCATAGGCTTCCCTCCCTATGACTGTATTTCTAAGTCTGGAAAAACCCCAAAACTTTTCATTTACCTCATGAGTCTTTTTTTTTTGGGATCACCACAGTAATGCTTTCGTGTCTGCCCCTCCTTCGAGTCTCTGTGAATTATACTAATGGCATTAATGCTGTAAATGTAATGTAAGCTACTATTAACTTGAGAAACTACCGAATGCTGAATAGCTCTGAGGAGGGGATCTCGAGTAGTAACTCTCCCTGCACAAAGAGAAACTTAATCCTCATAAAATAAAACGCTCATTTGGTAGGTACAAATTATGACTATAATTTGTACTTCTCTGGTGGTTACTCATCTAGTTTCTGACTATAAAGACATGAAAATAAATGTCTGAATGCTTTGATCTGCACACATAGGACATTTTACAGATAGAAAAAAAAATCATTTGTTAGCATGGCTTTGTGCAATTTATTATTTTCAGCATAATTCTTCATTTTTCTAGCAATTTGATCATGGATATCTCCCTCTCCCCCTTTGTACAAGAACTTCCATTTCCTTACACAGATTTCAATTATGTGTTTTGTCTCGTTTTATTATTACTTCATCTCACTTATCTCCAATGAGGAGAAGAGACTGAAGCAATCTCAGGAATGTTCGTGCTTACCTTGAAGAACTTGAAGGGTGAAAATTTCATAAGATAAGAAATCGGCAAGCACAGTATGTATAAAATGGGGCAAGAGGCATGAGAAAGAGAGATGTTATAGTTGACATCAACTACTTTGATGTAAATTCTAGAAAATACTGAAACAGATAAACTTGTTAGCATCTAGAAGATGATTAACAGCTAGCAAGGAGTTTCCAAGAAGTTATTCAAGCCCATCTTTTTTTCCCTTGACAGATCAATACATCAGAGGAGAAGTGAGAAGCGGCAACTATCATGCCTGCTGATTTTGATTTGCAACAAGATCCCACACAGTATTTTCATAAGCACACTTTGGAAACACTGATTACACAAGATTTCTATTAGTTAACTGCATAACCTGCTGTAAAAAAAACAAATGTTGAATTGTTTCAATGGATCACTGTCAAACTGGAAGGGGATATGACTGAAGTGCCATTAAAAGCTGCCTTGGAGCTTTGACATTTGATAAATATTCTCTTTCTGTTGTTAGTAAGACTTCAGCTGAAGAATTGTGTTAGCCCTGGGCTAACATCAGCTAGATGATGTCAGGAATATAGAGGAAGGAGAGCTTAAAATGAGAAGGATCAAGTTGGATCAATCTAAAAATGAGGCACCTGCAGAGATATCATGAAGATTTTCTAAAAAGGTGAGAAGTGGTTGTAGAAAAAGGAAGCCAGCTGAGGAGTCAGAGTGTTAAAAACTTTAGGTTTTGGCTACAGACATTGGAGTGAAGCATAAAATAAAAATGCTGACAGTGAAGATAAGTACTTGGCTCAGACTATTTAGGTAGGGTGTAAAAATGTTAATTGTTTTTTCCATGGAGATTAAGAATCAACTGAAGGCCTATTTGTCAGGGATTAATATAGATGTGTGTAGCTGAGCTGTCCTTGGGGAATTTACTTTGATGTCAAAGCTGTGACGGTGACACTTTTTCCCCGCTGCGTACTCTTGGTACTTGACACTGAACTGTGTGATGCAGAGTGGGCCTTAGTAGGGAAACTACATTCTGCATCCAGCATTGATTCAGCCTCATTTGCCTTGCTATTGCATTATTGCTGTGACTGGCTTATGGTGAATAAACTCCGTGTTGCATCCTACAGTAAAGGGTTACTAAGTTCCTGACTAATATGACACACAAGCCTGCAGACTTCTTGCATTTCGTGTTCATCTTAAGAACTGCTCCTCAAAGAAGTACCAGCATGTCTCACGTAGAAACAGAGGAATGTCAGCACTGTATCTGTCCAGTATCACACCAGCTGTGGTTTCTGTTTCTGCAAGGATAAGCCAGTTCACAAGGATCACAAGGAAGCCCCACAGAAGTCTTTCTCAATTATCTTGTGACAGCAAAATCTGTCCTACCTCCCCTCCCCTGGGTACTTGCTTCCTGAAAGAAGGAATTTACATATGTGACCTGAAAAAAAACCCCACATCTTTTTCTTGTGCAGAGAAAAGCTGCCACCTTTTTTGGAATCCATTAAAGTTCATTGGGTTCTTTTGTAGCTTACAGCAATGAGTTTCACACGCTAATTATGAGTTGTGTAAATAATGTTTTAAACATTTCCTTTCTACATTTAAGATCCACTAGTTCTTACAATGTTGGTTTTGCTTCACTTCATTGTTCAGAGCTTTGTATTCTTCTATAGTACCACATTTTATGATAAAACAATCCTCCAAATTACATAATTTTGAACTTTTCTGTCTCTTTTCATGCTGGTATCTTAATGTGAATGTCATGCATTTCTGAAATTCATTCCATTTCTTCTGTATACTTTTGATATAAAGGGAAAAGAATACAATTTCTGTACTGAAATCCACCATGATCCCTAAAATAGAATTAGCAAGGCTAGTTTAAAAAAATCTAACGTGCCCATAACTTTTCCATGTTTTTCAGTTGCATCTGCTGGCTTAATAAGCAACTGTAAGTGACTCTTTCACCCTCCAAATCTTTTTTGTTGTGTAAGCTTGGACCATTATGGCTACAGCAGCAGTACCACTACAACAGCACTGGTATTCTGGCAATGCTGAAATTGTCCTAAGAATTTAAAGCCGTGTTTCACCTGGAAGTAAGTGCTCACACCTCTGGCCACAAACCTTTTCACTCATAGCTAGATGTTTTCTCCCTTTAGGAGGAAATCGTGCAGTGCTCTACGCTGCACCTGCGCATAACGAGGATGCTTTAGATAATGTTCCACCATTTGCCAGCTCCTTCAGCAGTGGAGCAGCCAGAGCTGGACTTCAGCTCCAGCTCTAAGAGTAGGAAACTGCCAAGGACAGAGGCTGCCTGGGGAGTCAGTGAGATGCCTTCTTTTTTTGCATCCACACCTCCTGTCACCCAGCAGTCCCTTTTCTCCTGGGTGCTCCCCACAGCTCTACTGCACATCTCTGTCCCCTTCCTTATTCTGTTTTCTTGCAGCAGAGGCAGCTAGGTAGGTGCCTTTTGAGAGTCCAAAGCCACTTTTAATTGGGAAGAGGGGAAGGGACATGGGTAAGTAGCATGTTCTTATGTTGCAGGTATTATGGCTTTCATACTGTCCATATTGTGTGCCTGCAAACATCGTAATTTCATAGTAAGAACACCCAGAACACTATCTGCTTACCTGGAACTCTTTAAAAAACCAAAACCAAAACCAACCAAATCTCTACTATCTGTAGTGAATAATATCCCTATTTTATAGCTGGGGAAACCAGCAAGATAGATGCCATGACTTGAGACTTTAAGTAATATCCTAAGTCCATCCCAGAGCATTACCATCAGCCCTTTTGTCCTATTCAATCAC
Organism: Porphyrio hochstetteri; assembly: GCA_020800305.1. NCBI lineage: Eukaryota > Metazoa > Chordata > Aves > Gruiformes > Rallidae > Porphyrio > Porphyrio hochstetteri. The sequence continues at coordinate 8,151,459 of CM036921.1, read as the reverse complement.
ATATTTTATTATAAAGGTATCAGAATAGTGTTTCCCTCTGGAATTTGAGCAAATAACCTTGCAAGAAATGATACTGCAGTAATTAATCTTTTCTGTTTAGCAGAATAACTATTTGCCACAATTTTTAAACTACTGCTGTTGGTATCAACAATAACAACATTGAACATTGCAAATGATTCTGCAAATGATTCTGGCTTTTTCTTTCCATTCAATTTAAAATGCTCAGTACCATTCTGAGAAAACATGAACTCTTCAGGGATTCTTAACCTGTAATTTATATGTAGCATCTGAAATCTGGTTTCTAAGCCTCAAATATTCAGGTAAACAGAACTATTAATTTTCTTGGCCGTACCTCTGTTCAGGTTGCTCCTATTAATATTAGCAGTTGTGCATGTGTCACTATGCAAAAGTGTTTAGGACATTTCCTGTAATTTCATACTCAGGGCTAGTTTTGAGAAACCAACTTAGTTTAACAGTTATTTCTTCTTTGTGAAGTAAGAAGTTATTGGCATAACAGCAGAACTTTTAAGTGTGCCAAGACTCTTCCGCTGGGCAAAATGGGGAAAAAGTATTGCCTCAAAAAAGCAAGCTATTTCAAGCTGGCTGTGTCCTCACTTCCCAAAATAGTTCTCTCCCTTCTTTGACCTTCTTCTGTAAGCATATGCTATTTTAACTGAAATTTTTAAATTATCAACTGGGCTACTGATGTAAAATGAATATAGCAAGGCTAAACGTGAGACTGTAGAAAAGGGGAAGGTGATTTTATTGTAAACAAAACTGATTTCAGTTGCTCACACTCTTTCTCCTATAGATGTCAGTCAGTCTTCCAAACTGGTTTTCCACACTGGCTTTTTAACAAAGACCAAGACATGCACGTCTGGCTAGTCCAACCAGGATTATTTGTGGTGTAACAGAGGACAAAGGATGCCGGATTTGGAGTCATCATCATGTTTCCTGGGTTTTTTTTGCTGGGTGACCATGTGCTCGTTTTGGAAGTGCCTTTAGTACCCTTCAGGGACCCAGGTCTGTGAGTCATTCAGCAATGTTGTTGACCGACTGCCCATCCTTTTATCTCCTGGTCAGTGAGCAGTCTGTCTTTAGTATTAGGCTGTCCTTCATTTTCACATTCAGTGTGCTTCAATGGTCTCACTGTGATCTCAATGACCTGCTGGTGTTGTCAAGCTACTCTTTCGTCCATTCTTTTCTTGTAATTTCTTCTAATGCTTTCACACATATGTTTCTGCATGTAATGTATTAACTTCAACCTTAATTCTTCTATTACAAATCTCTGCATTACAGAAGTACATCAGGGCACACAAGTGAGGTAGGTAAGGGAAGCACAACCTCTCAAACAGACAACAAGCTATGGAGAGGATCCTGCGCTGGGTACTGTACCTGTCACACTGAATTACATTTGGAAGGACTTTTGTGCTGGTCCCTCTGACAGAATAACATTCATTACCAATGAAAGTCCATCATTGTAAACCAGCTCACTTACTTTTTAAGGCATGAAGGGTACTTGGGGCTTTTTTTGGTGTCTTTTTAGTCACCAAACTCACTACAAACATTTTTGGAGGGAGGACAGTGAGATGAACCCTCTAGAATGACTGTAAATCTATCAGCACTCTTTCATATACTATTGAGTATTACCCAATAATAATAGTGGTGCTATTGTAAGAGGAGTTCCTGATCTTAGATACCAGTAGCTTTGTTTGAGAGGGTCTATGCTGTTCTTTCACCTACAGAACTGGTTTTGGTTGAATAACGGCCTGGGGTTCCTGGAAGTTCACTAAATGTCATTTACCTTGTAAATAAAGACTGAGAGAACTAGGGGTTAAGCATGTTTGTTTACATGAGTCTGAGACAGAATATCAAAAAGTACAATCCTGAAACAGAAAACCAATGTTTTATGGAAGATATTGCAGATGAGTGGAAAATTATGCTCCTACCTAATAACCAAAGGTTAACTGCTGTATTTAATGTTTCCAAAGTTTGAACCCTGTAGTACATGACAGCGAGTGATGTATTAGGACCTTGACTTTGAGGGAAACAAAACAAAACAGAAAAAAACACCCCACCACCACACTAAAGAAAAAAAGACCATGCATAAACTCAACAGCATCTCAATTGAAATTAAATGTAAAGTGTACTTCTTTGTCATAGAGATAGAGCCAATGTCAGCAAATGTTAAAAGACAACAGACAAGATCCGTGAATGGGTTTAGCAGATGCCTGCTATCACCAGAAGCTCCTACATAAGGAATTGTTTCAGCCTGTTAACTAAGATAACTACTGATAACAGTTCATTATTTCTGTCTCTTGCTTGCACCCTGTCACTACTGTTAACTCTGTCTTGCTTAGCTTTGCTTTGGATGGTTCTGTTTGTAATCTCACATGTGCATGTTACAATACAAAGATACTGTTCTGTTTTTAGATTGCCATGGCTGAGTTGAAGACACCAGACTAACATGAACAAACTGAAGTAATAAAATCAAATAGATCCAACTGAAAGCTACTTCCATTTCCAAACAAGAGAAACCAGTTTTCTCCTGGTTATTAGAATAGCTCTCCAACATGTACTGCAAAGTCTGTGTATGTAACACAAAGTGTGATACATGTATTTGTGTGTGACCAATCACTGTCTTTTAAAAGCTAGAAGGCACCAAGTTATTATTCTAGGTAAGTGGTTGTCAAGTGACCGATGCTACGGAAGAGGAAGTGGGACAACTACCTAAATTATAAAGTTGAGAGATCAATTTCTGTAAGGCTCAATTAGTGCTAGCCCAGGAAATGCAACTAGGGAAATGGGAAAACAAAATTAAAGCTTTATGTGAAATAAAAGCTGCTACTTCTCAACTTGAACTTAAAGCAGCCTGAGAAGAATTTAATTTTTCACAGCAGCGCAAGGTAACTTTTCCAACTGCAATGTAAGGATGGGAGTGAAGCTGGAACAAGGAATATGCTGCTGCTTTCACTGAATTTAAATAAGCAGTTGTAAAAATTCCTGAGACAAGAAAAGCCTTACAATAAAGACTTTCACATTCACCAGTTCTATGTAAGCAGTACTCTTACAAGGCAGAAGCAAGTGAAAGTGAGTACCAATAGCACTAAAATTGTGTTACTCTGGGGTTGGATCAAAACTTCACCCGCTCCAAGAAAGACTGTTAGCAGCAATCTGGACTACAGCAGTCTTTTGCCTTTGAGAGCCTGGCTGCAATTCCATATGCTTAGAGCCTCCTGAAGTACCTAATTTCAGGGAAATGAGCAGAGTATGAGCCATCCAAGTGGCACAGCGGGCACTAATATTAGCACATAGCAATTACTGCACGGGCATTATACGAAGTAGATCATCTCACTAGTGCGTTAACTGGATGCTGAGTCATTATGTCTGAAATATGGACACAAAGTTCCAGAAAAACCTGTAAAGGCTTCTTAGTCTCACCTGCCCTTTTTTATCTCCTACAGAAAGCCCAAATATCATCCTCTTATGCCCTAAAAGAGGGTGAAAGGGCTTGTATATTTTCATTTACCTTGTTGTGCGTACTAGATCGGCCTACACGCTCGTGTGGTGATTTTATTGTTTCATGTGTTTCTGCAGAACATTGACTTGTGTTTCTTTCATGTTTCTGTAGGGCGATGGATTTGCTGTACTTCCAGTGAGAAGTGCTGGCTGACAAACTTACAATGCCGTGAGAGGCTGAGTTAAGACTGTGGAGCTGACAATCATGGAAGAACACTGCTTAGAAGCAGGTGCTAGCCTTGCTTGACCAGCAGGCATTGGTGAGTACAGCTCATAGTCTGACTTCAATGGGTTTACTGCAGCTGCAGAAATTTTAAGTCTGGCTTTGACACCCTACAGTAATAGTGTTTATAAATTGTATTAATCCTAGAATACTAGGGATTGACCGCACATATTGCTTCAAAAAACCACAGGCTACTATCTGCGGCCCTTTACAAGCTATTTATCACAGACAAGAGCACTATCCAGACCCTGCCCCAAGGCTCCTACCAACCCCTGAATGGGCCAAAACCCCAAGCCCTGTCCCAAACCTCCCCCTGGCCGAGACGGCCCCGGCCCCGGCCCCGGCCCCTGCCTGGGGGCCGCCACATACTACAGCCGCGGCCACGCCGGGGCACGGGGACTGCTGAAAGCCTCTGCCACCGCGCAGGAAGGACCGGGGTCGAACACCCGCCGCCCCAGTGGCCGCTTCCGCGCAGGCCAAGGGGACGTTCCTATCGCGTTACGTACCGGCAGAGGTGTCGAGCAGGCACACTGCTGCCGCCTCTCGACTGCGGCGCAGCCCTGCAGCGCCGGGTCGAGCCCATGACGGGCCCTCCCACTCCCCGCAGTACCGCCGCCCCGCTCAGTGCGGGCAAGGACGGCGCGCAAGCGCAGTTTGACAGGAGAAGCTCTCCGCTGCCCAGCCCCGAGTCCGAGGCAGTAGTGCGGCCAGGTTTACACATGCGCAGTATATCCCGGGCGCACAGCGCTGCCTCCCCACTCGAGTAGTGCAGCCGGCGGGCCCACGCCCTGCCCCGCTCACACGACAGTTCTGCTACTGCGCGTTCCCGTCTCTCTGGCACGGCCCAGGCTGCCGTGGGGCAGACATCGCTTCGTGTCATCCCAGGAGAGAGCGGCGTCCTTTGATGTGCGCGTCAGGCGGCTGCTGCTCCGGGGGCAGCGGCGGCAGCACTGCGTGTGAGCCCGTGGGGGATGTGCAGGGGCTGCCTTTCCGAGTCCCTTCGCTCTCCGCCGCCATTGCTGCCTTCGTGACCGGCACGCGTGTGGTGCCCCAGGGCAGCCCGGTGCTGAGGTGGGGCTGGTTCCTGCTCCCGCCCGTGGGCGAGCGCCCCGCTGGCCGGTGTCAAGAGCCCAGGGGCCCCGGGGACATAATTGCGGCCCTTTAGGCGGCTGCAGGCAACGAGGGTAGGGAGGTCTCCTGCCCCCTGGGGCCATGGCTGCCTGGAGGCAGAGGTGAGGGCTGCGGCTAGGCTCTGCTCGCTGGTCGCAGCATTAGGGGCGCGATACCTCCCCAGCACCAGAGAGTGGATGTGCTTGTCCCAGGAATAAGTAAAACACAGATTATTTATTACACCACCCCCCAAACACTCAATACTCAATTATTCACCTGGAAAAAAGCTGAGTATAACGAGTATTTTTGGTACCTATGCCAGTTAAGCTCAACTTGTTCTTACCTCAGCCAGACACCTCTGCGCCTCAGAACGTCAAAACATCTGCCGAACTAGCCAAGCTCCAAAGCTGTAATTAAGTGATAGTGCAGCAGCTCGCTGCCCTAGAGCCGAGGAGAGGCAGGAGCCTCGCCCAGCACCCTCCCACAGTTACCTGGGAAAGGGGCAGGGCCGACCAGTACCACCAGCCAGTACCACCAGCCAGTACCACCGGTGTTTTCTCACCTGCCTGAAAGTTTGGGTGTGTGAAGCGGTGCCGAAGTAGGGACACTTACGGGGAATGATGGGACCCATTTCCCCCACACATGGCCTGGTTATCCCGAAGCCCGTAGGGAAACTGCTGCAGTTCCTGCCTGCACAGCATGGGCTGCCCACAACACAGAAGGCAGGCAAATGTTCAGGCCTCCCTGTCTTACCATAGAGCTGCTGGAAAACTCCACTCCGGTTTTGTGGAAAGCTGCTGGTCAGAATAACTGAGTCTCAGAGAAACTGAGATTATTCTGAGAATGGTGGGTTTGGTGTAAGGTGGAAACATGAAGGAGAATACAGAAGAAGAAACTCTCCTCTGTTCTGGAACCCTCCACAACACAGTTTTACCTTCTACTTGTCACAGTAATTCCATATAGTACTTTCTCCCGCTTCATTCCCAGGACTGCTTCACTTACTGTCTCAAGCTGCTCCTCGAGACCACAAACACACCAAAGTGATAGGCTTTTAATCAAATCCTGGCCCCAGCAAATGGGAAGGCAGCTTGAGAGGTGGGAAGGAGTGAGGTCTTACCATGTTTTGCCTTCCAGTGTGGCCCAAGGCTGTGCCACTTGTGAAGAGGGTTAAGGGATTGGGCTGGGCTGGTGTTCAAGAAAGCTCAGCCTGCCACATGCTCTTCTACAAAAGTGAGGTTACTTTCCAGGCTGAAGACACAGAAAAACTGCTTTTGCTTATCTATGAGGAGAAGGAAAACTCCATATTTATGCTTCATTTGCCTCCTTCTTACCAAAGGCACACAGGACTAAATAAATCAATTACAGGTATACAGAATATAGTTAAAAAAAACCCAAAAACCTCAAACCAAACCCTAACACCTGGTTGATCATAATCCTGGAAAATGCGTTAGCTTAATTGCATGGCTTCCCCATTTCCCAATAAACTACTTCAATACAGTCGTTGAGTCATTTCTTATTGAAATGTAGCACCATAAAGGAAACGTGCCATTGCATTTGCACAGTTACAGCTCTAATAAACCATTCCCAATAATAAATGTAGCAGCGACTCTTGTGGTGGTGGTTTGGAAGTCAGGCAGCTTCAAAGACTACAAGAAGATGACATTCTGTCTTGCATCAGAAGTGTCAATAGTTCATAAACTCATGCTGGTAGCAGGCTTATAGATATAAAGGGTTGTTTTCTGTAGAGCAAACTGCAACTCATTTTGGCAACCTTCCACCTGATAATTTCACTTACAGCCTTACACTGCACTTCTTCCCCTGCATGCAAGGATGCTGCCCTGGGTGGTGGCTGTGAGGTTGGCTGTCAGTCCTCAGTTCATGCTGTAATGAAGACATTCCAGCCGAGCCATCACAATAACCGCTGCTGTTCTTGGGCTTATTTAAGCTTTTTTCCCTGCCTTAGAAAAATGAGTGACTTATGACTCTGTTCCTAAATTGGGCAGATGGCATCAACAGTAAGAGTGCAGCACGCAGAGGAGCTCAGCACATGACTATGTGTACCTGTACCTGTCAAGATTCACCCTAAAAAGACAAACAGGGGGTTCCAAGCAGACCACAAGTACCACAGCCATGGAATTTCATAACTATCGTGATCAGCTCTAGCAATTTCCACGGTGATTACAGGCTGCGTTTTCACCCTGCTGTGCCCAAACAAGCACAGCCAGGGCCCCAGCAGGGAGCTGAGGGGGAGAGGTGGGTGAGGTAGCTCACATTGTGCCTGAGCTCATTTATCCCCTTGAACTGAAATCAAGCTTTAAGCCACCCTTGCTATTAAAGCATTTCAGGGATGTGCTTCCATGTTGCATCCAGCTGCTAGACAGAGTTGGAACAGTGAGAAAGAGTGAGAGAGTGAGTGAGAAGAAAAAAATAACAGTATCCCATTGTCACATCAGAGAAACCCAGTTTCTCCAGCTACTATCCTAACACAGTCAATGACTGTTTCCTGGAGAAGATGTCTTTGTCCCAGCAGCCATGATGCAGAATTAGGTCATGGGTGCTGCTTCAGGGGCCCCCCACCACAGATGTAGATGCACTGTGCAACTGCACGTTGTGCTCTTGAAGAGGACCTCTGAGCGTTCACAGATCAGGCTCAGCTTGTGGTTGAGCAGAAAGGCAAAGGATTAGGCCAGCCAGAGCAGCATCGGCTTTCACTGCCAGTAAAATGGGCTGAGCAGCTCCTATTTTTCAGACAGCCTCTGCTTCACCTGTTAATGGCTGAAATACTGCAAGGAATAAATCAAGAATTGGTTAATCGGTCTGAGGATTGTTATGAAAGCAGAGGAAGGTGAAAGCCCATTAGTGCTGGCATCACCCTACAACACCCTTCCAGTAATTCAGAAGCACACAATTGGTAGTGTGGAAAGGCCACAATAAAGCTCAAGTAAAACAAGCACTGAGCACAGCAACAGCAAGAAAACAATGCACAGAACTAGAGGGATGCTGACCCTACACAGGGATCAGCTCGGGATCAGCCTTTCAGCCCTGAGGATTAGGGAATGATGATAAAAAGAAACTTTGCACCTCATCTCCAGCACAGACCCAGGTCTGGAACTCATGGCTTTGGTGGAGCATGGAGTCACACACAGACCATGCCTGAACTCATGACAAACAGGTAACACTGTGATATAAACTGCACCACGGTTCCAGATTTCACCCTTTTCAGTACGAATTTTTGTTTTGTGGTTTTAAGCTGCAGTAGAGAACAGAATAACTTCTGCTGGTTCAGATTCTCCTCTCCTTTCTCACCTCTACTCCTCCACTTGCAGTATCATGAGCATCACCAAGCAACTAATGTTATAACTGGAAAGGACTTCAGAAAAAAAACTTCTAAAAAGCAACAAAAACCCCCAAGCAAACAAACAAAAAAACCCAAAACCCCCACAACTCTGTGCTCTTAATATTTAAAGATGCAAAATTAAAATTGAGGATAAAAAAAAGCCCCAAACCCTTATGTCTGAAAAGCTAAAGATAACAAAACAGTTGTACTTATGGAGAAGCATTGCCACCTCCCACCCTTCAAGCAGAATGTGCCCAACTGCTCTGGCCACTGAGCAAAAGAAAAAAGAAGTTTGTCTTTACAGCAACATGGGCATTTAAGAAAATTACTCTTTTTTTGTTGTTCTTTTTCTTTACCTTTGGCTCCTGAGCTTTCTGGGCACATTGACAATCTTTTTTTTTTCCAAAAGCATGAGGGCTTGCTCCTTAAGAAAAAAAAAAGGAAGCAGATCCTCATACATTCAGATGACTGCAGAAGGTGTGACCTGCACATCATGACACACAGGGACCTTATAGGCCTAATGAAGATCCCATGCTGACAAATGGTCTTTTACCACCTTCTATTTCAAATGCAGAAGAAAACTCTGAATCACAGGCCGGACCTTACAGGGTTAGAAAAGCAGAATTCTCCCAGGGCCTCCCTCTCTCTCCATCCCATGGCAATGAAGGATTTCTCTACAACAGAGAAAAATCACATGGCTCCTTCAGCAGTTTGAAAAGTGGCTTGGAATTTTGCTTGGTTTTTCGTCATTAGAAACTGAGATCCTCAGCTGGAGAGCAGAGGGAATGGTAGGAACATCAGTTGAACTTAATTTTCCTTTTACCTAAATCCAGCCAACTGGTGCTTTGGCTTTACTTGCTCTTCATCTGGAGCCTGGCTGGTTGCCTAGAGGGTAGAGCTGTGTGTGCCCAACAGGATGATTTGCAGATGAGGACTAAGCTCCTGGCTGCAGGTACTTGCTGTGGCACATGTTCCCCTGATGATAACAAACATGAAAGGCTTTTAGCGTTGTCATGGGAATGGCTGCTCATCACAGCCTCTCCTCGATGTGAGGCTGCCTTGCCTGGTTACCGTACAAAGCCTTTTTCCAGGAGCATTTTGCCTTGCATTTTCAATAATCTCACCTTTCCCAAAACACAGGCTGTAGAAATTATGGAGGATGATGATAAAGTCCCTAGGGGGAAACAGGCAGGACCCAGTATGCGTTTACATCATGAGCTAATCTTCATTTGCAGGGAATGTGATCTGACAGCTTCATTACCTTCTTGTACTTTAGAGGCTCACTCTTGCTCTCTCACACGCACATCTCTCCTTCCTTCCCCCAAGAATTACTCACAGGATTTGTTGGCAGTTCCCCAGGGCGTGGAGGTGAAGCCAGCACACTGCACAGCCCTTTTTAGGATGCACTGATGCACTGAGACATTTGAAATGTCTTGTTTAATCAAGTGACATAGCCTGTGGGGACATAAACACAGCTGCTGGGAGTGTGCCTTGGGGGGTAATTCTTTCATACTCCTGCACCCCAGGCTGCAGTGACAGAAGCAAAAGACTGGAAGTCCTACCATGCCACATCAAAAGCTCTTGTTAGGACCTCATGTTAGCAGCTGTAAGAGATGAGGTGCTAGCAAAGAAAACCCTGGCTAGAACAGGAATGGACTCTTTTGTGCTGACTGATTTAGTATGACAGCTGCTTCAAAGGCAGGACTCGAAAGAGACCCCTATCAATAAATAAACAATTTGGGTCAATTCAAGAGGAGAGCTTTTTTCTCCAGTATTTTCCATGAAACAGAAACTAGAAAACAATTACATGTTCTGTTAGATTGTTTAAATCTTGAAATAAAATTCCAGTGTTGCAGATCAAAACACTTCACTTAGGAGGTATAAAAATGTTTCATCACTTCTAAATCCCTCTTTCCTCTGTCTCCATCTTTGAGTACTAATCATCAAATGTGGCATGAATTCACATGCAGTTTCAGTCAACCTAAAATGCATTTTAGCAAAAACTTACTGTGAGCCTTCAAAAAAAGGTAGGCAAGCCCAGATTCTGTAGTGATCTGACCCAGAATACTGTTTCTGCGCAGCCTATCCTCAAACTTCTCCACTTTCCCCAGCTACCTTCACTCATTTCAGAGACTGATTCTGCACACTTCCTGTGCATCAAATTTATATCAAAACTGGTTAGAGTTTTCTACAGTTTCTGCCAAAATAGGGCAATGTGTTTTCAAAAGAAACTCTTTTAAGTCTCACTTATTCTCAAGACACTGAAGCAGGAGGGTAGTCTTCTATTTTCAGCAAGGGCTGAGGTCAGGGAGGGGGTTTCACACCATTTATTATGGCAGGTGCCAATCAGCATTTCCTAAAATGTTCACAATAACAGACTAACATCAGAACTTGTCCTTAAACCCCTATTGTACTGGCCAGGGTGCATCAGGCGCTTTCAGACCTCCCATCACCATAGTACACACGCCTCCAAGCATCTCACACACATATCCTTGGTGCCCTTTCAAATTTTCATGAAAGACTCTCAAGGTGGTCACTAGATGGGTTTCATAATCCAAATCTAAACTAGAGCTGGACTTGAGCATTAGAACTCGAACTCTCTTCTGGAGCCACCCCCCAGCCACTCACCTAGGTTGTGACAAATATCATCACCTTGATGCTCTGCCACAAAGCACCAGTCCTGTCTGTCATTCTGTTTAAGCAGATTCAGAAGTACGTGTATATTAAAAGAAGGATCACATCCACTTCTGCATAGTGTCAGGTCATGGTGCTGGACTTCCACCTGTAAATCCTGAGTAGTTGAGAACTGGACAGCAGTGATTTTTCCTCTGGTCTGACTGGGTGGAGCAGAGAAGTCAGCAGCAAGATTGGCTGGAACAAATTAGACCGGCTCAGGCACTGAAGAGATGGCACTACACAGATTAACCAAATAGATACACACTGGGTGAATGTCTCCAAACTCCTTTATTTTCATTTATAGAAAAGTATGAATATAAATCAGAAGAAAATAAAGAAAATATTTTTTTCCAGTCAAAAATACAAGGCTACAGCTGTCCCTCCTGGTACAGCTGGGATGACTTCCTATCTAGAGCCCCAGGACAGCACTGCATTCTAGGGCAACTTGGAGATGCTCCTTGAAACCTGAATCCCAAGGGCCCACTTCTCCCTGCTACCTTCTGTTCTCACAGATTCGAACAGGCTTCTTTCTAAGAGTTGCCGTTATCTCAGCTGTGCAAGATCAGCCCTCTGTAACACTGAGGATCCATATGAAATGATGAGACCAGGGAGGAGGAAAACGAAAGGAAAAGATGTATAAGCACAAGCAAGAAGCATCCACAAAGAAGTGTTATTGCCATGGAAAGAAGGCACTTGAGTTAATTTATTTTGCGTTGTTGATTCTTCATTGAGACTTTAGAAGAATAATAATTAAACTTTTTCTGGATGAATCCTTATTTGGTGATTTCATGTTCCTCTCAAGAAAGGGGGAATTCGCAAGAAGTCATCAGGGTCAGCCAGGCCTCTCTCAGGGCAGGAAGAGATTGGCACTTCCCAGCCAGCCTGATTTCTTTGGAAATGGAGGAGTACACACAGACAGGAGGATCATGATGCCCCAGTACAGACAGCAGCCTCTTGAAATAAGTGGCACAGCCTCTGACATGGGGAAGTCATTGTTTTGGTTGCAGCACATCAGTGCCAGACAAGCCATCACAGCACTCACTTGCTGGGACTGTCAGGAGAAGTTAGATGAACAAGAAGCTGTGAACAGATGGACAGGAGCATGTGGCCAGCTGGCGAATTCTCTTCCAGGTTCCCTTGCACTGAGGGTTCCCTACTGCCTGCCAGTGCAGCAGCTGATTCCTGAAACACAGTCATAAGCAGGAGAAAGGTGACATGCTGCATCTCCACTGCAAGGCAGTCGTCTGTGCAGTGAGGGCATAAATCCCAATTAGCTTACTAACATCAACTTTCACTCCATGGACCCAATTCTGCCTCTCTTCTGTAAAGAAGCAGTGACCATAGTGACCCCAAGGGATAATAATAGTGTGAAGCAAAGCCATGGTCAGTCAGGGACACTGAACTGGAAGAACCCAGAGCAGCACACAGTGTAGATGTTAAGTCCAAAAGGATTCACAGAGAATGGTAACCTTAGATGCATGGCTGGAGTGTCTTCAAAACAAACCAAAACAATCCACAATTGTGCCACTTAAAAGTCAGGGAGATTTAGAAAACTAAGTGCAGGTACTCCCACACTTCAGTCCTGGCTCTGCCCCTGGTTTAGCACATGAGTTGCACCAGATCATTTCCTCTCTGCAAGAAACTCATAGTATACAGCAAACACCAGCTAATAGAGATACAGAGCTCTCATAATGTGCTGCATGCAGCGCTCTGAACTGGGACGAGCAGATCAAGGGACAAGAATGAAAAATTAAATATGAAAACAGAAGTTAGGACACTTACTTTTTGCTTCCACTGCCATCCCCATAACAATGTAGACTTCTGGAGTCTAAAGCTGGGTGCTGACACTCCACGCAGACGGTGTGGCCCTCCCTGAGATAGTGCATCCAGTGAGTGTATGAGTGGTGGCTGTGCAAGCAGCCCGGCGTGATGGCCACAAGCTGGAATTCAACACAGTACCTGCAGCCAAAATTACCACATAGGTTAGCTCAGTAACCAGATGAGAGCCCCATGGGGCTGGAAGAGCCAAACTCACCTGGGTGACCATCAATCACTAATTAAGAAAAACAAAGACCAAACAAAACCCACACACCCCAAGGTTATAAAAACCAGAACATGTGGTCTCTGTGAATTTTGACAAGGTTAAACGGGGAACAAAGCTACTCTGCAGCTGTTTTCAACTGACAAATTATAGCAGCTATAACTGGCATCTGTTCTTACAAATACAGACACAGATTGATCAAGCATTTGACTAAAGCCAAAAAAACCAACAGAGAGGTCTTCTGATTCCAGGTCTGATATCCATTTGCAGAACGACACTTTCTCCATCACCTGCTCTCAGTTACTTTTACAATGGGTTTTGTAGTGTTATCTGCAACAGGAGCTAAGATTCGCTCTGTAAAAGCATTCCTTGTGATGATCTCCCTCCTCAGAGACAGAGCGATGTTGTCACATCTCGGTGGGAGGACTACCAGATTGACACAGCACTTCTGCCCTCTGTGCTTCTGCTTTTAACCAAACCTGAGAGGAAAGCCCAAAAAAACTGGCTTTGTTTGAAGGGGAAAACCAAGGAAGTTCAATGATTGTGTATAAACACAGCAGAGAATTGGGTTCTAGTCTAGACTGGTTGTGTATCAGTCATCATGGGGATTTCCAAGTGCCTTCAAGTAGCACACTGAACTATGTGAGCTTCCTTGTCTTATCTAAAGAGAGCAAGGATAAGCAAGCATGTAATAGAGCTGAGCTCACTTTTTCGAATTTTAACAGGGAAATTCAAAAGAGGAGTCCAAGGGAGCCTCAGGGTGAACAGATGCTCTTTCCTTCAGACACTTAAGTGAAGGGGATGATGGATGCACCAACACACTGTGGAAATACTTCTCTGCAGAACAGCATGTAGGGAAATAAATCAAGAAGTGCATGGTGGCTTCACACTGCAAGAGCAGCTCTGGGAAACTCCACACAGTGCTTACAGGAATGGCAGCTCTCAACAAGAAAAAGGCAAACCCACCAGGGACTCCAAAAAGATCCCCTGGAGAATAACTACCTTGCACAGCTGCACAGGAGGGGTTATGGGGTCGAAGATAACCCTTCCCATCAGTACTGTGTCACTAACAACGACCCCAGCTGGGAAAAGGGAGGACTGGGAAGGCTGATCCCAGCCCTCAGGTGTTTGAAGCACCAGCCTGAAGGCAGAATGGCACAGATGGCTGTGTCTCAGAATGTAAAATGCAGCAGAGCTTTCTGCTTAACCCCACCTGTACCTGTCCTGTGCATCAGCAGCATTCCAGCCAAGGGCAGCTGAAATGGGAAGGGGATGAGCTTCCCATGCGACAGGGTAGCAAACTCTGCCCCTTGATTGAGAATTTACCCATTCATGTAAAAAAAGGGCAAAGTGCACCACAGTGGGAAGAGCTGAAGTGAATGGTCTCTGGCTTTTGCCCACACAATCTGAAGCAGCAGCAATGCCACGAAGGAAGAGCTGAATTTCAGTCTTGTGCTGGCCTTACATGAAGACCCCCCAGCCTCACAGGCACTGCAGATACTGCCACTGCTGAGGGGAGAGCAGCACCCTGCTCTAGTGCCACCCTTCTGCTGGGATGCACTGACTCTGATCAGCAAAAAGCTGTGCCCAAAACTGCAACTAGAGAGGTGCTGAGGTGGAGTACGACCCTGCCTCTGTGCCAAGCCTTCAACTTACCCTCCTCTTTCATTGCCATCAGCTGCAGCTCTTTTTTTCCTTGCTTTTCCAAACCCTCCTGTTGTTATTAGCGCTGGGACTGTGTACACCAAAGAGAAAGAGTACATACTGTCAGTGGCAACACTGCCCTAAGGCTGGTGTGTCTGCAAGACAGCAAAGACAGGCTTTTAATGTCATATGGCTTTACCTTCAGCAGGAGACAAAATATCTAAGTTTGTATTTTCTTACTACCCATGACCAGCAACCGTTTCACTGGAAAGGGAATCTGTGCTGTTGCCAGATTTTTGCCTGCACAGAGTAAACCTACTTATCAGGAACACCCTAAAGACTGAGCAGGGAGGCAATATTCACTTCATACCAACTCTCAACAGCTTTGAGGAAGTCAGTTGTAGCCGACATCCAGACCAGACAGATTTTGACCCCCAAATACCAGCAAAAATAACAAGAAGTTCCTCTAAAAATCAGTAAATATATGCCATGAAAAGTTGATTTGAACAAATTGAAATCAGGAGTGGGGGGTTTTGCAGGAACTAGTTGGAGGGCCCCTCTGCCTGCACTCTGCTCCTGTGCAGAGGAGCCATACCTTGCTTTTGATGGGTATTGCTCCTTTGTGACTTTTTGCAGATGACTCATAAATTTAAAAAAAAAAAAAAAAGGGAAAAAAAGGGAAAAAATGTGCTCAACACCCAGTTACAGAAGTTTTAAACAGGCACAGATCTACCAACTCAATCAAAATTGCCAGAGACTTACAGGTGTAAATCAAATTTACACTAGTGTATGTGGGATCGCAGCCTGCCTGGGTATTTCACTTCAGAGACCCGGCAGATCACAACAGGCACTGCTTCCAAATACTGTCCCAGGAAGGACACCTCTGAGCTCCGCTGTGAAGAGCTCAGTTCTCAGTTATACCAGGCTGAAAACAACTCTTCTCAAATACTGTGAAGACAGATCAGCTCTGCTGACCCAACCAAGAGTCCACCCCTCCCCGATTACCCAGGCACTTACATTTTTGGTGGACTTACTCAGGGACTGTTTGCACTCTGTTCCTTGCCGAGTCCAGTACTCCACACAGCCAGCCCTCTCCTCCAGAGGAGGACATGCCTCTCCTCCATTCCTGGGCTCCTGGATGATGTGCCTCCTCCGAACACGATACGTTGTCTTGCAAGGCTCTGCACAGCCGCTCCAGCCGCTCCACTGCGACACAACACAGGGGATAACTGGAAGAAGAGTAACAAACAGGAACATGGAAGGTTACAGAAATGATGTGAGTGATGAGACAACTCCAGAAAAGCCATTTTTTGACACAACCTTCCTTATTTCACACCTGTCCCATGGTTGTGTTGGGCAGTTCCCAAGAAATTACCTGCCCAGAAGCTCCAGCCATCCAGGCTAGTCCACACAGGGCCAGTCACTTCCCTCTAGCTACACTGCTGCAAAGCCTCCCCTGCAAACTGGGACCTGCACCAGAGGTGAACTGAGGAAAGATTTAAAATTAGACAAAGTCAAAATGAGCAGGAGGAGGAGGAAGGCAAAGAGCAGGAGGAAAGAAGGGGTGTTGTAGACCCTTCATGCAGATAAAGCCCAAAACATTACTGACTCCTCGTGTCAGACATCACATGGCAGATGATGACCAGCCACAGAGTTTGGACAGCCACATGGCAGGCTGGTGGTGAGTTCAAGAAGCAGATTACAATACAACGGCTTCCACTTTGTACATGTTGGAACCAATCCCAAAGTATTTTGAGGATATGACTCATGACTTTAAAATTAGAGAACCTGCACTAAGTAATGCTTCAAAAATCCTCACATCTCTGAGCATCCCTACTTGCTCTCACACAGTATCCTCTGCGTGTTGAACTTCTAAGCCTCGGCCTCCAAGCAGCTGAAGAAATCCACTAAGAGCCACAGTGCTCAGCACCTTACAGTAACAGACATTCACACACTGATTTACAAAGGCATTCAGAAGCCTGAGTCCCACCTATATCCCTAGGAGGTAAGCTGCTCAATGCTGTGGTGAATCCCAGCCTTTCTGGGCAGCTTGAGCTTGATACCTCCCATGGAACACAGACAACCCCTAATAACTGCATTTGCATCATTTGAAAGTGCTCTAGTCTTTAGAAACTTCAGGAATAGCTTTCAAACACTATTGCTTTTCTTCTTTCTCTGAAGTCACCACAAACAGCTTTTTAAACTTATTCAAATATTAGGAATTAAATAATTTATCTAAGTAACTGAGACAATTCATACATAGGGCAGCGCACCACAAGAAAAGGCTGTGGGTTGGATTGCAGGCTGCCCGACACTGCAATCCTTTTGTGCAGCTCATCTAGTCAGAATCTTCTGCTCTTTTCAGTTTTTGTTTAACATCACATATTAATGCTTTTGCCTGAATGTTTTGCTTTTCAAGTCTGTTTGAAAGTAGTTCTTTAGTGATGAGAATAAAAAACTACTGAAAAAAGGCCATGTGATGAAGCCAGCACAAGTCAAAGTAGAACTGGTGGATCCCTTACATCCAGCACAAACAAATCACAAGAAATAATGCAGAAATACATCAGCCTGACAAAACCAGCTTTCTCACCAGACCTCCGTAAACAGGACTCTCTTATTCCTCCAGTGAGCCACAGGATGGCACTGGGCTGGCAGCAAGGGCTGCAGCCATGACACCCGTGACACCCATACCTGCCAGGGTCCCAGCACAGAAAGACTGCCCTTTGCTGTCCCCTCAGGGTGCTTGACAAGTGTCCACAAACACGTTTTTATTATTCTTTTGTACTCTGAATAGACAGGAGGGGTCCCTGTCCATCCCAGTCACCCCAGGTGACTGCTGAGAGGGGGATGATTCAAACACAGCGGTACTGAAGAACCACCCAACTGCCCAACCACGTTCAGACATCAAAGGTACCAGGGCATCCAGCACCAACCAAGACAGCCTTCCCCTGACAGCTCAGACAGCGGGACAGGCAGCTGCACCCCTGCAGACCCAGGGTACCTTGTCTCAGGGCAGAGGTGAGGGAGGTTTATGGGTTCCCATGAGTGGCACTTCTACGCTCTCTATTGCACCTGGGAGCTGTTGGTCTCCAGACCTGCCCCTGTCCTCATTCACAGGCATAGCTTGTTTAAAATCACTTTGGAATGTACTAATTTCCCACCCATTTTCCAGCTATCTCTTGAAAGGAAAAAGGCAATTAAATCACAGGAATGTCTGCCCATCTGCCTAGAGCAAAACTCTGCTAAGGCGCAGCTATGCAGGTTAACAACAACATCACAAGGCGTTATGTGAGCAGAGAACTACTCGAGAGTGCTGTTTGTGGGAAGGGAACACGAGAACTGCACTGCTCACTAGAGTAACTTATCCCTCTAACTCCCATCTGCACTTCAGCAGAAGCCGTTTATGGAGGGAGTGCTGCTCTGCTCCCCAGGTTGCCCAGGGACCCTGGCACTCAACTGCACGGGTACCGTGCTCCAGGCTCCCCTCCGCAGCAGGAGCTGCGGCCACACGCTGCAGCTGCGGATGCCCTTTGCAGTCATGTGCAGGTTAACACGAGCAGCAGCTCTGATCCCATCCAATCCAGAGCCAAAGGGATCGGGGGATTCGGACTCGGTCCCATTTCGTGTTCCCTGTCCTGTATAAACATCTTGTCCCGAGGGAACCCGGGGGACCTCAGCATCCCCGAGACCCGCAGCATCCCTCCGTCAGCCCCTGCATCCCTCCCAACAGCGTCCGGCGGCGCTTTGAAACGCAGGGGGAGCCCGGGGGCAGGCAGGTGTCGGTCAGCCACTCACCTGGGCAGGTCTCGGCGTAGTCGTGGCAGCAGTCGAGGGTGCGGGCACACGCCTGGTCGCAGTAGCAGGGCCCGTGGGAGCCGTCGGGCCGCCAGCCGGTGCTCAGGCAGGCCGGGTCGCGGCCCGGGCAGCACAGCCCGCGGGAGGCGCAGCCGGCGGCGGCGCGGCGGGGCAGCACCGGCAGTGCCAGCAGCGCCAGCACGGCGGCCCAGCGGGGACATCCCGCCATGGCGGCACCTTCGCTTCCCACAGCCCGGGACGGTTGGCGGCTCGAAGGCGGCGGGAGGGGAGCGGGCGCCGAGAGAGAAGGAACCGGCTCGCCACCCCCGCGCCCTGGCCCCGCCGCTGAACAGGGGAAGGCGGTGGGGCGGGCCGGGCGGAGCCCCGGCGCCACCCGCCCGGACGGACGGAGGGGTTGGGGAGCTGCGGTGTCACCGGTGTCCTCGTCCCGGGTAGCCGCTCCCCGCTTCTCCCGGGCGGTGCGTGGGAACGGGGCCGCGCCTGGGCTGCGCAGCCCAAAAACGCACTGACCGCCGCGGGCGCGCTGGGTACCGGTCCCCTTGATCTCCCTGACGCTGCCATAACGTTTCTTTGCCTTAACCTCTGGCATCTCTGGTTGCCCCTGCAGCCATGGCTCTATTCCTGTAGGCATTTAACACAAAAAGGGGGTAATTTCTGCACCGGCTAGCTGCTAGCGCTTACCAGCCAGGGTATCATAAAGATTAGAATAAAAAATAAATTATAAAAGAGGCAAATATTTTACAGGTATGACTCCAGTTTATCTCAGAAGCCATTAAAAACCCAAAAGTACTTTATTCCCAGTACAGCAGCTTCTAAGAAACACAATCCAGCTGGCTATACCACCTCATTACAGAAGCACACTGACTTTGCTGCTTACTTTCACACACAACAAGGCTAAAGCAGTTAGAGCCACTCCTGGGAATTATTTAGCTGTTCAGGGGGAAGCTAAAGGCTTTACTGTAACTTTGACCAAACAGACTTGCTCTAAAAGATTGATCACAACAGATGTTATGCCTTGCTAAATAATGCCTTGCTAAATACTGAACTGGATCTTACAGAACCCACCCAGTCATTATTTGGGGCTGGTGATGCTATTGTACTGCCGGTGGGTATGGGCAGAGTGTTCCCACTTCAGGGAGGCTGCAGAACAGATGCTCTTAGAACAGAAAATAGGATTAGAGGACGGGCTAACACCTTCATCACGTGCAATGCTGGAGGTATGGGAGCAAAGGAGATCTGGCACCGCACCAGCTCAGGCATATCATGGTAAATTGTTATGAAAAGATAAGGACTAAAAGGAACTTTAGATGTCTGTAGCAAAGGACAGAATCTCATTTTCTTGGTATTGGTCAGATATTGTCACCTTGGAAATCACACGTGTAACAAATCCTGCAGTGGGCAGGAGGCAAAAAGCCAGGAGAGGAAAGAGAAGAACACTGGACATAAGAGGCCATGTAGCCTAAAAAACTGGAATTTAACGATACCAAATGACTCTGCCAGTGAGTCATTCACTATGTGACCACGGGTAAGTAATTTAATCAATATATGTCTCATTCTTGATCTGAACAGGAAGGACATTCAAAAGGAGGTTGCATTACTCACCTAATTAGTCAGCACAAACCCAGAGGCCTGTGTGGCTCTTGCACAATTAACTTGGGGGCAGTAACAAAGAGCATTTCCCAGATGTTTCTGCTTACAGTGTGGATGCTGCCATGCTTCAAGTCTCCCTGCTAACAATTGTTGAGGTTGGAGGAACACATTCACGTTATTCTAAAACACAGAAAACTGGCTGAATGAAAATTAGCTTTAGAAAGCAATGCATCTGCATAAGGACTGCAATTCTGACTGACCACATTGGGGAAATTTGATCTGGGTCCAGACATCTCAGTAGGGTTTATTTTCAATCACCCCCACCTAAAGCTCTTGGGAGCAAACTTTGTTGCTCATCTCCCCCTCCCAGTCTGAAAGTGGTAGTTCTCCCGTGTTCTGGTTTGACACAACCCTTAGGATTTTTTAGGCTCTGTTGTTTGTTTGGGGTTTTTTAGTTGGTTTGGAGTCTTTTTGTTGTTTTTTTTTTCCTTTTGTTTTCCTCCCTGTGCCAGGCTCAGGTGGTAATGTTAAGGAAGATGAAGAAAACATGGCCATGGCGGACAACATCAGCCCAGTGAAAGACTTCATGCAAGACAATTGCTGAGTCTAAAAGTGGGACTGTTGGCCCTATGAGAAATGTTGGAGCCAAGCAAGCATAATGCTTTACAGAAAGGAAACTGGCTAGTCTGTGTTACAAGGAGAGGCTCTGCAGCAGAACAGCTTACAGCGCTCTCCTTGTGTCTTCCCACCTACAGGGAACACCCCAAGAGGCAGCTCACTATGGCAGCTGGAAATGCACCTTTATCTTGTTCAAACCCAGCTGCCTTCCCAGCTGGCCACACAGGGTTCCTGCCCTCTCGCTAATTTTCCTTCGCTTAATTAAGCTGCAGTGTGCTGGAGCTGCCACTGACCCAGTTCCCAGAGACCCTCCTGCTGCCCTCATTAACTCTGAGGGGCAGGAGGATGTGGCAGATGGAAAGTCCCTTCCAAGGGACAAAGGGAAGCTCACTCTCACTTTCACTCTGGGTAGTTAATCAGTGTCCCTGCTGGCACCACAGGCTGATCCACCCATCTGTGGAATGGCAAATGCTGTGCTATACTAGCCCCTTCTTAAACTGTAGTTTGCTGAAACATCCCTCTCCCAAAAGGAAAAGTGGAAATTACTATGTTGGCTAGATAGGATTTACCAGGATTTAACACAGGATTTACCCCATTCCCCAGTGTTCCCCCCCTTGCCTCAATGCCCTTTTCACCTAATAATTTATACATACATTGCAAGCGTGTTGGGACAGCAGCGTTGTCTTTGTTCTGTGTACAGTCCCTTGTGCAGGACTTGGATTCCTGTGCATTCCAGCAATAAGGAAACTGGCAGAGCTATCAATGTGCAGGACCAAAAGGAGAAAGAAAAGAAAGGGTTCTGGTGTAGAGTATCTGATTTTACTTTCCATTGTTACAGCCAAGTCTGTAAAAGCATAGAAGGAAAGTAGCCAACCGAATGATCTGATTTCTTGGAGCCAGTTTCTACAGATACGTGAAGGCCACAGGAGAGCTGACTGCCAGCTCATGCAGACCCTTCTCCAAGGCTACCACAAGGGATGATATGTTTTTTCATTATATTTCAGCAAGAAGCACAAGTTCACATGAGCTTTCAAGAACATGACATAAATCAACAGCAATGGCAACAGTACTCGTCTTAAAGAAGGCAAAGGTCCACCTGTGCTTCAGCTGCTGTGAGCAGGTAGTAACTTGAAAATCAGTTCCTGCAGCAGGGTCTGTTCCTGCTGCCTTGCTTCTCACACCCCCTGAGCATGCAATGGCACAGTTTTCCAGGCTTTGCTGGTGAGAGCTTTAGCACACATGATCCTAAACTATATCCTGCTGGGCGTAGAGGAACACAGGAGGAATTCCAGTTGCACATAGCAACTTTGTTTTTAGCTTTTAAATATCAGCAGGGAAGCAAAGAAACCCTCAGAAATGTCAATGTTTTCAAAGAAAAGCTGGGGCAAATGATCGAGCGTCCTATAACTAACTTATCAGATAGAAGCAGCAAAACTCCAAAAGCAGGAAACCCAGCAAGAGGCTGAGACCTTTTGGGATAGTTGATAGACTTTGCTCTAATGACAGACAGCACTTGTACAAATCAAAACTGCATGCCAAGTCTCATCAGCACTTCACCCTCTGGAAACTGAGCTCCTAAATTGTAACTATATAAAACCTTCCATCCATTTCTTCCTATCCCATCATCCTGTTTCTGGGGATATTGCCCAGAAATGCTTCAGCGTCCCCTGAAACGGGCTGTTTCACTTTAAGCAGTATTTACATTCAGATACCACCTTACATTTCCTCTTGCTCCTCAGGCTGCTCAGAGTGTGCCCTCACACCCTGCCTGCCTGAGCTGCAGACAAAGCGCAGCAGAGGGGAGAACCACCAAGGTGAAACCAAAGAGACACTGAACTGCCCCACACTGTTCTTAACTAACACTCCCTTTCCAGCTGCCCATTATGTTTGCGCCTGACTGATCAGGCAGAATAGGGGCAAGCTGGCCTCATGCCGAGGCCAAAGCAACTGCTGTGGTTTTGTGTTCCTGGCACTTACCTGATTCTGTCGTTTGCTGAATGTTTTCCCATCCCAGATCTTTCCCTCTGCAGGGCTGATAGGAAAAAGAAGCCTCCAGCTCCAGAAATCAGGGAACATGTGCAAGAAACACCAGGCTGTCTCCAAGAATTTACCCTGCCTGGCTATTCCATTGAAGTCTTTCACCTGAGGTTTTACTGTTTGTGTCATCCGTGTTTAACACCCTTCCCCTTGCCCTGGCACCAAGAAATCTCTGAAGCATCACAGCCCCTTCGCTCCATTCTAGGCCCTGACGATGTGGCTGTCCTAGTTCCTCCAGCTCCAGCTCTCACCAAACAAGGTCAGTGCACCCAGCTCTTTCCTAACACCAGTCAAAAATGCCCTTTGCACAAGCTGGCGCGAAGTGTCCCCTTACTCCTCCTCAGAGCTGATCGAACCATTCCAGAGCACAGAGCAGAAACAGGGATTTGAGCTCAGACCACTGCCCTTAGAGCACCAAGCATTTATTCATCCACTAGAAAAGCTGCGTTGGGTCAAAACAAAGACCTGTCTGCCCTCAGTATGTGTCTTCAATAATGGCTAATAGCAGATGCCTGTGAGGGAGTGTAAGGTAGGTTGAATGTATGGTAGCATTTCCCCAGAATGCCCTCACGCTTCTGGTAATTTCACCTTTAGGGTTTCCTAAGCCTCAGTCTGTGTCTTACACAAATTCCCTCCCATTTCGAGCTCATGTAAACTTTCAGCACCCACAGTCTCTCATGGCAGAATGCCACACTACACAGGGCATGATTTTAATTTGAATCCTTAGTTCTTGTAGTGGAAGAGACATGGAACAATCAATTCTTATTTACCTCCTCCAGGCCACTTTGGATTTTGCAGATCTCCACTGAGTCCTCCCTTAATCATCTTGCCTGCATGCTGAGCAACCACTCTGCTGGGATGGGCTGCCTGGCCAGTGCCATGAGCTGTGAGAGATGCCACCATCCCAGCCTCTGGGCACCAGCTTCTGCCTT
This sequence comes from Porphyrio hochstetteri, assembly GCA_020800305.1. Taxonomy (NCBI): domain Eukaryota; kingdom Metazoa; phylum Chordata; class Aves; order Gruiformes; family Rallidae; genus Porphyrio; species Porphyrio hochstetteri. The sequence continues at coordinate 8,127,916 of CM036921.1, read as the reverse complement.
GTGATCTCTCTGCCATAGCTGCATTTCTAACTTCTGGTTCCTCACCCACTCACCTCACAGTTGTCCCTCTAGCCCTTCTTTAGATTAGCTAACCCTGGACTGCAAAAGAAATTGCTGGTGTGGATGTGGTCTTGCTTTCCCACCCCCTGTACCATATGAATTCATGCACTTAAGGCCAAGATGAAAACAAGTTCACACAGGCAGGTAACGAGGTCTTAGTGCTGAGAAATAGCATCATGTGTGAAAATACCCTAATGCAAGAATTAAAGCTTTTTGTCTTTCCTTTGACAACCTGGGAAGAATAATAGTAAGAACTGGAGGAGCTGCTGATTTACTTTCACACCTGCTCCTGCTTTCTTAAAACACCCCTCTGCCTGCTTACCCCAGCACCCTGGGCAGAAAGCTGTGACTGAAAAAGTGTTGGGGGTCAGGAAAGGGAGGAGGACTAATCACGGAGTCTTAGAAAAGGCTTATTTAAGGAAAGATTCAGGTGGAATTTTCTTTTATCAAGACCAGTAAGCAAAGAATACATCTGCAGGGATCCTAACACCACTCAGTGGAGTTTCAAACACTGCACTGCAATTGCCTCCTTCACAACACCTTAGGTTTTAGAAGTGAAAAGACCTTTAAACAGCATTCCCCTCCTGCACACATCTGCTGGTTTTTAGCATACACATGCATGGGAGAAGAATTGATAACAAGCAAGACAGACTTTCCTGAAGAAAATCCAAAGAAAAATCAGACTACAAGTCCATGTATTTAAGATTCTTCTGTCTCAGTAACGCTTTTGCTGGACCTTCACAGACTAGGGCAAAATTTGAGGTTTGACTGGAATGCAAACCTGCTCAAGGCTTTTATTCTGCTTAGGGGAAGGAATATTACTGAGCATCTTTTAAATTCAGAATATCTTTTTGGATATTGTATTCTTTTGTTTCCCTATTGATATCTCATCTCTCCATCAGTGTACGGGAACCCTTTCAGTAAGCAGGTCAATCAGACACACTGTTGGCTTCAATTACTTCCCAGTAAATCTCAAATTCACCCTTACACATGCCCTTTTTCCCAGTAGGTCTTTCACTTGGGCACTCTGTGCCTGCTGCTCATGTGGAAATACAAAGATAATCAAGTACCTAATTCACTGGGACTATTACCAGCTCCCAAGTGTTTATTTGTGTTAAATAACTTGTTTGTCCATGCAACAGCAAACAGACTGACAACACACATTACATGCACAATGGATGACACCTTTCAGCTGGCAATATTTGACCTATGTGGTCAGTGTGTTAGAAGTTGTCTGAAACTCCTGCCTTAGAGATCAGCTCTAGGACTCGCCTTCAGAATACACCTTCCCTTTCCCAGTGGACTCACTGCCTTGACAACTGACAAGAACTGAAAGCATGAGGGATTAAGGAAATTGGTGGGGGTAAAGCAATGTCTACAGAAGCTGCAGGTGTGCAGCACAAGTGCTCATACTGCAAGCTGCTGAGCAGGGGAAGAGGCAGAGCTTAGTATGCTTTCTGACTGAGAAATGGTATCCAGAAGTTAGCTGTTGCCTACAGGACTGGATGATGTGCAAGCATTCCAGTATCTGTGGGAGGATCAAAAGCACAAGCCTCACCCTTTCAATTAAAGAGCAGCCCTGAACCAGAAGCAGTAGGCTGTTTTAGACATTGTGGCCACCCACAGTGGGAACTGTGAGCACATGTGGAGCGGAAAGCATGTGCTACTCCAGGCCAGCCCCTGGGTGCTGACATACTGCCCCAGGAACGGGCCTCAGGGAATCCATCTGGGCCAGCAGCGCTGTGTGGGGCTGCATCTGCTCACCTACCACCCTCATGCACCAGCTGAACCTCCTCAGTGTTCTGGAAGGACATCTGCCAGCCTGACAGAGATGGAAAATGTGCCTAGCTGCTTTGTGCAGTCAGTGCTGACACCACAGCTACAAAAGTCTCTCTGGCCCCAGACATCCTTGTTGAAGTTGGTTACATGAATCCAAGGGAATTTGTGCAAAGTAGAGAAATGAGGACAGCCCTTGGCTTTAATACTTGCTTTCAGAAACAACCAAGTTTATCCTCAGCACAAGAGGGAAGACTTCAAGGTGACCCAGCCACAGCATTCAAAACTGAACCAGAGCAAACAGTGAAGTGTGGTGGACATTTTTCTTAATATAACAGAAATCAGGCAGATTTCACTAACACTAGGAATCAGGTAACAGACAGAAACAATCCTGAATGTTCCCATGAACCCAAATCAACATTAAGGATTAGAATAGAAATCCTTTAATTTACACCATGAATATGGTCTAGCACAAAGAATATTTTTACCCATCACCGAGACAATGGTTAGTACATGCAAGCTGTCAGGTGTTTCCAATCCACATTAGAGACTTGTGCCCATTTCAGTCACTGGAAAGCCTGTGGCAGGGGCTATGTCACTGCCCCACTGAGGCACTTCAGAGCAGCAGAACATCAGCTCTGGGCATGCTGTGATTATCCCTTACAGGCTTCTGAGAACTAGTAGGGAGCTGCCCATGCAGAGAACAAGCTGAAAACCAGCCTCTGTCCAAATCCTGGCCTTCATCTCCTCATTCCAAACACACACAAATTGACTAGTGCCTGCAGAAGTCAGGCAGGCAGTGGGGCAACCAATGCCAAAATGCTCTGAGGAGTGTTAATACCCCCCATCCCCAATCAAAGGGCTACACTGAGAGATTTTTCACATGGGGGATCCTACCTCCATGCTTGGCATACACAACAGTTTGGTGGCTTCTCTAGCACCCAGGAGGCTTACTTCATTACTGGCTGTAAGACAGTTGTGTTAGGAAGTCCATTGCAGCTCAAGTTTTTTAATAGCTTATGGTTACACACAGGAAAGTTACCTGAGCTCACAGTATCCCACATTGCTGAGAGCCCACAGCTGGTCACAGCCAGGTATCCAGATTTCCATTATCAAGTGTGTGGAGAAACAGCAGAAGGTAAAATATCCTGTACAACAGAAAAAAACAGATGCTGTGGTACTAAAGACCATGACCTGGTCTGCGTTTACCATCTTGGCCTACCACACACCCTTGTTTTCCTGAAACTCTGTCCAGCCAGACATTTGGTAAAGGCAGACCTTTTTGAGCATGGTGTGTGGGAACTTGGAACAACACTGGGAAAAGAGTGCTGAAGGATGCTCTCTAGACCCAAACTACTTCCAGAAAAAACATTAGAGAGGCAGGTATGAGATGAAGCTACACTTAAGGTGCCCAGCTGTTTGCAGGCATATCAAAAACTCCAGCTGATGAAAGCTTTGAAGCAAAAGCCAAGCAGTACAGAAGACCTCCTCAACTCCTCTAAATAAAAGCCTCTAACAAGTTCAGGTGTTACTTTTAGTTTTGTCTCCAATTTGTCACACTTGTTCTTACAGGTAAGCTGACTACAGCACACTGCTGTAGTAACAAGGCAAAAGCATTCTGCCCACATATACACAGAACAAGTCAAACTAACACATTTCAATCAAGAAACCCCATCTAACCCCCACTAAGCTTTGGGCACTGCATGCACACAGCTCCCCCTGCAGCTGCTAGGCCAGAGGAGATCTCTAGACTCGGCTCAGTTCAGGTCCAGCATCAGCCAGTCCCTGCACCTAGACTAGGGAGCAATCCCAGGTTGCTTACAGCACATGAGTTACCTTCAGCTGTCTCATGCACATGTGCAACAGCAGCAGTGCTTGAATCCTGGGCTGAGCAACTTTTCTTGAGCGCCAATAACACACACAAGTTACTTGTTTCAGGTGCATCTGTCTCACAGGCAGCACTCTCCACTCCCTAAAGGGTGCTGGTAGATAATGCTCATTAAATTATCAGAGTAGTTATATTTGCAGCAGCTCTGATCCTTCATCAATACGTTATTTCAAGAGATTATGCTGCATACATTAACTGAATGAGAAAAATCTCTGCCCAATTTAATGGAAAACCACTTCAAATGCTGATTAGCAGCTCATTTTCCAACACAGTTCTTTCCTACTGAATATACAAGGCAAAGGCCACTGTCAGTTTAGGTATCAAATCCTCTCCCAGAACACCAAAATTTATTTATGCTTTTAAGTGGCAGGAATACCCTTAAACTTGTAGTTGCCTTAAATAACTTCCACAGAATCACAGAATAATAAGGTTGGAAAAGACCTTTAAGATCATCAAGTCCAACCATTCACATCCTAAACTAAACCATATCCCTAAGTACTTCATCTACCCTTTTTTTGAACACATCCAGGGAAGGTGACTCAACCCCCTCCCTGGGCAGCCTGTTCCAGGCCCTGACAACTCTTCCAGTGAAAAATTTTTTCCTAACATCTAACCTGACCCTGCCCTGGCACAGCTTCATGCCATTCCCCCTTGTCCTATCACCTGTCACCTGGCTGAAGAGACCATCACCCATCTCTCTATAACCTCCCTTCAGGTAGTTGTAGGTGGTCATAAGGTCTCCCCTCAGCCTCCTCTTCTCTAAGCTGAACAGCCCCAGCTCCCTCGGCTGCTCCTCATAGGATTTGCCCTCCAGCCCCTTCCCCAGCCTGGTTGCCCTTCTCTGGACTCGTTCCAGGACCTCCATGTCCTTCTTGTGGTGAGGAGCCCAGAACTGGACACAGTACTCGAGGTGTGGCCTCACCAATGCCGAGTACAGGGGCACAATCACCTCCCCAGACCTACTGGCCACACTGTTTTTGATACAAGCCAAGATGCCATTGGCTTTCCTGGCCACCTGGACACACTGCTGACTCATACTCAGTCTGCAGTCACCCAACACCCCCAGGTCCTTCTCTGCCTGACAGCTCTCCAGCCAGTCCCCCCAAGCCTGTAGCGCTGCATGGGGTTATTATGTCCCATGTGCAGCACTCTACACTTGGCCTTGTTAAACTTCATCCCATTGGACTCAGCCCATCGGTCCAGTCTGTTCAGATCCCTCTGAAGAGCCTCCCTACCCTCAGGCAGATCAACACTTCCTCCCAGTTTAGTGTCATCTGCAAACTTACTGAGGGAGCATTCAATCCCTTCATCAATATCATTGATAAAGATGTTGAACAAGACTGGACCCAGGACTGAGCCCTGGGGGACGCCACTTGTGACCGGCCTCCAGCTGGATTTTGTTCCATTCACCACCACCCTCTGGGCTTGGCCATCCAGCCAGTTTTTAACCAGCTGAGGGTCCACCTGTCCAGGCCAGTGGCAGCCAGTTTCTCAGTCAGAATGCTGTGAGAAACTGTGTCGAAGGCTTTACCAAAGTCCAGGTAGACACATCCACAGCCTTACCCTCGTCCATTAAGCGGGTCACCTTGTCGTAGAAGGTGATCAGGTCAGTTTGACAGGATCTACCTTTTGTAAACCCATGTTGACTAGGCCTGATCCCCTGGCCATCGTGCATGTGCTGCATGATAGCTCCCAAGATGACCCTCTCCATGATCTTCCCTGGGACTGAGGTCAGACTGACAGGCCTGTAGTTCCCTGGATCCTCCTTCCGACCCTTCTTGTATATGGATGTAACATCTGGCAGCCTCCAGTCGACTGGAACTTCCCCAGTCAGCCAGGATTGCTGATAGATGATGGAAAGGGGTTTGGCAAGCACATCTGACAGCTCCCTCAGTACCCTTGGGTGAATCCCATCTGGCCCCATTGAGTTGTGGGTATCTAACTGGCCAAGTAGGTTGCTAATCATTTCCTCCTGAACCATGGGAACTTTGTTATTCTTCCCCTCCCTGTCAGCCAGTTCCGGAGGATGAGCACTCAGGGAATATCCTTCATTACTGTTAAAGACTGAGGCAAAGAAGGACTTAAGGACCTCAGCCTTGTCCTCATCCCTTGTCACTAATGTGACATCAGCATCCAATAAGGGCTGGAGATTCTCCTTGACCCTCCTTTTACTGTTAATATACCTATAGAAGGACTTTTTATTATCTTTTACAGAACTGGCCAGCCTGAGTTCCAGATCAGCTTTAGCCCTTCTGACTTTCTCCCTACATGATCTCACTAATTTCCTATAATCATCCCAAGACACCTGCCCCTTCTTCCAAAGCTCATATTTTTCCTTCTTTTCCCGTGTATCAGCCTGAATCTCTCTACTCAGCCAGGCTGGCTTCCTAGCTCGCTGACCCCTCTTCTGTCCGACTGGGACAGCCTGTTCTTGTGCCGCCAAGATTACCTTCTTGAGGAGCAACCAACCCTCTGGGCTCCTTTGCCCTCAAGGGCTGCCTCCCATGGAATCATATCGAGCAGCTTTCTGAACAGTCCAAAGTCAGCCCTACGGAGGTCTAAGGTGCTGGTTCTGCTGTCTCCCTTCCTTACTTCTCCCAGTACTAAGAATTCTATCAGCTCACGATCACTATGCCCCAGGTGTCCTCCAACCTTCACATCCCCCACCAGGTCTTCTCTATTGACAAGCAGCAAGTCCAGCAGGGCACCTTCCCTGGTGGGTTCATTCACCAGCTGGGTCAGGAAGTTGTCTTCCAAACCCTCCAGGAACCTGCTAGACTGTTTCCTCCCTGCTGTACTGTACCTCCAGGAGATATCCGGTAAGTTGAAGTCCCCAATAAGGACGAGGGCTGGTGATCGCCAGACTTCACCCAGTTGTTTAAAAAACAACTCACCAGCTTCCTCCTCCTGGTCAGGTGGTCTATAGCAGACTCCCATCACTATATCTCGCTGATTTTGTTCTCCTCTGATTTTCACCCAGAGACACTCGACCCTGTCTTCATCATACTCCAGCTCCAGGCTGTCAATGCATTCTCTGACATACAGGGCTGCCCCACCTCCTCTCCTACCCAGCCTGTCACGCCTGTATAGTTTATAACTGACAACTGCAGCACTCCAGCCATGTGAATTATCCCACCACGTTTCTGTGATGGCAATCACATCGTAATTTCCTGTACTTACAAGGACTTCTAATTCCTCTTTTTTGTTCCCCATGCTGCGTGCATTGGTGTAGATGCACTTCAGCTGGTCTACTGATCTTGTTGTGCTCCTTGGGGATAGCTCCATGCAGCATAGCATTAATTAGGCTGTTATCAGGCAGTAAAAATAACACTGCAATACTCTAAATGCTGCAAGAAATCGTTAAGCACTTCCTCAGTCTTTTAAACATGCTTCCTTTTTACCTTTCAGCTGCTCCAAGCTGAATTGGCACCATTGGGTTAAGCAGCTCACTGCAAACACCCCTCCCTCCTCATGCACCCTACTTTTGGGCAGCAGCTGCACCCATGTGGTATTTAACAGGTGACCCCTAAAGTAGAGGTTGCCACAGACCCAGGTCTTGCCACACAGGAGCTGCCAGGCAGCTCTGCTCCCCAGGAACCTAAGGAGGCTGCACCTAAGGAGATTGGGATTTATCCCCTCCCCAAGCCTACAGACCTTCTGTGCTACACCTCAGCAGCCATGCTTGGGGAACAGCTGCTTCCATCATTAGGGATGGGTTTGAATCTGAGCCTGCTGCCAGACACACTACAGGTTTATACACAAATTCTTCACAGCAGCTATTTACTTCATCTGCACTGCCAGTGGGGTGTACAGACACTGCCAGAGCAGGACCTGCATGGGACATCTGCCAAGGCCTATTTGCCTGCCATCACACTGACTCCACTCCTGGCTGTTAGGCTAACAGGCACAGCAGACCATTCACCCTCCCTCCCTGCAGAACAGACTTCCCACCACTTAACTCCTCTACATGTGCAGACAGTGCACAGCACAGGTACACCAACTGGTTTGAGGCCAGATGCATATAAAGTTGATCTGGGCATCAGAGGTACAGAAAGACAGGATAGCCTGCCTTTAGCTTCCTCTCCTGTAGCAGCTCCCAACAATCCAGATTAAATTCTGCTCTGCAAAACCTGGAAGTTTGGCAAAGAACATCCAGGGGAAGCTGCAGGATCTGAACATCTGGCACAAACACCTAACCCAAAGGAGTCCTACTAGCTGAGCACAATAACCCCATCTTCACAGAGGGCATTAGCTTCCTTCCCTTACTGCCATCACTCCAAGATGTAGGAATTTGCAGAGCTACAGTGACTTACATGGGAACACACTGATCTACACGTCTTACCAGGGCAGCTACAGTCCCCACTGAGTTACATTCTACACCCAGAATGTAAAAAAGCTGAGGGGGAGCTGTGCCAGAGGCACAGAAAGTACAGACTACACCTCTCTCCCCTTGGCACCCATAGAGCACTGTGCCCAGTGTAGTTTCCTGCAGCACAAGGTGCCACACAGGTCCAGGCAAAGCCCTTACTGCAGGGTACTGGAACCCATACTGCCAGCAGCTCACAGCCCTTTCCCCTAGCTCCAGGCAGCTCCACATAAGCAGCCATTACAAACAATTAGGAGATCAAGAAATGAGCTGTTAACACTGTTGTTTCAGTCACTAGCTGAATGCAGCCAGTATTCAAATTTTATTAGAAATAGGCTCTAACCAGTACAGAAGTGCAAACAGTGCTGCAGCATACAAGATACCCCTTCCCCACTCTACAGACCACCAATGATGGATGACTAAAGCTTTCAGAGTGACAGGAAAGCCAAGACTTGAATTCCTGCCCTCCCATGTCTCCTCTGCCTCTCCTGCTAGCTCTGAGTAAAGACCAGAACTGTTGCAAGGTAATGTGAAGGCTGCAGCTTGGACAGGAGATCACAGGTAGTAGCATGTAGAGGGACATCATTAGCAGAAGACAGCTTGCTGCTGGTGCACTGAAGTCACAGCAGGTCCCAGGATGACTTCTGACAAATCTCAACCTGCCAAGAAAATAGCCAAGATTTTGTCAGTCCACTACTGCAAACAAATAGGTCACATTCATGCTCTTCAGATACAGGTTACCAGGCTCTTCTTGGAGAAATAGTTGCCCAACAGGCACATGAACAGCAAGCCAAGGCTGTAACTGAATTAAACCAGGGACAATAGCCTGTTTATTTGATGAAGCAAAGTTTTAAAACACATTTTCCTAGAATATTAGTGAAATCATAAACAAAACAGCCACGTTATTTATATTAACAAAAGCATCAAAACCAATCCCTCATCCAAACAGACACATTGCTGGAAGCTGACTTTTATCCACACTTCTCATTGAGAACCTCCCATTTGGGGGAAAAATAACAAGATAAAACTAATTCTTTCATTTCTGATCCTAAAGCCTCCTGTATGTCAGTCAGTGTTGCTATGATGATACACGGTTCACTGGAGGGTGATGTCTGCAAATATGCAGTTTCCCTGCAGTAGAGGTGCAAGGGCACATAGCCTCAGTATGCAGCCACGTGGGGCAGTGAAGCTTCTTCCATCTATGGAATTAGTGTAGTTAAAACAGGTGTTTGCATCAGCATTGCCAATCTGGTGGGGAAAAAATCTTAAATCATCATGACTGATTCTCTTCAGCTGAACATAAAAAGGCAACCAATTACATTTGAAAAATCTTTCTGTCCATTACAGCTGACAGGTTATTCCTCCCTGCAGGAAAGACGGAAACTTTAATACTTTGACATGTATGTTGGGTTTAACACTTAAAAGGCCCCTGCCACAATGCTCAGGGCCTTGACATCTGTCAAGTTTCCAGGGACTAACCTATCAAAGCATTGCAGAAGCAACTCCCCCTTGCAGAACGGTTTTTCCCCTCCCCCCTTTTTATTTAAACCAGTGAACCCAAGTGGACCAAAGACTTACCATTCTTCCCCTGCCAGCCACAGCACACATGGTGGGAGCAAGCCAGGCAACTGCCCTCATCACTGCCAGCCACAGCCATCACACCAGGGCTCCCAGAGGCTCAACACCCCCACCACCTTTGCAGCGCCCTACAAGTAAAGCCAAAGGGAACAGTCAGCACCAGGCCCTGCCAGGCCGTGGGGCACAGCAGTACTTCTTTGCTGGTGCATCAGACATGATCTGGCTTGAACAGTAAGAAATCAACACTGTCACTCTGATGGGGAAAAAAGTCAAGTCATCACTTACACCAGCGAGTCCCCAGGAATTAGGTGGCTGCAGACCCACAGCAGCTGTGCTACACATTCTCCCCCAGCAGATCTACAGGGAGAGAGTGAACTAGTAGCAGAGGGGGGTAACAAAGCCCTACACACATGACCATCATCAACAACACTTGAATCTGGTCAGCAAGGGGCAGGGCAGAAAAGACTTAACACCTCCCTCATAAAGGGACACACCATCAGCCTGCACTTCAGTGGCTTGCGGATTCCCATTCACTAGCCACACTCACCACATGGACATGGTGGAACAGAAGGAACAGAAAACACAAAGGACCTTTTTGCAGTGCTTCTGCACGATGAAAACCTTTGTGCTTTCACCTCTGGAACATCCAGGCTAATGCTCAAATGTACACATCAGTGAAGTCTTCAGGGACAAAGACTTTTCAAAGCAACTTGCTAGCAGAGAAGTATTCACATACACACTCTCCACAAAATTTGATTTACAGCATCAATCAACAGTAGCTTTAAGGACTTACCTGTCTTTCTTGCTAGAAATTCAAGCATAGTGGAGCCAACCAGGCCATAATTGTGTGTTATCACACAACTAACTCCTGCCAGTCACAGCCATCACACCAGGGCTCCCAGAGGCACAACACCCCCACCACCTTTGCAGCACCCTACAAGTAAAGCCAAAAGGGAATAGTTAGCACCAGGCCCTGCCAGGCTGTGGGGCACAGCAGTACTTCTTTGCTGGTGCATCAGACACGACCTGGCTTGAACAGTAAGAAATCAACACTGTCGCTCTGATGGGGAAAAAAGTCAAGTCATCACTTACACCAGCGAGTCCCCAGGAATTACGTGGCTGCAGACCCACAGCAGCTGTGTCCCCCCACCCCCACAGGTTGGTATGCTCAACAGGCACAGGGGAAATACTGCAAAAGCAGAAAAAACCCCACATATGTGTGGAGTTACTGCAGCTGAGCACAAGCCAGATATAACAGATGAGACAGGCAGAGTTAACAGGTTGTGCCCTTTCTAGGCCCAGCCCTTCACGGCCACACCAGGCTTCCTGCCCTCTTAACACGGAGGCTGGAAGTCACACACGCAGCAGATACCGCACAGTCGCAGACCCCAAGCCAAGGGATCTGCTTGGGCATGAGCGCCACGTGTCCCAGGTTGCCATCACTGCTGCACCTCCCGGCTCCCAGGGCCTGCTCTGCCCCACACCCTGGTGAGCGGCCCTCAGGCCACGGGGACCCTACCAGTGGCTCGGAGCTGTAAGCCCACGGCCCGTGCCAAGCTGCCGGCTCCTCATCCAGCCGGACCCGCCACCTCACACACGAGGGGTGAGGCGAAGCACGCTGGGCCCAGTCGCAACGGTCCTGCGGAAGGGACCCGCCTCTGCTGCCACCCACACAGCGCCTGCGCTGCGGGTCAAACCTACGCACGGGCAGTGCTCGGGGCCAGCAGCCTGGCAACGCGCTGCACAGGCAGATCAGGAACTACTCTCAAACACAGCATACGCACCACATATACGTATTTTTAAACCAGTGACCACTTTAAGGACTTACCATTCCCACCTGCCAGGAGTCCCGGCGTGGTGAGCAAGCCGCGCACCTGCCCTCCCCGCACGCCTGCCGCCGCATCGGCTCTCTCAGAGCTCGGTACCTGCGAGTGATGCCGAAGAGAACAGTTAGCAGCGGCCCTGAAGCGCACGGGGCACAGCGGGGCTTCCCGCTGGTGCATCAGACGTAATCTGGCTTGAACAGTGGTAATCAACAGCGTCGCTCTGACGGGGAAAAAAACTGTCATCACTTCCACCAGCGAGTTCCCGGGGCCGCACACCCACCCTTCTGGCGGGTCCGGAGAAGCTGATTAAGCGCTTCCCGGGAAAAGCGGCCGCTCAAGCCGATAGAGAAAGGCTTAAGGACAAGGCCCCGAGGCTGAAAAGAGGCGGCCATGCTGCCGGCCCACGCGGCCCCAGCCGCTCCCTCAGCAGCCGCACAAGGAGGCGACGCCGGCGGCTGCCAGAAGCGCGCTCGGCCGGAGAGGGACTACTGAGAAGCGGCAGAGGGGTAGGCCCAGCACCCAACCCGCCCCGCAGCACACTCTACTCCGCGCTCACCTCAGCCACGCGGGAACAAGAGAACGCAATGCTCTCCGGGAGACGCTTTATAGGGACCATGGGCCCGCCCCGGGCCCGCCCACGCTGGGGGCGGGCTCCAGCGCCATGTTGGGCGGTGCCGCGGAGGCTGGCTGTGGGAGGATTTTTTCTTTCCTATATCCTCTCCGTGCACGGGTCCGCAGCCTTGTGGGAGATGATGGGGTTGAAGCGTCCTTTCCGCGTTCTGGCGGGCTCGAAGCCGGTGAAGGGAGGGGTGGCGTGAGCTGCGCCCGGACCCTGGGGCAGCCTGGCCGCCATTTCGCGGCGAAGGGAAAGGAGGTTGGGCGTACTCGGCCGCTGCTCCCTGGCCCCGTTCGCCTGATGGCGGGGCGCGCGTTGGGTGCCTGCAGCCCTCTGCGTGCCCGCTGTCGCGCCTGAGCTTCTTCTGAGGGGACGGGTGACGGCGGGCGCGGGCGGTGGGTGCAGCCGGTTCGCCCGTTTCCCCGCCCGGTGGCTGCAGACCTCCCGCCTCGAGTCCCGGCACAGGCGGCGTGCCACGCTGCGGGGCCCGGCACTGAAACGGGGCAAGTGCTGCGTGTGCCCCGGGCCTGGGGCATCCGTACGGCTAACGTGCTTTGCCAGGGTGAGCGAGTATGGAATTGTAGGTTTGATTTCCTCCTTTTCTTCTTAGAAAGCGTTTCAGAGGTGTTCAGTAGCTTGTTCAACGGCACATGCAAATGCAATGGCAGCATCCAGCCTTACTCCAGAGCAGGCTCTCCTATACGGTCCATGGAGGGACTGCCCCTTCTGGCTCGGTTCCAGGCGGATGTGTGACCGGGTTTCAGCTCAGGTTCGTGTCCAGAATGGGTACAGCAGTTTGAGAAACATCACACTAGCAGTTATTTTGCTTTTTAGGTGCCCATAGACAGGCAAAATACGTCGTGTTAAACAGTTTGCCACAGTAATGTGAGGAAAAGGAGAGCAAAGGATGCGTCTTGAATAAGAACAGCCTGACTATAGCTCTAAATTCACCTTGGGAATGGGGTATGAATCCAGGCATCTGTAGCTGGTGGAGATCTGCCACATGATCTTGAATGTGCGTTGAAGGTATTTTCTGTTTTACACTCTTGCATGCCATGTATGCATCTGTTCGTGTTCAGGAGGGTCAGCCAGGCATGGTGTTCATCCTCAGCAGTGGTCACTCTGTAGCAGGGCGTGCCACTGTTTGATCAGAAATGTTCTGCAAAAGTGACCTCCCAGCCCTCCCTGGGCAAGGTAGGAATGCTTGTCGCTAGAATGAGACCAACCAAAGAAATGGGGGTGAAATGGCATCAAAGTTTAAAAGACAGAGGCAGGCAAGAGAAGGCACAAAGCTATATACTAGTTTTTACAGCAGCAGGGTGGTCTTTTGGGCTAAACAGAGCAGCAGTTGAACAGTCTGGAGTTCTGTGGTAAACCCTTCTGGTATAGACTAACTCAAAATCATGTAATTGCTCCATTCTCTGGGTTTTTCTTTTTGTAAAATACACACTGGCTATGCCAAGGCACCAGGCAGAGCTGTTCACCCACTCTGAGTTGTCTGAAGTGTTAATTAACATTGTGTGACGTGTCACATCAGTGCTTCAGCAAACCAGCCGGTACTTTGGTATCAAGCTTCTACAAACTAAACAGGGATTCAGTGACAAGGGGACCAGATCAAGCTGATGCAGAGTAAATATGTTGTTTGGGACTAATGGAAAGGGGTAGTTTAAGGATGGTGCTTAAAATGTGATGAGAAAAGAAAAGGCGTGTTGTCAGTTTGTCAGTTAGTTTGCAAACATACAGCCCAGGCTCTGCAGATCTGCCTGGAGAAGCCACGTGAGATATTTGAGACACTCTGAAAGGAGTAAACCTATCTTATTTACCTCCTTGTCTAGTAGCATCTACAGACAGACGCACTGCAAGTCCATATATAGGCCTTACAGTATGTTTGGCATAACACTGCATAATTCAGTGACCATTAAAATGCTTTTTCCAAATGAAATGTGTTTGCACTTCACTAATTCTTGAAAGCAGCTTATCAAACAGGACTTGTGGAATAAATCTCAATCCCATTAATCCAGGTTCCAGAACGCCAATATATGAAAGCAACAATCAAAGGAAGGACATTTTAAGAGGATTACAGGGAAAACTAATCTTGTTACACTGCAAACCCATGTCACACATAGAACACAAAAGGAGCTATAGATGTGATTTGGGTTGCCTAGTGTGGCAAGGCAAGAAAAATGGGAAGGTCGGGCATGTTAAACAGCTGTAGCAGAGCTTAATATTCAGTTATTTGATTTCAGTGGGTTTTATTCTGCCTGGCAGAACGATGTTGAAAATCTCTTTAGCTAGATGGGTTCTCTGACTTGGGACTCATTGTAGCCAGTCTCATTGAACTGAGGAAGCTCCTACAGAGGCAGCAAAAATCAGAACATACTTGAGTCCCAATTCTCCTTGTCTTTCACTTGCAGAGGGACCTCTTGGACAGGGCATTGCTGGCCAGAGCAGCTGGCCTGGGAAAACTGCTTGACAGCAGATAAGCAGGACTTTTGCCCGCAGGGGACACATCTCCCATAGGATAGCAAGTTTTCTTGCACAGGGTCGTTACTCGCTGCAGCCACAGGCAGCAGTGTGCTAGGCCAGGCCTCTAGTCTCGTGTCCCCGTGTTTGCTCTTGTATGAGTCATGCAGGAGTGGTTCCTGTCTAACCTCACAGTCGTGGTCAAAGCAAAGGTAACAGGGCAAGAGGCCGTTAGTCACGTGCATTTTGTTAACAGCACCACAACGTCTGAAGAATGCCTTTGTATGACACGCCAGCCTCCCAGGGACGTGTCTTCAGCCTCTTCCACATGCCAACAGCGCTAGCACAGAATCATTTTCCCTAGTGCCCAAGGGAGAGGAAACTTGATGAAAGTAGAAATGTTTCTGAATTGCTAAACAAGACCTTTCATGTGGCCATTAAGCATTTCATGTGCCAGAAGCCAAATGCTACATTGTTATGTTCAGGGGTTTTTTAAAATCAGAGCTGAATATGAAGAAATGCAAACTTCATTTGGGATGCAGCCTCTATCTTCCTGACATAATAACCTAACCTGAAAACCAGGTAACTCCAATAGTCTGGAAATTTCTAAACAGGACAAGTGAATAATAATTTTCCAGTATAAAATTTTTTAATGGAATAAAAAAAAAAAAGGGTATGCAACAGGAAAGATCTCTGAGCTGTTGGGTCAGCAGCTTCACTGTGGAGCACTATGATAATGAAAAGTCAGCACACTGCCTGGATATTGAAAATCATCTTTGTCAGCACCTGCCAAGCCATACACACTGGTCTTTTGGAATATGAAAAAGGGCAGCAAGAGACAGTGTAGCAGTGGAGCCAGAATTTTTATAGCCTGCAGCTAAAACTAGGAATAAATGAAGATACTGAATGATGGAGCTGTTTCAGCAAGAAAGACCCAACAGGGAGATGTATTCCAATTTACCAGTTTAATAAGCCTAATTGCACATAAATGAAGTTCATTCTTTTTTTTTTTCTTTCCTACAGTCTGCCAAGAGTTTCCTTCTAAAAATGATAGAAATGGATCACAGCTACATTGTGACAGCAGCAGGAGCTTTAGAGCCGCAGCAGCCGCAGCAGCAGGTTCAGAGGTCAGTCAGTCCCTGGGGATCATCAGGGACACACAGGATCTTCTAGAGGGAACCCCACGTTCCTTTTCTGAGGAACACAAATCTTCCCTGGGGATGCTGCAGGGTTTTTAGGGCACGACCATTGCAGCCAGTCTTGGGGTGAGGCAGAGCACTCCATCTTGGCAGGACTGGTCCTCTCCTGATTTGATCCATATGTTCAGGTTTAGCCTTAAAATGATCAAAATGTTTTAACTGTTTTTCCAAGCTCAAATAAACCATTTAAAATGTGGAAACAATAAATGCCCATTAGACACGCAACTGCCTTGTTAACAGCTTTGCACTGGGAATGCTGCAGTTTCCAGTGCTGCATGCCAAGAACAAAATTTTGCAGAATTAGTGGCTAGACTCTACTGAAAACATTTTTTGGATGGAGAAGGGAACTTAGGTGGCTTACAGATTGCCCTCTGATTGTTAGCAAATTAATTTTATATAGGCATTGATGGAAAGACACTGCTCTGTCAGAAAAGATGGAGCAAAAAGACAGAGGAAATTATAGACCAATATAGTTAACTTAAAAGTGACCTTAGAAATGTTTACATCCTTCTTTATCTTGCAAAAATAACCATGTGTTCTTGGGTCATTTACATGGTACAAGCTTTTCAGCTGCAATGTTGAAAGAACATTTGCAGGAACTCAAACACATTACAAGGCTTTTCAGTTTAATTCAGAGGGAATGCTTTGCTTCTAGGATAAACAGGGGGTTCAGTTCATCTAAACAGGGTAAGTTACCTACATCAGGAAAGCACTGCAAAGCCTGTTAGTGGCTTCTGGGTATCAGGAGGGGTCAAGGTAAGAAACACAGGATGAAGAGAAAATGCATCTCCTGGAAGCTGACCTGTTCTCAGAGCAGTACCCGGGGCGCTGTCAGCAGCACCGGTTCCTCCTGGGCTGGCAGGTGAAGAGCACAGGGCCCCACACAGCCCCAGCTGCATGAACAGCTCCTGCTCTGACTTCTTCCTGACTGGAAGAACACCTCATGGAACGTCCTGTTGAAACGTGTTTCTAAGGAAAGGAAAGATACTTCCTGTGCCTCACAGATGTAGGAATCTGTCCATCACAAGTCAGATAGCGTTAAAGCCTGCTTTAGGAGATGTCACTCTTCTAGAACTAGGGATTCATGGACAGAAGGGGAGAGGAACAGAGTAAGCAACTGCATGAAGTAAAAGCACTTCTAGGAAGGGAGGGGTAAGCATGCCACATTGCTAAGGGCTAAAACAGCTTTCCCAAGTGCCAACAAAAAATACTGACAGACAAGAACATGGGAAGTCACAGCAGCATTCACAATTTGGAAACATCCCTCTGTGAACCACACATTTCATCCCCTCCCTAGGTAGCCCAGAAGGCCATGGGCTCAAGTGCCTGGAGACGCAACACGTGAGTTTGTACACATTCAGGTTTGAATGCTGGGCACGTACTTGAAGTGGGACTGGCTTTGTTTAGTGTCAGCAGAGCAGTGGGTATCCCTGCTGTGATGTACTTGGTTGTGGCTGGATGACTGCACCCATGATAAAGTGTGGAATGGGGATTAGGGGCTGTAGAGCTGCCCAGTGGTCCCCAAACAGCTTTTGCTAGGGACTTTGGTGGGAAACACATCAGAGGCTTTATCCCTTAACATCAGGTTGGGATTGCCTGCTTCGGGACCATAAATCTCCCTCCTATAAAAAAACCCCAAACCTGTACCCACCCAACAAACCAAACCAAAACCAAAGTGCATTGAAACATAAAAGACATCTTTTGGTTGGAAATAGTAAAATTAATGAAACACTGGTAGCAGAAGATGAGTGTATTGAAAGCACACTCCATGGCTGGTATTTTCTGCATCTTTAACACAGGATATTTAAAATCCAGAACAATCTCTATTAGCAGGTTGCTAAAAATTACTGTGAAATCGGAAGTGGGAGAATGAATAAAAGCACTATCATTTTTTCATTTCTAATCAAATACAATTTTGCTGCATTAGCATACTGCTAGCAGTATACACAATAATTTGTCAGAATAAAATACTCTTGGATAAGTATTATTTGCCACCTGGATGCATTCATTCAGTTCTAATTCAGAGATTAAATGAATACCCTGGAGATGTTAATTTGCTCTAACAATTTTTCTTCCCCAGCCTCCTTCGATGGTATACTGGGTATTGAAGTGTTCATATCCAATTGGCAGATAAAGGGAAGCAAAATATCCTGGTGCAGCCACAGAGATGAAGTTTTCAGAAGAGTATTTTCAGATTTTTAACCACCTCTGAGCTTAAACAGAAGAGCTGTCTAAATAAAATCACTGAAATATAGAAGCCCTTAAGGACAAAAGCTGCTGAGGTTGGTTGAAGGCTTTGAAATCCGAGAGAGCAGTGATGAGAGCTTTCCTTCCAATACCAGAAAATAACAGGAAGATGAGTCTGTCAAAGTCCAGACATGTGAGGGGGTACAGGCAGACAGGACATTTTCTCTGGTGAAGGAAAACGTATTGCCTACGTTGTCTGGTCTCTGCTGATCTTATTTAGAAGCTGAACTACTGGAAAATGAACGTAAATATTTCCAGAACCTGGTTTCCAAACTCCTCAGCAACTTCCTTTGAGCCCGTATGGCTCACATCTGGGCAGGCATTAAAAAAGGTCCAACCGAGCAAGGCTGGCAGGCACTGAAATTCCTGCCAGGTGCCACCTCCTGTCCCGCAGTGACCTGCCTCCTCAGGAATCACTCCCAGTCACCAGTCACTGGAGTGGATCCCTTAGGGTCTGACCTCCTTCCTCTGCACTTGGAAGCAGTGCCTTAGGGGCACTTGCAGAACACTGGCTATATGATTTCTGAGGCTGGAGTAAGAAGGTCGATAATTTAGGTAATTTAAGCAGTCAAGTAAGATACAAGCTACTGTACACTGATGTTCATACACTCATGAAGTTCCAGCTCATTCACTTGCAGTTGAGAGGTTTCTTAAGATCAAAAGTAAAAAGTTTAGAGAAAGAATCCAAAAAGGTGTGTCTCCCAGACTGTGCTTTGCTAGTACTTGGAAACATATGCATTATACCTGTACAAATATATACCAGACTGCTCTGCTGCTGCAGCCAGAGAATTTCACCTTGCACCTCAGCTTTCTCATATTTGTATTCTTTGTAGAACATTTTAGTCTCTGTTGACTGAAAGTGTGATATAAAGCCTTCAGGTGATTACATACATATGTCACCGTTCTTCCTTTGCCACATCAAGCCCAGAGAAGACAACAGAAAAAGCTCACTTTGGCTTACCCAGAATCCACCCAGCGACCTGGAGTCTTCCATCGCAAGGCTGGGATTACACAGGAACCTTCTTTAAGGTAGCACCTTTAGGATGACAGATGCATTTAAGAGTATTGAAACTTAGGTACCTATGGCAAAGTACCTTAATTCAGGTTCATGGAACAGGATGATTGACAAATGGATGCTGAAGAATAGCCAGAAGAATAGATTCTAGTCCCATCCAAAGAGGAGACTCCCAAGTAGCAGCTGATAAAGGCAGGGAGACCATTTACACTACTGTCAGTGTGAGACCTGTTTCCCAATAGAAATCGCTTTGAGAGTAGTTTCTAAGTTGTAAGAATTTGCAATACAAAGCCTCAGCCTAGCAAGTTTCTTTTAATTTTTAAATGTACAGCATTTTAATTCTACAAATGTAAAAAAAAACAAACAAAAAAACTTTACAATTTTTTTGCGCTTATAATGATCAAACCCAACTTGATTCAATAAAATTTGGTATGCAGGTAATGTGGCCCAATTGCTTTTGATAATGCAAATAAAAAGGCCAAGACACTTAGCTCTGAGACACAGCATCTGCAGTAACTGCTTCCTCTGAGGAGTTACTACACACGCTGCAAACAGGTGTTTAGGAAGTGCTGCTACAGATTACCAGTTAAGTACACACCGAACGTAGTTCACATCCAAACGTTACACTGCCGTGTGTCAGTCTACGGTGCCAGTTTTTGTTGCTAGAGGGAAAGATTTGTTTTGAAAGTACTACCCCCAAAAATTACTAAGTGCAAGGCAAGGTTATGACTCAACTTACAAGCAAACAAGGAAACTTAAAAGTAGAGACTTAAACTTGGAAATCATACCAACCTGTTGTGCCAGGTTTCTTGTCATAATCGTGACTTTAGTTTAAGCTCCCATTAACACAGTTGCACTAACACACTGTGGCACAAATAACAAAATGTACCCACGTTACTTTTGAATTTCCTTGACCTTGCCAGGTTTTCACATCCTCCACATTACTATATAGTAGTTATTTATATGTAATTGATAACCATTGTACAGTTACTCCATAGCTTTACAATACTGCCCGTACTATATCACAAGCATTACAAATCCTATAAAAAGCAGCCCCCGTAGTGGCATACGAGAATAAATTAACCAAAAAAAAATTTAGTATTACCATTTATTGGTGACAAACACTACGTTTTACTTACATTCCATGGGGAGAAAAAATTCCAGCGTAAACAATGAACTGAAGCAGTACTTAACTTGCAAGGCTATCGTGCTTTACCTGGACCATATGCAAAAAACTTTATTGCGCACAGTTCAGCGCGCAATAACACAACATCAAAAGCAACACAGTTTATATATAAACATAGGTAATTTTTTTCAGCCCTACATGGAGATGTAATTAAACAGTATAAAGCACTCAAGGAAAATCAATCTGCAGTTTTATATGCACTACACTGAGATCATATCCTGTAAAGTAGTGAGCTGTGTGCCATCGATACACACAATCCTTAAAACGTAGATCAGAGATCATTTAAGGTCATGTCGCTTTCAAGTTCCCCTGCCCCCCTCCCGCTCAAGAAAACTAGAAATTAACCAAAAATGATCAAACAAAGTTTAAAATTCCTAAAGTGTTTTAATTCATTCAACCGTTGGATAATTAAGCTAGGTTTGAGAAAATACTGGACTTTTTAAAATGGTGGGCACACAATTTGTTTCCAGTGAAACTCTGCTATTTCAATAAAAACAAAATAACCACATACATGGATATGATCTTCCCAAGTTAGTTCACAGATAACATGTCAGTCTCAGAAGACAAAGTTTCTAAACTGTGCTATTGTTCTAGATACAATTAAGAAACTTTTAAATGAAAAATTTATAGTGTCATTTCAATCAAAACAACATAATGAAACTAAAAATTTATCACTGTCTGAAGAAAAAGCAACGGTTATGATTTAGACACTACAGTAGGTTGTAAAGACTGTAGCACTCTAAAACAGTTAGGTTACATGAATAGGAAGCATTTGATTTTCTCTGGTGCTTTCAGTTTGGGTCCAGTCAAAAGCCTTTTTTAGGCAGTGCTGTCCAGTGTTTGTCCCAAAGTGTTTGAGTTAGCCGGTTTGAGAAGAGGGTCACTTTCCATTTCTTGTTTCACACATCTACAAATGAGAAAACACCTGTTACTTAGGAGATAAAACACTATTTCCATGAATAAGACACTTTTGGATCTGACAGGAAGAACATGAGGTGCATATAACAATTTGTTCCAGTTTTGATCAATTAGCACTTTGTTGGTTCCACCATTTTGACAGCTTATTATTGAAATGAGAAACTATTCTTTGGCTTTTTCTCTCTCCCCCACCCCTTTTGTTCTTTTTTCCCCCAACAGTCAAAGGGAGCAATTTGCCACCCTGCCAAGTTTCTGCTGAGAGCAAGCTGTGAAACCTATGTGTTTTTTACAGTTTACATACAGAAGATATCTAGAAAGAGAGGAGTAGCTACAACACCTAACCCCACTGGAAAGTCACACTGTTCACACACACATGTAGTCAGATAGTTTAAGCAGAGGGATCACAGCCATTACACTTTATCCACTTGCTCCTGCTCAGTAACTTGCATTTGACACGTGAGAATTACAAGCTTGATCATAAAACCTACCCTCTCATCCTTCTGAAGAAGGTAACAGCCCTGGGCATGTTAACTTTTCTGGCAAATGAAAAACCCCTCAGGTTTGATTTGTTTCTAGTACACCATGGGGTTAGAGGTTTCCATTAGCACAAGGGAAAGTCAATGGGTAACACTCACACAGACATTGGTCCATTTCCTGTTCTTGGCATCTCTGTGGTTTGTTGGTCCAACTCAGACAGCAACTTTAAAATATTCAATGCAGCCTAAAGGAAAGAGAGAGCACTCATCAATTCAGCCTGAGTTCACTTCATTAATTCAATGAAAGCAGGACTGGGACTCATTAAAAACAACTCTAATTTTGGCAATACTTTTTTTGAGATGCACAACTGTGATGGAAGAATGCAATGGTGTAGAATTTAATCTTGCTACATTAAGCCACAGATAGTGCACGTCTGACTGTTGAAGAAAGAGTCAATGTGACACAGCGAACGCAACAGTCAGTCGCCTCCTCTGAGAGCTGAACATCCTCAGCTTTATTCCCAGCAGTTTCAGGCACTGAGTACCCTTTCCAAATATCCCTGAGAGTTATAGCACACATTAGGGAAAGCTGACTGTCTGAACAGCTCTCACATCGGCCCAGTCGCAATGCCTAAGCTCTGAAGCAGTGGTCCTTTTAAACCCTTCTACCGACTGCACTGACTTGTGTGCCAAGTCTGACTCTGCAGCAGGAGGTAGCGATGGGTATGGAAATGGCAAAATTAAATGAGAAGACCAAAGAAATCTCTATCAAATGACAGTCTTTAGAAAATTACTGCAAAACCTTTAGTATAAAAATCAGTAAAACCAGTTTTTGCAAAGTGTATTTCCATGTTGTGAACTATTACTTTAGTCTGCAGTCAGTACTCAGGTCACCACGGGATACCAAAGAACCAAACCCTTCCCAAGTCCAGCAGACACTGTGCACAGTTAGCAATACAGTGTCTTTTGTAGGCAGAGTCACTTCCAGTTTACAATATAGAAGACACCCTTTCACAAAGAAATATTCCAGCTACTGTGAAGAAAAGATCTTATTTATAAAGAAAGCTGAACAGATTGAGAGTGTCTCCTGTGATCTAACAGCAAATTGCATTTCTTCCCTTTTGGATTCCATTCTAGCAGAGCGTCTGGTACCATGAACTTTGGAATCAGAGCTCCCAATGAAATACCTGCCCAATCTCAAAGAAAATAACCCAAAACACTCTGATAAGCCTATCTTTAATCGTGCTTGTGCAAATAATGTCAAGAAAAAGCAAGTGCTTCTTTTGCAGACCAAAACCGTGACCCTATCTATATTTAAAGTTTTCAAGGTTATTTAGATGTTGGTATTATTAATCCATTATTTCAGCAACCAATGAAGTATTGGCTAGGGAACTGTACAGCACCTAATTAATTGCTACCAGCAGTAACATGAAACTTTGGTCTATTGGCTGCACCCATTAGTTCACTGAAGGCCAAAGAGAAATCATTTCAGCAAAATTCATCATACCATGTCGTGGCAAGATTCTACATCCTTTCCAATCCCATGGCTGATCAGTGGTGGCTGAGAGGAACAGTTTATAAGAGATACAAACTCGTTCTTGTTATTTTTTGGAAAGTCTTTATATTCAACCTGAAGAAGAAAGAAGGATTTAGTTCTTTTCAATTAACCAAGTACAATTGCTGTAATTATCTGCCCATACACAAAGCTGAACCTTCTGTCAGCCAGTAGAAGTATTGAAGTTTGACTTCATTTGCAATGCTTTTTAGTAAACACAAGAGCTCTGCAAATCTTCTCAATAAAACTGGCTACATAATAATGACTGTTGCTGGGACCTTTATTCTGATCATAGCTATCTGCATCAAAAATTCTCCTGATTACACTTTTTAATCCACTGAGCTCCCTGAATGCATTAATCTATGAATGTATATGGAACACTGATTAAAAGGACCAAACACAAGAAGATGTACAGCTTACAGCACATGTTAATGTATGAAAGGTTATTAAAGTTCATACATCATGGGAACTTTGAGAAAGTGAAAGTGTTTCTTTCAGCTGTATTCTTCCAAGACTTCACAGTAACACAGAACTAAGGCTGAGGCTGCAGTACAGAAATGCACATTTGAAAACTAAGTAAAGCAAGCTGTGACATTCAGTACATTTCAGAGGTAAAGTACATGACTTTCAGCTTAGCAAGCAGCTGCAGAAGACCTCAGTCACTGGCAGAAGTAAAAAGCTTTAGAACAAACAACAGGTCAGATGAGGTTGAATAGCTCTGGAAGAAATCTTACCTGGATTCCTTGAACATTGGAAAGGTAGTCCAGCTGCTCAGAAGGCCTAGTAAGTGGTCCATGGGGTACATGGCCTGATGAGTTGTTATTCTTTAAGATGGTCTCAGCAGTAGGAGAAGTGCCACCATACAATAGCTCTCTGGCAATCATTGCTGTTACTGTGGCCTTGGCAGGGTTTGGGGCTGCCCTGTTGAACTCTTTGGTGTGGTGTCCTTGATTGGCTCCTACAGCCTGTGCAACCTCGGGGACCATGGGAAGAATTCCAGCAGGAAGCTGCTGATGGCTGAGATAAGGCATCCTAAATTCATCTTCTTTATTACCTAAGGAGAGAGAGGAATGCACTGAAGTGATGCTGTTTCCAGGAGGCCTTCTGCAGGCAAACATAGGCATCAAAAGCCACTTTTGAAATAAATTGTTTCAATTTACTTTTGAAGCCCTAACAAACTTAGTGAGCTTGATTCGCCTTTGGGGGGCAGGGATTCAGCATCACCAAGAGTGTGCTTAGGGAATAAACAACTCAGTGCAACACCTGCTTCTGCCAAGAGGAGCACCCTTACCTCCGGGAGCAGCTTCCCCGGGTTAGGCAAGCTAACAGACATCTCAGACAGCTGCAACCATATATTAGATACAGCTTTTAGTTTCAGAATTTTTTATTTCATCATTTAAACCATAGAGGCAAATAATGAAACCACAGAATGGCCAGAGCCACTGACAGTGACAGCCCACAAAGTTTAAACCCTGTACTGCGAAAGGTAACCAGGCAGGTAAGGTTACACGTAATGGTAGCGCAGGACGAAGAAGCAAGAATGACTATTTACAGCAAATACCCAACCACAGTTGATTGCTACCAACTTACTGACATTATGGCATAAGTCAGATTTCAGAGGGATAAGAACAGCTTTTCACAGAGAACTCACACAGAACTGTGGAGGAAAATTACAGAGCTGTGCTCATGAAAGGTGGGGAAGACACTGCTGCTGAAATAAACAGAGCAGTCAGTACTGCAGCAGAATACACAAATGAAGTTCAGCAGGACTGAGTTGTTTCAAGTCTGAGGATAAAAGCCAAAATTTGGAGATGGAAGAAAGCAGGGATGACAAAGCTTGAGTAAGAAGTCAGGAAGTTTACCTGAGATCTTACAGATGCAGTAAAACTTTACTACAGCCCAAGTCAATCCCAACTATTTAAACAACAAAGTTATACTTCAGGACATAAAGCACCTGAAACATACTAACCAGAACAGAAATATGTTGTGATAGACAAACTTTCCATAATGACTCCTCCCACAGTTTACATTAGGAAAAGCCAACGCCTGTGTACTTGGTGGCCAGGTCTGGGGTATTTTTTGTTCCAGCCACTCATCTGTGGATCTGACCACTATAACCATCAACTGTCCAAAATAAATGCAGGCACAGTTCTTTGCTCTGAGTCATTAGAGACCAAGCACAAAGAGGTTGTTCTGCAGTACAAGGCCATTCATTCCTTGTTCAACTCTACTTTAGAAAGACAAATTCCATCTAGTACTGACACCTTTTCTCATCTTAATTCCAGGAACAGCCTTCAACATGCTGCAATTATTCCCTGAATATCTGTAACATAATACAGCCAAACTTAACACAGCTGACTCTGCCTCAACAAACTCAGCACCACCCTCCCATTGCCACTCTGCCTCAGACTTAGCGTGATGTTTCTCTGGCAGTCTTCAAACCTGCAACCATTCCTTCAAGCCTAGAAGGCTAGTCCCAGGTGGCAGAAGCCCCAACCCTTGTCCCCAGCAACCCGCGCCCATGCTCATTTCCACCCTATCCCAGAGACGTTGTGCTGAGCCCAAGAGGCTGATCGCTCCTCCTCCGCTCACCTTTTCCCCCAGAGAAATTGCCCCACTTCACTCCTGGTGGTTGGAGGGGCCTGGCCTGTGGATCAGAACGAAGCTCAGTCCTGAACATCTTCCTTGTCCTGGAAAGCCCTAGACACAGATTAAAGCCTGTCCCAAGATCCCTCAGGTCGAGGTAAGACAAGCCCAGACACTGCAGGCAGCAGCAGCTGCACCTCCACTAACTGCTCGACCAACCCACCAGCACATACAAGCTTTTGGCTCAGCCATCTACTCCCATCCCCGAGCAGGTGGCCAAGCAAGCCAAATACTGTACGACTTGGGAGAAGTAATCTCTTTGGGACTGGAACAAAACCTTCCCAACGGGTAGATTTAGTTCACAAGCCAGCAGTCACACACCTCTGCTCGTGGCCGTGTGTTCAATGACAGTACTGACGGCCCGAGAAACATCTCTTCAGTCACACAGGCCCCAACAGGGCCACGCTTCTTTCAGTAAGGCTACTTACTAGTTGAAGTGTCTTCAGAGCCCGGCTCAAAGAAGGTTACTTTTCTTCCATCACCTGGTTTCTTCACTGGTGTCTTAAAGGCAAAAGGAAAAAAAACCAAACACAAAATATGCATTTAAACCTTTTTTTCACCCAAGTTTTAAAACTTTTAAGATGTAGGTGATTGGACTAGTCACAATTTTACTGAAAAAATTCTTATTCAGAAGCCTCAATTATTTCATAGCTACCATGAAGAGACAAGCTCACTGACTCTTCTGCACTGAATGACTTAATCTGCAGACCTGTGAAGTGGTATGGTAAGAACACAGGTAACGCAGAACAAGATACCATAATAAAGCCAGTTAAACTAACATTAGTTTCTGGTATTACTGAGGACCACATACTGGACAGGAAAAGGAAAAAACTTAAACTCAGCCTTGCTATTTTAACTCCTTGGTAACATCTGCTGAATCAACAGAAGAATTCAAGGCTCTAAGGAACCCACCAAAGAAAGTTTGTTACAGGCCTATTGACCACATCTGCTGCTAAGGCTACGTAAAACTATTGCTACCACCAAGTCCAATAACGTGTCTGCAAGCTTCTAAGACCAAATACATCACTTATCACAGGTTCTTTGCCATTCCATAGAGAAGAAATACACTCACTGAGCCTTCTGATGAGACTTTGATTTACTTGCAACATTAGACCCTCAATGTATCCAAAATGCACTATTATTTAGAGAACAGTCACTTCAATACAACTGCTTCCTGGCTGGGGTAGAAAGCAGGAATTCACTACACTGAATCACTACATTGCCCTGCAAAGCTGCTACAGTTTCAGCTCTGCTTTTGCTGTAGTATTAAACAGGGGTTGACTCTGAAAGACTCTTACTTTCTCTTCTGTCTTTAATGCTGGCTTTGGAGGTTGAGGTTGAGGGACTTTGAAACCTAAAAGTTCCAACATATTTTCAGCTGCATTGCGTTTAGCAACCTTTTTGTTTGTGCCCATTCCTTCAGCTGTGTGTACACCAACTTTCACCTGGACAAAAGAGGGAGAAAAAACAAGTGATTCTTAAACCATAGTGGGATGATTCACTTATTAGCGATCTGTGTCTTGAGCATGCCATGAGTCACAAAACAGTTCAAGTGATCATTATTCTAACCAAATTGTCATTTATATATATATATTATCAATGATCATTTATCTCCAAGCACAAAAACCCCAAAGAGAAGTCTTGTAAACAGCTATATATCATCACCTCACCTTGGCAACAGCCTGAATGCTCAAAGCTTGTATCGCAGCAAATTTTCCTAGCTGAAGTTACAGGCTTAGCAGATTTACTAACGTAATGGAAGGAAAGCAACTTATCCAGGGCAGGGGAGAGGTCTGGAGAATGCATTTAATTATAAGAGGCTAGTAGATACTGAGTATTTAAAATACTACTGTGCTGCTGGGATTTGCAATGCGGAGTGCAGAAAGAGCCACACTTTAAAGCCACATGCAACAACTCAGAGAAAGGAGGAGATGAAGGAGACCCAGGTTTGTGTTAATGAATCCTACATTACAAAATATCAGAAGCTCAGTACCTCTTAACAGAATATTAATATTCCTGTTAAATAAACATTAGGTACAACAGACTCCTGGTACCTTACGCAATTTTTTAAAAGAAACATGATTTAGATCACTTTTCTTGAACCTTTTTCTTCCTTGAATGTAGCCCACTAAATACCATCTTAAATTTCATGGAAATCTGGCCATAATTCTGCTGTCTTTGTACATCATCATAAGAACCTGGTTACTGTAAGCCAAAACAAAGAGACAGCCATGCAACTTGATTTCTCAAATTAACATACAAACCTGCATAACAAACTCCCTGCGCCTTGGAAGACCACGTTCTGTGATGAGCATGTACTCTGGTTCCTTCTCCTTCTTGGCCTGCTGTATCTGGGCAAGTCTGCTAATGGGATTCATTCCTTGACCATATTCCGGACTTGTTTGCAGCTATGTAGAACAATGTGTAGGAAATAAACCAAGATTTGTGAATATTTGCTTTAACAGACAAATGCAGCATGCCACTGAATTAATTAATGTCTAGAATTCACAACCACTGAGAGAAAAATTGCTTAATGAAACACTGTCACAGACAGTTTCTTTGGGTCTGCTCTCACAGTTGACCACATACACCCTGCCACTGGAAACGGTTTTACATTTCTCATCCTGATATACTAGGAGGTACAGGCTTGCAGGAGAACCTGCACAAGTGAAATCATGCCAAACCCAAAGCTGTAAAGTCTAAGGTTTGAAAGTCAAAGCTTGGTTTTTCTGTGCCACTCATTCTTCTACAAGTTCTCACTTTCATCCTAGATTTACTGATAACCAATGTAAAAGTGGTGCCAGAGCCCCACTGTGGGAGCTAAATAGCATTTCATTTGTAGTACCAGACTGCTGTTAAAAGCTGAGCAGTTGCAGAGTGTTTATAATTCATTTAGGAACAACTCTCATCTGATAGTTCTTTGTAACAGCCAGATTTCCAATCTGTTTGTCTCTTACCTTCACTATTGATTTTGTTTTCTTTTTGATTCGTGGCTTCATTTTCTCAACTGTAGGAAGGGGTGGCAATTTTTTCAGTTCTTCTAGGACTGCTATTGCAGCATTTTTCTTTGAGATCTTCTTGCTCTTTCCTTCACCTTCACCCATGAATTCTCCAACTGACACCTTGGTTACAAAGCTTTTCATATGAGGAGGACCACTTTCCTTAGTCACCTGTTTCAGAGGGAAAAACTGAGTGAAAGCGTGATAAACACTTATTAAAAATGGTAGGGCACATTGTTTATAACAAACTTCTCTCAAGAACTACGGATAAAGAGACTACAGATCCCCATACAATCCAGAAGATTTAAGTCATTCTCTAACAACATAATCCCACCCAAATAAACATATACTCTAAAAAGATCAGATGCAGCAAGCAGTAAACAGTGTTTACATATAAGTCATTAACCTATCTTATTTAATTTACAGGTTTACTCTTTCAATATTAAAATATGACTGTTCTATTTCATCAGTGTGTATTTCCACACAGTTAACATCACCTTGTTCAATACAACATATTATGGCAACAGAACGTTACAGAGAAAGCAATTCTTTAGGATCCAGCATTTTAGTTCACAGAAATCAGTAAATTCTGGAGACGTCTAAGACAGCTGCTTACTAGAGATTTAGTCTTTTAACTCCATTCATAACACATCACACCTCAAAATATCCATCAAGTCAAAAAAAGTAAGAATGAGTTAAGAACTTCCACCCACAACTGGCTTTGCGTGACAGTATATTTTTACCAGTATATTTTACCAGTGATGCTCAGGCTAATCTGCAATAATTGAAACTTTCATGGAAAATTTCAAAGAACAGTTTCAGAAGCAATTTATAGTTACACACAATTGTGTTTTCTTACTCTAATAATTTGGATAGTTGACTTCAATGCTACTCTGCCAGCTCAGGAAAGCAGCACAATCAATTCATATTTTAGTAAAAGAGAGATGTTCCTATGGAAGCTACTGATTTAAGGTAACTAAAACTATCAAGGAGAGGCAAAGAGGCAGCAAGCAGCCAGGCCAAAGGGAAAGGAAAGTAAGATGCACATGAGGTCACCTCATGGCAAGAAAAGAAACCTATTTGTGAGATTCTGCAACTTGCGGGTAGTCCACATCAGTGCTTAATTAAGCAAATACTTCCATAAATGTATTTCAGAGTGAGCTACACTCCTTTGCCTTGACTCTGCATTTCAATGCTCTAACCATTAACATGGGGCTGTGTTTTGTTTCTTCACTGTAACACTGATTTTTTCAAAAAAGCTTGGAAAAAAAGATTGCACAGACAACCACAGCGTAGCTGTTCACTTGGGTTCTGATTTTAGTGCCTGAATCTGTGAACAGGTGGGGTTTTCTTTTTTCTTCACTTTATCATATAAACTCTGAGACAATCAGGGTGACTGTCAAAGGTAAAAGTGTATCCACAACTAACAAGACATTTTAAAAGTCAGTTGTTTAGGTTATCTAGAAGAGACTCGACTTAATGTGTGTACCCTTAATATTCTAGTAAAAACAAATCTAGAGCTTGTAAAATAAACATACCTCAAAATTCACAGGCAAGTTCCTTTTAAGTGCAATCTCAAAAACTTGGCTTATTTCAGATTTATTGAGATTTTCATCATCTGGTTCTTTTCCGTTAACCTAAAAGAAGCATACTCTATTTAAAATAAAGATCCTATTAAATTGAATTTTATCCATCCTAACAGTTCACTGAACTCTCAGAATTTTAAGTAGTCTAACCTTTACTGTGATTGTACGTGAATGTGTAGAAATGCAGCACACATACTACAGAACTGAAACTTAGGAAGCTCATTTAAGGTGTATGTGTAGAAGCTAGCAAACCTTCGTAATTTCATGTGCTTGTTACAGGAAGGAAAGAACAAATGGAAAAAGGGCCAATAGGTTAAAAAAAAAAATCTATTTATAGAAAACCAAACTGAAGTGTTAAATGAACTGATTTCCAAATGGAAGTACCTTTATGAAATACAATTTTCATATGCTGATTGGACATTTGTATCAAAGCACTAAGACAGTATCAGATAAGAGAAAGGGCAGGAAAAATAAAGATTCTGAGAACGGGACCAACATGAATAAGGGATGGCTAACTAGACCCTGGCATAGTCCTGTTTTTTAGCATGCTCCCTTGTAAGTGCTTCATCTACAGAATTTTTTCTCATCTGAGGAACATACTATCAGGAACTTGCCTTAAATCAAATGGTGTACATCTCTGAGAACTTACACCTGCTAGGAGGACAGCAGTGCCAGGTGAAGCTTACCTACAGGCACTTCTATGTATCTCCAGGTAAAATTCTGATTGTGATTCCAAAAATGTCTTCACTGATGTTGGGATCAACATGAACTAAGAGGCATGGTAACAGCAACAGAGAAATTTTAAGACTAAGTGTCCAGCAGTGATATTGGAAAGATTATGATAAAGATGAATAGCAACAATTTCACCAATTATATCATGCCACAATACTAGTTATGCAACCAGGTAACAAAACCAATATTAATATTTTATTGGAGCAGCAGAAATATGCTAGAGAATTTTCATTGATTAAAAATATTTTTGATGGTAGCAAGCACCCCCAATGTCCAATACTAGATTAACACAGGAAGGAAATTTCCCACCACCACCACTTAATGCAGCCTCCTCCCATCTCAGAATAAAATATGATTAAAATTAATCTGTGGTTTTCACTCCTCCCACTGTCCCAACAGTTCTTATAGGTCAACCTTGTATTTCAGGCTCGAGCTGTGAACATTTCAGAAGGGCACCTATAGCCCAACATGCCTTTACAATGATAACACCTGGTACTGCTGAGCCCACTATTACATCTAGTCTCTAACCTCTAGATACAGCAGCCTTCAGGGCTGTGAGCAGAGACTGCAGGATGGCACCACTCCTGTGCAGCAAGGTGGATGCACTGTGTGTCAAACTGCACAAGGAACGTGGAGGCAGCACCCCCACCAGAGCAGCCCCGCTGCACCGCAGCAGGAGGCACAGCGCTGGCAAGAGTTGGCAAAACCACAATTGAATGCAGGAGTCATTCTCAATCATCAGATTCAAAAACCTATTTCAAATGTAATTGGTAAGTCCAAAAGGAATAGCAGCATATACCCAGAAAAAAATATCTGAACTTCTCAGGTCTGTTTTATTATGGCCTAGATGTTATGGCAAGTTTACTGCCAGCACCTGGAGGAATGACCTGCCACCTCCTTTTTGCTGTCAAAAAATTACTTTAACTACAAGTATTTTTCCCCTCCTTGTAATTTCAGATTTATTCAGATTCCAACATTTTTCCTTGCAAGGATGACCCAAACTTCTCTTTGTTGGATTAGATTTTTTCCATTTAATATCCTTTAAGAGAATCCAAATAAACACTATGGAATTATTTGCTATATTACGGTGTATATTCTTTACATATTCCAAGTCTGTTTGCCCAGTGTAAAGCACAGGTACTTTTCTTCAATACCTTTATCTAAGAGGAGTAAATAGCAAAATAATAATTAACAAACAATGGCTATTTTACCAGTTATTTGCCTCTACTTGAGTTCTGGATTGGTTTATCGTATCAATCAAAAATAATCATACCCACTCTGTGCCTCCTCTTTCCTTGCACACCTCCAGGCAGAGGATCTACCAAGTTTGGTTTTAAAGTACTCTGCATGCGTGCAGACTACATTCTCCAAGGAATCTCTGCCTCTAAATCAGATCAAGACTACAAATAGAAGCATTTACTACTCTTTGCTTTCATGAAATTGTTCAAATCCATCTCTAACATGTGAAAAAACCCCAAACCCAGTCACAAGGGGCAACAGAAGTGACAGATTACAAACCTCCCAAGCAAACTCCAGAATAATACATTCCTTTAGGAGGGATTCACCCTTTTCTAGGAATTCTTTCAACACACACTTCCTCAAAGGCTGCTTATAAGGAAATGATGAAAACCAGCGGCACTGCTGATTAGAACTACACTATAGCTTCCAGTCTGGCCATTTTCTTCCATGTTAAGCGTATCACAGGCAGCTGATATTTATGAAATAAGTTGACAAAGACCATAGAAGCTATTCAAGTTCTAGTATCTTCTGGCACGAGTTTGAATTTCTGCCTAAGAACTGTCCTAGAAAGCATAGCTTTCTATGTGTTCTAAGCTTTAAACTGACGCTTTAGCATCTCTGTCTTTGAATGAACAGACTAACTCAGTGCTGCAGCTTTGCCTGTCTCCCCTAACTCCAACCAGAATAATTTAGGTGGGAAAGGTCCTTTGGAGGTCTCTACTACAGCCTCCCAAACAAAGCAGAGCAGACTTCAAAATTGGGTTGTTCAGGCAGGGCTTTGTCCAGCTGAGAACTAATATTGTTTTTTCCTGCCATTTGTTTCTAGATTGGCAGGTTGAGGTGGTGTGGGAAATGGTACTTCTTACCCTTAAAGACTAAACATTTTATTCAATGATTTCTTCTTAAGCATTGAATATTTTTAAATTTAAAAATACAAGAGTAAAATCCTGTAAATACAAAATTTTGTAAAACAAATAAATAAATAAAATGTATAAAATTACCCACCCCCTCAAAAAACCCAAGAGTTTAAGCTTAAGCATATTCGTTTTATACAAACGGGATACACAGAGATAGCTACATTTAAAAGTGAAATTACCAGCAACATCAAATGACAGGTAGGAAGCATCAGGATTACATCTGCTTGTGAAATCTTAATTTACCTCCATTGTATACACACAAGAAACAGCATCTTATGATCTTACATTACTGTACAGCTCACGGGCCGTGCCTCACTGAATGCAAGAAGGAACAGTACTCACTGAGAGTGGCAAAACCTTCCTTATTTTATCTCACTCTTGTCTAGTGCAAAACACTGTTAGAAAAACAGCAATTCCCTCAGATGTTCCTAAAACTACAATATTTGAAAGCCACAAATATCAATGAATTTAGCATTTGAGTACCAAACTTTAAATTAAGATCTGATTTATCCATGTACTTCTTATAAAGCAGTACTCTGTTCAGAGGGTAGCTCTTACACAGGGCTGCATTTCTTACTGTTCATTCTGTAGGCAAGTCAAACACAAACAGAAAAATAAAATAAATGCATGGTTCCCTTAAAAGTTTGAATGACTTGCCTAGCGTAGGTATAACAGGGTCACGACAGCATTCAGCTCCCAGTGAGCTTGCAACTGCTTTATCAGTAAAATAATTCTCCCTTTTGCAATCTCTTGCATCATTTACAATAGTACTTCTCTTTTGTCAAGTAAGAATAGAGGGAGAAGAAGAGGAGGAGGAGGAGGGAGAAGAAGAGGAGAAGGAGGAGGAGTGAGAAGAAGAGAAGGAAGGAGGACAGACTCTGTTTACTTCCTTTCTCTCTCAACTGACACCCCTTACACTGAATGAGACTGACAGAAAAGGATATGTGGTCACGTAAAGACAATTGCAGTGTTTGTTCTAAAGACCACACGTTACTCCACTTCAAACACAACTCTACAAATAGTAAGTCACTTGTACAGAAGCATTTCTAAAAAAGTGAGCAGAAGAGAACTTAGTTACATGTGATCTTATTTTCTGCAGAGTTGAACTCTCTGGGCCCAGTACCCAGAACTTTGCTACTGAGGTGGAAAAACAGCTGATGATTGTACATTATCTTGAATAAAGGTGAGAGCAACAGGAGGATGTAATGCACTGCTGACACAGAACGGCAACACTCAGGAATCTGGGCTTTCCCTGCACTGAAGGGGAACATCCCACTCAGGTTTGACCCCTCCTCCATGAAGACCTCCAGCTTGTCCCAGTCCACACTCTGTCTATCACTAGTTCTAGATTTCAGTGCAGAACTCATCTCCAATCTTTCAGCTTCTATTTCCCAAATCGAGCGTTTTTGCATAATTACCTGGGCAATGCTCTCTCCCACACACACACTCAGGAGTTTTACAACAATGTCCCTTCACAGCACCTCTTGCTCTGCTATTCCTGGTAGTTCTGAGCTTGGTTTTTTCACAGTCTGAGAGCCCCCGTTACCTTCTTGCCCAATTCTTTGTGCTCCTTCTTTCTCAGCTCATAGCCAGACTCTGTATCCACCAAGTTCTCATGCTTCCCTGATAGTAAGTTACCAGTCTAACCTCCACTTCCCATTCCTCACCTCTCCAGCAACGTCCCTGTCACTCTTGCTTCAAGGTTTATATTGCATGGCCTCCTCCTCAACACAATCTGGATGTCAGCATGGAGTAAATCAATAGATGTCTTGCTCTTAGTCCTAACGTCACACCCTCAGAACTCTGCAGCTATAATGAGCCCAGAAAGGAAAGACTAAATGCAATCTTTGCAGTAGTCTTTGGACAAAGAGGTCAGCTAAACACATATGGCAAGGGTGCATGCAGTTAACCAGCCCCAGAAGCTTTGAGTAACTTGTGGTGCACACAAGACTTTCTGCCCAAGTAGCTTTAAAAAAAAAGCACAAAACCCCTCCAAAAGTAAGAGGGTATTGGCATGGAAAGTGCTGGGCAGCCATAAGTGTACGGAGGGACAAACATTTGCTTCTTATATTTATATCAAAATGTGTGCAGGAGTTTACTTCTTCCATGAACTTCCTGCTCTTCCAGAATTTTCAGGGTCCTTTCCAAAATCATATAGGAATTTTGTGCAGAAAGCAAACCCATGTCTGATTTCCATGTTGCCCATACTAGAATGCAAGGACTCTATTTATACACTTCTTCAGAAGTTTGTATATCATCTGTACCTGATAAGGTATTAGTTCCTATCTATGCTTCCAGTGCTCATATTTGACAGAATTCTATAGCATTGCTGTGGAAAAATACAACAGCAAAAACATTAATATAACTTCATTTGGGAAAACTCTAGTTCCACATATATTTAAGGGTTTAAATCAAAGTGTTTCTATTGACATTATTAGGTCAACACTACTACACAGAATTAAATTTCACAACTGTTGCTTTCCTCTCAATTAGGAAAAAAAAATCTACAACAATATCTCAGTTTATCTTAGCAATTTATGCTTACAACAGTAAGATTAATTCCCACCTCTGGTTTCTCAGGCAAGGGCTCATTCTGCAGAACTTTCAGTGCTTTAGCAGCTGCATCGTGCTTAGCAGCTTGTCTTGTTCTTCCTTTCCCATGAAACTGCTGCCCTCCAATTGAAAGCTCAACTTGATAAAGTAAGGGCCCAACAGGAAATGGGTAAAAGTACCTGCAAAGAGACAGATTGAAATAAACACATAGTTTGGCCTACAAAGTAAACAGGACCAGGAGTTACAGGTGGACGAATCCCTCTGATATCAGTAACCACAATGCAGCACTGAAGCACTGGTATAAAAAAGCCAAATTCTGACTTACACTTTAAGAGATTTTAGGGAGAGACCTTTGAAACAGAGTACCACCAGTTCCTGCTTTACAATATGAACACATTTCTCACCAACTAGAGCAGAGAAAGACAATGTACCTATTGTAACTTGGTAGCCCAGTAAGCTTTGAATTCTCAATTCCTGTGGTCATAGAAAATTCTTTAAATGCAAGCTGTGATTTGAATAGTTTTAGAAAAAGCTTCAAATTGTTTTCTTCACTTTTGCTTTTACATAGAAAGGAAACACAAGAAATATTTAGCTAATATTTTGCTATTCACTCTGATGTTGGCTATATATCACTGTCCTCAAAAACACTTCATCATTTGGTTCAGTTCCTTTTTTCCTCCCCTTCTCACCCTGCCTCCCCCAAAGAAAAAAACCAAAACAAACCAACCCACACACCTTAACTAAGACAAATTACAGATACCAGTGGGGTGTACTTATCAAAAACTTTTGCCTTACAAGCTGGGTGTGTTTTGAGCTGAATATCCCTTTAAGGGACACGGTCTTTTCAGCTGTTTTCAGAAGATAGCATCAAAGCACTCAGATGAAGGGAGCGGAAGTTCAAAGATACAAGACTGCAAAGCCAAAAAATGACCCAATACAAACAATACTCACCGTGGAGGGTAAGTGCCACCTCTCATCGTGTAGTTGTAAGTGGATCTCATCCCCGTGTAAGGATCAATAGGTTTGTACATAGGTTTCTTTCCCAGCTTCATGCAAAGTGCATTTAACTCCACTGTGGGGGTTACACTGTCTAAATAAAAAGGAATATACAGAGTTGTTTAACTGCACGAGGGACAAAAGCAACCTTACACGGTCTCAAACAGGATAAAAGAAGCTCAGCTCCTCCCCTGTGTAGTATCTTAAATGAACAAATTCTGAAATGCTAATGAACACAAGGATAATAAGTCTCTATGATGTACATTAAATTAGGAGCCTACTACAGTTGTGACAAATCCTGTTATCAAAAAGTGAACTTGCCAGGGGCTTTTATCGTTTGGGGTTTTTTAATTTATTTTTATTTTATTTAGCTTTAAACTTGTGAAGTTAGCAATTGATTTATTTTTACAGCACATCTAGCAACATATTCTGCAGAAGAGAAATTGCTCTTCCCCCCAAAAATACTTTAAAATTAAATCAACAGGCGTATCTTCTGCTTCTTTTGTTTACCTGGAATGATCAAACGTTTTCTCTTGGTACTCAATGACCTAAGAAGGGTTTTTTTATGACTCTTCACTTTCCAATTGCAGCTTGTCTTTTCAAAAGGAAGGTATATTGCTACTGAGGGCTATAAGCATTTCTCTCAGCGCAGATATCGTGTGGATGAAGAATTGACTCACTGACTATTCTCATTTGAGAAAGAACAATCATGTAAATGGTCTTTTTTATCTATCACAGGGCTCAAAAATCAGCGTGTATTCAGTACAGTGTTTTGTTATATGGCAACTGCCAAAAGAAAATGAAATTATGGAAGAGATTCACAGCCAAAATAATTGCTAACTTCCAATATTTTCTCTGCTCACTGTAAAAAATGTTTTTAAAAAGAGAATGTAGGTGACACCAGAATAAAGCTTGGTTTTGTGCCAGTTTTAACCTTTGTTGAACATACTAATGTAATCCTAACAGGTTTGTATTCAAGTGACTGAAAGTTAATGCAAAACAATCACATGTGCAGCTGAGATGTCAAGGTGGTTTACATTTATATCTTAAAAGCAATCCCAGTAAAGAAAGATGTTGCCTAAACATAGTTAGCTACACCTCAAATGTTTTTATACAAATCAACATCTATTTCTCTTTAAAGAAGTACAAATTACACAAATTCCAAAGTTCTGATCTAATCCCTCAACACAAATTTAACTTTTTTTTAAACTTACATTTCCAAAGAAATCTTCATTGTCAAGCTTTTGAATTACCCTACCAGAATTACCATACACATTCATCTGCCCACACAGCATATTGTTCTTTGCTGTGACTGAATTCCTTGTGTTTTTGTTTGGATTTTTTTTTTTTACTTAGTATTCTTGTTTTATTTTTAAGAGTAAGAAAAAGATCTTTTCCAGGATTCCACCAAGCATTACAAGTCACACAGTGGGTTCTTCAATCCTGAAAGGCTTGACAGAAACCCCCTATACTTTAACATGTTTATATGATTATTTTTTTATATTGCCTACAACAATTGAAGAGTAAATCAAGATGATGTTGTCACAAAACCTGACAATTAGCATTGTTAAAATATGCAGTTTTACTCATCCTTCTGCAACTTCAAAACACATACCAAAACCAGAAAGGTGTATAGTATTATTTTCTTTTAAATCAGTTTGCTGTGCACACACCTGGATTCTTGCCTTCACTACGAGAGGGACGAGCTGTCGGCTTGGGGAATTTTGTCCCTTCCAAAGCTTTGGCAGCTGCCGCGTGTTGCGCTTTTTTAATACTAGTTCCTTCAGCTTCCCAGTGTTGGTCCCCAAGAGTCAGTTGCACTGTAAACACCTCAAAAATAAAAACCATTACTTTTATCATGAGCGGTTTCAGAACTTACATCATTTTTTAAGACCCTCCTACACAAAACAGACAAGTCTTTTAGTGATGCAGAAGTTGGGAATACAGTCAAAGCTTTCCTCAACTCCAGATTTTAAACACTTCGGACAGCGATAGGATTTCCCTGATCACTGAAGTAAGAATTTCACAATAATTGTAGCTGGCAACTATCCTGCACAGTGCATGAGACCACACAGGCTAAAAACCAACTGAAAACCAAGACAGCCCCATGTGTATGTGGTGACAGCTACATGGATCGCTGGTATGCCAAAACACCAGCAGCCCTGACATTCCGAGTTCTATTCCATATAAGTCAATTCTTGCTTTACTACTGTGGGCTTGAGGGCTTCTTAATGATATTTTTCAGCTGTTTGGAGAAAGGTAAGTTCACATTGCACCATAAAAGCTTCTACATGCCCAGAGGTGAGCACTAGCCTATTTGATTACAGAGCAAAGCTCTGTAGCACTTCTTTTTAAGTATGTGGGATAAGGAAGAATATATAATGCCCTAAATTTTCAGAAATTAATCAGACAACAGCAAGCCAAGGTCTCCCTGGTAATTAAGTAAAGTTTAATTTCAATCAGAATGAAAACACAAGTGAATATATGCTCTGAATGTTATTCCAATACTTGTTATAAATGCAAACCTTGCCTCCTTTGCACAGAGAGCTGACATTATGCATATTTTGGACAAAGGATTTTTATTTCTAAATATTACTCAGTTGGAAGGCAATTCCTCTAACATACAGCAAACACTGTTCCAGGAGCACACCTTAATGAGACAATGTCAGATTAAATACGACACATTCCTGATTGAGTTTTCACATATGCCTTGACCTCAGTTCTCATGCAATACAGATCTTCATTGAAGATTAATATCAATACTAAAACTCCCTTTTTCAGTATTCTTTGAAGTAACACAAGTATATTTGCTGCAATCCTAAAAAACTCTGTCTCTGCCTATGAACAGAACACCAAAGGGATTGTATACTACCAAGATTTTGAGACACTGTAAGAGATACGTTATGACATGGGATGCACATCACATGCTGGTCCACCCTAGGCATTCCTACATTCCCACAGTAAGAGCCAAAGAGCCTTTTGCTAAAGTAACTGCTCTAGAGCGGATGAATGGTCAGTGCTGTTCAGTCATACTGTACTTCAGGCATTAAAGAACATATACCAAGATCCTTGTTTTCCAAATATTGAGCAATTAGGACAGAGAAAACAAAGCAACAGCAAGGCAATATTCAGTTATGATGTGTACAAGAGAGAAAAACTCTTAAAATTAGGTAGTAAAACTTATTCCAGGCATATCAACAAATACAGATTTATACCTCACCAACTACATGGACACAAAACCACTACAACTCCTTCTGTAGGCTTTCCTAAAGAAACATGATTGCCATAAGTCTTCCTGCATCTCTAACTAAGAAAGCATTTTCATCTTTTAAAGTCGGTGGGATTAATCTCAAACTATTAAAATGCACCACAGGAAGAACACTGAAAACTTACAGAACAGGCAAGATGTAAAACCAAAGCTTAACATCCCACCAGAAAATGAGTTGATTAAGATCATCCATATTTAATACTGTGTGTATATATATTTATATTTTTAGCAAAGACTGCATGAAACAAGCCTTGCTTTATTAAGTGAAAGTCAGAGCCATGCATCTCCTAATGGAGCTAACAAATAACTCTTAAAAAAAGCCAAGCAGTTTTAGGCAACAGGTAATTTCAACCTTTATATACTTTGGAAAATAACTTTTTAGCACACACATAACAGCCTCACACTTTCCTACCACCAGTACTTTGGTGAGCTTCCCATTCCTCTCTATTGCACTGAAAACAAATACTTTGCCTTTCCACTCAGGAAACACCACGAACAGCAGCAATAAGACACTTATAGTATTATTTACCTTAGAATGAGCTGGACCTTGCTCACTCAAAAGCTTATACTCAGGCTGAATCTTGTTGAAACGGGCTAACTCATTCACAAGACACATTGGGGTTTTCTCTTTGGGGTTTGCCATGTTTGAAGGAGCTGAAAGATTATATAAAATCAGATAAATGAACAGGTAGCTATGAACTCTACTACAATCTTTAATTAAAAACAAAAAAATCATTGGCTTAACATTTAGCTGCCAGCAATACACTACTACTCAGAAAAGACCTGCTGGAATAGACTGCTCTGCTCATTAGCCAAACTGGCACCAACCTACTGAACTCTGGGATTTCCAAGCAATGTGAACACCTAAAAGGTAGCATCACTAAATGTAATGTTTTAACACATGCCAGAAGTATGAAGTTAGGAGTCCCCTGCATTTAGCTTGCATCTTCCATAGTACGTTTCAAGGAGCAAATTTCCTAGGTGTTCATCTTGGTCACTTGCTTTGAGTAATTCCAAAAGGTCAGTTAATTTGGTTTTCTTCTCCTATTTTTCCCTATTATCTATTTTTAGCTGTTACCTTTTATTCACTCGTTTTATTAACGCAATATATTTATCATTAAGCTGGTCATAACAGAACTAATAGAACTAAACAAACTATTAAACATAAGCTACTTGCAGATGTGTGATAGCAATGTTCTAAAAATTCTGTGTTGTACACTTTTAAGTATACTTGACTATTACAAACATTTCAATTAATTATTAGAACTTTGTGGAAAAGTACTCTCCTATCTGACCAAAACAGATTTAATTCAATACAAGCTACCACAGGTGGATAAAAATTACTTTTAAAGTATTTGTAGGTGCAAGACATTAGGAATATATTGTGCCAAACTATAAACACTAAGAATATACATACTTTCTTATATAATAGACATTCAATCTTACCTGCAGCTGCATTGGTGGATGTGACTGATGCAGAGGGTAAAGCAGAATTTTGGATAGGTCTACCTGCATTTTCAGAGGGCAAAGAGCTAGTAGTGGAAGGAATACTCAAAGGCTGTGAGAGAGATGGGTTTTTATTCAATATTTGGCTCCCTGCAAGGGCAGCAGAAGGATTCTGAATTTGAACTTGAGACATGTTTACTTCCAACCAGAGCAAGTTACTGTAGGTAAACAGCTTTGAATGCAGGCAAACTCAGTGCGAGGAGACCAAATTGCTGACCTAAAATGTAAAGATAAAAAAAGACTATACTAAATATTCAGTATTCTTTAAATAATAATCTATTGACATTATTTCTCTATTAGCTAAAAAGGGAAAAAACGTTCTGCTGCATACAAAATGGAAACAACAGATGCTTGATTGGTCACTTACCCACCCAGCTTTAACAGCATATTTCAATCTGTACACCCCATCATTTAAGTTTCACATTTCTTTCATATAAAAGAGAAGTAGTGTAGGAGCTTTATTTGTGCTTGCTCATTTAAGATCAACTATCCATATGCTTTCCCCCTCACTGAATCCACTTAAAAATCAAATCCAGTTACTTAGAACTGATAGCCACTGCTTATGTACTAAACAAAGAGCAACTTTCATGAACGGATTACATTTCATGCACTCTGCCATTTGAAGGTAGTTTTCCCCTCAGAAGGGCAAGCAATAAATGCAGTCTTTACAAAACAACTATTTAGAGCATAAACCCTCTGTTAGAATCGTATACTCCCCACCCCCCTGCCCAGGATCACCAAGAAGAATGCCTCATCATTGATGAGGGCAACACAAATGGGGTCCAGGAGAAAAAGCCCAAGTAGCTGTGAGACGGGAAGGTGGAAGTTCACAAGCTTTATAAACTACATGGGTTTTGAAGTTACTGCTATTTAAGTCAGAAGTCACAGTTCAAGCATCACTTTAGAGTTATTTGGCCCTGCAACACTGTAAACAAGTGTTGAAAGTGGCACAGGCACCTATGTTCCTTTAAGAAAAGCCACCTCCAAGCGATGAGCTTGTACCAGTTGATGTGAAGTATTGTGATAGACCTTTCCTCCACTGACAAATTAGTATTAGATTTCTGTTACACATGGATGCAACATTATCTTCATGTTCATACAGATAAACCTAAATTTACACTCGTGGATTGCCAGTCTGAAGGCTGTCACTGCTGCCAGAGCACAGCCGCCCGTATCTGCTTACGATCCCCAGCGCAATTTATTCATTAAAAATAAACTGTACAGCCAAGTAAATGCATTTTACACAGAAAGGCAGCCACACATGCACACGTAACGCTGGCCAGCTATAGATTTCATTAAGGCAGCCAAAGAAAGTGTATTCTTTCATAATTTATAGATGGAGAAATCCCTGCTCCAGACACCAGCGGGGAGCTATTAGTAGCAACACAGCTCCACTAGTGCCCTGTAAGCTTCAAATTCTGAACCTGTGAATGGACTTCCAAATGTAAGAGGAGCAGCAATGAGTCACAGTGAAGTTTTTAGCTACTAACTGACAAAACAAACCTAAGAGGAAAACCTAGGTTAATATATTCTTGGATACAAATATTTATTTATTTCCTTATTAAATAAGAGAAGAGGAAAGAAGCTACTAAGAAGCAACAGATACACCAATAAAACTATCAAAACTATCTTCTGGAATATTTTACTTTGAAGAAACATGACAAACATGCCAGGCTTACCAAAGCACTGGTGGGATAACTTTGGTTTTTACTAGGGAGTGAAATAAGTTCAGCCCTCATTGGTTCAGAAGACTATAGGTAGATCATACTCAAAACAAATCCTGTATTTGACTATTAAATTTGCTGAAGTTACACACTGGGTGCATTTTAACTGTGAAAAGGGTATTAGGGCATCTATCTAAAGGAGTTCCAAGAAGTTGTAAGACAAAGATGAAAAGTATGTAGAATAAGACTCCAGGGCAATAATTTTATAATCATTATTTTTTATTCCCAGGAGCATCTCTGGAAACACTGATTTTTAAATTCTTTTTCCCCAAACATAATACAACAATACTGTCTGGAAAAGAAGTATTGCAGTGCAAAAAAACCCAACAACCAAAACCAAACCATCCTCCCAAACTAATTCTCCTTCCCTGCTCAAGCAAAATGCCCTTTAAAGTAACTGAAGTGAAACAGTTTCCACCCCACACAGTTTAAGCAGACGACACCAAATGTGCATTTTGAAGTCAGTATCACAGGATCTTTCATATCATGCTGGAAAGGAAGTCTGAAGTTCTTCTCAGAAACTGCTGACCAGCACGTCGCTTTCAGAGCACAGCACCACCCTTCATTTATTTGCCAACACTTGGTGGCAGGGGACATGGAATTTCAGCTCCAAAATCCACAGGTTAAAGTGGTACCATACAAACACAGAAGAACAGTACACCAACCTCTAGTAAATTTTTTTTTCCAAAAAGGGAAGTCCCTGACAAGGATATTATTAGTTCACTTTCTATATTTACTGCAGAGTACTACAGTACCTCACAGCCGTGCAGCTCAGGCTGCTCTGACCCAGCTCTCTCTCCATCAAGAGCTATAACCATCAGCATTCAGCTTGAAAAAGCTTTTCTGCAGACACCACTGATAAGAGAAATCAGGACAGACAATTCAGCCACTATTTACAAAAAATCTATAGAGACCTGAGGTCATATCCTAGTGCTTGAAACAATAAGGTTCTGGAAACCAATCCAATTTCAAATAGTTTTCAGCTATCCATGTTCCATGACAAGACACAAAAAAAAGCTACAGATGCATCCATCCACAGCTCATAACCTTCTTATTCTCAGCAGACACCAACTGCCCAGCTCCTTCAGCAGCCTGCCTGCTCAGCCACATCTTACAGGGACTGAGGGAGAAGGCAGCAAAGTGTTTGAAGCTCACCTCACTGGAATTCACCACATCCCCCCCAAACCTTTCAACCAAGTGGAAGAGTTCAGCCTTTGTGTACCGCCTGGGAACCCAGAAGACTCCCAATCTCACAAAAACCAGCTCAGTTCATACACCTGTAAGATGGTACCAAGCCCTCCCACCCTCCTCTGCAAAATACTTTGCAATTACAAATGCAGCCATGATTTGATGGCCAAAATTACCATACAAGTACCCGGCCTCTGGAGCCATTCATTTAGCAAGAAAAAAGAAAAAATGCACTGAACAGGATCCTGTAAGTGCTGCTTTCCACTGCTTTTTCTAAAGGTGGAGGAAGAAAAAGCTGCCATGCCTAACAGAACAGAAATTGTAAAGAATTAGTAAGC
Source organism: Porphyrio hochstetteri (assembly GCA_020800305.1). Lineage (NCBI taxonomy): Eukaryota > Metazoa > Chordata > Aves > Gruiformes > Rallidae > Porphyrio > Porphyrio hochstetteri. The sequence continues at coordinate 8,083,055 of CM036921.1, read as the reverse complement.
TAAATCTTTCCTTGAAATAAAAATCTGAAGCCTGAAGAACACACTGCTGTTCAAGGTTTCTCCCCAAGACATCCAAGCAGCCGAGTACCCGAGCATGCCAGTCTTTCACCACAGCTCAGTAGACATTTATTATCAGGGAGAGAACTGAATCACAACGAAAATAAAACTTTTCCAATTAATGTATCATTTTTAACCCAAGTGAGCATAATGTTTGTTTCTACAACCTCACGTTTTTCTATTCAGATCAACAGATGAATCCACATCCTGTGAGTTATCAGCAATTCAGAACTGTTTCAGAGTTCATTAGACTGAATTCAAGCAGAACCCAACTAGACATTAAAAACAGCTCGTGAATGGTTGAAAATCTGCTTCACAAATACCTGACAATCGTAGACAGTAGGTAATAGCTTACAAGATTATACCTTAAAAGTTTGTGTTTTCTTTTTAAAAAACATTTAGCTCATGCTTTGACAAGCAACTTCAAAGAACAGCCTGACAAAACAAACTGGAATTTTGTTTGGATTTTTTCAGCTACCTGTGAAGCTTGTGATACTGTGGCTGATTTGCACAAAGTATTTCACTAGGGTTTAAGAACACACTGTCCATCATTGCACATTTAATTACAGGTTATCTGGGGATTATAAAAAGGTTTTACAAAGTAATATCCGCTCTACCCTGTAACAGGCTTACAAAATCCTAACTATCCAAGAAAAAGCACCATAATCTCAAAAAAAGCATTTTGGGTGATTTCCCCACATAAGTGGGGGTCAGCTACTTCAAGCTTCTCAAGGCAAATACTAGGACAAATATCTGATCCCCATACAATACTCAAGGCATTGCTAGAACTTAAAACCACTCACAAACAGTAAAAGACAGGTGAGTGAGCAAACGTTTTACTCCTTCCATTATAGCCAGCAGCCAATGACATATCTTGCTCCTTTCCTGCCCTTCCACACTTCCTTTACTCTAAGTCAGACATTATTTTAAATGCAACGACCTATGGGCAATAAGAAATGCAGAGAGATGGATTTTCAGAAGACAGAGCAGTGTTCCCCACTCCAGTTTTAAAATTTTTATGTTCTTTTGGTGCATCAATGCCTGGAATATTCCCAGAAATTTGAATGCATTAAAATGCAAAGCTCAGAAGTCACTAAGGTAACCAAAAGGCAAGCAAAGAAATGTAAAGATCTGAACACAGGCCACTCAGCCACAGATAAATTAAAGTCTTCCTCTCTAGAAGAAAGAATGTATCGTTTTCAGATAAAAGTTCTCTTGGGGCTTTTTTGTATTGTAATTCTCAAAGGTGTTAGAGATAGAAGCCAGAGGATCAAACAAAACCCAACATTTCCTGTGGATAATCATGCTTTACCACAACTTGTGGTTTCTTTAATAGAAGGTAAGAAACATTAATGTTTTAGGTAAGTTTCCTGTACCTTTAGGAGATCCAGAGAGTGAAGATTTGGATTTAGTTCCGAATAGGGTATTTATGATGGAGAATGCCTAAAAGGAAAAACAGGGAGTTAGCATTTTGCTTCCTAACACTACAAAAAGATCTTCTGCAGTGTGTCCCCCACCACTACATTGACTGTGCCTCTCCTGTGTGGATGACAATTAAATTCTCACTGACTGCTCAACAGAGCTATGTTTTTCCAAGCAGAAATTCCAACCTGATCCAAGACTCTTCTTTCCTTGCTCTCTCCCCAAAACCAAGTGATTTTTCTTGCACAAACAGTGGAATCTCTCAATAATGCTCTTTGCAGGATTACAAGGGTCACTGGCAAATTTTCTTTGTGTAGCAAGGCTTCCAGTTGCGGAGAAGTTAACCTTCCTCCTAACAGCCCTAGAGATCAGCTGCTCAAACCAGACCCAGACCTTTAATTCAAAGAGCCAAACCAAAAGCAAACCACCAACCTGAGATACTCTGGCAGCTATTAACTGCAAAAATTTGATATAAATTCTACTTTTGGCTACATCTCCAGTCTAATGATTTCTCTCAAATAGGCGTATATATGTATATATATATATATATATATATATAACATCAACCTAGCTGAAGCTAGGTTTAGACTAAAATTGTTTCTGTACTGGATACAAAGCCTGCCACTGCATGGACTGCTCTAAATGGAAATCAAAACGTATTTTATTCTGCTTACAAATATAGCACAAAGTGTTTAATCCTTCTTTTCCATGACTAAAGCCAACTGTGCGCAGATGCTAGCAACGTTACTACCAGCAGCAAAACGGGTAAGATCTCAATCTTGATTAAGGTTAGAAGAGGATGTAGATAAACAAGCTCTTGAATTTACTTCAGTCAGCCATTTCAAAATCCTACACTGGATCTTAGAACAGTAACCAGTTATCTTAGAGGAGTCCTGCGGCACAGATGAGGTTACAGAGCCCCAAAAAAGCAGGCAGCGTGCCTATTTTAACTGGAGTGAAGAAGGGAGGTGAGAGGATTACAGTCAACTTTTCTGGAGGCTTAATTAAGCACCTCAAAAACAAGGAAATGGATAATACTCCCAGGCAGGACCAAAGCCGAGTTGTACAAAGACATCTGAATTTTCTCCAGCCACCTCTGGCAGTCCAACCAGGCTCAACAGTGAATCACTTCATCCCAGCCATGTGGGGTTCTGAGCAGGTGCTGTCTGATCAAACACAGGGTGAAACCCCACCAACTGACACCGCTGGAGCAGCACAAGAGTTACAACCAACAGAACATCATTACCAGACAGAAGCCAATGCTAACAGGCTCTTTTAGAAAAAGCAGTCATCACGCTGAGATGCAGAATTGGAAAATTAGCCCGAGAGTTATCTGCTGTAGTTCTTCTAGTCCATCCTTGGTGTTACCGAGCCCACAGCTGGAGCACTGCGTCAGCACTTGGGTACCAGGCTTCAAGGCAGATGTGGACCCAGCCAGCAGAAAGAAAGTAGATAAAGCACCAGCCATGTGGCTTTAGAAAACTATAACCTATTATACTGGGGTTGTACATGCTGACAAGGAGAGGGCTGTCTGGGACCTGACAACCAGAAGTCTTCAAGTACAGTTTTTGGAGTGTAAAAGAATCACATTTTCCATGCTTAAGGTGACAGAACTAGAGGCAAGAGGCTTAAAATTGCATCAAGAAAATGCTTTCTTATGGCAATGGTTGCAATGAACTATGCTGCTTTGGGTGACAGAGGTGACATCACTGTTGGCAAACTTCAAGAAACTGATAAATATCCACTTCGAATGAGGCTGCATACCTGACACCACAGGGGCATGGATGGACTACTGCACTCCCTCGAGTCCCGCCCAGCCTGGATTCCCATGACTGCAAACAGACACTGCTGTACCTGGCTGTAACAGCACATTTGTCTCCTACTGGAGGAAGACAACGGCCTTGTTGTTAAACAACAGGTCTGGCAAAAAGAGGGGAACTCACTTGGGTCCTGCCACAGTCTGCTCTGACCTCTGATCCACCGGTTGAAAATACAAGAGGGACTAAATCCTCAAAGAAACAGGTTCTATTCATTGTCAGGCCCAGAACAGAGAGGTGCCCTATTCCATAGGATGTGTACAGGCAGAAGGCTGGAAGTTGTGATGTTCTCATTACACTGTTTGTTACAAGCTTGCACATGCATCCCATTAAAACTTCCTTTGAGTCCATTCGTGACCCCCCCAGCACCAGGCAGGGAGGGCTTTTCATGGAATGAGAACAGAGGTGAGTGAGAAACAGAACAGACAAAACCATCAAGATTCAGATTACAAGGACTTCTTGACACCACCAACTAAAAATCATGTCATAAACAATATCCAAGGAAAAGTTTTAGCTATGGGAAATGAGGTTTTAAATTAAACATCAATTTGTTTCTGAAAAGTGCATACCAAAGTGCATTTGAACAGCTACTGACCCTTCAGGCACACTGCTCCTGCTCAACAGCAAACTCTTCTACAAGCAGGAAAGTTCATTTATCCCTGTTTCACAGATGGGCAGCTAGAGCACAGACCCCAGGTCCTATCCCCGCGGAAGGATGCACGTACCTATCCAAGGTGGGGCTGAGGTGGAACAGAAACAACTAAACCAACTGTGGAAGGTACAGCATTTACTCACTGACCCTTTGTCACCTGTATTTTTACACCTATCGCTACTCAAAGGCAACCAGCCCTCGCTGGGGTAAGCACACAGCATTGCCATAGCGCAGGGACTACTCAGTGCATTCATTACCTAGAGAAAATATCCGTTACAAAGATTCCCTCTCTCATCCCTTTTTTCAGAGGGGTTCTAAATAACTCACACAGGGTGGCTGAGGCTCTTTTGTCCCACATTTGGACATTTTGGAGCATGAAGAACACATTTTCACAAATTTTAGGAGGTTTGTTGAGATGGTTCGTTTCCTAACACCCCTCTGACAAACCCCCATCAGCTGTAGCTTTGTGACACACAGCATAAACTTCTAAAGCCTTCAACTGCTGCAAGTGTTTAAGAACAACATCTAACTATTTACAATTGGAAAGTCTAAATAAATATTCACTACCAATCAAGATAAAAAAAAAGACTGCACATCTGGCAGACTTCAGACTAGTTACACAGAATGTACAGCACGAGCTGAACAACGTTCTCTTCTTAGATAAATCTTTTTCTACAATATTTGGGCAAGCCAAGGTACATCTCAAAGGCTGCATGTACTGTAGAAAAAGATGATGCACTTTTTGAGTGCTGGTAAGATGAATTTTCAAGGGTAGAAATGCTCAATATTAAGCAAATTAGTTTGGGAGCTAAGATATGGATTATTAATATGAGAACACGTGATGAAAAGTGAAAATTTGAAAGTAAAATCTCAAGGAAAAGAAGGAACCAGCAGATGCACACACAAACCAGACTGTTCCAAACAAAATGCAAAATAATAAACCAGAAAGTGATAAGTCAAATCATGAATAAAGATAAATGCTTAAAAGCTTATTTCTAGCTGAATTAGTACTGGGACAAAATATTTAAACCATCCTTTTTTCCTGCAGTGGAACATGTGAACAAACCCACTGACACCAATTCCAGCTAACACAGTATCAGCGCTCAGATCTCTACTGTTCCAGTTGCACCTTAGAGAACTCAGGTAAAATACTCAGCCAGGATCCCAGGTGAAGCAATTAAATAACTTTTTGGGTTTGGGTTGGGTTTTTTTTTTAAAGCTCCTATGGCTTCAGAATAAAGTTGCTGTTCTTCAGTAGGATCCGAAGGGCAGTTTTCATTTTCGTTCTGACTTTGTACAGTTAAGGCATCCCAAATTTACTTCAACCTAGGAATACTTTCATTTTGCCACAAAATACCTAAAACTTTGGCTGACTGGTACTGATGGTGAAAAAATGATTAATGATAAATGTAATGAAAAATTTGACACAAAGGAGGAGTGGCTGTTTAAAATAATAATAATAAAAAGGACTGTATCTTGCATACATCCATTAAGGAGAGTTCTGAAGTGAGATTCTGATTCAACATCAGAAAATAGAAAATGCAGTAAAAAATTCAACTCATTTGCTCTTTAAACTTTCATCAAGATGTGACAGACATCCAATGAATATCTCTGCAAGTCTAAGCATACAAGTTTGTTGCATATATAATCAATGGACAAATCAGAGATCACTTTATTACACCACAGCTATAGCTGCATCATTAAAACTCAAGTTTTGATCTTCACTGGTATCTAAAAAAAGACATTTCTGCCAGTTTGAGCAAGGGAACTTGCACGTTCCAGTTTGAAGAGAGATTTTATAAATATACTATTCCAAAAGCAGACAAAGGACTTCATTCAGATATTTTATTTCACTGCTATATATACACACACACACACTCTTAGCCTTTGTTTACATTCCAAATTATGTTCCTCCCAGGTCTGCCTTAAACCTGCCAGAAAAGCAATTACAAAAATACCCAACAGATGAATAAATCAGAAAAATGGCTGTCAACACCACAACCAGAGTATCACCCCGATGGACAACCCAGACGCACCAAACCCCGTGTAACCTCTAGGAAAGACAGAAGCAGCAGAGAGATTTAAAAGGAACTTGTTGCTGTTACATCTCCTGAAAAACCAACTAGTGTCGTGACCAAAAACCAGGGAAAAAGCAAAGTGAGCCGGGTGCAGTGATGGCTGCCAAACCCAGCGGGCAACGAGGAGAAAGTGCGACGATGCCAGTGTTCAGAAAGAAAGCTAATGCTGCTAATACCAGCTGCCTCGGTGTTTGCACTGTAATCTTTAGCAGGAGAAGGCTGGGGGCGTCTCCTGCTGTTGTCACCGTACCTACACCTTCCCCAGAACAGGCAGACAAGTCTGGTTCAGTCTCGGGAGATCGCGTGCCCCCGAGACTTCGCAGAAGTCTCTGGCTGTTGTCACCCACTCGGGGCAGCCTGGAGAGGCAGGGTGGCTGCAGCCGCTTTACCCAAGCGGTTCGGGGAGCCTAAACCGGCCGTTCCGCCACCGATCCCCGCTCCGGGAGAGGCCGGAGCCTCCACTGTCCCCCTCCGCGCTGGAAGGGGGACTTCGGGCAGAGGAGGATCTCCCGCATCACCTGCCCGGAGCACTCGGGGTGCCCGGTGCTGCCGCCAGCCCCGTCCCACAGCGGTCAGGGAACCCAGACCCGCCGCTGTCACTTCCCTCGCAGGGGCCGGCCGGGTCGCCCACCACCCCCGCCGCTCGCCCCGCGGGCTTGGGGGCGCCGCGGCCGCTCGGGCAGGGAGGGCGGGCTAGGGCCCACACCGCCCCCACCAGCAGCCCCATCGAGGCTCAGCGGGGGCGGCCCCGCGGCTCGCCCGCCGCGACCTGCCCCGCTCCCCCCGCCCCCCGCCGGGCGCTCCCCCGCGCCGGGCCCCCGCCAAGCGGTGGGGACAGGGCCGGGGGCTGTTCCCCCGGCCCGCCACCGCACCCGGGAGCCGGGCAAAGCCCCGTGCGGGGCGGGGAGGCGGCGGGGGGAGAGCAGGGAGAGGAGAGAGAGGAGGGGGAGCAGGGGGGCGGGCCCGCCCGCCGCGGGGGCAGTCCCCTCCCCACAGCCCCGCCGGCACGGCTCAGCGCGGCCCCCGCTAGGCCCCGCCGCCGCCACCCCCCGCCCCGCTGCCTCGGCGCCGGGGGGAGCCCGGCCCGCCTCCCCCCTCACCTGGCTGCCTGGGCTGCGGCTCCCGGGCCGGCTGGTGGTGCGGGCCAGCGGGCGGCTCAGTCCATGGGCCGGGTCCCGGGGGGGAGCCGGGGGGCGACCGCGGCAGCGGAGGGAGGCGGCGGGCACAGGGCAAACACTAAAGAGAATGAGCGGGGCCAGCTCCGGCCGGGGAGGAAGTGACGGCACCGCGCCGGGAGGGGAGGTAGGCCGCAAGCCAATCGAGAGCGGTCGAGCCCCCGCGGGCACCGCCCCCGTCCGCGCTCTCAGCCAATGGGCGTGGCTGCCGCCTGGGAGCACCGCCTCCTCCGCCGCGACTACAAGTCCCGGCGTGCCTCGCGGAAGAGCTGTAGCCCGCCTTGGGGCGGAGGGACTACAGCTCCCAGCGTGCCCCGCGCCCGTCAGGGCCGGCATTCACCGCCAAGATGGCGGTGCCAGAGGAGTGAGCGGAGCGGCCGGCCAGCCACCCCCTCCCCCCGCGCTCCGGTGTCGTCCAGCGGGCCGCTCCCGGTCCGCCCTCCTCTGGGCCCCGGCCCCTCCCTACCCGTCTGTCTCCCGCCTCAGGGACCGGCAGCCCCGTTCCCTCAGCGGGCGAGAGCACCCCGAGTTCGGGGGGCGGCGGCGGAGGAGTCGCACGCACGGCCGGGCCGCGGCCCCCCGGGAGCAGAACCCCCCCCGGGAGCAGAGCCCCCCCGGGGCCAGGCCGCCGCCCGCCGCTGGGAAACGGGCTGCGTATGAGGCTGGTGCGGCGCGGCGAGGGGCCGGAGGGTCTCCCAGCCCCAGGCCTGGCGCCCAGCGGCGCCGCGCACCGCCGGGGCAGGAGCTCCCCTGCGGCCCGGCCGCCCGCTCCGCGCTGGGTGCTTCGCTTCTTTATGGGTACCGCAGCGACGCGTATGTGGCGTCCCCACTGCCCGCTCCCGTCCCTGCGTTTCTGGCAAGAGCCTGAAGCGGAAGAGATGCAGAAGTTGCCGGGCCGCGGGAAGCTGCTCTGCCCTCGCAGGGAGAAGCAAGACGAGGGGAGGGAAGGCGGCTCTGGACTGGCTGCGTCCCACACGGGTTAAGCATCAGGGTAAAGTTGTTTTCAGATAAGGAGTTAATAGCGAATGTCACTGACACAGCTAAGAAAGGGGATTTAAAGAAATCTCAAATTTCAAAACACGTGGGTGGGACGAAACAATCGCACAAGTAAAACCAGTAACTACGTATGTGCCAAGCCTTTGAAGATCCCGCCCCTGTGTATGGAGCTGCACACGACCGACATAATTTCATTGCAGCTGACTGCATTTAAATTCCAGATCTGCGTTTGAATATGAAAGGCACGTGAACTAAATCCGTTTAGTTCCCATGTGCAGCTTTAATTTGCTTTCTATGTGTCTGTTGCCCTGCTTCCCGAGACTACCCCAACTGCCAATAATCACCTGCCTCTAACTTTGCATCATGGCTCTTGATGACTTTGTGATTGGCTTTGCTGGACTCTGGAAATTACAACCTGGAGTCAATCTGTACACACTAGCTAAGTCAAAATAGAGATAGGAGTGTATTTATTTTGCATCAAGAAAGCAAAAATTCCAGCATGCCACCTCTGAAGTCTGTAATTTCTAGTAATTTTAGATTTGCCATACAAATGGAGACTTCAGATAGTGTTGTGTTGCTTCAGATGCCATTTCTTGAAAGAGAGAAAACTCTGTTTGCAGTAGCATGCAGCTGTTCGGTGAGCTTCTGACATGGCATGAGTTTCCCTTCCTGCATCCCTGTAGCAATCAAAATGCTCTACAAGGTTTAAATAAATGCCACCACTCATTTTTCTAAAGTTAACGATTAAAGACACCCCTTTTCCTAACCTGTACGATTCTTTAAGCTGCATCTCCTAACAAACCTGCACTAGCAAAGCAGCTAGCAAAAACTGCAGCCTGACACTGAGCAGTCCCCAGCTGTGCTAGAACAGGTGAATCCATTCAGTCAGAAAAAGATACCGTGAGAACTTTTTTGGTTTAGAAATATTTTATCTTTCTTAATAGGTAAAAATACATTTTAAATTACAGGTTGCACTCAAATCCTATGGCATCATCAAATTGCGAGTCAGTAATTCCTGCCATTGTCTGGCAAAGTAATTTGGCATCCAGCCCACAACATTTACGAACTGAACACGTGTAAATGCAGAAGCCTTCATAGTTAGTGGGGAGAATCACAACTACAACATTTCAGCAAAACCAAATCAGAAATAAAACCCAACATACCTAAAGCTCCATATCCACGTCTGTATTAATGCTGATATGGATCCAGAGACACCATAAGGAAAATACATCGTACACTTAAAATCAATGGACAATATAGCATTTAAAAGACATTCTCCAAATATAAGTATATAGATATATATCTCATATCACATTTAAACATCTATTCATATGTTCTTGTGGTCTCTTGCATAATAACAGGTGCTGTTAAATGCTTTAATTATTCCAAGCCAGCAACAGTTATATTTCAGAAGGAAATGACATTTCAACTGTTGTGTAATCATTGCTGCAAGGCTTCATGTTGTCTCTAACAGAAACAACATTTGTGCAGGTTTTTTGTAGAAAGTTAGGTGGAGATGGGGAATTACACAGCTTGTTGGTCATTTTTTGTTTGTTTGTTTTCCCCAGATTGAGTGACATCAAAATTCATTTTTATGTTCTTTTCCAGAAACATCTGGGTAAGTGCAAACCCTGGACGATTAGGACAAGAATTATCCACAGCCAGATTACAAAGTTGACCATAATTTAAAGAAATACATGTGTAATTCAAAAGTCTGAGGAGCACTCAGCATACCATTGCAAATACCCTTGAAATGGAAGGACAAAAGTGTTGGGTATTTACTCCTCTAGTACATATGTGATTATTCATTTGAAAATGTTACAAGAGATTTTTCCACTCTTCTTTATGCAGCAGCTTAAACAAGGGGCTATTTCTAGCTAATAAGAGTTTGTAAAGTATTCAAAACTTTCATTGTGTTTATGCAAGAAGCAGTACTGTCGTTACAGTACTTTCAGATGTTCATGTAGAAATCTGATATTTGCTATTAATATATTTTCTTTGTTAAATACTTACTTCAAAATACTTCTTAGATCAGCCACAAAACCAGAGTGTGAACTTCTCTTCACAGCTTTTGAAAATGAAAACATTTTTCTAGGAAGCTGTGTATGTGAACTGGCTGTGCTACACCCCAGTACTCTGCTTTTCTGACACGTTACTCACCTGTAACAAAATACCTTTTAATACCATTAAGATTTATTACTTTAATATTAAGCTATTTTCTTCTATTCTCATCTTAAATATAACACAGTAAGCCCAGCATAGGCTTTGACCTCATGTGAATTAGAAAATTGTTATTTTGAAAGAAAATTTTAAAGCCTGTCATCACTTTGCAAGTAGGGGTCAAGAGAGGCCACCGAGCTTTTCGTGTGCTAGCTGCTGTCTCCTGTTTTAGCCCATATTCCCCAAGAACACCTCAGATTTCCTCTAAATTATATTAAAGGCAGTAATGACTTGATTTAAATAACTAAGGGGTAAGGGAAATTAAAGCTTTTATCCTGCTAGGTAGATTTACTGACAGATTTAAATTTTCAGAGAGAAGTCCTGCCTGGAGCGTATCTCTGTTGGTTAAGAGCTGCACAACTTTAAGAGCAAACGCCTGAAAGAGGAGAAAAGGTCTCACACTGCTGCTGAAGGCTGAAAGAATACACAACGACTCTTTCAGCTTGTTTTTTGTTGTTGAAACTGCAAAACAGGTAACAGGTATTGAGAAATACTATTATTTCTGTGAAGAAAGGATTAAACTGTTTTAAGATTAATATCAAGGTGTGACAGGACCTTTGGGAGCAGGAAAGCCCAAGCCATTCTGGAGCACAGGTATAGCAGTATCCAGATCAGCTTTCCATGATCTCCTGAGTGCTTGCTTTGTGTTCCAGCACATCCAGCTGGATGCCTGGGTCTCTGCACTGCCACAGCCGAGCTGGTTTTATTACCCCCGTTAGCGCAGCTGTACTACAGATGCTGTGTTACAAACTTCTCTGAAGCTTCAGCAAATACTTTCACCAGCATTTTTGACAGGAAATGCACAGGAATGAGTGAACTCCAGGGAAGGGTGAAGAACCAAGAGATTGCTGTGACCAGCTTTGAGCTGGAATCTTACACGATGCCTTAAGGTCAGTTTGTGCCGGGGACAGTACAAAGATGTGCTCTTATAGCTTTGATCTGGTCTACCCCTTCTTGACACTGTCACAGCTCTCAGGAAAGGTCACGGAACAAGTACCAAAGTACGTGCATCAGTCGGAGGAGTGCAGCCTGACAGAAGGCACACTCAGGCAAACAACTGAGAGACTAAAGAAAACCCCGTTTCCTGAAAGCAGAAGTCAGTGAAGAGAAAGAAGGTGTGCTGGCCTCATCAGAGAATTTTTAGAATGAAACATCTAGCTCACCGAGAGGACAACTCTTATCTTGGCATGTATTTATGGGAAGGAAGAGAGAAATAGAGCTTTGCTTTAGTATGTGCTGCCACCACTGCAGGAATGTCTTGAGGGTAGGGGTGGTTTACTTTTTCCTGAAACAAACTATCTGGTATTTCTTCTGCTACAAAGTCTCAGCAAGTTATTTAGAAGCTGATTACCACAAGTCAGGCAGCAGGCTCCAGAAGGGACAGTAGATCTCTGGTGCCAAAAGATTCTTCACCCATTTCATACTCAAGAAGGAGCAAGTTATCCCCAATCCTTGACCTTGAATTTGAATAATCTGCTATTAGTAGCTGCAGAGGAGAATTGGCTGCCTGTTTTCAGAAGTGATTCAGTAAAAGATCTCAGGTGATGGGCTGGGGTTAATTGTCTAACATTGAAATAGATGCAGTCAAGTCCACAGAAGAGCCAGTTGACACTGGGTGTTTCCAGCCTGATCTTTCTAAAGAAACTGGTGTTTGCCAACTGTTTAACAAGGAATTTGCCAAAGGGTGGCCTAGAAAAGTTCAACAATCTTGCGAAAAACTCTTACAACATTGCTTGCATCATTTCCACTCAAATTAACAGATCGAGTTGGAACGTTGCGTTGCCCACTGAATCTTGAGAACAGGAGGTGTCAGAAGTAGCAACTTGGTCTCCACCTAAGTGAGGATGAGGACGATGCCAATAAGCTGTTTGCCTGTACTCTGAAGCAAAGATACATCTGCTTTTGCCTGCACTACACTTGAAAAGGTCATTTCCCTGAAAGGGTTAAGTGCTCTACACAAACACCCGGATGCCTTATGAAATCTGCAGAATATGTCAGGACTAAGGAACACGTCACTAACAGTGCCACAGCCATGTCCACAACATCTAAGTTACTCAACTCTGAGCGAACTAAAGGACAAGTATGCTGCTAGGATTTGCTGAAGTCACTTAGGCACTTATTCACACGGAATGTCTGTTTAACAACAAGTCACACATTGCAGGAAGTGCAAGAGAGTGAACACCAAGATTCACTGGTAGTTTTCCATTCAGAAGAGCCAATTTTTCTTTGGCTTCCTTGGAAAAAAAAAGGTTCTAAGTTGTTGCTGTAAATCCTGTCATTTCGTCTAGGTTGGTACTGGTAAGAAACATCTGTTCACTCAGCAACCTGCTCCCAAAAGAAATCTTCCTTAGAACTGCATAACTAAGATAGTCTAACAGAGCCCCTTAGTAGTGCAAAGTGCTGAAGAACCCCATTTCAGCACAAGGTTTTCTAGCTACATGCATAATAGGCTGTCTGCTTGAATGAACTGCTGTTACACAACCACCAGCACCAATTTAATTCTGGTTCTTTGAGGCCGAAGGAAAAAACGGTCTGTGAGTTCTCTGTAGAACTCTTCTCCCCCTGTTATCCAAGGAAAAAGACAAAGCTGCAGGGCAGACACAGTTTTGAGTACCCTTTTGGCTTGCAGGTTTTGAACAACCACAGCTCAATTAATGTTGCCATTCCAGGTAGGCATTCAGTTCCTAGCAAATGTCACCCATCTCCTGTGAGGCTTCAGCCTGTCTATTGAAGTTCGTTCTGCAAGGCGCTTTGGCAAACTCATAACACACATCAGTCTCTCATCAGCATTAAGGCAGATGCTTTTAATGATCACCACTATTATTTCACACCTGAGAACGGCTTTCCCTTCATACCTGCATGACAGACCAGATTCAAGAAAACCTGTTGATGCTGACTCATTTAATACATTTTTAGGCACTTAGTAGTTTAAATTCATTGTCTGACAAGCAATTCCTTTGTATATGAAGACCTGTGGCCAGCATGCACTCCCACATGGCAGCCACAGGCACTAAGGAAGAACTTACAGCTGATTCTGCTCTATGTTTCACCTTCAGTAAATTCAGTAACTTTCTTGATACAAGGCCCAGCTTCAACAGGCATTCTAACTCCAAAAAACCAGTCCCGATTCCAGTCATCTGCAGAACTTCTGTGGGTAAGTAACAAAAAAAAAAAAAAAAGTCATGTGTGACATTTCTTAATATCACACAAGTCTGAGACTTCACTCTTATTCAGGAGTTTTTCAGCCTCTGTAATTAGATTTATTTATATCCCTGCAGTAGGAGTGCTCCAAAAGCCTGTGGTCTGGTCGTTTGGTGCCTGTCCCACCTGAGAATGCAATAAGGCTCCAGCATTTAACTAGTCACTTAAAGAGCCATAACTAAGGTAAACTGATACACTTAGAACTCAAAGCCACCAAACCTCATCAATGTATTTATGAGTAAACAGGGAGAACATCTGAGTTAAACTTAACCTAAGATCACAGCTTCAGTTGTATTCATCACTAAAAATCCACTTGGAGACTGACGTCTGCTCCAAGAGGTAGTACTAACTGCTTTTGCTGCCCTATACTGACAAATCTTGGTCAAAGAGAAGGGGTACACCTGTTGATGAGTATCAAGAGTGAGAATAGCTTTGGATCTTCTGCCCAAAGCATTAGATTTACTCTGTATGATCCTGCAACATACTATTAAGATAAAAAAAAAAATCCTCACAGTCCCCCTATTTGATATTCTATCCTAAGTTTTAAACATTATCTTTTTTAAAACCAATTACATTCTTCTAAAACAGTAAGCGCACAGTGACAGGCATTTTAAACAAGTACTTCTTATTTATTCACAATTTAGATAAAGTTTAAGGAAAGACAAAAGAAATACAAAGGACAACATCAAAATGAAAGGGAATTTTAGTGACCAAAGTGAGTTTCTACAGCCAGTGCTCTCCATACATTTCCAAGTGTTATCCAAACACCGCAGGTGCAGATTTCAAATAAACCCCATAACAAACTGCTATCGCTATTCCATTCAAAATTAAACTGGGATGGATGTTAGCCACCTTTTGTCTATGAGCACACAAATGACCAAATTCCTTCAGTTTCTGCATAAAGCCACACTTATCGTTTACAAGATGGGTTCTGCAATATATTTTCAAGTAGCATTTTTCATTCTGTTGGAGCTCTGCTATAAAAAAAAGTCAGTGTCAACCTTCTGTATAACAAAACAGCTTTTGATCTTGCTTGTGGAATATATGCAATTCAGAGCAGTGTCACACTTGCAGCTTGGAGGTATCCTTGGAGATACTGCAACGCTTCTGCATTCAGACTAGTACTCAGCATTGATGGAACCTTAAAACATAGGATAGAGCAGAAGTGTCAATGTGTGTATACATTAAACTACTGCTATATCCTGTTAATCACTGTGTTAACATATGGTACAAAGTCAAACAGCATCCCAAAAGCAGCAGTTTTTCATGGTGAAAGCAGTTGCTGGAATTAGAATTCCTGATGTTGACACTTTTATGTACTACTAATCTGAATAAAATATGAAAGAATAGAAGAGAAAACCTTCTGCTATTTAAGCAGCTATTTGGATGCAGCAAACATCAGACCTCTCAGGCAATCTTTACTTACCAAAATCTTGAACAAAACAAAGACACTGCAGCTTAAAATAGTTAACTGTAAACTTAACTTGTTTAATTTAACCTGAGTTGCCTGAAATAGTTCCTAGTACATACAGCTGAACTGGAGATGGGTATTTGTTATATATATGAAATGGCATATTTAAGATTACTGCTAAATCAGGTAATGTGAATATACAGCCTTTCTAAGGATACCAGGGGAAACAACTTTACAAAAGCTCTATTCCACTCAAGAATGAAGAAGAGCAACACCTCGCGTTCTGGTTGTAACATGATTAGTTTGCTGATTATCAAACATTAGCAAGAGAGACCCACTATCAAAAAGCCCATTGCTTCTCTGTAGAATTCAGCATTAGCATGCCAGGTATAGAAGTCACCTACCCTGCCCGGGCACGCTGTGGACAGTTTGTGAAGAGACTGTGCCAGATGGATTCGAGGGTTGTTCACCATTTGACCTACAGGATCGTGTTCTTTTTTCCCAGCAAAGGCTAGCTGAGAGAATGCAGTCTGGTATCCTGGAGTATCTTCTATGTCAATGAAGTGTTCTTCATCAGGGATAGTGTCATCCTCAGGCAGTTCAAAGAGGCCAATGAGGGCCTGCAGCAAAGGAGTCCTACATGTACAGACGAGAGGATAAAATTGGAGTGTTCAAAGTACTTTACACCCTGTCGTATTTCACAGGAACGTTCAAATTACTGGCAGCCCTTTGTGACTGGAGCCTTTGCAGGTACTTTCTTAGTTAGAAACTGTAAGTGCCCAATCTGAGCTGGACTGGAAGAATAGTGGATTTGTGTGTTTTACAGGCATAATTTAGGTGCTCATAGTAAAAACAGAAGCAGTGATTTTATTTTTTATCAGGTTAAACTGTAATGAAGCCTACTTATGAAATACAATTAATTGTTTTCCAGATTAAACCTTTTCTCTAAGTACATTTGAAAAAAAAAGAGAAAAATTCTAGTTCAGGGATTGAGTTATTGACATTAAATTGAGGCTACCTGACATTCCAGATAGCTTTCCCCAAAATTTGACTGTCAATCTAAGATCTTACAGTCTCTCTGTCAGGCTATAAGTATGTTCAGGTCTCCTGACTACCAGACCATTTATAAATCAAAACTGGGCCTAACTTTTCAGAAAGAATAGAACCTATAAGAAAGTAGTGTATTTTCTTAAATGCAGTCCTAGCAGTGCCATCTCCATCACAAAAGCCTCAGCCCAGTTTGGTACCTGCTCTGAAGCTGCAACTTTATTTGTTGAGAAAAGGAAGTGGTATGAAAAGTCTGAACCCTTAAGGAAGTGGTATGAAAAGCCTCATAACAACAGCAGGCCCAAAGGTATAACAACAGCTTGTATTTGAAGAATGTATTTTTACGGTAGCTCCCATTTTCAAAGAAATCAACTAGCCTCACCAACAGAGCCCTATACGTTCTACATACCACAGCTTGGTGTACTCAGTGTCCATCATAGGAGGACATTCCGTTAATATTTTTGTAATGCCAACAGCACAGACTTTCTTTTCAACTTGTCCAGACACTTTCTGGATCTCTGGAATAATTATTTTCTCCAAAACCATTCCAAACATCCTGTTACAACATTAAAAGAAGTAGTATTAGAGAGCCTTATCAGCCTTATGGTGACAAAAGAAAACCAGAAACAATATGAAGCACAAGGAAAAAGAGAAATACAGATTTTGTTTTTAAGATGCTGCCCTGTTGCAGTGGATGCCTAGTAGAAATTTGAGCATACAAACTTTTCACAAAGGGAAAGCAATAAAACATCAATCTTTTCTTTTTATAACCTGTTTAGGAGATTAATATGTTGAACTGTCAACAAGGAACTGTGGGCAGCAAATCAGAAAATTTGCTAGACAAATAAAACCACATCAGAATGAACATTTGGCTAGTCAAATTCGCAATAAAAGCAGTTTGCAATTTTAGCTAAAGGAGTCAACTATTTTCTACCTTACAAGATAAAAAATATAAAGCAGTCTTACATAAAAACAAACAAGTCATACTAACTTTGGCTGTATGCTGTCAAATATTTCCTGCAGAGCTAATGCCCCATATTTTATGCAGTACAAATTAATGAAGACTAGGAAACCTGGAACAAGAAAAAGGTCAAATTAAAACTCAACATCAAAACAAAAGAAGAGCTTTAGAGTGAGCAGCTAAATGCATTCTAACAAGTTTTTCAAGGGGACAAACGGCAATCTATGTAAATGTTGGGTTTTACTGAAGTGCATTAATTTGCCGCCTTGAAGCTTGCAAAAACCTGCTGATCTTCTCACATACTGCACCACATTAAAACATGGTAGTTAGACAACTGAGACAAGGTTCAGTCCTTTCCCCCCCTTACAGCAGCTATGAAGCATTAGAAATAAACATCTGCAAATTTTTCTGATCAGTTGTGAATCCCTTTGCACGGCCTTTGTACCAGAGCACAGAGATAGTTACATTTTATTTGTGGAAGACCACTATAATCAATCCTATGATTCTTGCTCCTATCAGGTGGCATTAATCAGATTTTATAGGATTAAGTAATAGACATTGCATAGTTTGAGTAGCAATAGTATCATCAAATTAATCAGTATAACAATCTTCCTGCTATAGCAGGAATAACCAGACTACGGTGTTTTAACAGCTTGTCACAGCTTTACATAAAGCCTTATCAATAACTTAAGTCATATTAAGGCAGATTGACACAAATGCATAGAATATTTAAGGGTAGTAACACACAACTGTTATGTAACAAAACAAGTGCGCTCAGTGTCACTGTGTTGTGAGAGAGCAAGTTTCAACTAGTACCAGCAAACTTTTGGGTAATTAGGGATCTCACAGAGAGTAAGAGGAATACACAAGTCTTTTCCCTTATTTTACTTCTATTTCTTCAATTTTCACAAGAAGTGTCACCGTGGCAACTGCCCTATACACCACCCTTGATTAAACAACTAATCTGAAACGAGTCCCTGATGTTAAGAGTCACCAGTATCCCTTCATCTGCACAGTCACAGGACACAACAGGTTACTGATTCAGTACAGCTGCACGTTCTAAACTATCAGCATCACCTGGCTGAATCTTTTCACATAGCAAGGAACTTACTTTTAATAAATTTTGTTGTTTTGGAATTTTGAAGTCTTTGGAATAGTAGAATGAAGATCTGTTTTCTGTACTGGTCAACTGATTCACTGGAAATGTAAAAGAACAGTTAATTCAATTTGTACTGGATTTTACTTATCTCACTTCACAAAAAGTACATATAAAAGTGTTCAAACCTATTTTACTGATGTGAAGTTTTTCAGCTGTTAGACATTAGCTACATAGTGTACAAACATACCAAATAGTAGTCTGCAGAAATTAGCTCTGAATGTAACTTCAACTCATACTCACGGAGGCATGTGCTCTATAATACTGTTGAGAAGATAGAATCCTTGATGGTCATTAGCTTTAGAGGCAATCAACTTCTGGAACACACCTAACAATCCAGGCTGTAAGCAAAGCAAATATAAAACTCTATACAGCAGTTCTTCATACGTGACCTATACGTGGCCTACCATAAAGTTGGCCTTTACCATCTAAGACATATTCACCAAGGCAACAGCTTTCACAACCTAAACTAGGATTCTGTATCCACAGTTAAGGACAAGGAAGACAGTTGTCTATCAGGACCAATTGATGTTCCCTTGAATGTTAAGATTAACCTGGATCAAATGAACACCGAAGCAAATTTGAGCATGCCTGTCTGCTTCATCAACGGCACCATCTAATCAAGTCTGACTGCAGCAGATCATGCAGCAGAAAGAATAGAAATATGCAGGATAAAGTCCCACTAATCCTCAGATCTCCCAGCATTTTGACTCCTCACACACTCTTCTCAAGACTCTTCTGAACAGAACCTCTGTGTTTTCCCAATCCAGTGATCAACATGAGGCAAACAAGAGGGGAACATTGTGGAAGCTTACTTGCTTGCAAAAAAGAAGAGTGGGAATTTCCATCTGAATTGAAAAGAGCACGACAATCTCCATGTCAGAAAAGCATCCAGAAAGCCTGCATTCATAGTATTTTTTGTCTTCCTACATAAGCGCCATTAATTTAAAGTATAAGCCCAAATCCAGCTTTTCACTGAAGGAAAAAAGCTCCTCATAATTTTTAATCTTCAATCAACATTTCTAGAAGCATACACTGTCAATAAATCAATCCAACTTACAATTTTGTCAGCAGCAGCACTTGCTATCGTATTAGCTCCCCGCTCTAAATAAGCCTGCAGGAGTCGGACCAAAGGAGGAATGTTTCCTGTCCTTTCCCATAGCACTGGCTGAAGTAGATGAGGGAACAATGCCATATAGGATGATGGGATTTCATTTTTATGCATTTCTAGAAGCAGGGACATCACTTGAAACACGTATGGAATGAACTCTGGAGAAGAAACAATGACAAATTCAGCAAATCCAGTCACTGCCAGTTCCTAGGAACCACATACCTAGAACCACTGAACCTATAGTTTTATGGTATCAACACAAAGATACCAACAAATAAAACCTTGTAGAAATGTATCACTTCCCAAATCTAATTTATTGCAAAAATTGGCAAGCATTGGGTGTAATTTCTATTTCCTTAACTTGTTAATATTTCAGAACACAGGAAACAAACTACTAGAAATAAGATGATATAATTAAGAATAATAAACAGTACTGGTAGGTATTTTAAAAAATATAGTTTGTTTTAAAGTAAGTTATTACAGTTGATGTACCCTATGGAATAACCAAGATGCCTCCCAAGTGTTTATTAGGACTGCAAACACGTCGAGTTCTCACTTGAACGTCCTGTGTTACAGAAAAACTGCCATGAGGTAAATCACAGCAAGCAATTATAGTAGAGAGAGAGCACAAGCACTTACTGATTTTAATTTACCTTGCACATCATTCTGCAGTATCTCAGTGAAGACCATAAACAAAGCCTCTTCAAAGCTTCCTACTGCATCAGGATTTGCTTTGCATGTTATCCTTATTGACAAGCATATTGATTCAAACATGTAATGGTTAAAGTGAGGTTTGCTTGGATTCTAAAAGCAAGTTATAAACAGATAAATCAGCCCAAACTTGCACCCAAATCACGTATTTAGTAAAATACATTTTTTACTTCAACTGAAGTCTCAAGTAGCAACTAGAAATAAGGATACTTATGACTTATTAAATAATATACTAATGAGATTAATTACATAGATAAAAGCAAATACAAAAACCTTGAAAGCATAAAGAAAGGTTCATTTTTATAAATATTTTTAAGAAAGAAGTCCTTTTCAGAAGCTTTACATAAACTAACAAGCTGTTAAAAGCAATCACAAAACAAAAACTGGAAAAAAAATTTAAAATAATTTCATTCCTGTAAGTATCTAGTCAATTCTTTACTGAACACATACTTCCACTCTGCAGCTATTTAAACTACATGGACAAATTTTCTGGATAGTTAGTGAAGGTATTCTAGACTGTTCCCCAATGTCAATGTTCAAGAATGCCCAGCCTCAACAGAAAATAAAGACAATTTTACCCACCAAAAGCAGGAGGGTAATTTAATTTAATCCCACATTTCAGGGCCTAAACGTAGTATTAGCCTCAAAAGCTTCACAGACAAAGAATAAAGCATATTGTAATGGCAGCCTCTGCACAAGCAAACCTTTATACTAGAACAAACTAGTCATACAAAGATATTTCATAGGCTGTTTCCAAATTTCAGATGAGAGCAGGGGAGATTAATTTGAACATATGCCCTAGAGGAAGAAAGTACTTCACTGGATGGTTGTTTGAAGTCATTTTAGTCATAAAGTATCAAACAATTTGCAGTACTCTAACCGAAAATGAACAAGGTATACATAAATCTTTAGAAATGCTGCTTTGAAAGGTAGAAAGCGACTATTTTGCTCGGATAGCCTGTTTCTTTACCTTACTGACAGCCAGCAGTTTCTGTGTAAGCTGTGTGATGACAGAGGGGATGTATGGAATTATGGATTCCTGTAGCAGAGAAAAACTCCTCATGATGGCTGCAAATAAATTGAAAGTATTATCTTCTGGAAACAAACATACACTTCTGTCATCCATCATACGCCTAAATCCTTTACCTTTTACTATTAAATTGGATCCTGAGGAATTAGGTACAGTAAGAAAGAGCACATGCTGCAGAGGCAATCAATCTATAGCATGGCAAAGGATAAAGCGAGGCCTCATTATCCCCCAGAAGATTAAGCAACTTTGCAAAGACCATCATTTATCTTTGGCAAGTCTCAAATCTTGGTGTACTTTTAACCACAGCCCACTCAGATCTACTGACACTGCTCAGGTAACTGCCCTGAAAGCAAAGACAGGCATGTGAGGAATAATTTCTCACAACACCATTATGTCTAGTGTTTCTCTTTGGTACCATCAATCCAAAAATGACTTACTATAGCTGGTAAGTAACTGCAGGCTGTGCATACCTCTTTAGCATGTTTGCATAAATTAGGTTTTTCAAATAAAAATTCACTGGGCTGTAACTCTAAGCCTTTACCTCAAGTTAACAAAGTTACTTTTATATTGCAGAATTTGAAGCATTTACCTTTCATAATGTATTCATTTTCAGACGAGCCAGGAAGCGTCAGTGCTTTAAAAAGATTTGTTAATAGCACTTCTACAAACGGTCCCAATTCTGCAGCTGTAATGCTGTCAAGGAAAACACAGGTCTTTAAGGATGACAGATACTCACAAATGTCAAATGTTTTATGATTCTGTAATAGGAAGAAAGAAAATATCCCTTACAGGTATTTCTCATTCTTAATGACAAAACCCATGGTAGCAATACATTTTTCTCTGCTTGAAAACTTACAGGGTAGTATTATTTGTTCCCCTCATGGTAAACAGTCTTTCAAGAGCGTGGGCTGCGTATGTGTGGACCACAATACTTTCTGCTTGAAGATGATTGATTAGGAGAGGAATAGATAGCAACAGTTGTTCTTTAGGTACCTACAAAAACATAGCAATAAGTTATACATGTTACACAAAATGCAGATGGTTCAACACTAGATCACAACCACCCTGAGCTCATTGTCTACCATCTGAAAGCTTGGCAGAGGAAGAAGGTTCCTCCAGTTGCTAAATCACACCTTGATAACCAAGAGGTACCTATTTCTGTCATTGCCTGTATACTTCCCCCAAACATCAGTGTCACATTTGATTGTAAGTGCATATATTCCTAAAGTAAATTTCTTTTTCAATTTTACTATGTTTTAACAGACAATTAAAATTATAAAATTAAAAAAAAATCACAGATACATCATAAGAGATTAATAAAGGTAATCTAAAATTTAGAAATAATGCTTAACATCTTTTCTTATCGCATCACACAAATTAGAAAAGGTAAAGGACAAAGTTGCTGTACTCTTGAACAACCACAGCAACAATGCGAGCAATCAAGTGTTTCATTGGAAAAAGTCTGAGCGTGTCACAGAACTATGGATAGCATACAGACTTCATGTTAATTGGATATTTATAGCAATATCATCTACTTTCAAAACTAAAAATTCATCATGATGCGTTATATATGACTATCAAACACCTGTTGAGTTAACATATGGCCAAGTAAGATAAATTAGACTTGGCAAGTAACAAACTGCAATGTTTTTACCATACGAGAAGAACTTACTTGGTTTCTAAAAATCATGATATATTTGATACCATCTGCTTTTAGCACAGGGAATTCATTCACTGCAATAGAAAAATATGTAAATTTTGCTGATACTTTTTACATAAATGCGTTTACTGAACATATACTATATACAGAGATGACATTAAGTCATGATTTCTCTCCTCCAAAATAATACACACAGTGTTTTTCTATCTTGCTTAGTTTCTGCATTTCTGCACTGGAACTGTTGGACCAAGTACCAGTTTTAGCTACTAATCCCACCCCAGCACCATTAAATGTACAGTCCAACTCTTTCACGTGAAACTTCCTCCTCAGGCTCTGATTACATATTCCATGACAACCCACTGTGTTCCAAATATAGGGTAATTGCTGAAGCATGAAATAAATTGTGCCTTAAATCTAGACATCTGTAATCTCATCAATATGGGCTGATAAAGGCTACAACCTAGTCTTTGGTATTTTAAATTCTCATGGTTTTCTATAGCATAGAAATTTGCAATAAGGTCTCAAATACAGAAATCAAATTACTTTGATCCAACAAGTTTAAGCATGCAGCTGATAGCAACCATGCGTGTACATGCTCTGATCCTGCAGATCACATATGGTAATCTACCTTTGTTTAAAAGCTCATTCACTGCTGGCCAAACAAATGTGAATTACTTCCTGTGTGCCAGGCATTAACAGTCTTCTGCCTCAGAGATTATGCTGATATACAAGTGCTTGAACCTTAAACAATAGTCACTGTCAAGGCTGTAGATATATCACAAGAAATGCTGGATCAAGATTAACTTACCACTAGCAGACTTTAAGTCAGGTTGAATGTGATTCACAAAGAATTCTGTCAGATTAACAAGTTCATTAGCTTGCGTTATTCCGTGCTAGAAAGACAAAAACCAAACCAACTCTGGTGTTGTATTTTGACATTCAGCAAGTTTTCTTACTAATTTTTACGTGCTTTTAATAAAAGGAATCTAAAGCATGCATGCACACGATGGAATTGTTCAAACTCCATCTTTAGCAGGGAGAGTCTAGATCTCACCTGTAGCACTACTGAGGTTCCAAGTTACAGCTGTGAGTTGAGAAATGATAGCATGTAACACAGTAATAATCATCCACAATTTTAGATAGAAAGTATCTGCCTCTTACTAACTTGATACCTTTTTTTTTCTGCAATAGGCCTTTTTAAAAGGAAAAATTTGGCACTCAAACTACCATTCTGAATTAGAGCAGCAAAATAACCATTGCTTAGTTTTCTCTTACGAAAAACACAACTACTTTTTAAAGCAAGTGTTCTAAGTGATGTTATCCCTTATTTGCCAGCAAATAGCACAGAAAAAGAAAGATGTACAACTTCGAAGTCTTCTGGTTGCTCAAGACTCTGGTTCACATCCCACACCACCACTACTAGCAATTGCTGTGTGATAGTATACAACTGAAGTTTTGGAGAAAGACTGAGAGTCTTCAGCAATATTGCACAGAGATGCTGTACAACACGTTCTACTATGTTTGCCTTAAATCTGTCTTGTAAAGCCACTGAGATTTGAACTGTAATAATATTTATTAGTAAATTAAAATCTCTTCTGTAGGATATTTGATACAATGCTACTGTTTCCAGAGTTTAGCTCAGATATGGCTTTTTGGTGCATCCAACCTATCAGCTGCTTTCTCCCAATCAAGCAGTGAGATCCATTTCCAGCCGTTGTTAGCATTGCCAAATCCTAAACACTCAAATAACAGGAAACATTGGGAAATATAATGACAGGAACCTAAGCGTCACTTAAGATTCTTTCTAGTTTGCTTAACACTTTGGATCATCTTCTGTAAAGCTAAATTTGGCCTTCCATGGGTACTGAGCCAGTCTATAAGCATTTAAAAGCTCGGAGGGTCTAGAATGGAGCTAATCTTGTTTCTTCCCATGGTTGATTCACACACGCTAATGAGACCCGTGCAATGGTCACAAATGGGTGCTGACTTTTCCCAGTTGGACAATCAGATACCTCCAGATTACCAACTGTGATAGGATTATATAATGGGCAACTTTCAGTCTCACCAACACTAAACTACTACAAATACACTTACTCCCATTCTGAAGCAGCATAAAATACACATTATAATATTTGAATACATATGGATTAAAATGAATAGAAAGTGTAAGTACCTTCTGTGTTTGAGCTTTGGATGCCAGAGATGTAACAAGGTAAATAGCTGCATCTTTGTGCTTCCAGTTAACAGATGGATTCTTTGCATATTCTTGCAGCATAGAATTAACATATCCAGAAAAAATCCCTGTCACAGGTCCTTCAAAAAATTTGCACAAGCCTCTGACTAGGTCACAAGCTGCTCTGCGCCTGGTGTCGATGTCTGCATAAGAACCAAAGATGCTTTGGATATGAGAAAGTAGACAGCTTTTCATGTTAATAAACATAATAGCAGTATTTTAGTAATATACAGCTTCTCAAGTTACAGTCACACTCTATTTTAATTTTTGCAATCCTCCACACTGATGCTTAAGAACACTTCTATGTCTTTTACTTACTGCCACAATAGGGACTATCTGTAAAACAAGGACAGGAAAGGACCCCTACCAACACTGCATGCCTTCTCACAACTCTTGCTGCCCTCTGAAGTGGTTCCAGTAAGCATGCAGGGGGAGGTTTCTTACTCTGTTGACAATTACACACCCAAATCTGGTTGGGATGGAGTTAATTTTCTTCATAGCAGCCCATATGGTGCTGTGTTTTGTACTGGTGACTAAAACTGTTGATAACACCCAGTGTTTTGGCTGCTGCTGAAGAGTGCTTGCATGGTGTCAAGACTTTCTCTTGCTTCCCAGCAAGTAGGGTGGGGGTGGGCAAGAAGCTGTGAGGGGAGACAACCTGGATAGCTGATCCAAACTGATCAAAGGGATATTCCATGCAATATAACATCATGCTTGGTAAGAAAAAAGACAAGGGAAGAGGGTTTTTGGTGATGTAGCCATTGCTCAGGGATAGGCTGGGCATCAGTCTACTTGTGGGAGGTGGCGAATCATTGACCTCCCTCCTGCCCCCCCTTCTCTTTTCTTCCTCTTCCTTTCACTTAAACTGTCTTTATCTACAAATCTTCTCAGTACTCTTCCTATTCTCTCCCTTATCCCACTGCAGCAGGATGGGGTATGAGCTGCTCTGTGGTGCTTAGCTGCTGGCCCACCACACTGAATCAGTAATTTTTTGTCAAAACAAAACGAAAAAGCCTGCAAAAATTCCTTGTTTCACAAAAGGGGAAAAGAAACAGTCAGCCAGCCATTAATACAATATACTAACAGAAGTAACAGAAAGAAAACAAAGCAAGTTGATTTAAATTTAGTAGACTAAATTTCTAAAGCAATCTCTGAAGAACATAACTATTTCTTGCCTCAATTCTCACAGAAGTAAAAAGTACCTAACAAGTAAAAGCTTCACAAATACCTAAAATGTAGCCCATCCTGGATAAGAATGACACAACATTTGCTTGAAAAAAGTTCAAAAATATTTTCATCCAATTTCTGTCCTGCACTGCAAGCTACAGCAAATCTATTTCAAGGTGTCATTCATCTAAAAGCGGCAGCCAGTAAACAATTAGTGGTGCAGAACAGTATACACAAACCTGTCATACAGATTGAGATATGGTTCAGTTGTTCTCTGAACTTGCTGAAGACCAGCTAGCTACCATCAGAAAATCAAGTAGCTCTGTCAGCACAGCGCTGGGTTTTCAGGACTGTTACTGTATTGGTTTGAACACAGTGCCAGCATACAAGGACTGGCTGCTGTCCAGCTGGCTTCATCACAGATTTGCATGCAACACCAGTCAGAATTTCAGTTTCAACACGACAGACTACTAAACACAGGCACAGTCTCTCTGTGTTATTTAAAACTCTACACAGAGGAACTAAATACACAACTGTGGCCACTATTCAGCATTGACTTACAGGCTATATTTGCTGGAATGAGAATGTGTGCAGTGCAGGAGACATACCAATCTAATTAAGGAACAGACCCTATAAAAACACTGTTCGAAACAAAACGAAACTGTGATGGGCACATCGTGTCAGTAAACTTGGTCAAAAACTGGATAAAATCTCTCGGGCAGGGGGTGGGAAGACACCTTCCCAATTTAAAAGTAAGTTATACAAGCTCTGTAAATTGCTTCAGCTCTTTAGAGCTATATTTAAAGACCAAGTATTCTTAGTATAAATCTGTGGATTACCAGATCCTTCCAAATCCCTTCTTATATATTCTTCAGAATTATCTTCAAATGCTTCTTCATCAGCCGCTGCAAATATAAAATACACAGAAGTTGAAATACTGCAGTCTCTGTTTTTTTATGATAAAAAGGTGTATTATCAACTTGCCATTCCCCCCCCAGGTACTTTTCTGCAACATTAACAGACATTAATCAGAGCTATCCAGCCAGACTAGCTTGTTTAGCTTGCCACTGCCCCACAAATTAAGTTTTTCATACTCATGAGCTGATGTATTCCTGATTGAAAAAAATATAAGAAAGGAAAAGATAGGACATGTTCAATACTAAGTGTATTTAAAGAGGCTTCCAGAGTCATAGACTTACGACAGAGAAGCTTCTTATCGCTGCAATATATCTTCCCTGCATTTTAGATATCAGGATCAATACAAGCCCATCAAAACTTGGAGAAATGGCCATTACAATTTAGTAGGCCTCCTATCTATGCCTATTGAATTACTTCTTGAATGACTCTGCTGCTCACTTAAATCCTGAAAAGTTATTGGTGGCACATGGCCAGACTTCCTCTGCTTTTCAATACGAGATCCCAGTAAGACAGGAAAATTATTAATGTATTCTTACAATTCTACCATTCAAAGCAATCTGCTGTAGAAACTTGGTTTTGAACCTAGAAGTATGCAACAGGTAATCCTCAACATTTAGTCCTGCACAGCCACATAACCTTCTAGTTACAGTGAGATTTTATTGTCTCTTTGAAAACTGAAGTCTCAAAAAAGTTACCTCTGAATTCCATATTGGGAACAATAACTTTTTCACAGATGCTTGTCAATGTATTCTGGTCCTCAAACAGATGCTTGTAATGTGGTCTCTCACAAACTGAGGCCAGAAACTGGATTGCGTTACTAACAAGCTTGAACAACACAAACAGAACATAGAGCTTTAGCAGGGCTGACCAATTTATAAGTCACCACTAAACTTGACAAGGTTAATAACAACTCACCAAGTCATACTTCACTTCCTGGCCTGTTGTGACTAAGAGATTCCAGATTGCTGTTACAAACCGTGGCAGGTAGGGCTGGAATTCTTCATCATATTTTTGAGCATATAAAGCAGCATTATCACAAATTTGTGATTTCAAGAGCTCCAGTAATCCAGCTTCCTCTTCATCCTCACATAAAACAAAATCAAGAATTTAAAGATCCAAACTTCATCACCTCTTGAAGGCATCAACATATTTGAAGGAACTATTTACGCTGTTATTTTACCATGTTCTAAATAGGTGACAGAAATCCCTCTCACGTCCCTACAATTACTGTATTTTGCTGATTTGTACTGGAACCGAGCTGCAAGTTATAAATCATACCTACGCTTCCAATGAAAGTACTCTGCACTTCAAATGATTTAGACCTGTAAGTCTGACATGAAATTAATTTATAAATGTAACAGGAAAAAGACAAACACAAGGTATTGAGAAAATCTGCTTAGAAGGCATTGTATCTTGCTACTTTAAATTGGAATAGCTGTAAAAGTAGTTCACTCCCTTTCCCCATACAGACACAGATATTTGTGGAACCAAAAAGTGAAGTGAATTTGGAAACTGAGCTGGAATTTAAAGAAGCCCATAACCACTAAACACCACACAGTATTGCCCTCCTCCCTCCAGTCCCCACCTTACAGTTTTAATGCATATCACTTCCCGACTCAGTTCAGCACACAGCTGCACGAATGTCTGTGCTGGGAAACAGCCCACAGACACAAGAGAAAGGAACAAAGCTTCTTTTAGCATCAGTATTGGCCACATCAACCCTGAAACTATAGCACAACTAATACACCTCCCTACATATGGTAACTATAGAGTCGCTTTGGCTCCACCACATGGCAAACTACTGTGCTGTATCGGGAACACATCAGCAGGTTAAATGCAGAAAGCATGCACAAAATTAATTTGAGCTTTGATGACTTGGTAGCATCTTTCAAATGTGAAACTACTAATTTTATCATTAGACAAAACCAGCAAATGCTAAACTGAAGCACTTCAGGATGCTATGCAAATTCAAATCTTTCAAAGTTCAAATCTTTCAAGTTCTTTAAAATACCCTGTTTTTCTAAACTGTAATGCATGAACCAGCTGAAAGGTACAGAAAGCTTGAGCACCGTGACTCTCTAATGATCCAGTTACTTCAGCAGATGTCCTCAAAAAATTTCTATCATTAATGATTATCTGTAATTTGATTTCGGAGATACAGATTCAAGAACTGGACCTCAAATTTGTTAGACAACTGGGCAGCTTCTCTTATAGACATTCTATTCTTTTGTATACCCAAGGAAACAAGAAAACTTTGCATTGTTCAGAGTTAGACATAAGTTTTCACTCAACCCTCTCCACTACAGAGACAAACCAGGAGGTTTATGCAGTACTTACATCAGTCTGCAAAAGTTTGTTATCTAAAGTTAGAAGAGTGTGAAAATTTGTCATCCACGTTTCCATGTTATCTTCAAAAAACTCAGGAAGATCCTGTGAAGAAAAAGCTTAAGTTAGTTTGGGTATTAGGAAAAATTTCTTCACCAAAAGGGTTGTCAATCATTGGAACAGGCTGCCCAAGGAAGTGGTTGAGTCACCATCCCTGGAGGTATTTAAAAGATGTGGCCCTTAGGTCTTGGATTAGTGGTGGGCTTGGCAGCACTAGGGTAATGGTTGGACTTGATGATCTGAAAGGTCTTTTCCAACCTAAACGGTTCTGTGATTCTACATTTATAGACTTAAATATACCCACACACCTCCTTGCTATGACAAGAGCTTAGACTCTCTTGAACTTTTGCTTAGACAGGGCCAGGCATGGCCTGGAAGGCTGCCTCAAATGGATCCTCTAAATAAGAGTATAACAGCTTTGTGAGATCAAAGCAGAACTATTAGAAGAACAAGGAGATTCACCTGAAAATTTAAGCTGTAGAACAGCTTCGCAATTAGAATGAGAGACGAGAAGAGAACCTTCAAAGCACTAGCATCGTTTGCATGTGTGCTGCAAAGTTCAATAGTTGCCTAAAAAGAAGACATAAAATTCAGTCACGTAACATGCAGCACAAACCACACTGACAAGAGGTATAGAAAATGTCATGGATTTTTTTTTTTAAACACAAAATACAGTTCTATTTCATCTACTTCTCAATCCTGTCAGGTCTCCCTTCTTTACTTTAGTCTGAACCTCATTAAGATTAGTTAGTTGGAACTCTTAAGTTTTCATTTTCCAGGCATTCACAACAAGC
The DNA here is from genome assembly GCA_020800305.1 of Porphyrio hochstetteri. NCBI lineage: Eukaryota > Metazoa > Chordata > Aves > Gruiformes > Rallidae > Porphyrio > Porphyrio hochstetteri. Next base: position 8,052,853 of record CM036921.1, on the reverse strand, counting down.
ATTTCAAAATGCTAAACTTGTTTTAGAAATGATTCAGGAAGAAATACCTTAAAGAGATTTGTCAAGGGCAAAGCAAAAGCATCAAGGACAAGTTTGATCTCTGTCCATAATTCATTGGACTTAAATTCATGGCGGTACCTGAGAAGTGAAAGAGAAAGACAGGAAAAATAACATACAGTCTTCACATTTATTACCAAATCAATGTGGATAGAATTATTTTGATGTTGAACCTTGAAACAAATACTGTAAAGTAAATAAGAACTAAACAACATAAATCAATGCCACACTAGATGTACAATTTGACAACCACGTAAATTCTTATTAAAAAGTTAGTAAGCATCAAATCCCCAAAGGCAGACTTGGTAAATCTACAAAATTAAGTCTAACAGTGAGAATTTAGAGTTGAACAGAAATTTACAACCCATATACTAACTCCTTTATTTCCAGTACCTTTTAAACAGAGAGTGAGCAGTTCGAAGGACCCCATTAATGACATGGAAATCTCCACTTTGAAAGCGATTCACCATTTCTGTCAGTAAGTCTGGCCATTTCTGAGGAAAGTCTTCCCGACCAATAATACTAATAGCATCACTCAACTGGAAGGGAAACATAACCATTATGTGATATTTTGTAGAGAGGAGCCTGCTATAATAACCCACTGCAGTCATGCCAGATGTTGTGAATACCTAAGAAAAATGGTCATTATTCTGGTCAGATCAAAAAATAATTGGATAACTATTAGTTTTAACCACAAATAAATACATAAATCTCACTTTAAATCCAATATGTACACACAGTCTCATTTTCTGCAATTAAAGTAATTGCCTTAAAAAAGTAGGCAGAAGTGGCTGTGACAATATACTCCAAGTTACTTGGATTGGAATGACCTCATTGGTAACGTAACAGAACTCTCCCAATAACCAGAACCTCAACACGCACTTAAAATATTCCAAAAGTCTCACAGACATAAGAAATTTGACAAGTTACCTGCTTCTGAATTTGTTCTGGGCTGCTAAGCATCAAGGGCACTATGTTGGCTTTAATGGCTATCCTGTCTGATTCACATATTTTGTTCAGTTCATCCTCAACCTAAAATTAAAACAGTAATTAGTGGGCATATCAGTATATTGTAGGCTACAAGCGAGTATCAGTATTTCAGAAACCAATTGTACTGATTTAAGTAACTATTACAGAAGAGTCTAAGAAGAAAATCTGTTAAAGTTATTGTCTACAAGGAATCTATAATACCTGAAAAAAGCTGAAAGAAATCACATCCTTCTGTAAAACCTTGAGCTAGTTTTTCTCCTTGAAAAACTTTTCAAATCAGCATTTCGGCCATGATATGGGTGGGTGGATATGCCAATAACAGATGTAGATTCAACCAATAATCTCTTCCACCACACCTCTGTCCCCACTCTTTCCAACCTAAAAGATTTATTTTGTGCAAGCTGCCTCAAGCCACACTTTCTAGAAGCTGTACCTGAAGATGTGTGCAGGTTACACCATCAAACCTGTAACACTGAGTTATCTACTCAGTTCAAAGGATCAATCAGCTCAAAGTCCAGTCAGTCAACAGTGCCAAGGAGTGGTAAATCACAAAATTTCTACTAAAGAAATAAAATCAGGAAGGGTGTCACCAACCAGTGACAGCAGTGACAGTCTCATCATCAGTGATGCACCGTTCAGAAACCAGGGAATCAGCCAGCAATTAAAAGAGCTAAGCACCCCCAGAGAGTAATTTAATGATCTGAAGATGCTTAAACAGATAGCAGTACTACCCTCCTTCTTACCACCCTTTTACCAGCTTCTGGTAAACTTTTTAAGTTTAGCAATTTCAAGAGCTGTTTAGCTATAAACAGGCAGTTAGAAAAATAAGACATAAAGAACTTGCTCTTCTGCAATGAATCAGAAGATGTACAGAATCCTTATGTACACATTAAACACCACACGAAGTGATGAGCTTTAAAACCTGAGCTTTACAAGTTGTGTGACATGAAAAGCAGCAATAACTGTACCAAGGAGGGAGGCAGGACTCACTGCTGTGCATTTAGACAGGTGAGGACAGAGGGGTGGAGATCAGCAACAGCAAATCCTACTATACAGTTATTTATGAGATGTTTTTTCAAAGAAATGAGATATATTTACCAGACCTGAGAGGCAGCACAGAGATGAATATTCTTCACTTACATACTTTAAAAATAAATTAAAAGAGCAAACTCTTCCCTCGCTCCAGAAATGCTCCGTGCATCTGGCTCTCCAGGCTCTACCAAATCAAAGTCCTTGAATAGGCAAAGCCCTTTTACTTCCATGGTGTTTTGTACCAGTCAGGTCCAAGGCTGCTAAATTAAACCACGGGCTGTAGGTAAGCTAGCCTTAGGGCTGTATTTTACATTCATACAGCTTCTCTTGGACAAAACAACATGCTTAAAGCCACACAGCAATTGTAACACTCCTCTGGATGCACTTACTGCATAGCATCTCCACCTACTCCAAAACAAAATCTCATCCAGAATTACATCAGCAATCCACAAAAAGGAAGCCACTTATAAATCCTTCCATAACAGAATGCTATTTCTACTTACAAGATACTACAGATAAAGATGCAATTTGGGAGAAATGACTGAGAATTCAGTATTACAGAAACAAAGTTCTAGAAACTTCATGTCAGACTGAATGTGCCAATCCTATCAAACACAGCCAGAGAAGCTATGACTTCCTAATGTTAGTGCCAGGGGAGGGAAGAAATCACATGCAAATCTGCAAATATGTACCAGCTAAAATGTAATGATAAAATACTAACCAGTTTCCCTGTAGTAAAGCAACATTATACAGTTGATACTTTTCAGATACAAACAAGTTTCACTGAGACAAAGTATAAATGGTGCCAATTAAAACCTCTCCTTGCTGAAGAGTTGAGCTCTCAAATTTAGTACTTTCTACCATATTTTAAATTTCACAAATGCTGAAAGCTCTGAATCAAAAATGATTCGGACCTCTTCAAAACAATGATAAAATGGGATTAAATGACAATACTTGTAAGTGTTGAACTGGCTAGGCCACCAAAGCAAACTGTCTCACACTATTTTTTGCCCGAGATGCATTTCCATGAGATGAAGCTAGTATCACCACTTTCAGCTGCAGCGCTGGCTTGAAATGTTTGTCACACTGACAACAGACGCAGGCCCAGCTGGCCAGCTCATGTATAGACACATCACTATCATTTTAATTTAAGTAATACTACTGTTAGTTAAATGAGCTTTAAAATATTGTGCTTCTGAAAAATATGCGTATAGTAGAGCAAATTATTCATTCATCATTTTATCACCCAGCACTAGCTCTTTCCAATAGACTGGACACAACTGTGCAGGTTTTAGCCCCTCATCAGTGAGCTGCACCTTGTGCTTGTTCTCTGAATTATCTACTTTCCTTCACAGGGTACAGACATACACACCTTCTTCAAGCCTACAGTGGAATATCTCATTGTACCTTAAAAAGATTATTAAATCTCAGCCAAACTACTCGCTAGGATACCTACAATTCTCCAGTTCCTTTTAATATAATTCTTGAATGTTACAGATGCACAGACTTTGATGACATTTTCCTGTGATTTCTCCAGCAGCGTTAAGAGTAACAACGGATAATTCTGGTTTCCTTCAACTGACTCAAGAAACTTCTCAGCTGTAAGAGAACACACCGAGGTTAGCAAATGCTGAACTGATTTTTCTAATGGGAGTCCTAGGATTCCTCGAGCATCTACTCAAAATAATCAACCCATGAATACTTCCCTAGAGTTTCACAGGAACAGAACCATAGAGCAAGTCTGACAAAAGGTACTGTGGTGTCTTTATTACTAAGCTCTTTGATACTTCTGCTATTTAGAAAAGCTCTCAATTCAAAGCAGGATGTGGAAATATTGCCTCCTCACTGTTTTACATAACCTGATAGAAATACATTCTGGTTTATCACGAGCAGCAGCACTGTTGTAGGTAACAACAGCGCACACAGGCACACACAAAAACAGAAACACAGGAAAATAAAATTACAAAACGCAAACAAATTAGTATTTACATCCATTCCTTATTTGGGTGTTTGCTTGTTTGTTTGAAAAGGATACTGAGAACTTCTGCTAAGAGGTTACCCCATAAACATCCCCTGAAGTTTTCCAAAAAGAAACTAAACTTTTTGGACACTTACCAGGACGCCTTATAGCAGGATCTGGATCTAGTGTTTTCTTTAGATACTCAGTTAAGGTTTGTAAATTGGCATCACTCAGCTCCATTTTGGTAGACCCTAAAACCCACAAGTAGTTTAGTTAGAAATACAGATCAGAAAGCGTATCCTATTCCTACAAGCCACACATATGTAAAACTGCATTCCACAGGAGACACACAGCACTTTTGACTATACCTCATGAAATGTGATCCCATCTTATAGGTCTCATATCCCAACAGCTAGTGTGTACCAAACATAACCCAGAAACACATTCTGTTTCTTCAGCTACCTGTAACTGTTAGTATCTGGTTTACTGAAACCAAACTCCTACAACACATTCACACATCCAGCAAACCATGAACCAGGTACAGCCAAAAGAGGATCTCTTGCCCTTTCAGGACAAACAGGAGTTTGTTTTTGCTTCCAAGAACTACCATCAGCCTCAGAAACCTGTTTCTGGTTCAAAAAGCTGAATCGTCCTGCCCTACTGAATTGTTCTGTTTACAATTGTAAGTCTGTTGGAGAGTCAAGACTTGTTTGAAATTAAGTAGTCATTATCAAAGAAAACTCTCAACAGAAAATTACTTTCTTATAAAGAGACAAAAGACTGTGAAAAGCCAGAGGGTTTGTCCACCCTGTAAAATGAACTTAGATTAGGGTGGGAATTAATTTGAACTGCAATACTTATTACAGAATAACTCTGCGCAATGAGTCTAAATTACTCGTCTCTAGTAACCCTCCCACACACATTCCCATACTTACCACAGCGATATATTAAGTTCACAGATTTAATTGGAATAATTAAAATTATAGTAACACTAAAACAGTAGCAAGACATGCTTCAATGGACATGTTGTTCAGGATATCAATTCTGCTCATGTTTCTTACCACCAGCAGCACAGTTCACTCTCTACAATGAGGAAGCAAAGGTTTCAATACTTCTCTGAAGTTTCTAATTAGTAAGATACGACTGAAATGCATCTGTCCCACTTTGGATTTGTTCTATTTTGATTGTCAGCGCAGTAAGTATAATTTCTATTTAAACACACTTGCAAAAGCAGCAAGTTTTTATGACACAATTTTTACTTTATGCCATCTATAGCATGAAAAGAAAGCACAACAATATCCTCTTGAATTAAACTGATATTAGTAATTGAGATCCCAACATGTTTTGAAAAATGTAAAAATCCACCTAAAGTCCTGCCTCCCATGTGTCACCCTCCCCCCCACCCCTTTGGGGGGTTTACTCGTCTGTAGTCTTGTTTGCCAATTCACATCACTCAACGAAATCCCAATAAAGTACAGCCTAAGTAAACAACACTCATAATAGCTGGCTCATCTGTTCCACAAAACAGACCATGCATCACTACTATGATGTTGAAACTAATATTTAATCTTTCACATTAATAAAAATTATGAATTATCTGCTCCAAGGAAGTTTGTAAGGCCAAGGTGCAAACCCATGCAGAAATCATTTATGAAGACTAAACTGGACTCAAGTGGGAAACCAAACTGACAGAGGAGATGGTGAGTCCTGAAGGGCCTTTTACAAATACCTCATGTACACATGTAATACAGGGACGGTGTAAAATTATCCACCTTGAGCTGTGTGTTTACTTTGAAGGCCAAACATGATGATTTGAAATTCAATCCTTCATACAAAAGGATAAATATTTTCACCTGACACCTACTTCTTATTTCTCTTTTCCTCTGACTATTCCTTTCTTTCCCCAGGACAAAAAGCTGGCGGTACTTGCTAGAGTGATACACCTGTGCTTATTGCTACATTGTGACATGTGTCTGTCACAGGAAAGGAGAATGTTTCCAACCACTTCTCCCATAAATTGTGATTAATAGAGTAACTATTTTAGTCAAATTAATGACAGATTTAAGGGAAAGAAGAAAGAGGGTAACAGCAGCTGTCCTTCAAGAGCCTCAGAGAGCTCAGTTCCTGCTCCGTTCACTCACCACAGCACTTCCCAAACACCATCGAAATGCCTATGGATGTTTTTGGTCCAGATTTTATAGGAAAGATTATCTTTACACTAAACCGCTACGGAGGAGCTCTACGTTCGCTTTCCACGTGACCAAACCGCTGGGGTGAGGAGACAAGCACCACCCGGCCACGGGAGCGGCCCCGAGGCCCCATCACAGCCCCGACAGCTCACACACGCCGCTCCCCGCCAGGCCGGGCAGAGGAGCCCGCCAGGCCCTGCCACCGGCGGGCCCGCCCCATTCTTACTACCACGAGGACGGCTCAGCCCCCTCCCACCGCCTCTGCCCGGCACACCCCAGCGCTTCCCCGGTCCCATCTCCACCGCCTGCCCGAGACGAAGCCGCCGATCCGTCTATCCGCCCGTCTCTGCCAGACTGCGCCTTCGCCGCGGCGGTGATTCCCGTTGCCTCATGCGGCGGCGGCCGGGCTTCCCTGCGGACCCCGCAAGGCGGGCCCAGAGGCGGGAAGGCCAACTGGCCGGCCTGCCTACCCCCGCTGGGCCAGGTCGGGCCGCGCCGGGGCAGCGCGGGCTTGGGGCCGTGCCGCAGAGCCCCGAACAGCACTGACCACCCTCAGCCAAACTCGCTCCCCTCCCCCTCCCTGCCAGAGCCGGACTGGCGGCAGCAACAGCCAATGAGAGAAGCACACCGCTAAGCCCTAGAGGTCGCGAACCAATCGGAAGCTGCGGGAGGCGGGCCGAGGCGCCCCAGCATGGTGAGCTGCGCCGCGGGCCCAGCGCCCGATCACACGGCGAAGCGGAGCGGCGGCCGGCTGAGGGCCGTGCGGGCTGCCGGGCCGTAGAGCCACCCCCACCGCCAGCATCGCCGGGTGGCGCGGCCTAGCCTCACCTGGCGACTCCCCCCGACGGTGGCGGCGGCTGCTCCCGAAGCTCCGGCTGCGCTTCACATTCAAAAAGCGGCAAGAGGGCGCGGCGGCGGCACCGTGACCGCATCACGTAGGGCGGTGACACTGTTTAGCCACCCGACCAATCGGCGACCTCCTCTTTTCCGACGCGCTCCGCCCTGAGCCAATCCTTTTCGCGCTCCCTACGAGGAAGCCGACTAATGGCCAAGCTCTTCCCACAAGGCCCTGGGGCGCCTCTCGGAGGCCGCGGCAGCCGCTAGACCCCCTCCCGCCCTGAGAGGAGCTGGGGCCCGGCGGGGTGGGCGAGGGGCAGCCGGGCCCGAAGGAACACGGGCGGCAGGCCACGGCCCAGCAGGACGGGACGGGGCAGAGACGGGGCCAGTCGGGGGCTGCAGGAGAGGGGAGGAGCCTGACAGCGAAGGGGACACGGCCCCTGAGAGGACAAGCGCACCTAGCAGCGGGGAGTGGGGCAGCACGGAATTGAAAAGAAAACCCTCGGGGGTCTGTGCTCCCGCTGGGGAGAGGGGGTTCTACGCTACACGAGAGAAAAAACAATCAACACTTCTTAAAACTTTATTGATTTACCACTCGATTAAAGCATGGAATATTATAACAGTATCATACATAGTATTTGCATGTAGAAAACTTTACATAGGGTTTTTTTTTGTATTATATAATTTTGGTATTCTCTCAAAAATGTATACATCCATTGGGCAAGGAATGCTCTTTAAATTATTGATATTAAATGCACTTAATATGGAAATCTTCAAAAAACTTAGGCATTTTAAATACTTGAAAACATACATTTTACACAGAAATAACATTAAAGGTGCTGAACAATTTACATATTAAAGGGAACTGCGTTTCTGACAGAAAAGGCTTAGTTCTTCTTTAAAGTATAAGTTATTAATCTTACTCATTCTTAATAGTAGGACTGAGCTAAACCTTGGGGGGTGTTTGTTTATATTGTTCAGTTTACAATCCAGAAACTGAAATATGAGGGATAACAAACTGCTCTAAAAAGCGTATTTTTCTTGTACTGTAAGACAATAGAATCAACATGAAAGGGAGTTTTCAGGGTTTTCCTCATTAGCGTCCTCCCCCTGCCTACTTAAGTCCTAGATGGGTCCAAAATAAATATCATGCAGTCTCTGTATTTATATCCTTTTATGTAAATAATTTATAATTTAATTTGTTGCATAACACTACTTTAAGAGTCTAAGAAGTTACTTTTTATTACTCCATGTATTGCACAGGTGTCTAGATCTCTACAGATTATGCTGACACAGACCCTGTTACCAGTGATGGCTCCACTAAAGCCAGTAAAACCCCTAAAAACAGGCAGAGAAAGACTGTGTAAGCAGAGACAGGACAAGATCCGAACCAGCAGTGACTACTGCAGGAGTTCTGGCTCAGTTTTTTTACCTTCATTAAAATGCCAATGGGTTACAACGTCCAAACAAGGGAAACCAAACAGCTGATGTGAATACAAGTGTTTCAGGTATTACACTTAACATACGATTCTTATTGCTTTAACATGTACAATTCATTCCAGAAAATTGACAGGATTAAGGCTCTTAGAATCCAAATTTATTCCAGTCCCATTCCCATCTCCTTCACACACTACAGTGTAGGATGTTTTGATGTCACATATCTAGTTTCAGCAGTTTAAGTGGTATAAATACAACAAAAAGTTTACTTAAAGTGAAACAACCCACCACAGAACAAACCAGTCTCAGAACTAAGGCTGAAGGAAAGGATTGATCAAAGGCCCTTATTCTTTATGCAGAGATAGTATCAATGTTGCACATTTCAGTAAAGAAAGCCCACAATGCAAGTGTAAAGAAATTTCAGATCTGAAAATTAAGACTTGTTTTAAGATGTGAGTTGTAAGGCTTTCAAACCTGTAAAATACAGAAAAAGCATGCAATGTTGAGTGTTTTGACAGGAGGTGAGGGTATACATTCAATGAAGCAGGGACACATTCAAAGTCTGAAAAATAAAGTTTCAAATATTTTTTTTTTAGGACTACCTAGGACTGGAAGATAAGGACTAGCCTTTCCTTACAGACTTAAATAGAATTAAAATAAATACTTCATTTATTCTGGAATTGATGAAGTGGCATTACCACAGAACGAGCAACTACACTAAATGCAACACAAAAGGACATTACATGCAGCAAGTTAAATATCGACACTGCCTATTTTTCAGTCTTTTCCTATTGTAAGATATCACCATATATTTCCTTCTACTAAATATTACTGTATAGATTTAATCTAATGGGGTTTTAAAGCGTTAAAGAGCCACAACCACCATTTAGTTTTCTTTGGTTAAAAATAAAAAGTCAAAATGTGAAAGCCTTACCACTACCATTGACTCTGAACCATTCCCAAACAATGCTTATGTAGAACAAGTGGATTTACTGAAGAGGACCAGATGAACCCTTTGGAAATAGCTCACAGGAAAAGGAAAGAAAAAAGGAAAAGGAAAAAAAGAATCCCAACAGCTCTGAGAGTGGCTTATCTTAGGACAACCTCAACTAGTCACCCCACCAGGAAGCTCTACTTAGAGCAAAATACCAGGTTAAACACTTAATACCATTCAAGTAAGTTGTTACTGTTTTGTTTACATTTTAGGTTTGGCTGATATGGTTAGCACAGCAGTGAACGTAACACTTCTGATTATTTTAGGAAGTACCTCTCCTCCCATACTCTTCCAGTTTAGAGAAGTCTTAAAATTAGTTCAAAGGACAGATGTCAGCCCTGTGTGCTATGGTGGAAAGAGCTGTCACTAAACTGATGCATTTCACAGAATCACAGGGGTTGGAAGGGACCTTGAGAGATCATTGGGTCCAACCCCCCCTGCCAAAGCAGCTCCCTAGCTCATACTGCAAAGTAAGAAAGAAAAATCTCTAGGACAAGTAAAGCTGCAGTGTTATGTCACATTTGCTTCAGATACCAGTAGATTTCTATGCTTTGAAGGCAACTCAGAGTACATGAATGAACTTCAGTTTAATTTTGCTAGAGCAGTTTTGTAGGAATTCAATTTTCATCTAGATCACGATAGGAACTAACTAGTTGAGAAGAAAAATCATTTGCACAAAAAGGCAAGTCAGAAGTTGCAGATCTGCAACAGACAGAACGTGATACTCATTAGGGACTTCTTGCTAAACAGACACAATTACTGCTAAAAGGATTTAGTCAGGTACAAAAGGTGGGTTGGTTTGTTTGTTTTGAACCTTGTTTTTGGTATTACTGTATATGCTCTGTCCATAATCTGGCAATGTATGAATGGTGTTTGGTTTTGACTTTTTAAAATGCCTTTAACTCAAGGCTAACAGCTAAATAGAACTAATACAAGCTATGGAGTTGATGCCATTGTGTGCACCTGATGTAAAATCTTCTGTACAAACAGAAATAAGTGTCAGAAGATGAAGTGCTGATATTAAAAAAAGTTTTAAAAATGACTTGCTGAACAGGAGGAAAACCGTTTCCCCAATTTTCCTACAGGCTATCCACTTCAAAAACCCTAACATGCTGCCTGGTCTAGTCTGTACACACAAAGAAAAACCCGGAATGATCTCAGGTGGTCATGAGCCACTGCAATATAGTTTATTATAAACACATGTGCTAACATCACAAGGCTATACAACTATAGTCATTATTTCCGAGTGGCATAGTTTCTATTGAGGAATCCAGCTGCTTTATCAGATTTAGCTGGGATGCAAGACTGAACAAGTGATAAAAGACGAGAAGAGACAGACTTGATCATAAGGATGACTAGCATTGAAACAAAGACTTTACATCTACTGTATTAACTCTGTAAGCAATAATTTAAATAAAACTGCTGATAGCTTTGTAGGATGGACAGAACAGGCTTTTTTTCTCCTCCTCCTCCTCAAATACCACTGTGGTACGAGTAACTTGATCTGTTGATACACCGGGGTCCCATTTTTTCACCCATCCACTTTAATCCATCTCTGGACCACAGCTTTATGTACAAGCAGAAGTAACCAGCCCTACTTTGGGCTACCATGAAGGCAAGTTCATCCCAGTTGTCCGTATCTGCTCTTCTGTTATGAAGATTTTGAACACAACACCTATTCGCAGGAAGAACTTCCGCAGCACAGCTCGAAGCTCAGGAATCAGGTCAAACTGCATGATTTCACACAAGTATGGGTAATACGTTGAAGCATGTGCCCTAAACTATCAAAGAAGATATGAAAAAAGAACATTATTCTCTATAAGAAAGCACAGAGCTTATTCCACATCATGGCTACACCAGCTTGTTAAACCACTAGGTCTCACCCAAAGGTGCCCCCTGGATGGCCAGAGGGCTGTCAAGCCCAATGTCTGTTTTCCACAGCAACCTTAGTAGATGCCTGCAGGAAACCACACAGGGTGCAAGCATTTGACATTACTTCCCTAAAATAAGCCACACACTTTTGTGGCTCAGGGATTTCTAAGGACAGAGGTGTTATCAATGGAGTATTTGTGGAAACATCCCCCTCTTGGACAAATTTGTCCAGTTGCTTCACCAGCCTAAGACATCATCTGCAACACATAACAAAGGCTTCCACAGCTAGACCAGTGTGTGAAGTAGTATCTTCATTAAGTGTTTGAGGTTTTTCCCTTCCAGTGACTTGCCATCTCCAAAACTCTCATTCACCATCACTTCCAGTGTAAGTCACCCACACTTTACACTCCTTTTTTTATTTCTTTTCCAGATAAAAGATAACTGAGTAAAAGTCTAACCTATACACATTTCCAACTATGGGAGCCAGTCTATCTCTCTTAGTCTTGTTTCACTCTCTCAACCCTTATCCAGTTCCATTACACCCCCTTTGATATAGGGATCAAAACTGCAAACAGTATTCGAGATGCAAATCTGTTATGAATTTATACAACAAAAAATAGGTTTTGCCCTCGATTCCTCTAATAACGCTCAGTATGAGTTACAGGGAAAGCTGATGGGATACTTTCACCACAAAACTTTTCTAATAAAAAGATACAGGAACTGTGTACTAAGGAATGGCCAAGTCACTTCATCAGTCTTTTAGTTCAGACAGACCATAGCCACAGGGTATCAGTGAGCTGTTGCTACCTGGAGAAGCCAAGCCACCAGTACTACCAATTTCTTAAAAAGGAAACTGTAATAAACAATTCCAAAGTACATAAGAGTGAAGTGAAATCACACATTCTGCAATACAGGGGAAAACAAAGGAAAAAATACACTTTAAACCAAGGCAAAGCTCAACAGTATTGATGAGTTGGGTTTTGTTGTAGTTTTTTAAGTACACAATTTCCAGAAATTTCTCTGCATGTCCTAATGCAGCAAATATTTGCATTCATTTTTAACCTGAAAGTGCTGAGATCCTGAACATTATTTTTTACCCTCACTGTCAAGAAGCCAGAACTTCAATTTTACAGTGAGTTTATCTCTGGTTCTTGTGTAGCTGCAGCACAGCATAAGCCCATCCTTTCTGCACACTCATTGTGCTTTTCCATGACAGCTCTGCTGTAATTTCTACTGGTATTTCTATGCAACTGTGAATTTCATGGAATGCAGCCTGATTTTTGCAATGTAGAGTGCTTGCAAAAAATGCAGTGCAATAATTGTTATTGTACTCTCCTGTGTTTCAAGGAGAGTACATGCTATGTGAGTAAGCAACCTGGCTGCCTTACAATGCGGAGGATAAGAAAGAATGAATTCAACAGTAGCAGAAATGCAAACAGACATTACTTCCAGCCTGTTCTTACCTTTTCATCACTGATTTTTAGTGTTTTTGTTAAAAGCAACAGCAGGAGATTAGTCCAAGCTTCTCTGTGGCTTTCTGAGTTCACGGTAATAAAATAAGCCAGGGCTTCACTGCATACACTAAAGAGATAACACAGTTCACATGAAGAAAACCCACAGAGTTGTTATAACATGCACTGTTTGTCCTCTGATAGTGTATTTTATTTTCAAGCACGATGCATTTCCACAGGGAAGCCTCCACAGAAACCAACTTTAACTACACAAATGTCTTGTTACAGTAGTTGATACAAGTAACTGAACTTGAATAGTTTTCATGTTGTCAACAAAGAATTGTTGAATTGGAGGTAAAAGTCTTATTTTCTTCACAAACATTCTGTAATTAAAGTGCTGTCACCTCAGTGGGCAAATATTAATTCCTGATCCTTACACTGGGAGAGGTTTGGCTACAGCAACATGAAAGAGTTCTCCCTCCAAATCTAGGCTGCTTTAATAACAATCTGCAGAGCTCAGCATCACAGATTACAGAGGGATTACTATTTTATTAATACATTCTGGGCCCTTACTGTAGACTGTCAACACTTCCTGTGGCTTTTTTAGTGCTATTTTAAGTAAAAAAGGAATAGAACTTCCTCTTTAACACACTGAAAAGTTTAGTATGTCCATAGATACTCACAGATCAGAATGCTACTGAAATCCACTGCATTAATGCCATTAGCAAGTTTAAGAGGTCTTGACATTTGATTACAGATTAGTACTCTGAACTTTTGTGTACCAACAACTCACTTTTCAAATAAAGGGAACCATGATATCTTTTCATATATTTATTTAGCATTAACTTTTCTGGTTTACTTAAGTTCCAGATATACAGCAGTTAATACCATGCTGTTTAGATTACCACATCCTATTATACTTGTGAATATCATTACATACTCAGATGTGAAAGTATTTCTACACCACCACTTTCATAAAGAATTATCCTCATTGTTACATTTTTAATTAAAAAGAGTGGCTTTTTTTGTTTAGCTATTCCTATGTAAATGCACAAACATACATATATATATTTTCATATATTTAGCAGGCTCTGCTCAGCAAGTTAAACCAGAACATTGTACCCAGGGATGCACCATACTGGCTGAAAGCAGAAAACACCAGAACCAAAGGCGATACACTTACCTAAGCAGTCGCTGCTGTATAGCATCCCAGGAGTCTCGGCGGTTTTCATCCACATACATTCGAAAGAGTATTCTCAAGCAACAAGCCAGGCTGCTGGTCTCTTGTTTTAAGAGATTGGGTTTTGATTTACCCTTGAACCCTGGAAATCAGTTGCACATGGGGAGAGAGGGAGCATTCACATTTGTAGTAAGTAGCCAAGAAGCAAAGTTTATCAACAATACTTCCACGAGTGAACAGTAATGTTTTCTTGTCTGGGTAGTATTTCCTCCTCCTCCATTTTAACTAAGACCTAATCTATTTACAAGATACTTACCTACAGTGGTACCAACTGTATAACTACTTTAAAAAACCAGGTAATTTAGCAAACAATTATTCTCAAGTCATCAGGAAGGAGACAAGGAATAAAAGCATGCAACACTGTCAAATTAATTCTGGAGGTTATTGCAATGGTATGCTTTTCTATCTTAACAGCTAATGCTACAGAGCTCGGTAAAATCAAATGCCTCACCTGCTCTCCATAACACAGTTCGCTGTTCATAATTTGAATTAAAGGCTTTTGAAAATGAATGAGACTCTTGCAGACAATCTAGCAACTTAAAGAGGTGATGTGAGGACATATATTTATACATTCCTTGGTCTTCTGTGTCAATGTGGATATCTGCATCCAGTGCATCTCGCTGTGGTAGGGGGAGAGAGGGGAGTGTCAATAACATTCTGAACATCAGCTTAGAGACTTCAGTACTTCACAGACCACATACCACTAACTCCAGATTCCACTGTAAAGTATTAGTGTAATACAGCACAGCAGAATGACCCTGTCAAATGTGAGGCAGTATCCTCTTCTCAGTAGTATATGTTAAAAGAGAAAAGTTATGATCTATCCCAATTACTGATAAGATCAATAAGAAGGGAAAAAGGCATAAAAAGTCATAGCAATACAATAGAGAACATCTCTCCTCTAGGAGCTAAGTACATCTGTTGAATTCCATAAAACGTCAGTGAGCCACAAAAATAGTGCAAATTTAAGTGTTTGTTAAGAGTTTATTGAAATTGGTCAATAATTTTAGCTAGTTTCATTAGGAATTTAACTATTCCATTCCCAAAACCCTACCTGAATGCTCTAGCCCAAACTTCTAGCTTAGGGCTTTATTATGTAGCCAAGAGGAGCTACCTTGCACTAGTCCCTAGAATCAAGAGTTTTCAGGGACAAGGACCTCTGAGGCAGGTAATGAGTTAAATCTTGACCATTAACATTGCTGAAGTTCAAATTCTGCACCTCTCCCTGCCTAGAGGCTGGGCAAAGCCTCACTATGGCTAAATGAAGACACATGGGCTAAACAGCAAATGCTCTCCCCAAACCAGAAAATATTCTTGATGAGTATGTATTCATTATAAACCAAATTATGATAATGATATTAATAACAAAACGAATGATAATATAATAACCCAACAGGCAGACTGCCAGTAAACACTGGAAGCAGTCAAAAAAACCAATCACAGCTTAAGAGTAATGACACAGACATTCAGGGTAGTGCTGAGTTAGAAAAAGGAAAAGAGTATACACTCTGTTCGTAAACACACTTCAGCATTGGACAGTGATTGTACTTTACTGCCAAAACTAGGTTATAAATAAGTCTGATGGTACCTGAGCTGCAGCCATGTGCTCAGCATCTTCCTTCTTGCTTGTCGCTGGATAGAACACTATGTTATCAATGGTCTGTATCAATTCCAGCTGTACCACACACTTTATAAGGAGGCCAGCAAATAGTTTCTGGTCTAATGAAATGGAGTAACACAAGTTTCAGAAGCAAGGTTAGGACAATTCACTTACAACAGGCTAGAAGAACACTACATCCCCATTTTGATATTTAGTGATGCTGTGAATTATCAAGAGAAAATTTCTCTGCAAGGCATAAAGACAAGCTGTAAAATGTGCCCATAAGCTTTCTCTACAGAGCTACAGAAGTGGCCTAAGAGCAGCTATAAAAGTTTATGAAATGAACTCGCATGTTTTCCTTACTTGTATAAGGACCAATTTTCCAGCTGTCATCCGTTGGATTTGAAAATTGACTTTGTCCTCTTTCTGAAGCATTTTTATCCATGCTGCTTAAAGACTGATGATCTAGGTCCAAATCCTGGAAGAGAACGCAGAACAAGTCCACCAATTCAAACCACTGTCTACCAACCAACTATCAGTTTTCAAATGAGCTCACTAATCACAGGTTCAAAGGCTCCCTGCATATTCTTTCTATTTGATTTACAATAACATCAAATACAAACTAGTGCCAGCTCCAGTATTTGTTGTCAAATGCATTTACAATAAAGTACTTCAAAAGCTAATCTAACACACAGCCCTTCAAGTTAAGTTTGTTGCTCTAAATTCACTCTTACCAAGTGTTTTTCAGCTGAATCTTCTTCCATTCCTGCAGGCCTCCATGTCAGCAAGCTTCACAAAAAAAAATAAAATAAAAGTTGAATATCGCTGCTTGGGAATTGTGTATCAGTAGGAGAATTAAATTTATGAACTTACACATGAGGAATAGTAGTTTTGAAGATTTCTAACATACAATTGCACGTCTGGCCCCAGACTTCAGGACTGAACTTCTGTCCATTTAGTATTACCAGGTTTTCTAAGCAGTTTGTACCTGATCGAGCCAACTGTTCGTTATCTGTGAGAGAAGTGTTCCATATTTGTCAAGTTCTACATATCCAGGAACAAAATAAGCATTCTCTATTACTGCTCCATCAGACATTTTTACCAATATTGTCCAGCACACAGTATTTTAGCTCAAAGTGTATTACGATAATATCAAGCTTGGGAACCTACTGGTAAAAAACTGTTCAAAAAGAGAATTCATGAGACTGAAAAAGCCAAAGGACAGGACAGAAGCAGAAAGGAAGCATGAAGTGACAGGAAAGGAAGGAAGTGCACCTTTTCTCTCACTTCATGTTTCCTTTTCTGCTTCTCTTTAAAAAGTCACATCTAAAAAACACTGGATGGTTGAGAGGAGGGGGAGAGAAAAAAAATAAAGTAAGAATCAGGATGCATGTGTGTGCATCTAATTGAGATATTTTATCCACACAGCCAAACAGAGAAATGTTGTTGGCAGAACATTAGCACAACTCTTTAAAAGCTTTTGCTCTGCACAACAGCACCACAAGCTTTATAAACACATTCAGAGAAGAGCTGCCTAACTGATTAAATAGAATGATACTTAAATATTTAAGATACTGCATCCACCTGTTACTTAACGCATTGTCCTAATGGCAGGTTTCTTTCCTTCTAAAATCTTTTTAAGTAATAAGCATTTTAAAAATATACATTAATCAAAAGATACAAGTAAATAAGCTACCTTGTTTTACACACCAGTGTAACTGTGCAAGTATGTCAGGAAGAAGGATCTCATTTAAAGCTTCATAAAATTGTGTAAATACATCACAGATTGCATAAAGTGCATGGTTGCATGTAGTGGTCATCCATTCAGACTTCTGTGAGAAAAAAGGACAAGCCTGTGTTTTTATGTGGGTTATTCTAGGATGATAGCACTCGGCTTACTCATGGCTTTGCAACAAAGGATATGTTATCTGAGGACAGGAATAGAATGTAGATAAAACTAAAAAGCCTCACTACTCTGGATGTCTCATCAGAAGTGTTTAACTGGCCACATGAATACTGTTCAGGAAACTATATGCTTTCAGAAGAAAATCTGAGTGTTCTCCTTGAAAATATGCAGACAGAACAGACGGACGGGTCCCTGGGTGCTATGACACGTTTCATACATACCACACAACACAGCAGAATACCACAATGTATCCTTATATTTGTGGCAGCATGGGGTGTAAATACACTGACAAAATACTGCCTTGATTGTTTGGGTTCCTAAAAACACTCTAGTTTATTTTTTGCTTGGGTTTTTGTTTTTACCTCTGTTTGTTGTTCAGGGAGTTTCATATTATCAAAAATCCGAAACACAATTCTGAACAGATCTTGCCACCAGTGCTTTTCAAAGGTATGGCCATAGCTCTTCATTATTTCAAACATCACTGTTAAACCTCTATAAACAGACCCCAAAAAAATACAGGAAAAGGTGTTAAAATGCATACCTAAAATCTTTTCTCTAACTGAATTTAAAAAAGCAGTTTATTACCTTGTTCTAACATCTAATTTGCAGCGATTGATGATACAGGAAAGCTCAAATAAAATGGGAAACCATCCTCTGACCCATACTCTGTCCCCAGGAGCAACATTCATGTCATCGCTCGTGTATTCTCTTAATACCTTGGAGATGCACAGGAAAAAAAAAAAATTAAAATCTCAAAAAATCCTGAATTGTGAACAGATTTAGATACTTCAGCTAACTAAGTTAGCTCAGTTTCTACTGAGACATCTATTTGTGAAAACACTGGAAAGAAATACGGAAAATAATTACTTGAGTAAAACAGATTTAAGTCCTGCTCAGTCTTAGTTACAAGATTACTCTTAGTATAATATAGTGTAACAATGCACAAAGGTAAAAGTTGAAAGGAAATACCTGTGGCCTTTCTGAAACGTATTTTGCACAATACCGAATAAGTCGAATCGCTTCCATGCTGGTGTCCGGAAAGGCAACGTTACAGGCAAACTCAGAAAGGCATTTAACTGCATCCTGAAATGAGTCAATTGCTGCTGGAAAGTGCTGTTGAAAAATATTTGCTGAAGAAGAAAAAACAAATACACTTCTTAAAATTTACCAATATAGAAATTTATAGATATACTGGCATTGATCTACAGTTGCCAGCCCTGGTATAGCACTACCAGATCAACAAACATGAAAGAACCAGATTGTCTGGATGAAATACAGTTCTCTGTCTTCCCTTGCATTCTTCCCCATCCCACCTCACCACCCAAATCTGTCAGCATCACATTTTCTCAGGTTGGGTAATCATGAAGTTTATAATCTAGAATTATTTCATGGCTTCATATATGCTGTGGGAGGAAACTGAACCATATGCCACCCAAAGCTCTCAAAATAGTTTGAGAAATAATAGGAGTAGAGCTTGATGCTAGCTTCCCTGCTGCAAACAAAGTTCCCTAAATTTACTTAGGCCATCTAAGCCTATAATCACTCATCTGTAGCACAAAAGGAAAAAGCAGTTAAGTCTGAAATCTTAAGGGACAGACTAAATACAAAAATAGGTCCCAGGCGTACAACTCTCAAGATCTATGCAATTCAAGTTAAAAAAAATTTGTTACTATTGGCATTTATTGGTGTCCACAGCTCTTTCTTCCTACATTATTAGGTAGGGAGAGGGCATTTTCAGGATATTCAAAACTATGATCAATATTGAAGGTCCATTTTAAGCATCTGAGCTGTCTTGCTTTCAGAGTGGCAGCAGCACACTGCTCAAATACACTTCCAGAGCAGACAGCCTGCATGAACTAAACTCTGCAAGCAGTCACAGAGAGCCACAAGCATCATGATCCCACCAAATGACCCTAATCAGCACAGATGCCCATGAAATGCATTCCTTAATCCAGAACAATTTACTGGGACCCATGGGACAACATACAAATGAATCAATCCCAAACCTGAGTTCTACAGCAGGACATCTATATTATTTTTTTCCTGTCCACAGGAATCAGCATACCCAATGAGCAAGACCTAGCTGTAGAGTTTAAACTGGCTGCAAAATCTTATTTTTATTAATCTTGAAATACAAAATTCTCATTCAGATAGGCCTTTTAAACCAGAATCACAGTAGCTAAGCTAACTTGGGTACTTGCATCTGCTGCACATTACTTACTAACTATGTGTGCTGTAGTTTGAAAGGCCAGCTCCACAATATTCCCATCGTGGTCTGATGCTGCTTGATGAAAGACTGCAAAGATATTCTTCCAGCCTGAGCGAATATTGCCAGCTTGAGAGTTCACCATCTGAGCAATGCAGCGGATGACCATGTCCCGAATAGTCGGGGATCTTATTTAAAACAACAACAAAGATAACTTTCAGAGGTGGCACAATTTCACAGTGGCATAAAGTAACCATGTCCTTTCTATGCACATGATAATCTAATCCACAACAAATTAAGATTGTTAAGTAAGACTAAAGCAAGATAACACAGAAATTGCACTGCATCACACCTGTTTTTCTTCATAATATGTTCAAAAGGCCTTAGGAAGTCTTTCTGGAAACGGAAGTTGGCTAACTCCCCCTTCTCAAGAAATTTCATTGACAGCTGCCTTAACGAGTCTACTGCAAAGATGGCAACATCTTCATTGGGGTTACATCCAACCTGTAAGAGAAAGATATTTTCAAATACTTACTAATGCATTACTTATGAGTAATATTAATCATTCCAGTTTCATCTCAGTCCACTATAAATCACTAGTGTGTTCTACTTTTCAGATATTTAGAAAACAGTGGGTTACTTTCAGAGGGGGCTTTCTCAGTCATTTGATCCACAGAAAGAGACCCAATGGTTCTGTATACAAGTGCAGAACTGTAATAGCCAGATAGATAACAAAAAAAAACCCAAAACCAAAACCAATTTAGTTTAAAAACACCCCAACCAAATATGGTCCAGCTCTCTGAGGAAAATAACTTGGTTGTTCCAGGATCATCTGTATATACTTGAGAGGAAAACTAACTTGGCACTTGATCAGAAGGGTAAGAAAGTGGCATAAAGAGAAGTTACCATAAACTTTTCCATTTGTATGCTTTAGATTTTTTTAAACAAGTGTTTGCTTTGAGCACCTTTAGTTGGTTTTTTTAAATATTGCAACCTACACCACTAAGAACATAAAATGAAAATGCTGATTGAAGAAGCCCTGCTGCAACTCGATTAAAAGCCAAAAAATACCTTATTGAAGTGATCTCCAATCACATGCCAAATCCTTGACCACTGCAGCCTGATGCGATTCATGTTGTAATAGGAAATCTCCACTATCTTCTGCAGGCTGAACATGCGTGGGTGGTGTGGGGAAGCCAGCTCATCCATGGAAACAGCACACAGCCATCGGACAAAGTCAACTGAACATTAAAACACACTACTCTAAGTTCAGGGTGTTACCTTGCAATTGTTCCTGCACCCCACCAAACAGGCAGCATACATACCAATCGCATTTCCATCCAGTCTCGTTGATCCTGTAAATATCCTGTGGAACAAATAAATGAGTTGCTGTTTTAGCTGTGCATCCACTAAAGTCAATCCCATCTTTGCACTGGCAAATGTCAGTGCATCTGCTGGAGGTACTTTACCCTCCATGCCATGAACTGCAACTGTTTTATTCTTACTCATTGGCAGCAGTTCATGTCCTCCTAACCTATGCATGCTCTTCCCTGCTGCAAGTCACTCTACTAGCTGGAAACAGGTGTAAGTTCACATTTTTACCCAGGGCAAGTAGTGCCAAATACTCACCTGGGTGACTGTTACGCTTCATGGGGAGAATAGAGACATTAAGAAAGCTTTGCTGCAAGACTCAACTGGATGCCAGCCACCTGCCTGACCTTTAAACAACTCAAGAATACTCTAGATTGTGGCTGTCAAAACAGATAGCAGAAAAACTACAGATGCACCATTGTCCCTTCTTCCCTTCCAGTTGTTTAGAGTCTTAAGGGTACTTCAGATGACTGGTTGTGGTTCACAGAGAACACTCACAAGTGCAGAATGTTCCCAAATCTTTTAGATGGTGATATGGTAATGGACACATTAATGTTACAATAAATATAACAAATCTGAACACATAACTCCACAGACTTGCCCATTATCTTATTATAAAAAAGTTCCCCTCCAACACATGGCTATGATAGAAGCACCTCTTCAGATGGACAGATGAGAATGATAATGATATGGGCAAGACAGACTAATGAATAATAAGCTGAAGAACAGCAATTAAACAAATGCTGAAATACTCAAGTTCACAAGGCCAAAGAAATTGCATTAGGAGAGCGAGGGCACTTTTCATTTCAGGTACCTGTCCTGTCCAGGCTTAATCAAAGACTTAAAGATTAAAAACAGAATATACATATGTAAGGTAGAGACAATTATCAGACAGATTTGGAAAAAAAAAAATAGCTAAATAGTGTAATACCAAGCTAATCTTGGTTTTAAATGGCTTACTCCAGAGGAAAAAAAAAAAACATACAGGCATAGACAGTGTTGTGGTAACCACTACATTGGTTCTACTGCTATTTGATGACAATCTGTCTTTTGTGATTATTACATGCCCATCTTATTGGGTCCAGAAAATGCATCTAAGCATCAGGATCTCTCTCCGAAGAGAGACAGGCTTCAGGAACTAAAGTACTTGATAGTATCTGCAAATAAAGTAAGGACTGTCAGTAACTTATCTTGCATGCTCCCAAAAAAAGGTTATATTCTCAGTACCTGTCTACTGCTACCACTACACTCTGTGAACTGGTCTCTCCCACAGACTCTTGAATGCTTGCCATATGCCGTTTATCAGCTCCACTCCCAACAAGGTTACCTACAACAAAAGCCATTTAAAACAGTATTTAGCATCCTGAAATTGTGGCTTTGTATTAACCCAAACTTCATAGAATCAGACAAAGTAAAGTGAGAACTGCTTCCAATTAGCTTGCAATTCACATGGAGCAGATGGTGCCTGTGCCAGATCTGTGCTAGATTATGACAAAATTAAACACTCAGTAAGAAATATGGGGTTTTTTCCCCTTAGGGTATTGTGTTTTGACCATTATGCTTGTCAAGTTAAGAAGTAATGCTGCTAATAAAAACTGGAAATAATGAAAAAATAAATATTTATAAACTTTAAGTCAGACACAAGTAGTTAATATGCGGGACATGGTTCTATTATTTTCAGTAGCATCACTGAGTAAGTATAGCATCAACTCCAGAGAATTTTCAAATCAATAGGTTTCTGAGATGGTCTTCCAAAGATTAAAACAACTTGCCTTGTCCCTCTAAATTACACCTTAAAAACCTAAGGTTTTTTGTTTGCACACGCTGCAGGAACAGCGGGAACCAGGACAACAAGCTCAATATGCAGAGGTAAGAAATTCCTTTGGAAAACCAATTATTCATCACTGAAATATCCATTAGTTCCTAAAGAGAAATGGCTTATTTTTACTATTAAAAACGGAGAGTAGAAAGAAAGATCTGATAATGCTGGTAAACAAAACCATGACTTAGTAAGACCATTCTGACAACAACATAGTCCAGCAAATAAACCTGGAGGAGTTTTGTTAAATAGATTAACCCAGATGTATTAGTAAATAGATTAACCCAGATGTATTAGTAAATATACAGGCTTGTGATTTTTGTTTTTTAAGTTTCATTAATCCAGTATAGTATCCCCTGGAAGCAAGTAAATATATTTTAGTATCTTTTAACATTGTGCTTTCTTAACCATCATACTATATGTGCATCTTTAAGTCCAAAGTTAACCTTACCTAATCCCAGGCCCATAAACTCTTCCCCTCCAGATGCATAGCCTTTAATGCTTCCTTCCCTTTCACGTCCAGAGCCAGATAAATACCGAGTTTTCATTCCAGTTCCTATAAGCTGTGCTAGTTCCAGCTGGCTAATACACTTCAAAATCTAAAACCAAAAGATATTTAAACACCATGTTTCTGGACAGCATACTTTTATCAACATATATTTATATTTAATATTTATAACCTTCCCAGGTTCTCTAAACCTTAGAGCAACTTTTTCAACAATTACACTTTTGAGACAGATGAAACAGCACAGATACAACTGGAAGTGGATTCACTCAAAATCAACAGCTGCCAATAATCATTTCAGTAACAGGAAAAAAACACCACCTACAAATCTAACTTGGATCTCTAACTGCTACAGGAAACTTTATTGCTTCTCACAGAATCAATTTCTTAAGCTATAAACAAGTTGGAGTGTATCTTCTAGAGGGTTTGTTGTCCTAGATATTTGAAAAAAAGTGAATTATTGCAGCTACCACTTCAAGTAACAATGTTCCAACGCAGAAAGTGAAGATGCCAACATTATGCCTTGTCATCAGCACAAAACTGACTACAACTTTTCTTATTCCCTCACTGCAGCATCCCTTGGACAGGTACAAGCATTTGTGAGTATGCTGTAAGCCATGTCCATGTGATTTGTCAGCTAGAGTACCTTTTGGATCATATTATCATGTAGCCAAAGACTAGTAGACTAGTGCCAGAGAACATAATGCAGCAAAAGTGTCCCTTTTAGCAGCAGCAGAGATTCTGATTGAAGAGTTCCTGAAAAATATCCTTTAAGAAAATACCTATGAGGCCAATAGCCCATCCTTACCTATCCCCACCAAGTTCCCCTAACCCTAACTTTTCATGCGGTCATGGTAGAAAAGTTGCCAAAAGTGTCTGGACTTATAAGTTAAAATATTTTTGTTTATGTGAACGAGAATACAATAGGTTCTGTGCAGAATTTACTGAAGTTAAATGCAATTTTAATATGGTTTTAATTCAGTATCAGAAGCATCCAAAAAATTACAATATTGTTCACATAGAGCCTATAGGGTCTGCCAAAAAATGCAGTGTTTTTTTTTTTAAATATACATGCACATAAAAACCCCATTTTAAACAGTATTGAGAAATCCTGGGAGCTGAATGCAGCTAGTAAGGACTAAAAATAGCAGAACAAAATCCTGCAAGTCTTCAGAGGACAATGGAGTTGCACAATTTAAACCACTGAAGTTTTTACCTCATGCCAAGAGTTCCCAAGGTAGTTGCCATCTGTGTGAGCAACTGTAATAAGTGTCTTAATGGTGTCAATGTTCTTCTGTTTCATTTCTGTAATACTGGAACTGGCAGTCAACAAGGAAAAACGAGCAAGTGCCTGTACGTAAGCGTCTCGTTCAAGCTGAAAGACAGAGAAACAAGTGTTGTCATCAAGTCCCTGAAGAGCTTGAGAAAGCTACTTGTCCAGCATGCCTACACAGATTTCCTTCTATGTATAGCTGGCAGTTACATTAAAGCCCTTTACAGCTGAAGGAGAGTAGGATGCAAGTTAGCAAACAGTCTTAATAGACGACTTGGCAAGAAAATGAAAGAGTTGAAGAAAAGCTTGATGGTATCAAGATGTCAAAGCAAACTAAAATGAGATGGTAACGTTTCACTTTATCACTTCAAGAAATTAGATGCTACTCTTCATTTTCTATGTAAAGCTGTTTGTAATTCTTTGCCTCCCTCCCAGAGCACAGCCTGCCCTTAGCAAGCCCTGTGCCATGCCTTGTACAAACCTGCATTCCAAAGATACAGGCTATTCTAATTGCACAGCGTATTCCTTCCAAACAAAGGGATGCAACTTCTGTGTCATCACAGTTCTGCAGGCCAACACTGTAAGCTGCCAGCAGTGGAGTCCATACAAGCTAAAGAAAGGAAAAAATTAAATTCAGAAGTCTATTACAATTTTAGCAAAAAAAAAAAAAAAGGTAATTGAGGCCAAATATATCCAGAAAGTCCACCCTGTTGTATCACCTAACTCTTCTATCTAATTTTCCACATTTTATCCACGCTTAAAACTCTTAGCAAGTAGGAGACAAGGAGAACTTCACACTCACTTTGAACATGGGTCTGACATGATCCAGATGAGTGGCACTAGTAAAAGGAGCCTTCGCGTGGCTTACTGCCTCCATGAGGGCTTTGGCTGTTTTAGCCATTTGTTCCATCTCCAAGTTGTACAACAACCTCCGCTGCTTCTCATTGGCTACACCTAAGGGGAACACCACGTAGTTGTATTGTTGGGGTTTTTTATAAGAGCATATTCCATGTCTTTGCATTGTGCCTCACAAAGCGTTAAATATAGATACTGGAAATGAAATCAAAATGCAGAAGTCTTCCAAAATGTTAGAATTCACACAGTTGTCATAGGTTGTGAGCCAAGGAACTCCAGCATTAAAACCCACACTCCAGCCCAACACTTTAATCTATACAAAGTAATTAGTTCAGCCCTTTGCTCTGTGCTACATGCTACAAGCATTGGAGGTATACTCTAACTCTGCCTGCAAAAATGGATTGAAACGTTCATCATCTTTGGCTCAAAACCAGCACCTAGGGCTCACCCACTTCATAAGTACATTAATAACTTAGTGTTTCTTCATCCTTGTACTGAAGGTTGCAACTTCAATTTTCAAAGAAATAAATTTAATTCCTATTCTGATCTAGGAAACCTACAAACAGCATAGAAAACACTGAATTCCCCCCCCCAGCCCATGCTGAAGATTGAAAATTCACTAATTTGAATTAATACATTTAGAAAAAACAAAACCAACCCACCACAAACCCAAACCTAGTTTCTAGTGCCTCTCTGCAGTGGTGCCAGATGCACTTACACAGCTTTGTTTCCATCACAGAAGCAGCAGTATTAAGTAATAACTGAACAAGTTTCATTCCAAGTATCTATATTAGCCATTCTACATGTAATTTATGCATTGCACAAAGATGTTTTCAAGAAGGGATCTGAACTCCACTATGCCATCCTGAAAGTTACTGCAATAGTTCTAGAGCATTGTGGTCTTTTCAGTTTCTAGTTCCTTCTTACTTGGTTTACTACACTTGGTTGTAATTGCATATTCTTTGGTCTCTTTCATTGCAATTTTCTTTCCTTCAATTTCTTCATAGATTGTGGATAAATACTCTACTGGCAGGTCTTTACTGTCATTGATTCCTCGATTCATTTTAATGTATTGCTCCTTTGTCATTTTATTTTTTACCTGTAAAAAAAAAGAATAGACATTTGTTATCAGATTTTTAATACAAATTCCAGGGAAATTTGAACTTCTACAAGTTCAGGGTTTTTTTCCTTTAAATTCCTACCTGTGGACTGTGCAAATCTGTAGTCAGCATTATAATAGAATATGCCAAAACATAGGCAGTGTCAGCACTAGCAAATAGTGTTTGCCTAAGGGATAAAAAAACCAACAGGTTTTTAGAGCCCTAATTTTTCAATCCATTAGCCCTATCTCTATGTGCAAGAAAAATACTTAGAATTGCCATGCATTCAACCAAAGAGCTAACACAGCCAGAAACACATGAAGCCCCAAGTGGTTTAAAATGCAAGTAAAATTGGAACAAACATAAAAGCATGTTCCTCACAACGTTGGAAACTAGCAATGACTGGCATTTTCAAATACATCCCCAAAAAGATTATATATTATCCTTCTATGGGTAATCTTACAAAAGCTAAAGAACAGCTTACTTTTCACTCCCAGGGTTTTATAAAGAGTTATACAAAAAACCTACCCAGTCATGCACCAACTAGGCTAAAGAATGGGAATCAATTAAGCTTCAACACCTAGCTAAACTTCGGTATTAGTTTACTGCATCAGACACAATAACCTATTTGATGTCAACTACCATCTAACCATTTTGTTCAACATCTAACAGGTAAGCAAAACCACATGTAACATCTTATTCACTGTTTATGCTATGTAGTTTTAATTTTAGCAATTGCTTCTGCTTGTTACTGTTGCTTATGCTTGTCCAATCTGCTTTTGTTTAAAAGACAGAACACCTAAACCAGATATAATTAAACCTACTTAGGGCTTCCCTCTTCAAATGATTCCCTTCTAGGAAGTACTAGGGATTTAATGAAATGCCAGCATTGCCCTTAAGGACCACAAACACCAGAGCCACCCTTCAGGCGCTCTGCCAACACTAAGGTTTTGAATTACCGTTGGTTGCATTCAATGTATCTAGCAGCAAACTTCTCCATCAATCTGTCAATCTTCTGGGCTTCACCTGGCAGGCGAAAACCTTCCAGAAATATACGTAGAGCAGAGACAAAGTCTTTTCCACAGAAATCAAGCAGGTCTACGTAGGCATACATCACTTCCTTGTTAAACTTGTTGCTTTCCCCAAGAAATTCCCCTACTTGAGTCTAAAAACACAAGAAATAGTTATTACTGAGTAATCCAACTGCCAACTTTGCAAGAAGGTCAATAGTAGTACTGTACAGCTGCCAGTTTTGTAAGATTGATATGCTTCACTGCGCAGGAACAGCAACTGTTAGACAAGAAGAAACCAGTGTCATCAGAAAATGCCTTTAGTCTGCATATTCTCACTTCCCTCGCTCCCCAAGTGTGATCTGCATTACTGTTGAGCCAAGAGAAGCTGATTTGTGCCCAGTTTTACATGCAGTGGAAAATGCTTCACCACTGCAGTACAGGATGTTCCTTTGCTGGCAAGACACTGTTAGTGCAGAGAAAATGCATGTTCCCATTTACGGGGAATCCCTCCAGCGCTCCACTGGGACAGCAAGGAAATAGGAAGTAGCACTGGTATTAAGAACTTTCATTAGAACCCTTACACCTTCAGTTATCTATTAACAAAATAGGAACTAAAGAGAGTGCAAATGGACATCAGAAGACAGGGGGAGAAGCCAAGGGCAAGATTGTTCATTATCTTATGCTGGAAGTAGTCTTACAGAACAGAGGCGTTCTTCTTGGTGCAAAAACTGTGCCATGTCCTCTGCTGTAGTGCCAAGCATTCCCTGCTCCTGGAGATACTGGATTCCTCTCTTTGGTTTTTTATTAAACCTAATCAGACAAAAAACACAGGGAAACTGAGACACACAATTGAAAAATATCACAGCCTATAAGATTAGTTTTACACAGCCTTTCTAAACCAAAGATTTTGCGCTGTAGCTCTGAGGTTTTTTTCTAGTTAGAAAAAAAGAGAATGCACCAACAAATGTGTTAAGTCTACCACACCACAGGTTTTCAGCAGCTGAAGGTATGTTAAACATTATAGCTTGAAAACTCACTTTAAAACTATTTTGAAATATTAAACATTAGAAAACTTCCATGAAATGCTAAAAATCTGGCTGTTCAAGATCTTCTGGTAACATTTACAGACATCAAGATCTTAAAATTAATGAAAATGAGGTAAAGCATAGCTGGACAAAGATTTGATTCTCCAAACTCTCTTTCAATAAAAGACAACAAATGCTGTAAAAGCTGCAAGATAACATCAAGGATGGCTGCTCAAATCAATTCCTTTAAGTGTACACACTTTCCTCTCTTGTCCAACTGAACCAGCACAAATGAAAGCTGTGAAACCACCCTCTGCTCCACCCAAGATTTTACTGAATTCCTTTCAAGTACAACAGCCTCCAGTATTACCTTATGAAACAGCAGGCAAGAGTCTTCAGCATTAAGATCAAGTTGTAAGCGTCCCTACATTGTGTAGGGCCATAAGAAACAATACACTTGTACACACAGGGTTTTGACTAATGAACTTTTATTTTCCTCTCCTACTAGACTTACAGTTCTATCCCATGTTCAATTATTTCCTTTTGTTGCTTGATGACTTCAAATTGCTCAGGATCATCTGGGACAGTAGTCTGGGTACCAACACTTCCAACTCCTGACGACACAGTGGAGTCCAAGGAACTGACACTACTCCTTCTACCTCCACTATCGATGCATTTACCTTCAGCCAGTTCCTGTTCAGATGGCTTAAATGAACCTATTTATAAACAGGGCGAGACTTAAGTCACCTTGTTCAGTCAAAAGCTTTCAGTTACAGAACTTTTTAGTAGAAATTTGAGTCAATATTCTTATTTTATCATGTATACTTTGGCAGTCTACACTACATGAAGATCCTATATAGATCTAGTTATAGAGTAATTCAACAGAAGGCAGAAAAGCAGCAGGAACTGTGAAGAAATTCTTGCATTTCAACCCAGATTTGTAATGTCTTGATGTACATAGTACAACTCTTACTGTGTAGGCAATGGCCTGGCTAAAGATTTAACCAGCACCTGGTTACTTGAACCAGACAGTTGGAGACTCAGTTACTGCAACAGCATTAACAATTGTTAAATACTTAATTTGTATAAACAAATCATTACATAAAAGCCTAGCATGCCCACTTCCGAATAGCTTTTGAACACTGAACAGACAGAACAAACTTACTAAACAAATTAGTCTCTTCAAAAAGAAACAATCTTACCCAAGCTAGCCTGATGATTGGGGTTCACATAAAGGTCTTTGCTCCATTCTACCATACATTTTAAAATAGAAACCAAACATTCAAGTCCTTTTTTCCTCAGGCTTAATTCCTAAAAAAGCCAAACAAACAAAAACCAAACCAAAACACACATAACACAAAACACAAACCACAAAACACCAAAAAAACCCACCCCACCAAAAACCCCAAACCAACATATATCTACCCATAAGTTTTTCAAAGGTGCTGCATCATACTGTTCAAATTTTACAAAGTTTATCAGTTAGGGGGAAATCTCTTTGTTATACAAAGTTTCTGCCCCTTGACTATTTAGGGTGGATAAATCTGGGCCAAAAGTAAGCATAACCAGACTGACACTAGAACATTTGCTTTTAGCACACTGTCTATTGACACCTGATGAGCACAACCAAGGGACAATACACATCATATCCTAAATACAGCCCCTTTGTTGTATGAATGATTATGACCATCCAGTAGGTCTCTACAGTGTCAGATCTCTCCACAAACAAGAGAAGCATCTCACTACCTTAGCCACAAACAGTTCCAGTCAAGATCAGAAACAAAAGGTCTCCTAGTTTTTACTTCAATTTCCTGGTCAAATGACCACAAAACCCCACAAATAAAACCCAAAACACAAGCACTGATAGAATTCTACTGGAAGGTGTGAGGTGCATTGAGTTCCGAGACCAACACGGGCACTAAGCTTACTTCAGCCCCGAAAGCCGTTAGGCTGGGCTAGAGAAAACAGTGCTGTATGCAAAGCCAATGTCAGAAATACCTGCTCCCTCTGAGCACTGGGAAGGCATCATTTTAAAAATAAAATACCTGTGGTGGAGATACAGCACAAAAAGTTTGCGCAAAGCAAACACAAGATGAAGCTACTGCTAGTAGCAGTAGCAGACTTTGCCAGAAGGAAAGTCATTTGAGTGAGGCAGACGAAGGCTCATCTGATTCTCTCTCCCATGGCAGCCCAACAAAAGAGCCCAGAACAAGCCTAGCATCACAATGCAAATATGCAGCAAAACCACCAAGTAAATTAACTTTACTGCTTCAGCACTCAATAATCAATTAGCTAACTGAAAAAAAAAGTAACAGCAGTAGGTTACAGACAACAGGAACCACTGGAAGTATCAATAGTGATGCAGAGCCAGCACCATGTATGAAAAAACCCAACAGCAGCTTATCTTCAAAGCTGTTTTTCTTACCTGTAAAGGTGTCATTCCCAACTCATGCCCACTTCGTCCTTGTGCAATTTTGGACAGATCATTTACAAGGCGTTCAAATATATTAGCAGCATTTAAATCACAGTCATAGTTAACATAAATATCCACTACACACTGGGCATCTTGAAAAATAAAAGAAAGTGCCAGTATTAGGGTTCAATGCAATAATATTTTTAAAAGAAACACAAAGAGCAGGCAGTGAGGATGAATCCAGACATTTCACCCAAGGGCCACAGAATAAAATTCAATTTTGTTTTAAACATTTTGTGTGGCATTTGTCTTCACAATAATTTTCATCTGCTGCCAGAGGAAGTGACCGTTTTTCACAACAATGCAAATACCTGCACAGATTCTAGTTAAAGTCTGAATCACCATCCACTTGTGTTCAAAGGAGCTTGAAGAAGTCTCTAGAATATTCAGGAAGATCTCTTTGAAGAACACCTGCAAAATAAATGAGGTAAACACTCAAGTGATCTGAAACTTACAGAAACACATCAAACATACAAATTAATTTGTATTCAGTAATTTCTCTTGAAGACTATCATTCCATGCACGTTAGGATTTGAATACAGTAGTAACATACTAGTTCAGTAAATAAATGAAACTAAGATATTAACTTCTAGGTCCAGCTGAATTTTATCATCACAGTATTTTCATTTGAGAACTAGAATATGATACAAATGACAGATAAAAAGTCTCTCACCTCAATCTGCATTTTTAAATGAGTCTTAAAATTCGAAAGCAGTGTGAGAAAGATGGCAAGGGAGAGCTCAAATACATCAGGAACAGAAGAGACTCCATTTTTAGATAATGCTACACAAAGATATTGCTTAATTGCATTGATGAACATTTCATGTGTCCTGAAAACTGGCCCAGCATTCTGCAGCACTGAGAGAAGAAGCTGGAGAGACACTATCTTAGAACGCAATTCATGGGATCTAGAAAAAATTCGATATTAAATACATTTTTATTGGTTTTTTTAAATATATATATACACACACACTTGTATTCAACACAATCACTATAGCATTTTTTCCAGATCAAGAAGAAATAGCTGCTCTTTTAATTCAGTTCAAGGTGGGGGGCAGGAGGGATGGAAGTCAGCTGCAAGTTATTTTGGGTAACATTTACCACCTTAATGTAGAGATTTTCCAAGAGTATTAACACCTTGGACTAGTATAACAGATGCAACTCAGTACTACTACGAAGCATTCCCCCACTCCCCATCAAAAACTTCACGTCAAGGCCACTTCAACAGATAAGATTAATAAGGCCATTATACAAAATAAACCCCTCCATTATTAATTTTTCAGTAATTTGAAGCAAGTTTCAACCCTAGTTTCATCAGGATAACTGAAACAAGGGCTGCGAGGTGGATTTTGAATACCTGTTTTACTATACAGCAGCTACTGAACTGCCTCGAAAAGCTACCTGAGAAGGACAGTGTTAATAAAAAGAGTATCATTACTTGGGATCTGGTGGTCCATCACCAAGTGGTTTCATTGACAGCTTGCACAACGACCTGAACACAAGGAAGGCATCCTTCTGTAGGACATGGGAAAATTTGGCAGCAGCTTGATGTCCAGATACATCTGTTTCCTTGAGAACACGAAACACAATATTACATCCTCAGTGAGACAAAGGAACAGAGCAGTTAAGATTCTGCAGCTCCTCTGAGAATTAGCTACAGATTTAAAAAGAAAAAAAACACACAAGTACATCTGGCAAAGTTTACACTAAACGTGGACTACAAGCGATCTGGATCTTTCCACACATGTTGACTAACTCTTCCCCTCCACCCCTACCCTGTATTAAAAGCCAACTAATATAATCAACTTTAGAACAGTTGTTTTCAATATCTACTCAAATTGTAGTCACTGTTTCCTTTTTGAAGCTGAGCAGCACACATATATTAAAACTTCTGCCCTTTCCCTCCCAAAATCCCACTCTCAATTGGCATGATAAAAAATCATTTCTTTCCTAAACACGTATTAGCATCCAGTGAAGTTTTTTACCAGATTATCAGTGGAAGAAACAGATTGCCCATCATCTGGAATCCCATTTGTTTGTACATTTTCATTACTAGAGCTAGAAAGAGCACTATCTGCAGTCTCTAATGGAGGTAGAGCCTTAACTGTGTCCGTTACTTGCTTTTCTTCAGCCACTAAAGGAGAAAAAGGAAAACTGATTAAAATGACTCACTGAGCATTTTTATCCCATGACTCTATGAAGCTCTACAACCAGGCAGGACAGAAGCAGCAGTGGTAAACTAGACAGTTTCTCAGCTACCATCAAAAGAAAAAAAATCTTGCAAGACAATAAAAACCTATTTGCACTGTCTTAGTAAGTGTTCTTGTAAAGATACTTAATATTTCCATGCCTTTATAATTGCAGGAAAAGTTTAGCAATACACAGCAATACAGATTCATCTGTTTTACTTCAGAAGATTTTGCTACCTTTCACAGCTGATTTGACCACATCTTCCAAGATGCCTTTAACCACTTCTTTTCCTCCATCAGTTGTTTCCTCTAATGAAACACACAAAGAAATAATTTTGAATTTAGCACTTTTGTTTAGGAAGAAGATGGAAAGGAGAAACATGACAGAGGCAGAAGGGTTAAAACCCAACAGATTATTTTTCTTTTTAGGAGCTCTCCTTTAAAGACATTTCCCAGATGTCATATACTCGTTACTTCCATTGTTTAATGAAAGTGTTGATATTTTTAATGCTGTGATTTCATAATTTCTGTTATTCAATTGTTATCAACTCTTCTTTTTGGAATATCCTACATTTCTGATTCAGCTACGGTATACACACGTTATTTCTACCACAGGACTTCAATTACCTCAAAGCGATTTGGTCATTTCCCATGTACTATTCTCTTCCTTCCTTTTATCAACCTCATAAAGTCAAATTCCATTATAATTCTCAACACACAGAGTATATATAGTTTTACTAGAATTCTAGGAAAACATTAAGAGTTATAATGCAGACGTGAGATAAGGATGGCCTGTATACTCTGGACTTTATACTCTGATAAACTGCCGAGAAAGTCCAAGCATGATTTGAGACAAAAACCTGTTACTTCTCCCCAGAATAGCCCAAAAGAGCATTTCCCAATCGAAACATAACTGAAAACAACAGACATGAGCTATCCTTGTTCACCTGCTGCTGAAAGAGTCAGGTCCTCCAACTTCACATCTCCATTTTCTGCCCTCTCTGGCTCACCGTTGGTTAACTCCAGGCTTGCAGGAGGGGTGGGTTTGTCTTCCTGATAGCTGTGCTTTAACTGACCAACCTTTGGAGACCTGGTCACCACCTGAATAGCAGGAGACTGGGATTTCTGCTGATTTGTTTTTTCTACTTCTCTGGATTCTTGTATCTTGAAAAACCAGTATAAAAAAGTTAATTTAAGGAACAAAACATAAGGAAAACCAGACATCTATGATAACTGATGTTCCTTTTTGAATTTGTGTGTTAACATGAAAGGAACAGGGAAATATGTAACCCCTTGGCCAGTCAAAATGCTTCAAACTTACTTTAAAAGCATTTCATCATTTGTTCATACAAAGTTGGTAGAAACTATAACGCAAAAACCTGTTATCAGCAACAAGCTTCATATTTTTAACCAGTCATTATCCCTCACTGTGGGATTTGACAGTTTCTGGAAATTACAAATCAATAGATATCAAATTACAATGGCAGACCCATAAAAAATAATAAGCTTTCTGTTCATTTGTCAAGCTTAAACATTTGAGATGAGTAAAAGTAATAGTTACATACAGCTTGATTTTCCATCCGTGTAAAAATGACATTTAACATCTGTGTAAGGGTAGCTTTGGCAGTTGTCTGATTAATAAGATTTTTACTGGCTAGATAGATGTTGTAACAGGTTCTAACAGTCTGAAGAATTGTTCCTTCATGAATTTCTATGTATGGAGATGTTACTGCAGTGAGGAGAGCCTGAAAAAGTCCACAACACAGTAAAGAATGAGATCTAGCAAGTAGGCAGCAATGCACTTCATGCAGGTCTTCCATAATAAACAGTGGGTTTTTTATGACACACAGTATCTACTTATGAGACTTCATAATGAGCTTCTAGTTCTCTGAAATAACATTTCAAATCAAAGAACATAATAAACTTTCACATATCTCTGTTCTCTCCTGAGCTGCTGAAGTGTTGTGTCACAACTAGTTTTCCACCAAGAGAGGTATTCCACAAAGCAGGTATTTTATTGCATAGTTTCATTGCTATGAAAGGGCCAACTCCTCTACACTGCCATCGTTCTGGGACGGTTCACCAACTTCTAACCTCAGCTATATGAGCCCAGCTACATTTCAGAGCCAGAACACACATCGCTGGCAACATTATGCCTTGCTGAGAACACATACCAGATCTCTGGAAAAACGGACATAAGTGCAGACAGGCTAGAGCAGCAGGCCAAGATGTGGCATCACAGTTACAGTGCCTTCAGCTGAAGGCTGACAGCAATTCACTGGCCTAATGAACATGGGCATTGCTAGCCTAGAAGATGAATATCAAGCTGTCTACAAGATAAAGTATCTGGGCCATGGCTCATGCCAGAAAAAAAGGGACAAACATTTACAAAGTATTCACTTATGTTCTGCTTCACCATGAGGAACTACATTTCACAGACCAAGTCTGGCCTGGTGACAGCCTCCCTAAATAAAAATGACACAGTGTAAGAAACAGAGAAACTGGGCCCTAAGTAGTGCTTTTTTCAGTTACAAAATCAAAGACAGAGAAAGTAAATTAGTATCACACCAAAATGAATCAAATAAAATACCTTAATTATCTGAAGTTGTACTCCTTCATCTGTTTGAGGACCCTGAAAGCAATTGCAAATGGTTTCAACTATTCGGTCAATCAGTCGTTTCCCAGGAGCTCCACTGTCCGGGGCATTGCCAGTGATATGTCCATATGCAATGAGTTTCTAGGCAGAGAGAACACAGGTTACACAATCATATGCAATTAAATACTGCATAATAAAGATACAATACCTTACTTAAGTTTTAACACAGAAATTTTAAAACATCAATATTCTGGCTACCAAATACTTAAGACTGTTCACATGTGTAGACAAATAGATTTAGTAAGTGATACCCAAGCTTTTTCCACTCAAGCCATTTTATCCTACCATGACCAGACACTTTTTTTTTTTTTTAACATCAATCTTTGTACCTATTCACAACAGAAAGGTTCTGCTCTTAAATTGCATTTGCTTCTTCCTGCAAGAATCTCTGGAGGAACAAGGTGGAAAGATTCCAGAGCAACTCCATCACATTGGTACTACTACACACACCATGGTAAATATTCCTTTTAGAGCACCACAGGTGAAACTTCTTTACTGAGTAACATAAGCATTCATGAGCTTTAGCAAGGCTGGCTTCACTAAAAGCCAACACACACATTTCTGACTTTGACAAGACACACTCTCAGTCAACTCCAATGATACCCACTATGGCTACATATGGCATAAACCACGCAAAATAGGTTATCTGCAAAGCTGCACATGCTCAGGACAGAATTACTTCTTCGCTTCAAGAAAGCCAACAGCACAGAAGATTTTTTTTTTTTTAGTAACTGCATGTTTCTCCACTTCACTCTCCCCAAGTTTAAACAGAACACCTACCTGTAAACAATCCAGAGAAGTACTGACAATGCGTGGAGACTTTGACTGGCAGGCCAGTTCAAACGGAAGGAAATATTTATCTGCTTCGATAAAGTTTGCTTTTGGTGGAGCAGCAGTGCCTTCTCTAGGTCAGACAAGAAGAGTTATTTTTTCTAAACATGTACATCACAGTAAACTTACTTTTCCCTAATTTTTAAGCTGAATGGTACGTAGTAGCTTGCAAATATAACTCAAGTTTCACTCACACACTTTCTTACAGAAAGATCAATTTTCTTTAAAAAAAAAATTACCACCACCACCCCCCTTTGCATTTGTTTATGATGCATCTGCTCTCTTTTACCTATTCAACTTACTCTTCCCCCACTCCACTCCAACACTGTCCCTTCTACCTGAAATACTGGGAAACTCCTACATAACTTAAGGCTAAATCTATAGAAGATATTCTGACTTAAACAGGGCCCACAAAAAGAATACTAAGCAAAGAAAAACACATTTGGAGGCAAATTTTAAACAATAGCACAGTGATGGAAAAGTGTTTTAAAATCTGGATTTAAGTAATACTCAAACTGGTATTCTTGATCTAGGTAGTTAAGAGCATATACTATCAAACGAAGGAAATTGTGAAGAGCAGTAGGTGTCCTCTGAGGCTATATTAAGCCCAGTAAAAGGAAGTGAAAGCCAACACATTTTATAACTTTCACAATTTTTTCACAGCGAAATTCATAGGCAGTTATGGCTTGAGAACCCACAGCCACAGATATTGTGTAACTGGAACACACGGGCCAAATCACATATTTGGCAGAAAGGTGCATAACTGGGTATTCACAAACTCACTGCCATAATGTGTGCACTCTTACATTTCCACTATCAAATCATTCCACCTGCTGTCTTCTGGCATAATTTGCAGCAATTAATAATTTACCTTTGCTTTTCCAGCTCCGTTTTTATTTCATCTGGAAGAAAAAAAATGAAAGCATTTAACACCCAACCTAAGTTGTTATTATCAATAACACAAAGCTGTTTCTAACCAGGAGTCTTACAGGAAAGGAATGGCAAATACTGAAGTATAATGTCTTCAGAGAGCACAGACAGCTGAACTATTCATTGGAAGGCATCTCTCAACTTCGACATGAAAGAGCTAATTTCTCCAAACATTCTTAGCAAAAGGCATCTTTAGAAAATGCAGGTCTAGTATTCCATTCTTACTGAAGATTAAGTCTACATCGTAGAGAGCTTGGGCCTGCAAAAGTCTTTAAGCCACTGCAGAAACTATGAGTTCAACAGAATTGACCTTCCTGTTAACTACAATGCTGGTTAGCCTGCTTTTGTTAAACCTCACAACATGACATCAGCTGAACAAACTCCCAAGAGATAAGAAACCTTAAATGCATATTGTCATTATGCCAGCAGAGCTTCCCCTCCCCCCCCAACTCCTTTATGAAATTACACTTTTCAGGAGATTTTCATCAAATCAAATACAGAAGAAAAAAGTATTTCTTTCTCACTTCTACAGCATACAGCAGCAAATCCCACAGATTTGTCAGAAATCCTCAAAAGTATGTTAGAAATCCTCAAAAAGCCATGTCACCTTGATGGCCAATCCAGACCAGAACTGCACTACATCATACACAGCTGTGACACTGTGAATACTGACAAGAAATACCAAAACTAGCGCACACAGTAAAGCTGCACAGCTACAATAATTCCATGTGGAATCATGTCCATCCATCCTATCCCACAGGCCTGCAAGTTATCATGCCTACAAAACTTGCTTCAATTGCAAGGTAATGAGAAATGGATTATTCACTCAACACTTGCTCTCCACACCCCCATACAGGGATTCAACATTCAGAGTTCACAGAATGTCCGGAGTTGGAAGGGACCTTGAAAGCTCATCCAGCCCAGCCCCCTGCCAGAGCAGGACCACCCAGACTAAATCACACAGGAACGCATCCAGGTGGGTTTGAATAGAGTCTCCAGAGAAAGGAGACCACAACCTCCCTGGGCAGTCTGTTCCAGTGCTCCGTCACCCTCACAGTGAAACAGTTCCTCCTTATATTCACATGGAGCTTCCTCTGCTCCAGCTTGCACCCGCTGCCCCTTGTCCGATTGCTGCCATCACTGAGAAGAGCCTAGCTCCGTCCTCCTGACTCTCACCCTTTATATATTTATAAACATCAATAAGGTCACCCCTCAGTCTCCTCCAAGCTAAAGAGGCCCAGCTCCCTCAGCCTCTCCTCATAAGGAAAGTGCTCCACCCCATTACCTCAGTGACCCTGCACTGGACTCCTTCAAGGAGTTCTGTGTCCTTCTTGAACTGAGGGGAAGAGTTCAGATGATTTCAGTGCTGTTGTGAACCTCAATAATTTCTTCCATTTCAGAAGCACAAATACACAAAACACACTAACAAACAAGGACTGCAACAAACATATTTACAGCATCACAAGAATTAATCCTTGCAGAGTACCTATATTTTGTAAGTAAGATGTGGATGAAACCTACATAACTACTGGGAATGAGTGATAAACTACAACAAGGGCTGGGACTTGCTATTCTGCTTGCCTTAGTCTCTCATTAATAAAAGCCAATGCAGCCAGCGGTCAAGAAAGCAGCAGCATGACATTCATTAGCAGTAAGTGATGCAACAAGAACTGAAGGAACATTACCCACCCTATAGTCAATAAAAGAGCAAACATCAGAAAAGCTGAAGAGTCACAGGCCCACAGGGGTCATGGCTCTGTTCTGAAGCCCGCCATTTTCTAACCAAGTCCATCACGCAACCAACCATGCCTGGCAGCATTAGGGGAGAGACAATTTTCACTTGCCAGTATTGCACAAGCCAGTGTTCAGCAACGGGCTGAGGCATGCCAAGCACGTAGCATGTCATTCCCTAATACTTCAGGCTTCAACTGGTAAGAAGGGTCAACAGAATGGAGTGTGTTCATAAGAAATAACTAAGGTTTCCCAGGCCAGACAATGTATATCTTAACACAGCACCACTTCTCGAATCACTGTTTCCTTCACTCCAATATCCAGTTGGTTTACCAACACGATGGCTAGCAAGAAGTTCAATTCAGCGAAAACCTTGAATTCAGTCTTCTTGATTTTATTAATTTTCCTATCTTCATCCCCATATTAAGATCCACAGAGCTACTGAGAATAGCACACAGTCAAGGACCCACTGGTTTATTGTGTCCCTGTTTAGATGGGTCTTATTAGAGCAGCATACTCCTGTCACCTACAGGAACAGAGTTTTATGGGTAGCTCCACATGCTCAGAATGATTAGTCCTGCTTCCAGGTCTTGGCAGAAAAAGGCAGATTTAGCCACATCCAGAATCCCAAGTACAGCAGGATGCCAGAGTGCTCAGCTATACTACAGTTAATGCTGTATTTCAGAAACCTTGCAGCGTTTACAGGTTTTGTTTGGTTTTTTTAATGATTGCAAAAACTCATCACTCTCTGGACTAAGTTTATTCTTCCAAAGCAGAAAGACCGTCCAAGTTAGCCAAGTGGTCCTGCTTGCACTAAAGATGATTTTTTTTTTATTTGAAATAAACGGCTTCCTTTATCTGACAATGTTTTGGTCAAGTTAGACCTCATGCCTTTTGAATATTCACAGGTATTTCTATAGCACAAAGCTATTTTACATACAGAAGAGTTGCTACAATTTTTTCCCCATTGGCAGATCAATAAAGTATCAGAGACACATTAAAAAAAAAATTAACAAGACCATATTTGTTATACCTAGCTCAGTGAATCTGAGTTTTCTTTAGGGGTTTTCCTGTTCATATGCTTCCCCTCTTCCTACTCCTCAGCAGCTGCCACTTCAGAAGTTGTGGACAAGCTTAATGTTATGACCTTGAGCTGAAACTGAAACCTGTTCTGTGTCCCCTAGTCTGGCCAGCCTATTATTTAAACCTTGTCTCAGTTCATCCAGCTCAGTTTTGGCATCCTTCTTCCCACTGCACCCAGCTGCTGGCAGAAAGAATCATCCACACCGTCTTCACTCTGTCATTTTGTGGGAGGTGGACGGGGAAGGCTTGCTGGGAGGTCCTTTGGAGGGGGAACTAGGATCCAGAACAAAAAGTCCTCAACTAAAAATTGTTTGTTAAAAAGTCCAATCAAACTACAGTAGGAATATTACAGCAATGATTTCACCCAAGAAAAAAAAAAAGGTTATTTTGTAAAATTTAATACCATACAAGGGTTGCATTTTTAGGATTTATTGTAGTCAGCTACAGAAGTGCTCACTTCCACATTTAGGGTGTAACCAAGCAATGTTATTCTTCTCCAAACCTCTATATCCAACAGAAATAATTTCCTCTCTCCTTGGAAGAGATCACTTTGGCCCCATACCGTTTATTAGCAAGCAGCACAGCAAAAGAGGGTTGAACTGAAACTTTACAAACATCTTACCCTTAAGGAGACATGATCATGCCTATCTTTACTTAGATCTTGCATGGGAAAGATACATAAGAATAGTGTCCAATACTAAAGCAATTGCAATTTCACTCTCAGAAATACTCCATAAATAAATAAATATTTTAAAAAATCTAACCAAGGCCTGACCAAGCTCCCCACAATTTTATGATATAAAGATTTTTCTAAAACATCTGTACCACTAGAGTATTTTAATAAATAATGCTGGCAGAAAAGAATAAATGCAAGAACAAAAGCAAGTTACAGGCATGCCTCTGCTACTGATTTCATCAAAATTATTTGGAAATCCCCACATCTGAAGCACTCATTTGCTGGTCTGACCACCAAAAGTGAGTGAAACAGAAATTGTTGCCTAACTGAAGTCTGTTGCCAAGCCCCAACCAGGCACAGCCAGCTTCCAGAAACCTACTGCCACCATTGCTCTCCTCCTCCAGTCACAGAATTGAGGGGCACAGTTCAATTCCCTTCCACAGCCACAGTCTGAACGTTGGTCAGTGTCTGTTCAGCACAGCACTAAGTCCTCACTTGGTGCTTTTGGTGCTAGAGCTACCTGCTGGTAGGGCGTATCGGCATATATCATGCCTACTTCAGTCAGAAACACCTTCTGCTCCTGGCACAGTGTGCTGCCTAGTCAAGCCTTTTCGCACCCCTACCAAGCAACACAACCAGAATAAGCAGCAAGGCTTTGCAGCAATTTCTTCTAGAGCTTCTGGCCATAATAAAAGCATGATGACGCTTATATCCTGAGCATAAACTATCCACCTAGTATAGCAGCACCGTAGTGGTACCACTAGTGGTAGTTACATCTGATTGTATTGAAAGCTATGTATTAAAAGGGAGGAAATAAATGCCTGCCTGCAATTAGACACATCCTATGTGAGCATATAGTCAAGTTTGCCTCAGTGGAAGCAAACTCGTTCCTGTGCAGAAAATGGCATGGCTTGTGTTAGCACAAGGACACGAGCAATGTCTTTTCACGGGCTGTCAGAACACCTCACAGCAGTGCCAGTACAAACACACCGAGCAGCAGCAAAAGCTTCCCTCCCCCCAACTCAGTGAAGTCTACTGCTTTGCCTGATTCCAGGCTGCCTTAACCTTACATTAAAAAAAACCCAACTCCTGCATTTATTGATTCTATCGATCTATGGAGAACCCTTTGGAAAAGGCTGCCATAGTGAAGCAAGACTCTCTCAAACACACTAGCCAAGAGGCTACTAAGCTAAGAAACACAGGCTCATTTTAGGTATCTGTAATTTATACCCAGAGACTGCTTAAACACACACTTGGATTCCAAAGTAAATGCATGGTTTAAGAGATTTTTTTTTTTTAAACTTATTAACAAGCTAACTAAACAAATTCTGTTGTTTACAAAGCATGAAGATATGTACACGGAGGTGCCTAGGCACATAGGTCACATAACCAAGTTGGCTGCACAGAACGTCATTTAAACCAGTCCTAGCAGGGCAAGAGTAATAGCTGGTATGAGACCCAGGGGCACAATTAGCATTAGACCAATATGAACTACTATGATACATGCTGTCTGTGTTCCACTGTACATTTTTCAGCATAGATATTATTTCAGTTGCTTTACTAAGAACCATGTGTACCTACGACTCCATGTAAATGCTTATTAAGCCAGTATTTATGTACAATACACTGGCTGTCTGTTGAAAAGCAGTTTTCTTAAAAATAGTTTTCTAAGGCAGAGCAGAACAGCTTCTCTGTTAAGCCTCCATGTCTCCCAATCTCTCCTGGGGCTTACTGGCACTAAGAGCACAGGATACAACCGTTACACCTACTGATGAAGCAAGGGACTGAGTGAAGGAATCTATTCAAACCCTGCTTACTCAACATTCACACCATATATCTCAAAGGAGGGGTGGACAGAAAAAAAACCCAACCACCAAAAACCCTTCCTTTTCTTCCACCCTTCTTGTGCTTACATCCTATTTGAGCCTATGACTTTCCTTATTTCTACAAAGTCACAAAGATGTTCTGCAGTCCAAAACTGCACAGTATTAGTCCATCAAAAAGTATATTAATGGGAAGGGACAAGGAAAAAAGGGTAAGAAGAGTTTAAAATTAGAGTGAAAGAATACCTGTATTTTCTACATAAGCATGACAGCAACTTTCAATAGTAATTTACTGCAGTTTGCAAGTTGAATACATTAAAAATAATTAAGAACTCACATAAAAGAAACAAGCGCATCATCCCCACAGTTTGAAATACATTTCTTTCCCACCAAACAAAAGTTTAAGCCTATGTAATTAACAGAAACACTACTGCAGTAACAGCACAGCTGAAACTGTAAAAAGAGGTGCAGGCTAAGTTATATTAGGTAGCTCTAGAATACACCAGTTCCTCTTTATTTAGGAAACAGATGCATCATAGACTTCCCTTACCAAGAGCAGATATAATTTACACATGACTCGTGCCCATGTTGACTGGTTTATAAATGGTACAATACCTCAAGGCTCCATTCAAGAGACCATTGTGTAATTAAGACAGCAAAGCAAACGGAATTCAGTAAGAGGCAGAGAGATTACTCAAAGTATGACATGCAGAAAAGACAACAGCTGACACAATTACCAGTTCCATAAAGTCAACTTTACATTTCTCAAACTAATTTTATTCAGAGTTAACGGGATTTTTTTTATTATTATTAAAACCACTGAAGCTTCTTTCATCCATAAGGTTGTGTAGATTGCAGATTCTGGCAATTTCTGAATTCCTCAGGCTGTAAGTAATGCTCTTCCCACGTTTCCTAGCATATTTACTATTGCACAGGGCTCGATAATTAAACTAAACACTTTTGAAATTAAAGTTGTATACTTATTTATTATAAAGTATAAGCTTAAACTTAAGTAAACAGCAATATCCCCCCTTTTGTTTTTTAAATTTGTGTAAAAAAGAGGTTGACCTAAACAGAACAGAGTTTAGGGAAGGGAGGGAAGCCGGGAATCACATGTAAATAAAAGCAGCCACATTCATGTCAGCAACTTAAAATGATGCAACAACATTCACCAAATATAACAGATTTTTTGGTACAGTAATTAAAGCCCTACTAGGACAGAGCAGTTGGGCAACAGAAGGTTATCTTTTCTTGCTGACCTCTGCTTTAGTGCAGGAAAGCATGTGGACTTTCTTTCCAAGCAAGATTAGCAAAAAAAGTCCATCATCACAAGCATTAATTAACCTCAAACATAATGTACCTTAAACTATAGACATATATTAGCTACAATCCAACATGCAATCACTAATAAGGTGGCTATTGCACAGTATCCCCCC
Source organism: Porphyrio hochstetteri (assembly GCA_020800305.1). Classification (NCBI taxonomy): domain Eukaryota; kingdom Metazoa; phylum Chordata; class Aves; order Gruiformes; family Rallidae; genus Porphyrio; species Porphyrio hochstetteri. Next base: position 8,008,293 of record CM036921.1, on the reverse strand, counting down.
CAAAATCATTATCTTTGATGAGTTAGCAAAGACCTTCACTAGCAATCTTTCAAAAAAGTTCCCTTTCTCACCCTCTAAATATATTTGCATAGCAGAAAAACAGGTTCCCAGTCCTGTAAATGGGTTGGGCCCATGCTGGCAGAGTTAGGAAAGAAATCAGGAAAAGGAAGTAGGAAAAACAGTCTCTAACTGCTGCGGTACATGTGTTACACTGTTGCTCCCACTGTCAACTTTACGTAGTAATAAAATTCCCTTCGGGCTGGTTACCTTTCCTCTGGATATACCACCACTTTAATTTGCTCCTACAAATTTCTTTGGGAAGGAAAATAGAAACAACAGCTATTTTTCAAGCTTGCCTTCATAGTGCATTTGACAGATTTTGTATCTGCCTGGTTTCCTCGCCCACTCAGCCCATCTCGCTGTCCTGGGTGTACTAAACGTCCCCTAACTAAAAGAAAAATATTGGTGCAAAGCAACCAAAACTGTAATAGATATAGTGCCTTTGTGGAGTAAGAAAAGTCACAGAGAACACCAACCACGACAGAGCTACACAGCTTTATCCAGTTTATTTTTTCACCTTCGTCATATGCCATATGTTTTCAGAACTTTCACGCAGAGATCTTCATCATCCATTTGTACTTGCAGGAGATTTCAGGACCAGCCCACCAACTTCACAAAAAGTATTTTCAGTTCAGCAAGACACCACAGACACCATATGTAAGTGGCTACACCACTAACTAGAGCTGGAGAGATGTCAGAAGATTCCTAGAGCTGGAAAATTTGAGACTCCGCAAGTCGGGGCCCTTAAACAGTCAGTTCCCTAGTTTTAAAGCTTACTCTCGTTTTCTCAAAATTGGTTCTAAAGCAACAAAACAAAGCTCCTCTCGTGTCATGTCGAGATAAGAACTCAATAAAACAGAAGCGTGGGGCTTTCCCCCTCGTACTTGCACGTCGTATTAGAGAACTTAAGTTTCTTAAGTCCCGAGCTTAGCCGGGGCCCCGGCCCGCGACCTGGCAGCTGGGGCCTCGGACCTCGCTCGCACCCCGCCGGGGATCCGACGTGGCAGAGGACACCACCCGGAGCGGGGGGCGGGCACACCGCCCCCGCCGGACCGGGCGAGCTGCGATCCCTTCCCCCCGCCGCCAGCGATGCCCCGGTCATCCCCCCAGGCCGGGAAGGGATCGCGTCTCCTAGCCCGACACCCCGCATAGGAGTCCCACGGGCCGGACCGGGCCGGGTCGAGCCGGGCAGACTCACCCAGCGCCACCTGGCAGGCTGTCCGCAGCTGTCCGTGCGGGGGCCGCTTCGCCTCCTTCTCCGCTAGGATCTTCTCCAGGGCCCGCGACACGAACATGCTCTTGGTGCGGGCGTCCTGCTCGCGGACCGAGGGCTGCATGGCGGGACGGCCCCGCCGCGGGGCAGGGAGGAGGTCGCCGGGGCCGACGCTCAGAACCTACGGCCGCACCGCGGCCCCATCACCCGGAAGAGACGCGCCTCCCTCACCGGCCGCCACCGCGCCGCCACCACGGCGCCGCCATATTGGCACCGTCACGTGATCCGGGCTAGCACCCCTCCTTCCCGCGCCGACCTCCGACCCCTTCCGCCGTGCCGGTAGCGCCAGGCGGGGGCGGGGCTCGCAGGGGCCTGCTGTGGAGGGGTGAACCTCGGGCTGTAATTAGATGTGATTAACGCCGCCTCTCTGCAGTTCGGTCTGCCGGCGAGCTCCTGCGCTGCTTGTGGCGATGAGTGCGTACCGTACACCCCGAATCAAATTCTGACCTCTTTGAAGGGCAGTGTAATCGTTGGAAATAACCTGTACAGGTACTGTAGTCCATGAACATTGCACCGTAATGTGGCAGCCATTCCCCTGTGGCGTTCCACGGTGGTCAGTCAGATTAAGACAACCACATCTCACTCAGAATGCATGTTAGATTTTCATTTTATTTACTTATTTCCCAAGCAGTGGGAATCTAATTCTTTTAAATGTCATTAATGGATCCTCAGTGTCAAGACCTGCAGTTTTTTGTCCTAGAAACCCCTAGGAAAGGCTCCAAACCCAAACACCTGGGAGAGCATTAGTTTGGTGTCACTGCACAGGGAAAATGGACAAGTGCTATGCGATCACCTCTGCTGTCCACAGGTTTATGTGAACCGGTTCACAGAATTGATGACTCCACTTGTATGGAAAAATATGTTAGCGGATAGGAAATCAGAAATAGTAACAAGGCCAGATTAGAAGCAGGGAAGGGTCTCTATCTGGGACCATTTTTTAAGGTTTGTTAGTATTTGAAGACTTTGATTTTCCTTAGAGGTCAACAGTTCAAGTATGGCTGTAATTTCATGGTAAATGTATCACTTAATAAAGGTGGTTGGCTAACTGTTGGAAGGTTGAAGTCCTCTGGGAGTTTGTCAGCCAAAGCTGTTAAAAGGCAACTGACTTGAACTTTCCTCTTCATTAAGCGAATAATATACAATTGGAATGAGTCACTATTCCAAGGCAGAATCACAGAAATGCAAGGCTGGGAAGCACTTCAGTATGTTCTGCCCATCTCCAAGCACAAAGGCAGAATGTTGCGTCTTGATGAAAACCTCTAATAGAGGAGATCCAACAGCTTTCAGTTAGTTGCTTCCAGTGTTTTGCTAACTATCCAGTTAGGAAATTCTTCCTAATATCTGCTCTGGATGTTAACTGCTGTCCATTAGCTGATAGAAGGATTCTATTATTATGGTGATGAGATTATCAGAAAAATAGAGACAAATAGAGGCTATTAAGTGTTTTTGGGTGGGTTTTGGTTTTGTTGGGTTTTTTTTTAATCAAGACATTTCTAGATTGTGACTATAGTTTGATTTTTGTTTTCTACTAGAAGTGCCTTACAGTCTGGTTCTTCCTGTATTTTGTTTATTTCTGGTCTCCTATACAAATGACATTCATTACTGGTGCCATACTGATGTGCTGATTGCACTCTTCTTGTAGCCCCAGTAATGTATTTTTGTTACACGAAGAGTAGATGTCATCCTCAGGGTTTGTGCTGTTACTTCCTGTATGAATGTCTTTGCACAGTATCATGAAACCCTGTAACATATGCTGCTTTAGTAGCAACTAACTCCATTAAATATTTAGAAAAATGTAGCTGATTTCAGAATGCCAAAGTACCCCGTATTTTTTCCTGGTGTCTTCCTACCAGGATTCAGTATGCTGCTATTTTTATATCACCTATGTAAGAATTTTATTTATTTGGTATGTATTTTTAGAGTAAATTACACATCTAAAAGTGTTGGCTATTAAGTCATTACATGGTCTAGTATTCTGTATGGGGTACCCATTTCCATGAGATATTTCATAATGTCCTTTGGGCTTGTGAACATACTAAGGTTTTAAACCCCTATTTGTGTATCTCTGCCTGTGACCATGTAAGTGTTCCATTTCTGGTACTACTTTGGGTATCAGGGGATTGAGAGAGGGCTTACGTGCCAGGTAATTTAATTCATTTGCATTAAAGACTAAAATAAAGATAGTATTATGAGGTTTAATTGTAGTTTTCAAAACCTTGTTCCCAAAAGGCAAAGTCTGAGAAATAGGCTTTTCAGGTTAATGCTGATTCAGTGTGTCTCTGGGAGGGAATTAGGAAGGTGGCTTGCTGTGCACCTCATGACTCAGCTGCCTGCTTTAATTCCTACTCCCCACTCCACTGTGACTCTCAAATCCTCTCCACAGGGTATCTCACTGACTATTCTACTGATCAGGCAACATCTAATTTAATTTGCTCTGTGCTGAAGGGAAGAAATTCAGTATAAACCTTAAGAGCCTCATTACTGACCACAAAAAATGATAAAATGGAACAATATGAAATTTCTTCTGGCTAGTTTAATTTAGCACATCCAAAAAAAGAGAGAAGGTTTAGTATGTCTCCCTGATAATGGCTGTCTATTAGATAGGGGGCATCGGAGAAATAGTACACAAAGAAGAGAACAGGATCACCTGTCACAGAGTCAAGTACTAACATTGCGAGCTCCAAAGTCAAAAGACAAACCCATTGTGCTTGGACTAAAGAGTCATTTAATTTTAGTGCTGAAATCTGTAATTTTTGTATAGATAAGAATATGCCTTGGAGAATATGATGGCTAAGTTAGAAGGGAAGATTTGGCCGATACAGGTTATCCAGTAGTGAGACTTGAGTGAAAAACAGTTGTGTTGGGAAGGTTATTGTTTCCACTAAGTTTTTATTCTAAGTAGTAATGTTAAGGAAATAAGACCTAGCTCTTGAAAAGCTATGAGTTCAGCTATAACAACATAAAAAGTGTGGTTATTAGAATAAGAAAAGGAGCAGAGAGACCAAGAATTAAAGGATGCTTATTCAAAAAGAGGGGCTTTCATTCTCATTTACACTAAGGGCTATTATGGTTATTTACATCCTTATGGATGTGTCCTTTATGTATTCTGATGCTCTCAAAGAACCTCATACTTTAATGTTACAGATATTATTCAAGTAAGTCTCTGCAGGCCTTTGTTAGCATCTAGGATGGCCTTACCTTAGCTGCCTTTTATTAATTTGAGGCAAAAGGAAGCAGATTCCTTACACAAAATCTGCACACACCAAAATGTGCAAAGTTGCCACAGTTGACCACACTGTTGGTTCAAACAAACAAGTTTATCCAACACAGCCTGAGAAGTTCATATATGCAAGAAAAATTGTCGGAGCTACCTGGGTATAGACTGATCTGCAAGTACTTGCTTCTGAAGAAGCTGTCCAAGCCTCCTCCTTTCCCTTGTCAACACCGGGTCCCAGGCACAGTGGCAGATGGTTCTAATTTCTAACCCTTTTTTGAGGAAATGTACTTTTCCCCTTGATTAGGCATAATGCTTGCCTTTCATTTTTGTGTGATCATGTGTAATCTGTATGCAGTAAGCAGATCACTTGTCATCAATGCTCAACTACCTCCTTGTTGGCATCAATGATCTCACACTGCCCAGGAGGTCTGGAAAGCAGTCAGAATCTTTATTTTCCTTCTCTAGATACCAGTGAGAGACCTTTATACATTCTTGAGATGTAATGATGCACTCCAGTTTTTGGACAGGTCAAGGGGAAGGACACAGCAATACTCTGCTTCATTTGGGTGAACAGGCAGAAAGGACACCAGTAAATGTACAAAATCTGTGAAGAAAAGGAGGGTGGAATACCTTGCTTATGGCACAGTATGTCTTGTTACATGCAACAGGAGCTGGACACGAATCATGATTATTCTTTCTTGTAGGTGCAGCCCAATCATAAATATCCTGGTATCTCCAAACCAAAGGAATCTTAGAAGATGATACAGGGTGTAGTATCTGTGAGAAAACAAAACAAAAGAAAACAAACCCTATATTTCTTGCAGAAGAGAAAACAAGAAAAACACACAACTTATTAAGATGTGTTCTGTGAATCATGCTAAAATGCAGATGGGCCTTGAGAATGACAAAGAAAAACATGTCCATAGTAGTGTACAGAAATTGAAATAAGGGCTTTTAATGCTTTTCTGAGTTTTCAGTTTTCCAGGTGGGTGCAGTGGCTTGAGGAATTGCCAGCAGCTCAGTGCATCTGTGTTTGATGTCTCCAGTCAAAGATTTCTACCAGAAGGTCAAAATATATTTTGATCACGATAACCTGAGGTGCTGCAGCACATTCAGCTCACTCCAAGTGCAATGATACCGATTCTTGTCTATCAATTGGCAGTAAATGGCACTGACAGGCATGACTTCATGTAAGGAGGAAAAGGTTAATATAAGAAGCAGTGAGTGTCAGGACAGTTTATTGCCAGGTCAGCAGCATTGCATTGATATGCTGGAGCTCAAATTTCTGTGCTGGGGCTTAATACACCATGCTGATCTGCTTCTCTGGCTGAAGTGATCAGCTGTTTTTATCAAAATGTAAAGACCTCATCATGTTAGAACTGCCTGTTCTCTGGTGCTACAACTTTTTCCAGCAAAATAGTTAACCCATCAACAATTGATGGATGCCATGTAGCCTAAGACTACATTTTTTAAGAATTTACAGACAAGATACCTTTCCAAAATGTTCCAGTGCAAGTAGCCAGATCATCCTCAAGACACCTCAAAATTTTCTGTTTCTCTTTTCATTTACTTGCAGGGTTGGTGTTCTGGGATGTGAACTGATTAGGTCCTCCCACCCATACACAGTTCTGCCTAGATGCTACTTTGGCCTCAAGAAAACCAATCCTGTTCTGCTAAGGAAGCCTTCTCTCTAGTGCAGACAGTGAAAAAATTGGGGTAAGGCAATAATTTTGCATTCTATCTCCTTTAAAGTACTTGGAACCTTTGTTATCAGAGTTCAGATTTATTTTACCTAAATGCAGGAGATTAGTCACTGAAGTCCCCAAATCCAAATCCTGGTTCAAAATAGTGTAGGTTCTTCATTTAGGCATATCAGTTAAGTGCTTAATGATAGGTGGGAAGCAGTGAGGTACACCTGGGTGAAGTAAGCGTTGCAGTTCTTACTTTGTTTTGCAGGTTTTATCATATCTGCGGGCATGTAAACAATTCTATAATATTTCCAAATTTATTTTATTTTAGTTTATAATTTAAAAATTAATTTGAATAATCTAATTATGAGGAAAGAATGAAGTAGTCTAAATTTTCTCCTTCGGCACTTGAAAGTCAAACAGCATAGCATTATATTGAAAAATAATGAAATGGACCAAAATGGATTTAAATAGTAATAAGCAATGTCACAAGGGAAAGAAAATTACTAGGTTGGAAACATATTTAAGGCATTAGAAGTACATAACATGATTTGTTACAATTCTTTAAAGTATCTTGTTAGTTTTGCCTACAAACTTCTAGTCTCTGCCAGAATTATTTAGGTGGAATATCAAATCTAAGACAAATTGGTAAACAGATTTTTTAAGTGAGTGGAATTCAGCAAACCTACCCCCAAGCTGTGGGAACTCACATGGTACCTGGCTGACCAAAGGGCCAAGTCTGTATAAGAAGTGCTTTGGTAGTATAAACATATTGGAATACTATTGGGGTGATTCTATCAGCGGTATTAATGGTGAAGGTCTGAAGCAATGAATCTGCTAATTTTGCCCAAACAGCTTTGAGATACAGCTCTATGATTTGAGGTATCTATCACCTCCCTGATAAATTCATGCCTGTCTGGTACCAGCAGAGCATTCCAAGGATGAAACACTAGAAGTGCTTTGCTGGCAAGTCATTCTAGCTCCCAGCACAGTTTTGTCTCTATAGTAGTGACCACAAATAGAAATTTGGCCAGCACAGTTTTATTAACTACAGGTTGTACCTCATTGCAATTCCTGTTAAGCATAGACCCGAACTATTTAACAATAAGATTGCTGTATAACATCTCCACTGACCTACCCATTGTAAATTACATTGAATGCAGTGGACTTTGGATTTGCAGCAATATAAGTGTCCTGGTTTTGTTAGGGCTAGAGTTAATTTTCTTTCTAGTAGCTGGTATAGTGCTGTTTTGGATTTAGGATGAGAATGATGTTGGTAACACACTGATGTTTTAGTAGTTGCCAAGCAGTCAAGGACTTTTCACCCTCTCCTACTGCCCTGCCAAAGAGTAGGCTGGGGGTGCCCAAGACACTGGAGGGGACATGGCCAGGACAGCTGACCCAACTGACCAGAGGGATATTCCATACCATATGACATCATGTTCAGTATATAACTGGGGGGTGGTCCAGGAGGCAGTTCCACTTGAGAACTAGCTGAGTATTGGCATGAGGTTGTGTTCACACACAAAACACAAACACAAATGTGTTTTGTATATTATTATTATTATTATTATTTCCATATCTGTCTTATTAAACTGTCTTTATCTTAACCGGCAAATTTTACCTTTTTTTTTTGCTTCTCTCCACCGTCCTACTGGGGGGAGTGAGCGAATAGCTATATGCTTCTTTAACTGCCTACCAGGTTAAACCATGACAGTGGGTCAGAGTCAAATTAAGCCCAAGGAAACCTATTTTGAACTTCCTTATAACTGATGTATCTGCTAAAAGATGCAAGTTGTTGATTCCCCTCCACTTCTCTGTTTTCTAGAATTCATTCATCTATTACTTTGTTTAGTTTAGTTTTGTTCTATTTTAAAGTAACTGTGACAGAACATCAACTGAGGTAAATATATATATATAAAATTTAGTGTTCTTTCTACACATTGTTTGCTTGTTCATCTCCAATATCTGTGGTAAAGAGTAACTGTATTCCTCTGGACATTAGATGCTGACTGTTACAAGAACAAGTTTTGAAGTCAGCTGTGTAGTTTATACAGGACTGTAGTTTCTATAGGGATCCAGTGTTTGTTTTATTGTACTGATACATTACACCTCCACATGCTAGTATTTTTAGATACACATTTTTCAAGTATGTTCACAATCAGAAATGTGACTGCAAAAATTGCTAAGGGCTGCCCGCATCTGCTATTGCTGTCTATACATCTGATTTTTCTTTCCCTTAATTAGTGTAAATCAAGGGTTATTCTACTGTTATCAGTTAAATTACAGTGATGGAGAAGTGACATAACTAAAGGCAAATAAGGCCCTGAATCTTTTTTGCGGGATGCTGACTTAGTTATTGACACAAAAAAAGCTGTAATTACTGTCAGCAGCATTGCAGAACTAATTAAGCAGCAGAAGCTCTTCATGTATTGTCAGCCAAATTATCAGTTCTGAATTTAGGATTTTTATTGTGGGACAGGATTAGTTTTCATGGAAGAAGCAAAATGGATGTAGGCTAGTTTCTAGGAAATTGACTGAACAGACATTTTACAGAGATAGCTTTTTAACTTGTATATCAAGCAAAAAAATTGTCTTTAAAATAATATGATATTATCCAAATTCCTAGGAGTAGGGTTAGAACTGGGGTTATTTTTTGGACTTAAAAGTCAATAGAATCAATACTAGGCTTCAGTTACAGTGAGCTCTTTACCTGTTAGTGGCATATGAAGAACATGAAGTTGGTGAATGTCAGACTCTCCTATTCGAAGTCTGAGTTATAGGTAGGCTTGAGTTTGCGATTTACTGAGATTAAAGAACAGTGATCTATGGCTTTTCATTGAGTAACAATTGCTCATACTGGGAGATGGAGCCTATTTAGTTTTCAAACTTCTTTCACCTCCCCTTGTGATTTACAACAGATTAGGATTAGGGTCACTCTAGAATTTAGTGATTGTTATTAATAAGAAGTTGAGGGTCAGTGTTAGAGAAGGGTTATGCCCTTGTAAGAGAGAAGAGCTAGCATTAGACCCAGCATCTATTTGGCTAAATTTAAGGATGGAAGTGTCAATAGGTACTGAAGTATATTTAGTTTTGGACTTTGTCAAGTGTTGAGTTTTGGTCAGAATTCTTGTTAGGACTGAAACTTACTGGGTTTTTTTTGCTAGGTCTATTTTATAAGGACAAATTTACATTAATTGAGGGCTGCTGTCAGCAATGACCACGGACATTTGTTTGTCAGTCTAAGTGGTTTTCTTCAAATCAGCAAGAGAATCAAGAGTATGTTTAGGATTGAGATACAGATTTAGTTTTGGGTTCTGATTTCTTAAAGGAGGTTAGGCTACAGTTTAGAATAGGACTCTGGGTTTGCAGTAGCACTCATACCACCAGGGCCTACCAATTACATTCATCATTGGAGGCAATAAAGGTCTTTTCTTAGCATTAGAATTACAGCCAAGGTAGAATACATGTTAGAGTCCAGACTTATCAAGGGAAGTGATTTAAGGTTAGGCCTGAGTCTGAAAGGGGTGGCTACATGAAATTTACAGCAGGATCTATTGGGATAATGCAGACTGTGTTCAGTTTTAGAGAGGGTTGGGGATGAGTTTCTTACTTGGGTATAACATAACAGTCAAAGTTAATGTTTGGGGTAAGGTTCTGATTTCTTTGAGTATACAAGGAATTTTTCAGAAAGGTGTTACAAAAAGTAGACAAGACAAGTTTACTGTTTATATCATCAGGTGTTGATGAACAATTGCTTTTCAGACTGCTATACATCACTAGCAGGCAGCAAACAGTGAGGTTAGACTTTGGGTTAGGTAATAAATTTGCAAAGACAGATGACCTAAGATCAGGCCTTTACTTACTTGGATAAAATAAGAGATGTTTGGAGAAATAGTATTAATTTTGAAGAGGACTGTTTACTTAGGGTTGGAGGACAGAGCTTTGTTTAAATATCAGTGAGGTGATATCTTAAATGCCCTGGAAACTGCATTTAGTGCAGGAGCTGAAGAGGGACTTAAAATTTGCCATCTAGTTAGAGCCAGAGCTTACAATGACAGCTGAGTTTAGTCTTAAGTTTAGGTTATTAACTGTTACAAGTCAGCAAAACAAAGTACTTTGGTGACTCACATCCTTTTAGTATATTATGCATGGCACCAACATCATCATTACTTTAAACCAAAAAAGACAGTCATCCATGCCAAATGGATGCCAAATACCTTGCAGGAAACAGTTTTGCATGTGTAGTATAACCTGAAAAAAAGAGAAAAGGCTACTCCTCACTGACTGCCATGTGCTGGGAATGTCACTCACTGTAGAGGAAACAGACTTGCAAGTTTCTTTTCTAAAAACAGGCATTAAAAATATTAGATACTCTTTTGTCCCTAACAAATTCTTTGGACTTGCCCCAGGGGAGTACAATGGATCCTGTATGTTATATACAGTTTGTTTATGGGACCTGTTCTTTCTGCTTGACTTCTCTTCAGTGTGTTCCGTTTCCTCACCAGTTTGCTTTTGTATTACTTTTAATGGCCTAAGAAAACCTGCTGTGCTGTTTACTCACCAAAACAGCACACCTAGTAATAATCTATAGCTTATTGTCACAAATTTAATGAAACAAGGAATTTGAGGAACTGAAATGTGATCTGCAGCAATACTCAAAGGTAAATTAAACCCTTTCAGCAATACCATAGTATATAAAACTTAGGGGACAAGATAGCTCTCCAGCCGAGGGCTTTCCTCAGCCACAATAAAAGAAAGTCAGAAATACTAGTAGTTATGCCAGAACAAAGCACTCACTCCCATGATGACTTTCCACCTAGGTCGGGGTCCATGACAAAGAATAGCAGGTCTGTTATTTTTATGCTTTCCTGTTCTATTATCAACTGGTCTCTCACTTGTTTGGGCTACTGCAGGTTGGCTACTCTGTGCACATGACAGGAATCGCATGCTAGGAACTCCTACCCATAACCCAGAACCACTCCTTTCTGTTTTCTTAAAATAGAGCCCTTTGCCTCTTTTTCTTTCTCTCTTTTTACCTTTCAAATAAATTTGAGCATTTTAAAAATACATGCACATTTTTGATAAGTTGGCTAAAGAGTTGGCAAGCAATTGGATGTAGAGGCCAAGGATACCCAAATCATCTGTACTAAACTAAGAAGTTTGTTAGATCAAAGACTGCTTGAGGATTTTTCCTGGGTTCAGCTAGGATAGGGTTAATTTTTTTCCTAGCAGAAGAAAGAAAATGTGGAAGAAGTACAGAATAGTTCTTCTAAAAATCTGTAATTCAAAAGAAAGTGCAACCCCATGGATGCAGCATTGGTGAGAGATTATGACCTTTTCCATTACTCACATTCAAAAACTTTTAGGCTGGGTAGTATTGTGAGGTGTTCCCTGAGGTGATCTCTCCTCTCACTGGGTAATATTTTGTGCACACATAACTGGAGACAATTCCCACAAAGCATTTTCCATGATCACTGAATATAAGAACAACAGCTGCAGAAAGATGGGTGAGTTTTGGGTGGGACCTTGTTGGAGTCTGAAATTTAAGACTACAAACCAGACTGCTACTGAATGAAGAATGGTGTCTGGATGCAACATAGGCCTTTCAAAAGGCTCAGATCTTTCTTCTCATCCCTGCCTGTTTGAAGCATTACTTCTTACTAAAGAAACTAGTTCCTCTCTGTTACTTAGTTTTACTTTGCCCAACTGGAATCCCGGGGTGTCTCTAGTTTGTATTTGATGGGCTACTTCATGCCTTCTTTCAAAACAGTTCATACTGCAGCAAGTCAGCAGGACTGATCCAAAAGTCATCTGGAGGATATGCTGCAAATTACACAGGTCCCCAGGCAGATTGAGTGGTTTAATATGTCCTTAAACAAGCTATGATCAGGTGTTGGGAGGCAGCCATGTAAAAGGAAGGCCACAGTCAGTCTTGTGGCTGCTATTCAGAGGTCACACAGATTAAACCATTTAGTTTTATTTGCACAAACCACTCAGAACTCCTTCTCAGTATTCACACTGGGAATAGTATGTATTTCATTGGAAAAAGCATTGCTTGACACAGCTAATAGAAAGTTTACCTCTAGCTTCTTGACTACAATGGGGCAATTCAGTGGTACAAAGCCTTCACCTTTGCAAGTAATGCTACAAAATTGCAATGAACCAAAGGGTATGAAATGAGAATAAATTTCATTCAACACAGTGACAAGCCAACAATCCACAGTGTGGTCTGATGCTCCAGGGTCCACAGGGATTGCACAGTGCAGAAACGAAAAGCTTTCCCATTTTCTAAAATACTTTATGTCCTTTTTATTTGCTACTCGTGCCTGAACTGCCCCTATGGGTTTTCAAACCACTTTTGCTGAGTGCAATCTGTTCAGCTAGGGAGTAGAAACATTTCCATGTGATTTGCATAACCAAGTAACATGATCATCTTGAATCTGTCGATTGTCAGATGGAGGCAATGACAAAAAGTGATAGATAGAAAACAATCCATTGACAGAATATATAATTTTTTTCCTCTCGCAAGCGTATCATCACAAACCCCATGCTGCACTTATAAATCCCAATACTTCAGGCACCACAGAGAAAAAAAAGGCATATTATGGAATCAATACATGGAGGGAAAACAAAATCCCAAACCTGCAGAAAACAAATAGAAGAATTTGAAAGAAAATCACATCTTCTGGGGAGCATTCTGTGGAAAGAAACAAAGGGCACCACCCATGAGGAAAGCATTCCTTCTGACTTGCTAACCTTTGCTCATAGTTCCTACTTATGTCAGCATAAGGTTAGGGCTAACTGGCTCTTTGAAAATCAAGCCTGTTACTTAGGTGGTCATAAATCCTGTTGGAATTTATTCTAATGGTTAGATGTCATGGCATTTGAAGTATTGCTGCATTGAAGCATTGTTAGAAGCTGGGAGCACTCCTGCATTGGGCTTACTAATCTGAAAAAGCCAAGAGAACCAGACGCCCGTGCTGAGTAAGGTGCGGTGTTCCCGAATATACCGTCGTTTTCCTTCAGAATTGTGTTCTTACGTTGGTTTCTACGTTTTGCACCTTAGCACTTGTGTCACCCAGTTTTGTTCACCTGAGGGCGCTGAAGGCCTGGCTCCGGGAAGGGGAAGCACCGCTCGCGGCCGCCAGCAGCGCGCCCAGCGGCCCCCCGGCAAACGGACGGGAAAACAAAAGGAAGGCTCACTACAGAGAAATGGGGATTGCTGGTTACACAGGTTAACATGATGAAAGCTTGGGTAAATGGAGGTGGAAAGAAACTGTTGTCATAAAGATCATAACAGATGGGCATGTGCTCCTGTTTGCTGTGGATCAGATGACCAGAAGCTCATCCAGGAGGAGTGTCACATCTCCTTCTCTGTGATCAGTACCTTTTCCACGCGGGTGAGCAGACGGATACATTCCAGAGTAAGCCCAATAAACTAAACAGGGCCCTGAAGATTTTGTTTGTGTTGCCTCACATTGCATGTGGTCTTAGTCCCGCCCCCTTCCCACCCCCTATGCCCCCATACGTCCAAATTCACAGCTATGGTGCAGCTTGGGTTAGCTCCATGAGTTAATACTAAATTCAGCAGCAGATCTGGTCCTCTCACAGACTTAGAGAATTCACTTCATTCAGATTATCTTTCTCTTCCCTCTGGCTTCTCCTTTTCAAAGAGCTTTTTGTGGCATTAATCTACACAGTAATCTTTTATTTTTATTTTATTTTAAAGATCTAGAAGCAGAGCATCTACTTTCTGTCACTTCTTCACAATTGAATTGCCATTCAAGCTGTAAAGTACTAGCTAAGCTCAGAAGGTAACAAAAGCAATATTCCATTGATGTCATAAGCAAAGCCACTTTTCATAGCTAAATCACATATGACTAATATATTGGCCATGCTGATGTGCCAGGTTGTGGTTAAATGTTTCTAATGACGTTCTGTAACTATTTATATGACTACTGCTTAAGAATAATCTGCCAGTTAATTTGAAACATTTACCATCTGTTTGAGCTAGAAGACTTACTTTCCACCATGGGTTCAGATATTTTAAATTGCTCTGTCCTGGAATTTTTCAGCTGAGCTTGATTTTCCTTTGAATACTATGTAAAAAGAATGCGGCAAGACAGAAGGGGTTCATTATTACACGTGCAAAATCAGAGCCTGAATGAAGGGCTGCTGTAAACTGTGGGTCCTTTCAGTGCTGATTTCACTGCTAACATTTTTCTGCGACTTCCTGAGCTAAAGGCAGGCATGTGTCCCAGATGACCCATCCTCTACTAATTTATGCTGTTAAAAACTAGATGGCTCAAGCCCCCGTATAGTCTAGCACAAACAGAGAGGTGAGCGTGTGGAATAGTAAGTCTCCCTCCTTCATTGTGAGGCTTACTCAGTTGCCTGTCCTACTGACTGTCTACAGAAAAGCAAATTGTCTTAGAGATACTGGTTAGATACCCACTAACTATGAGACAATGAGCTCTGTGTGGTCACCTGAATTCCCAGGTTTCACTGAAGTGGACATGGAAAGCTGGCAGGAGATCATGAGCACAAAAGCTGTCAAAACTGAGAAGCATGAAGGCCCCTTCTAAATGTGTTTTATGCCCTTTGACAGGTGGGAGGGTTGTCTGCATTTTTTACTAAGCAAGGCATTTCCAGAATGCCTGTGATTATGGAAGAAAAAAAGAGTAACGAAAAGTGGCAAGAAAGGGAATGAGCTAAATCATCTGAAAATCATGAAATGTCTTGAGTCTCCTGGGAAAAGTGAGCTACTCAATGAACATGTTTGATACTTTACATGGGGAAATTAGATCAGCACTGCCAACAGTGGCTGTGTCTATGATAGTGATCACAGTGGGGCACACAAGCAGAAGCACAGCCTTGTCCCCTCTACGTGACATGGAAACCACACTGCAGGCCAGAGAGCGCTACATTTCCTTAAGCCTGCAATAAACTGGACCCTGTTTACAGTGGGTTCACCTCATCATCATTCCTTTAACCCCAGTATAGATCAGTGACTTGTACCCACCCAGTAATTTTCAACCAACTGAGCTGTTTTCATTGACACTCATGTCAGCAAGTATGGAAAAAATCCCAAGTTTTGCAGAAGTGTCTGTCTGATTTGCATACACAGATATGGGGGTGGCACATGTAAATCATCAAAATTTACCATCACTGGCTGCTTGTGAAACATTTGCTAACCAAATGGCATCCCTATTAGGTATCTTGCTTGGGGAAGAGGAAAAAAGATCGGGAAATACAACAAAACCATTGCAACTATGTACCCAGATTGTACTGCTCCACGCCAGGCACTATAGAAATAAAAACCCAGATTCTGCTTCCAATTACAGATGTGTAAAATAAAAACTGTGATCCCTTATCAATGTAATATGTCTGCTTTCTTATAGTAAATTACATCAACTCCTGCATGATAAAACACTGCCTTGTTCTTAGTATACAACATGATATATCTCTCTGTTTCTAAAGGTTTTAACAATTCCCAGATAAAGAGATACTTGTTCTTATAATAACAGACAGACACAACTTTTGGTGGTGTCTTGTCCCTGAAACTTTCAGACCACTATGTAACTATGGTGCTTTATGTCTTATCTTTATAGAAAATTTCAAATGCTTGCAATGGCTTCATATGCTTGTCATTTTAAAATGCAGCACTGGGAATTTAGAAATCCATTTACTACAGGCATATGGTTAAGTAATATTTTACCATAAATAATAAAAAAGCAGAAGGAGTAAGAGATTAAAAATACAGATGCATTACATCCTTTCTGCACCATTTAATTCAAACAAAGCCAAAACACAACCAAGATATTTTGGGACAATTTCATTGCACTACACCTTTCAGTGTGGTCAGTCGATAGGAAAGACCTTGAGTAACCTGATTTTCACCTGCTCAGAAAGCATGGGTGCACTGCCACTGCTCTGTGCAGAGGCCACAAGCCAGGTGACAGTGTTATCGCTCAGCTGTGAGGTCTGAGCCAAAAGGGATCCACAGTTACAAGAAAATAACGTGCACACTGGTCTCCTAAGCAGTGAAATGGTGTCATTTTGTTGCTTGCATTCAGAAGCTGAGAAAGCAGAAGCATTCTTACAAATCTGCTTTGTCTCCTACACCAATTGCATGATCTAACATATTGCTAGCAATCCAGCTAGCCTGAGAGGACTACAACAAACAGTACAGTTGGTCTTGAATTAATAAGGATATACTGCCATGTAATGTGTGTTTGCCTCAGCCTGATACAACCATTTCTAGGCTCTGCTGGAATACAGCACATGCTGGAGGGCTGTTAACCATGGAGAGAGCTCGGAGTGAGGCACAGTGCTCCCACAATGGCTTATGCCAAAGAATTTGTTGGCCAGGGCTGTTTTAGATCTGCCTCATATTTTGCCTGAAACCTCAAATTTTGTTGATAACATGGCTTGGATGACTTTGATTACAGTTTACCCTTACATGTCAATGCCCAGCCTCTAAGATTATCTGTTTCAGCCCTTTGTGGCTTGGGTGTGTTTTCCATATAGCACAACCTTACATCGATATGTCAGTCTACAAACTATTTTATTCCAGATTAAGGAAGGACCTCTCCTCTAACACATACTTGTAATGTATGTGTAGAACAACCTACAGCTTCTGTCAGGAGATGGCAAGTTGGTTCATTTAAAGACACACAATGCAGAAAATGGGATCAGCATCTTTTTCCTGTCCTCACATTGTAACACATATGAAAGTTTAGTGCAAGATACAAAACCAAATATTAGATATGTCCCAGGCCTTTCCTTTCTGTGACAATGTGAGATTGAGTTGACATGTCCTGGTAAGATTACTGTGGTAGCTGAAGCAGGTGCTTTTCTACGGTGAGAGCCTGGCAGCCTTGTTCACTGGTTAGCTTTTTTTACAGTGTTAAATCCAAGCATTTGTGAAACAGGAACACAGCTTCCCAAACTATCAGATTGCCTTAAAAGGCATGAGATTTTCCAGAACTTAAAACTGGTATATTCTCTATTAGCCTTCTGATTCTAAGGATTCATATTTTTATGATTTTCTCTCCAATCTTAAAAGCTATGAAGATGAAATAAATGCTCTCCCAAATGATGGCTACTTTCCTAAAGCAGTAGTGGCATATGCTCAATGACAGGATATGTGAAGCCTAATCTAGAAATCGCTTATTTCTAACCAGAATGTTACTCAAAATAGCTCTGACTAAGGAGACTGAATTAGAATGATTTAATCCAAAGATCTCATTAAAAAGTGATCATATACTCTTTGATGAGAAAACAGGGAACGTATTTATTCTTTAAATGACCAGGACAGATAGGACAATATATGATTTTCACAATTAATCTCTATGGAACTTCAGAACAAGCAGGACAGTGAAGCAACACATCAGTCTTCACAAATAACCACTTACGATCCCCAAAAAGGGGAGAAATAAAATGCAGCCTTCAAACTTAGTAGCTGAATATGGCAGATACACATATATTTGCACATGAATATAGTATGGCTACTTTACAGTCTTCTAAAATGAAAGTGAAAATGTCAAAAAGTGTCCATGAAATTGGCCTGTTAAAGAAAGAGTAGCCATCAACCTGGTATTAGTGGAAGAAACTCAGAGCTCTGCCTTTTACATATTTAGATGTGCTTTTGATTGGCGATTTGACATGGTATTAGTGGAGCCCCTTTGCTCTCCTGAGAAGTCTCTACCTGCTTGATATATCATTAAACAAAAAATAGTATTCAAACAGTGCCCCTCACTGAGGGGTTCTTTCACCTGAGCACCAAATGCCCCTGGGCTTTCCTGCACATGGCATCATGTCTCAATGTCTTCCAGCTCACAGGATGTCTTAATCTCCCAAGACACACAGTTCTAATGACAAATTAGGCACACTGAGCGAACACTGCTCTCATCACACTGAGACGAGACTTTGCAATAAACTGCAGTGAAAGAATAATGGGTTTGGTACCATTCTCAGGACTATTTTCAAAGTGTTAAAATTCTTTTCCTCAGAGTATTTTAAGATCACATTAGCTGGGTTTCTGAAAGGAGAATGTGAGTTATTTGGCTAATGCAGAAGCACACAGAGTAGCTCAGCATTACTGCTGAATACAGCACTGTGCTGCATACAGAGTTTAATTGCATGATATGCATTCATGGTTGGAAGCATACAAGGAAAGAAAGCCTTTCAAATAGAACAGAAGGCAGATAAACTGGGAAAAAAGTACATGTACCTGCATGTATGTGTTTGCAAGTAAATTCAGTGCCAATTAAAAGAATTACTATTAAACTTATGTAAAGAGCTAGTTGTAGCAAATATGTCTGTAGTGCAAGACATAAATCAAGAGCATACAATGCCTAACAGGTGGACACACTTCACAGTTTGTATAAGCTACTTCCCTGGCAAGAAGCTCTCTGGATTTTTGCCCAGGGGCCAGGTTTGCCTCACTGATTGACAGGGCTAACCTCGCAGCACTTCCCCCACTGGCATATTGCTACTTATTTTGCTTAGGAAGAAACCTCACCCTAAAAAAAGATGCAGAATGGACAGGGAAATTCTTGGGAAAACAGCACTGGTCTGTACAGTAGCTCAGTTCCCAGTCCAGCATTATCAGAAATTCCTTGTAGATCTTCTTTTCCCTTCTGCTGCCATTTTTAATCATTTCCATAGGGATTGAGTCTATTTATTCTGCTTGGCTTCTAGCTGTTTTCTCTGCTGTCCAGTAATGTACTTACTAGTGGATTTCCCAGGGGACTCCAAATTTGATTCACTGTCTCAGCCCTCTAAATTTTTTCCAGTTCAATGCTGCATGCCCTAAAATCAATAAATCCAGATGGTAGAGAGTTCTCCCATTGCTAACAGTATAATTGAGGTAACTGAAGGATTACTAAAACAAGTTATTAAGTGGGTATTTATACCAATAGTCGGGTGGTATTAGCAAGACATTTCATCATGAGGTTTATATCAATTCTTTCCCTCTCATTCCCACTGTTTTCTTCAAATTCAAATCTCAGACCTTCTATATTTTTCTGACCATCTTACTGCCAGCAGCTTCACACTGAACTTGCATTCCTACTCAGGGAAGCTCTGTAATTTGAGGAAAGGACACTGACAATATATCCAAACAGCACTGGGCAATGTCATGATATGAAAAGAAAATAATTTGACAGGAGAGGCAATATAGCTGTATTTACATAGTGCTGTGCCAGACAAATTAGACCAGCTGTTTCTGTAATTAGTCCACATACAGCACCCCACTAATGCAATGATACTCTTCTACCTCCACAGTCTGGTCACTGAAATCTATATCAGTATTTCTGCACAGTACTGTTATTTTACCTTAATATTTTACCCTGAAGTAATTTACAAAGAATAACAGCCAAATGTGGAATACGTGAGATTTATACAATTCTAAGTCAATAAAAGTTAACTTTTCTTTCCTTATAAAGCCAATAGGTTTCAGACTGTCTCACAAGAGAACCTGGATTTTCTTATTTAAAATTATTAAAAACTATCATTATGATGAAATAAAAAAATTGGAGCTTTCATGTTTTTTGCATTCAAAGGATCAGCAACATTTCCAGAGAAAGCAGATACTTCTCCAACAGAATAATTTTGTTACAATCCCCCATATTTCAATCAAAAACAAATTAGAGGGATTTTTTTTGGTAGTACTGGCAGAAGGAGCTCCTTAATGGTCTGGTACTATAGGGTAGAATACAAGACCCAAATGACTTTGTACTGTAAACCACAACTTCAGATGTGCTATTCAGAAGTAGATAAAGACACTGCAGTCTCTGTCTGTATATGTAGCAATAATAGCACCTGTTAGGAATATAACTGTGTTTAGACAACCAGAGGTGCAATAGAATCTGAAGATCCAGATTTTAAATCTGTGGTCACATATTTAAATATGATTACCTTCATGGTCTATTTTATTGAACTATTTTACTGAACACCCACTGACTGATATCAGTGTGTCCTTCTGGTGGGTAGAAGCCCTAAACCCAGTCATTTTACAAAGCTTAACATACACAGGCTTGAAAATTTGAGACTATTTTCCTTTTATAGTCCGTAGAACAATATCTAGGCTAGAAAAGCCTACAATTACATAAATATATATAAAGACTAGAAACAACATGTCTTTTTTTAAGAAAAGGGAGTGTGTTTATTTTTAAAAAATAGCAGCCAGAGTGAGAGAGCAGATGGGAAAAATATTTTTGCCAATCACTGCTTTTGACTGCAGAGTGAGAAGTCTAATTGAGTGGAAAGCTGCGAATGAAATTGAGTGGCTCCCACACCCTGAAGTGCCTGAGAGGTGGAAGACCCAGGGCTGGATAATCACTCACTTCCAATTTTTCCTGTCTGAGAGGTGATAATGAGACTTTATTTGCCACACAAGCAAGTGCTAGTTAGAGTTGCATGTGTCTGAATGCCACAGGACTAGGACTGCTTGTTACACATTCTATCTTGTGCACAGAAAAGCCTGTTTTGCATTGTATTTTGCTTTTCACATAGGTAACAGTGAAGCTAATCAGATTTTGTTGAGGGAAAGCTTGTATTCAGTAAAAATGGAGACAGGATACTAAGCTACTGAAGATCCTGGTTTACAATATAACAAAGTCCTGTCAGAATTTCTAAAATGGAAAGGCGTTGCACAATGTTTGTGGACTTAGAGGGTTTTAGCAATTGCTCTCCACTTCTGAGACACAGGCTGGTGCATCTGCCCTGATGTTGCTTGCTAGTGGGATGACTTCAGTCACAAGTAGAGCTATTAGTAGCACCAAAAATTAAATTGATAAATGACCTTCTCTCTGACCTTTCACCTGATCTTTATATCTCATCATTTCTTGTAAGAAACTCAGACAGTCATCAAGAAATGTTCCTGGCTTTTACCATAAAGTACAGATTTTATTCATGCATGTACAGAATTCTTCATGTTTTTCACAAAGCCAATTCAAGACAGTTCCTTGGCTCCTTGACTCAGATTTAAGAAGACTAGTTTCCTCTCAGCAGGAAAGCCTTCCTCTCTCTGCTCATTACTGTAGTCATTTATTCTTGATTTGCTGTTAGGTATTCTTTAGAGGAATCTTCATTTAGACAAAAGGAGCTTTGTTCTGGTTTCGCTCTTGTATCTTTTGCCTACTGGGTCAGAATTAACATGGGTAACCCAACAGGTCTAGTGAGCTCTCCAGTCACTCTGATTTTATTTAAGCTTCATTTTCTTTATCCTTACAGTGTTTCCCAAATACTTTATGAGACTTAATATTACTGGAACAAAAGAAACATATTGAGAAATACGAAGTGTGTGCGTGTGTAGAAATTGGGGTATGGGGACTGAGTCTTTCTCCCTCTGGACTGGTTCAGTTTATAAAGTGCAAAATTATTTTTCTATGCTGTTGTCACTGGAAACTTTTCCACAAGCTTCTTGAATGTCTCTGTCTCATCCCTTTGTTGGCTAGTTTGGCCTTCTTTTTAAAATCAGTATTTTAGTGCTCTAGTTTCCCCCTGTATCTCTTTACTTAAATCCCAGCTATCATTTTAAGGAAACTACCTATACAAAGATTTAGTTGCAATATGTTGTAGGAGAGAGAAGAAAGAAGCTGTTAACTGTCCTGGCCTGGTGTTATTAGGAAGCATGCTCAATTTGAAACTGAAATGGTTCTGTAATCTGTTCAGCCAGCGGAGTGGAAAAATAATTTCCATATCAGAGGTCATTCAAATGAAATGTGGAGACTCAGATTTACTGAACCCACCCCCCCTCCACCCTTAAGCACAAGGGTATTGTCTGAACTGTGGAGGTCCATTTCAGGGCTTGGGACACTGTGTAATAAATCATCCTGGAGATTTCAGTGACTTCAGTTGGCCTATTTGTATGATTACCTTGCACAAGATCTGTTTGATGCTGTGACATGGTGCATACCAAACAGAAATGAAGTCATAGCCTAAAATTCACATATAAAACACTGATTTCTACCCCTCTAGAGAAGCACAGGAAAGATGGGGCTCTGCAGGGATTTTGATGCTTGAACAATGAAAATGCAGCTCTAGTGCAAGCTGTACCAAAAACATCAGCTACTGGAAGAGAAGGCTTTGTCTGCACCCTTCCTAAGAGGTGTTTCCTCTCCTTATGCTTGGGACAAAGCAGATATTGAGGGCATTTTGCCTTCTTCCTCAGGCAGCCCCAGGCAGAGCTCAGGGCTGCTTTCTGAAGTCTGCAAGGACTTCCAGAAACGTCTGAACTGTGGAGGTCCATTTCAGGGCTTGGGACACTGTGTAATAAATCATCCTGGAGATCAGCAATGGGTGTAAAGGTGTAAAATCATCTGCACCATCTAGTTCAAGTCAACATCCTTAGAAACAGAAAGAAAATCCTTCTCAGCCTTTTATACTTAATAGTAACTTAACACCAGGGTGCACCTATGACCTATAAAATCCAAACATCACGCATGGTGAAGACAAACACCTCAGACTTTGGTTAGTATATTTTGTTTAAACAAAGCATTTGCTAGCATGTTAGCTACATTCAGTTCAAATTAACTCCTCCCACTCCTGAAAAGCAATTTCAGCATAGCACTGGTGATATTTCAGTTTTGAAAATGAAAGAGTATTTCTTTCACTGCTATTCCAGTCAAGCATTCAGAACAAAACTTCAGATTTTACCTCTGGACTTAAGACTAGATAGTTTTGGCCAAGATGAGGATTTGTCAGAAGTACCAAGCTTCTCAAAGCAAAGGGGCCACTGTTAATGGAATTTGGTTGTTGTTTTGGCAAGAAAAACAGATCTGGTCCATTCCCTTCTATCTTCAGTCTAAGACCTTCTGCATACTGAGTTTGGGGCGTTAGTGTTTACAGCAAGTTCCATCTTCTGTGGCAAAGTATATCAGCTCCTCCTAACTTCAGTCTGCTATAACTGGCTTCCTGTTATGAACTGTACAGCGTTTACACTGCAATTCAAATGAAAGTGTTCTGTGATTCCACAAGTGATACTCTCAGCTTAACAGCAGTTTTATTGTTACGACTACTTTTAATGTTGCTGCCCAAAATAAGCATGAGAATAAAAAGTCCCTCCTTGAAAATAGTAAGGCAGAAAGTCTGATTTCCATCCTCTACTGGGACTGCTGTAGCCGATTAGTATTCTGCTAGAGCTGGGTGATAGTTTCCCAGAATTTTCTTCTACACTGTGAGCTCACAGCCCATGCACTGACCCTATATAAGTGGCTATAATTCCATGGACTGCAGCCAGCACTGATGTACACAGAAGTGTAAGGCTGTATTTTCATAAATAGCTTAAAAATGATCTGTATGTGAGCTACTGCCAAAGGAGGCAGTCCCATCTCCCAGCCCTGCCCTTACCACATGATCTTACGCCTCCTCTAATGCCAGGAGTAGCTCTTGGAGGTTGCACACTGAGCCAGTCAGGGAACAAATCTGACTAAAAAAGGACCTTTTGTTTCTTTGCCTTCCGGTTAATTTTCAGCAGGATCAGCTGATCAGTTCCTGATCCCATTCACCACAGCGTCACAAAGGAGGTGGTGAAAACAAGCTGCAATGTAGAATGGGGAAAAAAGGGTAGCTCAAGCTTAGATTGACACAAGTCCAACCATAAAACTACAACCTAGGCTATAAACAAGTCTAAATTTTTACAATTACTTTAATTCAGCCCTATGCATGTAACATACATGCACTATAATAACAATGGAGAGTTTTACCCTGAATACAAGATAGCCAGTGAGACTGTAAATGGCAAATTTATGTGTTATGACAAAGCCATCTATTTTGTGCTAACGTGATATCTAATTGGTTAAGCACATCCTTAGCAAAAGATCCTTAGCTTATGAAATGCAAACCTCCCTTATTCCTAGTATTTAGTGGAGAAGAGTTCACATGCCATCTCAGAAATGCATATTAGGTTAATCATGTCCCCCAATATTAAAAAAAAAAAAATAAATCTATCTGACCACAATTGCAGGTGCAGACAATAAAAAACAGAAGTTACATGTCACGTTCGAATACATTTGGAGCACTGACTGTCAAAGAAGCAGCTGATGCAGCATCCCATTATATAATGCCTTGCTCCTTTCCTCACACCAGCAAAGGGAGTGGGCCCCAGCTGAGTCAATCACTTAAGCATGATCTGAACTTAAGCATGTGAATGATCCATCAAAACTCTTAAGCAAATTTTGCTGTTGGAAGTCATCTGACAACAGATTGCTGAGCTACTGCCAATCACTAGCCCCCAAAATCAAAACCACGGAGGCCTATGGGAGAGAGAATAGAACTGTAAAAAAGAAAAGTGGATGGATAGCATGTATTTCATAAAAATATTTATTCTCTGCTCTTCAAATCTCTGCTCCATGTGGGAGACTCTCTTTCTAGTTGTAGTTATAAAAACCACACAAGTTTAGAAGTGGCTGCATAATTTTAGTCTCCCCCTCTTCATTACTTTTTGTATACACATTGGTTGTGCTGATGGAAAGGTAGGTGGCTCTTCCTGTAAGATGTACTGATGGTTGAAAACAATACACATGCAGTTAGGAAGAAACAGTTTATAAACAAAACCAAAAGCCATAATTCATGTTATTTTGAATTCAGGAACTTGTAGAGAACAAAAATGCAAAAAGTTACTTTTTCTTGGTTGTGCTTGCTCAGGGCAAATACTTAATTGCAATACAAGCTGCAAAACTTCCAGCAGCCTCTCTTAATACCCCCCCAAAACAGTACATTTCCTAAGATTGTTAATTTGTCAGCAAAAAAAGATAAGAAATTGCAAATTTGTAAATGGTCTCATTCAGGGGAAAAAAATCACTTGGAAGAACCCCAGTTTAACTGATTATTTCATCACAATCTGAAAAATTTCCAATCTGCAACCCTCCTCCTCTTTCCCCCATCCCCCCAACCACAGCCTGCTTGAAACATCCTGAATTTTGATGCATCTTTTCCCCACATCTTTCCCCACACCTGTTCTGGTGCTTTATCTAAAAGTCCTTAAGCCTTCTGTCAAGACAATGTTTCTCCATTGTTGACTTTAGAACATATCATATAACATTATATGCCAGGAAAAATACACGTTACTTAAAAACCAAACTGCTTAAAAAATACCCTGAGTTGAGCAAGACCTTTTGATTAATTAAACCAAAAATCTTCTTTCAGTTCAAGAGCCCAATGAGAACCCTTAATTACATAATCAAAAATTATGTCAGGAAAGAGCATCATGAAAATCTAATTATGCACTTTTTAGTACGTGATTAGTTTTAAGTAGGTGGGTATGATTGAGGAAGAGCAAAAGAGGAGAAATAAGATAAAATAAGTGAATCAGGCAGTGGAAAGAGGTATCAGAGAAGTGAATAATAACAAATACAACCTCCTCCCAGAGTGTCTTCAGAAATTGGATGTCTTGACTTGATTATAGAATGTATGAAAGATACACTTCTCCCTCAATTATATGCATTTAGGATTTGACACAAAGCTCACTGAAGCCTATGGAAAGGGAATAGGCTGCATTTCCAATTAATTAGTGAGTTCAATACCAGGAATAAGTTAAAAAAATGTTGTCCATTTCTCCTGACCTTATGACAGAACCAGCTGTCCATTCTCATTGTACTGTCCGTCTGCTGAGTGAAACTGTGATACAATATTTTACAAAATGTTGTGTGCAGGTCCCATGATAGAGTTCATAGTATCTCTGTCTTCTCTAATCCTGAATCCTTTTTGTCATGAAGTTGTGCTAACCTTCAGTTTTCTCTGGGATATTAGAGTTATCAAATAAGTAGGTATATGGGGCTGCACAAACTTCAGGCACTGCTGTCTCATCACACTCCCAGATGGCTTGAACAACACCATGGTTAAAATTTGAGATGGTGACTGGAAACTTGTGTGCTGTTGTAGGGGCCCCTTGGAGTGGACCCTGAGAGTCAAAGCCAGGAACGATGAATTCCTGAATTCCAGTTTTGCACATATTGACACTGTTCTTGAGCAGCCACTTCAGCTGTCTATATCTCAGTTTCACTATTTGGAAATGGACATAATAATACTTACCTCCTTCTGCCACACACCGTGGGTCTAATTAAGTGCTTTCAGAGTTTAACTGAATGTGCGTACTTTATCCTCTAATCAAAGAGAATTCCAGCCAACCCTGCCTAGCAATTCTCTTTCTTTGTTCTCCATGCTCACTCTAAGCTTCTATTTATTCCAAGTCACACTGCAGTCAAGTTACCTGAGCATTTTTATTCTAAATTTATTTTTATATCAAAAATCAGGAAATATCAAAAAAGGAAATGCAAATGCTCCTCTGGAAGTCTAGGCTCCTGGAGTATAAGAACCTGAGAAATTATTTCTGCAAAGCTCACTGCAAGCTACCTCTATATATCTTGCTTGAAGATAAATCATTTGTAAAAATCAAAGGGATTAATTCTTAGCTAGAATAAATCAGCAGTGGCTTTAGTGAAATCAGTAAGCTGCAATGAATTATATAGAGGTAGGTGAAAGGTGATTCACGTCCACTACACACAGGCCAGAATCTGATTTCAATTACACTGATGGAAATCTCTATTAACTACATTATTTTGACTGAAGTTTCTAGAATTACTCTGCATATCTAACAGATACAATGACGGGTTTTAAATTAGCTACTGCCATGCAATAAACAGTTGCTGGATTCAGGGTTTATTCTCTGCCCAGCAGCAGCCATAAAAACAAGCAGCATTTTAGAAACTGTATGGAAATGGCACGCAGAACATCGTGGTACCACTGAAGAAAGCCCTGGCACATACACATCTTTAATGTATTGCAGAAATCCATTACTTCCATCTCTAAATAATACAGTAAAACAGCCGTAGGTACAGAGAAGGTCAATAAAGATGGCCAACCATGTAAAATGGCTTCAATATGCTGAGGGTCTAACAGATTAAGGCATTTTAACTTGATGTGGGGACCACCGAGGGGCAATATACCAAAGATCTGCAAAATTTAAGCACAGACAGTGATTAAACTCTGTTTCTTGCATTACTAAAGTTTATGTGCAACCAAGTACATTATCAGGTTGTCATTTTTTTTCATAAACTGTTAAAAAGTCATTAAATGAATTGCTAAAGGATCCAGGAAAAGCAAAAAATTTACATGTGTGCAAAAGGCTTTGGGAGCAGTCATAGGAGAACGGGCCCATTGATGAATATTAAAAGCAATGGTCCAGATACAACCTCAGGAAATCTTTGAGTGCCAAAATTGTTTGGGGAACCACATTTCAACTGACCTATTGATTTCCCATGAGTCCTTAGGCATTTCTATATTGCTCAATGAAATGGAGTGAGGATTCATAAGTACTGAACTGAGATGGTAAATTTAGGGTGTCCCATGGACATCATGTACCAGATCTGAAACTGTGATCACGTGAGCTGTGTGATGCCCACCTTTCTGCAGCACTTACTAGTTCATATGCTCCACACAAAGCTTAATCCCAGTTTTAAGCTTCTCTTAAAGTTAGCTTGCCTTACACGGACCATTCAAGACCCATATTCACCAAGAGGTCCAGACAAACCACCTTGTTCACCAACATAAAGGAACCTATAATTCAGCAGCTCTTTTAACACAACCATAAGAACATACACACAAAGATCCAGCAGAACGCAGGAAGGTAATGTTCAGATACCTTGTCCCTTAGATGCCCACCATACCCAACCACACGGTACACACACTTTTCACCACAGAGAAGTTCAGTAATGTGTGAAATTGTGCTGCACTAAATTCCACTGAAAAGCTGTATAAACATTTTCATAAATCAAAGCATGTGAGGCTAGAGTTTATTTAGCACCACAAAAAATAAATAAATGTATGGGGTTGGTTCAAATAAATCATATATATAAAGTGTGCACAGACAAAGGGTCATGCAGAATGTGTAATGCACTTGAACATCTGCCTTTGTCATCAAGTTGCTTTGAAACTAAGTGTGCGTGGCAATTTTTTCATAAGCCAGAAATAGGAAATTGATTCAAAATTTCCTAAAGTTAGCAGAAAGAACACCTGTTAAATTCAGCAAACTTCAGAACCATATGCTTTTGGGGAGCCTGATTTCCTTTCAGAAAGGAATAACAATGGTTAATGTAGAATAAACAAAAACAGTAGGGAAGAGGCAGTTGGGTGGTTTATCAGATCATCTTTGCTGAGGCTAAAGGCTGTATCAGTGTAAACTTAAAAATTCTATAATCATTCTGGATTTCTAAATCTTATTTTACAGCAAATAGAGTCCAAATCACATCCCACACAATATTTGGGACCTTTCCTAGAGCCTTCAACAGGCCAATAATGAATGTTTTCTCCAAGAGTGAATACAGCCAGTATGCAGACAAACATGTAATTGATTATTATTTTCTTTGTTATTGTGATATCATGTAGAGACCTACCACCTTGGTGCTACTGTGGTAGACAATGTACAAATGTAACAGCTCCAAACAACTTACAAACACATGTAAATTAATTACATCTTCACGAAAGATGGTGAATTTCATGGTAATTGATATGTCAGCCTCCTGATAATTGACTCCCTGACTGTTTTACAAAGTAGCAGTGTTTTTTGTTTGCTTTTGAAGTGCTCACTTGAAAAAAAATATTGGCAGTAAAAAATCTCTTCAAATCTGAACAGCAGTTGTAAACTACTTCCTTTCTAAAACTACAAAAAATAAAAATAAGCAAAAGGAAAACAAGCTAGAAGTGACATATATTCAGTTGAAGCTCCGTTCAGTTAGCACACAATATCCCTTTGCAAATCAAAGAGCTTGCTGATTTTTTGTTTTTAAAATATAAAGCCATGCTAGCAACCAATAAAATATCCATTCTGAAGTACAATTTATGTGTATGTCTGTGATATTTTCAAGGAGATAAAGTAAACAGTAATTGAAAAAAACTTCCACACTTGATCAAATCAAATGTTCCTACTACTAAAACAAAACCATTTCTAAGAGAGTGAAAAATCTCCCTTTAATTTTGTGCTAAAACTTTTCTTAACATTTAAATCTTTCCAGTCACAAGCAACATCCTTTTAAAAAACCTTACATAGTGATGCTCCTGATGTTGACAATAAAGCTAGAAAAGTATTTTGAGGCAATGTAGCTCATACAACGTGTCAGCAAAAAGGCACACACATCACAGTAGTTCAGGCATTGCACAGCATCCTACCGATTCTGTGACAATCTCCTGTCTCAGCATTTGCTATGGAAAGGAAATTATTGTAAGACTTTTGAGGCAAACCCAGGAGACAGTTAACAAATTAACAACTTTAAAATTAACAGCTTTCTCATTCAGCCACAGGGTGGGGGCGCAGCTTTGGGAATGTTGATTTTTCCTAACAGTGTATTGTTACTTAAACTGTAAGGATCTTTTAGAAGAGAATCTTGCCACTTGCCTTAAACAGGAAAAAAAAAGTAATCATTTTTAAAAAGACATCAATTGGGGACACACTAAGTAGATAAAAACGCTGTCGTGACTGTCAGAAGAAAACAAGAGGTTAAACATAAACAACTTGAAAGAAAACCAGTGAATTTAGTCTAATCTGACCTTCTGAGGATTTTGCTTCCCAGTCCTTGCCTCAGGCCTGTGCTGTGGTGCTCTCCCGTCTCCCATAGCGCTCCTTGGTACAGCTGAGATCTGCATAAAATCCAGAATTATCCCTTACTAGTCCCTTGCCCTCAGTGCTTTTCCCTCACACTCTATATTTAGAGACAAGAGCTTTCCCACATCTTTCTTCCTATTCTGAGAATCACGTTTCAGACTGAATTATAGTGAAGGAAGTGTTTCTCATTGATGAGGTTGCAGAAAGTGGTATTACAACGTACCACGAGAGTCATGTTTGTTAAGGTGCATGTTGTGCACCTTGACCCACAGCTACATCACAAGGAGACGTGGCAAGCTAATATGTTATTGTAACTTGATGAAGACAATTTCCACACCTAGGATGGAAAGCATCTTAGATATTTGCTTTATAGTGCAGACCCGCAGCCTGCTGCAACTATGTCTCAGCTGAAGAGCTGTTTTTTCATTTCATGTGATAGGATATCCTTGAAGCCTAGATCAGACTTACGACAACAATTGGGTGTGTTAGACTGCCATAGTTTTATTCAGAATACAAAACTTAGTGAGTAGAATAAAGGAGATCTGCCAAGACATAAAGAAGATCACCATTAAAATATGCAAAGAAGTTTTTTGGTTTAGCCTGGGGAAGACAATTTATTACATTATTTTTGTTAGTGTCTAAGGTAATAGGTAAGTGTCTCTATCCCTATGCCACTTAAAAGTTCACATTATTAATGCTTCTAAAATGTCTTCTTGAAACTTTTTTTCTTAATTCAAAGTAAACAAATATGCATTTGCATTCTGAAGAAAGCCTGGCAGCTTTCTTACCATGTAATGAAGACATTTGGGAGAATCTCTGCTGGTAGAAATCAGGCTTTTTGGAAGTCAGTGGGAACAGCATTGACTTGCAGGATTCGGTCTGTGTTTGTCTACAATTTGCCCCATTTCCCCCAGCTCTTATTCCTCGCACTGACTTTGCACAAGCAGTTCCAGCCATCTTATAAAAAAACTGTATTTTTGATTCATGGCAATGAAACACTAACGCTTGTCATATACATTTTCTGTTGGCATGGAAGCCTGCAACAGCTTATTTCTGCGTGTTTGTGTATGGGCTGTGTATTCCTGTACGTACTTCTGAGTGTCCATGAGGAATGAGCGTGTGTGGAGCGTGTGTGGGGTGTGTGTGAGGCGCGCGTGAGATGAGGGAATGCGGGTGTCAGGGGGCTCTGTGCTGTGAGGGGCTGTGAGGTGTGAGGTGAGGGAGCAGGGGGTGAGGTGAGGGTGCAGGTGTGAGGCAGTGTGATGGGGGTATGGAGGGTGCCTGTGTGCCTCTGTGTTCTGTGTGAGTTCTCTGTGTGTGTGTGCGGGAGAATGAGCCCGCGCGCCCGCCGCCCCGCCCCCGCCGCCTGACCCCAGCCCGCGCTCTCGCCCCTCAAGGCCGCTGCCCGCCGCTGGCCCGGCCAGGCCCCCAGGGGCCGGGCTCCGCCGTCTTTGCCCTCCCCGTCCCGCCCTCCCCGCCCGCCTCTCGCCCACCCCCTCCCCGCCGCCGGGGCTTCCCTTCTCTTTCATTCAGCTCTGCCTGGCTGCTGAGGGCTCGTCGCGCCGCTACTCCGGCATGTCCCGCAGCCGGGCTCCCCTCAGCGAGCGGCCCCTGTAGCTCCTCTACCCGCGGGCGAGGCAAGGCCGAGGGGGCGGCAGAGGGTGCCGTTGCCCAGGCGCGCCGAGCACCGCACGGCTATGGGGGGCTCCTGAGGCGGCCGAAAAGAGCGGCGGGGAAGCGGATCGCCTCACCCCGCGGCCGCCACCATGGAGGCGCCGCAGCCGCCACCCGGCGCCCCCAGCGCCGCGGAGCCCGCCGGCTGCCCCAAGGACACCGACCGGCAACTGCGCCTTCGCCTCTGCGTCCTTAACGAGATCCTCAGCACCGAGCGGGACTATGTGGGGACCCTCCACTTCCTGCAGTCGGTGAGCGGCGCCGCGGGGCGCGGGCAGGGGAAGCCCGCTCAGGGGTACCGGAGGGGTTGGGCGGGCGGCTCGGCCCAGCCTGGCGCGGAGCGGCTCCTCCCCGGGCGGGCTGGGGGCTGCGAGCGCGTCCCGGGGGCGCGGCAGCTCTTGGCACAACTTGTGGGAAGCGCCTGGGGCCAGGCCCGCTCCGCTGAGGGGGAGTTTCTGCTCGAGGGGTTGAGGGGGATGTACGAGGGGCCGGCGTGGGCTCGCCGTGGGCAGAGCGAGACCGCCGGCAACGGGTCTTCTCCTCCGGTGAGGATA
This sequence comes from Porphyrio hochstetteri, assembly GCA_020800305.1. Lineage (NCBI taxonomy): Eukaryota > Metazoa > Chordata > Aves > Gruiformes > Rallidae > Porphyrio > Porphyrio hochstetteri. The sequence goes on along the minus strand of CM036921.1, from coordinate 7,976,219 downwards.
AAGCCATCCGCCGGAGCGATAGAAGTGCCGGATCTCGCAGCATCCTGGCGCTGGGCCGGGGGGAGCACGCGGGTGCCGGCCCCGCGGGGGGCGGACAGGGACGGCTCCGGGAATGAATGTGCTTTTCAGAGTGCCTCATCCCTTCTGCTGTTTGGAAGTTGCTGTTACACCCATTTGGAAACTCTGCTGCCTGTTATTTATAAATAAATAGCGTATATATTTTGCTTTAATGGTAAACATAACTATGTGATTGGCCCGGGTGTGTCAATGCATGTGGAGATAATTATACCGCCTCTGAAATTATCCACGGACTAGTTCAGAAGTAAAACTCCATCTGGATATTTCCTTTTTCCTATATAGGCTCTAGATGTGGAATTCCTCAGCATACCACCAGACTCCTGCAAATAACTAAAAGAGCCTGCAGTAAAAGTTACTAGATAACAAATATGCCATAAAAAAGGAGAATAAACTATTTGATCACACAGAGATCAAGAATCAAAGCGAGGGAAGTCTCTGCAGAGATTTCTAAAAGATTGGACAGGACAGAGATTCTTTCTGGTGTTTTGCTAGATAACTACTAAACCCTGATTTCATCTAAATGGGCTTAGACCCTGGACCCTTTTTGACTTGTCTTCCTGGCAAGGTTTTTGTTTGTTTGTTTTTTTTAAATCAGCTTGTCTTCGGTGTTTTTCAGGTTCACCCAAGTGGCAAACTGTGTAGCATAAAAGATAATGAAAAGGATGTGATTGCTTTATGAACTAGTCTTTACTTAAATCCTCCTTTTCTCTCTCAAATAGTTGAACTCGGGCTCTTTAATTTCAGAAGGCTTCTGACTGAAGTGCTAGTTAGCTTCCTTTAGAAGTGTGAGGAGGAGATGCTTTAAAAAGCTACCAGTTATAAGAGTGCCCCACCCTGCAGACGAAACAAAACAAAACACAAAATCTCAGAAAGCTCCTCTGTCCTAAGTACTGAATTTGAGATTTTGTCAACTGCAGACTGGAATGTAGATTTAAGTGCATTAATTTTTAGTTTAGGTTCTTACAGCTAAATGCATCCATGGTGTTAACTAATGGGTTTTCATATATTAAAAAAGAAAAACAAGTGCTTTATTTATTTATATTCATTAACTTGGCAGTTTTCATAAGAGCTGTAGTGAGTAATGTGCCTTAGGTAATGGCAGGAGGAGATACAGATTTGAGTACACTTGGCTGCATTCTCAGGATGGCTCTGTAAGACACACAACCCTTCACAACCACTTTGTTACTGGCTGCTGGGAGTGGATTGGCTGTGGTAGTATCTCGGGGGGGTTGATTCTGATAGAGAAGCTTTACCTTCCTGTGGAGTTTTTGTATTGGTAATAGTGATTTATTCAAACATGGAGGGATAGGATCTTTCCTATCTGTGGGCCTTGATTTAGAACAGCATTCGCACACCGGCTTAAATGTTAATGTGTTCAGTATTCATGTGCTGTCCTAAATAATGACAGTTTCTTCAGTCATTGACCTAGTTCATATGGGCCGAATCTCTACACAACTGTATCCAGACAGCTGAATGGTGTTAGCACCAAGGAAAAGAGAATGAGTGTCTACTGCAGCAGGTGTGAGTGGTAGTGATACGGGATTTTAAACAATGAAATTTGGAGTGAACAGTATCTTCTGTGTGAGTGTTGTGGATGGCCATAACTTAGTACCTTCTAACAATGTATCACAAAGGAAGGAAATCTTTCCTGCCTTGCATGTAGCACAACTGATGACATGCAAGGGTAGTGTCATCTATGTATAGGTGCTGGAATTACAGGCAGTAATTGTGCAAAAGTTTTCCCTTCTGACACTGACAAAAGTAATGCTGTAGCACTGGGAGCCTCTATTCTCAAATCTACTTTGACCACACAAATAAAGTCCACTTTACTCCCATTAGTTTGTTTTCCTGAGTGCTCTGACACTCCTCCTGCCCCTTGGGTCTCTTTCTTACCATCTCATGTTCTGTGTGAGCAGCACTTACTCAGTGCAAAATAAATGTGAACTATTGCACTTTCTGGGGTAATGCACTCAGTTAACAAGCGTGTTTGGATGTTGTTAGGTGGTTTTTTTGTTGGGTTTTTTTTAATAGTGGGAATTGTACTGAAATTGATTAAACTTCTGTATGCTGCAGAAGCCCTTTTTGGCTGTCACAGAGGAAAGACTGTGTAGTTCTTCTGTGCAGGGCAGCTGCAGTTCCCAGATCTTAAGGAAACTTGTTCCTGTCAAACATGAGATTAGAGATGTGAGTGGAACAGGTTCCTTTGTTTAAGAAACTTAAATAGCTTTAGTAAATAAAGGAAGGCTAAATCTCATATCTTTCAATTGTTAGAATTAGTTTTCCCTAAAAAGGATGGAACAGTTGTGCTTTAGAAAAAAGTTTGGAGAGAGAATTTGTGCTCTTTGTTAAATATTTACTATTGAAGGCCTAGTCCTCATTAAGTATTCTCAATAAACGATGTTTTAAAAAGCAAGCAACTAAATTCTATGGGTTTATTCACAGCACTAAGGTTGCTTGCTAGCAGCAGCTTCCTGTTTTCCCTGGCAAAGTTAAAGAACCTCTGAAGAATTTAATACTATGAACTTGCAAATAAATCAATGTAACTTTGATTTATTAAGAGTATTTTGGTCCTTTTCAGAAGACTAATATGCACCATGTTAAAGGGAAGGTTTCCTTTTTCTGTATTCGTAGAAACCTTTCTGTGTTACACTGTAGGGAGGCAGGTTGGCTATAAACATAAGGAGTCAATCTTTATTTGCTTTGCATAAAAGATTGTGGTCCTTATTTTGCTTCCATAGATTAACAAAGTGAGCGTCATTAAAGTTATGGAGTATGGAGTTCTCTTTTTCCTTTTTCTCACAATAAAAATTGTTGGTCACCACAAAGAGCATTTTGCTCTGAGTTTTGTATTCATTTAATAAAAATGCTCCAGATGTTTACCTATTTAAATAAAATGTAGTCTCTAGAATATGTTACACTTCATACTTCAAGTAATTCTGACAAAAGGAGTTGTATTTGCAAATTTTACTTGGATGTCCTACGCCACTATAGCTGAATTAGGCTACTCGTATGTTAGGGTTAATACATACAGTAAACTCTTCACTATGTGTGTTGTTTGTAACCTTTTTATTCCATTGAACTTTGGACATAAGGCAATCCTAGTTAGTTTTACTCCTCTTTAGTTCTGGTACTCCTGTTGATAGGTCGCATTACAGTATTATGTACCAGAACTGCAGAGAGAATAAACTGCAGTAGCTTTTCTCTGTGGTTTGTTGTGGGTCTCACAAGATGAGATGATCCTTTCCAAACTTTATTTTTTTTTAAACAAAGCCTGGATTTTATATTAAATGTTAACACAATACAGATATGATATTCATGCATATCATGATTTTGATAGTCTTACTCTTCCTAGATTAAGCCTCAACATGAAGAGTTGCAATGTTGAGAGAGGGAAAACTCTTCCATGTGAGTTCCCAGCTGATGATCTGAAGTTACTGATTTGGTTATGAATATGCACATATTGTATTGTGTCTTATCTGCTATTTTATTAGGCAAGTATGATGTTGCAAAATATGTAATTCTCCTTGAAGAAATGATGTGTAAATCAGGATTATTAATACTGCAGTTATGCAGATCTGTTACTAACTTTACTACTAAAGAATCATTACACAGCCAGACCTTTTAAGCGGCAGGGAGAACTACAGGGAATGGATGAAAACATACTGCTGTCAAAGTCATTAAATAACTAGTGATCAAATAGGAAATAAAGTGGAAAATTGTCAGAAGCTAGTGGAACTTTCCTAAAAGTTACTGATGGAGTAAGATAAACTTCAAAGAGATAAAGGCAGATAATTCTCTTCTAAGTCTCTGGTGAGATCATAAACCATAAGGATTTTCAGTCTCCTGACTTAAAGATTCAATTAATCCTTTGCCTGCCTTTGGCCTCTTTAACTCTCTGCGAGGTATGCAGAAGTGTTTACATTTATATGTGATCTTGCAAATACTTCTTTTCTATGTGACAAAATTAAACCAGGTGATAATTTAGAGTGACCAGTCGTGTAAATGTCAAAACATCCATCTGGTGGCATGGAGCCTGGCACTCGAATGTGTGGCTGGCAGCGGAGTGTTTGAGTACTGAAGTATAGTGTCCACACATGCAGCCCTTAAGCGTACCTGTTCTCTAGGTATCTGTTCTTGCCTGTGTTGTTAATCTGTATGGAGAAGTCACAGACAATGCATTGAGAAAAGAGAGGTTGTGGTTGGTTTGTGTGCCACATGGTCATTCCACAGAATCCCAGTCAAATCTGTGATGCTACTATTGCAGTAATTAAAGACCAGCTTGTGAGTAAGGAAACACAAGAACTCTGAGCAATTTCAGACATACTGGTTGACCAGCATTCTAAACATAGAATAATGGGTAAGCAGCAGTTAGATGTCAGTATTTAAAGGTTTGCATGAATTGCATGTGAAAATGTAGTAACAGAAATTATCTGGCACACTGGATTGCACAGGTAGGCTGGTTTTTTTCATCCTTTTTCTTTTGGTGATCTTTTTATTTCACTGAACACTTTGCTCTAAGCGCTACATGCAGTTGCTACAACCAAGGTAATTGCAAGTATATAAAGACAAATTGTTCTCCATGTTGTATACAAATACAGGTCTTTCATCTTTCCAGAGACAAACCACCAACTTGTAAATTTTAATGTCAGAATGACAGGATGTACTTCTAACTTGAGCAATTGCTGAGTGTTCTGTGCAGGCATGAAAACAGTACGAAAGTTGAACTGTCCTTATCAGACAGGTATCAGGTTGGATAAGCGGTACCAGGGCTATTTTTAGGTTTTAGTATTATGCCATCCTTTTTTATATGAAGACTGTAGGTCTTTTTTCCATCTTATCAAATATATAAATATATTATGTTAGGACATGTGCCATCAGATATATTAACCCACATCCTACAGACTCAAAATATTTATGTTATGCTCCCTTTTCTTGTTTGGTTTGTCGTTGTAATTGATCTAGTATCTGGATTTTGCACTCCACCCATCTTGAAATATGATAAGCATCACAGGCTTTTTTTTTTCCTTCTTCATATTTCACAATCTTGTTTGCATCCAAGATCAGGGCTGTAGTGCTCAGCATAGCAAACACACCATTTGTCTCAGCTGTGAGGTGTGGCTTCCTCTCCTAGTCTGTTTTCTGCCTGTTTCACCCTTGGTTAGATACAGATAAACTCTGATTTTAGAAGGTGAACCATATAGTTTGGGTAATGTTGCTTCTTTATATATTATGAGACAGCTAAAATAGCAATTGGGGAGATGAAGGAGATGGAAAAGGAAATTTGTTTGGAAGTAATCTAAATTAGTTGCTCTGTTGTTTTGGTCAATTAGTCACATGCACTCACCTATAGCCAGTTGTTAGGACTGTGAAGGATCAAGAGTTTCTAGTGTTGAGTCTTAAAAACACGGATGTTTTCCTTAAAAGCCCAGGTCCAGACATTAAGGAAGATTGCAGCTTCACTTTGCCGTCTGCTTGTAAAGCAAAGTTTGAAGATACAACATCAGCAAAGCATAAATGCTCCTGGGTTTTTAGGGGCTCTTGAATATTTGGGGCTGGCAATTCTGCCAGTACAGTTTTCTGTTCAGATTACAGTGCAGTGCAAAATTAGCTGCTACAGGCTGAAATGCAAACAGATGAAACTGTTGTTTTGCTGTGGATACAAAGACAATGTGAAGAAAACAGTGTGTATGTAGAAAGTGAAACAGAAGTGAATAGCAAAGACAAAGCTCTGAAAATATTTATTCATCTGAGCTTGTGGTCTGTAGAGCCCAGTTTGAGCCACAGGTCTGAGAGCAGGGATGGAGGGGACAGAATTCCCAGATTCTCTTATCTTCTGTGATGCAAGTCTGAGCTTAATTTTTCACTTGGAAAATCGTGTGACCAGCCCATGCCTTTTTTCCAGTGAGTCTTTACAAATCAAAGGTGAATAGGAGTATAGCATGTTTTTCATATAAACAAAGCAGTTTAATTCTTTTTGCCCTCTCAGAGAATTTCTGCAATGAGAAAATATCAGAAAACCTCTGTAGTTTCCTCAGTGTTCTGCCGCACAGGTGAGAACTAAAACTCCTTTCTCTTTGCTTCCCTTAGCTCATTCCAGCTTGGTGTGCATGTTATTATCCTTTATCTCAGGCCTACTTTGGTCTCCTTACATCCTTTATAATGAGGTGTTTGACCTGCCTCTGGCTCTGCATCTCTCCCTCCTCTCAATTGCAGTGATACCTACCATCAATCAGCCCTTTTGCCATTTGTCCCTCCCTCTCACTTCAGGGATGCCAGTTGTTGTCTGCACATGTGTCATGATCTCTAGGGGGGAGGGAGAGGTTGACTGCCCTGTGCTTTCCCAGCGCCATGCTGGTGCCTCTGCAACAAAACTCACTTGGAATTGCAATCTGGGAGCTGAGTGTAAGGGAGGGACAGAGGCACTGGGCTTAGGTAGGAAAGGGCATGTAGATCAAAATGTGAAAAAAAAATCAGAGCGGAAACAGAGTGAGCTGATCTACATGTAGCTGAGTTTAGAGTTGACTCAGTTCAGAGAGATCTACAATGTTCAGCTGCTCCAACTGCCTAGGCAGTTCAGGGCTGACCAAGCCGAAGCACGTTATTGAGGACATTGTCTGAATGCGTCTTAAACACTGACAGGCTTGGGGCATTGAATGTGTTTTACAGTTTTGGGCAGATTTTTGCAGGAAGCAGACTGATTCTCACTTAGGGAGCTTCCTAAATACAGGAAGAGAATAATTTTGAAAGTGTTGCTAATTTTCCGCTTTCCAGATCACACGGCACTTGTGCCATAGGCAGGACTCCTGCTTTGCAGGGGTGGGAAATGTAGTTCTACAAATTTACATCATATCATGGAATTAGGAAAAATAATCTTGCAGAGTATCTTAATAAAGCATCCCATCATATTCTGATGTGAAAGGAGAATAATTTCTGATAGCTTATCCTGGTGTTTGGATGTCCTTATTACTAGAAATGTCTTCCTAATGTCATGTCTAAATTCCTTTTTGCAGTAGGCACAGAAGTGATCTCTTTCTCATTGCATCAATCCCTCAAGTATTTTGTGGATGTTTTCATGTTTCATTTCAGACCAGACTGAATTGTGGAATTACTTTACTTTCTCAAAACCAATTGAATTTTACCTCTAATAATTCTTGTGCTATTATCTAGGTTCCCTAATCTGTATGTTTCTTTAACTCCAGTGCCACAAAATGCAGGGACAAGACACTCCCAAGGCTGTCTGACCAATACTGAGAAAATGGATTACTTCATGTTTTTTGTACACTGTACAGGACTATCATCATAGCCCAGGAGCCTTAAGAAAGGTTTATCTGAGTTTGTACCTGTATTTCAGGACATTGCTCACACCAGTGACTGTGACTAGCTGTTTGCATAGAGTGTTTATGGGAGCAGTCTAATATTTAGACTTCTGGAATGTACACTGGAAGGGCAACGCTGAACTCTCCTTAGGGGGAAGAGGGTGATGTGTTTTCAAGCCAGCTTCCCTGTGTTCGGATCCCGGCAGTCCCACAGACATCCCACTCCGAGAGGACATCTGAAGCTTGAAAAAGCAGCATCTCCCAAGTGCCATGTCTGCCTGCAGGCCTCCAGATGAGTCTGTGACAGACAAAGCTTGCAAGAAATCACTTATTTCTGTTGCCTGCCTATTGTTTCCTTAAGGCACTTGCAAGAAAATATAAGGGACTGTGTCAGAATTTCCCTCTTCTTTCCAGCTGCAGAATCCCCTTTCTGCTGTTTTTGTTTCTAGGCTCAAATGGATTCTCAGCCTGCAGTGGTTGTCCCTTGGTAAAGGCCTTGCACAGTTGTAGCATGTTTCAAGGTGTAAATGGTAATCTATGTTTTTGCTTTGATGCTTGAAATCTCTGTGCAATGGCAGTCTGTGCCGGTCACCTGATGTACTTACCCCCTAGGCCTTTGTTATCTGCAAAGACTGCCATCAGTTTTCTTGTACAACATAGGGATGTCATGCCAAAGCCTGCTGAAACCTTATTTAACCTCTTGGATCTTGTTGGACCAGTCCTTTCCTGTGGCAGAGACTTTCAAATAACCTGCACTTAGAGTCACAGACTGGAACACCCTCCACTAGCCCAGGGTGCCCAAAGCCCCATCCAACACTGCCAGGCGTCCAGGGACAGCCACAGCTTCTCTCTGGGCAACCTGTGCCAGGGCCTCCACACCCTCACCTCCTTTTTTGAGATATTCTTGAAATTATGAATTAGAACTATATTCTGTGGACTCATCTAGATTTCTCTCCATTTGCAAATGGCAGTTGCCATAATTGCAGAAATGTTTTGTGGATCAGGTCTTTGAAATTCTCCTGAATGGTTTCTTTGACTACATGGCAAGGTTTCTTGGCAGTCATCTTCCAGCCAGGCCCTTCTGTTTTCTGCTTTAGATGACATGAAAGCATGTGTAGTGTAGTAATGCTGCTTCTTATTACCATTGTCGTTGTATTGTGGTGGGATACTTAATCCGTGTTTACACAGCAGTATTTCCATTACATGCTCTGAATCGACAGATGATCCCTGCATTAGTGCAATCGAGTTGATGCTGTTTTGGAGTGCATGAAGGCTGCATCTGAATTAAGGACATAAAAAATAGGGTTGGGTTGTGGCGTAGGGTAACTGATACTTTCTCCCCTGTTAGGGTGGCTTCAGTCCATTCCCTGCTCCTGTTCTTGTCTCTGTGTCTCAGTATTTTGCATTCTGTTTTCAAATTGTGTTGAAAAAACTGCTCCTGTCTCTTTGAAGGATGGATTGGAAGTATCACTATCTTATCATGTTTCTTATCTATTTGAAGAGTTCCTGTTCAGCAGTGGGAATGACTGCAGCATTCTCAGCCTTTAACAGCTAGAGGCAAGTGTCATGGTTTAACCTGGCAGGTAGCAAAAACAACCACACAGCTGCCTGCATCCGGGGGGATGGAGGAGAGAATCGGATAATAACAACAACAAAGGAATACACAAAACAAGTGATGCACAGCATAATTGCTCACCATCTACAGACCACCAATGCCTAGCTAGTTCCTGAGCTGTGGTCTAAACCCCTGGACAGCTTTGCCTGAGTTATATACCAAGCATGACATCATATGGTGTGGAATAACCCTCTGGCCCAGGGGTCAGCTCTCCTGGCTGTGTCCCTTCCCAGCTTCCTGTGCACCGCAAGCCTCCTCACTGGTGGGGTGAGAACCTGAAAAGTGCTTGACTTGGTGTAAACATTGCCTAGCAACCAGCAAAATGTCAGTGTGTTATCAACATGGTTCTCATCCTAAACCCAAAACACAGCACTATACCTGCTGCTGGGAAGAAAATGAACTCTATCCCAGCCAAAACCAGGACAGCAAGAAAAAGCTTTGAAATATGCAACAGTGTTATTTCTCAGTCAGCTACAGACACTACTTCATTGTGGAGCAATGCCATTCATGCCAGCCATCTCTGTATGGAGACTGAATGCTACCTTTTACTACTTTCCCCTGCTGGATCACAGACTGAGGCTTAGGCTGGGGCTTGCACCAGCAATGTGCCTAAGACCTGAGTAAAGTCTTGGTTTTAAATATTGCTGCCTGATGAGAGTTTTAACACTGCCTTCTGCACATATGAGTAAGTCAAGCTGTAGTGGACATCCAGCATTGCAGTAGATCTATACTGGGAGAGAACCTCAGGGTGGTTATCTGGGCTAAACTGCCTGACTCCTATATATACACTCTCCCTCACCCTGCTGTAGCCACTAATCTGAAGAGATCTCAGCTCCCTTTGAACTGCAGATCCCAAGACAAGAGTAAGAGAAAACAGCTCTGTGGTGAGAAAACAGTTCCTTCGCTCTTCCTAATGAGCCCTCCTCCTTAGAAGAATAACTCATTGCTTACACAGCTGATAGCCATATGTCAAGCTATGAGATAGTGATTGCTCAAAGCTGAATGAGAGTTCTGATAGGCTCCTTGGAACCTAGTGACAGAAAGACAGGTATTGCAAGGGTGCAAGTTGAAGCACAGGAGATTCTATGTGAACATAAATAAAAACTTTTTCACTGTGAGGGTGACAGAGCCCTGGGACAGGCTACCAAGAGGGTTGTGGAGTCTCCTTCTCTAGAAACATTCAAAACCCATCTGGATGCATTCCTGTGTGACCTAATCAAGGTGATCCTGCTCTGGCAGAGTGGTTGGACTAGATGGTCTCCAGAGGTCCCTTCCATGCCTGATCATTCTGTGATTCTGTGACCATTCTGGGCATCATGATGCTTAGGTATGAAAGGCCACCTGCTTTTTCACCCAGTGCTGTTAGCACAGGAACTTGTCACAAACTGTCTGGCAATGTGACTTCCTGAAATAGCTGTAAATGCATGTCATATATCTGAGTTGCAGAGAGAGCAATAGATTTGTACACCTTGATTATTTAAAGATTAGGGTAGTTACTCAGATGGTGGGATTGTGGAACAGAGTTGAGGGAACATTTATGTTCGCGTAAGGATATTGGGTCAATCTCACTGCTATTGTCATTGCTATAATTAGTTTTATGGTAGCATATCAGCCATACAAATAATACCTTGCTGCAACTCATCCGATGTCTCATGACTCATGGAGTGAATTTTGTGACCATCATCAACCTGACTTTAATTTTGTACTTCTGGTTTTGCTTGTGGTCTGTTCCTCTGCCAACTGGTTAATTTGTTAGTTCCCAAACTAACTTATTTTTTTCTAACAAGCACAGTCTTTTAGTCCTTAAAAATTTTTGTAGACTATTAATCATTTAGTTGGCCCAATAATGCACTTTCAGTTAAAAAAAAAAGAAAAAAGGAGTAAGCAATCTAACATGCAGGATGCTGATTATATATTCTCTGTGGATTTGTCATGTGTTTAGTTGCCATTATGTGAGAGTTAGGGCCAACATGCTGGGGACTTCTTCAAGCATGTATGGGCAAGTGCTTGGCAGTGTTTTGGGTGTGAAACTTGATGTGATTTGTCTGGGAGTTTGACTTGCACAAATTGGGATGCTGGTTTAATTGTGAATAGCGTCACTACCAGTGATACCAAACCATGTCCTTTCTGCTAATGTGTCTTGTTCCAATGTGTCAGAATGAGCAAATATTGATCACTGAAAGGTCACACTGCTCACCCCTTCCCTGAGTGGACTGCTGTTAAAGAGAGAGCTAGCACAGTCCTTTCCAACTGGTGACCCTGACTGCTGAGGTTGCCACCAAGGAGAGATGCTTGTCTGTGATCTGAGCAATTTATTAAGAAACAGCTCTGAGCCTGTGAAACTCATTGTACTGGATGGTTGTCAGGTGTTAACTACATTTGTAAATGTTAGAATGGGCTTGGATTTAAAAAAGCGTAACATTTTATACATTTTCTTATCTACAGTAAATCACTTCAGCGATAACAATTTTGTCTTGGAAATTTTGCCTGCTCATGTTTCTGGCACCTAGTGTGGTATGAGTAACTTGGAACAACACATCATGGGATACATGAGGGAAATACATGTCGGGAAAGAGAGGAAAACATAAAAGGTTGCATTTGGGGATTATTTTGGAGACTGAGGAAGCTGGCTATAATAGTTCCCTGATATTCAAAGTGTGGTGTTTTGCTGGTGGAGGGCCCTGCTTCAGGGACAGACTCCTGATAAGAATTTGCATTTTAGTGAGTTCTTATCTCAGATAAGTGGGCGGGTTTTAGCTACACAGAAAAGTCTCAGGTCCCATGGGACCTTCTGTCTAATCTGACAACTGCTTTGAATTCATCACCTCACAGGGAGTCATTTTCTGTTAACCTCATCACTATGTGGCTGGAGAAGCCCCTTTCATTTTGTTTGAAGGGGCAATAACAGAAGGTTGTAAAACTTTTGACCTGGTAAAATGTTTTGGACTCTGAAACCTGATTCTTAAACAGAATCCAGGTTACTGTGGGAACAATAGACAAGCCTCATGTCGTATATATGAGTGGGCTGTGTGCTATTTAATATGTAGGTCACAGAGGAGAAGGCACCAAGGCAAAAGTTTATCTGTCTTGCTAGATCTGGTCAGTGGTTAATGCCCTGTATTGTTAAGTGAGAGACTTAGGCTACAAATGTAGTAAACAAAACAGTGTGAGGCTTTATTCTCTGGCCTAAGGCCAACTGACACGATCTGGTCTGAACTCTCTTGAGTCTCAAAGTAGGATGGCTGCATTCAGACAGCCTCTTGGGAATGGTTCTTGACCCATCCCAACTCTGGCACCATGCCGGAGAGTTGGTTAGAGAATACTAGTTGGCTTGAGCCAGAGAGTGCTGGGAAGTACTCTGAAGTTTCCTAGCAGAATGGCAAGGCTCAGGCCCATGTCCTGGCAGTACAGACATATATAGTACAGGCATAGCCTGAGGTCTCACGCCAGGCTGTGGCATGTCTTGCTAAAACAGGACTCTGGTTGAACAGTGGTGCCTGTGGCAGAGCTGACACCCAGGGCCAGTGCTAGATTTCCCCTGTTGGTGGCTGATGTGGATGGGTTTATTTTTAATTCTTTGTTGTTATGTGAAAGTTCTAGATGCTAGGCCAGAAATGTTGGAAATACGTTCTGCCAGCCTTGCTTAGATGTTTACATTGCCAACTCTGTTGTCATTGCTTGAAGTCTTCTATTTTCTTGATTGGTGGAGGAGGGGACAGAAAGGAAATATATTTTGAATGGATGGGGACTACTTTAAGACAGTGTGAAAGGGAACTGAATGTTAATTACCTAATTCTGAGTGTTACTACCAGTTGTGTGCTGAGATATAGTAGCACTTTGGTCCTTCATATGAAGTGCTGCTTACTCATCTCTGTTTTATTTTCTGCAGTAAAAAGGGAAGTAAATGAAAGGCTTCAAATAATAATCACTGGATACTTGCATATAATTTTTTAGCTCCTATCACTCTGGGTGCTGGTGGTTCTGTCTCTGTTGTGTTCAGAAGTCATCTCAGATGGGAAGCAGCTGTTTGTGAGAAGAGGGTGTTGACAAGAGACAGAATAAGGGAAGAACAGTGGGGGAAGACTTCCAATGAGAACTACAGAAGTGTGTTTGCTATGACTATTCAGTTGTCAGAGGCATGATGCCTCAACAGGAAGAGGAGACATGGATATTGGGAAGACAAATTTCCCAGAGTTTGTCTCCTTTGTTGGCTCTTAAACCTTTACGTGTGAACCTGTTGCTGTTGCAAATGCAATACACGTCTCCTTTGCGTTGGTGCAGATGTTTTATTCACATGGGAGGAAAACACATTTTGAAAACTTGCCTGTAAATAAATAGCTATATGGACCACAGATAACTTTTTGGGGAGGTATAGTTGAAAAGTGAGATTTGCCAATTGAGTTATTTATCCAACATTAAATGGTACAAGGCACACACAAATCCAGTGCTTTGTGTTGCGGTATCAGCTTTGCTGCCACTTAATTTCTAGAATTCTGCTGCATTCAGTCCTCTGGCCTTCACATTGCACCCGCATTCTTGGTGTACCGTTGCCTTACTTGCAGGAGATTGCAAAGCTGTTGCACAAGGACAGATAATCTTACTGCACACACATTTTTTTCTCATGTCTGTGTATTCCTCCTCCTGTGTGCAGCACTTGGAGGTAGTATTTGCCAGCATAACTGTGCTTAGAAGTTAGGGAGCAGGAGCAAAAAGAATTTCAGAACAAAAATGGCCCAGTAAATTTCAAGTATCATCAAGGATATTTGGACAAGATGCAGCTGGAAAGAGTGTTTGGTTCTAGATGATTGGAAGAAGACAAAAAGGAGATGAGTACATCTGGAATTAGAACATGTCATTGAAGACATACTCCATCATCTACATCATTACATAGTCTTTCAATATTCACCAATGATGATGGTTCTCTGAAAAAATCAGCTGTGGGCAGTTGTTGTTGTTATAAATTACAAATTATGCTCACTTTTTATTACTTTGCTTTTTGTTGTTTGTTGGGTTCGGGTGTTTGTATGCTTGCCAAATGGGGCAAAGCTTTCTTACTCTTGGTGAGGAAAACATTCCCTGAAGAAATGCATGCTTTCCTTTTTTTTTTTTTCTTTTCTTTTCTGTTAAGCCTCTCTTTCTTAAAATATTTAATGCACTCAGATACATCTTGATTCAGACACGGTGAACAGATCAAGCTCATGAAGCTGTTTTATGGATGGGTTTGCTGGTGAAGGGTGCTGGAAGTTTTCTGCAGTTACACTGAGTAGCAGAGGAAAAAGGGGAAAAAAAAAAAAGATGACTTAGGAGGCTACTCTGTTTTGCATGATGTCTGGTAAAGTTTCTTTTGAGGATTCTGCTATCTCTATGGACTTTATCCTGTGGGGTGCTGAAGCCAGGAGGAGCTCGGAAAGCTCAGCCTGTTCTAGCAGGTGCCTGTCACCTTGCAGTGTCAGCATTTTCAATGTATAGAATATGAACATCATGAACCGCAAGGTAGATCTGGGAAGTTCACGGTGACCTCTATTTCCTTCCCCATTTAAAAACAGCTTAATATGCATCTTGACATAAAATAAAGCTAGAAAGATTGGTTTTGTCTGTTACAGTGTGTGCAGTATGTATGTGTGCATCCTAAGAGCTTTTGCACAATAGAGCCCCATGCAGCTTGCTTAAGCAGTTGCACAAGAAAAGCCACAATATTTGGAAAGTAAAGTATGAATCAAAATTCTTACAGCACACAACCAGAGGAACTGAAATTTGCAATCAGCAAGCAGGAATTAAATTGCAGTGGCAGCAGTTGCTATGTCCAGGTGGTGTGTGTTTGGAGGCAAGGCTGCATGACATCAGTTCTCTTTTAATGTGGTTCTGGGTGAGCTGCTGGGGCAGCATGGTATAAAAACTAGCTTAAGCCAGAGGAAAGAAAAGTCTCAGACTATTTTACTTAGAGAAGAAGAAGATTTTGCTTTGAAGTGCCTTGAGTAACGATACTGTTCTGTGTTTATGTAGCACTTTCTCAGCTGTATTATCTCAAAATAGAAACCCAGTGCTTAGTAGGTGAAGAAACTGAGGCATGGGAAGACAAAATGACTTGTCCAAAGGCTGCAGGGAAAGTAAAACTAACAGAGCCAGCAACTGAAGCAAAGTATCTTGTCTTCATTCCTTACCTCTTTTAGGAGAAAAAGCAGAGCAAAAGATGTCACAGAAGCTATAGATCTTCTTTGTGAAAAAGTGCAGCAAGAATTTTAATTTTATATTTCAATCTTTTGGCAAGGAGCTGACACATCCCCAGCAGTTAGAGCTTGATGAATTGGTGGTCTTAGTTGAGTTCCAGGGGGACTGTTAGGCATGATCAGAAGCACAGATCAGAACCTGTACAGACCAAGAATCAATGGGGATGGGGGAGGCATTAGCAACTTTCTGTTCTGGAACTACCTCTGCTGGATGCAAGAGTCTGCTAGGAGAGTTTTCCTGCTGTAGCCCTGTGTGAACATATGGTGTAGAATGTAAGTCTGGGCCCTTCAGGAATTGCCAGTCAGCAGCTTCCCATTGCTCTCAGCCAGTAATAAAAATGTAAATAAAGAAGCTGTGTTATGTCTCAGAGTTACTCAGTGGCAGTTGTCTGAACAGTTGTGCTTATACTAGAGTCTCAGCAAGTGCAAGTGCAAACACTTAGACATCTGGTTGTTTCACACTTGCCTGGTCTGCTTGTGTATCTGTTAGCTGCTGAAACTAATTCTTCTCAACACTATGCAGAAGTACTGCTCAAAGTAGTGAGTGAGTTCTGCAGTCAAACACATACTGAGCACAAAGGGTCTGAAAGACAGAACTGAAATGAAAATATCAGTGGTTTGAATGTACTGTTGCTGCTGCCCTTGTGTTCAGTATGAAAAGCCAGTCTGTTCCAGCTGAGTAAAACTGTCTAAGGCCAACCTGAATCTAAGGGGAGATTTAGAAAAAAGTTTAGTTATAGAAGTCATTATATAGAACACCACTTGTGTGGCTTTCTTGCACTTCTTGTTTTTTTTTTTTTTTTTTGGTGAGGAGCTGGAACTGCAGAGATGCCACAGAAAGGAAACTGATTCCTCTGTAACTTTTTTAGCTTCAAGATTTGGAGTTTAAGTTTAAAACCAAATTAAAGAACTAGTTGAATCCTGAAATTCACTGTACAAACACCCACCCTTTGGGACAGGGGAGGTTGATTTTGGTATGTTTCGCACCTCTCTGCATGCTTCTGATCTTCCAAGGCTTCAGCTGCCTCCTTTTTGTTCATTTTAAACATACATCTTTAGTGAACACTCTTGTTCAATGTTGTCCTAATTCTCTTTATTTTCATGTAAAAAGACTTGTTTACCAGCTCTCTGTCAGAGGCCACTACTGCCTTGTTCAAACTAATGCAGTCCTGAAATAAAAACATAACTTATCTCTGTGAATCATGGTATTATTGAGCCTTTTGAATAAAGAAATAGTGAGATTTTCAGGGATGGTGGTTTGGGGAGAGGTGGAGTAATGTCCTCGTGGGACCATTACTCCTCCTTTTCTCTCATCCCAGCTGATGTGATCTTTATAGAAAGCCAAGACTTATGCTTGAGACACCTGATAGGATGGAGACTGCAGTCCAAGATGGAGTTAAACTGGGAGTGTACCAATTCATTCTGTTCAGCATCCCCACACCAGTACAATCTCCTGTTACGCCCTGTTTCCCACATCACAAATTCTTGGTTATTGTCACATATATTTCTAATTTTGCTCCACTCCGGCTGTGTGGAGCAGGGTGGAGATTCCCCTGTCCAAGGGGAAGGAAAGAGCACTGTTTCCAGTTTTTTTTATACCTGCTGCTGGGGAAGTGATGCTGTTGCATTGCCCAGAGGAGATGAACACATGAAGGTCCACTGGGACTGGTTGGTGCAGAGCAGAACACAACATCAGTATTATGGACCTGGCCTTTGCAAACAATTGGAAATGCCAGTGTATGATCCACCATTATCCTAGAACCCCATATCTTAGAGTATGGTAGATCAAACCAGAAGATATCCCCACCAATTTCACTCTGATTCACTGTTTTGGGCTTTGATTTATGTTTGTACATGTGTTGAAATGAGGTGACCATGACAGTTACCACTGTGCCTATGTAAACACTAGGAAAGCGACGGGGAAAACACCTGGGGGCTTTCAAACACAGCATTCGCCAGAGCTGCTCTGTTGGGGGTCTGAGTTGGTGCTGTGTCCCCAGGCTGGCTGACGGTACGCTATGGATATTGGTTTTACTTGACCTGTGTAAGGGCAGCAGCTGTGAGGGTAGAAGAGCTTAGGCATGGCCTTGCTGTATGACTGCTCCCAGCTAGGCTGAGCTCTGCTCGCTCTTCCGTCCGTTTGCTGGTCACCTAAGTCATCTACAATGACCACCATCATAAACATATAGCTTGCTTTTTGGAATCAAGAAGTGTTAAATAAAGTGATATTTGAGTGACAGTTCAAAGAAGGAAGAGAAACGTGCTATCTTAGTCTGCTTCTGTTTTCTAGACTCATGTTGTTGCTTGTGTTTGCTGTGTAAGCAAGTTTCAGCTGAGCTGGTGGAGTTGATCAGAAGGGTTGACTTTTGGAAGAAGGGAGAACAAATTTTGTAGTGTGTTATTTTTGTATATGGGGAGGAATTTGGGCTTGATCACACTTTTTTCTGATTAATGATACACCAGCTGTGGCACTAGTGACAAAAATCTCACAATCTTTTCATTGCAAAGTTTCTTTCTTAGAGATGTATTACCTGTCCATTCTAACGGACATTTAAGCGGAATTTGGCTAAATGAATAATTTCTAACTTCACTCATCATTATAGAAATCTTTTCTTAAAAGGAAAAAAACCCTGTCTCTTTCCTATCAATGAAACACCATGGCAGTGATGTGAACTCACTACAGACCTCCCTGTATGTTGAATGTCTTGGTGACGTGATACTTGGTTGTCAAACTTTCCTGTTTTACTGGGGCAATTCTGTTGCCTTTAGAGCTTTTTGGATAGGATGCACAATGCTATCCACCAGGAATGTCCCTCCAATTAGAGACATCCAGCATTAGTTCCAGCATGTACCTCATATGAGGCTCTGTGATGCTGTCAGGATTCTAGGATGCCTCTGCAAAGGGGTGATCTGCTTTGGAGTACCTAGAAGGAAAAGGTTTGATGCTCTGTGATACATAGATCTCCTTAACATCGCTCTTCTTAAAATGGGATTCTGTTTGTGCCTGATGAGGCAGTCCTTTTATCACACTGTGTCCCTGTTGGTGGAGTTTGTAGAAGTGAGAGAGAAGGAAGAGAAAAGATGTATATCAATTTCAGACTAGTTTCAAATGTGGAGTGAAGTTCTGATGTGCAGTGAAATCCTATAGCAAGTTCTCTCTCCACATCTTTTTTTAATCAACACTGAAATGAGATCTGTGTGAGGTGTGCATGTTGTGCATACCAAAACTTCATACCCAGTGAAGAAGTTCTCACTGGTTTTAGGCAGAATATATTTCAGGAGAGAGATGGCAAGTAACTATGAAAAGCCAATTCTCCATCTGTTTTTTCACTTGTAGAAATATGGCTGTGGGCAGGAGATGGTTAGTATCAGACAGAAAAATAAGAAAGTTTTTCATCTCAGATACCATCAACTAGAAAGTTTTCATGGGTCTAGAACTTGAGGAAAGTAATTGTATAAAGGCCCTGTGATAGAGAGTATGGGAGAATACTGAAAAGTTAATTTAAACTTGAAAGCTGTGGGGCAGGGTGGGGTTTTTTTGTTATTTTTTGGTGTTACTTGCACAAACCCCTGCTTTTCCTGGGTTCATCTGCCCTTACTGTTCATTTGCCAGCTCTGTTTGGAGCTGCTCGTGTAGTGATTATTGTATAAAATAACTATTTTTCAAAGTGCCTCTAGTATTTGTTTTAACCTTCAGGGTGATAAGCAGAAGGGTGCGAACTACTGAGAAATAAAGGGCTTTTTCCTTTATGTAAATGTCCTCAGTCATTTTGCTTATATATACCTGAAGATGTAAAGAAGATGGCAGGAGGAAAGATTAGAAGAATATTGTCTCACATGTTTCAGATCAAGCTGAATTTATAGCCTGTGTATGTATGTAAAACCTTAATTCTGCAGGCGTTATTTCAAAACAGAAGTGGTGACATTTCTGAAACATCTCTGAAATTGGTTTGCAGTGCAGTAAGGGGTGAGTACACACCAGAAGAGGGAAGGGAATCAGTTAGGTTTGTACCGGTACAAAAAGAGGGGTTATGTGTCAGTCCCCGCTTGCGCAGGGCCTGGCGTCCGTGTGCTCCGCGGCAGGATGGTACTGCACCCTGAGTACTGCCCAGGGAGAGGAAAAGATGAGGCCTGGCTAAACTACTGGCCCTGTCCTGCTGAAACAACATCTTTGGCAGCAAACTGCTGCTAGTTTGGAGCAGTTCCCTGCTTTCTGTGTGTTTATGTTTTTAGTTTCTAAAATTTATGCCTGTGTAGGGCCTCCCACACCACATATATTCTTTGCTGTTTTATTAATGGGACCTACCTTCCAGAAGATAGCAGAATCATGGTAGTGAATTCTTGGCTATTACTAATTCAAATAAAGTCTTGATGAGTTTACACTGCAGTCATAACTCCAAATTCATAATCTATTGATGTGTAGCACCAACTGCTAAAGCATGCATGAGCTGGAAATCTTGGCAGGGTCTGGAGTGAGTTATGGAGGGTATTCATGCATAGAGTGTGGTGCTAAATTTTAGATGATGCTGCTCCTCCTCAGCAGCTCCTATCTGCTTTCCAAGTCGCAAATTGTCCAGTTGCAGTGGCTGTTTCTTCAACAAAACAAATAAACCCAAAACAATTAGCTCTTTTTTTTTGATACTACTATGTAAATTTTTAATTAATTAAAATGCCAGAGATGTATAGATTCACTTCAGTGGTGGGAACACAGTAGATGCTTCAGTCTGTGCGGCACACAATTTTAAGAGGTAAAAATGGAATCTACAAATGTGTGGAGGAAACTGAGGTCAGCATCCCTTCAGAGGCAGAAATAATGTGATTGCTCGAAGGGCTGGCTGTGGGGGAGCAACAAGAAAGCATTTCTCTTTGTTTCTGGGTGGTAGTTGGAGAACAGATGAGGTCACAGCAGAGCCAAGAGTGGGCACAGTAAGGCACAGGCACACCCTGGAAGGGAATTCAAAGATGATCTTTGCAAAGAGAAGCAAAAAGGCGAAAAAGGAACTGAGATCTACTTTTCTCTTTAAAAAGCATCTGAAGAAACTGAACTGCCATTTGTGTGATGTACTGCTTCATACCCTTCCCTGTGTGCAGACCCAAAGTGTTTGTACACGAGAGCAGGGAATCAATCCATGTTTCCATGTCTGGCTTTGCCACCCAGGGTGTGCTGCTTGGACACTATGCTAGTTGGTGTATGCCGCCTTGGCTCTGCTCCTTAGGAAATGAGCATGGTGATCACAGCACTTACTGAATAAACAGCTAGATGCCACAGTCAGTTTTGAGTTTATCAGTATTGGTGACAGACATAATCATCATATAGGAGGACCAAGAAGGCCATGGGAGACTGTGGACCTGGGAAAAAGGTCAATGTGCTATAAAGGAAGAATGACTCAGTGCTGGAAAGCTCTTTTGAATTAATCTGATACTGGTAAAAATTGGGTACAACTCACAGATTCTTGCACCTGCATGGCTGACATTGAAATAATTTTAAATTATTAATTTTATTATTGAAGTTCTTTGCTTGACAGGACAATTTCTAGTTCTGGTATGTTCATCCATTGTTGATAGGTTTAAAATGGGCTTCAATTGTGGCAACAGAAAATTAGGAGATGCTTTCAAAAACTCAGGACAATGAAGTTGTGGAATATGTAAAGGGAATGTCGTGAAGTTTCTGAAGCTAGTTCTTGTTCAGAATGAATAAGACAGACTGCTGACAGAAGTGTAAAAGATACTGTACGCCTGCCTTGGTGTCCAGGGTGGCATTCTGATCTCACAGTCCTGATTTCCCTTATTTGATTTTAAACAGTGGAGAGAAATTAATAAAAGGTTTTTAAAATTGCTTTTAGGCAGCTTTCCTATCTGATTATTTACTCTTACCTTATGTTACGTATTCATAACCTTTATCTCACTGAAATTTGAGAGGGCTCTTCAGTACATCTGACTGAAAAGTTAGGGAGTTTAGCTTTGGTGCTTCAAGCTAAGCTGGTTTATGCTCCATCATATGAGGAGCACAGTCTTAGACCTCGTTCTGTGTTGTAAATACACAAAATTACCTAACTTGATGAAGAATTTTCTCCTACTTGGCAGAGTGTGCAATTCCCCAACGTTTTTGGCTAGTCACTTGGGTCAAAAGAATAACAGCGTGTTTTGTCTGCCTGGATTGTCAAAGGTATAAATCACTGGACCATTTTCAGTTGTACATTGAAATTCTCTTAGCAGATTCTACTGGGGGAGCTAGACTTTGCCAGTCAGTTTGGCCGATGTGCCTGGTCCTGTTATCTCTGCACAGAGGATAAGTTACAATTAGGTTCCAGAACCTGTCTGGTTTCACCTTTTTTGAATGTTCTTGGTATTCAGCTGCCTCATTGCCAGTCATCTTTGCCCTGGCTTGTTTTGTTTTGCTGTGGCTTCCTCGCAGTGGTACAGCTGTTGCATTATTCGCTCTTGTAGATGGCAATTTCCCCCTTAGCACTCAACCCAATATTCCCTGACTTTATGGATATGCTTGCAGTGGTGCCACAAACTGTCCCTTCGTATTCATGGATAGAGTTGCAAATTTGATCCAGATGGTGCTGTTTTCTGAAGTCTGTTTCTGAAATCTGTTTGCAAGATATGATCTGCCTGAGCATATGCCTGATGGGCTGTTTACAGGAGATCTCCTTTCAGGACTCCTGGTTATTTTTGCTGTATCGAGGTTGTACATCCTTAAATGCCTTGAGTCTGTGGGATTGGATCCTGTTGTTGGCCGCTGCGGCACAGGCAGTGTCTAAGAGCTGCTTAGACTTAATTGTTATTTTGTCATAACTGTTTCCAGGAGACTTTGTGCTCTTTGAGCTTAATGAGAACAAAAGATTATTTTACAGTGTGTAGTAAAATGACAATTAATGATACCATTAGTAATAATTACTAGCTTTGTATCAGGAGACATCTGACAGTAGCTCTAGCTATAATAGGGGATGTGGTTTCTCAGAATGCGTAGCAGTGTGCCAGCCTCATTTAATGGTACACGTGTTGACTAGATGTGTCCAAGCTACTCAAGACCACTCGCAGCTTGCACGCTATCCTTAATGGTTTCTCTTGTGGACTTAAAAGAGGCATTACAAATTGTATGATGCTTTCTTTTTGCTCTGTTATCTGTTTATGGACTTACATTCTTTTGTTCTCCATACTGGAAACAAAAGCTCATCTTTGGAGCGTAGCTTGCCTTAGTGTTTTTCTTAAACAGTTCTTATTACAGAAGGTCTTTGGCTTCAGTTTTACAAAGTTTTATTCTGGAGAGCAGAATAAAAAACCCCATAGTTGTACAGCAGAGGTGTGTGGTGAGGTCTGTGCTTCAGTGAGATTGAAACCAGCTTGT
Organism: Porphyrio hochstetteri; assembly: GCA_020800305.1. NCBI lineage: Eukaryota > Metazoa > Chordata > Aves > Gruiformes > Rallidae > Porphyrio > Porphyrio hochstetteri. The sequence continues at coordinate 7,953,629 of CM036921.1, read as the reverse complement.
GGAATCAAAGTGTACCAGTACTGAAAACCTCAGAACTCAAAAGGCAAAGAATTAAAATACCACTCTCCTCATCTCCCACTCCCAATACCAAAACACTCGTTTGATTTTAAGGATGGCTAAACCCTCTGGTTGGTAGACCCCTGCTCTGTATGTAGCTCATTTTTGGTCCATAATTGTCAGTTTACACATTCAGCTGATTGTTCTTCTAGGTAGAAATCTTGCCAGCAGTTTAGAAAGGAGGAGCGCGGGTGGCATTGTCCTCTTTCATGGTAAGGCTGAACCGTGCCTCTTCATGGGACAGAGCTCTGTGTTGTGCATGCATTTCAGTCCATTAGTAGCTGCCTTTGGGGAGACTGAATAACTGATGACTGCTGGAGTAAAAATGATGCTGATAGTTTTTGTCCTGAGTGTTCAGATCACAGTGGTTACGTTGCAGAAAAAAAGCTGTGCAAAACGGAAATGTTTTACCATCACCTTCCACACATTCAGGGTCAGGAAACGGGGCCAAACCTGCTTTTGAGTGTTAGTGCCACACTGCACAGAACATGTAGGACAGCCACCCAAAGCCTCTCTAGGTGACCTCCTGTTGCTGTTGACAACTATGGAACAGATACATGCTTTGATGTGTAGAATTGCTGAGTCAATTTGACTTGTTTCAATGGATATAAAACATCAGCAGTGTCTTAAGTGCTTGGTAAAGCAGAAGCTGGAGCTCTCTCCTGCAGCAGATAGGCAGTTGTTCTGTCACCTTGCATTGGTGTTGCAGCTTTTTGATATTTCTGTGTCCATGAGCTTCCAACACAAGCAATGTGTTCAATACCTTCAGACAAAATGTTAATAAAACTAGCCTCTGGAAGAGTTTGTGACACCAGAAGGCATTGATATTTGTGGACTACTAGTTGATTATGGCCAAATAAGCCTGGGAGAAGAGTTACTTCTGCCTCACCTGTCTTAACCAAGAGTAGAGTCCCTAGCAGTGACAAACAGTTAAAAATTGACTCTTCTGACAACAATATAATGTTAACTGAGGGCAGACTTGAAATGTGTTCCTTGGAGGAGTTTGACTTTGCTGTCACTGCCCCTCGGTGTGCACCTCTGAAATGTTGTGAAGAGTCATAGGCATGTCATGAACACTCCCAGTCAGAGGAGATGAGTGTAAAGTGCAGAGAGAGAGAACACGGAAACAAACAAGCAAACTGAGCAAGCCACTTTCTGGTGTTACCCTGTTATTTTTACAGCTCTGCAGGGAGATGACTCTGCTGCTTCAGGTCATCTTCATGTTAGTGGAGTGCTGAGACAGGCTGTTTGGAATACAGACTTGGCCTTTCTTTGTATCTTGTGCAGTGTACTGCTGAGCAAACTTTGTAAATGTTTGTTTTAAATCACATAGGTCTCCAAAATTGGGGAGAGTCTCCTAATTCCATGTCAATGTTGGCCAGAACAGCCACATTAAAAATAGACAACTATGTTTTCTTACAGCAGAGCACTCAGTGTTGTACTAACCCTTGCTGGGAATACCTTCTCCCTTCTGCACTGCTGCTTAACAAGTTGGAATAAAATAGAAAAATAAGATTGTTTTTGTTATGTCCTCAAATTGAGTTTGCTTATAGCTTTTATAATTTTTGTTGTTCCTTCCAGGGAAGTCACAACTAGTTTCCACATGCTGTGACATTTTTTATCTAGCTGCTGGGGCAAGGCTTGAGTTGTTGGGGTCTTGAAGTGAAAGAAAGAAGGGGGTCAGAAAGAAGTGTCTGGCTTGCCCTGTTTTTATTGATTGGAAAGAATAAGTTGTCTTGATTTCATTAATATTTTCGGAAACTTTCTGAAGGTTTTGAAAGAAACAGCAGATGAGTTTTCTTTGCTTCTTTCCCCCCTGCCTGTTAGCTTTTCTTTTGGGGAAAAATTCACCCCATGCCCATAAAGTAGGTTCTTCAATTGCTCCTTCCAATGAGGTATTTGAACTGAAACTTTCTGTATATGAAGTTTTTCAATCAAACCCCAGGAATTTCCTCCAACACAATTAATTTAGTTTCAGACTTCTGTTTCAAAGTCTTGTTCTGCATTATTGTGTTGGAAGAGAATATTGTGAATAGAAACCAGCATTTTCCTGATGGCCTTGTAAATCCGGTGTTTTCAGTGGGGAAAGTGTTTCATCCCAAATTTGTGACATAGCTCTTGTCAGGTGACTGTCTCTGGTGCTGGCAGATGATTCAGGAGCCCTTTCTGATAGCTGGTGCTGCAGCTGGCAGTGGCTGAGGCAGGAGCCCAGAGTTTTGTCACTGACTTAACAGACAGTTTTGCAATCAGATTCTCTTCCTGCCCTCACAGTGGTTCAGTAGATGAGTTAGGCCAGGCAGCTTACTCCTCTGTGCCTGCTCCTGTGGAACAAGATAACGATTATACAGGGTGGTTATGAAGCCTACTTAATAATTACCTGTAATATACTTCTATTTCTTCCAAAGGAGGGTAAGTTTTAACATTAGTGTTGAGTTTTATGAGCCAGAGTGAACAAAGATCACTGTGAGCAGAATGCCAGTGGAAAATAGGAGTACAATGGCAAATGTAGGTACCCCATGAATTTGCCATTTGTGAGGTTTTGGGGTGGATTCTTCAGTAAGGGCTGCCATTTTTGCATAAGATGATGGCATTGCAGGTGTCTGGAGAGCTTGGAAAGAGGGGAGATGGAAGAAAGAGGTGAAATTTTGGTTGTCATATGGCACAATTAACTAATTAACCCTGGGGGTTTGAGTCTTGGTTTTCACATGGGCGATGGTTGTTTTACTATGGCTCTTTGTTTTGGCACCAGATTTCCCCTTTTTGGCGTAGCAACTGCCAAAAAAGAGTCCAGCATGGAGTCTAGGTCCTTTCACACTGACACCTGTCACCAAGTTTATTTCCTCTTTCCTTTTTGTTTGGTTGTTTGGGGTTTTTTACATACTACAGACAGTACTAATAAATGAGTTTTGCCCTGTGAGTGAGAGCAGAAAGTGACATCACTGCAGTCAGAACTGATGTTGCAATGGGGAAATCAGTGTCTGTTGTTTCTCCTTACTGCTGCTTCTCCGTGGTTCAGTGTCACTGAAGTAACATCTTTGCTTTACATATTTTTCTTTGAAATTTGCTGTACAACAGGAAGGACAGCCCAGCTTTGCAAAGGTTTAGTTACCAGTGAAGTGCTGTTCAGGTGTGTCAGCACAAAGCAGTCTGCCCACGTGTTTAGCGTGAGGTTAGCAGGGAGCTGTGCTGTTGTGTGCTGCCACGGGCTGTGACGCAGAGCAAAGATTCCTGCGGAAGCCCAGGAGCTGTGCTAAGAACAGGTGCCAGTGGTTGAGAGCTTTGCCTGCCTTCCCTGCACCCATCGGCATCTCTGAGAAGTGTGAGTGTGATTTATAGGGAGGCAGAAAGTGTAGGCTGGGAAAGGGAACAGGGAAGAGAAAAAACAGAGAGGAGGGAGGGGGAAGGGGAGAAGTGGCCAAGGAAAGGGAAGTGGAGACAGACAGACAGACAGAGAAAGAACTGTTTCCCCTTTTATGAGGAAAGGGAGCCTTCAAATCGAGATGACTTAGTTCAGCTGTGCAGGCCACTTAATACCCATGAACTTGCAATTAAATGCGGAAGTGGCAGACAAGAGGCAAGCTAAAAGAAGATATTGTTAAATACTCACATTGAAGGATGCAGGGGGAAATTCAGAAAATGGACAGAGCCCAAGTCATGAATAAGCACTCAGTTTCCTGGGATTCTGCTGCTGGTGGGAGGAGTGCTGGAGGTGCTGGAGGCCTCTGTCATTCAGAAACGCTGCAGTGGCAGAGGCCCTTTGTCCTTCTCCCCTGGATGCTGCCACAAAGAGAGGTTCTATTCAATTTCATGGTGCTGAGTCGACAGGCCTTTCTACTAAGCGAAGGGTTTCTTCCCCAGGCCAAGCTCTCAGAGAGCTTTGCAGAGAGGCTCTGTGAATCTCAATTGTTGTTTGGCTTGGAAGTACATTGTTTGCTGCTTGAATTTTTCTTGATCTTTTGCCTAGATAACCTCAACTGGTTCCTATTTTGCTTTGGAAAATTACAAATGCCGGATCAGTTTTTCCTGGAGACACCCAAAAGGAGTCAGGACTTTTACTTTTGGGCTGGCCAGAAGTTTCTGAAGTGTTCTTGTTTTCTTTTGGGTTATAGGGTAAGAGCTTACCTACTCTCCTAATGACAGTGTGCACGTAATTGTGTGTTTCTGGTAACCTCTGCTGGCTGATGAGAGGTAATCCCCACTAACTTCTGAACATCTGTTTTACTTCTTGTTTCTGGCAAGAAGGTAAAATCTATAGTTGAAACATCAGCTAAAGTTTTGAAAACATTTTTGAATTGTTTAGGCTTGAAGATGCTCTCTGTGTGTGAGGTTCCTGGGAACCAGGGGCAGGCAGTGATTTGACAGGATAGGATAAAGCTCTCATTCTTGTTCCCAACATGTACCTTTTGAATATTGGTATGGGAAAAGGTTTTCTTAATGTTTATGAATGTAATGAAGACCTTAGTGGAACTCAAAGGATGCTTTGTTGACTTTAACAACATCTCTGCAAAATTCATAACTTGTGAGAGCAGAACAGGGGTTCTCATGGCATAATCTGCCAAACTCACTGAAGTAAAGGAGATCTAACTTCAGTAAGGACTCAACAGAAAATGAACGTGTTCTTTGGGATCAAGCCTTATGTCATGAATCTGTGGCAAATATCTGAAATGCTCATGTATTAAAGATGTTTCTGTAAACTAGGTTTTTGGGTTTTTTATTACTCTAAGGACTAAAGCAATATTCAGATTATAGCACATGATTTAAACTGAAGTGTGTATATTATTAATGGGGACTAGGATGTGTCCCAGCTTGTAGAGAGTGAAAGTAGGTCATTCTGACTCCTCTGTAGCATTACAACTCCAACATCACTTTGCCTCAGCATAAGAAATCAGGCCGAGGAAAGCCCTTCAATGGGGTGGTTATTTTGATAGCCTCTCTGACTGGCACTGTCGTAACATTCTGCCAGTTCCTCTTAACTCGGTTCTATTCCTGATGTGTCTGTCTGATCACTTGGAATTGTTTAGAAGGTTATTTTATTTCTTTCCCAGATGCAGGGTTGGATTGGAGAGGCAGACCTGTGGTGCTACTGGGGAAGGGACAAGCAGCAGGTTTTCCTGCTATCGCCTGGCAGGGAAGAGATCCAGAAAGCTGATGCAGAGCTGGTAGTTCTTTGTGTTATTGTAGTGCTGTGTGGATTAGGCATTGTTGTAAAGGAGACATTTGGCTCCCTGATACCAGTTGTCTGCAAATTGTCTCTGCAGTGCAAATGCAGCTGTTAACTAACTCTGTTGCATTTATAACTTCTCACAGCCAAGTGTTCTGGCACTGGATATAACATACTGCGCTACCCGCTATCAAATGTAGATTCCTGGTAATTACAGATCTATGGTGGGACCAGCTTTCTATGAATGTCTGATTCTGTGCCCAACACACCTTGCTATCCACATTACATGCTCTCACACATCAGCAAGGTGCACCCAGGCATGCCTGTGAAAACCTAGTGAAAATTTCACCTTTTGTATCAATTTAAGTGACTGTTTTGATCATAAACCATGAAGTCTGGGAATGACATGCAGTCTGACACGTTATGACATTTTCTTTAGCTTGGAGCACCCCCCTAGAAATTTTGTGGAACATTTCAGGTCTGCAGAAGAAATGGGCTGGTATTCATGGAACGGATGCATCTTAAATACATGCTACCAATATATATATATAGATATATATATGCATCCTGCTTGTAGTCAACACTGTCAGACTTGGATGGAGTGTGAAATAAAGCAGCTCCCCAAATTGAGGCTGCTTGTGTCTCCCAAACTTTTGCTTGTGGTTAGGCAAAGCATTGCTCAGAATTTTACTCAGGGTAGTTAATCTCTCCCATCATTTCCAGCTCTCAGTATTCCCATATAATTCGGTGATTTGGCCCTTGTGCAGAGATTCCTGTCTAAGGAAAGAAGTGTCTGTTTATAATTTTTAGTTCTTTTTCTCTGCTTTCAAGCCTATGGAAAAAATGTGGAATAAACAATGTTGAATAAATTCACTCTGCACTGTCATCTCCATGATTTAATCACAAACTACTGGGGCTACATTGTGCTTTGCTGGCATGAACATTTTATCTCATGAGGCCTTTCAGACTGCTGCATGAGCTGTCTTTGCTGCCTTAAATCCCTGGAAAGGATTATTGCCCCGTGGCAGGCAGCCCTTTGACTGTCTCTTGAAATGCTCAATTCCAGTGGCTACTTCTAGTTCTGTTGGCCCCTGCAACCTGGGATTCTTTGCTGGAGCAGAAAGAGACTGGTGGAGATGGACAGCAGATGCATGGGAGGACAGGACAAACAATAGGAAAATGGACTTTAGGTTCAGGTGGGAATTGAAGACAGGTAGAAGAAAGAAACATTTTTCTTCCTAGCAGCATTGATTACACTTTAGCAGCTGGAATTGACATGTGCCAAAGATCTCTTTTGTTGCATTTCCGCACCAACAGCCATATGGTAGCACTGTAAAGGAGTTATACATCAGACAAACTCCAGCTGTCCCTACCTTCGGTGGAACTCTCATACTTTCTTGCCCCAGTGTAAACAGATGCCCCTTTTCACTCTTATTCGTGTTTCACTAGGATTTCAAAATAAGGAAACAGGAATTCTTCTCTTGGTTTGGGTAATATTTCTTTTTCTCTGTAGACCATAAAGCTGGTAAGAGCCCAGAGTAAAGAAGTAGTATCACAGTAACAGCTTGCATTGGTTGTTAGTAGGACTTTGAGTAATGTATAAAATACAGATGGATGCAGTGGTTAAAATGACCCTGGTAACAACACCAGCATTTTAAAAGATACACATACGTGCATACTTAAATAGGGTAGTAAGAAAAAGTGTCAAGGAAAACTGATTAGTATTGCCAATCGTCTTGGTAGAGATGGAGCAAGCTCTCAGAGTTTGGTTGGGTGAAGTAGTGCAATGGAGATAGATTGTCTTCTACTGTAAACTGGATGAATTCTCAGTTGGATTCATTGCAGACAGATGATGCTGGTTTGTGCTTTTCAGGAAGGAACTATTTCTGTCAGAAGCCAAAGCACAGTCATAGCATACAAGGAGAGAGAGAGAGATTCAGCACTGCAACTTAGCGTGGTTGAGTGTCCTGTAGCCAGGACGGGCAGTGTTAAAGAGGAAACGCTGTCTGTTCATGCAACACTGAGTAAGGGACACATCTGCATCCTATCTCAGCATATCTGAGGTGGAATAAGTTACGTGATGGACTTTTAGCGTAAGTCAAGTGCAGATTCAGTGGAGCTTAGTGATGTTGCTCCATGGTGCACATTCTCTTTCCTGTGCTCTGTGTTTCATAGCTGTTACGACTCCTTGTCTCCTGGGAGTTTGAATTCTTTTGCGTATGTAGTGTGAGCAGCTTCATTGGTATGAGATGTGTGAATAAAATTTTCCAGCTGAAACACCTTAACCCAGTTCTTTCCAGAAAGGCTGCCCCCTTCAGCGATTCCTCACAATTGTCCTGACTAGCAGCCCTGTTGGCATTTGTACAAAACCTTCAGGCTATTGTGAGAACAGATACAGCCATATTTTTGCCTGAAGAATGCTGGGCAGTCGTGAGATTTCAAGTGTAAGTGGAATGAATCTTGTGATCCCCTTTCGATGGATTTGATTTTCTGAAGTGTGAATCCAGCTTTTATATAAACACTTGAATCCTCTCAAAAAACCCCCAAAAACAACAAATCCCCACAAAAAAACCCAAACCAAAATTACCAAAAAAACCCAACAACCAAAAAACCCCACAACAGCTTATGAAATTTGTCACCAAAAAGAGTTTTCTATAATGATGAAGTCACCAAGGGCAGTAAGTAGGATATGAAAGGTCAGGAAAACAGATTTTTCACTTTGCAAAGTCTGGTGCAGGTTTTGGAGTCACCTGGATTTTAGCTGGGAAAACTGAGCAGAATGTTAGTTGGCAATTCTGTTTCAGTCTGGAATGTGCTATCAGGTGGTCTTTGTTCTTGCTGCACATGTATTTTTTGACAATACAGATCTTTCTGGACTAAATCTGTGTTGTTCTGATACCCTCACACTGCTTTATAAGCTGAAGCACAGCAATGGGCTCACTTAGCTGCTGTTGGCTGGAACTCCCTTGGCACTCACTGTCGCTCATCTGTTGTTGTACATTATTCAGAGGCAGCCGAGTGGAGACAGTTTTATACAAGTTCACAGGAAGAAAATGAGGGCAAATCTCCAGGAGATGGTTCTGGCTGATAGTACATTCTCCCAGATGAGACCACTGCAGAGAGGAGCAGCTCAAAATGATTGCATTTCCTTCTCGTAACTCACTTGTTACGGACACCAAATCAAAGTAAGCGCTGGAATAATGCAGAGGAGTTTTTAAATCCTCATATATTCCTTGCATCTTAAAGACCTTTTGTAGTTGTTTAATGCAGCATTTACAAGGTTTAAAGCTGTGTCTGCAAAGATAATGATAAATAATAAAAATACTTAGTAAGACCACAGACTTTGAAACTGAATTGCTGCTGCTCACAGGATTACTCTATCTAAAGTCTGAAGAAGTATCTAAGTCTAGAGAAGAAAGGGAAAACTAAAGTGTTAACCCTGGTTACAGCTTGAGATCACCAGGGTGTTTTGGCACCAAGGTTAGGGGCAGCTATGGGAACTCTGAAGGTGATTTGTGCTACCTCCTGGTCTGAAAACAACATAGGTGGGGTGTCTTGGTGTCCCTCTCCCTGCATTGCTGTTTCTGCAACTCTTTTTTTTTGTTGTTTTGTTTTTTGTTTGTGACATACCACAGTCTCACAATCAACTATTTTGGTAGAAGAAAAAAACCAAAGATAATTTTCACTTAGTCTTCCCAAAGAAGCTCTGTCAACTATAGAATTAAATGTCGTTTCTATGAAAACACCCTTTCTATGAGGAATATGGTATCTGTGTCCAGTCAGTGACCTAAAGATCTCATCTATCAGCCATTAATAGTGGGGGAGATATTTTGTATAAAAGACATGCTCTGCCTATTAACTGAGATGTTCCTGGCTGTACTGCCTTTTGTAGTCACTTGGGCTGGAGGATGGTTTCATGTCTGCAGCCTTGTTCTGCATCCGAGATGGTGGAGATGCTAAATATTTACTATAATGATAACGCTGGCATATGCAAACAGAGCTAACCTCAATCATTGTAATTTTATAATGCAGCCCCTATATTTTACATTTTTATTGCTTGCAATGGAGTTAATGTCATTTCATTGGGTCAAATGAAATTAACAAATAGGATGCTGCCCACAGAAATTTTGGAGCCTTCTTCCTACATTCATGTATTTCTGGATCAATCATGTGCTTCCAGGGCAGAATTAAAAAAGGTGTTTTGAATTCTAAATCACATTGTGGCTGCAGGCTGCTTTTGTAGATAGCTTTGATTTCATGTGTGTTGATGTTCAGCTCTTGCTTTGACTGTATGTTGCTGCTAGAGATGAATAAGATGTTCTTTTCAGTCTAGCAGCCAGGAGAGAGGGAGACAGGCAGACCCTTCTGATCTTTAGCAGAGAGCTATTAGTTACTGGTTACTGCAACAAAAGAAGAAAATAGGCTTCATGTGCTGTGAGTTAAGTGAAAAAATTAGGGTGTAGTTCCAATCACTTTTCTGTGCAGAAGAGATTTTTTGCACCTCTTGGGCTTTCATCATTTCTGGATAAAAGCTTATTTTTTCCTGTTTCTTTGTATTCCTTTCATTGGATCAGACTGGGTTCCTGGGCAGACTGCAAATACTTCCTTTAGAAGGAGCTTCATGCAGCAGTCTTGAGGGAAAATTCAGCACATTGCGTGTAACCAAGTGACCTGCTTTATAAAGTACTGACTGACTCTCAGTACTCCCTTCTGCAGTGGAGGTGCACGCTTGCAGAGGGCTGCAGTGAAGGAGAAACCACACTGAGGTACTAGAAGAAAGAAGCAAGTCAGGAATGAAGCAATAGAAAAGGCGAATCTGTGGGAAATGGACTGGGAACACTCTCCTTTTTGCATGCACATTAGGAATAGTGGAAGTGACAGAAAAGAAATGGAGCTGAAGGGAGCACACACACCCCAAGCCATAACTTTCCCTCATGGCCAAGCTGTTTTTCCTTTTCCTTCTGAACTAGTCTTTCTTAACATGCAAGCCAAGAAATGTTGCTATCCTGAGCATCAGGTTTTGTGCATGCATGCAGCACAGTCAGTATTTCCTAGGAAGTGATGGGTTCTCACATACTCCTCCAATTTGGCTTTGCAAAGGAAATCCTATGCTTCCAAACACAGAAAGAAGATACTCTGCCTATCCATCAGGTTGAATGTGTCAGGCTTAGAGCATCAAAAAGTGCAAGGTTTTTCCAGGCAATTCCCTCAGGAGTTGCTGCCCCAGCTACTGATGAGCTGGAGGTTTTCTGTTGCCACAACAGTTTTGAAACTGGTTTCCTGCATCCTTCCCTTCTGTTTTGTGTGACTAATTGCTGTGGTAAATCTAAGTCCTTTTACCCCGAAGGGTTAAAAACTTCTCAAGAATTGCTTTGTCTCACACCTCTGCTTGGAGGAGTCTTTGTGATTTCTTGAAACTTGTAACTGAATTCAAATGAAAGCAGGTCTGAAATCACCAGCCCCACACCTATTGGGTATGTGCTGTGATCTCCCCTACGGAGCTCTGTGAAATTATTCACAGCTTGGCCAGACTCGAATACAGGGAGCAACACTATCTCTGAATTGGTGTCTGGGCAGTGTCTAGCAGTCTAGTTCTCTGTGCCACCTCTGCTGATTGAGCCAAATGTCCTTGTAGATACTCATCACTTCATTGGCATTGCAGATTTGTTACTGAGGCTTCAGCAGGGGGTGGAGTAGGTTGGGAGCTCATGCAGACTGCCCATCACACAGCTGGTACCTTTGCCTTCTTTTTCGGCTGTTATCCTGTAGGAGATATCCCAGTGCCTAATTGCTGAAGCAGATGACTGGGTGGAACCAGCTTCAGAGTTCCAGCACTTTAGACCTACATGCATGTATTTAATGCCACATCATAGACTGTGATATAAATAGTTGTGTTGCTGGAGTGTCCTGAGAAGCTAACCCTAAATTAGAGGTGTGGTTCAGAAGCTGTTCCCATGGGTGGAAAGAATAGGGAAAGGATAGACTTCCATAACATGTACTTTCCTGTTTAACCCCAACAGTGCTGGTTGATGTGTTGCACTGGAGGAAACGGAGTGCAGAGTAAAATAGTTTAGCAGTTTGAGGGAGGAGGCAAAGCAGAAGATTCAGATGACATAGGTACCTGTGATCTGTAGCCCATTGATCAATAATCTCCTCTTATGGGAGTGAAAGGAACATCACAATGCTCACTTCTGAGGCATGCAACTGACTGCATGGCTTGGGCATCTATGAAAGGAGTCAGAGTCAAGCAGTGCTGTATCCTTTTGCAAAAGAAGCTAAATTTTAAAGAGCCCAGATCGATTCTTGTAGTGTGTTATAAAGAATCCAGAGTAGCTATACTGACTGGGTAGAAATTATCTTCAGAGAAGTCACGAGCAGAAACTAGCTTGGAATGTTTTGCCCAGAGAGATTTGCTCTTCTCTCTGTTGGGGTGAATGCAGGCAGTCATTCCATTCTGTACTTGGGACAAGAGAAGCTGAGGTGACTGCCACTTCTTTGTGTCTGTGCTAGCAGATGCACACATGGTGGGCAGCACACACTGTACTTTTTTCCTTGTGTAACTTCCCTGGATCCTTGAAGACCCCATAGGCAGAGTGTGGTGACACAGAGAAGAATCAGGCCTAGTGATTTTCTGAGTGTTATGTGAGAATTGAGGTACTCCCTTCTCCTGCTTGTTTCAGGGGAATGATTGTGGGTGCAGTGAAGAAAGTTGAGGCGCGTTGCAGTGAGTGCTTGGATGTTACTCATTTTGGGAGGCCTTTAGACTCACTGTTGCCTGCTAATGCATTTAGGGCTGTGATACATTACAGGCTGAACATCTGGCTTGGTTTTTACGGGAAACACCAGAGTGTCATCTTCTCCTGAGGTGTTAAATTCCACAAAATACTGTAATTACAGCCAAGCCAAGAAGTTAACCTCTACAGCATCATGAAGCTTGAGCTTCAGGTGGCTGCTTTCATAAGGCTGGAAAGTAAACACATTAACTCTGATACCATTAAGAATTGTACAATGGTTGGTATCTTACTTGTTCTGCTTCAGTGCAGTTTTGGTGGGGTGGATGGGCTTGACACTTTTTGACACTAAAGCTTTGTATTGCAGTAGGGCAAACATAGGCAGTTGCAACACCCTCTATCCTTCAGTGCAGTGCACCTAACCTGGGTTTGAAAGGAAAGTTAAATTTCTTTCTACTTAGAAACATGACTGCAGATGGGTGCCTACAGCAAGGGTGGTTTTGGAAGGATGAATTTGTGACTCTCACAACTTTTTTCACTCAGTTGTCAAACGAAAAACAAAATATTTGGGCATTACAATCAAATTTTTTATGTAATCATATAAAAATATTCAGATGAATATATTTTATATATTCTTTGCCAGCTCCAAGCCCCAGTCTTCTCTTCCTTGTATTGTTGTTGATTTGCAGCTACATGGCAGCAGGATGTATCAGCTTGTATCTTGCCTCAGGTGAGAGTTAGACCTACCTTGCTGAGAGGGTAAATCAAATTACAAAAGAGCCCCTATTCCAAAAGGAGTAGAGAGATCAGAGTAAAACATTGGACAAACGATGCTATGAAATATCACTGAAGGCTCGCTGTACTTGGATTGTGCCAAGGGGGTCAGCTGATTGTTCTTGTACAAAGCTGCGTGTTTTGGCCACGAGGACATGGCAGAGTCACTGAGAAGCTATGACTCTTTTCAGGTATAAAGGCCATCAGTTTGATAGGAAAATCTTGACATTATTTTGGCCATGGTGTTCGTGGAATTTAAATCCTTGCTGAAGCAGCTCATGGCATTATCTTTCCTTTTTCTAGATAACCTTGGTTTTGATTTTTTTCCCCTCTCGTAACTAAAGAAATGGGAAGTCTCATGTTCTTAGGAGTGTGAAGTCAGGTTGAGCAGTTCTTTATGTACAGCCTTTGTAAATATGTGGTTATGCACATAATAGGATGAAGATGAATCCATTTTGTGGAACTTTGGGCCTCTCTGATTTCCTCTGGAAGTGATTTCCCATGAGCAGAGATGGATTTTAGTAAAGCAGAGAGAATGCTCACAACAGGGAGCCACTTGAATGGGAGCTTTTGTACGACAAGCACAACTCGAACAAAGCAAAATAAGTTGAAATAAGCAGATCTGTCTTCTCAAAGGATGATTTGGTGTCATATTTACCAACAGATTCAGAGGTCAATTCTTTGCTGGATTCAATGGGTCTGTTATTCAAAAGCCACTCCTATAAAACATGTTAGCCATGTCGGCTTTTTTCCTAAGATATGAAAGAAGAGGAGAACTTATCTGTGGAGTTTACTGTGAGCAGCAGCTCCTTTGTGTCATGAGTTGATCACATGTGGAGATCCCGCCATTTATTTCTAAACTAAGTACAGTCCAGATAATTAAATGGTCTATTCCAACATAGCCCTTTAAGAGACAGACACATGCTTTCCCTCTGAGGCAGTAGGACATGGTGAATGTCTTGCATCGGTTTTTTCATCCCCCCTAGTGAAGCCCTCAGATAATGGGGACAGATCCTGTAGCCCAGCTCAGTGAAAGCAGAGTCATAAAAGCTGTTCCACATTAGAAAGGAAAAATACTCAAGATCTGTCTGAGGAACTACCTGAGCTTCAGTGTAGTTTGGATCCAGCAGTTATCACTGACTAAATACATGTTCAGGATGTTGAAAAACTAGATTTCTGATGCTGATTGGAGCAAGTGAAAGTTAGTTTACTGTTCTGGAAACTGCTTGCCTAAACCCTTGTTCCTTTTAGTTGAACTTTGAAGAGTATAAAGGAATAAAATATACAGGTCATCATTAATACTTTTATTATTTTTATTGTCATAGAAAAAGGTTTGCATCTTGCAAATAGTCTTCACCTCTGAAGTGTATAATGAATATATATATATGTGTGTATAAAAATAAAAGAATGGAGTCTCATTGTCCAGTAAAGACCCTCTTAGAGCCAAAAAAAACTGTAATGGAAAAGTTTGTACTAGTTTTGTATTTACTAAAACATTTATCTTCTTGTGAAATGTGTATACTTTAGGGCCTGACAGTGTTTTTAATTATGAAAGCATTCTATAGCATTTGAGAGATGAGAGACTGTTATGTGCTTTCATGTGGATCTTCTACAAAACATTGTGTCCTCCTCTGCTCGTTTTACAGAATTCAAGTTTCATTCTACGCTAACCTCATTAACTTCATTATGCAATCCTCATCTCTTCCCCAGAGACTTGTCCATTGTCAAGGGCAGCTGCATTTGCTTATTACAAGAACCTCAGTCATCAATACAAAGCAAAGCTCTTAATAGAACCCCAGGTTACAATTATAAATCTATCCCAATTTCTGAAGTGCAGTAGCAATATATAGCTTTGGATTTAGCATTCCCCCTAAGGGCTGCTACTTAGATATATTTGTAATTGGTTTTCACCAAAAATTGTCTTCTCTACTAGATGGAAAAATAAGTACTATTGTGCCTTAACAAGTCAGACCTTATTTATTTTCTAGATGAATGGGTAAAACCGAGAATCCTACATCTGTGGAAATTTGTGTGTGTCTCAACATCCCTCAGACATGTTCTAGTGCATTGCTGTGAAGCAGACTGAGTATCCTATAGGCAGAGGTAGTTGAAATTCAGATCCTGCAATTCAGATAGGTCCTATTATATGTTTACTTCTAATATTTCAGAAAATCCTTTCTTCCCAAATCAGGACTAATTTGCTGACTATAATTGTGAGAGTAGTGAGTTGTAATATTAAGGATGAATCAACGTTTCTTTTGCTTGTTGTGGAAATGGGTTGGAACAGGACTGTTCAGGAGCTACAGCTCTTAAGGACAGACTGGCTTTTGCATCTTGATTCTGTATCTGGTTAGCCCATAGTTTCTCTTTTTAAACATAGTATTTATGTTTTGCAAAATCAGAGTTATTGCTACAGATAACTGATGCACAGAACTGATACATTGTAATGCTTATGTAGTAACTAGGACAACAGAATGTGGGAAGCAAGCAATGCAATGTAAGCTCTTGGTCTCAGTCCAGGACAGTGCATTGTTGTGTTAAGGGGGAAAGCTTGAAGTGTCTTGCTATTACACCATCCTTCTGGGTCAAAGGAACTTTGCTTTTTGCCTGCTGTGGCGAGAAGTGATATAATTTCACCTACCCTCTCCTCCTGGTACCATATTCTATCAGTGTGCTGGAATTTCTTATATATGAGCAAATCTAAGATCTGCAGTGGAGACCCCTCACATCAGGACTGGATTCCACTTTCTAGGCATGATTCCAGGATTTAAGTGTTACCGAATGCTTTGGGAAGAACTCGGAGCTGACATTTCTCTGGGAGATGTTAATGAAAGGAAGGGGGTGAGAGGCGGCTGGTTTCCTTAGGAACACAAAGACCTTAATCATTCCAGTTCTGCATTCTTGTATTGGTTCCCTGTAACATTTTATATTGATTCCAGGATTCTTTCACATTTGCTCTACTGAAATAATGAAGAGATTTGTGAGCATTTCACTAATGTTCTGTCATCTGATGCACTTTCTGATTAAAAATCCCTGGATCGTTTTACGTGTCTCAGTTTGATTATCGGAATGACTTATAATGCTGCTGCTTGAAAGTAGAACTGATTTTCTAGGGACATCTGTGCTGATCAGTTGTTCATCTTATTTATAACAAAATTTAAATAGCATGCACACTTCTCCTTTTAAATGCTCTGAGCAGTGTTGGTTTTCTTGCATTTAATAGTCAGGTTTCCTGTGGGGTTTTTTTTGTGGGTACTGAAGTTATAAGTGCATTTCTGTAGATAAGACTTCAGAAATAGAAATGCAAGCATCAGTGGAAAGGTGTGCTGCCTGCAGAAGTATGGGTGCTTGCTTACCTCGGTCTTCTGTAGTTACTGCAATGTAAAATTGATGCTTCTGGGTCAGTGACAGCTTACGTTGCCATGTGACACTTCAGTAACTGAGCCCATCTTTCTTTGTGAGGGAGGCTTTCAGCTCCTCATATTTCTTCTTTGTGGGTGAATATTGAAGAGAGCACTGGGGAAGTAAGTTTTCATCGCACTGTTTAATGTGGCAACGACTTTGGAGGCTGTCAGGAATCCTGGAGTTACAGTCTGATCATGTCATCATTTCTCTAGTTCCCAGAAGAGAGAGTTGCTGAACTACTGGGCACTAGAGAGACTTAATGTTGGTACATTCAGCTTCCAGATCAGTGTCGAGAGCCAAAGAGGCATGTCTGATGCTTTCATTTTGTTCACTAAATGCCCCAAATCCTGGGAATGTCAGAGACTGAGGATTGAGGGCTTTACCAACTTCATGAATCTTCAGATTTTAGAAATAGAACAACATCCTTTTACACCATCTGAATACGTGGCCCTTAATGCATAACAAAAGAGCTTTGGAACAAAGAGGAAACAGCTGTATTTTTTATGAGAAGGTTTGTAGGTAGTGTCAATTATAATGGTTGCTATGCGAGACTGAGGGCTGGAATCCATCCCTGTGTTGCTATGTGACATCAGTGTCACACTTGATACCTGAACAGTAAAATCACATATCCTTTTTAAAATGCCTTTCCAGATTTCACCCCATAAATAGAACCTTTATGGAGCGCTTTAGAATTGGAGCTCCTCAGGAGCCAGCATCATTGCAATCAGCACACACAAACAGGTTACTTCAAGCTAGAAACTGGGCCTTGAGCAGAATCTTGAATCAAAGGAACTGTAGGCAATGTTATGCAAATGTCAGCCTGACAGAGGCTCTCACTTCTTGGTGCTCTCCTTGTGACTTGAAGCAGACATTGAAAGGATGGATAGAGCTGTACTGTGACTTCTTTTATTATTTTCATGTAGCCCTGTGTGAAAAAGTACTCCTTTCTTCCCTGAATTGTTTGCTCCCCAGCCCTGACTGTTACTCTTTCTCCTTGTGTGCAGACTGTCACTTTAGTCCTTGTTTACACAAGCAGATGTGCTCATGTAATGTGAGAAGTGATTTTAAACAAAATCACTACTCTTATGCAAACCTCTTTTAGCAGTGGCTGTTTGCAGTTTAGCTTAGATCAACTGGGGACAGTTTAAAACCAACCTGACGTAAGATAGAAATCAAAGCATGTACATAGATGTTTGCACCTGCTTAACTAAATCCCTTTAAATCAAGAAGGTCAAAATACTACCCTTTCCCCACATTTGAAAAATCTGATGCTTTTTCATTGCCACTTGAAGTCTGGTTATGAGTTACCTCTTCAGCTCCATTATTGTAACTGCCTCACTTCTGGCCTCTGTGATAAGGATGTTCTTTGCAGCCAGTTGCCCAGTATTTGCTACGGTCAGATCAGGGCATCAGTAAACCTAACCCTTTTGAAAGCACCAGCCTCAGCTTCCTCAGCAACCCAAGCAGTGAAATGGTAGTTTTAGCTTGATGAAAGTTTTTTACTAATTTAATTAAACCAGTGTAAACTTGTGTACAAATACTTCTTTACATACACTGGGTGAGCTAAGGAGGTTTTGGACTTTGATAGGTACTCAAGAGTCCAGTGGCTTCTAGCTAAGGGCTCTTTGGACTTTTTTCACGTGTGAAATTTGACTAGAAATTTGCCATTTTGTGATGTTGCCACGTTTCTGTAGTTACATTTTCAGCACTGAAGTTCAGTTATGTGAACTTAAGGAGTAAAGGGGGAAAAAATAACTGAAGATCGTGCAGTCAAAAATAATACTGACCACAGGCTCCGTCTTGAGGAGGAGATCTGGTGCTTTTATGGCCTTAATTTCATTCTCTCACTGCTTTTGTTTTCTGAGAAAGGTGTCATGTACCTGCTTGTTAAAGGTGCAGTTGTCCACAAAACTGGCTTCACTGGGATGTTGGTTCCTCTCTGGCACAGTTAGTGTTATTTTTTTCCTCTGGATTTATATTGTTTTTTAAAACCTTATCTGTGCATCAGATCTTCCTGCAGGAGATGTATTTCTCTGGGCTGAATTTTCACCAAATTATTTCAGCTACTTTTGCTTCTTTCTGGAAATATTGAAGTTCATATTCGCTCCCTTCTCTCCCTTTCTGTTGGGAGATGGCTCTGATACACTCCTTGAGAATATATTTTGCTGTAGTTGATTTAGAGGGAACTATTAGTAAGTTGTGAGGTTGATGATGACCACCAGAATCCACAGAAATATCGATTTCATCTTCACGATAAATGCTAAATTTATTAGCATAATAAATGTTGAATTAGGATTCTGCCAATTCATTAAGGAGCAAAAGACACCTCTCTCTTAAAAGAATCACCTCCCTTTAACATGAATGTGTAATCCCAGTTATACTAGAGTACTGTGTTGTAGAACATTGCACTGAGGATAGATTTCACCATTGGACATCAGGCTGTATGTTTTCCCATTGCAAATTAGCGCGGAGCCACCTTCAGCACAAAAATGCAACTCTTGTAGCAGAGCTGTGAAGGTGGAGTAACACAAGTAGCAGCCAGAGTAGCTGGTAACTCAGTGATGAACCAAGGACTGAAATGTCTTGCAATTATTCAGACTAGAGGGTCTGAGTTCTTAACACAGAAAATAATTTCTCTGGGCCAAATATGGGAGAGTGTTGTAGGAGGGTATCACTTTTACTGCTCTTGTTTAATTTTCTGTACCTTATTTGAGGAGCAACATGAATCTATTTTTTTTTTTTTTGGTTTTATTATTGTGTCTGTACTTGGAAATCCCTTTGGGGAGGGCTGGGGGCTGTAAAAACATGATCACTGCTTTTATAAAATGCCTGAAGTACCTCTGACAACAGCCTCAAAAGAAATGGAACTTTTTTTCTTGCATTGTCATGGAATTTAAGTAATTCCCCAAGTGTCAATACAAAACAGAGAGTTGTTCCAGCAGCTGGTATTACCTCTGAGTAATGATACTTGCTTTTATCTCTTCTGTTCTCCATCTAGATCATAGGTAAGATATTTCCATCTTCATTACACTGGAACAAGATGTGAATGGAGTTCGATACTACATTATTCTACTTCTGGTACACTTCATGGAGAAAAGAATTTAGTTGGCTCTTGATTTTTAGCAGCCAGCATGTCAATGGTAACAATAACAGGGATGTTGCAGAACCAGTGATTTAAAGAGCACCTGCTTTGTACAAAGAAGCTGTAAATCTTAGATAGGCTTGTCATTTCTGGGTGTTTTGCAGAAAAATATGCCACTTCCTTCTCCATGCAGCCAGCTCAGAAGCAACCTGTCAACCCTGAAAGATGATTTACAAGAGCTAGTTATAAGTGCATGTCCTACAACAACTATCAAGAACATAACATGATAGAATACAGGGTGTGGAAAGAATAATTAGTGAGATATTTAGCCAGTCACAGAACTAAGTCTGGAACATGGGTGGATAGGACAAGAGACTCTGTGATGATTGAAGCTTTAGCTGGTCTGAGCATTTAAAACATCCTTGCACGTCTCACTGGTATTACCTGAAATACGCCTTCCCTTAGGTAATAGTCACCATCATGAGCCTTTGGACAGCAGAGTATGTCTTTTAGCCATTTTTTTCTGTGGCTTGTGTGAGAGAGGCTGACCTACACTACTACAGGGAACAAATTTTTACAATCTGCTAACGTGGAGGAGAATGTTATTGCTCCATTGCTCTTTGGTATTTTTCTTTCTTTCTTTTTTTTTTTTAATTTAAAGGGTATCAGTGACCAGTGTGATAACTGAAGAGGAAATGACACATAAGAGAGGCTTTTTTTTTTAAAATAAACTGTGCTTTTAGTTCTTGAATGTCAGGTTCCCCTTACAGAAAGCAGTATTTCCCTATGCGTTTTAGGCAGATAACTCCTCTTCCTTTGCAATTCAGCCAGATTGGCTTCCATCACTATGTAGTTCAGACACATCATTTTTAGCTCTAAGAGGCTTTCCAGTCTGAAGGCACTATAATAGAATAATCAGGTTAAACTTAATTGTTCTTGGTGAGTGGAATAGTAAGGAGGAAGGATTTAAGTGTATTTGCCAGCGTATTTAAATGCTTCTGTGGTGTATGCATCAGTAGTATATCACAAGGTATAAGCTGATTGAATCTTTTGCTGATTATACAACAGTTTTGAAGAGCTCAGCTAACATGTTGTGATCAAGCAGCTTTCTGGTACCTGCTTTCTTAAGGACTATTTAGGCTACTCCATGAAAAATTGATGGCAGCTGTCATGAATAGAAGCTACTTCATGTGCAAGATAGCTCCATTAGGAGATGTGTATTTTTGCATCCATTTGTGAAGGTAAGAGTAGTTTTGTGTTTTCCGTTATTTGGTTCCCTTATGTTATCCTGGAAGCACATTTTTTGAAAACCTCCCCACCCCCAACTAAAACCCAAAGCTTTATTCATCACTAGGATGTGAGTTTTCCATTCTTTCTTCTCAGATCCTCTTTTCATGTTCCCTCACTGGGTTTATTTTATGCCAGGGTGCTATAAGAAATTAAAACTAGAATGACTTCTATTCATATCTACTCCAAAATCTGTATTTTAAACCAGTCCCTTAAGAACATAATAGAAAACAAAAGTTACTAACTGGAGACTGGAATGGCTCTGTGATTAGAATGGCTGGTCTCTAATTCTGCTCCTGCTGCTTGTTTGTAGTTTGGCTTTGTAATCTTCTCAGGGGCTTATGTTTCATGACAATTTGCTTCCGTTTTTAATTATCCAGCGTCTATAGCCAGTGCTCAACTTTCACAGGTGGTCGCTGCCATGGCTTGTGTTCAAGTCAGTGTGAATTGTGTCACAAGACTGGTGTCTCTTCTGCTCTGTACATGCTTGATCATAATTTAAGGGCAGCTCTGCACAAGGATGTTTCTCTGAAGGCTTTACCTTATTTTTATCCTGACTCTCTAACGACTCTCAGTTTATCATCTAGTATAGTTCCTACAGCTCTGACATAGTTTAAAAGCATATATCTGAGTATGTGTTCTTTTAATATTTATATAGACATAATGGGTCAAATGTGGAAAAACAAGATGGTAATGCAGTAAATGGAATACTGCTAATGGAAATGTAATATTAATTAGAAAAGAAAATATATAAAACCCCCAGTAGGCACTAGGTCATAGACACAATGAGTGAAGGGAATGGAATAATAGAGACTTAGGCTTTCTTTAGGGTGAACTTCTCACCTCAGTAGTATACCTAGTGTCCCATTGACTTGATAGGATTTCAGCTAGATTTCACCCACAATAGCAACTAATCTGCTCCCCAAAATTGTATGCCAAGTACACGGAGAAGAGGTGCCCTGGTGAGTATTGAATGTTATGATGTGAACATCATTTCTGGAAATTATCAGAAACAAGAAGAGTGTGCTGGTGGAATGAGGAGTTTGTACTTGTTCTCTTATGCTTCTTCCTTAACTGACTGCTCCTTGCTGCTATAAGAGATACGTTGAGTAGGCTTTTTCCAAGTCTGTGTAACACTTATGATGTCACAGTGAAGATGCAGACAGATGATGCTGTTTCCATTTTACAAATGACAAAATACAAGTAGAGAAGTTGTAGTTATTGACTGCAGATTGTGAGTAGCTTATTCCAGGTTATAAGTGGCAGCATCTTATTGTTGGGACCTAAATTCAAGCATTTCTAGTTTGTCATTCTGTGTTTAAATTTAACAGCACTGAATAGATTGTGACTAGAGAACAAGAAGTTAACCCTTGACACCTAAAGACAAAAGCTTTTTCATCAGTGCAAAAATATTTTCCTCTAAACAATCTTGTGTGTTTTGGCAGGGTGTGAAACAATTCTCTTCTGTTAGGCTAGTCATGTTGATTTAAGAAGCTAAAGTCTCTAGAAACAATACACAAGAAACACTAAGGGTAAGAATAATCTGGACTCTCAGCAGAGAAGTGAATGACAAAAGTCTCCTCATACTTCCTGTGAAATTCTGTACCCAAAGAAGTCTTAACAACTGAAGAGAGGGAAAGTGTAAAAAAAGGGTTAGAGGAACTGAAGGTGTATACGTGTTTGTGTACTTGTTAATACAGAAAACCCATAAGCCTTTGTATCAGTCACAGGTATTTTGATTTCTATGAAATCTTTTTTAACCAGTTCTAAATTGCACTGGTGATCTGACATGCAAGCCATGTCCCATGGTGTCTTACTGACCAGGAGTTCCCATGTTAAACATCTACCTGAGAGAGGCAGGGGCTAAGTGCTTCACGTGAAATTTGGAGATCCAGTTGCAGTGAACATGGAGGCACTAAGACCAAGAGAAACAGATCCTGCCAGATGTTAAACCCAAGAGCATATCTTGGAGTAATGTGAACTGAAAGGCATAGAGCACTTAACTGTGCTGTCTTGATTGCTTCATGAACTGGCTGCATGGAACCAGTGTGGGTTGTGTTTCCTGTCCTCCCAAGGCCTGGGAAGAGACTGTCCCATATGGAGAAGAGTCTACCTTCCGATATAGAAGCCATGCATTTGCTATCCTCTCACTACTAGACTAGAACAAAGCATCCTATCAGATACTGTAAACCTCACACAAGGATGTTATAACTAGATTAACCAGAGAGTGAGAAAATAAATAATGGAGCATAGAAACCATGGCAGGGTATGTGAATGTGTTCCTGGGCAGTGCTTGTGTTGCCACCATCACTTTTTTTCATCGTGTCAAAGATGAAAAATAATGCTGGCTTAGGTCAAAATTTATTAATGAATTCTGGGAAAACATTTAGGCATCTTCTAATTTCTAAGCAAGGGTTCTCTGAAGTCACTGCACTGAGATAAAGGTGAGTGCACGCTCCAGTGCTGTGCTATGCCAGGGCAGTGTGTGAAACTTTGTAAGGAAAAGTTGGCCTTGTATTCAGCTCCCACACGTCTTTACAGGTCTGCCTCCCTCCTTCACCCATATTCTCTATTGTTCCTTTCGCTGTTTCTGGAAAAGGCTGAAGGAAAGAAGTTTGAATTCTGGGAAGGAAATTGCCACTTGTGCTGTGCCTCCTTTTGAACAGGCTCTTTTGGATCAGGGTGATTTCAGTGAAGCACATATATAGGTATTGTGAAGCTATTCTGATGAGAACAAGTGGGCTTCAGTACCTATAACATGTCTTTGCCCATGCCTAGCTGTGCTATGATATTTTTCTTGCATCGTTATTCAGTTTCTGATCAAAGTTCCTCTCATAATTACCTGAAATACTTAGTTTCTACCAATTTTAATATGATCAATATTCTATTTGCTTTACAGAGGGGTTTGAAATATCCTGATATTTTGCATAGAGATTGCTTGAAGCACACCACCCCTCCCTTGCAAATTAATGGTGATTTATTAAGCTTTTGTAGGAAAGATATCAAAACCAAGAGGCACTTAAAACAGATTTTCCTGTAATAGCCCTGTGGTTATTTTGTGGCTTCAGCATTCAGATATCAAAATTTAATTCTTTGAATTAAGTGAAAATGATTATTAGATAAAATACTTGGAAAATAAAGAAATGGCAGCATTGTCTATGAGGGAAGAAAGGTATTTCTTAGAAATTGTTCTACTTAGCTTGGGGAGTAAGGCTTAATATTATTTGTTATAGCAGTAAAGTTATAATGCACTGGATTTTGAAGAGAATGTTAGGATAATGGGAAGGTTTTGCAAGTATCAGACTATAATTAATTGCCTGGATTCCAAACAGTCATTGCTATTGGCTTCCCACCTCCTGTATAAAGTGCCAGCAGCATTATAATCCACAAGAGGACCTTGGGTCCAGGGTCATGGGTTACATCTCAGAAGATTTCCCTGCATGCATGGTTCATTCCTTTAAGAGTTCTGCCCTAAAGATGAAGTTTGGTTTGTGACACTTCTTCCATAATTAGAAGTGTTGCTGGCAGCTGTAGGGCCGGGGTGAGATAAAGATGATTTACCAGCCTGCCTCTATGTTCAGTAATTGACAAGCCGTCAGGACCAATATGATGAAAGCTATGTAAATTAGCACTGCGATAATGGGCCAGAAATCTCATCAGTAGGAACGGACCTGTCACCTCTAAGGCTGAGGTCAACACTTAATTCTGTACAATGATGCCAGTTGAATCAGTGTGTGCATTTGGAACAGGCTGATTCTGGGTTATGGGGTGCCAAGGAGAGAAGAGCAACCAGTGAAGTGAGAGTCAGTACAGACAGTGAGTGTTGAGTAATTCCTGTTGTCTGTGGTGTGTCAGACTGAGCATCCATATTGATAATTACCCTTAACATGTCCTTCCAGCTGACCAGTGCAACTTTTCAAACTAACAATACAATTTGGTGACTCCTTTGCATACCAAAATGGCACTTCTGACTTGTGTTTTTATGCACAGACACAGGGTTAAGGAGAGCACCAAGCCCTCTCTCAGAACATAGAGAGAAAGTAAACCAGTAGGGGAAGGAGAAGGGAGAGAATCTGGAAGACTCTTCTTCTTAAGAGTATGTTAGGATCACTCTCACAGGATGAGCCTTGGTTTTATGTTACTGGAGAGAAATCCCCATGTAGGAAGTAGTATGCTGGCCTCTTCATCTGTTTGTGATGCTGAAGGGCTCAAGCAGCATGGCTGAGGTACACGGCCAGCACGCCAAGGCATTTGTAGATTCTTTCTTTGAAAGAGTGTTCGCTTTTGATCAGTAGGATGGGTGACCTCTCCTTGTCGTTATCTCGGGAAGTTCTCCCATTCTGATGCAGTTACTCTTGCTATCCAGTTTTCTTGTTAGTAGCTCTCACAAACTTGTGGGATGGATACTTGCTAAAGATCCCCCAGTGCAACCAGTCCACCTGCACTTTGAAAGTTTATGGTTGTGTATATTTACAGTGGCCTTTAATAAATAAAAAGGTTCTGTACAGTTTCTATATCTGGCAAGTGGTACTAAAATGCTTTGCTTTTACTGTTTTCTGCTCCAGTTGCCAGAAATCATAACACAAAAAATGGTTTATAGACTTTTGTGGGTAATCCCATCTTGCCTTATGCTGCTTTCCAGAGCAGTAAGTGAAGCCCACAAATGTTTGGATTCCAAGCTGGAGCAAGCCAGGAGTTACTGGAAAAGTATTAGAACAGGCAGAACCATTTCCCATTGAGGTATCTTGCCTGGCCCTGAGGACTACTACAGGGGTGGGGGTGTCAAAAGAAAGAGAACCCCATATGTTTTGCCAGGTATCTACAGAGGCATTGCAATGCTCAATTCTTACAGGTTGCACTCAAATCTAGAGGCATTCGTAGCATGACCGACCATATATCCCCTCAAAACTGGAAAGCTAGCAAGCATCAGAATGGAATTGTACACAGGCACCTACCTATAGTGGTGATGTGTTTCTGGTTGTGAGGCATTTTCAGTAAGGCAGGCACGTGTATTGCCCTGAAGGAGGTTTTAGGGTTTTGGAGGGCAATTAAAGAGTAAGTAGAACAAATGTAAAGATTTCTTGTAACATCTATGCTGATTGCTTTCTGCTGTGGTTTCTTGGTGTTTTGCATCACCTACTTTGTGTCTTCAGTGGTTGGCTGATGGTAAGAGCAAGCCACTGTTCTTGGGCATGGCTGTTCTTATGCTGTCAGGAACATTGGTGTCAGAGCTGTGTATTGTTTTTTCAAGGTTCATTTAAGTCCCCTGAAGATTTTTTCAGTTATTTCTTGGTTTGTTCTCTTTTGCTTTCTATCTGGGAGGCAAGCAAAGGAGCATTTTCCCTTTGGCTGAGATGCTTTCCTGGGACATCCAGCAGAAGTTATGGCTTTGGCTGCATGAAGGCTGTGACTTTGCCCTGCTCAAAGCCATTGCTGAGCAGTCAACAAAGCTGCAAAAGATCCCACCTGCACTGTCTTCCCTAATAAAACCAGGGAAAGTTGCTCTAGTGCCAACTGAGGCTTGCAGCAGTTTGTCCTGTGCCCATGAGGGTAAAGCAGGAAAGATGATTTGGGTCTGACTGCTGATGGTCATGACCAAATTCAGTCTCTCAGTGTAGGCAAGACCCGAGTTATGTCTCCAAGACTTTTCTTGCTTTCCACATTTAAGGACAATATCATACATCAGGAGCTGGTAACTCTTTGCCCACTGCTCCAGTTTAATGGGTAGAAAGTAAGACACAGCCCAAATTTGAGAAGCCTGTGCACTCTTGAAGGAATAGAACGAAGCTAAGCAAAAAACCCCAACAAACTAACAGGGAAAAATAAATCAGGTGCTACTCTATAAAATAAAATGGGGATGTTACAGGGAAGATCCTTAGATTTCTGAGAGGCAGACACCATGTTTTGTTTGTAGCTTCATCAGTGCTGAGCTGCCTGTTTATGTTTTTTCATTTTAAGGACAAGCCATTTTAACATTAAAAAAAGCCATGTTGCAATGGAAAGTTCTTTGTACTTGAGTGGATGGATGGAGAAGACTTGGCACTGCAGCCACATATCTCTGCTTCTGAAAATTTCTGAGAAAAAGTCTGTGCCCTCTGTGAATATCAGGCCATGGTTCTTACACATACTTGCCACTCAATTAACACTTATGTGCACACCAGCAGGGTGTTAGCCACAGGATGTTACTGTGAACCCCTTAAGCCTCTGTTATTTACTTTATAGTCTGAAAGTATACACAATAGCAGATTAGTCTAGCAAGTTATCCTGCTGCTTTGGGCCTGATGCATGCAGATGGTCATCTGCCCCACTCTACAGGGCTCTACCGGGCTTCAAAGACAGGATATAAATTTGAACTCCAGTTTAGATAAAGCACTGCAGCCCCATCTTCACCGTCTTCCCAGTATACCTTGAGTAGCTTTATATGTTCTAGTGGAAGATGTGTGCCCTCCAGGATATGATTTTGAAGGCACAGTGATTTTGAAGGCTGTGAGTGCAGTATCTGAAACATTCTAATTTGTGTCTAACTTGTATGTTAGTGGTGATGCTCAGATGAGTGGCTAAGGTGGCTGTAAGGGGATTACTTCATTTTTGTGTGGTTAGTTACCTCAGCCAGCTGCAATCAGCCTCCAGTTGCCTAATTGCATAAGCAGCACTGTTGGTGAAAGGCAAATGGTAGGAATGTACAGCCAGGGACTGGGTGCAGAGGGGCTTTTGGTTGGCATAGTTGCCTGTGGAATCACACCCTTGTTCCATCTTGTGTTGCTGCTTTAATGCCTAGGCTGGAGAAAACACTTTTGGTATCAATAGATTGAAACAGGTAGCTGAGCTCTTCCCAGGTCATGGAAGAGTGATTCCTCAGAGCATGGAGAGCAGGCAGCTCCACCTGTGCTGTAGGCAGAGAGGGGAGGGTTGCAGGCCGACTTCTACACCTGTCGCTGCTTTATCTGCCATTTGTAGTGCATTTAAACACAATTTCTTAACTTAGCATGTGCTCAAATTAAAAAGAAAAAGGTTTTACTAAAGGTTCCTGTATTGAGGTGAGAGTTGATGGAGCATCCAGACTTCTTTCCCTTGGATCTTCACTGTTCAAGGCTGAAACAAACTCTCTAGAAAAGATGTTGCCTCTATTAGCTTTAAGGGTAGTTTTTATAAACATTTATTACTAAAAGCTATTCTATTGTATGTTTTATGAGAATCACTAGCACTTTAAAACTCAGATGTCTCTAAACACATTTTGTATGTGTGTTCTGCCTTTAAGTTGACTTTTGCAGTTGTCTTTAGGTATGCAAATTGGATTTTTTCTTCCTCTGAATAGTCATCTATTTAGGCAAAGTAACTGTGTGAAAACTCATCCAGAAATGGAGCCTATTTACAATCCAGGACCTCACACTTTATTTTATATAAGTAAAATTGCTTACTGTTTTAGTACAAAACTGAGTTAAAACAGGCATTTATGTAATTGGCAGAACTTGAAAGTCTGGGTTTATTTATGTAGGGAATTCCGAGCATCTGAATAGATACACCACAAGTCACTGGCAATCTGAGACTGTTGCTTTTATTAAATTCTGGGGTGTTTTTCCACTCTAAATATTTTATTACAAATAAAAGCCCTGCTATGTGTGAGCACTCAGTAACTGGCAATCAGCTGGATTCACAGATGCGGTTAGGACTCTTGCAAAGGCTAAATTCAACCCAGTGTGTAAACGTGGTAGATGAAGTGTTAAATAAGCTATTTGCTTTGGCCCAGCACAGACTTGGGCTCTGGCAGCGTATTTGGAAGTTTGTTCTTTGGACTGGTAGGGATGGGTCATTGGGGAAGGTGGTGCCAGTGGTGTCTGAGGTGGCTGACGATGGACTTGGATGGGGAGCTGCTGCATTGACAGATAGGATGAATGGCAGGAGTATCGGCTCCAAAGGGAACTTCTGTGAATTTCTTGGCTAGACGGTGCTACTATTCAGCCTCTAATGAAAAGGCAGCTGAGGGGAAAATATTTGAGAAGAGAAAATGGCGGGCTGAATGAATGGGCTGCTAAATGCACCAGCCAGTGCTCTGGCATGTAGGCAGTGTGGTCAATGGGCCTTTCTTAGCAGGCACAACTTCTATGTTGGGATAGGGGTGGTGGGCAAAGCTGTTTCTAATCCTAGCTCTAAGTCTGCATATAGGAATTACCTGCATTAAAAATAGTTGTTCCAATTTTCAGAGGACTGCCCTGGTGATAGGGCCCTAAGTTGCTTTAATCATTCTTTTTGCAATGCAAGGGGAAAACCTGTGGCCTTATTGAAAAAAGGGCAGGTCGCAGAAACACACAGTGAATTGATGTGCTTCATCTCTCCCAGCAATGTAACTTGGTTGAGTTCAGATGAAGGGGACTAAAATTTTACCTGTTTTTCATTTAAAAACAGCAGAATACTTTGAACAAACTGTTTTGATCACAAAGCTGCTTTTAGTAAAATAAAAATTTTAGACAGAAAAAACTTGAATTGCTATTTGCACCACTAAAGAAAGAGCAAACGGACACCAAAGTGCATTTTTAGCTTTGTTCTGGAATATATATAAATTAGAAACTTGACTGCTAACTTGCTTCAATGCCATCCTCCTAACACAGCACAAAAAATTTGACCCGACAGTTCTAAATAGCTCCAAGTGAAGATGACCTTTTACTGTAGCCTATAGTTAGGAGGGCCCTGTCCATCCTCATCCATACCCAGGCAGTACCCACGCGTCCTTGCAAACATTCAACCCAAGTCAGAGGCCATGGGAATGCTGGGGAGGGCAATCTGCTTGCTGGAGCCATTCAGTTCAGGGTCTGCTAGCAAGCCTTCTCTCTCCCTCAACTTCCCCTTTATGTTTAAAATATAATGGTCTAATTCTTTGCTCTGATTCAGAGGAAGCTGGGGTTTAAGACTCTGTGTGATATGATTGTGTTCTGCAAGAACATGTGTGCAGAGAAGAAATGCCGCGATGAGAGGGAGCTTTTCTTTAGTCTGTCACAACAAAATAAATGTACGTGAAGGGGAACTGTGAAACCCAGCTCTTTGGCTGGCTTGGGGTGGTAGGACGTGATATTTTTAGACTGAGCTCTTGTTTAGCTCTTTGACATGGCAAAATGGCTTAGTTTTCCACTTGTCTGAGAAGGAATGGGGCAGGTTACTGTCAAGTATTGGATGCAGTGAAGAATTTAGGTCTGGCTAGGCACCTCAAACTGGTGCTTTCCCGAATAGCCCAAATATTGTAAGTCTATAAAACTGGCAGGACTAAGTCCTCTGAAGATGTTTCTGAGGTGCTCTGTGCGCAAAGGTTGGCTCCAGACCACTCTGCAGTGGGCTTGTGCTCCTCTGTAGAGGTTAGGGGTATAGTGCTAGTTGGGAAAGAGAAAACAGAAAAGCCAGGCCCAACATGACATTGTCTGCCTTCAGGGAGGTTTCTGGTGTGGTTAAGACTTTGGCATTGCATTTCATAATTAATTGAAGATTTTCTTTGGCCTGTTTGTCCAGTTCAGTCTTTTCTTACTACTTTATTCCAGTATTGGAAGGATGGCGGGAAAACACCGTGTGCCCGTCCCCAGGAACAGCTGCCGTCAGATGGTGTGTACTTTAAACTGGTGAGGACGTTGTTAGATTGGGCTCAGTTAGGCAAACTAGCTCAGCTCAGCTCCTGTACTTCAGCAAGCTGCTTTCATCAGTTAAACTGTTACGTTTGTTCCTGCTCCGGGAGAGGAGACGCAAAGTGTGCTTGTGAGGGTAATTTTCCTAATTCCGCTTTTGAACCAACATGTGAAAGACATTTTTTCTTTTTTTCCTCCTCTTTTTGTGTGTAAATAATTGCAAATACATCAAGGCAGGTTTTGCAAGGTGCAGCTGTGTGTGCATCCCATCTTCCTCTGCAGGCAGGCGCACTCAGTGGTTGTGTATAAGCACTGGTGGAGAGTAAAGCACATACAAAGTGGCAGCTCTGAAGCTCCTTTCTTTCCTGTGGTAGGAAGTATAGATGTGTTGTTTCTTTCAGAAAACCAAACACAACACTCCCCCAAACCCCACACAATTCTAAATTAACAGCTTTTATTGACTAATTAGATTTAATCAAATGTTCTAATATTTCCTGCCACATGGCTTGGAAATACCTCTCCTGAGGTGTAATCATGATGTAGCTGAAACCAGACAAAAGACAAAAATCCCTGTTTTTTGGTTTCTAGGTGGACTTTTTTGTTGTGTGTGGAGGTTTTTTAATTGTTTTGGTTTTTTGGTTTTAAGTCAAAATTTAGTGAAGAAGCCTGAGTGCTTGTACAGAAAAGATGCATGAAGTGCTGGGTAGCTTTTTTGAAATGTATTTCCTGTGCTTACAGAGAGGTTGGTGGTCTGATCAGAGACCAGGGACCTTTCATTCTTATGTGCAGTGTTATTCTTTAGCGAATTATGACATTGTAATGTAGACAAATATTTACTAGTTGGTCAAAATAGAGAAGTGGATATCTCTAAACAAACACTCTCTCAGAAGACATGTAGCATGGCCTAACCAGCAGTTAGTGTCCAATTTTTGTCTTTACACTAAACTTTGCTTTCCCTGATTTCAGGGGGGTGATGTGTCCCATTGCCTTGTGGCCTTTGCCTGAGAAAGATGGAAATTCAGATCAGCGTCCTTCTTGAGATTTGTTTTCCTTTCCATTTACCTGTAGAAGGTTAATATTTTAGCTCACAAATAAACATACTCTAACTGCTAGTTTTATGAGGTGAGAGAATTCATAGCAGGGAGAGCTTGACATGCTGTTTACTTCTTGAAAGCAGCCCAAGCTGCATGAACCACACATTATCTGGTGTGCTATGATAGGAGGAGGAGGGGGGGGACCCATCCTTCCTTTGACAGAAAGGCTTGGAACAGTTGGAAATGTATATATATATTTTTTTCTTTTTTCTCTTTTCTTCCCTCCTTTCCCTTCTGAGATTCTACTTTTCACCAAATCACTCTTTTTCCTTTGCATTTGAAGTTCTTGCAAACCTTTCCCAGGCTGCAAAGTAACAGACGCTCTCCTTAGGCTCGGTGCTGAGAACCCCAGAACATCAGGGCCTTGTTGTGGGGTTGAAGCTGCCTCCCCAGAAAGCTGCGTTCCCCTTTGTCACACCACAGGCACTTCAGCAGATTTCTCCCAGCAGGAAATTTCAAGCTCCAAAGGCCAGCAATGCAAATGCCTGTGTGCTGCACCAGAGCCCCAGTTGCTGTTTATGAAGGAGGAAAAGTACTGTAAGAATTTACAGCCCCAGCTGGGGAGCCAAGACAGACACTGCTGCTTGTGAGGAGCCTGAGGCGAGCTGACTGCGGATGCTGCACAGGCCGATACCAGGATAGTCTCCTAAGCTAGAAATAGCTTTGGAATGTATGTCCCTTGACCCATGACTGCACCTGTGAGCAGTATACCTGCATGGAGATGCTCAAATATAGTTATTACTACTTGCTGCCTAAAATCTGGTGGCTAGTGTGCCTGGAATCAGGACAGTTTCACTGGGATTTCTAGTAGTTGCTGCAAAATCCAATTCGAGTTTTCAGGGTAAGGCACCTACAGTTTTCAAAGCTTCCCATTTTACTTCAGCTAGTGATTAATTTGAAACATGCTAGTGAATAAACAGACCTGATGCAAATGCTTCTGAGGCCCTCTCTAAGGTGAAATGTCGAGTTTTGACATTTTGAGTGATTCTTTTGTAAATTCTATTGGTTGAGAAGGTACAGGTCTGTTCAGTCAGCTTGTACCCTTGGGTCCTATTAAAGTTAAGAATCAAGGACAAATATTTATATGTTATATGTGCATTTGAGAGTTTGATTTGAATCACAACCTGGTAGAAACCCAGCATGTGTAACTCGGTTCCTTCAGCTTGTTAGCCACTTACATACCCATGAGTGAGGTCAGACAGACATCTCCTTGAGAACATACTCAAAGAAGCAATCTTGATGCTTAAATCCAGAGTCTGGTGCTAAGCTGGCTTGTGAGACTCTAGGTATCTATGAGCTGGGCATAGACAAAATGTTCCTAGTGAAACAGGATCCTGGGGTTTTGTTACAAGTTTGCAATGTAGATCAAGTTTGTGGGTCACCCAAGATCACAATATTTGGGCCCAGTGTAGATTCACAATGTAATTTAGAACAAGTGTCAATGAACCTGATGGCAGAAAGCTGAACTGCTCTGCCTCAGTTAGCTCAGAGATTCAATCTAAGATTGAAACTTGATGTTATGCAATATCATCATGTAGGGTTACTTGGAAGAGCTGGGGCCAGGTTGTCATATGGGTCCCTCACCCGCAAATCACTGAAGTTCATGTGGATTTTATACCTCTGTTCATTTTAGCAGTTCTGTTTGCCTGATGAAGTAAAATTGTTAATTTTGTGGCTTTGAAATTATCAACTCATTACACTCATTCTGAAACTGAGTATGCAGGACAAGTATCAACATTTCTTAAGCTTTTATTTATTCTCTGTGATCCTTACCTGCTGAGGAGATCACTTAGGAAGTCCTAGCCTTTGTTGCAACTAATGTGCAAAGTTCCATGGACTTTAATTATACTATATTTCATTTTAGATTTTTATTCTGTCTTGTTGGTTTAGTGTTTAAGTTAATAAGGCACCATCAGTGGAAAGAGTGAGAGTAGAAAAGGGAGAGAATAATCTTTCTGATAAAGTTTGTTACCTGAGATTGAAATCTTAAAATATTAACTGAAGAAATTCCAATTTTTGCTAAAATGATGTTCAATATGTGGACTTTACTATATTGGGGGACCACTTAATGTTTCTAGTTATTCTGATGCTTCTGCCTCCCACTTGAAAAAGGAGTAGCTGTGTAGAGCCTGAAACCTGATCAACCGTTCCCTGGTGCTGATAGACCTTAGGAGTTGGTGATCACTGAATCATTGGAGATGTCGCTAACCTAGAACTGGTTGCAGTCTGCAGCTCCCCTCTGTTATGGACAGAGTGAACGTAAGTCAGCTGGGTCAAATCCTGAATTACTGATGTGCTGCTTAACTGGACCCTTACTTCTGAAGCAAACTTTTGTTAAAGTAACCTAAAGGCTAAGCAGACACAGACTTGTCAGGATTTATTCTTCTACATAAAAGAAGAATGAAGTAAAATACGATATTCAAACAAATTATGTCCTGAAAGCATTTTGAAGAGTTCCACAGTGCAGTAAAATGATCAAAATCATCTCATGGTTGTAGAATGGGGAGAAATACATGATGAGGCCAGTAAAAGGGAAGATATTCCAAAGGTTTGAGAGAATTAAGCATGTAACTTTCTTAAACTCCTTTGAAAATCAAATAAATATATTTTCTGGTGAGATTAAAAACAGGCTGAAGTCATGCAGGGATAGATATTCACAGAAAGGCATGCTTGAGCTGTGGGTCTGCAAAGGAGAAGGATTTTTAAAATCTACACTAATAACAATATTCAAAGTGATTTAGGGGTAGTGTTAAAGAGGAGGGAAGAGAGCATGAGGAGGAGTTCAGAGAGACAAAAAAAAACTTAGTAGAAATGAGTCCTGAAGGACTTCAAAGGTGAAAATATAACTTTTGTTGGGCCTTGAAATGATTTGGGATCTTGTGTCCTGCTTGAGGATGCAAATGTCAGTGTCTGGGGGGAGAGTGGGATAGCAGAGGTCAGGGCAATGGAGAGAAGAGACAATGGACCCCTCTGCAGCACAGGTCTCTTTCACTTCACAAAAAGTGTTTTGTAATTCAAATGAAAACAAACCCTCCTTAAGAAAGGGACCTCACTTTGGAGTGAGAAACACTGTAACATATTTCACTCTCACTTCCCTTTGGTTTTACCTTCCTTCACCAGTCAATGCATGAATAAATTTGTCTGACCTCTCTTTGTTGCAGAATTTCGGTGTAAACATCAGCACTGGAAGCATGGATATATTTATGCCAAGATCTTTTTGGAGCTTTCTTTGTAAATTACTTTTTCTGGGAAGTGCTGCTGGATCAATTCACTTGTGATGAGTCCCAGAATGCTGCCATGCTGGGAATGTCTGTGCACATTAATTTTGCATGTGTCAGCTTGCAGTGTCCCCATGTTTGTAGCGTCCACACTGAGACACAGACTCACTGGTTCCCTTTTAGAAATGATTCAGTAACGCTTATTGCCCTGGAACTTTGTATTTGCAGATGCTGTGAAACTAGGACAAGCAAGGAGGGTGGTCTCATTTAAACTTGTCACCCAGGCACTGTCTTGATGGAAAGAGAAGGGCATTTTCTAGAGAGTAATTCAGCCTTTCTTTTTAAACATCACTGCTAGAGTGCAGTAACTCATCCTCTGAAGTTGCCTGCCTGTTGCTTTCTGTTGTAGAGGGAACTTGTATCATTAACTTAGCTGGATGGAATTAGATGGGGTGAATCTTAGCCACGGTGATTTGTTGGCAGAAACCATTTTTGTGGTGGACCCACGTGAAGAGAGTCAAAGTAAGTGAAAAGCAATTGGAATGTGATTCCCTCAAGCACCACTGAAACTCCCAGTGCTATGCAATGCCAGTATCTTGCAACTGTTTTTCATTAACTTTGATGTTATAGACAGTATAACACTCAATGGCAAGACAGATGTAAGATAAATCAGCCAAGTGCAGTCATAACTGCGTGAGCCTTGAAATGCAGGATTGGTTAAGGACAAATCAGTTTGAGTTTTGGAAATAGCTCAGGCATATAGCTTACATAAGTAATGTCTATTTCTCTGAAGTAGTATATAAAGAAATAATCCAGTTTGTTTATCCAAGCATTTTATTCATAGATACACTTACATAATTTTAAACAGCGGAGTTTCTGAAAGCTTCCCAGTATTTTATTTGGTATTTATCAGGATGCACCAAGAAGTGGGAAAGAGGTTTCAAGTTGCCTGGATCAGTCTTTACTAATGTTTTTTAAATTGTCGGTTTCAGTGGAGGTTTTGTAATATGTCTAGATGTATTTATTGCTTGTATATCTATACAGTTATAAAAAAATACCCGTTGAAAGTATGCTTCAGATAAAGATCTCTCTCATGTGATCAATCAGGGTTTTGCAACTGAAGCTGTGTTTGTTTTCTGATGGTCTTTGTGGTTTCACCTGAGATGGGAGTCTGGTTTTTTTTTTGTAGATGATCATACAGTTTTCTGTGGGAAAGAGGGGATTCATGCTCTAACATCCATGCTTTTGTGTGTGGAATGATTATTATTCTGGAATGAAAAAAATCTTCATAAAAGCAGGAAGCATGGGGGTGGAGTTGGGGCAAGAAAAACATTGTCCCCAGGGATGCAGGAGCAATAGCTCTGAAGACAGAGGTGTTCATATTTGCTTTCAAAAATAGTGATGTGAGTGTCATAGAGCAGAGGTGATCAGAGTAAGTAGTTCATCTCATTTCATGTCCAACACAGCCCAGATTATGTAAGGGCTCTAAGCTTTGGAAAACAAGTGTCATTTAAAAAACTGTCTGGTAGAATCTAGTTGACCTTCTGTTTAGAAGTAGACAGTGATGCAGGCTATCAGCTCAGACTGCCTGATCTGTTTGCAGAGGATGTGTTTGATATTCCATCATGTAACTTCTCTCTTCATTTTTTTTGTTTGAAATCATCTTGGTTAGCTAATAGTTTAGTTCCTCTTCAGGGGATAGATCAAAAATAAATATGTACCAATAAGCTTTGAGGCTTTAAAGCCAGTTTGATACACAGGAAGCCTGCAATTAGGGCAATAAAAGATATTTCTGATGCTATTTCCTCTTACTAAACACCTCTGCCTACCAGGCAAGTCCCTGTTCAGCTGTTTGCTGATGAATTAATTTGGCTGTAAATCTGAGCTACTTTTTGCAGAGTTGCTCTCTCTCACAGCTGTGGCTCTTTATTATTTTAAGAGGATCTAGAGAAAAATATTATAGGTGAAATACTCTGTGCAGGAATTTCAGCATAATGCAGTCATCTGATACTTAAGTTCTTTCTTCCTTTACCAGACACTTATAATTTAAAATGTGGTTTTATAGAAATATTAATATAGCAGCCAGTAATTGAGCAATGAGTGCATACTGACGGGATTTCCAGTTACAGTGTAAGAGGTACAACAAGACATTCTTTAACAGTTGCAGTGTTGCTTCAGTCTTGCTCCATTTTACATGTGTAATGCTAATGATGTCATAGGAGTTGCTTCTGATTTCCACTGTTCTAACCGAAATTTCACAACTGACCCAGCTGAATCAGGCCCAACATTCTACATGTATGTGCTGCCTTTCCTCCAGGAAGGTAGAGATGTCTGGATTTATGCAAGAATGGCTTCATCTGTCTTTAAAATCCAGCTGTCTCTAGGTTGGAAGTCAATAGATCTTAACAGGGTGCAGTGCTGAACCTCTCTAGGAACAATAGAACTGGAATAGGTTCACCCCCAGTTGAAGGGACTTGATTCCCAATTGGGCAGTAACCCAAAGCTGTGCTAGGATTCAGTGAAACCTCTGCGTTCAGGTATTTACAACATGCTTAAAGGGAAATGCTGGAAGACTTAGTTTTCTGTAGCAATGCACACTTAGTTGTTACAAAGGGGTGGGGGGGGGAAGCTGTGGTGGGATTTACTTTGTATAAATAGCTCTGTGCAGTCATTGTCACGTTATTTTGAGATTGGTTTTTGCATTGTCTTTCAGACTTCAGTGCAGGTGAGAACTGCAGTTCACATGTAGGCTGCAGGATATTTATGTTTCCTGTCACTTGTGTAGAGCTTTAGCTCATAAAGTGCATATCTGATAGAAAGCAAAAGAGCATGCTCAGGATGACAAGGTCCAAAGCTAACAATTGAGTAACATGAGCAAGGATGCACCTGCTCTTAAAACACAAACTTCAGCAAGCATTCATTTTTGGGTTGTCAGACTATTTCAGTAGAGCTGTGTTCCCACAGGACTTTGAAGCCACTTTGCTAAAGACAATGGAGCTTTTTGGTATCTCACTTGTACTGCAGTGGAGGTGAAGACTTATCCTACAGCCTCATTTAGCAGCAGCACTTATTCAGGTGATGACAAATGATAAATTAAAAATGACACTTGGAAGTTGTTCAAATCATTATGACAAGTTTTACTCTCTATTGTCAGAGACAGATGAATGTGTAACCCTGTGCTGTAGTTGCAAGTTGAAGATGGTAGTGATGGTCAAATTATGAAATTCATTGTCCATGTCATCTCTTCATTTTTCACTGTGCCCACCTTTTCTTGGGACAAATATGTCTGCACTTGCCAGAAGCTTTAAATGATGGATTGCACAAGTGTAAAGTAATTTATTAATTTTAAAACTGAAAATGCTCAGCTCATCTAGATCCCTACATTGTTCTGGATCAGTCCTGATCACTGATGAGTTTAACAAAGTTGTCTCACTTATCTCTGAAAAGCAACATGAAATTCCTGTCACCTGTAGAGAAAAGGGGTTTCACAGGATTGTCCTTTCAGATACTGCTCCTGGATACCGTGGCCAGTTGCCTCATCCGTGTCTGTTTCTGTTCTCCCTTTCATTTCCCTCAGGCTCACACACAGTTTGCCTGCCTTGCTGTTTAATCAGAAGTCTCTTACTTCCTCAAATGTTCAGAAATATCATCTGTCTTAGACATGAATTTTGAGAAGGGGCATGAGCAAACTCTCACTGTCTTGTCCCTAGTATGTGCCATGTGTCACTTAGGCCATGTAGAAGGTGGTAAGTACAGATTTTTCTTTAATGAAGTTTAAGGTTACAAGTCAATGCTCGACAAGGGCCATTTGAAAAGAATTAAAGAGAAATCCCGGTTTCTGCAGTCTGTTTCATATTTAGCAGGTTCTTTCCTTAAAGTATGCTTGTGCTTTCCTGGTTCAGAGGTGCAGCAAAGATCTCAAAGCAACAAGGTTTCATTGTAACTAGATTGTAAGGATTATGAACTGAAGAACAAAACATTGTCACTAACAAGGGGCCATTAAAAAGTATTTACTCACTAAAATTGACTTTTATATCTAAATTGCATTCTAGATTTGTAATGTCTTTGGATCCGTATTTGTTGGAAGGACCTTACCCAACATGACGGGGTGCACAGATGAAGCATTTCACTCTGCTCATTCTAATTTCTCCTATGTTTGCTTGAATCCTGTAAGGCATTTGAACTGTAAGACCAACTATAAACAGAGTTTATGCATGATGTGAGGAGCATCAGCCATGGCCTGCTGAGTTTGGAAGCTGCAGACCTCTAGGGCAACAAGTCACAGTGCACAAATAAATGTTATGTTGATGCAGCAGCAGAATTTTAAACAAAACCAAATCCTCTGTGGCCTGTTTTGTACTGATGAGCACAAACCCTGCGAATGGCGAGAGAGCAAATGCAGCTTCCATGGGGATAAGAAGGGAAGATGTCGTATATCTACCACCTTCTTATCTTTGTTTTTTTGTGACATTTGTGACCTTATATCAGTCCTGACCAGCATACAACAAGCAGATAGAAGGGAGCAGAGTCTACTTTTGTTGCCTGTTCATCTCTTTGTAGCTTTTCAATGCTGTCTTACTGATCTGATGTGTGCTTGTTGTTTCTGTGTAGTGTGTATCATAAGCTGCTGTCTTTCCCTGAATCCCTGGTAGTTCCCAAGTGTAGGAAATCAACAACACAGTGGAGAGTTCTGCTTTTGATTCCAGTGGAGAGGTGATTGTGATCATCCTGCTGTGTCATAGGAATAATTCTGAGTCCCAAAGGAAGGTTTTTCAAAAGCTCCCAAGAAAGCTGACCCCTTTGCTTCCACATATCCCTGGGGGATACCGAGTTCCTTTTTGCAAGGATCAAAAGTGTTGCAGATGAAGAGGGTTAACTGAGGGGTTGCTGAAAGTTCCTCATAGACAATGTCAAGGACTAGACCCCTTGAATTTGTTTATGAGCTATGTAGAGTGTGACAAGGTTGGAGCAGCCAGACAGAATTTGCCTCAATAGCATTTTAGATGTCCAGAAAAGCCTTTACTCCTTCTACTAATTCCTCTTGAATAACAATGTTATGAAATATGAGATGGGCATGACAAGTCTTCTAATATACACCACCAATAACCTCTCCCTTTTTTTCATTGCCTTTGTCACGTCCTGGCTCAAATACCTGTCTAATTCTCCAGAAAATCGGTAGGTCTAATTAAACATCATGCCATTCCCTGTACCTCGGTTTCCTAAAGACATTTACATACCACTTTTCTTAATGGGTCTTAGAGTCTGTGTCACCAGGTGCATTGAAGGATGATATTGGTACAGGTGAGCTTAGAGCACAGTAAAAGCAGTAGCTCCAAAAAAATCACTTGAGGAGTTTGGAAATCACTGACCTGAATGCCTAAACACCATCTCTGGGAAAAGGGCTGCTTTTTCCAAGCTCAGAGTGGTTTGGGAGGAAAGTGATGTTGTCATGTGAACAGGGCATGCAACATTAGCTCTGTGAGCTGCTGTTTAATAGTTTGTGCTTATCATGCTTTTTAATTGGAACGACTGTTGTAAAAGATTCTGTTTGTGCCTGAAAAGGTATGGAAAAATGGAGAATAAATAGGTCTGCATCCACAAAGTTTTTATATGCTTTAGGGGATTGTGTTTTGGAAGGTAGACTACTAAATTTCTAGGACTGAAATCTCTTGTAACTGTCTTGTTTTATTATCCCTGGAGAGATTTCTGTTCGTGCACATCAAGACAAACCAGAGGCTGTGGGAGATTGACAAACTATCTATAAAGTTGACTGCCTCCTTCCCTCTTACATCTTTCATCCTTTCTGCTTCTATGCCTTTCCCCTTTTTGTTTGATTTCTCTCTCCTTTTCTTCCTTTGTCACGTTCACATTAAATGATCTTTCAGACGAGCGTCACAAAAAACCTGGGGTTTACATTCACACAGGCTCTGATTTTTTTACTGACTAGCCCGTAACAGCTAATGTGATTTGCACTTGTTTACCAGCTTTCTATTATTAGACCCACCATACTGGGACTAATATGCAGGTAACTATTAGTCACCAGTGGAGCTGCTAATTGTAGATTAATTAATCGTTCCAGTTGGATTTGTTGTCTCCAAACAGATGTGATTAAAGCAAGGGAAAAGTCTCTGCCTGGCTTATCTTTTGAGAATGAGTGACTTTAATATGACATGTTACCTCATATAAATCAGATGCCTGATTATTAATGCTCAGAAATCACACCCAGCACTGAAGTGGGAGGGCACAGCTATTCCTGTCATGTTCCTGCCATTAGTCATCATGCTGAACGCTCCGTCCCAGACAGTCCCCTGACTGTTGCCAAGGTGCTGGGCAGTACATGAACATTGCGGCAGTTCCTTGGCACAGGTGGACTGGCTGGTTCTTACAAAACACCTCTGCCACCTCTGGCATGCGCATCTTGTCCCTTGAACACAGGAGTCTGTTCTTCAGACTCCTTAGTCCCCACAACCTGCTCCAAGCTCTCCATCCATACCTAGCTGGAGTCTAGCCAGGATCTCCTTTCTGTTTAGTAATACAAGATGAGCAACATGATTGTAGTTCTTGAAATAGATTCAAAAGCAAGTTGAGAATTTAGAGCTGAAATAAATGTAGGGTTTGTGTGCCTGTTTGATTAATCTATCTTTTTTTTTTTTTTAATTGGTGCCTGTTCTGTAAAGTAGGAGCTGCTGACAAGTGACAGACCAATGGCTAAGCAGAGGCAGCTTTTAGTGCAGGAAGTCAGACAGAGGGACACATTCTCTGTCTTCCAACCAAAATACCAGAGGCAAAGCATTCCATAAACTCCAGGTTTGATTTAGTGGCATGGCTTCTTATCAGGTTGTAAGCTGCTGCCAATCCCAACAGGCAAAAAGGGAAAAAGAAAGAAAAAGCTGAGTGTGCACCAGCTGACATGGGCACTGCTCAGGAACACTCAGCTGTTAAAAGCCTTTTATTATCAAGCTGTAACAAAGCTGTTTTGTACCATAAATACAAAGAAATGACCCGGTTCCTCTCTCTGTCTCAGGTGGGTAAGGAAAGTTTCTTTCTTCCTTGTTCCCAGCACTCCCCAGGGCTCACTCCTTTGTGTGGGAGGCAAGTTAGAAACCGCTACCAAAACAGAGAGGAAAGCCCTCTGCCCTGCAGTGGAGGGGTTGTGCCATTTATCACTGTCGATCCTGTCCTCACGGGCTTCCCTTAGTCTCACCTGTGGGTATTTGCTGCTCTCTTTGCTGACGCCTGTGGAAGGTACAACTCCCTACTCTTCATTTGGAAGTGCCCTTTGGCCAGCAGTACAACAGTGGAGGCTTGAGGTAGACATCCCATGCAGTGTGCTTAGCTAAATCCTTCCCACTGGATCAAATACGTTGTGGGTATGTTCAGTGTAAATACAAGTAAGTCCTGATTTCCAGTAACCAGAATTACGCTTTGAAGGCTGATACTTGGATCCCTGGCCATTTGTATCTGGCCTGGAGCTTTTATTGATTTGCCTGTTGAAACCAATGTTGTGCAGAGCTGGGGAAGGGGAACCCTGGCTTAGGTGAAAAGTTCTGGCATTGGTATGTGTGTTTTTAACCAAATGAAATACAACAAATAGGATAATGTGTCCCAGGGCTGGTGGGGCTGGTGTTTTCCATTTCCCTTCTCCAAGTACCGAGTCTGTTGAACTTGTCCATAACCCTAGCTAATAACTGTGGCATGCCTCAGCTCCAGCAGCATGAATGTCCTGCTGTTCTTTGCAGTCCCCTTTGCTGACATGTGTCTTGATGTGCATCAGGCACACTGCCTCCCAAGGTGAAAAAATTGCATCTTATAGAGAGGAAAAACCTTTAAAGAAAAAAACCAAACAGACCCTCACTATGGTCTCTTGGTAGTAACAGATAATTAAGTGTAAAAGTTTCAACAGAAGGAAGACATTTATGGCCAGGCAAAACCCAATGTCATGGTAGGAAATGTCTTTTCTGTTACCCTTAATTCAACCTTGAGCCTAAGAACCTGGTGGTGATTTGGTAAACATTTATATTCTTTCAGTCTTAAAGATAATCAGCTGCACTGTGTTGATGGGAACCTACATCATATTGTTGTGGTTTTGCCCCGGCCGAGGGCCGCACCCCACACAGTCGCTTGTACTTTTAAAAGGATGGGGGAGGGAAAGTTGGGGGAGGGGGAAAAGGGAAGGAAGAAAGGAGGGAAAGAAACCACAACCTAGAAACCAGAACCGCGCAGGTTGGGATAAGGATAGTTTACTAAACAATAACAGAAAACTAGATATAACAATAACAGAAGTTTAAAGTACAAAATAGATGAAACTGGTGATACACAATGCAGTTTCTCACCAAACCACAGAACCCAGGCCGCACAGCTTAGAGCCGTCCCCGAACCCAGAAACTGCCTGTCCTGGCGTTGTCTCCTCCTCTTCCCCCCAGTCCCCCTTTATACTGAGCATGACGTAACTGGCATGGAATATCCTCTTTGGCCAATTCGGGTCACCTGTCCTGGCTGCGTCCCCTCCTTTCTCGTTAGTAAGGAAGTATGAAGAACTGAGAAAGGCCCTTGATTGCCCGGCAACAACCAGAAACATCAGGGTGCTATCAGCACTGTTCTCATCCTAACACCCAAACATGGCATTCTATCCACTGCTAAAAATAATTAACTCCATCATAGCTGAAACCAGGACACATATAAAAGAGTGAAATCAAAGTGTATCAAGCCATTTGAACAGTCTTTTTTTATCTCTGCAGGCATTTCTTCACCGGATCCGCCAGAATGCTGTGGACAAAGCCGAGAAGTACATAACAGAGGAGAATGTTAAGGTATTTCTTCTATCTTCTTCATGTTATTGGTAGGGAAAATGATATGTAATGAAAAGCTAGGTTCAGAGATGTGAATATCAAATATCCTCATGTCATACTGATTCTTATTAAACTGGTTCCCTAAGGAGAAGAGGCTCATGCCGACAGTTTATCTGTCAGTCTGTGTGTCCATTCCTATGGCTGTTGTCTTCCAGCAAATATTCATCCCACCAACTAATTTCAGTAAAATTTGACACAGTTTAGTGTTGGCAGAGATAGTAACTTTTGGCAAGATTTGTGTAATAGTGGGTAGAGGACAGAGAGGCCTTTTCAGGGTTTTTGAGAGAAAAGGCAGGGAATGCACAGCCCTTGTCTGTTTTGATTGACAGTATTCAGTTAGCCAATTTGTATCTGGTGTCTTTGAGAGATCTCAGCTTGATAGAGGTTATGAGAAGGAGGCAGGAATACGCCTTTTTGTTCTAGTGGGAAGGAATTTTGGTTCTTGTGGGAGGACTAAGTGACAACAGACCCTTGCATGTGGAGGTTCCTAAATAAATCTTGCACTGGGAAGAGATACGGGACAGAACACAGAGCTGTGAGGTGCTAGCTTCTCTAGTGCCTGTGGACACAGGACGCCTTGTTGGTTATTTTCATAAATACAAGCAACACTTTCATGTAGAAATTTGGCTTAATCCTCCTTGTACACATATGCATGTGAACCCCCCCCCACCCCCCCCATACACACACACAGGTGAAACCCAATAATCAGTGGGACAGGGGGAGTTTGTCTGCCATGAGAGGCTTACTTACCAGGCTTGTGTTTGGTTCTGTAGCTCCTAGATGAGCAGAAACTTTGCCCTTCACACTTGTGGGAGTGGGGTGCAGCAGTAATAGGTATGTCACACCAGCCAGTGCTACCACAGCTGGCGTGCATGTCCCCAGGGCTGGTCTCTCCATCTCGTGTACTAGTATTACCTGAATATACAGAGATCCTAGCAGGGCTTCAGCCCCTGCTTCTGCTCTTGGTTCTACAGGCTAGCCATACGGTAGTATTGACTGACTGGCATCACAACGGGCTGGTTGCAAGACAGCTCAGCAGCATTGTGGTGCTAAGCCTCTCACTGTCTTCAAATTTCGAAGTCCCTGCTCCCCAGAAACTCACCATTTAGATTCTGAAGTAAGTTTGGGGGTGGCTGAAGAAAAGGTAGCCAAGTGTTTAGTGACAGTAGATCTTGTGTGGAGAGAAGTGTGCAAAAGGTAAGCTCTGCATGGGAAATAAACCTACACAACCATTTGCCAGTTTGA
The DNA here is from genome assembly GCA_020800305.1 of Porphyrio hochstetteri. Classification (NCBI taxonomy): domain Eukaryota; kingdom Metazoa; phylum Chordata; class Aves; order Gruiformes; family Rallidae; genus Porphyrio; species Porphyrio hochstetteri. The sequence goes on along the minus strand of CM036921.1, from coordinate 7,909,121 downwards.
TAAACAGTTGCAGATGTTGATGAAATTTATCATTCTACCATTATTCATATTCTGTCAAGCTGAATATTAATTATCACTGCCACGTAATCAGATGCAGTGCCCACAAAGCCTGTACAAAAGAATCCATATTTTCTCTGCTGATTTAAATGTATTTGCATTTGAAGTCTCATCACACCCCTCTGGGGAAGTACCACGTCATTTTTGTGTCATTCTTGAGGTGCCTGGCGGGTGGTCTTGAGGCCACTGTTAGACCTCATTTATTATTACAATACCCAGCTTTCAGTAACAGAGCTTCTCTTCATTAATAAAGGGCCTATGCTTTTTGCTGGTGAAGCAGAATCACAAAGGCAGTCTTCCTGATCAGAGTCTATTATCTCCCTCTGCTATCCCCCCTTCCCCAAGTAATTTTATTGTCTTTTCTGCAACTGAAAAGCATTTGTTCTTTCCTTTCTCCCTCCTTGCTGGTAGAGACAGGTTGTGTTGGGACTTTGGATAACTCTGTCTGCTAATATTATGTATCTTGAGTCACCAGAGCTGTGAGGTGGCTGGCAGAAACAAGGGAAGGTAGCACAGACTCTATAAATGGTTTGGCAGCTTATGTAAGGAGAAGCCTGTCTTTTCCCCTCTTTCTCTGTGCAGCAGAAATGTCTAGAGGAAAATACACGATACTCTGGCAGTCACTCACCTCTGAGCAAAAGGAGAAAGTGCTTTTTAGGATCATTTGGGTTATAGCTCCCAGTACTATTTATTTGCAGCCTTCTCCTACAACTGGTGTTAAGGACTGGAGATTTTTGGTAACATTTGGCCACTGTATCCCCTTCCAGAAAGGCCACATTGAGTCCTGTGCCAGGCCCAGAGTTTACAGGTCCTGCAGTGACTAACAGCTGCAGCAACATCGTTTAGTTTATTTGCAGCCTGGTGTGGGAATAGCTCTATTGATATGTTAGGATTATGCTACATTCACAGCAGGGCACTGATGTAAACTTACTGATATGGTAGATTGAAGGCAGTACAAACTGAGGGTGCGTGCAAGCTGCCAGGCATATAAATGGTAGCTGTGTTTTAGATACAGAAGCACATGTGGTCAAGGTCTCTCTGCTGCCTTGATTTTCAAATGACTCTTCTTATCTACAAATTCTGCTGCAAGCAGAGCTCTACTGACCACTGCGGAATTCATTAGATTACACAGATATTCCTTGGATCAAAAAACACTCCCTGAAGGCTGCTCCTGAAGGATAAAATCATCCCTGACAGATGTTTTCCTCTTCCTTGTTAATCCGCTTTTGGCATAGTTTCCAGCGAAGCCATGCAGGCAGAGGCTACTGTGTCACCACATCAGTTTCAGCCATGAGACAGAATCACCCTATGCTCTGCTTGAATTAGCATGGGGTGGTTTTTTGGAAGGAATCAAACGGTCCTGGCTCCCTGTCCTTTATGTTGGTTTGGAGCCCATCAGTGCAAATTCAGTGTGTTGGATTCTTTTAGTTTAGTTAGAACTAGAAGGATCTGTGAGGTGCTAGTACGTGTTAATGATGGTGGATAATGCCATATGTTGGGATTCCTGAAGTGAGAGGGGACTAAAGACAAGGAAGATGCAGCAGGCAGCTCTGCACATGCAGCCAGCTTGCAGGAGGAGTTTGAGAGAAATACTCTGTCCTTGAACAACAGAAGGTATAGAGCTGAACATACATGCAGAGAGGAAGGCTTCTTGAATTCCTGATCTTGTCTACCCCTGCAAACCCAGAGAGACTGGTTTTAAACCAGAATTTGAAGTTTCATTCCTGTCTTTAATAATTATACTTAATTTACAGGTTATTATTTTTCTGAATTACTGCCATATCACCAGCCACCAGGCTGATGCAGTGTCACACCTGGTGAATTCCCCTGCATAAAGCTGAAAAGCTTAGTATTTACATAAGATACTTTGAAAAGTGTTGGAAGACATTAGGCTCTATCACTTCCACACCAAATGCCAGGAAGAGATGCTGCTCTGCAAAGTTGCACGCATTGGGGTACAGAGGAGTGTCGCTCATGCCCTGCACAAGACCTGGGATGCTGCTTCCAATATGACAGCCAGTTTGATTGTGCTGCAGATCTTTTCTTTGCAAGTGACATTGTTAAAGCAAAGTGACAGAAAACATTTGCAGTGTGTATGTCACCGCAGACTCCAGGATTTACTCTGCCCGTTCAGGCTTTCTTCCTGTGGCTGTCAATACTGACGGCTGTGTCACCATGCATCAGGACTTCTCCCTATATGTAGGTAGCATACCATCTCCTATATGTGTATTCACACTTTATTCTTGTGTTTTTAATGTAAATTATTAAGACTTACAAAGCTGATATGTTTATAGCAGCTTTCACCCTGGCAATTTATTCTCCTTAGCATACATATGTTCAGATCACTAGGGATCATTTAGCTGTGAGGGCCTCTATCCCATCACTGAGGCTGGTGAAAGGGAACTCTCAAATGCTGCTCTTGTGATTTGCAAGCGTTTTACACTATTCTGTACTCCTGTCAGTGAAATGCAAGATCCCACATGGCAGAGATTTGGTCTTTTATTTACAGGTACATCTTTGTGTGTGATAGCTTCCAGAAAGTGATTTCTAATGCACGAGAAGGAAAGGCAAATGACTTCCTGCTTCTACCTTGTGCAGAGGGAGTTTGGTCCCTGTGATTCCATTTGCCAGCTTGGTCTCACAGGAAATTTTCTCTAGTCTTGAAAGGGGTTGTTCCCATTCATCATGCTTAGGTATCTGGAAAGATAACCTTCATTTACAGCAGGTACTTGAGTAGCAATAAAGATTTCTGTAGGGGGCCAGGAAATGACTAAATACGGTGTAATTAATTTTGTACAAGTTCCTTTCTGTGCAGCAAGTCTAGAGCCACAATAATTTGGTGCTACTACTTTAACAAAACACTCTCAGATATATTAACAGCAAGCAATGTTGTTTTCTTTATATTTCAGATCTTATTTTCTAACATCGAAGACATTCTTGGTGTTCACAAGGAGTTCCTGGCTGCCCTGGAAATTTGTTTACAACCAGAACCTCAGTCTCAGCATGAACTGGGAAATGTTTTCTTAAAATTTGTAAGTACAATGACTTAACGCTATCTCTAAGTGCAGTTTCCTGTCATAAGCTCCCATGCCCCTTAGCTAGCCCTAATCTCTAAGACTTGTGGCAATACTACCACAATGTGTATCTTGTATGAAAGTTGTAGGTAGGGTGGGAAAAAAATTGTGAATGAGGTTAGAACAATGGAAAGCACATCAAACTCAACTAAACAAAGAGGTATTTTTAGAAATTCTTCCTTTTCCCATTGAATATTTTTCTTTTTTTTTTCTTATCCAGCTGATCACGCTTTATTGCTGAGAATTTGTCTGCTTTGGTTCTAAAGGTTTCAAAAAAAGCAGTACAATTTCAAGTAAATGAATAATTTTTTGTGTGCATTTTAAAATAAAACAAAAAAGAAGAAAAGAAACCCACAGAGATTGAAATCAAAACCAAAGGACAATACCTCATTTACAGTGGTTAGTGTCTGTGCGTATGCTTATCCTTCACTAATGGACAGGTAGTGAGGGATGGTTTATCTTGCTGAAATGCAGTACAAGTTACAACACACAGCCTTTTGCCATGGAATAAATGAGCTTCATTCTGTAGCTCAAAAGCAAATAAAATTTGGCTTTTGAACTCATAATATTAGCTCAAGAATGCCAAAGAAAGAAAATGTGAAGTAGTATATGATACAAATACACTCTGCTAGTGCCAGGTTGTTTAGGACATTTTGATGAGCTACTTTTGTGTCATTTGACTTTACATCTCATAGCTGTACTGTTTGTTCTCCTACTACATCCCTAATATGATCATGCATGCCAGCCTGATCCAGATTGGTACTGCCAGGGGGTCCCAGAAAGCACAGACCTGTACCAGGGATTGTGCAGTTGCAGTTTATGATCCCACCATTGCTCCTCTCATTGCCGTTTATTTCTTATACCCTGAAATTTGTTTCTTATAACGTGTTATCCTGTGGTAGATTTTTGTGTTATTTTTTACTTGGCCCCATTTTCAATCAGGTATGTGTGCCATGCTCTGGCTAATGTGTACACAGAGCAGCATACAGTATATGCAAAGATCAGTTATTATATACAAGCTGGACTCACTTAAATGCAAAGCTACCTAATTTACATGTACCATAATTGGAAGTTGCACATTTTTTCACATGGAGCAGCCCTCCTGAGATATTTGAAAATTAGAAAGCATGTACACAGTAGCCATTTCTTCAAATTCTTATTAACTGCATTAAGCCACAGGCCAACTTTCTATCAAAATATGTTCTATTATGCTTTCATAATGAAAATTCATGCTTTCACAGTTCATCGGGTCTGAGCGGACAGCAATTACACAGCCATTCATTTCTCATAGAGCTTTACCAACTACCCCTCCCTTGTTTAATTATTATTTATGCTGTGACAATTATTAAAATAGTGTTGGAAAGTGTTATATTGAGACCATGCCCAAAAATGGTGTCAAATGTGACTGACTGTCAGCTGCTGAAAAACCATACTGGTGAACTTAAAGCTGTGACTATCCACTAGAGTTATTGCCTACCAACAAGATGTGCTGTACTAATATATTAGTATTCGTTAGCAGGGGTATTAAAATTAGAGGGCTTTTCAGTGATGCTGTCAAATTGTCTACTGTGTTTCTGAGTGGTGCTGAATAACCAGAAACGTTAACATCCTGTCATTTGGCTGTATTCAAGCCTCTTATATGTAGTACTCAGCAGTGTTTTCTTGTATGTGAACATATAATTTTGTAACTGTATTACTGTTAAATTTAATAATTACGGAAAGTTTCTTATTTATCAATTGTGCAAAAATACAGGATTTAAACTGTACTGCATAGGCATGAGAGCTGGTGAGAATTTATCTTCTGATAGAGGCAGTTTGACTGAGATCAGCTTACATTGCTGTCTGTGAAAGTGAATTGCAAATAATGTGTATGTCAACTGTTTCACAATTCTCTGAGGAAGAAGCAGCTTATGCAGAAGGAAGTAAAACATACATTTGATCCAGAATATATAGAAAAAGCTTGTCTCACCCATGATAACCTTAAGGAACTGCAGGAATACCATTAGGAACATTGTGGTACCTCAAGTCTTAGTAAACAAAGGTCAACGGAATATTATCAATAGAGGAGGAAATAATCTGTCCCTGTATGCAGGTTGTGCCTAGGTTTTAGAAGCAAGCTTACCATGGATATTTGGGAGTGACGAAGGTGGGATTTGTGTCCTGTCACAAAGGCTGTGAAGGCTTCCACAGAGAGTCTCCATTTCCCTAATTTGGGCTGTTCTCATGAAGCAGAGACATTCATAAGCCCCCCTGTGCTGCAGAAACAGTACTCCTGAAGGTGTTTCCATGGTGCTGAAACAATTTTATTTTTTTTTTAAATGGCATACAGTGTTTTGCCAGCCCAAGAAGCCCTTGCAGCACACTTGTGGTTTCCTGGAGGGAAAGCCATCCGTTCTCTTGCCGTGACGCACTCTGGCAAGCGTGGCTGAAGGGCTTTTTTTGGAACATACGTTGTTAACCAGTTTACCCAGAGAAAACACAGATAACGTATGTCTTTGGCCTTTCATTTTCAGGAAGGTTCTCTTGTTGTTACAGTGCACTTAGAAGTTGTTCTAGGAAGAATACCTTCAGTGCTGCTTTTTCATTCTCATCAGGTCACGGTGTGTCCTCAGGCGAGTTTGCAGTGAGGAAGTGACGTAAGGCTGTGAATCTTGCATGTATCGGTGTATCACCTGGCAAGGTCATTCTTAGTTCTGATGATGAACCCAGTCCTTGTGAGCAGCCAGATGTCAGCACAGGTGCTTTTCTTCAGAAACTCAATGTTAAAAGTGCTCATAAATTTGGTGAATAGCTTGAGAATTCTTGAAGCACTTTTTTCCCCCCAGACACTGCATTTCTTAGTGGTGTGTATTTTTTTAAGTTTCCTTGTATCATATATCCTTGATAGAGATGCCCGAATTCCCTATGTGGAGTTTCAGCAGAGTGCAGTGTTTGAGTCCTGTTCACGAGATCTGTGTATCCTAAAGTACTTCTGATCTGTGTAGGCCTGACTCTCTTCCTGGTTTACCTTGGCCTAGAAAACTTCACTCAACAGCAGTCCACTGATCTTCAGAAACAGGCCACCGCCTTTAGTTGTTAGGAGCCTCCAGGATCAGAGTTGATCCATTTGTAATACTGCTAGGACATTCTTGCCTGGATCTCCAGCTCAGAAGGGTTCAGATTTTGAGGAACACCTGAAGCAAGCAAGCAGAGTTTGCAAGGGTTCCAACTGAGCAATCACTGCACATTGGCTCTGTGAAGTGTTTTAACAGATGAGGAAATACACTTGCTCTCATATTCAGGTGTGACAAATTGTTTTGTTTCAGAAGACAGACGTGTGCCCTAGTGTATGTACTCCTTTTGATCAGGTGATTGTGAGAAGTTCATTGTCTGATGTTAGGTGCTAGAGTTTCCTCTGGAGTTGTAGTTCAGTATGACAGTAACAGACAGTAAAAAACATATGTAAACATTCATTCAAAATTGAATCTGCAGCCTCTTATGGCATGCAGAGCAAGTCTGTAACATAAAAGAGAGCCTATATACCCAACTTGGAATGATCACACCTCATCAGCGTGGGCTCTTGTGCAGGTCATGAGAATGTGTGACTGGTCTGCAGAGCAGGAGGGCTGAGAATTGACAGATGCTTCATTTCTGATATTACCATATTGCTGGAGGTTTGGTGATGTAATAGCTAGAAACTTGTTCAAGGGAAACATCTTTTCTTGTCATTTTTAGAAGCAATGTTGCATATGTGATTAGTTTTACTGTCTAAGTCATCAGGGATCTTGTTTTGTTGAGAATTATGTCTTCTGTTTTGTTTAGGTTTGTCATGTTGACAAAATTGGTTTCAGCCTGCTTGGAAACCAGAAAATGCCAGGCCTTGTTAAAAATATGTTCAAGTAAAAGTGTTACTATGTTGCAAATGTCTTATTTGCTTTTTCTAGTCTGAACTGTTTTCAAACTTGCACTGATTTGTGGGCAGTTCTAATGGACCCAAAATAATGTATTTGGAGAGTAAACTATTGGTTAAAGATTTATTTTAACTAAACTTCAGAACAGTGTAGACTTATTTCTGTCACCAAAATCAGAAGGTCTAGCTGTGTATCCAGCAGATTTGCTGAGTAAGGAGGTGTCATTTTTATGTGGTCACATCTCTGACCTTAATTGCACGTTAATATAGTGTAACTGCAGGTTCAGAATTCCTGGGCTAACATCTGTAATTATGTAACTGATAGTTTCTTCACCAGGAGATGGGAGAGTCCAGGACTGAATGTCACCCAGAGAGGAAATTAAACACTTCAGACACTGAGTAATTTAAAGCATAGTTCTCATATTTGTGGGTCTCATGCATGAGGGACAGCTGGAAAAGACTTGATGAAAGCACTCTGGTGTGTGTATAATTACTGTACTGACTTGAGCTTTAGCAAAGGGATTTTGTCATGATCTAAATATAACTTCCCAGAACTCCAGGCACTCAAAGCTGCAGTCAGAAACCTGAGCAATGACATTTTACTTGCATTGGTATAACGGATGATGTTGTGTTAATGGTTACTATTTTTAGTTTCAAGCATGCTGCCTGTGTGCATCCAGGGAGTTGAGGAGAGGTGAGAGGAGGAAATGTCAGAGAAACTCAGATATCTGTCGTCTTATTTGTAACTCTCTGGTTTGTGTGGTCGAAAACAATCCTGAGCCTCTCAATTGCCTCCTTTCCATTGTGCTATGGACCCAAGCCCTGCCTTTTCCTGTGCCTGCTGGTCAGAAGCCTTCGTTTCTCTCGAGCTGTTCCTGGTGTTAAACCCCAGTACTGATCTTGACAGCTGTAGATGAAGGATAAAAGTCTTGAATATCTATATTTCAGCCTTCTGTACTGTACTATTTGTGACTGTTGTTTCATTTGCTTTGTACTGTTTTTGTTGTGTTTGGGCATACATGTGTTTATTCTCAATTCTTCCTTTGGAAGCACAAGGAGGGCAAAAAATTTCACTGGATTAGTGATAAACCAAACCCAAAAGTATTTTACAGTCTCTCAGCATGTACATCTAGCCATTGAGCATCTGACCAGAATGTCAAATTCTCCTAAACTAAAATTAACACAATTTCTTTTCCATGTGACAACAATGAAGGGAATGCTCACTGAGTACAGCTGTATTCCCATGGATTCATGTTACTTAACTCCTTCAGCTGGCAGTGATTTTTTTGTTTGAATCACTGTAAGCTGTCTTAAAACTAGATAGATGCTGCAGGTATCTTCAGCTAACACAGGGAGTTCTGCATCTCGGAAGAATGCTAGGAGTCCAGTCAAAACTCAAAATTCCCCAAAATTCCCTGCTTAATTCTGAGAAGATGAAAAAGTTCTCATAGAATGTTTTCAGTCCAGGATCCTAAATAGAGAATTAGTGATGTGAATGCCACAACAAACTCTGAAGGGCATTGTCTGTATGGCATGGTGCCCTGAGATGCCAGCCCTGGAAGCGTTGTATATTATCCCTGGCAGAGTGCCATGCTAATGCATCTCTATTATCGCTGATATGCAGAGTGCCTTGTCTGAGTACCTCTGCATGGTACTGCACTGTGGCTTAGAAGTTGACCTGACCCAGGAAAGAAACTACTCTTGTGAGAAGCACCCAAAAAATGGTGGGTCTTTTGGTTTCTGAATCGTTTGACCTGACTATGGCCTAATTCAGTCTCTTGATCCCCCTTTTATTCTGGTGAATACAATAGTGGAATTTCATAACATAGCTGCTGAAATGTCCAGCCCTTCCCAACAGTCTTGAAAAGATCAACTCACTCCTTGCTTGATTCGCTCAGGCATGGAAATAGTTGTTACTGCTTCTTTTGTGAGTCATTTCAGTGTTTCCAGATACGTGATATTTGCAATGGTTTCAGCATCTCTGATCATTTTACTAAGAAGAAGTTCCACTGTCTTTGATTCTGGAGATCAGTAAAGCAGAACTTGGTGCTGCCAGCTGACCCTTGTTTCTTACCAGGGGATTTCAGTCCACTGCATGTGCTGGTGGGTGTGACATGTTCCAGTGTAAGTACCTCAGTCTAGTTGTGAAGCTGCCTTTCCCTTCCACTAATTCCTCTAATAGGTTGGTTGTTTTGTGTGTATTTGATAAAATTCTTCCCTTTAGGGAAAATGATCTGGACAGCTGTGACCCACTGTTCAGTGTTGCACTGGAAGAGTCAAGTGTATTGCTTGTTTCAGAACACAAAGTGAACCAGCCAACACACTGGGGTTCTTCCTCAACCCGGAAAGGCAGGGGATTTCCAGCTGGTTGCTTTGTGCTGTAGTTCCCCTCCTGATCTCTGAGCTTCTTCCAGGCCTTGGTTCAGGAGCGGTCAGCAAAATTCAAATGTCAGTCCTCTTGCTCCTTGGCTTTGCTCTGCCTCTGGCAACTCTGTTGGTATATCCTGGCACGTGTGCAAGTATCCCTGAGATAGCAAAATCCATTTTTTCAGCAAACAATATATTATTTCGGTGATTCATGAAAGGAAAAGTGCTAGAGGTCTCTGCTCAGAAAACTGATGTTATCTTACAACAAGTGTAAATTAGGAATTAGTGGAATGACTCTACATATTATTCACATTAGAGGAGTATCACACGCTTCATGTAAACTGCAACTCTAATGCCACTTTTAGTGCAAACCCATTTGTAAAGAATTTGGTATCAGTCTGCAGCAAAACAGTCACTCCAGTTTTGTCTGAGTCAATAAATTACTGTGTTTTTCCTTGCAGAAAGACAAATTCTTTGTGTACGAGGAGTACTGTAGCAACCACGAGAAAGCACTCAGACTGCTGATGGAATTGAACAAGATCCCAACAGTGAGAACATTCCTCCTGGTAAGTACCTTCTCTAGCACTCTTGACTTAATGATCTGACTTTGCACTGTACTCATAACAGCCCCTCGGTATCCCAGGGATGTGGGGCATTTCACAGCTATTACCCATTGCAGGTATGCAGCACTCAGGGTGGATAGGTGTTGAAATCCCTGGTGAGTTCAGGCATGGGAATAAGCACAGCTCTGATTTGAGGGATTTCAGTGGAAACTGGGAAGATTTTTTTGTTTTTTTGGTTTTTTTTTAAGAAGCAACAGAAAATTTGAGCAAAGATTGTGAAAGGAGTAATGCAATAAGTCAAATCCCCAGTGGATCTGATTCCTGGTTGTTCTCTGACCAATTCACCATCTGCAGACCTGCCACAAACATGTGGTCTGCTTCTGACACCCTTCTTCCCATGAGTCCAGTTGTGGGCAAGAAATGTCTGGATGAATTGCTTTGACTGCGTCATTGCTGCTTGTGTCAGAAATGACCCAACTCTCCATGCAACCAGTGATGTATTAGTGTCTATGTTGGGAGGGACTGTTGCATACAGCCTTCAAATTGCCTCTGCAGAGGCTGGGCTGGGAGGAGGAATAACTAGTAGACAGTGTCTGCTGCCCAACATTAATTATTTTAATTTCTTTTCTTGGCTGTTTCTCCTCTTAGCCTTCACTTCAATTCTGCTCGATTTTTGGGTGTCTTTCTTTTCTTGGCTGAGGAGACATGGCTTTGAGAGTGGGGTTGGCATTCAGTGAAGTCACACATTAGCTTTTTTCTCTTAGTAAATGCTATCAGGTGGAAGAAAGGCTGTCTCTTTGCGAAGGACATGCTCTTCTTTCTGCTGCTCTTCTTTCCTTTCTGCCAAAGGTCTGCTTTTTCCCAATATAGCACAGCAAAAGAAAACTTCTGCATAATGTCTGTCACAATCAGGGCCAGAGCATTCTTTTAGCCACAAAATACAGGCCTCAGATGGAGTAGCAAGGACAAGCACTCTTGCTGTTGGGTAGTCAGAATCTCTTTCTCATGTCTGAGTTTGAGAACCTTGTTAAACCATTAGGTTGAGTCATCAAATGACCCCAAACACCGTCCTTCCCAGCGTTCTCCACTTCCACTGGACTGGCAAAAGCCCCTTGCCTGTGTTACCGGTAGCAGCTGGCAAACTGATTACGAGGCACATAAAAGATGTCAGACTGTCTGCTGTGGCTTGCTGCAGCACCTGAATCCAAGACACTCCTAAAATAGCAGTAAATATGAGAGGAGAGGCTGCACTGAAATGTCTACTTTTACTGTGGCTGCTGTAATTTCTTCCAGGCCTCCCTTCTCTTCTCCACTGCCTCCCAAAGCCAATGCTATAATGCCACCATGCAGAAAAAGATGCATTAAAATACAAAGCTTTGCTTGTGAGGATAGATTTGGCCTGATTGCCCCCTCACAGCTGCTGAAATACAGAATGTGGGAATGTGTTTGAAAAATCAGTGAGTGTTAAAGGGCAGTTTTGAGCCCAGAGCTAGAGAGAGCACTGAAAGAAGAGACAGGAAGAACTGAATCACTCGAGACTTGGAAAATTGGACAGGGAGCTTTGTGAGCTGGTAGCCAACGTCACAGATCTGGAATAGCCTGGGGAAGGGTTATTTCTCAGACTATTGTCTGTAAAAATACCAGTTAGGACTAATGAGATTTATGTGTGATATCTGTGAACATTCCTTGAAGAGGAGGATTGTTGAACTACAGCCAAAAACCCACTAAATTTCAGAGTGTGGCTGAGCTACAGCATGCATTTCACAGGGGAAAATGTTATCGGTGATGCCCCAAAGCAAGTATGTCTTGGCTGAACTGAATTTAAACTTCAGCTTCTGTTGACAGGACAGGTTTGCAACTGGGCTGATTTTTGGAACAAAGTTGTCCAGATTCATGGAGGAACATAGGAATGTAGATTAGTTTATCTGAAATAAATTTGAAGTCTGTCTGAGTTCCCTACCTGTCTCTGGCAGAAGCCAACGACATAATCTTCAGGGAACTGTATAAAGACCTTACAGTAGGTCAGTATCTGTTTATCACACAGAGATTACAGATTATTATAGCAAAGTAAGGAAGTAAGGACAGATTAAGGACTGTAGATTTCTTTTTTGATGCCACACCCAATTCTTATACTACACTTCCATGCCAATGCTGAGAAATTGATTTCCATAATCTATTCAGAAGTTTAACATCACTTGTTTTGAGGCAGTGTGTGCAAATTTGTCTGTGAAATGATTCTTCTGGAGTGCAAGGCTCCTCTAAATTTGTGTGAACTCATTCCAAGAGTTGATCAGTTGTTGCTTCTGTTCCTCAACCTAAAATCTATTTGGACTTGGATTTCTAGATCAACTTTCTGTTTGGAAATCAGAGCTTCACAAATTTAATACTGAAATTCAATTTTTTTTTTTTAAATGAACATCAGAATTAATGAAACCTGATTTACTTAAATTCCACTGTCTATTGCAACGCCTACCTACGAGCTAGCCTTGGCTGCATGTCCCGTAGCCTCTTTGCTGGGCAAGCAGCCACATGGGCTGTAACTAGTCGAGAACTCCACGTGTGATGGTTAGCCAGCCAGCGTGCCCGTGCTGTTTGTCCAGCTGTGCTTAGACATTATTTTATGCCAGAGAGTTGGTGGATCTGATGCAGATGACTCATTCATTTCAATTCAACTTTGATTTTCTCCAGACATAAGGATTGGACTAGAGTTAATTACATGATTACTAGTTAGCAGGCTTTATTTCAGCATTCAAGACTTTTCTGGACCAACAGTGCAAACATAGTTAATGACGATGAACAGTCATATCGATCGTGGGGGTAGGCTGCATTCTCTTAGGTAATGGTGCACCTAAGTTTGCTGACTGTGATCATATTGTTACAACATTGTTTGAGTCACCAGCTGTATAATATTTCTCTGGGAAGATACCTTTCTACACAGCCCCTGTTGCCCAGAGCAAATTTTCTTTTGCTGGTGCACAAAGAACTTTGCAGACTTGGTGACTGTATTTCAGTGGTGCACAAAGTCCCATTTCCTGTACCTCAGGTGTGGCAAAGTGCTTTCTGACTGTAATATGTGTGATAGGAATGCAAAATAATGTCAAAGAGCACCTGGAAGTTTTGTTTCTGAGGTAACATTTGTTTCCTTTTTTATTATAGGGTTGCATGCTTTTGGGCGGCAGAAAGACGACAGACATTCCACTAGAGGGTTATCTGCTGACTCCAATTCAGAGAATTTGCAAATATCCACTTCTACTTAAGGTAAACCAAAGAAAAGTGTTTCTCCAGATGGTTGTTTTATTCTTGGAGTGATTCTGCAATATTTTAGCCCTGACTTTTGTTGTTAGTGCTACCCTCCTGGATTGTGCTGAAGGTTGGAAAGTTTTCTCTGAGGAAAATTACTTTTTCTGGGTACAGTCAAAAAGCTGGCTGATGCTGACAGGCTGCTAAATCTTCTTGTGGTGTGGGTAGAGCAGGTAATGCCATTTGACTTCAGTTCCATTCAGATGTTTACTGAGGCTTTCAGCCATTTCCTGAGAGGCTGTGTTCAGATAGAGTTGTACCAGTGCTCTGAGGGACTGGATGGCTCTGGGGACTGGAATAGGATACATCTTTCATCAGCAGGTCTCTAGTTTGACTGTGTTCAGGTCAGTAGAGATCAAAAACCTGTATCATCTGACAGCTGTTCAGCAGCTTGTTTGAAAATGATTTGGTTGCCTTAGACGAGTTCCCAATGGACAGGTGCCATTGCAGAAATGACTACTGCAATTGGCACTAATTGGCCCCCTTGCTAGTATTCTTACCTAGGAGCTCTTTTTTGGTCTTTGATTCTTTAGCTAACTTGCTTCTCATCCCTCCGCATCAGGTCTGGGTCACTTGCCTCCTGGGGACAAGGAGAGGGAAAAGGAGGAAGCAGTTTTTGGGACAGCTTGCATCACCCATGGCTTTGTAGCTATGCTGTGGCTAACAGCCATCGATCTTCAGTGATGTCATTCTCTTTCTCAATCAGAGTAACATTCCATCTACTGAAAGAAAATTCAGAATTCAGTGGTGAGCTTGTACTCTAGGTCACAGGCTGACTGCATGAATCAACTGTATGTCATGTAAAGTTGTTGCAGTGCTGTGTCCATACATTCAGCATGAGCAAGGGTTTTTGTAGGTACAGGCTGGTTAGCTCAATACTGATCTGTTGCTCCATTTAAAATTGTTTGTTTCATCTGATAAATGTTTAAATTACTTCCTCATTCTGTTTTCAAAATACATCTTTCCTACAGGTGGAATCGTTCTGTTGTCTGTGCAGCTGTGCACAAACCCATCTTGCAGCAGGCATGCACCCACTGTTCCTTATGGACCTAGCTCCTGGGATTTATGTCTATACAGCCAGTTTTATCACTCCAGTCAATCTACCCATGACTCCACTTAGAGTTTGAACAAGCAAAAGCACACAAAATTTGGGTACACAGCTGGAGAATCTAATGTGTGAGACTGGTAGAAACCTTTCTTCCTTGGTGCTAGTAAAAGTCAAGACCGGGAAAGCACATAAATGACTCCAGCTCTGATTTGTCTTTGGAGAGGACTGGTTGTGTAGATGTAACTGAAAACCCAATGATGCCTCAGTTTAAGTCCAGTGTGTTTATTTGGGATAGTGTGGAGAGAATTTGGTGCCTATTCAGTCTGTGGGTCTGCATGATGACTGTGAGCAGGGAGTTCCTATGGCATCCCAAGTTGTAAACAGGCCAGGGGATGTGTGGACCTTAAAATGTGCGTTCCTGACCAAGTATTCTGATAGTGTTTATGTGTTACTGTTTCACTGTGTTGTGTGGCTATGTGTTCAAGGCTAAAAGAGATTGTTTTGGTTCTCACAGAGATTCCTTTTCTATTTTCTAAGAAACTTCAACCAGATAAAATAGTTACTGGGTTCTTACTTTGGAACTGATCTCTACGTTTGTGCTGTTACTAAAAGATGAAGCATTAATGTCCTGCAGCTTTCCTGTCATGGTTACTCGTCGTACAAAGGGAGCCACTAATGGGTACAGAGCCAGAAGACCAGGTTCCTTCATCTATTTATTTCATGCTGGAATCATCTTGATCCAGCCAGCGTGGCCAATATCTGTTGTACCTTTGCTATACTAATCTAAAAGTGATCTTTAACCAGTCTTATCCTAGTGTTTTCCAAACTTTTTAGACCAAAAGATCACTGTGTTACCACTTGGTATTTCTCATATTTTAGTTTGTGTCCTTGATAAGCTTGAAGTAGCTCTGAAGTCAGCATGGTTTCTTGTATCTCAATATATGGGTCACTAGTTATCCCTGGAGCACAGTTTGGGGATGGTTTCTGCTGCACCTCAGTGCCTCTTCTTTTTCTCTTGATGGCAGAGTCACCCATTGGTAATCAGACCTGCTTGGTTTCTAAGCTTTTTGGAAAATGTAATTATGAGTGGTAGATTTCTATCAGCTTGGGTAATCTGTAGACTTTTGTCTACTGGCAGAAGCTTGACTTGTGAATTAAAATCTCTGTTCTGTTTTCAAAGCTCTTCAGAAATTTGAATGGCAGAACTTGCCACTACTACAACATTTCCCAAAATCTCAGGGCTTATACTCAAATGCTGTGAGGATGCTGGCTACAGAAACACACCTAAAAGAAATGCACACTTTTGATTAGATGATAGTAGTGTCATCGATGCTGTAGCATTTTGATGTTCTTCAGCTGCAATTTTCCCATTTCTCTGTACCATTTTAGGTGAGGTCATCTGGAAAATATGGGGTTCTATATCAAGGCTTGAAGAGCTGTGACCAGACCAGTTTATCGTGCTTTTCTTTAGAACTTTGTTTTGCAGGGGTGCAGTAAACAAAAGACTAGAACAGAATACCTATTTCTAAACTGTACTTCAAATCTTTAAGTTCAGTGACAACTGAAGTCATTGTGCTTTGGGGAGCAGATTTGGCCTGTGGATATCAAGTGGTGGTTTCCACTTTCTCACATGTGCATGGTTGTGTGTATTGCGAGTCCAGGGCACAAACCTCCCATCCTTGAAAGCTAAAACCGAGACCAGCAAAGCCAAGACTGAAACAGTTTCTTGCCTTTAAGCCACAGTGAGGTAGAGCAGAGATAAATTTGTCCTCTGATGGCCGACACTGTGGCTGCACTGGGACACTGGTGTCTTGTTTCACACAGACCCATGGTCCCTTGTCAAATAGCCATGAAGGGAGCGAACAGGAGGAGCTGTGATGAGGTGTCTCATGATGTTGCATCCCCTTTTTCTGTGTTTCTTTTTGTATACAGGCTGATATCAATTACACCGTCTTCACTACTTGAAATTTCCTGAACAAGAAATATAAGTTTTAAGAAAAAAATGAAGGGAATTTCATAGAATCATTGAATCCCAGAATGGTTTGGGTTAGAAGGGACCTTAAAGACCACCCCTCTGCCAAGGGTAGGGACACCCTCCACTAGCCCAGATTGCCCAAAGCCCCATCCAACCTGGCCTTGAATCCTGACAGGGGTGGGCTCTCAGGCCACAGCTCTGCCTCAGTGAGTGAGATTATGCCGTTGCTGATCAGCTCAGAAATACCCCTGATTAGCAAGTGTAGTTGATGCTGATTCTCAAAGGTAGTGAATTCATGGTGAATAAATTGTATCCCATTCAACTTTCAAAACTTGTTTGCTACTTGCTAGCACAAACTTACCAGAGTGGGCACCCATGTTTCAGATGAGAGAACAGCTGAGGAAAAGGCAGGCTGATTCTCTTAGTGCAGAAATTGCAACTCTCCAAGCAAGCAAAAGAAAAAAAAAAAGGGGGGGGGGGGGGGGGGAAAGAAGGAAAAAAAGGTTAGATTTAAAAATAACACAACCCTCAGATTAAGTGTTTGCTCTCCCTTTGCTACTGAGCTGCAGTTATTGCTCCTGAAATAGCTGTGTTGTATTCATGGGGATTGGATCTTATTTTAGCTAATTCCCAGGGCAAACAGTTACTATTGTATTCCAACTGATTAGAAAAGTCATAGACCTGAGCTATCCTACTTTCCTCTTTTACTTTGTTTTTAACAAGAGCTTGTGAACATCCAGATTTTCTGATAACTTTGATATGACCTTATTCTGGCATAACTATTTGGTGTAGGTAAGTAGTTAGGTTTGATAAAGATGGTGTAACTAATTCAGACTTTTCTGTGTTTGAAAGGCAACCTAAATAGTAGAGTAAGGCACATATATAAAAATGTAGTATTTTAAATAATGGCATATGAGCATATTCTTCAGAATAATAGCTTCTAGCATGGAGTTAATTTGGGTTACTTAATTAGGAATAATACTGGAACATCTCCGAGTGCAGTTGCACCTTAAGGATTTATTACCGATATTCCGATACAAAGTGTGGCATCCTGCAGCTGGTGATCTCTTATGTTTTCTCAACCTCAGTGAAGCTTTTTGGTTTTTTGAACTGATAAATGATGGAGACAGAAGGATGATTCAGATGATGTTGATTGAATCGTTTCAGTTTTGTTTGTAGTTTCCATTTTTTGTGAACCCAACATTGCAGCTTTGGAGGGGCTGAGTGCAAACAGGTTTTTTGGTGGTGTTTTGTGTGTTTGTTTTTAAATTTTGGTTGCTTTCTTTAGAAGTCTGTCTAATTTCAAATCTTATGTATGTTTTAAGGGGTCAGACTCAAACCTAGCCAGCCAAGGTATTTCATGAGCTTTATGCAAATAGAGCAGTAATTATATTAATCTTTTTGTCCTTAATACAGTTTTTCTCTGCCTCAAACAGCATGCAAGAAAATTTGCACAGAACTTCTTGGACAGTAACTTAGTTTTATCCCCAGTCTAGAACATTTCTAATATGACTTCCACTTCTTTTTCTTGCTGTCAAAAGTTCAGCACATGATTTGAGGTCTGTTTGGGGATGTAGGTATGCTGAATTTCTGTTGGCAATTGAGCTTCACTAGAAAATTTCCTTAAAAATGAGTAAGGAGCTTGAACAAAGCAAAACTGTGCTTGCTGGGATGGGTATTATAATTTGGTAAGAAGAAAAGGAGCAGACAAACAGATGCACAGACCTGTTCCAGCGACTTAAAACTCCAGTGTGTGTATGTACACTGGAAAGCTTGCCGTGTAAATATTTCTACCAGAACATTTTTAGATTAAGGCAGCTCTGTCTCACCAATAATAACTGTAGGACTGAATTAATTAGTGTGAACTGTACTACTAAGGAGTAGAAGCAGCTGTTGTGTAAACCAATTGCTGAACAAAAATAGCATTTTCCCCTTAATAAAGATCAAGAAGAAAACCCTGGGGGAATGGTGATCATGAGTTAATCACACCGTTGGGGGTGGGGATTAGGAGCCGTATTTCTGTCCCAGTCCTCCCAAGGCAGGAGGAATGTGCAGCACATGATAGCTGCACCCCTACGGACTCCCCATTGCCCAGCATGTCACAGAGCTTGTTTCTTGTTTGATGTTGAGTCTCCTAAGGAATTGCTCAGACTCCAGTCAGAAATGCACATTCCACCTCTGATCCTTTACAAATGTCTCAAAATGTCTGCGACTCCACGGACAATTTTGGGAAGTAATTATGTATTGTTTCATGTGATGGAAGACTCATTGGTTCTAGGAGGGAAGGAAAAACTTGGAGGCAAAAAGCTGAATGACCGGATTCAGAATCCTCTTGAAAGGGAAGGTCCAAGAGGGAGGCACATGTGGACCTTAAGGGCAGTGCCTGGACTTTGAAGGGGGAAGATGGGAGCCACTGGTGTGGATACAGAGCGGGATGAAAAAAGGTTAACGCACTGTCACAACTCGCCTCCCTTTCTGTTCCTCTTGGAGCTGTTTAAGGGACAGAACCTTCTAATTGGCCATAACTGAATATATTTAATCTCTGGGGATGTGTTTGGCTTTGGAGTTTTTTGTGCTTTGTTTGTTTGTGGGGTTTTTTTCCCCTTCTCTCTTTTTTTCACCCCAAGACAAGTGGTGTTGCTCTTAGGTTCATGACATTGCCTGGTTGAAATCAAACTTTATGTAGCACAACCTTAAAAATTATATATACCTGACAGAGTTGTATGGAGCACTGCCAATTTATAAATCACACTTCTGCCTTCTGCACTTTTTATATATAATCGCAAATAACTGGTAATATTTATAAAACAAGAAATATGGTTTTACTACATTTTAATTTAGCATATGTTGCAGATTTGATGGCATGTTTAAATATAATCTATTTTACTGATTTATTGTTCCTTGTCTAGTCTTTACCCTGCAGAAACACTGACATAAATTACAAATTTAAAAAAATACACAGAATATAAAAACCTGCAGTGATTGACAGGTACACAGATAGAGCCTGATGTAACATTTATTTTCTGGTTAGTTTAAGTGGAAAATAAATTCTAATGCAAGCAAATATTAAAAACTGTACAATACAAACATAAAACTCATGGAAACATTTATAGCCACAGAAAGTTTGGTGTTTTTAATGCAAAAGCACATTTCTGGAGTTGAGCTGTTTATTAACACAACTTTTTAACTGATAAACAAAAAAATATGTTGTCTTATGTTATCTCTGTCCTCCTGAGATGTTCAGTAAGTAACCAACGGATGTAGCTCTGAAACCCTACTCTCTGCACGCACTGGTCTGTAGTGCAATGCGAGCCAGCCTGGCGAGCAACGATTTGCACCAGTCAATGCACATTGTTAACATTCATTGCACAAAATCCACGTTAAGCCAGGTCTGAGTGTTCTCAAGAGCATCAAGATAGGAGGAAGGAATGTTTGAAATATAGACACTTGTAAATTTTAGCTGGAAAACATGTGTTGGGCTGTCAGATTTAAGTACACAAACAATCAGTTTGGAGTGGCGAGGGAGGACATGGGGAAGGCTGACAGAGACTTCTTTTTTGAAAGAGATCAGTTAAGCAGAATAACATCCTTTTTTCTAAGAAATATGAAAATTGTGTTTACATTTAAGCCTCCTCCTGCCACCTCTCTTGCACCTTCCTGTCTTAATGTTCTTTTTACTGAGGTTTCTCATAGGTTTTTTGTTTGGATTTTTTGGGGGGGGGGTTTAAGCACATGGCGCATAGACAAATGAACGAGCAGCAGCTGTGTCTCACTTCTTATGTGATGTAGTTCTTATATTTACATTCTATCATGTTTAGAACTCTTAGTCTTAACTTATGTAAAGCTTCATCTGAGATTGAAATACTGAAGTTGGAAATCCTTTACTCCCTTGCATAATCAAAACCTGGCATTTCTGAGTAGCTGAGATGTAGATGTCCTTCCGTTTTGTATGCTGTTCAGGAGGACACTGCAGCTGGATGTGGATGTCTTGGAGTGCTCTCTGTGTGTAGCTGTGATGAGTGACACAACCTCAATCTTTGTAGCTATGAAAGAGGAGTGAAAAGGAAAATTCTGTGGCCAGAAGACACACTTCCTGTTCTTTCTTAGTTCTTTAAAGAACACAGATAATTTCCCCACCCCTTGGTTTGACACAGACTACCTTAGTAACTTTTTCTTCTTCCGCCAAGAAGAGCGGAAGTCCGAGGATGATGGAGATGATGGAGGCTGTAAAAAATACCAGCTTTTCTGTTCTGCACTGCTGGTTAGTTGGAAGGATTAACAAGTCTATAGCTAGAAAGTAGATGTGTTTTATGAATTAGTTTATGAAACTCTTAGCCAGAAATAGTTTTCTGGACGTGGCTGTGCTCTCATTTCCTGGCCCTATTAGTGGACAAGTTGCAATACAGAAGATAGTAATTCTAGACAACAATATGATTGAGCTTTATGGAGGACAAAACAGTCATACCCAAGGTTTGTCATCTGGACTGTCATTCAGCTGCTTTGCAAAATGTTCTAAAATGGTCTCAAAATGGTGCGAAAATTCTGCACTCTGTTGGAAGCATGGAGTAGAGGCTAGGGTCACCAAGGGGCAGCACCTCTCTCCTGCCTTTTCTTTTCAAACACTTTTTTTGACCTTATCTTAAGCAAAAATGGGTCTGAAATTTCTATGGGGAATTTCATTTATGGTATCAACTGACATTTATAGCAGCCAGTGTCTTTTTCTTCTGCATGTGTTACTTGCTCTGTAAATCATCCAAGAGTTTAAGATCATTAACTCCTCTCCCTTAATGGGATTCCCAGCTGTCAGCACATTATCCATCTCCTCTGTCATCCATCTGACAAGTGTCATTGTCAATCTTTATTTATGATTTTCTGAAAAGAGAAATTGTAGCTATGGGTAAACTCTCAAAATGCCAAATCTATGCAGAGAGCTGAATAGTTCTCTTTCGTTGGACAAGCATCGACATTGCCATCCATTCCTTTGGGCCTTTCTGTCTCCAGGGTCTATGTGGGAATGAGAGCAGCTCCCACTGCTGCATTTCGATTCTCATGAGACCCTTTTCTTGCATTACTTACAGGAGTCTCAATGGCCAAGTAGTTTAATCTCAAAGTGCAGGTTTCACTTTAAAAGGTTCTGTAAACTGAGAAGTTGATAAATAATAATTAAAATACTTTGCACTTCTGTAACATTGAGTCTCAAGATAGTTTCCTTGTGCTGGTGAATTAAGTGTTGTTCCAACCAGTGTGAGGAAGCAGAGGAAACACTGAGAGGGTCTGTGCAAAGGCAGAAGCAAACCTGTATTACTCTTAACTTTAGTTTCCTCATTTCTAGTATGCCTTCCAATTTTGCTGGTAGTAAGCACTTTACAGCCTATTTGTTCTAACAGTTATTTCTACTAGTAGAAAAGTACAGCTAGGTGTGAACAAACCTGCCACGTGTTAAAGGTTACTTCTGTCTGAAGAACTTGGGAGAGCAGATCTATGAGTCAGCACTATGAGTCAGAGCAAGTTCCTTCATTTAGCTGCTCAGAGAGTCTGGATTAGTAAAATGCTTGGATTAGCACCTATTACAGTTACTAGAAGTTGATGCAAACTTCAGCAAAACTTGAATGTCAGTCCACATCCCTCCACTCTGTGACAGGCTATGTAACTTGAGCCTAAAAGTACCAGTTATTTTGATCTAGAGGTTGTGTGTGGCCATAATTCAGTTTAGGAGCAGTGCTCATGTTACAGGTTGCGGGCCCAGCTCAGGCAAGGAGAACCTCTAATGCTCAGGACCATACCTGAAGTCAGAGTATGTCAGTGCCAAGCAAGACAGCGTGGCACTGAGATCAGATATGGCAAACTTGTGTGTGGTTCAGAGACCCTTGCTTAAGTTAACATGTTGATGTGGGGAGCCAAAAGACAAATCACACCACATATTAAGCCTAGTTGGGGCCCATGACAGGCATTTGGGGATTGCAATCACTTATTTTGGATGAAGAACAACTGTAGCAGGCTGTCTTTGCCCTTAGCTGTGGGAGCTATGGATTGGAGCAATTTGACTCTGTTAGACCACAGTGCTGTGCAGGCTCTCTGTATTCAAACCCAGACTTGTCTCATGCAAAGTGATGCAATTCACCAGCAGTTTGCCATTTAGACACAGAACTTTAAAACAACCAAATGACATGTTGAGGTAAAACAGAACATAATGAGAAAGATAAATATTCCAGGCAATCTAAAAATGTGGGTCTTAAACACCATATTATGTATCAAGATGAAATTACCAGCCTTAGTTAAGGTTAGTTAAGGTTTCGTTAATGCATTTTTATCCAATTGTGGCTGACTACAAAATACTATTGGTCTGAAAAATGATTAATTGTGAGTTGACAGTGGTTATCCCTTTTGCCAAACTGGTCCCACATTTTCCCTCTGCTGCTTTTCAGTGGGCTGTTGTCCACTGAATCAAGTGCAGCAGAGTCTCTTAGGAGCAGGCATGTTGTTCATCTCCCCAGTCAAAACATGTGCTGCAACCTCCTAAACCTCAACAGGGGCAGAGTCCCTGCTGAGCTCCTGCTGCTCTCTTGGCCTCTCGCTTTCCCGCTCCAGCACTTTTTTCCACTTTGCCTTTTGGGGAACCCTCTCCGTTTGCTGTGGGCCTTTCTTGGATGTTAAAGCACTGCACATGATTTGCCATTGGACAAGTTACTCTTCTGTAAATACATTTCCTCTTTTAAAAAATTATTATACTTCCTGACACACAAAAACATGGGACAGCCTTGGCTAGTGCATTTCCCTGCAACTTCTGGACACAGACTCATCATGCACAGAACTGTAGGTGCTTTTCCACATGTGGTGGGTTGACCTTGGCTGCTGGTTTCCTACCTAGCCACTCTCAGTCGTCTTCTTTGATAGGATGGAAAAATGCTTGTGAATCAATAAAAAGACAGGGAGATCACTTACTAATTACCATCACAGGCAAAATAGACTTGACTCAGTATGTTGCCAATTAAATATATTTGGATGGTGAGAAACCAAATCACCTTTCCCCCCAGCCCCCATTGTGCTCCCCCAGCTGAAGTTCCCTCTTGCATTCCCAAGTCCTTTACTTTCCCCCCCAGCCCTGAGTGGTGCAGGGGGAGTGGAGGATTGCAGTCTCTATGTAACTTTTCCTCTCTGTTGCTCCTTTATCCTCACATGTTTCTGTGCTCCAGCATGAGCTCTCCTGGTGTTGCTGTTCTTCAGGATAAACCTTTTCTTGTGTGGGTCCTTTATGGGCTGCAGTTTCTGTCAGGAGAACCTGCTCCTGTGTGGGCTCTCCATCTACCACATTTCCTTCAGGAAGATCCACCTGCTGCGGCATGAGGTCCTCCCTGGCTGCAGTGTGGCTGTCTGCTCAGTCAGGGTCTTCGCTGTGGGCTGCAGGGAGATAACTGCTCTAGCCTGGGCTCTCCTGGGCTGCAGGAAAGTCTCTGCTCTGGTACCTGGAGCGCTTCCTTTCTGCCTTGCCCTCAGGCCTTGGTGCTCACAGAGTTGTTTCTCACACATTTTTCTTCTCTCCTGTGATGAATTTTACCCTTTCTTAAACACCTTTTCACAGAGGCACCACTGGCTTCTCCAGTGAGTTCATCTGGGTCCTGCTGCACATCTGGTGTAGATGTGGCTGGGACCGGCATGGGACAGCCCCTCACCTCTCCTCACAGACACCCGAAGCGCGAGGTATCTGAGTTGGGGGCTGTGTCTCACTGGAATCCCTCTTTGGTCAGTGGAAAGAGACAGGCTTCTTGTGAGGGCAGATCCCCTCCTGGGTAAATCTGTTTTGCAATTTGGTTGCATTTTTTGCTGGTTATATATTTAAACAGCTTAGGTCCTAAAACTTCCTGTGGGTTGGGATCATTCTGTACCTGATCATTTCTGTAGTGCTGTGTGTGGGTGTACAGCCTAGCATTATTCTGTGAGGGCATGGTTCATGGAAAAACCCTTCAATACCTCTAGTGGTTTCTTATAAGACCTGCTGTGGGCAGAACTTTTATCTGATCAAAGGGGCATGATCCAGCATCACTGAAATACTGGATGCACATCACTGGGGCTGGTATAGTATCTAGGCCATGGCTAGGTCAACAGTCCATCACATCTTTGGAGGGGACAGTGTTGTTTTTGTGTAATGTTCTAATTTATTTGGCCTTGGTTCACACTGGAAGCAAACATGCCATGCAGAATGTGTGCAACTTGAACTCTCTTAATTTGACATGTTTAACGTGAGTGATCACTTCAGTTATTTAGCAGCATTCATATAACATGGGAACCCTGCACAGATGAAGAACAGAAAACAGCATCTGCAGGAATATGCTAAAACTTCTCTTTAATTTTGCAGTGGCTCTTGCATTTTCCTGTGGGATCACACACTAATGCTTGTGCCTTTCCATGAGCCACTTCTAAGGTTACATTGTATGTTTTCTTTTCTTCTTTTAAAGGAATTGGCTAAGAGGACTCCCTCTAAGCATCCTGATCACCCAGCTGTCCAGAATGCATTGCAGGCAATGAAGACAGTCTGCACAAATATCAACGAGACCAAGAGACAGATGGAGAAGCTGGAAGCCCTTGAGCAGTTGCAGTCCCATATTGAAGGATGGGAGGTATGATGCAGGACTAGCAAGCTCCCTGGAGGCAGTTTGCTACACAGTTTAATGGGCTGAAGTTTAGTGACTCACACTGTGTACAGGGATTTCTGTTTCTTACTTGATGTGTAAATACTGTTGAAAGTGTGTGTGAAGTCACTCTGAAGTTAGAATTTAATGTTTGGTTTGAGTGCTCAGGCTGCTGCTAAATTGTAGCAGAACAACCGGATAATAAATGAGAGGAAGGTGTTGGAGCTGGAAGGGGCTGATATTTCAAATGAGCAGGCTTCATGTGAAAGAAAAATAGGTCTGACAGATGAAATCAGGACTGGTCTAAATAACTGAAGTTTCTCTTCCCATTCCTACAAGCCTTTATTTTTTTCCAGGAGCTTTGAATGTCAACTCACTTAACTTCATACAGATTTTCTGTATAAAAGAAAAAGGTTAGGTTAGAAAACCACTGGTATATACTTGTTGGCTCCAGTTAAGCTATTGGTGGATGTGTTTCTATTGATGCATGTATCAATAGGTGAATCTGTGTAGGTAGAAGCAGCTACTATGGAAGAGTGAAAATTAAGAGAGGGAGAAAACTAGGATGTGAAGCTTGGGTGAAGAGGAAATCTGGAAAAAGAAGCCACTCACTGGGAAGCCAGGATGGTGTGTAAAGGGTTGTCAGCTTATCTTATGATAAGGTCCTTGAATCAGTGGAGTTGGAAGCCTCAAGGAGGTGCACCATAGTGAGTCAGTGGTGTTAAATGGTCTCGTGGGGGGAATGGCGTCGGTGTGTAGTGAGACTGACATTTGAAATGGCAAGGCTGATTATTGCCAGCTGAGAATTTCTTAGCTCAGGACATTCTGTTAGAGGTCGTGTAAACTTCCTCATGCTCAGACTCTTGGGTGCTCTCCATGACTCTCTTTTGGGTTGTTTTTTATCTTTCATGTATATTTTAAACCTTGCTGATTTTTTCCCTGAAGGACGTTCTTGGCATCCAGCTAAAGATGTGAGAACAACCCAGATATCCAGCTGTGTATTTTTTGGATAGCAAACTCAGCAAACAAAGTCGTATAATGCTCTGTATAGTAAGACTTCTAGAAACAGTTAAAACCCTTTCAAATTCAACACAACTCACGGATTATCTAGGCAAGAGGCATGGTTTGAACTCTGGAGCCTGAAGCATGACTATTAAAGTGTCTGTGATGCCATAAATGAAGTGGGATACAAACTTACTGCTTTTTTTGGGGTTTAACTTATCTGCAGGGACATTCTGGAGTTGAATACCCTTTCAGCTTTGTTTATATATACTGTTTTGTTACAAAGTCACCTCGGTCATTCAATTCAAAATTTCAAAAAGGAAGAAGTGCCCTCATAAGCTGTGGAACATTTCTACACTCTTCTAGTGTCATATTAAAGAGAAGAAAACTAGCTTTGTACATCATAGATCCACAGCAATGCTCAAACACAATGGCAGTTTTTTTCTTATGTACGTGTAAAGAAACTTGAAACTATTTGATTGTTTCCTATCTTGGGTTTCCATGGTGTTAGGGGTCTTGTAAATTATGACTTCAGAACGAAGTGCTATGCTCATAAATAACTGATTTTAGTTATTTCAGATGTATTTCACAGTTTATTCATAAGGAGAAGAGCTCTTAACTTCTATCTATGGAAAGCTGCAATTGCTGAATTAAATACATTTTGAGCTTAACAATGCAGTGATAGAAGCCACAGAGCTGGCTGTAAGAGGAAGCCTGTAAGGCATGTTTAAGTCTATTTTTAGTTTCTCCGATGTCAGTCTCTCCTATGAAATAGAAAATTTCCCTTTTCTGTTAGCATGGATGTGGATTCTGGAACACTGGTGCCATATATATTTGACTATATACCATACATGCTAATTTAACAGGGCCTTCAGCTTCCAACTGGTTTAATCCAGTCTAAATTGTCAAAGAGAAGTGAAGATTGGCTTATTTATGACTGAGCATCCCAACATAGCGTTGGGCATGGATTTGTTCACATAATTTGGAACAGGCTCCAGCTTCTCTAATGTTACAGTTTAACCAAACCAGCAGTTTCACTGGTTTCTATGATTTAGCACTTCCTTCTGACTGTACCAATGGACTATCCCTGGTCTAGCCTTTATCCTATTGCCATCAGCACCACCAATATTTCCAACATGAAGA
Organism: Porphyrio hochstetteri; assembly: GCA_020800305.1. Lineage (NCBI taxonomy): Eukaryota > Metazoa > Chordata > Aves > Gruiformes > Rallidae > Porphyrio > Porphyrio hochstetteri. The sequence continues at coordinate 7,882,076 of CM036921.1, read as the reverse complement.
ACGACATAACATCATTTTGCTTCTGCAATGTCTCCTGTTCTTGCTCTTGAGAGTCATCTGCAGCTTCACTGAGAGCAGTGGATATATTTAGAGCATTTTCCTCACTTCAACATCTTTTCTTAAGCATCTTCACCTGCCAATCTGCATCTTCCCCTCTAATACAACTGTTATTATCATACACTGAGCATATACTGACATCGTCCTGTCAGTCTTTTCCTGAGACATTATAATAAGGACACATATTGAAGTAGGGCCAAGTCTGGGAGACCACTGAAGTCCTGCAGCTTAATCAGAGGGCTGGTCATCAAAATGAACTCTGCAAGATTCATTCTTTTGGAATGCACAGAATCCTTGTAGATGTATGTTATGTATTAGTCTCAGGCAGGTCAATTTGATTCTGGTTAATCCTTCTGGGAAATAAGGATTAGTTTAAAAGAAGGGGAAAGAAAAGTAGAGGGTGCATGAGAAGACCAACTTGTGTATACAGCGTTTTTGTTTGCTTAGTGAAGAACACATTAATATGCTGTTTCTATTAATTCTGTATTGATTCTTCTGTCAGCAGAGCTCCTCCTTATGAGTCCTTGTGAATAACTTTTACTGAACAATTGTTACATATCCCCAAATTCTCCCTGTCTGAAACATGTAGGAAAGAAAAAACTCCATAACAGAACAGCATGAGTTGTAAGATATGTGTTAGTGCTTAGGCAGATCAATCGTTTTATAATTGGCTGTAATTTGCAATTCTACCAGCTATGATGTTTTTTACCTCCCCTCCCCTCCCTGCAGATTAGTCCCACTTAGAAAGGTGAGAAATTCTCTGTTGTCTCTGACAACATCAAATAAATCATCTTACTTTGTTTCTTACTATTGAAAAATCTGTCGAATGGGGAGTAGCTAGGTCAAGAGTGAACAGGAAATACATCAACTGTTTAGATAATATCATGATGGGTCTGATGTAAAAATAAAGATTCTTAGATTTTAGGGCATGAAGCAACCACTGCAATCATTTGCTTTCACTTCCTGCACAAAATAGGCCAGATAGTTTTACCCAGTGGTTCCTGTGTCAGTAAAAGATTGACTTCCATTCCTGATGTCGCTGTGCTCCTTGCTTTTGCTCTCTTTGCATATCTTTTGGAAAATGAGATACTTGGTGCTGAGGTGCTCTGAAGCTTTGATTTCTCTATGTGCAAACCACACAAGGAGCATTCTTTTATCTTGTACAATCAGTTGGTGTCTGCTTTTATTTGTGTATGTGCTGGTAGGCTGTTGGGGGTCATAATTCTGACATAAAATGATTTCTCCTGGACATAGTAAAAGGTCAGTTTTAAAATAACAAGTGCTTATTTCTGGGCATATATTAACTCTAGAGAATGATTAAGTAAATAACATGTCAGGACACCAAATGTAACTATTGCATCTAGGTGGTTCCTGCATCATTCTGACAGGAACATATAGAAACATGTATGTGGAACAAACAAATAGGTGCTGCATCCTTGTCAGCCTTCAAAGAATAGCTGCTTCCTTGTTAACTGAAAACAAGACATGGATGCACAGCTGGCAGGGTTTGATTTAGAAAATGGTGTAATCAGAGCTTTATTCACACCTTTAGAGTGACTACATTGCATTTAGAAAGGCTGATTTCAATTCAGTGGTTTCTCTGGGAGAGCTTCATGGCAGCAGACTACCTTCCTCAAAAAAACCCCAACCCTAAAAAACCAAAACAAAGCCCAAGAAAACAAAGCAGAAAGCCAACCACTAATGCAATGTCTAAAGTCATTCAAACAAATTCTTCTGGGGTGACTTTCTGGCTGGAGCTGGATTTCATGCCTGTGCACAGAGACGTCTTCAGTTTCTAAGTGGGATGAATTAATTATGTTCAAATACTTTTTCATTATTTGTGTACGCTGATGTAGTGTGTGTGTGTGTGTGTAATGTGTGTAGGTTAATGAATCTCTGGGAACCAAGCAGTTTTCTTGATAATGAATCTCTTGCAATCCAAAGTCACTTCTCTTTTCCAGTAAGACTCAAGGCAGTGGGTCACATAATCTAATTTGCTTCCTTGTCTGCATGCTGACCATGGAAGGAAGTTACAGCTACCCTAAGTTTTTCTTTCTTCCAAGTCAGAGGATTGCAAAAACTACTAAGTGGTCCAGAACTGGGTGGTAAATTTTTCCAAGGCCTCAGAGTCTTATTCTGGGAAGGTACCTTTATTGGTAGGATGCTCTGATACATTCAAAGTAATATTAGATTAAGGAATTTAAGGCTAGTGCCTTTTTCATCTACGGAACCGTTGAGGAGCAGATTCCCAACTGTGTGCATTCAGAATGTGGGGGCACTCAGCATTTGCCTGTCCTAAGAGCAGCCTGGAACTGTCCTATAGTTGTTTTTTATTTGAGCCCAACTGCTTTGGTCCTAAAGGGTCCTGTTTAAGTAACTGTATGATCGCTTTTCCTTGGAAAAATCTAAGTAACTGTGTGGGGAGTGAGTGGTTTAGAGTGACCTACTGTGATTTTCTGCTTCCGGACATCCTCATAGGCTACAGTGTCTTTAGCTTGGTTATCTCCATGGCTGTCTAGTGCATAATAGTGGCTTGCACATAGCAGCTAGCACAGTGCCCAGGATCCAACCTCTGGTTTTTGTGGCTATGTTTCTAACTGCACTTGCTTATTACAACTCCAGAAAGTAGAGCATCTGCCTATGCTTCTAACAGAAGAATGGGAGAGACATAAACCACTGAGAGGATTTTTCACAGAGATGGTTAATAGTGACATATGTGAACATCAGAGCTATGGTTAGGGAAATACCATTATTCCTTCATAAAGCATTCCTGAAGCCATCACTTATGATATTTGCAATAATAGCTCGGGCTGTGAAGGGAAGACTAATGGTCTTGAGAGACTCACAATACAGCTGCTTTCAGAGTTAAAGATTTCTTCTGGAAAAAAGTTTCCTGGAATTTAATAGGGAAGATTTATTGTAGTGTATGAGGACTCCAAAAAAGTATTTGTAATCCAGAGAAAATATGTCATGTGTAGTCACATTAAGAAACTGAGGACTTCCTCCTTAGTTATTTCAGTTATTTCATAGTTTACTGACATGCAACATTGTGGTAAATATCCTTCATTGCACACACATGAGGAAAAAGTTAAAAATAAATAATGCCTCTTGTCTGTGTTTCAGGGGTCAAATCTGACAGATATCTGCACACAACTCTTGCTCCAAGGGACTTTGTTAAAAATCTCAGCAGGAAATATCCAGGAGAGAATGTTCTTTTTATTTGATAATCTACTGGTCTATTGCAAGAGAAAATCCAGGTGAGTTTGTCTGTCTTTACAGTTTTATAATGGTACCAGTCAGAAGTTTTGTAAGTAGAAAGGATGATCAGTTTCTGATCACTCACTGTGTTCCCCGTTGCTCTGTAGGGCTGAGTCACGGGTGTGACTTTCCTTGGTTCTTGGCTATTGCTATTACTTAGACTGTATGAGCAAGAAGTCACTCCATGGTGGGATAAATATGCCAGAGAGTAATGGGGACCCCACCCTGCGAAGTGCACAATCCAAAGAGAGAAGTTGATACAGTGCAGAAAAAACACAGTGAGTTCTTGCCGCTGGAAAGCTTCCCAGAGCAGACGGGTCTCCAGGAGTGATGTGATGAAGGAGGTCTTGCCAACTTCCATTGTGAGGTTATTCTGAGCAGAAGAGGGTGACATGAAAAACGCCATAAAGGCAAGAAAAGGGAAAGTGGAAAGCTAAGGAAACATTAAATAGATGAAATGCAGAGAGGAGTGAGGAAGATATGAAGATGAGCATATTGCTGTTCAGTATTTGCAGCCCATATGTGTTGTCTTCCTTTTTTATCCTAGTAACAGTTTTTGCATCATTCCACCTGAAGCATTATTACCACCTATTGTTTATTATTAAAATACCACTGTCAGTGTGGAGAGAAATTTGCTTCTGCAGCAATTATACTGTATTTCGTTACTTAACCTTTTCACCTTCACAGCTCCAGTCTCATTCTCCTGTCTGGCCTCTTCTGAATTTACAATAATTCTCTACACTCCAGATTCTGCTTCTACTCCTTTTCCTGTAATATCTTCCCTCTTTTTCAAGTTACACTTCTTTACTGGTGATGGCCAAGTAGAATGGACAACCCAATTACAAATTCTCAGAACCCCGTGTGTTGTCTCCAAGTAAAATTCTCATATCTCAAAGTCTGTGTTTATTTCTCAATTTTTTGTTCAATGAAAATTTTGCGACTATTAAGCTGGGAAAAATAATTTCTGGAATGTTCAGACTTTGTGTGTGGATAATCACAGGATAGGGTAGATCAGGTACTTAGGGATATGGTTTAGCATAGGACAGGAATGGTTGGGCTTGATGGTCTTAAAGGTCTTTTCCAACCTTGTGATTCTGTAATGCTGTGAAACTATACAATGTAAATACAATTTATTAGGTGAAATCTACATTAGAAATTATTGGAATGTAATATCAACATTTAAATTAAGCTGTGAAAAATTACAGAATGCAGTTTTATCTGGCTGAAGCATTCTGACTGCTTCTGAATTCTGAAACGAAGCAAGAGAGATGAAGCATTTAATTTTGACCTTTAATAGATTGATCAAAATCCAACCTTCCATGAGAAACATGGTTCAGAAATATGTCTTCTAACAGAAAACTATTCCTTAAAAAAATTAGAAATCACTTTATTATCTTATCTTTTACTTCTTCAGAGCTCTTAGAAACTGGTTTTCTAGTGCCATGTGTTGTTCAGGTTAGCTGAACTCCTCCCACACTGTCCAGGCATTTTTCCTGGAATACTAAGATTTAGAAAACAAAATGTTCCACTGCCTTTTAAGAAACTCTCTGGTTTTGTACAAGAGAAATTGAGCTACTCTGTAGTTTGGCTTGATGTTAGAGGATGCTGCTGTAACACTTTGATTTTCCCAAAGGATCCATATTGTTTATCTTTGTCTAATAATGAAGCTGGAACTGATGAAGTGCCCAGAATCTGATTTCCATTAAAAAGTATAATATTTTATTAAATCTGCTGGGAATTGCCTAATGTAAAGGATATATTTAGAGATTGCTGAGTGACTTTAATTTTGGATGTTTCTTCTGTCTAGCTGCTATTTATAATTAGTGTGGGATGGAAATGAATCTCTATCCAGTTGTGCTGGTGTGATCACTTGGCCAGCTTCTTGACAAGCAACTGGCATGTTTGAGGGACACAGATTTTGAAAAAAAACAAACCCTGAAACATGTCTGTGTCTGTTCCTAATTTGAAATTGGATAACTTGGTTCTCTCCTCACTTATACTGTGCTTATCTTGTGGAAATCACCTTAGAGTTTCTTGATTGAGAAGTGCAATCAGAATTCCAGCCTCAGTCTTTAATAGGCAGTCAATAATGCTGCCATTTGAATTTGGGCATCGTATCTTTTCACAATAGCATAAATTAGGAGTAGCGTTGTTGAGATCAATTTAAAATGTGCTTAGAATCATATCTGTGATTTTTAGATCTAAGACTGCAATCACATCTTTTTCAGAAGCTTAGGGTAGTCTGACAAACTGATGACACAGATTTTCAGGGCTGGGTATTGTTTTGTGTTTTTAGCAGGATCATAGACTGCTGTTTAAATTGAATCCTGATGTCAGGAACAATATGTTTCATGTGGGGAAATGGGTTGAGATTTAAAGGGTTTCACTATGGCTGCCAGGACAGCTTTTCTTTTGCCTCCAACAGTCGTCTTTAGGAAATGATCTAATAACTCCAAGATGTCAGTCCCTGTCAGTCTGATTGGATGTAAATATATGGTCACCGCTGAAGGTGTATTTGTCACTCAAGCTAGTTGTAAAGCAAAAAATTGTTCAGAAAAACTTGGTGATTCTCTCACACTTCAGTTTATTGGAGATACTTCACTTCGACAGGATTTTTCTCCCCAGCTGTTTTTTATTGCACTATTCCTTGGAACTTACGAGCTGCTGGCAAGTTGCCACAGCAATCCCTTCACTGTACAGAGTTTCGACACCTGCCATCTTAAATGATGATTATTTGACCAGTTGTGTTTTGGTTCACATAGCAGGGTTGTTCTTAGATATTATAGCTCAGCAGGTGTCAGTTGGATAGTTTTAAACCTATTTGAGACATAAAAATCAGAACATAACAGTCTAAATCCTAATTTCAGAGTTACTGGGAAAAAAACATCTAAACGGACCAAGTCAATCAATGGGTCCCTGTATATCTTCAGGGGCCGAATAAATACAGAAGTCATGGAGGTGGAGAATGTGGAGGACGGAACAGGTAAGAGACTAAAGAAGACTTGCTCTCTTTTAAGAACACAGCAAGTCCAGATCTTGTGTTGGAAGTGGGTACAAAAGTTCGTAGCTCCTATAATGAAATCTTAAGTTGTATAATTTCTGATTACTTATTATTAGACCAACTTTGGGAGTTGAAAGACTGAACCAGCTTTCAGACAGTAGTGCTTCATTCTCAAATGACCTTATGAAGAGTTTGTGTACCCCAAAGCTTGTCTATTTTTTCTCCTAATCCAAGTTAATTTAGTAAATGATACTTTATCTTGTTTCCATCCTTTCTTTTCTTACATCTTAAGCCATTACAGCTATAATAACAGAACTTCTGGGTCGTCTTCTCATTTAGAATACTACCAAATATTAGTCTTAGCATCAGATCAGTAGCATGGAATGTGGCCATGAATAAAATGTGGGAATGCAGTTGTGTTCCGATTCTTGTGTTCTGACACAGGCAGGAAGACTGGATGGGTTTCTTATTTCATCCACAAAGGCCACACCAGCCCCTGCTCCAATTAAGTCAGGAATTAATATTATGTCCTTTAAACAGTTGACATTTAAAGAGTTCCCATGTCCCTTGGACAAAAATTCTTACAGTGCAAGAAGTTACTGTGTCCCCAGAAATTTCAGACCAAATAACCTGAACAAACAGGATAGACTTTTTTGCTGATCCCAGTGTATTTAAAATATTTTAGTTGTTCTTCTGAGGTGAGATTACAAAGTGTCACCCTTTGGACTGAAACAGTCAGTTGAACAGCCTAAACATGGATACTTGGACAAATAGTACTTCTAGAGCAGCAAGTAACAGCCAGTCACATCGACAGTCTGTCAGACTGATGCATGAGGAACACCTCTAGAAATTAAGCTCTTCAAAGAAGAACACTTTAATTAAGGTATCCCATACTGGTTTGATTGAAGGAGCAGGCATTCTACTCACTGCATGTGTTGTGCTTTGGGGTTTTACAGCGGATTACCACAGCAACGGCTACACTGTGACAAATGGCTGGAAGATACACAACACAGCCAAAAACAAATGGTTTGTCTGTATGGCCAAGACTGCAGAGGACAAACAGAAGTGGTTGGATGCTATAATCAAGGAAAGGGAGCAGAGAGAGAGTAAGTGGATAATGTATTTTCTAATGTACTGAATGAACTTGTATACAGAGGAGAAATGTATATGCCTGTTTAAGTGACTGAGATAAAAGGTTGCCATTTTTCTTCCATGGGCAGAATTAAAATCTATCCTTAATGACAAAGAAAATAAAGTGATTGAAAACAAATGTTTCTGAATATGTGCTTTGGGATATTTATGGACTTGTGGCAGTATATTTATAAAATATTTTTTATTTGCCAGAGTCCATTTCTTTCATGCATTGAATTACTGTGAAAAAATAACATTCAATTTTTTTTTTTTAGAATTTATAATAAGACAGAATTGTATTTATATTTATCAGTAAAAGGAGAGAAGAAAACCCAGCATGCAGCCTTTTTCCGGAGGCAATGGCACAAACTCAAGTTCTCATGAACTTGGCCTCCATGATCTTGAAATAAACAGAACAGCTTCATGGAGAAGAAACAGTACACGTAGACTGAGAACAGTGACAAGTGTATGCAGATGCTTATCACTTTTATCTTTTCCTGTGGAATGAAACAAACTTATCTTAAAATGGTGTTGTACAATAGAAGCAAGCTCACAAAGCCATGAATCAGGGTGGGTGATAAAAGTTCTGAGTTCTTTTAAAAGTCAGAACTGTCTTTCACAAGTGGACCTGCTTCCCTGTTTGCTCAATCAGACTAATAATAGCTCATTGCCAGAGGAAATGATGCTTTTTAAAAACGTTCTGTGCCTTTTAGAAGTGGTTCCCCTCTCTGCACACACAACTCCAATAAAGATAGTTGCTCATCTATGCTAATACTGGAAGAGGTGGTCTGAAGCCCTTTTTCTGTAGTGTTTTCAGAACTCATGCTGGCTAAGTAATGATTCTATAGTTTTTACAAGTGTTTTAAGAAAGTTACAGACCTGTCACTGAAGTTTAACGAAAGCAGAGAATCCAAATCCTTCCATGTCCGTTGAAATCTAAACTTAGTTTTTATGTTACAGTGCTTTACATCTAATCTACTAAACACAGTTCACATTGGAGTGGTATTTCTAACCACAGAATATAAAACATACCTTATCATATATAAACCCCAATACACCTTTTGATAATAGCAAGGATATTACCTTCAAAATGTAGGTTAGGCATGGTGTAAATTCTAAAGAACTACCTGAAGGCAACAATCTGTTTCTTTGCTTTACTTATTAAAAGGAAGTGTTGTACCATTCTTTCCTGGTGGTCTGTCCTCATTGGTCAGTTCTGCATCCCACTCTAAGGTTCCTGACCTGGCACATGATATATATTTTTTTAATAAAAGACATTTCTTGGCTCTTACTTTGAGTGCTAAATCATATCTCTAAAAGATCCAGCAAGTCTCTATTCCATAGTGAGTTTTCGCTCTGTGAGGTCACTAGTGCTCCGTTGAATTTCCTGTGCATTAGGTAAAATGTGTGAGGAGAGAGAAGTTCAATGAGGACTAAAAAGACAGGACTAGAAAAACAGATCGTATATAAATGGAAAGCTTAAGAATACAGGGAGGTGACTGAAGTAAATAGTAGGAAGGGAAAAGAACTATTCTTTCCTATAAAGTTTCTCAAAGTTTTCCATGAATCATTGGCTAGTGAGAGTGGGCTTTTTTCTGATGCTTTTTGTCATACAGTTTTATGACGTGGCAGCTGATGACAGGCACTCAGGATAAGCATAGATATTCTGGCAGACATTCCAGGCCTTATTGAAAAATCTCCTTTGGATAAGAGTACTTGCAAAGTCACAGAGATAGCAGTGTTTGGATTAGAAAGCTTGGTGAGATTCCCAATTCTGTAGGGTGAGTTGGGTAGAACGTGCATTCCAGTCTGCCATTTACATCACAGCCTGGGGAATTCAGTGATGTAAGACCAGCAGGAAACATGTATACTATTACACAGGCTGTTTTCTATCACAGGTTCACATTGTAAATTAGCCTCAGCTACATGTGTCAACGTTCTGACTGATTGAATTGGATCACAGTATTGGGGAAGAAGAGGCTGGAAGAATAACAGCGATAAGCCAGGGGATTTGCAGAGCCAAAACTTTATCCAGACACTGGACACATGAAAGAAATACTGTATTTGAAAGACAAAATGCTGTACAATCTAATTTCTGGAATGTGCATTTCAAGCCTCTAAAACAAACGCATAAACTGTTTTCAAAAACCTAGAAAGCAGCTCTGATGACACAGAAAACTACTCATTCGTGTCAGTATCATAAAGCAGTGGATTTATGTCCAGTTAGGGTGAGCTGCTCTTCCCAAAGAATGGTCAGTTTTCTGGCCATACACTGATCACTTAAATACTGCCTAAGGTCAATCTCCATAAAAATCAAGCACATAAGTAAAGGACCAATTCTGCCTGCCTGTTTTCAAGCTAATCTTAGAGATGTCTAAAATCTATACCTCTGTTTGGGACTTCAGAGTTGTCTAGATTTGCAAGTTTGTCTAGAAAAACAGCTAGAAAACAAGATAAGTTGTTCAGGCTAGAAGAGAGGAAACATCTACAGCAGCAGAACAGCTTTTCTCATTTGCTGTCCTCCTAAAGCAATTTACAAATCTAAAGGGAAGAATGCCAGAAAATGCCAGTTATGACGCCAGTTGTAGCATAGACACCTATTGTTTCAGAGCCTAGTAATTTTCAAATTAACATGAAAATGAGTGGAAACTCATACAAAGTGAACCTAAAATTGTCTCTGTATCCAATTATCTATCGTTCCTTAAATCATTCAGTATTTCTTTCATTGACTGGATAGTATGGTTGTCACACAATTTCTAGCCTAGGAGTATTAGTAAATAGGCTAATTAAGAAAGGATGAGAAAATAATATTCCTGTCTAGTTTTGATTTTTTTTTTTTTTTTAAGGATGTGAATTTGATTTCAGCAGTTTTGTATTTTTGGTTATAAGTAAGAGAACACTCAAGTCATTTGCTCTGTCAAGCATTTAGCTGCCTTGAATAAGTCCTATGCTGGCAGTTTTTTCAGGGTCAAAAATGAAATTACAACAGGAAATCAGTTTCAGAAGATATATGTTTTATCTTCCTTTGTTTGGAACTTCTCCTCCATGTTTTCCATCCTACTTTGTGTGACATGATGTAGCCTTAAATTAAAGCTCCATTTTAAAATGGAGAAGAAAACTGCAAGCATATCTTTGGTGTTAAACTCACCCATGACATCTTTGTACTCAGATAAATAAATAACCTGATTTCATCCTTACTTGGACAAGAAGGCTTTTTACCACTTTGTCTATTTGGCCTTAGCTTTTGACTTTGAGCAAATCCTTTACCTGATGTTAAGAATCTGAAGGAATTTCTGCTTTGTATTCCAGGTTTGAAGCTGGGAATGGAGAGGGATGCGTACGTCATGATTGTGGAGAAAGGAGAGAAGCTCTACCAAATGATGATGAGCAAGAAAGTCAATCTTATCAAAGACAGGAGGAGAAAATTAAGTACTGTTTCCAAGTGTTTTCTTGGCAAGTAAGTTGCATTTGAATTGAATAGGCTCTTTCATACTAATTAAAAGAACAGACTCTGGGTTTTCTGGATATGGCATTGTGAGGTCAGATCTGATGTGCTTTGATGCAGCTTAATTGAAAAGGCTGGAACCCCCATTACAGTTGTGATTTATTAAAATTCATCATTGATTTTTATTTCACGCCGTACACAGGCTGTATAGTGACAGCTCATTCTGTTGTACAGTAATTCATAACAGCTGTTTCAAAGCAGCAAAAGGATTGAGAAGGAATACTTCAACTCTCCCAAGCTCAAGGCTGTTGGTGGTCAAACCTGTATTCTCTGTTGTAAACAAGCAGATGCTTACCAGCTGATGTTTAAATCCAGCAGAACTGTCCAGCTCTCAGGATTGAATGGAGAAGTTTCTTGCTTATCAATGTAAGAGACACAAATGAGATTTTGTGCATTAGGAGATGTGATGCATTTGTTAGAAGGACAGGGCTTTATTGGCTGCAAAACTCCTCTTTCACTCAAGTGAGACATTACAAAATGATTCTTAAGAATGACATGTATGAGGCAGAAGAGAGACCCTGTTGTTGAATCAGATTAGAGATTACATATGGTAGCAGTAGGAAAATGTCCTGTATGACACACAGGGAGACACATTAGTTGACCTGAGAAGACTTTTCTGCCTCAGCTGTTTATGACTGAAATGATCAGCTGTGGGAGGAGAAAGTTCCGAGAGGCAGATTTTCCATTCATTTTCCCTCCCCGCCCCCAGACCCTGTAATGGCAGTTTGCAGGCAGAATTCCTTGTGTACAGGGTGTGGGAACGATGCATTGTCTTTCTGCCTGACAAGCTGCTAGCATAGGCTGGCAATATTTCAGCTATGCAAAAAATGAAATCTTAATATTTGGAGATTTGGTTGCTTATTATTTCTCCTCCTTCCACCTCAGTTGAATCATCTGGATTCATATTGAAACCCTGAAGCTCTGATTTTGGTGGCATGATACTGCATTTCCTATTTACCATGCAACAAGAAGTACCAGATCAGAAACTTAGGTTCTTTCAGTGCTGATAGATATGTGTCTGTTGTGGATTCCCATGTATTTTACTTAGTCTCAAGTCTTACCTGGGATTCTCTGCTACTACTTTTTATTTCAAAATGTCTCTTTTCTTGCATGCCTCACAACCTGTCCTGTTCATTGCCCTCAGTCTGCTTGCCATCCACCTGACATTCTAGTAGTGAGGATTTGACTGAACTTTGCCAATGGGTAACTGGGCTGAGACTGAGATACCTACAGGTCTCTCGATCTCTGACAAAGGCATTGTTTCTGCCAAAGTTCCAGCCTTCTGTATAGAAAATAACTCTGCTGATATAACTTCGTCACTTGTTGGTACTATCCTGGGCAACTCAATCAGTCCAGTCCAGTCATGACTCACAGACTGGGGATTCCCCTGAACAATGTATATTGGCTGTGACATGTTCATTTTCACAGATGCTCCTGGGAGTCACTAATAACTGTGCTGAGAGGTACTTAGTGGTTTTCTGCTACATGCAGGCAGCTGAGAGTAACACTAATGCCATGAAAAATAATTTTGCGCTTGGCCTTTGGATATCAGACAGTACCTAATAATTCAAGAGATAAAATGTAGTTGCAGACAAAAAGTGTGAACTAATCCTAATATCTTCAGAAATACACATGCATTCTTTTATAAGGCTCTTCATTGAACTTCAGCAACTGACTTGCTTGAGTGCAAATCCAATTTTCTAACCACTCCTCAGGTGTACTGGCACTTAGGCATGTGAATAGTGATGCAATGGGAGAGATGTGTGCTGGTGCCAATTTATGTAAATGATATGCTTGCCATTCTTCTTTTCAGCTCTGCACAAAATTGATTGCAAAACCTTCAGCTGTGCTGAGCTTGTAATAGAGAGGACGTATTAACCTCAGGAGATTCCAAAGGTGTCTAATCACATTGCACAAACCTGGATGGGTTGGATTTGCTTGAGTAGAAACCCAGCTGTTCTAAATCTTGTAGTTTCAGAGGTGTAGTTGGGAGATGGTCTCCTGACTTGCATGCCAGATGAGAACTGAGCATGGCAGCACTTAATGTGAGGACACTCAGTTGTTACTGGAGAACTGCTTAGGACAGGATGAAGAAGCAAACTTTGCCATCCACCGTTTGTGCTAGCTGTTTTTTAGCAACAGTCCAGAGTGTGCCTTAAAAACTCTCTTGAAATGTTTCTGGATCATGCACTTTTCAGTGCTTTTAAAGCCTTCAGAACAAATGATTACTGATTCTGCTTCTGCATCAAATATCACAAAAGTCTTAAAGTAGCTCTTAAGAAAACCATCCCATAGTTCTGAAGCTTCAGGGCTGTGAGAGTAGTGTGTGGTTACTTTCCTTTTTCAGTTCTCCATTTCAAACTGTAAGAACACTGCCTTACACTCCAAATAAGCCCTAGGAACACAATTCCAAATCAAAGCAGCAGAAAAACTAACTGGGTAGCGGTGTTCCACCTCAGTTTTGGTTGCTACAGTTTAAGCGCTGTGAACTGCCATGGACCCATTGCATGTAGGGCAACTGGGCATCTGCCTGGGGTACTTAACGTGATGACAGACACTGGCTGGCATGTCTGTGAGGGATCACTCCACAGGCTGTGTCTTGTATTCTCAGGTATGGGTGTGGAGGATCCCGGTGCTTCTCCTCCCTCTGCAGTTTATATTCTGTTTCAGCTTTCCAGTACTTGTAGAAACAGTCGAGACTCTGGGAAACTGCAAATGAGCTTTCCTTAGAAGACAGTCTGACTCATCACGACAGTACTCTGGCTTTAGGAATTTTACAAAACTGTGCTGGTTTCCATGGGATTCCCCTGGTGTAATTGAATAGACTCTGCTGCTTTTCCTACACTATGACAGTTACAGAGTAGCTCAGCAAAGCAAAGTTTTCAGTATTGAAGTTGTTGTTGTTATTCTTAAGGCAAAATGCAAATGCTACCTACAGCTTAGATGGGTCAGCTCTGATAACCATGAAGAGACTAAAAATACTTCATTTAGAACCCACAATTGGAGGCATGGATACTGGTTTTGATAAGCAGCAACCCTCTGCACACTGGCAGGCACCCAAGTGGTTTATTGAACTCAGACTTCCCATATGTCGCTCTACTTTTATATATTCCTTTTGTTCTTCTCTATGAATTTAACACATTTCTCATATAATCACTAATTAACCTGGCAAACAACTGAGTCCCCTAAGGGCTTTAACAGTGCTGTATTCATCAGGCTTGCAATGTTGGTTTTGCTGTACTTACTGTTTCTAATTGAGTAACATCCTACATATCTATCAATTTTTGGCTTTTATTCTCCCCATGTGTGCAGCTCTGCCCCTTGCCAGAGAGAGGTTTTGTTCTGTGCTGCATGAGCAGGCAGACATAACACCTTTTGTCCATAAATTAGAAGCATCATTTAAGTATCTGCCAGGCATCAACTCCAGTAAATGACCTTAAATTAACCTGTCGGTGAGACTTGTGCTCTCTTACTGCTCTGTGTCTGAATTCAGTAGGTTGAATCTTTCCAGTCTTTCTGTGAATCCATTAAAGCCAGTGCAATTACATCACTGGGGGGGCTGGCTGGAAATCACACCCAGGGAAGAAAGGTGAGCATATGTAGCTAAGTCAGACCACGAACATTTCTTGGAGGGGTAGCTTGGATAGAAGCTGTTTTCTCTACCGTCCAACTTCTTGTTTTTAAGCTCATCAGTTCATCTTGCTTTCCTTTTCCCCCTTGGATGTCTGTATTGTTCAGTAAAAGAAGGATTTGCAGTATCTTTATAGATCCAGGCAGGTGGTCTTTCCTTTCGTGTGCATGCTGATTATGATGAGCTCAGGGGAATGGTGGGAAATGTCATGAATAGGAGGTCTGGGTCTTTTGCAGAGCATTTCCTCCAGAAATGTAGGAAATTAATCCACTTAGTAGAGGTATCATAATTTACAGGTTTTCACACTTGCTTCAAGGAGAGAGTCTCCTGTTGTTGGCTGATGACTTGCAGGGGCATGTGTCTGCTTACATTCAGAGTGCAAAAGCTAATTGTTTCTGTTCTGCTTTCCTTTGCAGTGAGTTTGTATCATGGCTCACAGAGATTGGAGAGATAAGCAAACCAGAGGAAGGGGTCAACCTGGGACAGGCACTATTGGAAAATGGAATCATTCATCATGGTGAGTGCCCCATGCCATAAAGAGATGTCAGATTTCAGTAAAGCCCTAGGAAGTGAAAGTGGAAAACTGACTGCAGCTGTTCACATACATGATGTGAACATGATGTTTGAATACTTTCCTGTAGCATATCCATAAACTCCTCAAAATGTTTAATGACTTTTGGGATTAATGAGTAGGCAAATTTGTCATTGAAACAGGACTTGTTGAGTATTGGTGTTGCTTGATTCTTCTGCAGCATTTTTGTTGCAGACTATATAAGGTGTATATTCCTTTGTACTTTGTGTGTTTAAAAATCTGTAATGATCAATAAATACAGCTTTCCATATGACATAAGCAATTCAAAGGAGAGTCAAGCAGGGCTTCTTTTTCTTTTGTTGTTTGAATGATGCACAGGTAGCAGCAAAGTGAGGGACTCCAGATAATGGGTCATTCTTTTGAATGAGACTGCATGTCATAAAGAAAAGAGATGATGGAGGTTTTGTTGTCAGATTTGTTCTTTCCAGTTCATTTGGCAAGAATGATTCTTTAAAATAGTGATGCAACATATTTCTTCATCACACCCTGCAGATGACCTCGAAGTGTTGTGATGAGGGCTATTTTGGAAGACTAGGGCAGTGTGTACAGAAGTGTTGCATGACTAAAATAGCACAGGATGCTTTTTTGAAAATTTTCTGTGCTATCTGCATTTCTACTAAAATAACATCTTGCTCTAGATTACATCCTTTAAATCCAGGTTTGTTTTGCTGTTTTCTATTATTTTCATATTATGTTATGCGGACAGAGCCCTATTCTACTTAAACAGCAAATGCCCCAATTTCAACTTGCAGGTGTGTTTAGCTGCAAAATGCATATCAAAGGAATAAGGTATATATAGGTCTTAAGTCACCAGTGGTCTACATTTCCATACAATCTCTTGGAAACCAATTTAAATAGTGTAACCATTTAATTAGGCTAGTCTTGCTTTAATCTCTTGGTAACTCAGCTCCACAAACTTGTCTTTCAGGTGACAATAACACTGTTAAGAAACGATATCTGTTATCTTCTTTTAATTAACACATATAGAAATTTAATATGAGCAGTACCATAACCTTGCATGCACATACACTTCCAGCCCCAGGCACCAAGACATACTTTCAGGCATATTGAGACTTGGAAGGGCTTTGAGCATGAGCTCAAAGGCACTGAACGCTTTTGACTAGTTGGCCTATCTGTGGCTTTGGAGAACTGAAAGAGTCCCCTCCAACATGTAGGGATGCCCATTTGTCTGAAGAATGCTCTTCTGTGCTCACACCCTCCCTTGCCTACATTCTGAATGTGTACACTTTCACTGTTGGTGCAAAAAGCTGTCCTGAGACTTGTTATTTCTTGATAACTGTTTACCTTGCCATAACTTCATACTTTGACGTTTCCAGTAGTGTGATTTTACTCTAAACTTGTGCTCCCCTTACTTAAATGCCTTAAGATGCATCTGGTTGGGTTTTAATGTTACCTTTCGTTAGAGTTCTTGATATTAGTGTCTCCAGTGGCAGTTATTGCTAGACATGGGAATGTATTTGCAACGCTGCATTTACTTAGGGGAATATCCCTTGAGGATTTGATAAATCATTAGATGTGAAAGTTTCCCATTATGTGTCTCCTCATGTACCAAGAACTTAAAATGTAAGCACCATAATGAAGCTCTTACCCCTGGTCTACATTAGGCAATATCTTTTATCTTTTGTTTTCACTTGGCATAAAATTACTGTCAGGTGAAAAGTGCTGATCTCTCAGCTTGCCTGAGAAGCAGGGTGATAGAGGATTGCTAAACACAGAGTTCTGTGTTTTGTCACTCCATTTCCTCTGTATCTTCTTTAATTCTGGCTTTTATTTGGGACTGCTGATGTGGAAGTTCTGGTACCTTTAGTAGAGAACAGAAATGATCAGAACCTGATCTGTGTGTCAGGTACAAAAGATGCTTTCTGGAGACTTGCATGCAGACACTCAAAGAAGTCAGTAACTTACACAGCTTAGAGATTGCACTGCATACAAGAGGATATACTACACCAGTTCCTGCACATTTTCTTTTCCTCTGTGAAATTAAGGAGAAATATCACCAAAAGCAGGAACCCTAATTAAATATTCATAGACAAGGATGTCCTGTGTAATGGGGGAAGGTCCTCAGAATTTCTGTTCTCTGCCTTCTAAATAATTACCCTGCCCACTGTGCAGAGGGCAGCCTGAATCTCAGACTGAGTCCTGGTACTTCTGAGTCTGCCTAACCCAATTTTATTCCCTTGAGTCATTCCGTGCAAGAGTCTTTTAGTGCAATTACTTTTCTCAGGTTAATCACACTCAGGCTGAAATGCATCTTAAATAGTGTAAATCTGGATTTTCCCTCAGTTCATCAAATGCTGTGCCCATGGTGTGAAACGCTGCATCCAAAATATTGAAGGGTGCTGCAGCACAAAGATCTGGCCATGTTACACTCTTACAATGGCAGGAAAGATTACAGTGACTACCCCACTGTATCTGTTGTCTGCTTTGATTGCTCTTCTCTAGATTTCCTCCTCCTTCTCTCCATAGTTGTAACTGGTCTCCATTAAATTAAGCTGAGAACAGTGGCATTTCTATATTATGCATTGTAAAACCTGAAAAGTACTTAAATCTGTGTACTTAGTACTTAAATCTGTGTGAAACTGAGTATGTTTTTTAACTCTCTTCTTATTTTGGCCAGTGCTTTTTTTGAACTGGTTCTTTATCTCACTGAAACAAACCTCTTTTGTGTCCTTGTCTTTAAAGCCAATCAGTGTATTACCCAATAAGATTTTAACTGCCTTACTGTGGAATGGCTGTTCTGGATTAAAAAGCAGTCCCTCAAAAATACCACTTAATTTTAGAAGGAACTCACTATTAAATAAAAGAACCATAGTAGAAGAATACCTCTAAGAGCTGTATTCCTTCCATCACTACGCTTTCTGCTTTTGGAGTTGCAGAATTTTAGACAACTGCAAAAATTACTTGAGTGCTGTGATAACTGCTGTGGGAACTTGCAGGTACTTTGTTCAAAACTTCCTGGAAAAAGTCAGACAGTCCCAATTACTTTCCCTAGGACTGTTACCAAAGTCTTACATAAATTGAATCTAAGGTAAAAGAAAGAAATTTCCACTTTGCTTGAGCTGCAGTATTTTAGAAAACCGCTTTTCTTGGTGGAGCTATTCAGAAGTGCACATAAACATGTAGATAATGAGGGGAAATTTGAAGAGCCGAGTCTTTTTTTCAGTTCAGAAGGTGACACATACTAGCAAATCCTTAGGTGTTAGGTGTACCAACTAGCCTGTGAAGAACATGACAGGGGAGAAAAGACTAATTTTAATTATCATACTGATGTTTTAGTTTCAGATAAGCACCAGTTTAAGAATGAGCAGGTGATGTACAGATTTCGCTATGATGATGGAACGTACAAGCCAAGAAGTGAATTGGAAGACATCATGTCCAAGGTTTGTATGGTCATTCTTGGTTGGAACCTTGTGATTTGCATAAGAACCATCAAAAGAGTTTGCCCTACCTCTGAATGTTACCTCTGAATGTTGTTGGCCTGTCGTATAGGAGATCCTTAATGCTGTTTATCTTGGTTGTATTAAGTTATCCATCCTAATGTCATAGGAGGCATTTGCTCTAGGAAGAGGAAGGAGAACTTAGCAATAAATAACAATACGGTTGTGACTGCAGCTGAGACTGCTGGTTACAATCCTAATATTAGTAGCAAAAGGGCTTAAAAGAAAACTGTAGGCCATAATACAGCATGTCTGCTGAAAATCTGGGCATTATGGTTCAGGGAGATAGAAGAGATCAATATTTAACTGCTGTTCCTCATAATTGTATGTCAAATGAGTTCTGTTCATCTGCCCATATACACTTTAATAAATTGCATTTCTTCTTCTGGATATCAGTTTGTAGGTTAATTGTGAGGAAGGATTAATGGAGAAAATGTTGGAATGGAGGTGATTAGAGATAAAAGAAGAGATTTTTTTTTGGCTTCTGGAGGCAGGGAAAGAAGAATGTTTGACAAGAGGATAAGGGAACTGTTTTGAAAAACAGTTAATTAGTAGATAATTCCAGCTGAGCAGAGACGTCAGTGTCCAGGTTTTGCTAGGTTTAGCTGGCCAGTGTTTCTTTGGAAAGAATAAACCTGATAATACCATGCATCTTTCCTTCTTCAGGGTGTGAGGCTCTACTGCCGACTACACTGCCTATATACTCCAGTGGTAAAGTAAGTTCACCTTCATGATCCCCTTGTATATGCTACCTAGCTTTTAAAACAGGGTAACGTTACTATTGAGATATTTCTTTCTTGTTATAAGCAGTAGTTTTCCCCCTTTTTCTTGACTCTCTTATTACCCTTCTGTCTTCACAGTTTAGGTTTGTTTCTGCTGGAGGATGTTGGAACTGGGCTCTGGGAGAGTGACTGGCTAGTGTCAGCCGTCTTCTGACATTCACTTCCTCTGTCAGTTCATGAGAGCTCTTAGCATGACACAAGTTTATTTGTTTACTCTGGCATTTTCAGTGAGTTAAAGTGGGTGTGATTAATAAGTGACTACTGATTCAGGACAGATTGTGCAGTGTAGTTGTAGCTGTTACATTATTTGGATTATAGAAAATGTAAACATATGCTAAATTGATGTAAACAGATTCCAATGTGATGCTGTGATTCTTTCATTCAAAGCATCCTAAAAAAATAAAAACCAAACTGCAGTGGATTAAATCTGAAGCTGTAATTTCAAAATATCTGAAAATTTTGGATGGAATCTTCAGAACTTATCTGTGTACAAATATATGCTAAAGAATTGCCATAATCTGCAAGCACTAGTTAACTCTCTTCTGAGATCTCAGGAGATTATTTTCAGATGTTGTTGCCTTACTGTGACATCAGATGAACACTTCTGGCCTATAATGGAAAGCACCCCGAGATGTGTAGATGTTCTGTTTAGGAATGATTGAAAATTAAGTATTTTTACTTGAGAGAATGTAATTTTTGCATACAAAAAGCTGATGAGGAAGGGTAAAAACCTCTGGTGGGCATGGCTGGAGTCCCAAATTGGATAAAACTAACCTCTTGTGCCTGAGTTGTACAACAGATGTTTCACTGAGAGATGCCATTGTCATGCTGAAAGTAGCTGCAAAGAGAGTTACAGTTCATCAGTCATGAATTTGCCTAATTAGATCTCTGGTTTTTCTCCAGAATAACTGTTGTACAATAGTACAGATTTCTGTTAGCCTAAAGGCTACGGAGAGAGCAGGAAAGCGTGATGCAGCCCTTGGTAGGCAAAGTGGTTATGTATATGCATGTGTGTTTGTGTATACAAATTTCATCCCTTAGGATGGCAGTTCACAGGCAGAGTTAGATTAATGGTAAGTGAAGCTGAAAAAATTTCACTGACCTCAGGGTACCCACAAATGGAAAGGGATGGAATCTTACACTTTAGGGAATCAACAAGGACAAAATAACTACCGCAGGCAATATTTTTGTAACAGGATCCCAGCTGGAGAATCTTTTAATATCAGAATTAATCTGTGTTAGTGACAGTGGGAAGATGAACTGTATATGTACAGTGAAAATAGCAGCGTCTCAGAAGTTTTAGGATCCTCCTGGATAGACTTAATGTACTCAGTATGTTCAGGCTCTTCTTCCTCCCATCTTTCCTACTTACTCTTCCTTTTATCTCCCTGTTAGAATACTGAATCTCTTGGGCCGTCATCCTTTCATGTCGTCTTATCATGTCTTTTTGCCTCTGACAACCCAAATGTTAACCTATAGGAGCTAGCTTTTAGCCAAGTTAGTTGTGCAAAGCCTGTTGCTTTCAGCTATGCCTTTGGACTGCTCTACCTGGCATCTTCAGACTGCTGATCCCTGCAATCATGCTAACAAGGTTGATGAGGCCTACTTTTCTGGTGCCAACCTTCCTTGTAGAAAATTGGCAAAACTGCTTGGAGCAGCAGATGTGTGTGCCAAGAGGATCTGGAGCAATCATAAAGTTCCAAATTCAGTTGCTTTGTTGACAACCTTGGAATGTTATTTTACTTGTCTTTCCTGGAAACCTGGGAGTTCCCATGTAGCCTTTGCCTTTATAATTTTCTTTAAGTATATTCTGACACATATAAAGTGAAAAAAAAATATTCAAAAATCTTAGATGTAGAGAAGGTTCTGAACATGTCTCTGGTCTAGTCTGGGGAGATTGTGAGGGTGGGAGAGTTTGCTCCCACTTACACAACACTTCAGTGTGTAGATGGGCTAGGTCCTCTGAAGAACATTCTATTGCTCTAGTTTCTGTGAGGCAGCAAGGTTCTGCCAAAGCGTCAATGGTCCCCATATATGTATTGGACTACTCACCTGCAGCCCATGGGTCTGGATAACATTCTATGAGTCATACTCTACTTTTGCTCAGGCTAGATTTAAATGGGGGGAAAAGCCAGTGAACTAACATTGAAATGTCCTGACAAACATCTAACTGCAAGCGGTGTAAGACTGGGCCTTGGACCAAGGTCCTGATGCCAGCTTATTCAAAACTCTAGCTCTATGTCAGCATCTGTATTAAAATGTTGGGAGTTCCTTCTCACAATCTGGAAACTCCTACTCATTAGTACTCAATATTTTAATGCTTTGCTTTATTGTTCTGACATTTCAAAAACATATTTTCTTAAGATAAGAGTGTGAGAGGAGAAACTGTCTAGAAAACTCCCACAGTTTTGTGCTGGGTTTAGCACATTACTGGAAGACAAATCGAAAAATGTGTGTAAGCACTGTGAGGAAAGCTTTTTGTTCTGAGGACACATATTTGCTGGAAATGCTGTCATGTTTTGGGTTTGTGTTTTGTTTCCCCAAGTTCTGAAAGTCCTGCTTCCCTTTCTAATTTCTCATACCCTGCATTCTGCAAACACACAGGCATTTCTGCTGCATTTATTTACAAAAGCCAGTCATAACATATTTGTATCTCTAGAGGATTAGTAAAAGGAAAACATGAGTAGGATGAATTTTAGATGGTGGTTTGATTTTAAGTATTTAGAGAAAAGGAAATATCAGATGGTGTGGTGCTAATGAAACAGATTGATTTCACTGAACTGAAGAATAAAGTCTTCTCTTGAGCTGCTGTATAGATACATCCGGACTGTAAAACAGTCACAGTGGCTGTGAAAGTTTCCTCCCACAATCAGGCCAGTGGACCTCGAGCTTGCAATAGAAGGACCACCTCCAAGGGTGAGAGAGGAATTAATTCTTCATAGCCATTCAGCATTTGGCCTCTCTACTGAGACTTTCAACAAGAGGGAACCAATTAATGCAAATTAATTGTGGTAATGGCTTTTGTGGTGTGGAACTAGGAACTGGATCAAGACCACCAAACTTATTTCACACGGGCCAGTAAACAGCCTTAAAATGGAAAGAGCTTTTCATTCCTTCATGAGCTGGACTAAATCCAGTGACCCGGAGGTGAAAGGTGTTAGAGCCCAATGTCTGGAGCCACATAGTCCTCTTATATTTGTATCAAAATTCTTTAGAAGTATTTTATGAAAGACTAAAAACATCAATTCTCCCTGTAGCTTTGAGGAGTGGAAGAAAACTGCTAAATGCAGCTAGTTACAATAGGGGTTCTTTTCCTTATTTCAGGAGCAGTGCTGCTCTCTGCAAGGGCTACATGTGGGATGGTGCAAGTTGTGTTACAAGACCTAAATACAACAGTACTTTTATTTACAATGGCTGAAATTATCTAATGCTGTAAAAGAACACGGTGTACTCTATTTGCATCTGGCTACTCTGTGATATTTTGCTACAGGAAGTAAAACCTGAATGGTTGTGGACAATCAGGAGAACATCTCCTGACAGAGTAGGCTCAAAGGTGTTTAGTTCAATGAGCCTCAGAAAAGGGGCACAGAGGGAATATGTAGCATCACTGTCTGTGAATACATTGATGGGTAGAAGACCTATTTAAGCTCATAGATGGGGCTGACACTGAGCCAGTAAGTGTGAACTGGACACAAATGGATTTAGGATGGAAACTAGGTGATCACTTCCAGACAGAAGAATGTGATTTTCAGCAGAATTGATAGTGGCAATATTTTAACCCAAGATGAAGCAGCAGCTCAGTACATCTGTGAAAAGAATGTCCTGGTTGCCTGTGGCAGGAATATGAGAGCTCTGAAGAGGGCTTGAAACAACTTCTACAGAAATTAGGAATTACGCTGCTCTGTATTGATCTGAAATATCTTCCTCACTCAAGTTTAAAAACTAGCCCTTTCTTCCAGAGAAAATGGTTATATTATTTCATATCCTTTGGCTTATTTATTTGTGGCTGGGAGCCTAAGGGGTTTTTTCCACCTATAATTCTGCTGCTTTCCTCTACTTTGTAATCATAGGTCACAATAATATATGTAGTCTTAAAGTATAAAAGAAACATTTACCTTTTTGTCCCGATTTTCCCTGAATTCTCTTCTTAATTAGAGACCGTGACTACCACCTGAAGACCTACAAATCAGTAATCCCTGCAAGTAAACTAGTGGATTGGCTAATTGCACAGGTAAGCAGATTTTAAGATACTACTGTCTTTGGTAGGCAGCTTGGATTTTCGGTTCCATTTAAAAATAAGTAGGCCAAATTTATCAAGAGAACATAATTAAACATATTCTGATTCTTTGAACTTAAAATCTTATGCTTTCTGTTATTGTTCATTTGTTGAAAACTTATTATTTGGCAGCATAAAGAGGCAGAAAGTCCTTTGGTAGCCCTAGGAGTGATGAACTGACTGCACGCGGTGATCTTTTCTGTTTCTTGTGAAGAAAGAGAAATGTCTTTCTGAAGACATTTAAAGCCACATTGATCTCATTTAATCTCATATAGGTGTGGTATAATTTTATTGAAAATTTAATCTGGGTTTTTATACCAACAACTGCGCCATCATCTTCAGCAGTTTTGTAGTTAGCCCACAGCTACCATGTAATTACAGAGAAGACCCTATAGCTTGGGAAATTAAAAATTTAGCTTTGATAATCTGAAGCATTTTAAAGGGACAATGTGCCATGTTGCTCACCATCATAAACTTAAATGCACATTCTGGTTTTGTCCTGAATGATGGACGGATTCACTAGCACATTAAGTCCTCTACGGTCAAAAATAACATAAAGGGAGGATAGTTTGAATGAGAATCAGGCCTCTGACAACCAGGGATGTTGTCCTTCAGAAATGTATCCAGTAATTGCATTTGACATCCTCCTACATTAATAAGATTGATAATAGGCTTGTTCTGTGCCAAAGAGCTGGATGAGAATGGAGTTGTCAATTGTTTTCCTGTTAAAGACCATAGAGGAGAGCAGGGATATCAGTACTGAGGTTGTCGTATCAGTTACGTGTGATTTAATGGGATCTTATTCATGGAATACTGTGGGGGGAGGGTGAGGGGTATGGGGGGGTGAAGTCTGCTTTGGCCAAAGAAGAGAGATGTAATCAGGCTAATCTGGCCAATGTACTAGTTAATCACAGAGCTGTAGGCAGTAGAAAGACTTGATAGCAAGGTAAACCATCAGCTCTTGTCTGGGAAAGGTAGCTTATGTCCTTCCCATTTGTCTTCGTTTTGGTAGGTTAATCTGGCTGTTAGTTCTCTTGTTTACTGAAATTACATGAAGACTGAACCAACCAGAATGTGCTTTATCCAGATACGAAGATACAGAAGAGTCTGTAATTTATATTGTGTATATGGGTGCATGTATACAGGAGCAAAGATGAGGGAAATTTCTTCTGTGAATTAAAGGGGAATATTATTAAACATTTAAATCATTGTCTATGTCTTAGATGAATTCCTGTGTATGTGGCTATGTCAATCTTTGCTCATTGATCCTTATGAATACTAATTTTCATGGGGGTTTGCTTGGAGGTTTCGTACTAGATTGAACTATTTTCCAGCAACCTTTCATACTTTGGCCATATTAGCTAACAACAGATTTCAGTAGGAGCTAATGAATATGCAGCTTTTTGCAGAGTAGTGCGTTTGTTTAACTGCTCAAATATCTATCTACCTTTCAGTTTAACAGTAGGCATCTCTTCTTGAAAATCTTGGTCATAATGTCTGATCTGCTAAGTACCTGTTGCACAAAAATGCTGGGATATATTTCTTTCTATTTCTGACAATCAATTTACAGCATTATTTCAGATTAGAAATCATGCATTAAAAAAGTGAGTACTGTTGTTCCTATTTAGTGGCATAGGAATAACTGCCTTGAAGGATAATGTCTCTCATGTCTGTTTGCAATTTAGACTAAAATGTCAGTGGGAGCCCTCTCTGATAAGAAAGCTGGTTTTCATTTCCTTGACCTTTACAAAATTCATGAGACTGAACAGAGCAAAAGAGTAAGAACTTCTTTTATAATCAAAAAACCAGCATCAACTGTATTTTGTACTCTGATCCTCCTACCTGGAAACTGTTCTCTATTATACTTCTGAGAAGACATAAGTTGGGTCCACAGCAAGGCTTAATCCTGTGTACATTTAAGCAGTTGTATTCAAATATGATATATGTTGTTATCCTCTATGTAGTGTATGCACTCAGGAGTCTGGGGCTGGATGGTCATTAAAAGCTCTGTTATTGTGCAGTGCACTTATAGCTTTGTAGGCATCAGGGGTCTGCAGGAGCGGAGCATTTCTGACTGTCAGGTTTATTAATAAGTTGAAGATGTCTTGTTATTGTTTATAGCTCTTCACAATAGCTGGGTTATATTGCAGTTATCTCCATGATATGTTTTAGGAAAACTGTGCATGAGACACTGAAATAAAGCATTAAGTATGGTGGTGGAGAGAAGCTTATGTGAGTGTAAGAGCTGATTGGAGATGGAAGTATTTATGCTTCTCTTAGAGGCACAAAGTCAAATCCTGGAAAACATAATGATGTATTGGAGTTCTCCATAGGCCTTATTTTCATCAGCCTTTGGATGTAACAGAGACATAGTTTCAGCAGTCAGATCCTGAAAGGAGAAATGTCTGATCCATATCCATGGCTTTAGACTGAAAGTGTCTGTGAAATTATATTATGGTCCTTATATATATTTAGGAGTAATCCTTGAAGGGAAAGGGCTTGTTCTTTTCGTTGATCCTGGATGCTATCAAGATTACATTGTACAATGTAATCTTCCTCCCGCTGCCAGTAGGCTGAGAACAAAAAGGAATAAACACCTCACTTAAAAATGTCAAAGCTCTTGTATATCTCAGAGTATTAGGTGCTGTTGAGGGGGCACCAAAAGACCGGTGCTCATAATGTATCCATGTTCCTTTGCTTTCTTTTCTCCTACATGTGGGTTGTAAATAATCTAGGTCAGAAACCTAATCTTAATTGCTGGTCTTATGCATCTCAAAACAATCAGCCATGGACCATGATTAGGGCTTTAGACATCATATCATTACCAGAACTAGACAACAACAATAATAATAATAATAGTGGCTGTAGTAATCATAGCATGCTCTGGACACGCTTCCTCACTATGGTACGGACTGTAAACTGTTTCTATAATTCTGCTGACTCCAATTCAGTGATTGTATTTGAATAAACCTAAATTATCTTGTCAAAACTAGTGCATCCAGTTTCACATACAATTTCTGTATGAAAAGTGGAGACCCATGTTCTGTCAAGATTATTGCTTCTAAGTGGTTCCCTTTTCTTAAGATTTTTGTTACTGCTTTCATTGTATTTGGAGAAATTGCCACATAACATTTGGAAATACTTACAGGTGAGGTGAAATGATCTGTTTTAAGTCATATTTTATAATTAGAGAATGCTGTTTTGCTAGGGGCATGTTTTGTGGCCAAGTTAACATCATCAGAAGTTGTCAGGTCTGGTTTAAAGACTTTCTACACAAGATTTTTGTTCCCTAAAACAAAAGTGATTGCTAAAGGTTAAGAGAATAACATTAGAAGGCATTTCTTCTCCAGTTTATTTACAGTTGAAAGAATAAATTAGATTTTTAAGTCCCAGCCTTTGTAAAACAAATTACCAGTTTATCCTATAAAGTAACAGAAAGATGAGTGTTGAGAGTCATCGCATGGCAGGATGATGAAAAGGAGGAAACATTTTGAAATTAGTTTATAGTAAAAGTTAAACTTCAGGTTTATTAAAGCCCTTTTCTCGGCTTTTCTTGTGTGATTACATAATCATGCAGTTCCTCCAAAGCTCCTTGGTCTTTTTCCTACCAACACAACAGTATTTAGTTCTCAATTTGTAAATGTCGTGCCTCTTTCTTTTCCCTTCTCTCAGAAAATCTCTTCAACCACAGCCAGTAGTGCTCCTAACAAAAGCTGATCCTGTTTATAAAATAGTAACTTTACACCATAGTAGTGTTCTTTGCTGGTATTTGCCTGGCAAGCAGCTACTGCTCTCCTTAGTAGGACTTCAAGTAGGACTGATGTTCTGCTGACAAGATCAGAGGGCTCTTGGTCTGCAAGCTGGGATACTTAAAACAAAGTCAGTATGCCACTCTGCAATTGCTGCTAGAGCTTTGGGATATCTAGTTTGTCCCACATGGAGGAGAAAAAAGAAGGAATGATACTTGTGTAGGATACAGCTTCCAAAACAGTAGGACTGCAAGTAATGTGCTGAAATTGCTGTTAGATAGCAGATCTCAGGTTCTCTAGTGCCTGTTTGGGAAGCAGGTAATCTTGCATCAGGTGACAGTGTTTGCGATGGTTTTCCTCTGGGTGAGAGCAAAAGTGCCTGCTGGTTTTTACCAGCACCACTTAGAACTTACATGTCTGCCTAAAATGTACAACCAGCATGTTTGTAAAGTCTTCCCTTGTGGCTGCAAATTAGCAGGTGTGTAGAGAAAGCTCGGTGGTACTTGAATTGAATTGAGTTTGAATTGTAGATGCAAAACTTAATGCTGCCATTTCAGGTAAATCTTTAAATCTGCATGTCACCTTTGGTACCTGTTTTGAAATACTACACTGAAGGCTTCAGGTAGTGAGAAACAGAAGCCTTTGTCTGTCGGTCTGCTGTGTAAGAAAAGAATACCACTTTAGTTTTAACCAGTCTGAACTCTGGAGTTCACATACACTGGGTTTATTCAGGTTTTTCTCCCTGAATATAGATAAGATATCTCAACTTCTCTCTTTGAGAATGAGCTTTACTGTCTGTGGCTAATGGGTCCTGAAGTCTGACACGATGGTTGCAAATAACAAGACTGTACATAGAGATTTTATGTCCCTTCGTGAGTTAAAGAGCTACTTTCCAGAATCCTGGTCTTTGTCCTCCTCATTCCTGTAGGAGGCAAGGGATGCTATATATAGGAGCGAATGGGATTTGGGCAACAGGGTAGCTATTTTAATTTCTTGCTACAGAGAACAACCTGCTAATTTCAGAGCGACAAGCTCTGTGGTGGGTAAGGGGAATAATTTAGCTTAGGAAGTTGTCTGAGACGTAATATTCATCCTCTTGTTTCTAGGGAGACTGTCAGACTCGGGAGGAAGCTGTTGCACTGGGTGTTGGACTCTGCAATAATGGCTTCATGCATCATGGTAACGCAGCACTATTACTTACCACTGCCAATTAATGGAGTTCTTACCTCAGTGGGATTAGCTGACTGTTTGAAAATCCCTTTTCTATAGGCTGTGCCATACGTGCTGACACATAGACAATTGCAGGCATCCCAGCAGGTCCTTCTAAAAAGCAGTCTTCAAGCTTACACAAAGTATCTAAGCCTAGTAGTACCTTCCCAAGTGAATCCCCTTGCTAATAGTTAATGATGAGCCCTGAAGCATTAGACAGGCTCTACCTTGGGAAATGTTTTTTCACTTTTCAGAGCTGTCAGACCGATGCACAAGCTAAATACTGTCCTGAAATACCACAAAAAAAATGTCAGGTACAAAGTAAAATTACCTAGTTCTTGCCACTTGGATAACAAGCACTATCCTCAGTGCTGAATCTCTGAAGTTTCCAAATCTGAAGTGCCAAATTGCCAGGTTAGACATCATCCATCCTCAGTGATGCTGCTGCTGAACTTGGAAAATAGACAAACCACATCTGTATCAGGTCAAATAGCACATACAAAGTCCTAAGAGGAAAACATAGTTTGTCCAATGAAACATCCAGTTTTAGTAATAAAACTCTTCATCTGTTCCTCATATTTTGAATAGTATTTTTGAGAGCAGATTATTGTAAATAACTAATACAGAATTGTACTTGATAAGAATTTAAAAATAATTTTCTTTAAACAATTGATCTGGTTTGAGCCCATGTAAACTTTTGGCATTCATGCCCTTGGCATGGAGTTCCTTTGCACAAGTACATGTCGAATGAGGAAGTTGTTCTTCAGGTTTTAAAATTGGCACTTAATGCTTTTGTTTGAAGCCCCCAGGTCATGGATTTGAAAATATGGTAAAGAAGTTTGTCATGCCTTCCAGAATTTAATAGATCTCGTTTTGCTCTCAATTCCTTTTTAGGTAGAAAAGCCATAGTCTGTTAAACCACCTCACTTACTTTTAAACAGACATTTTACCCTTCTTTGCTCCTTTTATAGATTTACCATATTAATTTTGACATGGGAAAGGAGCCTCAGGTATTGAGTAACATCTCACTTCCAAGAGGATCTTACACATTTTATATATGTTCTACCTGCCAGGGAGGTCCAACTTTATATCATGAGCTACTGTGCTCTGTAAGGAAAAGCATATCCCTAAAGCACTGTGGTAGTTTAAGAATATGGAGCTGAATAGCTACCTGATAAGGATGCATTTGGTTTCTGCTCTGTAAAGACTGGGGAAATGTTTAGATTTTCTTTTAACTTTCTTTTTTTGTTTCTCTCTTTCTTTCTCTGTGTAAATGCATATATGCATTTCATATATATTGTATCCAGTCCTGGAGAAAAGTGAATTTAAGGATGAGTCCCTGTATTTCCGCTTTTATGCTGATGAGGAGATGGAAGGCACCAGTTCCAAGAGCAAACAATTACGCAATGACTTCAAGCTTGTCGAAAACATCCTGGGAAAGAGTCTTCTGGTAAGAGATATGTAAATGTAAATATAATACATAAATGTAAACCTTGACATTTCTGTGAAACTGATAGTGTTTTATACTAGAGGAGAATGAGGAGGAAAATTAGAGTAGAATTGAAGTGGGGAATTGCACCTAGCTAGCCTTTTCTTCACTGCATAAATACTAATTCTTGAGCTCCTGTGCTGTAGACCTCCAACTTCTGTAGCTTTTCTAGCTGGACAGACCACATAGCTTATTCTAGTAGGAAGAGAGCTCTGTGAAGTGCAGGGTCCCTTCTCAGCATGTGACCATCCTGTGGTACCTTTGAGCTTTGGATTCACAGCTCACATACATGCGCAAATACAGGTAAGTTGCCTATTTCTGATAGGCCTCAAAAAAAGAGGAGGCTCAGATACCATTTCATCCAGTTCACAGACCAACAACCCCTTTCTACACCCATGAAGCTCTTGAGAGAGTCTGGAAGGTAGCTGTGAGCTGGAGATGTTGTCTTAGCAGGCATCATATGTTTCTTGAGTTTGCTGAGGCATCACAGTGGTGGTGGGGTGGAGGAGAACTCAGCCTCCTGGGAGAGGTCTGCCATCAAGTTTAAACACAATTTCAGTGTTATATGTGAGGTGGGTGCAATGCAAGTTATAGGACTGATAGGAACTCAGATATTGCAGGACATTATTGTCTAAGTGACATGAATATGCCCTGCATTACTGGATCAAGTATCAGCTTTACTTTGTTTATGGAAACCATTTTCCCCAAAATACTGTTCTTCCTGTTCATGCTTTTGCAACATTACTGCTACCTCCAGATTCCCACCTCACTGCCATCACATTTCTTATTGCACTGGGATTATTCTAATGCTGCTCAGATTTAGTAGTTGGATTGGTGCAAACTCTTTGTTCTGAGATCCCTGTTTACTGCCAGTGGCTCCAGGCCCATCTATTTCTCCCTTTGAACACTGGCAGAATGCAGGAGCAGGATAAAAACTCGGGTAAGAAACTACAAAAGCAGAATTGCTGGAAAAGATCCAGAGGTCCATTAGATGGGAAAATTTTTCCTGTGGTTCACACAAACTTCACCTCTTACTGTTGTCTTGTCTCCCAGGAGACCAATCTGTGTTTGAATGGCCAGAAGTAATATTTAAAGTGCCATGGTCCATCAGAATTATTCTTCTGTGCATCCAGTGCCAGAGACTGGAGTGTCAGGTTAACATGATTATCCTCATGGAGAGTTGTTGGATAAAGGGAAGCAGTTGAACGGTGGTACACTTTGTGGTTTGGTTTTTTTAAATTGGTATCTTTCAAAGCACTCAGAGATCAGTTGCATGTAAGTTGGTGAGACCTGTTCAGGTAGTTGTAATTTTCCACCTTATCAAGACAAGACTTCGAAGAAACAGGTGGACTGATATATCTCTCCCAGTTTTTTCTGTTAAAATGCCAAAACTCAAACCAGTAAAGGATTAGGTGTGAAAAGAGGGACTTAAAGTTCTTTGCTTCTGTTTGTTGTTAATGTAATAATCATTTATTACTATTCACTAAAGAAAGCAAATGAGCAGGCCTTGCACGTGGTCTACTTAGTGATTAATTGTAATCTCTGTTTGGTTCTTCCAGTCATACCATAATTTGGCAACTGAAATACTTGCAGCAGGAATAATTTTAGTATTACTATTACTGTAGTTCTGAAGTGCATCATTTAGCCTCTGCCAAAATACAGTCCCATTTCAAAAAGCAAGCAATCTGAAATGAACAGCTCATCTGAATATGAAATCTGCTAATTAGAGGGCACAGATTTTTGTCAAATGAGTAATATTCATGCTAAAATTCTGAGTTGCCCTCATTTTCAGAAATAAATAAGCAGTCCCCTGGATGTTTGTAAAGATGATCCCACAAATAGCAGGACACTTACCCATAAAAATATTTTGTGCCAGATTCTGTGTTGGTCTGTGTTTAGCAGTTTTGAGCAGCTGGAATCCTCAGGCTTTGCTGTCTGTGCAACATCACCACTTGCCTCTTCACACTCATGATAGGGTGTTGATCCTTCTCATCCTCTGATCCCACCATAAGAAGTTTAATGGAATTTTCTCAGCACTGGCCTTTGCAACATGCTTTTCTACTGCCATGAAATCCTAGTTTAATAGACAGCTCCCCCCTCCCCCCGCCCTTCATCTAAGTTTGTTTTATCACAGGAGAACTTGCCCTTGAAAATGGAAAACAATGAAGCTTTGGCAAATACATCATTAGAAATGCCAAGGAGAAAACTCCTTTCGGTCTGAAAAAATACACTTCAAACAGAATTTAATACTCATTTATTTGTGCAAGAGTTTGTCATTGAAGGACACAAATCTTGACAAATTAAAAAAAATACACAACATTCTTTGCATAGTTGAAGGGAATCTGGATTTTGGATTGACTCCAAGCATTGTGACTTGATTACTGCAATGTTGCTGTTCACTTGTGATCAGCACCTCTGCTTTTAGCCCAAGCCAGCCACAACATAAATTAAAGCAGGTAGGTTGGAGCTGAATATCAGACAAGGACAGTTGCCTGTGGAGATTGGCCTCCATCCAAGTTGCCTGAGAGGATTAATGCTCACACAATGCTGGAGTCCCCAGAAGTCTCCAGTGTGTCACTTACCTGATCTCAAAAGAAAAGCATTTCCAGTGATTTTGGAAGATGATGCCTGTGTAGGTGTTATGTAGCAGTCTCAAAACTGTCATGCTGGATTGGCGATCTGGGCAGTGAGTCTAATCCTGTGATACCTCCTAGATTCCTCCAGGTTATCCCATATCTTACTGTCAGTATCACATCACAGTAGTTGCAGGAGAGAGTACTTGCAGTGTCCCACTTCAGCTCATGCAGGGGCCTGAATACTGTAGCACATTCAATGAAATCCAGTGGTTTGATTCTGCAAAATTTCAGGAGAGAGAGAAAAGAGATTTCCCTTTGTGCTTCGCTATACTAGTGTACCACAGTCTATTGTAGCTTGAGAATTCAAATCATTGATTTTAAACATCCCTGGGAAGAGAGCCACTAATAAGAACCCATCCTCTAGGGATTTCTGAGCTCCCAAGGAGACAGGCTGGCATGTCAGTAACAAGAGGCATCCATTATCCAGGTGTATGTGGCCAGATAAGGCCTTTGAGTGGATTAGGATGCTAAAAATTACAGTGAACTCTGAAGTGAAAAACATCCTTTGGGCTGTAAATCTTTCACTGTTCAGAATGAACAGTTTAATTTCAAAGGTCACAAACCAGAAGAAACTGTGAGCTGCTTTGTATATATTAAACCTGTTTTGCAAAACATACCTTTAAATATAACAGCAGAAGGGTGACTTAGATTCCAGAGCTCCTCACTGGAAAGAAATGTTGTCTTTTCAAATTTTGTTTTGGTGCCCAGAACTTTGGACATTTGAAGGGCTGAGGAAACTAGATCAACCTGGGAGATTAGGTGGCAGTAAAACAGCTGTCTTCAAATGAATGCTGCTGAGGGCAACATAGACCTTATCAGTTTTCTGAAGCATTCAGACTTGATGTTATCTGATAAGTCACTGCTCCTTAAGAAATTCTTAAGTTGGGCTGTTCAAGAGTTTCCACCAGAGCTGGAGAGCTGAAGGGAAGGGCCTGAGAAAAAGAGGTGCATTCTCAGCTCTAGTTTAAGAAGTGGTGGTTGATCTGCCTGTGCTGCCTCTTCTGCTGCCGATTTCCTCAGGAGTTTAGGCTGAGAGTTTCTGCTTCTCATGAGCAATAGAAAGTGTCTGGGGAGGCTGCCAAGAGGAAAATTGATCCAGTTCCTTCACCTCCTTTACTGGGGGAATCTTAGTTCCCAACCCAAGGCTCTTTGTGTGTATGCAGTTTGAGGGATCAGCAAGTGTGGTGAGTAAACCAGACATGATACTCTGCACATTAAAGTTGTGCTCTCATGACAGTAGCATGATGCAGTGCTGGAAGCTACCCCATAGCTGAGCATCAAGCTGCTTCACATCTCTGTCATCTTCACTCTCCTGGAAATCTGTCTGCTTCTCCCTCGTAGACACTGAGGCTCCATAATCCTCATTGTACAGGAGAGGGGAGAAATGGAGAGGTACCACACAGGCATCATGACCCACATGCCAAAAATGCTTCATGAATGTAACAGATACTGGTGTAACAGACCATTCTTTGCATAGCTATTCTTCTCCCCAGTCTTCCCCCTGCCCCAACTCTGCCAAAATTCTCTTTATATCTATTCCAACCACATTTCCCCCTGGTTTTGGTTAAACATGCTTATTTTTCATATAGTCTCATTTTTTTTTAAACTGCAGTTGTCTTTCAAGATTGAACAGCTGCTGCCTTATGTTCAAAAGCACTGATTGGATTTCAGGGGCAGAGAAATCATTCTTGTAGATGGCAAGTTACTTAATTGCTTTGGACTCCTTAGGGATGAATGATGTTCAGCTGTGGAATTCCAAGGTATTACTACTTTATTATAAAGCATGAATCATAGCCTTCTCCAAGTATTGAATATTATCCATAGTCTACCTTTTCATAAGAGAGAGTCTCCAGAACAGGAGTGTCAGTATCCAGAATGTGAGATTTCTCACTTTACAACATGGTAATAAAGTCTGTGATGTTGATGCACTTGGGGTTTCTTAAAAGTATTTTGTTTCTTTGCTTTCAAACAATGTTTTTGACTAATGAACAGAGAAAGGTAGGCTAATAAAAATGGAAGCATATAAAAGATCTTCATGCATAATAATAGTAGCTGCACCCACATGCATAGTCATGGTAGCTGCACCCAAGAGATCATGGAAGTTTGGGTAGCTGCTGGCTTATTAAATTGGCAAATCGAAGCCTATGAATTTTTAAATATCTTTTCATGTATGCTTTCAAAATGCAACAAAAGAATCTGAAAATGAGATTTGTATGGGACAGCTATCCTAGAAATTTTCTATTCAATCCCAAATGTGAAGTCGAACTTGTTACACTTACAACTCTCAAAATCTAACCAAATTTTCTAAGCTGTCCTTTTATTAAGCATCCATAAATAGCAGTGTTTCTGAATATATTTTGTTAGAAATATCCAAGAATGGTAAACTTACAATCATTTTACTTTCCTGTCCATCATTTAATCTGAACATCACCTGATGAGGATTTTTTCCCTGCAGATATACTATGTCATGCATTATTTTTACATGGCCATATGGCTCCTGTGGGAAAAGGCAATTCTATTTCTTTAATGTTTTTTCTAGGGTGAATTCCTGTAAAAGGACAAAGCTTACAGGCTGACATTGACTTCAATAGAAAAAGAACAGTATTTTAAAATAGTACAGGAATCATCACAGTCAAGGAAATAATTCTCAGTAATTGGTTTTTCCCAGTGGCATGCTAGGTTATAGGTAGCTTTATTTTTCCTTTTAACTCAATTCTAATTTATCAAGTGGTTCTTAAATGTGTAGTGTTTGCTCAAATGTAAGATGTTTATCTGGTAGAATCTCCACTTGTCCATTTACCAGTGGCCAGGCTTGCTTTATTTTTTAAAATGGGGAGTAGTTAAGCTTACTTTTTATTGTTAATAAACCACTAAAAAAGGGTGAGTGAAACATATATATGCCATGATTCATACCATTATAAAAATTGTTTATTAGACAGGTCTGTTTGACCTCAGTATAAGTAATAAGAAGTAGATTATCAGGAGCAAGAACTATCACGTCTCTGTCAACCATAAAAGATGCAAACTGAGCACAGGACATGCATCCTATATTTTTTTCTCTTACACAAAGCTTATGTGCCTTTTCTCTAGAGGAAGGGCCTATAGATGTCAAAATTTTTTTCTGTCACTGGTAATCCAAAATTTTATCCAGCAGACCAACTATTAATGATGTCACTTATGTAGCATTTAGTATTATCTGTAAGAAATAGGCCTGAGATCCCACAGTTCATCTGAAACTGGTAGCTAAGAAGGACGGCATAGTCATTCGTTATTGGGTATGTGGGAAGTATTTTAAAGACTAAATGACTGCGGTTCAGTCTGTAATGTACACTTGCCAATGGAAAACACTGAATGCTGATTAATTTCTTAACCTAAAAGTGAAAGGTGTAATGAAGAATGAAGATAAAATCAAATGCTGTTTCTAATAGTAGAGTTGATTGACCTTTGGAGCAAACTGTCAAGGATACAAATACTCTTCACTTCTTAAAGACTGCAGATCATAACTGGATAGCTCTCTGGAAATTCTGCTCTAGTATACTAAGTTCTCAATGCAGAAGTAACTCAATTTTTATGGTTTATGTTATGTAGGAGATCAGACAGAAGGACCTAATAGTCCCTATCAGCCTTATATAATCTACAACTCTGTGCAATCATGCTTTGCAATAAGAAGTCCAGTTTCTCTTCACCATCCTTCAGCTTTTTAGCTGACTCTGCATTTATAAAGCATTACCTTGTGCTCTTTTTAAGATTTTACCAGAAGAGGATGACTATGGATTTGACATGGAAGAAAAGAACAAAGTAATTGTGGTGAAGTCAGTTCGACGAGGGTCTTCTGCAGAGGTATGACCTGACATTCATAAATATTTTGATTTTGGTACCTAAGAATATTTTTGTTGTTTGAAAAGGTGGAAATCCATCTTTTTAAGGTCTGTTTAATTTTAAAGGCCAGCAAATAGAAAGGTATCTTCTACAATTCCTATGGTAATAAACTCTTCCTGTAAATTACTAAGTGTTTTAGCATCTTTGGGTGACTTGCTGAACATTTTTGATAAAGTGACAGCAGCAGTATCTCTGTGTGATGATAGTAATCGTTATACAAATTACATCTGTGTAACGAACCTCAGGTTCATTAGCAACTTAAAATTGAGGAGGGAGGGAAAGTAATACTGTATTTGGGTAATAAAGATGTTTAATGACAAACATATTTGTTTGGGTGAAAGCTATATTTTTTATTTGTATTTTTTTCCTTTAAAAGCATGCCCTCATTTCTCTGCCTGGTATCTTTAAAGAGCTCTACAAAATGTATTTGCTTTGTTTCTTTGTTTGCGGTACGTAGATGGCCCAGATGTCATAGGACCTGAGTATTTCATAGTCATCTATTTATCAACACAAAATCTTTGAGTAATAATATGATTTATTCTTCCATTTACCAAAATAAGGCACAGACAGACTGAAAGTCTACTTTTAAAAGCTATTTAGGTGTCTTTTAGTAGCTGTGAAGATATGAGAGGACTAAATGACTTGTCCAGGGTTTCACAGTAAACTCTGGCAGCACAGAGACAGTACTTCTAATTAAAAATCCAGGACAACCATTACAGAATTTCTTATGTCCACATTCATTTGTTGGTCACTGCTTTAGGCTACAGAAACCTGTGGATGACTTACCCAATGCAAACAGCTCAAGTGGACAGAGTGATTTTAGCAAGTTAAGAATGTCAATTTTGAACTGAAGCTTAATATTAGAATTAAATGATTACAGTATTCCTGATTCCTATTTGGTTTATGGTCACCAAAGAAACCAATCCTCTAGTCATGCTCAAAATCGACATAGGTTGGCCAAAACTTTTATTAATCTAAACCTCTGCTGTAAACTATTGCCTCACAGACAATCCTCCTGCCCTTTCTTTGGCTGGATGCCTGTGGAATATCCTGCAAATCTGTTGTGTTTTAAGACAACAGAAGCACTCCATTTTCTGAGGAATCTTTTTTCTTGACCTTCCAAGATAAACTATCTGTGACCATGACCCTGTCTTTTCAACTTGATTTTAAAATACTGCTCCAGAAGAGAACTAAATGTGTATCTCTCGGAACTAGAGGGTGTTCAGCCAATTCTGGAAAGACCCAAGGTCCAACAGTAATGTGTTTGTGATACTAGAAAGATACCCAACATGCAATTCCATGTGGCTCAGCAGATGTAGGACATATAGAGACCTTATGCTGGCTGTTATGCTTTTTAGGGTCAAGAGTTAAGTCATGCAGCTTTGCTTCACAGGACCGTCACAGTGCATTGCACTCGTTAGGGCTGTCAGACTGTAGGCCAGAATAAGATTCCAGGTTTACCAGTTAAGTGAGAATGAATCTATTACTTGCATGGATTTATTCAAGATTAACATGTTCTGTTTGAATTTGGGATTGCAATCTGTTTTTCCTAGTATCCTTGGGAAAAAATAGTCATGCACAGATTGTGCCAGCACACAGTATTGAACTTCACGCATGTGCAACAAGGGTCTTTGGGGTCTTTATTCAAACTCAGAGTTGCCAAGCATTGTTTTTTCTATTATTAGTGATTTTTTTCTTCTCAAGACTTTCGTAGAAACTGTTTTGTGAGCTGTTAGATTTGTCTATGCCAGAAGTAGTTCCCAAACTGTGTTTAAAAGAACTGCTGGGACATCAGATTCCTGTACTGATGGGTACTTGGCCTGCAGTTTGGGAACTCTTGGCCTGACGTGTGTCAGCTTCTCAGTTTTGGGTCATAGATTTAATAGTGCCCTTGTTAGTTAGCATCACTCATGCACTTTCTCTCTTGATCCGGAATGATGAGCAGCTCTCAGGCCCAGACTATCAGCTGTGGGAATTGTTGCTCCGTGCTCCTTTACAGCTGCCTGTGACTGGGCTTGTTCAGCTTGGAGAAGAGAATGTTCCCAGGGGACCTTAGAGCGGGCTTCCAGTAGCTGAAAGGAGCTGTAAGAAAGCTGGGGATGAACTGTTCACGAGGGCATGTAGCAGTAGGACATTGTGTAATGGTTTTAAACTCAAAAAGGGGAGATTTAGGTTGGATATTAGGAGAAAGTTCTTCAATATGAGGGTGATGGATCACTGGGACAGGTTGCCCAGAGAGGTAGTGGAGGCCCCATCCCTGGAGACATTCAAGGTCAGGCTTGATGGGGCTCTGAGCGACCTGATCTAGTGAAGCTGTCCCTGCTCACTGCAGGGCGGTTGGACTAGATGGCCTCTAAAGGTCCCTTCCAACCTTAGACATTCTGTGATTCTATTAACATTTGTTCAGCTCACCTAGATGGAGGGTTACAAAAATCATGTAGCAGTGGTTGATTGATATGGACTGTCACACATTCCATGCCTATCCCAAGTTCATGTGTCTGTAGAAGGGCATTCAGAAACTCAATGTCTACACAGTTTGTTCCTTTTCTTCCATCCTAACCCAGCTCTCTTACAGGTTAATAGTAGCTGGGCTTATTCCCACTGGTTTATGAATGATTCTCTACCAGAAGGAAGCAACAGAGGAAAAAAAAATTATCCTTTTGGGAGGTGTGGTTGCTGTCTTACTCTGAACAGCCAACTGAGAAGCAGATGTCTAGGGTTTGAACAGAGTGTGTTCAATAAGCAGCCAGTTGGCCAAAGGCCATGCAGATGAACAGCTAATACCAAGCTGCTGGTGTTGTGGAAAAGAACAGTGGCCTGGATCCAGACAACTGCATTGAGTTGTCATAAGGAGCATCCGTTATTCAGAAGCTCTGTGACACTGTGGGTCTTTACACTTAAAGATACATGCTGCCTAATCTTCCTTAGCTGGTTACTTATATCCCAGTAGAGTAACAGATGTTTACTGGAAAGCTGCTAGTTTATAGGGTTTAATATGCATGAGGTACAATGGTGCATTCATGGATTTACTGTGATTATGTGTGCAGGTAGATGTCCCATCTGCACACGCAGTAAGTTAGGAATATAAAGAGGTCCTGCACAGGTAGAATGATTGCAGGTATGTGGAGTTCAGCTAATTGCATGGACATTAAGTGCATGAACTACTTTGAGAAAATCAGCCCTAAAACATAGTGACTTTTGGAATCCATATCATAATTATTACTTTATAATAAACTAATCAGTATAAGTAAAGGCAAAGCGCAGAAACATTGGTGTTGAATTATAAACCAAAGTTTGTCAAATTTTATCTTAAATTAAAATCTCTATTGCTGTTTATCCCTATTATCCATTTTAGACATTACCTATAAAAAAAGAAAGATGAAAAATATTATTTCCAGGTACACAGGAGAATGTTGCCAACTGTGGAGAGCTTGAGAATTAAATCAAGGAGAGCACTTTGTAGTTTTTCCTT
The DNA here is from genome assembly GCA_020800305.1 of Porphyrio hochstetteri. Classification (NCBI taxonomy): domain Eukaryota; kingdom Metazoa; phylum Chordata; class Aves; order Gruiformes; family Rallidae; genus Porphyrio; species Porphyrio hochstetteri. Next base: position 7,841,951 of record CM036921.1, on the reverse strand, counting down.
TTAATAGCTTTGATTTGAGAAAAACAGTACAGGTTTTTGCAGGTAAGTTGATCTCTGACTTTCAGACAACAAAATATTTTTAGGTCAAGCCTAAGCTATCCATAGAAATACTCAGCAGGGTTTTCTAGTTCTACATTTCCAGACTCATTTTTGCAACAGTTCAGTTTTTATATGTGGAAATAGTACAGTTTAGACCTTTTTTTTTTTTTCCTGAGTCAAGAAATTTGTCAATGGAACAGGACAAGGGTTTGTCACTGAGAAAAAAGCCCAACTGCTGGATCCTGAAGTGACAGGAAACAATTCTAACCTGGGAAGAGTTAATATTTATCTTTAAAAAAATCAATTAGAGGGAATTTTGTATTTCCTTGACATCCTAACACGTAGTGTAAGTGCTGCTGTGTCACATTTTAACTGGTAGACATCATAAAGATGTATGTTTAGGGTTATTGTGGAATAGGCAAAATAGGACATGTCAATTCTGTCATCAGATCTGTGTCTGACTCCCTGCATCACCATGACCAAATAACTAAAGTTAGGTGAATATTAAAATTGTGTGGCTTTTTTGATGAAGAGCCAATACTTCACTTAAAGCAGAAACAGGTTTTTACCACCACTGAAAAACAGGTTACACTTACTGACGTGACAAGGATAGACTGGTTTTGCATGGCTAGTGGTCAAAAGTTATATTATTGGCTCCCTGTGCCTGAGCTGTAAGTTGTGGAAAGTCACACTTCTGTATCTCACTGGGTATCACAATCAGCCTACTACAGTCACCTATTTTTTACTCCCCTTCTTTAGATACAGGTTTTTTAAGTCCCTATTAAAAAAGTACAAAGTTATGTTCATTGCAAAAGAAGGTATATGTGGCGTATTTATGCAGAAATTGGTGAAACGTCCTTGTTTTCTGTAAATGCAGACAACTTTAAGGGTGACTGACTTATGATTTGATGAACTGACACTGTATATACAGTATTCCATATGGCAGTAATCCCAGGAACCTCTGTGTAGAGACCAGTTGAACCTTGGAGCCTGAAATTTCAGAGATGCTGCCAATGATCCGAAGTTTTCTGTTTTGTTTCACTTGCAGATGGCTGGCTTGCAGATAGGAAGAAAAATCTATTCCATCAATGAGGACTTAGTATTCTTACGCCCGTTTTCAGAAGTGGAAACCATCTTAAACCAGTCCTTCTCTTCACGAAGGCCACTGAGGCTTCTGGTAGCCACCAAATCAAAAGAGTAAGTGCCAAGATGGGCAGACAAGAAAGATTATCAAGTAACATCAGTTAATAAATACTACTTCTACAGTTTATAGTGTGTAAACACTTTTCTATGTAGAAGCTGTTCAATAGGAAAATAAATGACATAAATGAAAGAGATGCAAGAGGCGCAGGTTGTTTTTAGGAACCTTGTGCTTCTAGAACAAGTTCAGATGTATTCTCTTCATACTGCAGTTAATTTTTGGCTTCCTTATGCACAAACACAACTGAATCACAAGGGTTATTGTTCTGTCTCAGGTGTGAAGCTTCTCAGTCCAAGGAAAGCAATTTCCACCCCATTAAAGCCTGGCTTATTTTTGGATGACTCTAACAGTACCAGCTCTGACAGTTTTTCAGTCCATTATTGTATCTTATAATGAGCTTTAGCCCTGTTAATGTCTTGAGTATTATTAGATTCTGTAATCCCAGAATTTGCCATGGAATCTAATGTCTTAATGAGCACCTGATGATTAATTCTAGTCCTGGATATCTTGTCCAGCCTGTATTTTTTTGTTAATGGAGAAGATCCTCAGCTGGTATGGCAGCACGGCTGCACTGAACTTAACTGAGGAATGGAAGTAGCTATAAATACCAATGAAAGTTTCTGTCCTGTGTTACTCACTTTAAGATGTAATAAATTTGGAAGTGCCAAATTTTAATTAAAGAGAATCTCTTTGCCTTAGAGAAGAAAGATGGATTTCTTCATGTCTTCCTTGTTTATTTGTGAACTATGCGAGTGCTTTCTTTAATCTAGAACACAGTTGTGAATGCCAGGGAAAGATGCTGTTAAAACTGCCCAGAGCTTTGGCAGCCTAACTTAAAATGCTGCTTTATCTTCTCCCTAATTTACCTGCAGGATTATTAAAATCCCAGATTGTCCTGAAGCACTTTGCTTTCAGATACGGGGAGCAGCACCACCATACGTTCATGCGGTAGGAAGAGGTAAGTAGAAGGGCTGTGGTGTAGTTCAGCTTGGAGTAAGCTCAATATATATTTATGTGTATATCAAGTGTGTGTGTGTGTATATATAGATTCAGATTTCATTGTCAAACTTGTTCTAAACAAGTTCTGACATCTAATTGTAATACCTGTAATGACTAGGAACCCCTGTTGTAGAGAAGGATTGCACTCCTGTGTAAAACCACAGAGCAATGAGAGAGTTCCTGCCTCCAAGTGCTTATAATCTAAATGCAGTCTAAGCAAATGGGATCATAATTATGAGCTGGGTGTTGGGTCACCAATCCCATCAACACGAAACAAGCACTTAGTTCTACAGCAGGAGAAGCTTGATGACAACTGCAGTCCACAGTACTGTGGAAACTCTTGAGAAAGCATTGTCACTTGAGCTCTTGCAAATTAGAATTGTGCTTGCATAGTGATACTAACCTTGTTTCTTCTAAGACTGCTAAGATATGGCTTTACAGCCACAGGGAATACAAATGTGAATTGAGGTGGCTGAGGGAAAGCTGAGGTGTAATGCTGTCTGCTGCTTTCTCAATTTTTTTGCCTGTGGTCAGTCAGAGTTTGGATCACTGCAGCTGTGAATGTGCCGTGGGATCAGCAGGTTGGTGGGCAGATCATACTTCTTAATGGGCATCACAAAAATATAAGACTTTGAGACTACATCTCCCTTTGCATTGGCTTATACTGCTATAAATTATAATTATAAATTAAGGTAGTGGCAAACTGATTTCTGTGGATGTTTTAACAGGAGAAAACACAGGGATATTTAGTACTTCTAGTAACTGAAATGTGAACTGCAGCTAAAGCACAGCTCTAACCTTTATGTTCAGAGATGCAGATAGTATGACCTTTCAGACATGTACCACTTCAGAACAGTGTTCCCAAATATGTGCAGGCAGTGTACAGCCAACAGGCAGCAGCCAAATGCAACTAACAGTGTTCTTGGGGAGGAACATTTGTTACACTCTTTTATAACCCCTTTTTAAGCCTGAAGGGTGCAGACTAGGAAGTGCCAGCTAGAAAGATTCATTTTTTCAGGATTTTGCTAGCAAAAGACAAACTGCATTTGTGATAATACTGTATGAATTTTAAATGAAGATCCCTTAAAAAGTTATTCACCATAACTATAGATTTTTAGGAGCTGGATTTGGGTCTGAGTCTTGTTCAATTGAATCTGGAATCCATCTGGTTATTGTTCTAGATATACTCTAGTTTTAAGTGCACCAGTCTTTTTCTTAGATCAGGCAAATTGCATAACACACAAGTGTTCTGTATCTTTCAAGTGCAACAAGCTGAAACAAATGAAACTGTTTACATTTCAGCAAGACCTCAGCTAATGTAACATAAGGCTAGAAAAGCTGTGTAAGAATCCCAAAGGATTTCCCACAAGAATTTCAGTTTCTAGCCTGGATGCTTTTAGGTCTGTTTTTCCCAGCACTACTGAAAATGTGAAGGATAGGTGCATGATGTTTTCCTTGTACAACAAAGATCTCAAAATACTTAGTAGCAAAAACATGACAACATTCAGCTAGCTTTCTAGTCTTACTCTTCTTAACCAGAAACCCTTTGCAAACTTTCCCATGTTCTATTCCATAGTCAGATGGCTTTTCTGTCTAATGAATTCCTCTTCTGTTGATTTTTCAGGTTCTGAGGCTGCAGCTGTAGGCCTTCATCCAGGGCAGTGTATTTTGAAAGTTAATGGGAATAATGCAACACATGGAAATTATATGGAAGTTCTGGAGCACTTTACAGCCTACAGGACCAGACAACAGGAAGCACTGGTATGAACACAAAACCTCAAAGGAAGCACATTAATTCCTGCCCTCCTCCTATCCTCCCCTTCTGTGCTTTTATGGTCACCAGGGATTTAGAACAAACAACTTATACATTTCTCTCTTGACTGACTTACTCCCATTCCAAGATCCTAGTGTAGCTGAGGGAGTTGATTACAGTTTGCTATAGTTGCTGAAAATCTACAAATACAATGTATGCCAATTCATACACTGCATGCAGTAGTAAATGTTATTAACTGTTGCTAAAACTAGAAGCAGGTATTGATCTAGATTTTATATTCTCTGAAGTTCACAGGAAAGCTGGGGGACTGTTGATATTTGGGGCAACTTGGAAGATATAAAATTCATAGATGCACGTTTGTAGCCCAAGTATATAGAGATTGGGCATTTTTACTGAGGTCATAGCTGAAGCCTATATCTCTTGAAAGGGATTGTACCAGTGGGTGTACAGAACACATGAAGATGCTGAAGAGGACAGGGTTCAGCAAGCAGCATCCACTGCATATCTGAATGGCAGTCATCCTGGCTCCAGCAAAGAAGACTCTTCACTGGAAGGAGGTGCAGAATTGGATTCCCTTCAAAATAGCCAACAGGAATCAGGTAAAGATTCTCACAGGGAAAGGAACCTAGGGAAGATTCGTGTGCTTCAGGAAAGAAAACTGCAGTAGAAATAGAAAGTTTAATTACTGTGGAACGTCTGTTGTCTTAGTAAAGTGTTGTAAGAGAATGAGGTCTGCCAGAGGAAGTACTCTTGTGCTACAGTTTTGTGATGGGCTGTCCCTGGCTGGATGCCACTTGTCCACCAAAGCCATGCTGTCATTCCCCTCCTCAGCTGCAAAGGGGAGAGAAAACATAATGAAAGACTCATGGGTTGAGAGAAGGGGACAGGGAAGGTTCATTCACCAGTTACTGTCATGGGCAAATCAGACTCAACTTACTGATCAGATCAGAGCAAAGAGAAATCTTAAAAACCCCCTTTCCCCCTCCTGTCTTCCCAGGCTCAGCTTCACTCATGACTTTTTCTCCATCCTGCCCCCAGCAGCACAGGGAATGGGGAATGGGGATTGCAGTCAGCTCATCACACATTGTCTTGGTGGCTTCTTCCTCTTCAGGGGGAGGACTCTTCACACTCTTCCCCTGCTCCAGTGTGGGGTCCCTCCCACAGGAGACAGTCCTCCACGAACTTTTCCAGCATGAGTCCTTCCCACGGGCTGCAGCATGGGTCTCTTACATGGGGTACAGTCCTTCAGGACTAGACTGCTCCAGTGGGTCCCCCACAGGGTCACAAGTCCCGCCAGCAAACCTGCTCTGGTGTGGGCTCCTCTCTCCACAGGGCTACAGGTCCTGTCAGGAGCTTGCTGCAGTTTGGGCTTCCCATAGGGTCATAGCCTCCTTTGAGTGCATCCACCTCCTCTGGCATGGGGTCCTCCATGGGCTACAGGTGGGATTTCTGCTCCATGGGCTGCAGGGGGACAGCCTGCCTCACCATGGCCTTCTCTAAAGGCTGCAGAGGAATCTTTTCTCCAGTGCCTGAAGTATCTCCTCTCCTTCACTGACCTTGGTGCATCCAGACTTGTTTCTCTCTCCTCTCTCTGCTGCTGCTGCTGTTTCTGCAGCATTTTTCCCCCCCACCCCCCTTCTTAAGTATGTTTTCAAAGAGAACCTAACACCACTGCTGACCATCTTGGCCTTGGCCAGTGATGGGTCCATCTCTGGCTCTATCAGACATAGGAGAAGCTTCTAGGAGTTTCTCACAGAAGCGGCCCAGTAGACCCCACCCCCAAACAAAACCTTGCCACACAAACCCAGTACAGGTTTATTCAGCAGAAGAAGAGTTACACAGAAATCAGTCCTGTGACTCTGATCTGTATGAGAGTGCCATGTCCTGGAATGAAAAGGCTCAACATGTTGAGAGTCATCTGGGAGTCCCTGCAAACTAGGAATTTATGGACAGTGGCAGTTGGAGAGGGAAGGTCTGGAAGTAACTCCACTTAGAATAATAATAATTACTTTGGAGCAAGTTTTCAGAGCATGGTACCACTGTGTCAGCAAAAGGTGTGGCTGCAGTTCCTCCCATTTAGAAAAGTGTTATTCATAAGAAACACTGCTCTGCCTTGGAAAAACAGCTGTTGGGGGAGAATACTGAAGCCAGAGTCAATCCAATGGACTGAATCTGGACTCTCTGAATGCCACTGGCAACTTCATCAGGAACAGATGCACTTCTGTGTGAATGATGTCTAAGGTCTAGTGAGCTTGGTAATCTAATGGTCACACAGTGCAGCTCCATGGTGGAACAACTAGAGCAGTGCCCTGCAAGAGGCATGTGAGCAATTCACTGGCAAATCTCAATCTGACTGTAACTTAAATCTATTCTCTGGTGACAATAACATTTTTTGCATGGAGCAACGCTGTCTTCTGATCCCACCTCTGCTCTGCCATCTCAGTTTGCACAAAAAAGCTGCATGTGGAGCATTTCCCAAAATTGGACAGAAAAATGGCAGTCTTCCAAAGGGCCATTACAAAGAAGACAAGACTCTGGGATTAACATACTTCACATCCCTTTGAAATTTTCTGCTGGAGTCTTGTGTGTCTGAAAGCTGAACGGAATTAGAAAGTAGTGTCCTGTGCATGGACATGGGCATGCCCACGTGGAAGAACATCAGAATGTAGATTGGAGCATGTAGGTTGTCTAAAGCTCTGCCACTGTCTCCAGCAGCAGCCAATAGCAAATGTATTCCTCAGAATGTTCTCCCAGCCTCTCGCAGCCTGTGGTGCAGAGGCTCCTTGAGCCAAACATTGTGTCTTTGTGTTTAGTAATACCTCTCAACATGTTTTCTCCCCTTGCTTGCCTGTGTTCAAATGTGCTGCCAAACACCTTTAATGAGATACTTTGGTTGCAGCCCAGACACCACAGACCATCAGCTCTCCACTGATCATTGGTGAAGAAACACCTCTCATCAGCCTGACTGTGGATAACACTCACCTGGAGCATGGGGTGGTGTATGAGTACGTCAGCAGTGCAGGGATCAAATCCTTTGTCCTGGAGAAAATTGTGGAACCAAAAGGTTGCTTCAATCTCACCGCAAAGGTACCAGAAAACATGTGTGGCTGGGTTCAGTCCTAACCTGAACAGGGAAGTCAGTAAGGAATGCAGGCATTTCTCTGGTAGCTTGGCTTGGCTCTTTGGATCAGGTAGTACCTGGTCTTCTCAACCCTGCCTGGAGTTTTCTTCAATGGAGTGCACCAAGTTATAATAGCTCACTTGGTATGAGCAAGTCTGCAAATGCTTCCAGGATTTCAGCTGCTGAGGTAGAGGGAGGGGAGCCCTCAGCTGTGGCATTCTTGCTTTTATCTGTCTGATAACATACTCTTTGCTGATACTTAAGATGAAACTTTTCAGGCAAGAATTTGCTTTACATTGGAAGAAAATCAAGCAGCTTTTTCCCATCTGATAGGCTGGGTGGGTCACCAAGGGAGGCAAGTAGAACCGCTGCTATTGGAAAGCAGCAGAGCACTGAGTGTTTCGGTCGTCTATGACAATAATGAGCTAATAGTAAATGTTTCTGTCACATCCCAGTAACATTGTCATTATGTGCCATGAAAGTACACCCAAGCACTGGACAGTGCACAGCTAGTCTGAAAAATTCTGATGAATTTTATGCCTCTGGGATTAGCCTTGGTAGTGGTCCTCAGGCATAATAAAGGCAACTTGTTCTGAAAGCAGCTTCATTCAACCAGAACAACATGAGGGCTTTGCCACTTACTCTATGGAAGAAAGCTGTATTTTCTTTCACTGTCAAGTCTCGTATCATTAACATCCTGTCTTTTGTTTAGATTTTAGAGGCCTTTGCTGCAGAGGACAATCACTTCGTAAGGAACTGCAAAAGACTTATATCCCTAAGCAGCGCTGTGGCCACCATGCCGCAGTATGAATTCCGGCAGATCTGTGACACTAAGCTGGAAAGCATTAGCAGGAGGCTCACAAACTACCAGGAGGTACAACACTGATGGTTATTGGTGAAGTCTCCAGACAATCTTCATTATGATAACTGGTTGTAGTATTCATTATTAATGAATCTGAACTGCTTTAGAGGCAGGTGTCCTGGAGGCATGAAACAGCTCTGCTAGTTATTGCTAGTTTTGAGGAAAAAGGACCTTATCTGTAAACGGCTCCTTTGAGCTTGTCAGCGCTGTGGGTTATAACATTGGAGGTTCATTTCTACCATATCACAATAAATGTAACAACAGAATTATCAGTGTCTGATTTAACATGGATATGTTTAGTGTGTCATGGTGTAAACAAACAGCATGTGCTCTTTTGTGCAGTTACCTGAGCTGTTTGAGAAAGAGAGCCCTAGAAGGTATAGCTAATTGCCTTCATTTGTTGTTGTATAAGCTTTTTTTAATGTGTTATTCCAGCTGCAGCAGAAATCACATGATTCTGGAATAGGAGGCAGGAAGAGACAAGGATTGTCTGTATTGCATCGTAATTTTTTGCAAATGAAGTAGTACACTATTGCTTTATTTCTCCCAGTTTGCAGATGAACTGAAAACAAAGGTGAGCCCAGCCTTCAAGCAAGCCATCATGGAACCCCATTCCCTCAACAGCATGGATTTCTGCCCCACCAACTGCCATGTTAACCTCATGGAGGTATCATACCCCAAAAACACTACCTCAGCAGGGAGGTCGTTCAGCATTCGCATTGGACGGAAGCCCTCTATTATTGGTCTTGATCCAGAACAAGGTGATAATTAACTTCCAAATCATACTGATTTTATCTGCATAAAACATCGTGGTTTTACACTGCTCAGTAAGGTCAGAATAAGTTCCAAAGAAACATGGTCTTGCCAGTGCCTTTTTCCTCCTTAAAATTTTAGAGTAGCTAAACACAGCTTCCCATGTTGGAAAATAGCAGTGCCGTTAGCATTGAGGGGCTGCGGCTCTAATGTTTTCACTAGCTAAGCAGTGTGGTCATCTCATGCTAATTGTGTCCTGGAATGTTTGCACTTAGTACAGGTGATGTACTGACTAAAAGAAAAGTGAATGGAGGCTAACAGGCGTGCTGGTGCTGTGAGGAGAAGCTACATTCAGGGAAAAAACACATTTCAGATTGTAGTGCTGTTTTCTTCTGTCATTACTAAATACATTTCCTGCATTGAAGCTGAAAGTCTCTACTCTGTCATGGGAATCTATTTTCTGATAAATTGCTGCTACTCAGCATTTGTCCTACAACCTGATTATTTGAGTTCCAACATTTCTTCATCATGATGTCACCTAATATGCTTCTCATTCATTGTCTTGTGAAGGTGAGGGTGCAGAATGTTTGGATGAGGCACAGGGAAGTGTAGACTAACCAACCTTCTGAAGGACAGCATTGTCTGTTCATAATGAGGTCAACAAAGAAGCCCTGCTCATTTGAAGATATTAAAATTCCATACTATTTAATACAAACTAATGCATACCAAACATCAATGATTTTAAATTAAAAGGAATTGTATTTATCTTCTATTCCTTTTTTTTAATATATATATATATATGTGTCTGTGTGTAAACATTTATAAAGCTGGAATAATAACAAAGACCAACCTGAATTAATTAATATTTCAACAGATGCTTTTAGATGCAATGCATGTTGTCTATATGAGCATATGTGTGGAGATTTGCTGTCTTTACTTCCATAATTTAACCTGTTTCCAGACTGCAATAAATGCAAAACATCTAGTTGGCATGCCAGGAAAGAAAGTATCTCCTGTCCTCTTCTCCCCATTCCCTTTCCTTTTCCCTTTCCCTTTCCCCTTCCCTTTCTGTTTTTGTCATAGAATGCAGTTATATAAAATAATTCTGTGTACTTCTATTTTTTCCTGTAAAAATTTCACCTATCCTAAACCCTCATTATTGGAATAGAATGAGGAAAATCATGAGAGTCATACTAATTCCACCCTTTGATGTTTAGTAGGTAACTTAAACCCGGTGTCATATACTCAACACTGCATCACCACTATGGCTGCACCATCCTGGAGATGTCTGACCCCAGAAGATGGAGATCTTGATGGTAGCTTTGGCCAGCAGAATGGAGGAACAGTTCAGGAAGAAAGGGGACTCAGTTTTCTGCTGAAACAAGAGGACCGGGAGATACAGGACTCTTACTTGCACCTCTTTAACAAGCTCGACGTTGCAGTGAAGGAAATGAAGCAATATGTCATTCAGATAAACAAGTGAGTGCAGGAGCTGGTGTGCACTGCAGTGGGCAGCTGGATGAAATGGAGACGTTCACCTCAGAATGATGTTGTGCCTGTCGGCCCCGACTGCCAGACTCACTTCTTCACACAAGCACTTGCATTACAGCTCCTGCTGCTTGTGTCAAACCTACTCCTGTGCAGAGCCACCAGTGTATATATTGCTGTCCTTTGCTCCTAAGAGTCTACCTGAATTCAACAATTGCTGTTTTGCTTACTGTGTGTTCCAATATAAGCATTTATTTGGTGCCAGCAGTGGGTTTGGAATTCCATAGAGTTCCTGCCCTTGAGATTTCATCTGTCATAATTGAACTAAGCAAAACTGGTGATTGCAGGCAGCATTCTATATGTTTTCCTTTCCTCTCTTTGACTTTTTCTCATCATGGGTCTCCTAGTAGTAGTAACAAAGGATTTGAGGAGTGAATCTATGTATTGTACGTAACTGGCAGGGCTTTGGTGACAGGGGCTGCAGGGATGATCTGTGTGGGAGAAGGCCATAAGCTGCTCACAGCCACTTCCAGGAATCCCAGTAACAAAACTGTACAGCCTGTCATGCACCAAACTGGCTGTAAAGCACATGGAGCCTCAGTTCAATGTATTTAAGAAAGGGAGGTAGTGCTCAGTAGAGCCAGTGAGCTGAGGCACTGCCCCAGAGGAGGTACCCAGTGCCTTGGATGGAGAAAGTGAAGACTTTGGCTTTAAAACCAGAGCCTTTTCTGGCCACCATGGTTACAGTGATTAAGTTTGGTTAAGGTTGGGTACCTATGGCAGCAGGACCTTGTGTGAGCTGTTGTTCCTGGATATCTATGAACCTCTTTCAGCGCTCACAGTTTTATATAGCTGTAGCCTGTGTAAAATGCTGTCAAGCTTGCTTTTTGATTTCACATAGCTAAATTCCAGCCTTGGTCATTATACCTCAGCTGTATGTTTTACTTTTGCAGACTTTTGTCCACCATAACAGAACCTACAGAAAGTGGTGCCTGTGAGCCACCATCAACTGAGGAGACATCTCCACCTTCCCTGGGAACAGAAGAGACTGATCCTGACAAAGCTGAGCATGGTGGAATCAAGAAGGTCTGTTTCAAAGTTTCTGAGGAGGACCAAGAAGACTCGGGACATGACACAATGAGTTTCAGAGACTCCTACAGGTTAGTCTGAAAATTGTGCTGCTTTTACCTTACAAGTATAATGTTTGGAAGTTCTAATCCAGGTGTGGATTCAGCAAGCGGGTTATTTTCCAGTCAGTCAGTTATTCCCTATTCACTTAGTAAAGAATTCACCAGCTGTAGTTATTTTATTACATTTATTACCATGGAGACATACAGAGCAAAACCCTGTTCTCATAACAATGCCAGAATACCAATGCTTCAAGAACATGGGATAAAGTGAAATAAATAGGTCTAGCGTGACTTTCCCTTTCTATATTGTATAGCTTGAAACTTCAGAAGCTCAGCAGAGTTTGCAAACTGCTTGGTCTTATAATAGCTGCTGTTCTGAGGGGATGTTTTCATTCAGTTCTGCAAACAATTTTCCCAAAAGTCTAAAACACTGAGAAACAGAAATGGACATTGAGTTCTTTATTTTTAATGGGTCTTTGAAACCACAAATACAAATGTTTATTCAGGTGTCTCAAAATTTTGGTTTTGGGACATGATTGACTGCTGCTTCTCCAGGAATATTTGCTACTGAAGGAAATCTCACACACACCAAATCTGGCTGTCTTGGGAGGAGACATTTGGAAATTCATCTTCAGAAGAAATGGAATAAGAATTTGCAGTTGTGTCTGACTGTTGCAGTTTTACATCCTTAACGGGCCAGTTTTAGGCTTTTCCTAAAGCCATATGGCTTTGTCTGTGTAAAGGAGTAAGGACACTTTACAATGAGCTGGGAGGATTAGAGTAACCTGAATGATCTTTGAAATTTCTGAGCCTGATCCTTTACTTGCTGTCAGTTTTATACTGTTAAAAGAAGTAGTAATATGATGTTAGATTCATGTGGGACTGCAGAAATGACAGACTTGCACCAGTTTACATTGGAAGGTGTCTCTGGAGCCCACATAGTCCAACAAGATTGGTTGGTCAGGGTCTTGTCCAGTTAATACTGAACATCTCCAAGGACAGAAAATACAGAGTCAGTAAAGAAAGAAAACCAGCACTGATGTGTCACATACCTGTGCCATCTATTTATTGGGATAGATTATAATCTGCACAGGTGTTCTGAAGCTTTTTTACCATGGACTCACAGACTAGTTTAGGTCGGAAGTGACTTCAAAGCCCATCCTGTCCCACCTCCTGCCGTGGGCAGGGACACCCTCCACCAGCCCAGGGTGCCCAAAGCCCCATCCAACCTGGCCTTGAGCCCTGACAGGGATCCAGGGGCAGCCACAGCTTCTCTGGGCACCCTGTACCAGGGCCTCACCACCCTCCCAGAGAAGAACGATGTTCTGATATCCATCTCCCCTCCTTCAGCTTACTGACATCCCTCTTGTCCTATCACTTCCTGCCCTTGGCACCAGCCCCTCTCCAGCTTTCCTTGAGCCCTTTTAGGGACTGGAAGGGGCTCTGCGGTGTCCCTGGAGCCTTCTCTTCAGGCTGAACAACCCCAACTCTTTCAGCCTGTCTCCATAGCAGAGGGGCTCCAGCCCTCAGATCATCTCCTTTAATTGAAATGTGCTGGATTTCTTTCATTGTTAATAGAAATCCCATTTATGAGCACTGTTTAAATGGTTTCTGTAATTGAGGCTAATCTATTCTGGGTAACAAAGCAACATCAAAAATGGTCTCTGTGGGTCTGTCACTTGTTCCAAAATTTTACACATGATGAGAAAGATTATTCTGTCTTATCTTTATTAGACAGAGGCAGGGAATTAAGCATATATTACAGATAATAGTTACTCAAGGGGGAATAAAATGTCTTTTGATGGTTTTTGATCTGCAAAATCACTGAGAAGCTACAAAAATAAGCAAATTACAGATTAAGAAAATACCTTGTTTGCATTAGCCATGCTTCTTTCTCCAGGATCATTTGGAGGTGTAAGTCAAATTTCATGCGGGTTCGTACTGCAGAGAAGTTGCAATAAGTAGTAATCTTCAGAAAAAAGAGATTTCTTTGAGAACAGGTTTAACACAGGGCTGGCAATGCTGTTACATTTTTTCTGTCATCTCAGCCTAAAATAAAAACAGAGGAAGAGATAATCTGAAGAATTTTGTAGGCTTTGTTTTGGGCTTGTACCATTAAAAGCACTGTGTCACTTTGAGTGGCGGGGGCCTTTTTGGTTACTTTCAGTAAGTTACGGTTAATGTAAAGTGAACTTTAAACAGAAGACTCATACTAGAACTTTCCATGTGCCCATGAGCAGTGGTGTGAAGCCAACTGTAGCGACTCCTTGGCTTCCTGAGATAACTTTTAGGATCTGTGGTGCCTGATTCTCCAATGGGATAGATTCTGACATTTCCCTTCCCGTCTCCACTATGTGTGCTACTGCAGCTTCAGAGTGTGCTGGAGTTGGATGCTGTTAATATACTGAGAATTGCCAACAAATGCTGTGGAGATTCCATCTCATAGATTTTCTCCCCTACTCGATGCTCATAGAGCATGTTTAATGATGCAGCCCAGATGAGGCCCATGGAGGGATGTCTATTTTCATTATTTATAGGATCCAGGCGATACGTTAAGCATCGAGTGGTCACTACAAATGGAAAAAGACATCTTCTCACAGAGCCAGCCCGGGGGCTTGCTTAATGGTCATTCTGCATGTAGTTAGGTTTTCTTTTGCATAAGAGTAACAGATTTAATTTGGGGGACTGCAGTGTTAAGAAAACCAGACTGATCAGCAGCTGGGTGGAAGGACAGCTTTGTTTTTCAACACCTTATTTGCTTTTCTTTCTAGTGAATGTAACAGTAACCGGGACTCAGTGTTGTCGTACACCAGTGTGCGGAGTAACAGCTCTTACTTGGGCAGTGATGAGATGGGATCAGGTGAGTATACATGTAGATTACATGCATATTTCTCATACCAGACCCCTTAGTAGAGTTGATAGGTCTTTGCTGGTTGTAAGCATGTCCATGTTTAAGTTGCAAATGGGGTTTCTTCAAAACTGATCTGGGCGTGTTGGTTGACACATGAGCCAGCAGTGTGCCCAGGTGGCCAAGACAGCCAGTGGCATCCTGGCTTGCATCAGGAATAACATAGTCAGCAGGACCAGGGAGGTGATCATCAGTACTCAGCTCTGGTGAGGCTGCACCTTGAATACTGGGTTCAGTTTTGGGCCCCTCACTACAACAAAAACATTGAGACCCTGGAGTGTGTCCGGAGAAGGGCAAAAAACCTGGTGAAGGGTCTGGGATACAAGTCTGATGAGGAGCGGCTGAGAGAACTGGGACTGTTTAGCCTGGAGAAGAGGAAGCTGAGGGGAGACCTTATTACTCTCTACAGCTACCTGAAAGAGGGGTGTGGTGAGCTGGGGGTCAGCCTCTCCTCTCAGATAAGCAGTGACAGGGCAAGAAGGAACAGCTGCAAGTTCCTCCAAGGGAGGCCTTGGTTAGAAATGTGGGGAAATTTCTTCTCAGAAAGAGTTGGACATTGGAAGGGGCTGCCCAGGGAGGTGGTGGAGTCACTGTCCCTCCGGGTGTTCAAGAAAAGCTTGGATTGAGGTACTTAGGGATGTGGTTTAGTGACTAATATAGGTGGTAGGGGGACAGTTGGACTAGATGATCTGGGAGGTCTTTTCCAACCTTAATGCTTCTATAACAAAGATACAAATTTTATCTTTTTCTAATGAAACACAATTTGGAATATGGAAGAGGTATTAGGCAGGGATCAGCTGCTTTAGGAACTGGAAATTTACATTATGTGAAAAATCATTAGTATTTTGATCTGTGAATTAGAGATAAAGTAGCCCACTCCAATGTGAGCCTGTGTTTGTGTTATCTGTGGCCTTGTCACAGATTATGTTGGTAAGAGAGTTAAAAGCTTTTCACCTTCCCTTTATTAGGAGATGAGCTTCCCAATGATATGAGGATCCCTTTAGACAAACAAGACAAACTTCATGGCTGTCTGGAACATCTTTTTAACCAGGTGTGTAAAGCATTACTGCTACACAGAACTGCTCAGTCTGTATCCACATCAATACAAGAAATTGAAAGTATCAAATTTTGTTTAATGAAATCCAATTTTAAGGAAAGGCAAACTATCAAGATTTTGTGTTACAGTGTAAGCAACTATATTATAGGACAGTTTGAGGAGTCAGTTTTGGTCAACATTCAAGTTGCCTTCTGCAATTTAAGCAAGGTGATCTTAACCTGCCTTATCTCAGGCATTAGACTGAAGGGAAAAAAGCGTTCATGAAAAGGAAGAATTCTAATACCTAGTACAGTTTAAATGGATCACATCTGCAGATCTCAGGAGAGTCTTCAGAAGTTTAGCAAACAGATGTCTTTATAGCTCTGTATCACTAGAGAATTGTTTTGTATTACCTTTTATCTCATCAGCATGTAGATCATCATTGTGCAAAATGCTGTATTCAGTGTGAGGCTCATGAGGCCAGTTCATGGTTAGAAAGTCCTGATGCTATTTGTCAACGAGAAATCATTCCAAAACACAGTGTCATGGCTTTTGCATTTTCCTGCAAGAGTTCTGCTCAGATTTTCTTCTGCAAGTCATACTTACATGGACTGAAAACATTCCATTGTAGGTTGATGCAATCAATGCACTTCTAAAAGGACCAGTTATAACAAAAGCCTTTGAAGAAACCAAGCACTTTCCAATGGACCACAGTTTGCAAGGTAAAGAAAAAGGTTGATTGTAGATAATAATGTGATTTGTGAGGACTGAAGAGCGTAAGATGGATGCACACGTGCTATCCAGCCACACTATGCAGTCTGCCCAACCATGCATTAATGGCAGGTACCATGTCTGACCATGGAAATGTTTGCATCCCTGAAAGGTGATTTTCATGTGAATTCCTTCTGAATCACACTGAAGGCTTTGCTGTTACATGTCACTGGAACAGCACAGCACTTTCACAAGTCCCCAGACCTGTGCTTTGATGTGAGCACCAGTATGTATCTCAAAAGGTACAAGATAGAAGTAGGTCAGATACAAGGAGAATGAGCTGATAAGCTGATGAGTGGCTGAGCACCGTAGATCTGAGGCACCAAAAGGTTCTGCCTGAGTTTGCTTAATGACTTATTCTGCTTTTCTTCAGACAGATAACTGCCAGAGTAAACTCATCCTCACATGACACTTATTTTGAAAACTGATTCCCAGAGAGAGCAAACAAATGATACTGTGTTTTCTTTTTCCTCAGGGAGCATGACGAGACTTTGGTCTTAATGGTTTTGGGGCCCAGGATGTGGTTTCTTCTCTCACTGAAATACACAGGGCTTTATTTTCTGAGCATTCACTACATTTCCTTTCCCACTTGAAATCTGAAATGTTTCCTCTATTCCTACTGTACTTCAGGTGCTGTAGCCCCCTGCTCCAACCTTTGACAAGCTCTATTTTTAAGTTAGGGTGGCAAATTCTAGAAGAAAGCTTTTTCTGTTGTTTTTTTTCCCAGCTCCAGAGGTAACTCCTGGGAAGTTCTGTCACATGAACTCACCTCCACAAACACGCTCACATTTCTGTAGAATAGGTTAGTCTTTCCATGCTTTGTTTGAATTAAGTGAAGAAATAACACACACCCTGTGTTCTCTTCCTTTAATTTGTTTTCGTTAAAGATTAATTACACTGAAAGAATCTTCCAGTTAACTGAAGTTAACGGATGATCCCACATTCATCACACTAGGGAACGGACAAGCCCTGCTGACATTCAGCTGGAATCCCGGCCCAAAGTGGCTGTTTAACAGCTACCACAGGCACCTTTCAGTGATGGATGTAAATTTGAATGCTGTCCCGTTTCTGTTCATGAGCAGTTATTTGGCACAGTTACTCTGTGTTTCTCTGTCTGCTTATGCATTTATCACCAACAATGGGGTGTTTGGCTTAGATACATCGCTAAGTCATGGAGAATAAACCTTCTGCTCTGTAACGAGATAATTATTCTCCATCAGGTGAAAGCAGAGTATGTCATAACGTCTCGTCAGTGTTATGAGATGTGACAGCTGCAGCCAAAAAATTGATCTGATTCTGCACAGCCAAAGTCTCTAGAGCTACCTGATATAGCTGCCTGCACATTATTGAGGGCAGAGAAAACAGAAGGGAATAGTGTGCAGAGGTCTTTTTCCCTGTGCATGTCACCCGTGGACATAACATATAGTCCACAATCCTGAAAGTGATGCTAAGAGGCTGCTGATCGTGAGATTATAGGAATAGCTTTTTTTCCCTTCTGTATTAGATCTATTTCAGAATGTTTTTCATTGGCAGTTATTGCTATTGGTACTGCAT
This sequence comes from Porphyrio hochstetteri, assembly GCA_020800305.1. NCBI lineage: Eukaryota > Metazoa > Chordata > Aves > Gruiformes > Rallidae > Porphyrio > Porphyrio hochstetteri. Next base: position 7,824,315 of record CM036921.1, on the reverse strand, counting down.
CTCAGCTTTCATCTGTGCACACATTATAACTCATAAGCTGCTCTCAGCTATGTAGTATTTCCTTAGTGGCTAACAAACTCCATTCTTTTCTAGAGTTTAAACAGAAGGAAGAAACCACAGTTAGATGCAGGAATAATATTCAAGCCAGCATTCAGGAAGATCCATGGAACCTTCCACTGCGCATCAAGAACCTTGTTGAAATCATACAAAAATATGTGGAAGGTCTGTAAAAAAAGAAAATGGGGTGGGGTGAGGGGTTGGCTTCAGGGAGAAAAGATCTTGATCTAATCAAATCTAGCATTTAATTTTATCATTTTATCTCAATTTGTAATAAGGCTGTACTGGGCTCTAGAGAAGAGCAGGTAAAACAGGTTATTGTCTGCAGAGTCCCAGCACGGTACGGTAAAATCTCACCTGTGCAGCGATTCTGAAGAACATTGTCCCCCATCATCCCATTCAGACAGACTGATGCCAGACTGATCTATTTCCATGTGCTTTTTCTAACCCTTTTAGCAAATAGAGAGATGCTTGTTATATTCCAAAATGAAATGAATGCTGATCAGATACTACAACATCCTAAACCATCGCAGTCTGCTTGAACTGGAACAGGAGCTGAATCTGATGTTTACAGTCCAGTGCACAGCACAGGACAGAAATCACCTCCTTAGGGATTCATTGACATGTGCAATTTGTTTCCAATAATTCATGGTAGTTAACAGAGCATTTAGCCTGTAAAATTATTTGATGTGACCTTTTCCAGTGATTTGACATGTCTGTTCAAGTAAAGGCTGTTAGTGTAAACAGGCCATGTAGGGTCCAGGGATTGCAGCCAATGTAACCAAACGCCATCAAATCTACTTTGGTGTCATGTTGACTAGAGCATTCCTTTTCTTCACTGTTTTAGATGGGAAGAACCAGCTGCTTTTGGCCTTGTTAAAATGCACAGGTAAGAGGGTTTGATTTGCTGCAAATCAAGAAGATCCTACCACAGTTTCACGTGCATGCATGTGCATACATCAGAATGTTATGTTTTTCCCCTGCTGGCTTATGCTATCATTTCTTGTGCTCTGCATCAAGGGCAACTTTTCCATGCATCTGACTTCTGTTCTTCAGTTCATGTAATTTCAGTTCACTGTAGGTTGCTTGTGTTACCTGGCTGGTCACTGATGTTTCACAAGCACTGTTCTTCTTTTGACTATCTTCATTTTTTCCTTTGTACAATCATCCTTCCCAGACAGCTGTTACTGTTTCCGGCTGTGGTGAGAACATGCAGCAAAAATGAGACCTATTGCACAACTCTCTGTGAGACCAGGGACTCTGTCATCTTTCCAAACAGAGCAGGCGTGTTAGGAGTGAGGGTTGTGTATGCTGAAGTTACAGCCAGGAGCAGACTAAGAACCTAAATGTGCAGCAGCACCTAAACACACTGCGGGCATCGCTAGTCTGTCACCGCACACAAAGCCCAGTGCTCACAGATCAAGGGACAGGCCTTTCCTGAAGTGAATGTGCAGTCTTTTGGTATTTGAAACACCTTCCTTGTGTACTTTTGTTTGAAAATGAGGTAATAAATAATTGGAATAGGCTGTCATTATTTCACTGTGCCAGACTTGATTCTCAAGAGATTTGTACAGCTCTAAGTCACCTCTCGGCTCCTGCCAGGGCCGGTCCTCAAGTGTTCTGTCCAAACCAACCTCTGGCACCAGCCCAGTGTCCATAAAGGCTGGTTTTACTCACAGCAGATACAGTGACTCTCTAAGTCTCTACCTGTGCCTCATGTTCTGCAGCACGTCCATGAAATCTCTGGGAAGAATGGAGGCACAGGTGGCACTGAACTGGCTCTGGCAGCTTTATGGCCCCAGGGATTCCCCTGCCTTAGGGCAGTCCTAAGCTCTCTCTGCCTTACTTCCAACAGTACAGAGGGGTACTGCTGGAAAGATTGGTTGCCCTTAAATTGAGAATATGGCCCAGGGTCTGGAGTGTGTTAGTCTATTGTGTTCAGGGCTTTATAAAAATAATCCAGATCTTCAAAGCCTCTGGGTGATGTCTTCAGCTTCTTTCTCTGGGGAATGCTGCCTTGACAATAGAGCCTGCTGTACTGCAGTGCCTGCTGGAGAAGCCCAGGGTGCCTGGGAAGCAGCTCTTCACTTATTCATGTGCTTCTTGCCCTGCAATCCCCTTAAGTGTGACAAGGTTGATTTGACCAGCGTGTGGCTGCCTGGCAGGCAGACTGGAAGCAAAGTTAACACAGGGGACATTCTCCCAGGAAGCATAAATCAATGGTACCGTATGGGCAGGCCCAGTTAATGCATTAAGCATATGGGAGGCTCACAAAATATAGATGGGTGGGGGAAGATGAATCTCTAATAGCCCAGAAGAGAAGCAATGTCAGAGACCTCCTTTCAAGAATTCTCGTGCTTCCGTAAACATCAAAAGAAGGGAATCAGTCCAGATACAGCACTAAGGAGCAACAGCTCTTCCCAGTCAGAAGAATGAACATGCAGATGGCAGAGGTAGTAATAAAAAGTCAAGTGGGCTAGAAAATTTTCAACCATGCGTGTGCTCCAGCTGTGGTGGTGTTATCTGTACACCCAAGTCACAAAGCAAGAGGGGGGTATCTGTTATGTTTGTGCAAAGCTACAGCAGAAGTCAAATGTCATGTACATCCACACACGTGCAAACAGCCTCTTTGGCAGTGAGGTTAAAGACAAGTGTACTCATGACTGCTTTGTGCTTCTTTCTCCTCTGGCAGATACCGAGTTACAGCTGAGACGTGATTCCATCTTCTGCCAGTCTCTTGTGGCTGCTATTTGCACCTTTTCAGAGCAGTTACTGGCTGCTCTCAACTATCGATACAACAACAACGGGGAATATGAAGAGAGCAGCAGAGATGCCAGCAGAAAATGGCTGGAACAGATAGCAGCCACCGGTGTTTTACTAAACTACCAGTCTCTTCTCTCCCCCGCTGTGGTAAGATGAAGAGTTGTGGCACCCTTGGGTCTGCTCACGCTTGCCTCTATGCCTCTCTGCCACTCAGCAGAGCCAGAGCCCCTCATTCTAGCAGCACGTTTAGACTCACTGCAGCAACCCCTGGAGATTCCTGCTGCTGACAACCATGAGCCAATATTCCATATCCTATCATTTCCACCTCACAAATACTGGACCCACTGTCACACTACAGAACAGCGCAGGAATCTGACTGCCTTCGTTTTGGGAGTAAGGCTGCTGCATTTAGGGAGGTTTTACTGCTCAGTTGTTGGTGATGCATGTGAGGCCTGCCATCTCCTGGTGAGCACACATATTTCAAGTGCGGGGAAAAGCTCTGAGTGTTTCAAGAGCTCAGACAACGAGAAAATCTAGGAGTTTGTTCATACCCTGGACACTTGGATAGAATAGGTGGACTGTAGTCTGACCCGCTTCGTGGTGCTGGTGTTTGAGGCATTGTGTCTAAGGAGGAGAGGAGCTGGTCTTGCATAGTTCATCTGCACCTAAGGAACAGATAAGCCACAGCTTTAGTAGTAGATAAGCTGCCTTAAGTGTAAAAATTGGGAAAAAAAAAAAAAAAGCATAAAAAAGAGGAAGTAGCTCTGACACTATAAAGAAGTGACATTTGGTTTTGGCCTTTGTAAACACTGTAAATTGAGTGTGGGATGTTACATGTACACGTAACTACTGTTTTTTCACATTGCATGGAATGTCTGGACATTTATTTCACAGTAATTGATAGGCAGTTCTTCACCTGTGTAGGTATAAAGTAAAGCTTGGAGAAGGAGATCCCTTCAAACTTACTCAGTCCTTAAATCTCTCTATGCTCTGTGAATCATATCAAATGCCATCTAGGAGAAGGGTAGCTCAGCTTATATCACACTATTAAAGAGCCATTAAAAAGTGCCTGACTGGGCTGGAGTTAGTTAATGGAAAGCTCCACCTTCTTCTCTAGGTCTCCTGAACATGCCCATAGCAACTGCATGCTCCTGCCATTGATCTCTTTCTGGCAGATCATAACCTATTTATACCTGTTTCTTTGCTCTACAGAAAGAGGAGCGCACCATGCTGGAAGACATTCAGGTCACTCTGACTGAACTGGACAAAGTTGCCTTCTATTTCAAGCAGTTGGATGAAAGTCTTGTAGCAAGTGAGTACTCTCCATTTCATTGAAGCTCTTTTTTTCTTGTTTGTTTTATGGGGTTTTAGCTTCCATTATTATAACTCTAACAGGCTATGACAGACCTGGAGGGCACTGAGCAGCTTCTCTGAAGCACTGTTGCATTCCCTCAGCTTCCACAGCAAACAGCCTAAAAAGCAGGACTAGCATCATGTGATGCCAGTGGCATGGTCTGTGATTTGTTACTGTGGTCTGTGCCAGTGTACCTTACCCATGTGGCTTTGCACACAGGGACATGTAGCAGATGATGAGCAGCTCCTGACAGATGATGAGCAACTTCTGACAGATGTTTCTAATTCACTGTGTTACCCAAGGCAGGAGGACTGTCCTTCCCCAGCTCTTCTGTGTCCCACCCTGCCAGGTCTCTCTCCACGTTTACTGACTATGAGATGCCATGAAACAAGTTGGGATTTTAATTATTAACCATATTTATTGCTTTAGCAATCAAACATCGTGCTAGGTCATGCTAACTGTGTGTCTTTTAAGTCTAGTATTGCAGAGCCTGGGTTCTCTCAGTAAAGGCTCTCCCCTGCTCCTCTCATGGTGGAGATACAAAATGTCATTAGATAATCTAATAATCTAAACTTGGATAGCAATGCTTTCAAGTTTCTCCTGCTGTAGTAAAGCAGCAAGTGTTTTATCTTTATTTCTCCAGATACTCATGTCTTCTACCACATCGAAGGAAGCCGTCAGGCCTTGAAGGTTATCTTTTATCTTGACAGCTACTACTTCTCCAAACTGCCTTCTCGTTTTCAGAATGGGGGAAGCTTGAAACTGCACACGGTGCTCTTTACAAAAGGTGTCTATTAAAAGCTTTCTTGAGAAAAATAAGTTAACTGATGATACTGAAAGACTCAAAATAGAGAATGACCGTGAAGCTCTTAACACAGCTGAGAACTATAGACCTATTTAAGAAGCAGATGTTTCTATTCTAGGACGACCAGGGGAGTGCTAGATTTTAGACTGAGTCATGAGAACAAGGCCTTTTTGGGGCATTTTTATGCCTACATATAAAGACCATAAAGATATTATCTTGGAGATTATAATAGAAGTAAATAAACAATAAAAGAAAACAAGTAACAAAGTAAAAAGTAAAGTAAAACTAGTGAAATGTTTTCTTTCTCAGCTCTGGAAAGTATGGAGGGGCAGTCCCAACCAGCTGGCTCATCTCTAGAGGAACTTCCACAGCAAATTAATGGTATTTCACTTGAAAAAGTGCAGCAATACTACCGTAAACTCAGGTATTTCAAGCTTCTCTTTTGCTTTAAAAAACATGGAAAAAGTGCTCTTTGCTGAGGATCTTAAAATGTAATGAAAAAGAAATTCTGTTCCTGGTGGTTTCCTGTACAAATACAATGTTTGGAGATCTTTTTTCCTTGGGAAACCTTTTAATTTTCTTCACATAGTTCAGCTCACATTGAAGTAGTTGCACTGGACAGGCTGAAATTTCCACCTAATTTACTTCAGAATTTTGTGCAGTGCTAAAATTGGATAAGAAAGGGGATCTGGAATATTGAAATGCAGGCTCTACATTACTGCAGTCAAAATGGTTCAATAAGAACGCAGATCTTGAATACAAGAGTTTTAGCATAGCCATGTCTTATTACAAGATGGTGTACAGATATGTGCTTGAAATGAGACACACTAATGAATGCAGTCCTTGCTGGCCTTTTTGCAGGACATTTTACCTAGAGAGATCAAACTTGCCCACTGACTCCAATACGACTGCAGTGAAGATTGACCAGGTACTGTTGTTACATTTATTTCTACAATAAACTATCTCACTGAAATATTATTTCTACTTCTCTAAAATCCCAGTGCTGGGATACCCATATAGCAAACCTGTACAACACCAAACTTCCTTTAAAAAAGGTTTCCTCCCCAAAGAAGTGACCGGAATTTCTCTGAAGCTTGGCTACATTTCTGGGGTTTAGCAGACAATGCGCAGAACTGGGGCAGACACAACCCCCTTAACTCTGTATCACCCAGAGTACCCCTCCCAAATACAGGATCTGAGGGCAGACAGAAGGAATCTTCCCTCTCCCACAGATGAATGAAAATGAACAAACATTCCATTTGCAAGTTGCGCTTTGTTCGCCGTTGGGAGGAAAACACCAGGCAGGAGCAGTTCCCAGTGTCTCGTGTAAAGACAAGTCTGTCTCACTGGGGCGGGTGACATATGTTGATAGACACATGTAAGGCTTTAAATATCATTGCAGGGAAGACAAAATCAGAGACTCTGTTTGCAGTTGCAATATACATCGTAAATAATCTCTGTGATTTGTGAGAACTCTAAAACCTGCCCCAAGCCTAAGTAGTTGTTTGTATGTTTCTACTTCCTAAGATCAGCTGTGTGGCTGTTACTCTTTTGTAGATTTTTGGGCTTAGACATAGGATAAAGAATTATAAATGTCTTTTTGACTGAAGGGGTAAATATACAACTGATGCTTTTTTTTTTTTTAATTACTTTGTTCAGCTTATTCGCCCCATTAATGCCATGGATGAGCTTTGCAGGCTGCTGAAGTCTTTCATTAATACAAAGCCAACCCAGTCAGGATATTCTAGCAGTAACACATCAGGAGCTGGTCTGCTGCCTATATCCTCTGAGCTCTGTTATCGACTTGGAGCTTGCCAGATTACGATGTGTGGCACTGGGATGCAGAGGTGAGATTTAAGAAACTTCTGTGTTACTGGTGTGATGAGAACTGTTGTTATTTGTAGAGATTGAGCATTCGATCTGATTCTGTTCAAAGCAATAGAAAGGTAGATCTCAAGGGAATATAAGGACCTAGATCTACTGCCCTCTTTATGTTAGGGTAGGTTGTGATTTTTAATACTTAATAGTTAGTATTGATGTCCTGGTTTCAGCTATGATGGAGTTAAATTTTTTTTAGCAGTGGATGGAATGCCATGTTTGGGTGTTAGGATGAGAACAGTGCTGATAGCACCCTGATGTTTCTGATTGTTGCCGGGCAATCAAGGGCCTTTCTCAGCTCTGCATACTTCCTTACTAATGAGAAAGGAGGGGACGCAGCCAGGACAGGTGACCCGAATTGGCCAAAGAGGACATTCCATGCCAGTTACGTCATGCTCAGTATAAAGGGGGACTAGGGGGAAGAGGAGGAGACAACGCCAGGACGTGCAGTTTCTGGGGATGGTCGGGTTCCGGGACGGCTCTAAGCTGTGCGGCCTGAGTTGTGTGGTTTGGTGAGAAATTGCATTGTGTATCACCAGTTTCATCTATTTTGTGCTTTAAACTTATGTTATTGTTATATCTAGTTTTCTGTTATTGTTTAGTAAACTATCCTTATCCCAACCTGCATGGTTCTGGTTTCTAGGTTGTGGTTTCTTTTCCTCCTTTCTTCCTTCCCTTTTTCCCCCTCCCCCAACTTTCCTTCCCCCTTCCTTTTAAAAGTACAAGCGACTGTGTGGGGTGCGGCCCTTGGCTGGGGCAAAACCACGACAATTGACCACATACCTTTTCATGTTTCAGTGCATCAGCCAATGCAACTGAGTGAGCGATCTCATTGCACAGACCTTTCAGTCAACGTTGTCTTAAATCACACACTGAAACTGCAGGAAGTTGCTAAAAAATAGCTTTAGAATGCTGGTGTGTGTGAGCATTGATTCTAACCACACCACTGCTCTTCCAGTGTCTCAAAACCATTGAGTGAAGAAAAGGTTCATTTGTGAATAACTTTATATGAGTCACTGCAGGAGAGAGTGAAAGACAGTGAATGGTACTGGAGGCTCAAACAACTGCAGTATCTAGGTGTAATGAGGTGGACTTGCAGGACTGAGGTCATTTTATAGTAAAAAAGTAAATATAAGCATCCTAACTAACAGAAGTTGTTCCAAACAGGTAAGACTCCTGTATGTACCTATTTATTTATGCAATATAATATCTCTTCTTCCCGTGTTCAGAAGTACTCTGAGCGTGTCCCTGGAGCAAGCAGCCATCCTGGCTCGCAGTCATGGCCTTTTGCCCAAGTGCATCATGCAAGCTACAGACATCATGCGAAAGCAAGTAAGTGTTTGGATGTGGGTCTGTGATGCCACCATTCTCATTCCAGTAACATCGCTGGACAAACACCAGTTTGCTTCGATGTGGTGCTGTACTTTGTGCACTACGAACCCACGTAGCTCCACTTGTATCAACGTCTGAGTAGCTACACGTCTATTTGACAGGAACAGATTAGTGTTTGCAGGCACAGCCACTACAGCAATTAAAATATATGCCTCAGCGTACATGACTTAAAGTGTGTCCCTTGATGGTTAGAAAACAGACACTATCCAGTGTATTTAAGACAATTTTTGTATATAAAAAACCCAAGTCTCAATCACAGCATTAAATAGTAGAAATTTCCTCATGCTAGACAGCAGTGCTTGTAAAGTGCTTTGGGACTAATTCCATCTTTTAAGTAAACACAGATGACTAATGTATCCACCCAATGGATTCCAAATCTTCTAAAAGTAGTTAATGGATTCTCAAATAGAAACCATACTCCCATTGTAATATTTTCCCCTAAGGATCAGATGATTTATCAATACTGTCAGTACCATAAATTCTCTGTTTCCTTAGGGACCAAGGGTTGAAATCTCTGCCAAGAATCTGAAAGTGATGGACCAAATGCCACAGTGTGCACCTCGGTAGGTTATTATGTATCGTGCATTTTATCTGAGTGCTGGTTTTATGTTTCCTTAACAGTTGGGGAGTTCCTGTTATAACTAAAGAGCCCCTTAATAGCAAGAGTTGAAAGAAAAAAAATCTCATTTTTCTTTCTCACTGTACTGAATAAGTGCACTGTAGATTAATCAGCTTTGCTGCTTACAATTTGCAGATTATTAACTTAAAAGGTTTTTGCATTTTCTGAATAAAACATAACTGATCAGAGAGAAGGGTCTTTTCTGGACTGTTGCTGGGAGTTGGCAAAGCCACTGATCAGTGGCCATCTGTAGAATGCTTAGAAAGGAAAATTCCTGCGTGTCACATCTGACTGCAGATATGCAAAGATAATTCATGGCTGACGCTGTTGTGCTCTTAGAGGAGCTCAACTGTTTAGTGACAGCAGAGCGGGTTTAAGAGCAAGCGATTCCAGGCAGAGTAATTATACAGCAACGCTGCTCTAAGGAGGGTCAGTTGCCCAGGGTTGCATACACTGTTTTTTTCTAGAAGACAACTTTGAAAAGCACTGTATGTTTGTGAATTCCACTGCACCTAGAGGGAGGTAGAGATGTTCATCATCTCTACAGAATAAGAATACCTTTAGTTTGAGACATGTCTCTTTCTGGTCACTCCAATTTCCTGTATCAGAGAGATGAGAATGTTCTTTAAGAAAGTGTAATGCAGCATTTTCCCATAATGGTAGTAACAAATGCTCATGATTTAGATGACAATATATATATAATCAGTCTGTATGACTGTCAGAGAAATTTTGGATTCCAAGCCTGGTAATAGTGTTGTTTACAGGAAGTAGAAGGGTTCTAGCAAGCAGAAATGGGCATCAGGAAAGATCCAGTAAAGTCTGTGCCATCCCTTCAGATAGAGTGAGTGAGTTTGCTAGTGCTGGAGTCCTCCAAAGTATGTGTTAGTTCAGTGTCAGGATGACTTCCTTAGAACACCAATACCTTATTCACCCATTAAGACTTCTGAGTCTAAACCAGCCCTGACTCTTTTTTTCTTAATTTTTTTTTTCCTATCTGCCCCTCAAAATGCTTGTGTGGAATTACTTGGAACTTTTGAACCTGAAATGGTGCTTACTGTGACAGACTGGCCTTGGTTTATTTTCTGAGACCTCAAAAAGAACAATATTTTGCATTTAGAACCTGATCCTTCTGTTGGATGGAATTGCTATTTCACAAAAGGAAGGAAACAATGGTCTGTGGTGGCTCCTGTCCCATGTCCCCAGTGTGACACATCAGCATTTTAGCAGCATGGTTATTTTCCCTTACAAATGGCTGTACATTACTTTGGTTCCATTTTTATGACCCTAACAGCATGCTGTGTTCAGAAAGAAACAGCTTTACAAACAAATCGTAAGATGAGGCAGTTCTCTTCTTTTGAATCACTCTAAATCGCAATGACAAATACCAGGACTATTGACTTGGATTATTTCAGGGCAGTAAAGCTCAGTGCACACGTTCCAACTGGGTTCCATCATCATAATGTGAAATAAAACTGAACAAAGTTAGAAGGGGCTCTGATGAATTAATCTTAATTCTCAGGATTATATTTTCTAGCATTGAGGGTTGTCACACTCTGTAGTAGCAGTCTTGAAAGAGAAGTTATAAAATATTTGAGCTTATTCAAATGTAAAGTAGAAAAAGCCACCACAACCAGTCATATATGAACGCCAGTCAAGATGCTCTTAGTTTAACTGTCTGATAATCTTGTGATTCAGAAAATTTCTCTGGAAAGTCAATCACTAATTTTTAAAGTTTGTTCAACCATGTCAACGAGTAAACATGTTCTTTTATCTGTTTTGTATCCTCATCAGTATGAGGGGTGAACTTTTTTATTCAGGAGAGACTCTGAACTGGCTTTAAAACAAAAGAAATTGAATAACAGAGGGGACTGTTGAAGACCCAAATTGGGCCAGTGTTAAAAGGGACTGATAGATAGAAAGTCTCAGATGGTATTTAAAGAATCATTGTAAATACTTCATGTAATAAATTGCTACTTAAAATCATGGCATTATGGGTATCAGGTTACCTCTGCAGCAGAACAATAAAGAAGTTGACTCTCATACCCTGCCCCATAACTTTGTGGTGCTACTCTTATGATATTTAATGCTGTGCTTTTCTCCTGCCTTAAAGACTCTATAGGTTGTGCCAGCCACCTACAGATGGGGATTTATAAAAGCCAGAGAGACACCCAGATCACAGCACTGCGAAAGGATTCAACTACAAGCAGCCCTGCCTGAGGAGAGGACCCACGCGAACTGACAGTGACGGTGCTGAACCAAGAGGGGGAAGAGACCTTGCTCTGGTTTAGTGGGACCTGAACCTGCTGGACCCAGGCACCCAGAATCTGCCTCTGAACTCCTGCAGCACAGGCAGGGATTCTTGTATTGCTTTGACTTACTGAAGAAATTCTGGAAACAAACACCACAGATCTATGCCGGGTGGTACTGCCGTTCACTACACGCCTGGAAAGGTGGCACCTGTATTTCAGGAAAGCTCAGCCTGACTGATGACCTGTTTGTGCTGCCTAAGAGTGTGGGCTTCAAGATACAGACTGGTTAGAGAAAATCCAGACTGATGCATATCTCCCTGTAGTGTATCTGGCATCCATTTAATTGCCAGCATAATTTTGGTCAGCATCCTTGAGCATAGCTTCACAAACACCACTTTCTCATGAACTGACCTGCACTTTGGAACAGCGAATAGCACAAGCTACGGTTCATTCAAATTTCTTCCAGAGTGATTTTCCACTTCGGCCCAGTGAGAGCCAATCTCTCTATGCTGCAGAGTATACATTCCATAATACTTCTTAACATTACTTCATTTTACTTACTGTAGCGTTCAGGTTTTTGATTAACTCTTTTTACTAATGCCCTATTATGTACTCTGGAAGCACAGAACTATTTAAGAGGACAGATTGGGAGTAAAGGATTTTAAAGGAAACTTTACAAAGGAAAAATACAGTCTTATGATCTGATTATTTGAACAGATGTAGTTTTTAAAACAGGTCAGAAGAACTATACTTATTTATGTGGAGTGGAATATGTGGTTTCGATCATGTTGTTATATATACAAGATTTAAATAAAAATTATATTGTTTAAAATGGGACCAATATGCTGGCAATTACACAGCTACTCCCAGTTTACTGAAAAAAATCTACATTATTTAAAATCTTTCAATATTTAAGTAGTCTTTAATACAGTTATTAAGATGTATTAGGGATGCTTTTAAGTTAAAGTAAAGAGGAATCATGTATATAATGTACTTTATTTTTTCTTGCTTGAAAAACTGTTCTGCATTCTGTCAGTATTATCATAAGCACGGTAATTTTTTTCAGAATTACTGGCTGAAACTAATCGCAACATGTCAGCAGTCTCAGGACAGAAATAATGTTCTTTTGGAGTGAGTGCCTTACTATGACCACCCATCCCCAACGGACTTCCCCTGTAGCAGGTGTCAGTAGAATGGTGCACAGGACCCTGACTCTCCACTGCCTCGCTTAAACATGGTTAGGAGATCCAGGAGCACCCCGGGGTGATGTATAGACTAGAAAAATAAAGGTTTGGGGGGTGGGTTATTTGTGGTGTTCTTTGCTTTTTAGTTGGCTTAATTTTATTTTGTTAACATCCAAACCAACTCAAAACCTGTAATGTTTTAAATCTACACTTCAACACAAAATGGCTTATGACAGGGTTGGGGATGCAGATTGTTCTGAACCTTCTTTCTTAATTCTGTAATGTTTTTTTCCTTCACTCACAGACTGAACCAATTTTGGGGAGGAATGTCTTTTGTTTAACCTCTTAACTGTTCCCTCTGACCTAGAGCAACCTGTTGAAGGGAACTAGGACAACCCATCAGGTGCCAGCTGTCAGATACAGAGGTTTGTCACTGAGGGTCCATCCGGTACCGCGGCCAGATGAGTGGGTCGCTATTTCAATGCACTTTTTGTTAATTTTGGAAGAGCTGTTCTCACCATTTGCTGATGAAGAGGAAATGAATGGGTTTTTTTACTGAATCCTCAACTGAAAATGTCTCTGGTATTAGAAGAGCTGTAGGAACACCCAAAACTGAAAAGAACATGTAGACCAAGACCCTCCAGGCTTTGCTCTGTGCCGCAGAACTGCAGGAGCTGACGGAGCCCGGTGAGGATCCTGGCCCACACTCACACAGTCACTGTAAATGTTAAAGATGTGTAGAAGAGTAGCCGAGGGCATTTACACTGTGCACTGTTTTACATTGCAATGTATATGTTCTTCTCATTGAAAACGTGATAGAAGTTTTTATTATTAAAAGTTGGTTTATATTACAAGGAAAGAAGGTATGAGCTTATTTTTCTGTTATACCCTTTAGCTCCTTAGCTGTATGTTCTGTTGAACAGTTTAAGCTCTGATGTTTGTGTGGAGTGATGAGGCATCAGAACTTTAAACTGTGAGGGAAAAGTTGGTTTTGAGACTAGCCCAAACTGGCAGTGTCAAGCTAAACTCTCCCTGTTTGTGCAGTGTCGGCGACAGATGTGGTTTCACTGCAGACTACCTATTAAAGTAGAAAAGAAAAACTGCTTTGATGCTGTAAAATTGCAAGGTTTGAATCTAGTACTGGAAAAATCAGGTTGAAGTGGAAAATAAGAGGGTGATGCACAAGCCAACCTGCAAGTACAGCGAGTAAATTGGGTCTGCAGAATTTCGACAGCTAAAACCAAAGTAAGAACCAGATCTGCCACAGGCGAGCAGGACAGATTTCATAGAGCTGGAGCATGTGATGTGCTGGAGGTGTGGAAAATATGGGAAACAGAGGTGAGATGGAGAAAATAGAAACTAGCAGCATGATGATGAGGTTGGGTAAGCAGCTGGCTGAAGGGAAGGAGGCAACGTGGAAAAGAAAGTGGGGGTTGGGTGGCAGCTGCAAGTGGAATTTCTTATGTCTCAGTCCTGTAACTCAATGTGCTTTGCGTTTTCATTCATCTCCAAAACACAGACACTGTGAGGCTGGGGTTGGTGTTGAGAGGCAATGATCTAGAGAAGGTTTGGGGTACACACAACGAAAAAAACCCTGCAAGACTTGGAACATTGAAGGGGATGAACTAGACGGGATGAAATTTCACAGTACAGATACTAGCTCATGTACTTGAAATTAATTAAAGTACTCACTATATTTTCTGTTAATTGATAATAAAAGGACCTTCGTTATAGAGTTTGTTACAGGATGACTCAGATGCAATTTGAGAGAATCATGAAAGCTCAGCCTGTACTGGCAGATTCATTTCCAGTTTGGATGGAGAAGAATTCAAGCCACTGTGACAATTCAATGAAATTGTGGTAGCCAGATGCTGAGGAAAGATACTAAAATGCTATCAATGCTATCAATGAAGTGGCTACAGATAAGACCAGGAAAGCTTGATTGATTCAGCCTCAGCCACAGGTGTAACCGATCTGTTTATAAGAAGACAATAAGGACAAAGGTAGGTGGTTAAATCTAAACATAAACATAGCCACAAGCAGAAAATGTACAAGCAATTGGGTATAAATACTGGCTGAAAATTGGTTTGGATCCTAGAAACTTCCTTTTCCCCAACCAGGCTCTGACAAAAAAAGAAATAATCAAAGCAGCGATGCCAAGAGCCGCAGGAGAAGCGTGAGGGGGACAAGGCACCTGTGCCAGGCCAGCCCCCTCCGGCTGCTAAACCTGCTCTTGGCTGTGATAGGGAGAGAAACAGTCCCTGGCAGCCCGATTCTGTCTGCAGTGTTTGCAAACGTGGGATCTGCTTTTCAAATCCAGGCCTTGGCTGGCTGTTAGCATTAAGTGCTTTCACAGGCCAGTATTCACTTACAGACCAAAATATGGGCATTTTTAGATAAGAAACCATGGATTTGGGGAAATATACATCTCGTTTCCATTTAGAGCAATAAACATTGAAAAGTAAAAGCCATCTACACTCTGGCAAATCCATTTTCATGTCATATTTCCTTATCAGCAAACAGTGCTAATTTTCAGTGCTAATTATTTCATGGTTCATAAGTGATTTGAAGATATAAAACACTAAGGCCTATCAGAATTTAGATGTAAAAATAATTTGAAGAACTCCTACTTCCATAACAACACATATAGCATTTAATCTGAATTAACACTTGGCATTATACATGTCTGAGACAGCTTCTAAGCACCTGGTCATTGTTCACTGATAAAAGGGCACAAAGCTGCCCCCAACCATACAACTGGCTCAGGCAAGCAGTTTAGTCACAAAGCACATAGCATTACACATAGCGATGCAATAGGCTTGGTTAATCAAATTACCCAGTACAATCTGCACCTAAAACTAGTATTTGTGTAGCACTAGTGTTCAAACATGAAGTTAAGATTTGCTATTCAGAGAAATCTGCAGTAGCTGTTGCCTTCAAATAGCAAAAGGTATTTTCCTCACTTTTTAGAATGAGCCCTGGCTTTATTAGCATCAAGAAACCCTTGTGCCTTTGGGCTCTGATCCCGGCCCTCCTTATGCCCAAACCCTTTCTATTCCCCATTCAATTACACAGTGCACAGTTTTGATGGTGCTGTCACAGTGTCACTACACTACAGCGCTAAAGGACACTTTGTTTACTAGAAGCTGAAAAAACGTCTAGTGTCTTGAAGACAAGAATTTCCAAGCACTCAGTCTCACTGTGCCCATTTTCCTTTGCTAGGCCGAGGAGTCACTTTTCCTCCCTGCTGCAGTTTGGGGAGGGAACAGGGGAGCTATTTTCTCACCACTGGTATTGTAAAGACTCAAAGGAGAAGAATTGTAAACTGCTTTGCATAATATAGTTCTAATGACCTGAAAGAAACAGGAAGCTAGATGGAAAAAAAAGGATAAACATCAAAAAGACATACAAGAGTCTCACTGTAGTTCCCATAAATATATTGAGACCGATTGGTATAAGGAAAAATGACTGGGTACATCTGTGTAGTACTTGCTGTGCCTATTTCAGTATTCAAAAGGACTATGCACTAATACCATCAAGGAACCAAATTTAACAGATCTGTTTTCATTAGGGAAAAAGCATAAACTCGTGTGACGTTTCTTCAGATTCCTTTATCTTCAGCAGCTCCTACTCTATTGAATATCAGAATTAAGATAAATTAGGTGAAGAGTATTTTAAAAATACAGACTTGGCAAGAAGATACTCGAGTTGGATTTCAGAGCAGCACCTTTTCATTTGCTAGTTCTGTTATCACACAGTTTGGCATGAGACTAATTCTGTTTATTTAAGGGCCTTCTAATTGTCAGCGTATCCCTGTGCCAAGAGCCAGGCTGTGATGCAGTGTTGCAGGCACATGTACCAGAAGAAAGGTTTGTTGGTACCTGGATGCTGGGTTACACCTGTGTATTCTGAAGCCAACACTAATTTATCCTGGAACAGTAGATCTGCTTCTCATCATTAACCTTTCACAGCTCTTGCCATGTGAGCTAAGACCACCAGATGAGGAGCACTGCACCAGCAGAAATAATTCATGGAAGAGGACAGAGAACTTGGGAAAGGCCTTTATTTTTGCCCATCTTACAGATGATAGAAATGGCCACAGTAGTCTGACCATAGGTTAGGCCAAAATTAAAAGGTTTTTAAAAGTTAATTGGTGCTCAGCTGTAGGAGCTTAAACAAGCTTGCTCTGGCATTGCTACAGTCACAGCCCGGTTTGCACCTAAGATCAATTACCTTGTCTGAGCAGGGGCACAATTCTGAAATGGCACCAGTTGTACAGTTTTGCACCAAACAGAACATTTAATGGGTTTAGAAAACTGTTCAGAGATGTTATTTTTCTATCAGTTTATAGGACTGGCATTTTAAAGTGTTTTATAAAAAGAGAAAATATACAGCATATCAGAGAAGGCATCTCCAGTTAAGTTTGAGGGATTCTAGTGTGCTGATGGTGGTGTATTTTTTTCATGGTTCTGTATTTTTAACTGAGCACGTGTATCCTGCATTAAGCTAAAAGTTTTCACATAATTTGCTCAACGTTTGTGTGTTGCATCATCTAATCCATGTTACCTTTACTGCTTGGGGGGCGGTATGCTGCATGCTCTGTGTCTGTCAGAGCTGAAACCAAGTGGTTCAGAAAACACTGTCCAGTTGTGTCTTCTCTCAGCCAGGATTCAGAACACTCTTCTTGGGTTTGGAAGGTGGAAAGGTATCTGAACAAGGAGATGTTTTTGCTGGGTTATTAAAAATACTCAGGCTATTGCTTTAAGCAGAACCTTTTGAACCTCAAGAAGGAATATTGAGAAAGTAAAAAGAAAAGGGACAATTAAAAGAGCTCTTTCCCACTGTGGGTAAACTGCATTCTGTCTTTACAGTGCATGAACTAAAGAACTAGATCTCCTTTCCCTCTGCAAAATAGAGACAGACAAAAACTGGAGCCAGGAAAATGCATTGCTGCCTTTGATTCCCTCAACTGTGCATCTAAAATTTCCCTTGAAAGTGAGGCAGGTAATGAACCCAGCCTCATGTTCTGACCCTAATTCAGAACACCAGGATTGTACAACTTCTATTATTTCCATGGTGTAGGTGTTGCATCAAGGGCAGAGCAATCCAGCAGTGAGAACAAGGGAGCTCTGAACAGCCAGGAAAGACGAGAATAACATAGGAGTTAACACCCTTCATCCATGCCTCTGACCAAGATAGTATGATTTGGGCTTCCTTCTCTTTGTAGCAATAGAGAAAAACATGCCAAAGGAGAGCTCCAAGACCAGTTTTGTTTGTCGCTGCCTACGTGGTGAAAGCTGAATATCTGTTTTGTCCCATTATTACATGATGAGATATGTTGGGTTTTGCTTCCTAGCAAGTTCCAACAGTCCTCACAGCCTAGTAGCCTGAACATTATTATGGACAAGCCTCTAGTTTTTAACACTGGTTTAATTTCCACCTCACGTGCAAGAAATTGAAAGCAGCTCCTGAACAAGAGACTTGTTTCAGCCTTACAAGGCTTAAATGTATGACACCAGGGCAGAAACCAAAGAGAAACAAACTGAGCCAACATGCCATAGCACCAGTGACGGGCTGCTTTGCAGCAGTGTTTTGTGCTGGAGAAAATAAGAGAAATGGGAGGAAGAGGCAGGAGGTGTAGGTCTCCTGTCTCTCCCTAACGAGTTATGCAGAGCTGTGTGATCATACCTCAGGTTTTTAGGAGATTATTTGGGGCTACTTCTCCTATTTAGGAGGAAGAGGTAAAATCAGGAAAATAAGGTAAATCAGCATAAGGAATTCAAAGTCAGAAACAGAGACCTCAACTAGTAAGCTTTCCACTGGGGATCATGCAGACCTTGGAAGGGGTGCACACCAGAGAGGTCCTACAGAGAGCATTAAGATCCCCAGCCCAACCTTTCTTATGCCACGAAAAGCCCAACATTTCCCACTTAATTCATCAGCATCATTTTTTATAAAGTTTCTGTTCTTTGCCCTGGTGAAGCTGACTGACTTTCTTTCCAGCCCATTTTCCCCTTTGATCCTGATCACCAGGGCAATCAGCTAGTCACTAGGAAAGGACTTAATCCATTGAGATGTCTGTATTTTTTTCTTGTTACTGTTCAGGCAAGGTGGGGGGAGGGACTGTGACTGTGCCAGATCTTTGGCTTAGAGGCCTAACTGCATGTTCAATAGCTCAGGCTCAGAAGCTGTTTTGAGCAAACAAGTAGTACCAAAGAATCTTCAAAACAAGAACTTGTACTAACTAGCACTTCCAGTAATAACCCCATCCATGGCTTACATGGAGTATGCAATCCCAGAGCACTTTAGAAGTTCTCTGACAACCCTTCCTCCTTGCCCAGCTACCAGGAACAGAAGCTCACCCAGGGACATGCTGGTGCTGGTGCCAAAGAGGAAAGCTGAAGACCTGCTGACAAACTCTGCGCTGTGCTTGCTGTCTGTCCTCAGCTCACCAGCTGCTCTGATCATCTGTGGGGAGTCAGCTGCAGCCCAGACCCGGAACACCCCAGAGACCACCTGCTTCCAGACTGTCCCTCCAGCAAGACCTTAACATTAAATGTGCCAGGACAGTGGCTGCCCACCTCCTGCAGCCACAAGCATGCAGAGGAACTTTTGGGAGGAATACACAGTACTTGTCCTCTGTGTCAACCCTCCACCTGGGCACTACATCACACAAGGCAGTGTTCTGCTACAGCTGACATATGGTCTTAATTTTCAGTGCTAGGGGTTTTTGTTTGGTGATTATTGTTCTGTGCTCATTAAAGGGCTGGGGGTGCTACTCAGTGATTAACTGTTTTCATCTTACAGATAGCTTTCTATTAAAAATAAATGTCTGTCTCTCTTGTATGCGCTGTTCTGTGTTATGCTGACAGTCTAGCTAATACATCATGATTTCCTCCTGTTAAACAACAAATAACAGTTCCTCCAGGCTCACCCAGAGGCATCTACACAGCTTCAATGAACTACCCCCACCCCACACACCATTTCAGGTCATTACCGTTATGCCAAGAAAGGTGATGTTTTTGCTGCACTGAACATCTCAGTTTCTGTTTTCAGTTGTGTTCTCTTTATTCCAAGGTCTAGTGAATGGCTGACAGGATTTTCAGTCAGTACAGAATAATACAGAAGAAATATTACCTCTCTGCTGGCTTTCCTTAGTAATTTAAAGGATCCCTCACTGAACCTGTAGCGCTGTTGATTTTTCCACTGCAGAAGCGGCGTCTGGTCCTGCCTGTGATTAAGCTGCATTCTCTGAGGAGCAGAAAGATGAGAAGGGTGAAGCTGGGAAGTGTACAACTGTGGGCTGAGCAGGAAATGTTCCTAAAAGTAGCATGGATGAAATGATAGTACAGTCCCTTCGGTGGAGTGCTGATCACCCAGGACTTCCAAAGCACATGGTTTGAGTGAGAAAAATCAAGCTACTGAATTAGCCGTGGGAACCAGGGGTAAAACCTACAGGCTGTACGAGTTGGGGTGTTACACGATGGTTGTAACAACCCCATTGGGGCTTAACAGCTGCTATAGGAAAAATTACTGATAGATTAATGTCATTTTTCTTACTATGTCATGAACGGCCACTTAGCCCTCTTACAGTTACATATCAAAAAGGTAGCTCTTTCTCAAGGAATTTACAATTCAAAAGTTTGTCAAGTTCTTGAGGAGCATTGGTTTTCTCCCCAGGCCCTAGCAAAGGCAAGCTAGAGGAAAAAAAGAAAACCCACAGAAAAAAAAAACCCCAAACCCAAACACCCCAACAACAAAAGCAGTCCTATAGTTTTTAAGGATGTACATTCCAGGACCAAATCCTGAACAAATTCCTCAGAGTCTCTATCCATTTCCCAGAGGGTGGAAAGAAAGCAATAAACCTGAGTCTTACACTTCTGACCTGACCTGAACTGTTCCCTACCCTATTCCAGCGTGTCTCACCAAAGCTGTGTGCTTCAGGATACTTTCTCTTCAGCTTATTCTCTTACTGCCAGTAATTAAAGGCAGTTGGCAGCTCCCTGGCTAGCGTGAACAGCAAAGAGTTACTACTGTTTTTCCAGTTAACCTGGAGAGACCAACTGCCCCTACGTAGGGCTGCTTTTTCCCAGCCAAAGCTCCCTTGGAGCTCTTTAACAATCCCTTCTGGTAGCCATGATTCACTGTCTGAAAAATACCTCTCTGTCCCAAAATAATGACTCATTTTGCAAAATGTCAATTAATACCCTGCAGAGTCTGCAAAAAATTAGGTCTTTTTTAATGAATTAGGCTTAAAATTAGTAATTAATGTTTGAATCAAGTGATTATTTTCTTGATCCTGCTTAAAATGAAATTTGGTTATAAGCACTTTGAAGGCAATGAGCAAGGAATCGTTATTATTTAATCAGCTTTAAATTACTTACATAATTACTTACACGAGTGACGTATTTTCATCTTGAGATAATTAAAAATAATTAGTGTGGCTGTATCACAGTTTTAATGTGCAAAAATCAAATTCATATTATTAGTGGTGCTTGAATACTTGCTTTTTTGGTGGAATTTATCTGTGAATTATTGCACAAAAGATAATGAAGCTGTTGCATGAACACATTGCTTCCAAAGAGTGATTTGGAAAGGATGCATCATTTATCTCTGATCCCACATGAACTCAGCTGGTTTATTTTTCTGGGGGGTTTCTGAAACAATAAGAAATTTTATAGCCAGTACAACACATAATGTGTCTTACTGCAAGAAATAACAAACCTTGGGCCTTATTTCTTATGTTTACTGTGGTGTAAATCAAATGTAGATTCCATAAATTTGAAGGAATCACAATGCTGAGGAGCATATATAACCTGAGCCCAAAAAAAAACAACCAACAGGTTTGAGTATATAAATCAAACACAACAGATGTTTTCAGCTTTTTAACCAGTGTGAACCAAACATTCACCTAATTCTTGCCTGTCTATCCACTGTGTCACAAATGATCATGCATCCTCTTACTAATGGCATAGCATCAGTTCAACTATGGAAAAGACTTTGCTTACATAGGAAGGCAAGATGAGGAAAATAGGTGAAGTGTTTTTACCTTTAAAAGCAATCTCACTGTAAAAGGCAATCTGACTGCCTTTTAAAGCAGTTTAACAGCTGGAGACAAAAAGGAGGAGCCAGTGTAATGTCATTAGCCAGAAGTGCTTTATGGACCACATTTATTAAAATTTCTCATTAGAGAATTACACTAGGGTTTTGAGATACAGCCTAGACCAGGCTGTGGTTTTCTTATTTTTATAAAGAGGAGATAATTACAAAGTTTAGAACAAGTTTGCCAACTGTTCAGGATCTTCCGGGTTTTCACACCCACTTCTTATAAAAAACTCCTTATTTACCAACATATTCCTCTAGTTTTAGCCCTTAGTGAGCATCTCTGCTGAATCTTTTGCCTCCAGCTAGTCACAGTAGCGCTATATTTACTGGTGATCTCATACTTCTTCTGTTATGTGCCTTCTGACATCACAACTCTTACTGAAGATGCTGTCATTACATTTCCCTCTGACATTTTGCTGCAGTGGAACAAACACTTTCCTTCCTTGCTCACTAAGGACATTTTCTGTATTACCAGATCTAGGAGGACCTCCCCACTCCTAGTCTGAGTGACTGCCAGCTCTGGGTTGAGATCAAGCACTTGCTCTATCTATTCCTCCTCTGATTGCAGTTTCCAGTGAGCTTGCAATAATATTGCAATGTATTTATGGCCACAGCATCGCTAGGAAGTAGGAAGCCCTATTTCCCCGCTGTACAGATGGTAACAAGATCTTAGAGATTTAATTCCACCTGAAATGACTGCATTCAAAGTGTGGAAAGACAAGAAACAAAGGATAGCTTTCACCCAGAATGGGTGTTTGGGTGTTACTGACACTACACTTGTTGGACCTGCCTTGGGATCTGCTGGGACTTGTTCACCAACGATTTGAAAAGAGGAGGAAATAGTCACATGAAAATATTTTGAATTACAAAATTTTAGTTAGGATTAAAAAAAATCCAAAGGCAATTGAAAAGAGCTACAGAAGAATGTTGCAGCAATGACTGGCTGAAATGATTAAATGGCAACTAAAATTCAATATCAGTAACTACAGAGTTCACATGAAAAAAAAAAAAGCTTTGGATGTGCAAAATCAGGTTTTAAATTTGATACCCAAGATTAGGAAAATTCTATCACACTTCTAAGGGCCATTCTATGTAAACATTAGTCCAGAGCTCTGCGGCAATCATAAAGAAATTAGAAGAACAGAATTATTAGAAAAGGAAAAGAAACCATAGCAGAAAACCCTACTAATTCCATGGTGCCCCTGAGTCATAAGAATCATGTCATAAGAATTATTCTTATGGTTTAGGCCTCCACACAATCCTGAAGTATCCTGAGAATCTGCACACAAGCAGATGCCCAGTGTCATACAAGAAGGTTCTTGGGCAGGACAGAAAGAATTCCGTTTCATAGGATCCCTGGCTTCTGACCACTAAGCCATCCTTAAAATCAGTGACTGTTCCTCCTGCCCCTCCTCTCTTTTCATACCCCTGAAAGCTTCTGGTTGGGAAAGCTTCTTGTGCATTTCCTTTGGTTTGGGAGTTTTTGCATGTTAAAAACATATCAGAAATACTGTTCAGAATCTGCCTTAACCATCACAGCCTGGTCTCTGAGCAATGAAAAAAAGCCATAGAAAACTGTATATTTCTAGCTTCATTCCTCACTAGTAGATAACTCATATTCATGGATACTCATAAAATTGTAAAATACATTAAATTGCATTGAAACACCAGTATTTAGCAGCAGTAAGTAAAATCCCTGCTGGTTTCAACAGTCTTTTTTAGACATAAAAGTAGGCAGGGGAAAAGATTTTATGAAAAGTAGCCATGACTTAGAAAGCCAGAGTCACACTTAGTATGTCTCTCTTTGATAAAGGTTCCAGGAAACTTCCCAATTTCCAATTAGTAGTGGAATTAAACCTACAATTTCAGCATATCTCTGCATTTTCAGTCCAGAGGCTGATAAATAGCCTTATGCTTCTTTGCACGTGGAGAAATTAAACACAGAGAAAGTAAATTATCATATTGCAATGGAAGGAGATTATGAGAGTCATCTCTTCCTCTGTTTGAAAGTTTTTCTGATGGGCCAAGCCACCCTGCTTCTGGCTTCCAGAAAGTTGCTGGTGATGAGGACACAGTCTGCGAAGGCTTCTTCCTCTCCCAGTCTATACTGGCTGTGCAAGTTTGTATCATGGCTGAAAATATACTTTTGGATTGATGATCAAGGAAGGACATAAAAGGACACATGTATTCTTCCCAGTTAATTAATGCCCCATTAGATGCCTATCTGAAATTTGTGTTGTCAGATCTTGAAAAATGGCAGGGAGTAAAGAATTAAAACTGAACTCCCCCCTTTAATCAAAGACATTTCCAGTATCTCTTTACAATTACGCTGTCTATATCTAAGGCTGACAGGAGACTGCATTAAGAACATTAACCTTGGTTTTCAATGCTGCCTTAAAGAGAGAAAAGCAGTAAATGTGCAAGCAGGTCCATTGGGATAAATTGGCTGTTTGTGTCACTGGGACATTTCAAAAGAATAACCCATAGAGCCTCATACACACAAAATAATGAGCTTTCTGGAACAGAGATACACATAGAACTCAGGTTTTCTATGTAGAAAGATTCAACAGACCGTGTAATGACAAAGCAGGTAAGTTAGTTGTAACTGCCTTAAACTGGTCCTCCCGGTGATACTCTTTACTGCAGTTGAATGACACTCAGACAAATGTGAAATTGTTTCTTACCTCTGAAAGCCAGAGGAAATGAAGGGAATCTCTCCCAGTCTCTCTCTCTCTCCCCAAATGAATTTTCCCACTTATTAATATGAGCAAGAAGCAAACATGCCAGCAGGCACAGGAAATTGTTTTTGGAAAGCAATTTTTGATTGATACAACTGAATGATCACTATTAAGGGTGATTATTAAAAATGAATTTCACTGTTCATATCCTTTGCACATGATGTCATTCACATGATTTGTTGCATAATATCACTCCAGTAATATTAAGGTTTTTTTCCCCACTTGCTCATCTGGAGAAACCACAAATGATGGACTGCTACAGAGACTCCCCATAACTAGCTTCAAACACGTTCAGCCTCATTAGATTTAGACAGACCAACCCATAAAATTCTTCAAACATACTGAGAGGTTCCATGTGTGTCCCCAAACCAATATACACAGCAAACTTCAATCTGTGTAGAACTGCAAAATCCCTCAAAATAGATTTAAAAGCGCAAACCTCTACTCCCACTCCTTCCACATTATTGCAACAGCATGACTCGAACGTATTCAGGGGACTATCACCAGTAATGGAAGTTGATGCTGGGAGGTACTGAAATGTAATGTCTTTTCCATACACTCCAATTACATTAAAGTGGCAGAGGTTTGTGATTGTCAAACTATTCAGTTATTGATCGGCCTTTAGATAGAGAGCATTTGTTTCCAGGTTCTCACTTTAACTCTGTGTTCCATTAAACTCACTCCAGTTAGCACTCAGAATAAATTGCGTTTTGGAAGATGAACTAAGTCAGATGTTAAGGCTAAGTGCACAATCTATTCTCTCTTTTACCAATCACTTACAGCTCATCAGCTCTTGCAATAAAAAAAATAAGATAAAAGTCTCAGAAAAAGCAGGGCTAAAAGGGGAAGTTACGTTTTAATCACCCGATTTTTTCCCCTTTTCCATAAAACTGAAGTGTGTGGGACTGCCAGAGGGAAGATGGAGACATTCCTTTATTTCCTGATTGAAAATACTGTAAGAGATGATTGCTTCACAAAATCCTGTCAGGATGCATTTTTTTTCCTGTTGAGGCCAGCTTCCTCTCAGGAATAAAGATGATTTGATACTAAAATTAAAATCACAGCTAAAGGATCAATAGCGAATCCTACAGATGAATCCCATCAATGGTATCTAAAAAGCTTTTAGCTATTTCTTTTAAAAATGTGTCTCCACTGAAAGAAGTGAAACTATAAGTCAGTATAAGGGGAAGGAGAATTTGGTTCCCTGCATTAAGATCTTCCTGTATACTGCTGCTTCAGTCCTGCAGTAAGAGCTACAGTATGATTCTATATAGGATGCTGTAGAACAAAGATGAAAATATGCCAGGCTAATATAATAATAAATTCTTTTTTTCTATTTACATTTTTCACAGTCTATTTATATTTTTCACAGTCTGGAAGAGATTTTTTTAATAAATAATTGTCCTTGCAGAACCAAAAAACATCATTGCTTTATACACAGGACAGTGAGAAGAAATAGGGTTGGCATCCACCCGTGTGATTGACATGTCCTGCAACAATGAAATCCTTAGCTCTTGTTTATCTTTCCCTAGACATAACTTCTACAGAAACCAACAAATTTCCATTCGTTTTATTTAGTTTCTTGAAAATCCCTTCCCTTGACTCTAGATGCTGCTTAGCAAACCAGTTAATGTATGCTTAAATGTAAGGTCAGACGGGCTGGTTGCCTAAGAGCAAGGGTACACAGTGTACATGGAGAGCAACTGCTGCAGCCAAAAAGCAGAGGTCCAGCTGCATGGTTTTAGCCCCATCCTGAGCCGGCTTTGGCATTCATCCGACTTTTCTGTGAGCTGATTGAACTCGCTAACTCAGCAGAAACCTATTCATTCTTTCGCTGGTGTGTTTCCTGCTCAGTTAGCAAGCTGAATCAGCTCACAGCAAGGTTCAATGAATCCGTACAAGGTGATGGAGTTAAGCAGGGAGTGAGGAGTGGGGAAAGCAGGCTGTTCTCCTTTCAGCAGAAATGAGCTGCCTTCGTATCATGTAATTTCACTCTGAGGTACTGTAGTAAAATTTATTGTTCATCTTTCTGCAACTCTGGACACAGACATACCTAAGAAAACATTTTCCTGGTGGCCAGGTGGGGGATGTAGCCATAGCACTACTATTACTATGAAGAAGGCTGCTGGCAGCTAAGGACGTTACTTTTGCCAGGGGTTTACTATTGCCTCCCTGCTCGGGGCCCTACATCTGAACAAACAGCCCATGCCAGCCTTTCTCATCTGCTTCAATGCAAAGTTGGAGAGCCTACTTTGTCCCACTGTTGAATGCTGTTTGGTAAACTTGGGCTGACTTTGTGACAAAACACATCACAAGCAGATGGCCACCCTACCCTGTCAACTCTGCTTGTGTCTCCACCAAAGGCATAGTGAAAACTGTCTGGTGACATCCGTCATCTTTTGCATAGTGATTAAGGCCTTCAGTTTTCAGGGGAGGGAAAGCTGAAGGGAGATGAGGAGATTCAGCTAGGTGAAGCACCCTGTGAAAAGATGATAACATTAACGATTTTTTTTTTTGCAGGAGAAAAGGACTCTGAGGAGCCTGCTATACCTGATGGCCCTGTATCATGTATAGATTCAGAAAAGCATAGTCTTGACAGTAAACCTGAAGAATGAAAACTGTTAGGATGAAAACCATTACTGTCGTCACTGGTTTTGGCCTTTGACCAACAGAAAAGCAGGGTGCTGTAGAACTGAAGAGGAAAACAAGTGCAACCTTTCACTGATTTCCAGCTCAGCAAGGTTGGCAAGTGTTTTTCTGAAGTGAGGATAAAGATAATTACCATGTTAGAAGTGACATCTTTTAGTAACTTCTATCATTGATGAGGTTCAGAGAGAATTCTTGTTAGTGGCACCACATCAGATCAGAATGCATCTTCAGATGCTGTCAGTGAACCAGAAAGCAGCAAGAGGATTTCACAGAGGGGGCAGAAGAATAATCTTATGAGTCTCTGAAATAAGTGCCCCGCTGGTCTGCTGAATGTGTGCACAATGATTAAATCTGCTACCATGCCTGCTTCACTGACTGCTGCTGTCAAGCTTTACATCAAAGGTCAAAATCTTAATCTGCATTCATCTCGTATGGCTATTGAAGATAATTTAAAAAATCCCAAATTTACCAGAGTCAGGTTTGTTTTCTTCTAAATTATTTCCTGGTGATAGGCTTCTTACAATCATCAGTTCTGCTGCATTTGTTTTTTCCTGCACTGTGGAACATTTGGTTAATACATATGATACAAACATGTGCATCTTCAGGGCATAACAAAATGCTCTTAGACCATTTGTTTACTGGAAACAGTTAATGGGATGAGCAGAGGCCTACTGAGTATAAGAAACAATGCCATAAATTACTCTCTGCTCTTTAAGAAATAAAAACATGAAAACTATTAAACACAAAGTCCTTTATCCTGAAAGTCCCACAGACTACGCAGTGGGGAGGAAAAGACTGTTGACTTCACTGTAAATATGAGCAGAAACTCTAAATAATAAAAATAACATTAAATGTTGCTCCTAGTCTTGTTGTTGAGGAGTGTCAATTTCTGGCCAAAATTTTTCCTGCATGCAGAGTCTACTGAGAGAGCTGTGGAATCGGAGCACAGAAAGGATGTGAATAAGCACAATGAATCTAAATGTTAAGTAAAGCTGTGCCTGGCTGCAGGCGTCTGGTTCTTTAAGGATTCCTTCCTTGTAAAACACAAGTCAAACTCTCAAAATGCTGTAATGGTACTTTCCAGACATGCCCCCTTGCTTACTAGTCTTTTCCAGACACCACAATATACGATGTATACCAGCATTTATATTTTACTGACAGATTCACTCCAAAGGTTGCTATACTTAAGTGGTTATTTTAATTACTTCTGCCTATGAACTCAGTGATCACAATGAAGGCAAGGTATCAGAAAATAAAAATGAGGAGATGATAATCTCAAACCGTTATTTGGATGAATAAATATTTAAAGCTGGTTTACGTACATGCCAGAATGTTCTGATGAAGGAAGATCACAGAAGATGTAATCACACCAAAGATTAGATTCTTAGGGGAGACATAAATGTCTTGTAGAAATTACTGTTCACAATAAATGAAAGGCAATTGTTTTGTCCTCTCTCACAGCAGTCACAGAAATATTTAAACAGTAAAGAAAACCTAGGACTGGGATTATGTGCCTGGTCGAGAGGAACTGATGACCTTCTGCTATGCCTTTAACCATTCACCCCAACTGAACTTGAAGCCTGTGCTGAAAAGGTCACTTGGGGGTTGGACTTGATGATCACTTGAGATCCCTTCCAATCCCTATAGTTCTGTGATTCAGGAAGCAAAAATAAGAGTAGAGACACAATTTACACTGCTCTAACTCAAGGGGGTATCGCTGAAGAAGGCTGCAACATTATCTAATGAAAGCAAGCTTAAATAGTCTTCCTTTATAAGGACAGATAATTAACTTCCCTCCACTCACATACTACCCCAGTGATGGAACCCCAGACAAATCTGAGCCTGGTCAGGACCCCTTGAGCCAGGCCGCTGAGCCAAGCGTCCCCTCTCTCCCTGACTGGTCAGGTAAGTAACTGGCACAATAACCGTACTGGAGAGGCTTTCCACGGGTAGCCCGCGGGAAATCCCTCTCCCAGGCCGCGGGGTGGCTGTGCCGCTCCGGAGAGGCACAGGTGTTTAATTATTCTCTGCCTCCTGACCAGGAGATGGCGGTAATTCCCTTCGCATGGGTAGAGAGCGCAGGGATACTCAGAAATGCAGGCAAGGCGCTTAAGGGAGGGGGAAAGAAATTCAGCTGACAGCCTGCTAGAGCAAAGTGAATAAAATTACGCTGTAGATATCAAAAGAAATAAAGCCAAGCTCTTTTTCCTGTTTCTGTGACTGTTTCCACTATTTCTTTGGTGTCTGAAAGACAAATTATTGGGAAGATACACAGCTCCCAGAGCTTTCAGTTAGGGGTTATTTTTAGCGCTAATCACATCTGCATATTGCAGAAAGAACAACACGTTTCTAGCTGGCATTCAGCAGCTGTATGTTAATGTTATTTGTGAAAATATGCTCGGGAGCTTGTACATTAGAAAGAGCGAGTATGCAGAAGAGACAACCTGCCCCCCCCGCCCCGGCACCTCCTCAGCGAAACACATCATATCCTTCCAGCAGTGCTGTGACTCTAAGCACGCAGCCTAGCTGCTCCCCTCCATACCATGGTCCCTTTGGTTTGTATCCCTCTTCCTCCCTTGCAATTTTTGGTAGGCAGATCTCATCAATGATTGTGCTACCCTTAGAGCATATCCTGCACCTGTCCTGTAAATCCTCTCCTGCCCTAGTCTCAGCCAAGACTTTCACCCTACTCACATTGCTCCTGAACATGCCTCCTGAAAGAAGCAGTAGGAATTGTGTTCCTATGCCCAGAACTCTCGCTCTGGCCTGCAAAAGGCTTATGTGCAAACAAAATATTTTTCAAAATGGTTTATTTCCTTCATTTTGTTCAAGTTCTACAAATATTCTACAGGTAGGACCACTGAAAGATATAGTTAATTTGTTGTGGCTACTGAAAGATATTAATGATAACCACAATTCAAAATCATATTTATTCTGGAAATGTAAGAGTTATAAATCTATTAAATTACTATGACAGATCCATGTGTGGTATGATTGATGCTGCCCCATTCATCTCAACCCCAAAGATTCATGCTGAGTTTTGCCAACTGAGAATCTGGCAGAATGAGTGGAGGAATATAACAGCTCCCCTTTGGCCAGCGAAAAGCGTTAACGTTTCAGAAGTAACGATGAGCATTCCTGGCAAACAGCTTGCAGGAGTTCCCATGAGAGACATTTTTTAGATCGAATATTCATTACATCATTGCAAATACACACCACAAGTTAGTCAACAACGGTATGTCAATGTAAGAAAAGGCAAGGACCTTTCTGTAAATTGTCTTGTGGCTTCTAAGTGACTTCTGCAAGGCAGATTATGCAAGTAAGGACAGTTGGAATAGGACCATCTCTGCATCTTTGTAATTTTATTTTCTATAGGTATGGGTGATTATTTCAGCAGTCTGTCTGAGCCATATAACTCTCTTGTAATTTACATCTCATAAAAAATTATTTATCCCTGCCTTGTCAGTCTAAAGTCCTTCTACTATTCAGACAGAAAAACAACTCCTGTTGTCTTTTCTCAGTCTTACATTAGCTACTTCCATATGGCTCTATTCTCCATCCCCATGACATATAAATTCCAGTTAAGATTATTGTGTCCTCCAGGCTTTCACTGAAACACTGCAGATAGAATATCCTAAGTTCAATAGGTTGATGCTGGATCATACTGTATCGAGAAGGTATTTTGCAAGTAAATGTGAACATACTTTGTGTGTGCTCCAAGCAAGATGGCTGAACTTTATTTCAAGCCAAGATGAAAAGTCACATTAGCAGAGTCTGGAGCATCATGGAGTAAATCCACATCACCCAGAGGGTAGAGGAGAGGTATTGCCTTTCTAGCAATAATTCTCGGGTATCTACAAAAGCTAGTCCAGTTTTAGCAAGCTGTGGATGTAACCAGTCTCCACTTATGACCTCTTTTTATCTCTAATGAGCAATGAAGTTCTATATGATGCCCACAGTCCAGGCCTGTCAAGACTCTCCAGATTGTCAATGCCTTCAAATGAGCTTATACACTAAGTGGTGCTGAAAGGCTTTGGGAAGAATCAACTTTTGAATTATTCCATTGGCTTCAAAAAGATTGCACTTGGTTTGGATAGCTGTTGCAATCTGTCACTAATGAGAGTGGCATCTTCCATTTCATCTTCCACTTCAGCCATTACATATAAATTAAATGCAGCCTTTATCCTCTCAGTGAATTGAAAATACATGTCAACACTTGATGTCACCTGGATGCAAGCACACTGCCACAACATAAATGAAAACAACAGGAAGGAGGTTACCATTATGTCTCCATTAGACTTTGAGTGGCGCTGGAAACTAAGCACCACTCAGCACTCGCCCACCCCATGTCCATGTCCCTGCCCGTCTGCCCATGTTGTCGTCGTCCCACCCCGCAGTCCCCCCGCCCCATAAGATGGAGGAGAGAATCAGGGGAATAAAAAGTGAGATAGATCCTAATATTCAAGCTAAATCTACCCTCTTCCAGTTTAAAACCATTTGATTTCTGGAATGTGATTACTATAACTAACGTATCACAGTGACAGTAAATCCTATTTATTTAACCTCTATCATTTGATCATTACAAGGAACTACTTTACAATGTCTTATCTAGACTACTTCTTCACACTTTCCTTTAAAAGCACAGAGTTCTTTTGTCTAATCAAAACAAACTGTTCTTCAGAATGTGCTCCAGGCCTGTCAATGTTCCAATATTCTGTAATCTATTCCCCAATTAAAATCAAACCCCACTAGGGTTGTGATTCCATTTCAAACCTAGAACAGGACAGACAGGCTTGAAAACTATGGGGTATGTTATCCAGTAAAATGACATTCACTTCAATTCACCTGAAAGTTACGTCTCCAAGAGTACAATTGAACATGGAGTTGCCACATCTGGCAATCAGAATCATGCTCACATTCAAAATCAATTTCCTTCCACCCTAACTTTCAGCTAATGTCATTCCAACCTGAGCACTGGCATCAGCAGATGTGTCCCCTCGCTTAATCATTGCAACTTTTTCCAAATAGTCTCTAATCTTGTTGGTTGTCAAGCTGCAGGATAAAAAAGTCTGTCAATAAACATAGCTCCAGCTTCCTAAGTCCCTCCGTAATTCTCATTCCAGTCAATGTCAGAGTAATTGCAGTTTCATATGATCAATGTCCTAGCCCAAGTACAGTCCTCCATCTGTGTAAATATTTCCTGATCTGTCTTTTCACCTAGCCCTGGGAGATCAGTAATTGTTTTCTATTATAATCGTTTTACCATTTCAGTCTTTAGCCTCAAGTTCAAGGTGTCTCTGATTTGCCATCCACGCGAATGTTAATCTGTTTTCAGCATAATGTCCTTCCTCGTTTATACTGTCATATCTCCTTCTCCTTTCACAGTAAGAATTGCCTGTCCTTAAACTCTGTATCTGGGTAATGTAATATTGCAGCCTATTTCCTGAACTGGCCACATTTCAGTTACTCCAATTACATCAGGTTTGTCTTTAAGCAGCAGATGTCCTTGCTCTTCCAATCTTATTTGCCGTTTCCCTCCCTGCCTGCTCATGCCCTTCAGCACACAAAGTATTCACCTACTAAACAGTAAACAGAAGCTGGTCTGCCTCATTCAATCATTTTTCATACCTGTTGAAATGGAAGAGGGGGTTGTTGTGCAGTTGTTATCTCTGTGAAATAGAAATGTAGGGTCTTATAGCAGATAGGGATTAGTCTTGGTTTCAACAATAGGAGGTGCTCTAACGTAGACAAGGCAAAACAGAGTTAGGTAGGAAGAGCTTTTCCATCTTTGTAGGTTGTGTAAGCTCCTAGTCAGCCAAGTATAACTTTCCCCAACCAGGGGGAGGCCCATATAGCAGTTGGAAAAGACCATCTGCATCAGTTCCTGGTCACTGGTTGCTAGAACAAACACCAGCACACCTGTGGAAAGGCAGGCCCCAAAGTCATGGATGTCTGTGGAGATTTTCACTTCACTGGAGTGTTTCTGGATTTCAAAGTCAGGCTCTGTCATACAGCTTACAACCTAGGTTTTGCCATTTATTTCCACAGCTATGTCTGCATTAACAAGAAGACCATAATATGTCCTTCCTTTGTCCCTAGGCTGGAACAATTACAGACCATCTGTCACTCTGCCTTTTATTCCTAAGGGGATAGCATGCAGTTTTATACTTTCTGGTTTACATCTGCAGGAACCCTGGCTGTGCTAGTGCTACAACTCTAAAACACCAGAGGCCTTCCCTCCTGCTCCAGGGAAATACAGCTTTACACCCAAGCTCATCAGCATTAGTCATAAAAACGGCATAAGATTATCCAGCTCACACACAGCACATTTTATTTTATTTTTATTTTACTTGAATACATGTATTGCATATGCATTAAGCAAGCTATGCCAGAAGCATCATTCCAGAAACGTATTTAACTTGACAGCCTGCTCAAGTGGAACAGCAGGGCTACTCATTACATATTGGACAGAAAGTCCTACCAGAGCAGAGACTTCCAATGGAAGCTTTCCTTCCCCTCTCTGACCAATCACGAACAAAGGAATTGCTATTTTCTACCTCAGTTCTGAGTGGCACATCACCATGTTGGATTCAAAGTGAGTGCAGTCAGGATACAACCATCCAGATAAAAGACAAACAGCAGTAAAATTATAATCCACTGTCTGCAAATTCAATAAAACCAAACCAAGCTGTCTGTGTATATTTGCTCTCACTAGTATTACTTTCTGAGCCACCATGGTTTAAGTTTAAACTTCTGATCTAACTACATCCAAATTACAGAGCAACAGCATGTATGAATGTGTCCTTCTGTAATTTCTTTCATATGAAAAGTATATTTAAAGAAATAAAATCGAGCATTTGGCATTTTAAGTACCTACAAATGAGTTGAAGAATGCCAAAGAGAATACGTGTTAGAAGTGTGATTAAACATTCTGTAACGAAAATACATGAAGTATCAGTGGCATGAAGCACTTACCAAAAAAGCATCAGAGAATTTTCATTGTGGTATCCAGAGGGAACAATAAAGTATCTTGGATCCCTGAAAAAGCATACTCAGGTACGTGACCACTTAGTAACTTCAATTCAAGTACAAGTGAAAAGGAACAGTATGAGAAATGTCTTTTTCTCTTCTTTTCACAAGTCTAACTGATTTCTACGGCTGAAGAGAGCCTAAGTTAGCAAGGTCATAGGTACTGTGAATATAAAGTGTCTAACATGTATTAGCTTTTCTATACTCTATAAATAGTAGGTAGATGATCACAGCTTCCAGGGTAAATAGCTAGCTCAATTTTAGAAGTGGAGAAGAGTCGGCTCAGGCACCCAAACTGATGTGGGCACTGGCATTCTTTTTCACACAGCTACCTCAATTGAAACAGAAGATACCTTGCCTTGATGAAAGTCAGATACAAGGGATGGAAAAAAATCCAGGCCTGAAATTTCACAGAACCACAGGACAGTAGGGGTTGGAAGGAACCTCTGGAGATCGAGTCCAACCCCAGATTAGGATCACCTAGAGCAGGTTGCACAGAATCACATCCGGGCAAGTTTTGAGTGTCTCCAGAGAGGGAGATTCCACAACCTCTCTGGGAAGCCTGTCCCAGTGGCCTGTCACCTTCAAAGTCTTCTTCACCAAAGAGAAGGAAGAGATTAGAAACCTCTCATGAAGCAGTACATGCTGTACCCCCAAGTGTGAGGCTGATCTGCTCGCTAGCAGTTAACACAGCTTTCCTTTTCTCCGTGTAGTTTGTCTGTCATTATAAGGTCAGACTTGCTGCAGAGACTGGGGAAATTGCAGTCTCACTGCATTTAGATCATTCCATTGTTAACAAAAATCTCTCAGACCAGCACTGTTTAGAGCAGTACAAGATCCATCTGAGACACGTAAAGCTCACTACTGTCCCTTTTATTTATTCCACAGGTGCCAAGAGCCAGATCGGAAAGACAATTATACAGCATCCAAAGCTGCCCTGATTCCACAAGAAGCTTGTCCTGTTCTCCTAGCTCACCACCCTGCCCAGGACAGAGGAGGTCTCTGCAGCTTCCCTGAAGCTTGCTCACAAGAAGTAATTTTGCATCACTTACATACACTGTGCACTCTCAGACTGCAACCAAAAGAAAAATTCTTATAGAAAGATCTAGGTAACCTGCCTTTATGGATCATAATGACCATTCTTAGTCCTAACAGACCAGAAAGGAGATGGCAAATGTCACTTTTACCTGAAGCTCACAAATGTTTCCTGTTGCTAGAAAGGAGATGTGATTTCCCTCCTTAGGATAGGTGGTTTCCTTGGTTTCCTGGCAAGATATGCATATATTTACAATACTGAGACTCTTAGTCAAGTATATGTTGCCAAACATTCGTGTCCTAGAAATACTGCTGTTTCCGATTAGTTATTACACCAACTATGTATAATGCCATATGGCCTTAATAACATGCCTGTCACTTTCAGAGAGTAATGACTTCAATTTTGGCAGCATTAATCTGCAATATTTGCTGTCTCTTTGGATGACATCGTAATGGTGCAATGCAAAAGTGATCAACATCTCCCAGGCTGTGAGAAAGGCAGTGTCTGAACAGATCATGATTTAAACAAGGCAAGGGCAGTTTTCTTGAAAAATAATAAATTATTTTTATTAATGCTATTTTTAAGGAAGGGAGAAAGGAACCATATTACTCATGCAAAATTGCTAAAATCCTCCAAGATCCAAAATTTGAATATAAAAAAATGAGAAAAGCCCCTGCCTGTTTACAGAGCACTCCAAAAAGTAAAACTACCCTACTACATTATAGAAAATAATTTATGATGCATGACCAACAAAACAGCCAAGGACACCGCTTACCTTTGTAGGTGGAGTATGGATTTTAAATCCTTGAACCAATCTTATTCTGGGGGGCGTGTAATTTTAATTGCTGTATAAAAGAGATGCTGTGGCTTTGTAACTGATTAGTGATCCACTAGAAGTAGAGTCAATGAACTGGATGTGGCCACCCTCTAGGTATTGCAAAACCGCTTCATAAATTTGTGAAGCATTAGTTCACACGTGACTAGCCATATATATCAGTGCAGTCCCAAATGACTTATGACCTGATTTGGTCTCATTACCCATGTAGTGAAGTGATGTCTGCCACTATTTTAATTGCTTGCAAGTCTGAGAAGTGGAAACAGAAGTCAGAATTCGTTAGCCTGCACAAACACCAAGTAAAATTAACATGCTGAAAGCCTGGACTTATGTTCACTTCATCCTGTGCATACATAGACTAATATCCTGTCAAGACCTACATATGTTCTTAGCATTATTCCCACTAGCATTCCTGCTGATGGGAATGGAAGTAAAGTTAGCATATGAGTCTGACCAGAACTAGCAGCAGAATGATATTTCCACAAGGCCAGACAGAAAGCTCACAGGCAGTACCACATCTCCCTTGCCAAATCACCCACAAGAACCTGTGTAAAACCAATGCTATCAGTCTTAGCTTTGATATATGATTGTACTTAAAGTTATCATCCTAGGATTAGACTTAAAATATCTATTCTAGGCAGAAAGCCCACCTGCTGTAAAAAAGCAAGAAAGCCTTCATTTGCCATTCTGTTGTCTTCAGATGCTCAGTCCTGACCACAAGCACATCATCTCAGTGCACCTAAGCACTTCTAGGAAGCATATAGCCTATACTCTGTATATACAGTTTGTCAGTGTATAGACCTATTTCAGATGTTACAAATTTTCCTCTTGGATGAATACTTTTATAGTTACTGTTCTATATTAAATTTGTATAGATCCATGTGACATGCTACATGGATGCATCCATGTGATATGCTACATTGATGCTACAATAAGCTATATAAATAGCAATACAAATGATCCATATTCCATTGAAAAGGAAAATTATCAGCACTATATCCTGTGTTAATCTGTCAGTTTGACATATTTGAGGAAATGGCAAGCAGGGGTACAATTAATGCACTTGCACAGAACACAAGTCATTATTTGTCATTGCTGGAATACCGGTCATTACTCAATACAGAGCAACATTTTTGCATTGAAAGGCGGGGAATTCAGCTGTACAACAAAACCAGGGTGTTCCTAATGAGAGCAGTCACTTGGGATTTTCAAGGATTCCACAGAAACAGAGTGACCTCTGTCCCTACAGAAAGAGAAAAGAGACTCACAACTGACTTTGAAAAGAAAGATATCACAGGTTTTGTCTCATTACGGAAAAGAAATGGGCTTATTTCTGGGCCTGGCAGTTGATGGTTATATATGTCAATTATCATTCATTATGCCAAGAACAGGATGATCTACTTTTACCTCCCACCACATATTTCATTGTAAACAAGGAAACATTCCTTCAGTGTGTTCTACTTTTCACAAACCGCCCCTCTTGTTCCTGACACTATCATTACAGACTATGGCTTTTGTATAGGACAGACAGATTAATCATTTTTGTGAAACCACATGAGCTGATAAATGTCAGGCAGAAGGTATGTTGGTGTAATAAACCCAAATCCAGGGGGGTGCAAGCCTACAAAATAAAACAGCACTGAGGATTCTGAAAGCAGTTAAGGTGTTACCACAGCCATTTCCAATAATAAAACCAGGCTTTATTTTTATGGGATATACCATAGCATATAGAGCAAGAGAGTCTCTTTTTGGTGGTGTTAGCTATCAAATTCAATGTAAATTTTGCATTTATTTCACCAAATGAGTCCAAAAAAAGCAGAATGCCTGTATTATGCACACTCCTTTGCTGCTGCTTCACTGCTCTTCTCTGAGCTCTACAAAGCACTCAAGGACATTGACCCATTTTTCATATCCTCAGATACAGTCGAGCAACTCCTCAACAGCATTTCTATGCCATATGATCTAATCCTGTGTAAAGATTTTAGGCACCTTTGAGCAAGAAATCCTGCACAGCAGAAGTCACATAATCGTATTAGTGCAGCTCTCCACAGGGGCTAAATAGCCTTGTTGAGAAGGACTTTGCTGAGCTGGACTTCTCAAGTCAAGCTTGGCAGCTCCCTGGTGGTAATTCAGGTATCTGCTTTGTGCCGTGCAGACCCCTTTGTTTTCTGTTACCCAAGATCTGGATCACCCTCAGCTCCACTCCTCCTGGTTCTTTCCCTAGCCTGACTGGTTCCACAGCACTTTATTGCAG
Organism: Porphyrio hochstetteri; assembly: GCA_020800305.1. Classification (NCBI taxonomy): domain Eukaryota; kingdom Metazoa; phylum Chordata; class Aves; order Gruiformes; family Rallidae; genus Porphyrio; species Porphyrio hochstetteri. Next base: position 7,786,368 of record CM036921.1, on the reverse strand, counting down.
ATCAAGAAACATATTTCTGATTTCTCTATGTGGCTTCTGTCAAGATTACAGAATAATATTAACTCTTTCGTTTCAGTGGGAAGAACTGCTGTATAAGTAAAAAATGCAGGCATCATTTCCACACTCTAAACAAGCAGGACTTGTGTTTTCTTACTAGTACTTGGCAGACTTTGTGGCAGAAGGGATCTGGGGTACCTGTAGATGGGTCCCAGAGTGACCCAGCAACATCAGTCTCAGCAGTCTCTCCTAGCTCACTTTCTCTGACAGCAAGGACTCAGGATACCTAGCAGCTGTTATCCCAACAGCACAGCTGTCAGCTCACTGGGTAGCCTGGTCCAAAAGGGCATTTGAAATGCTCAGAAGCTGCTTAGGATTGCTTTTGCCATTCTTTGGCAGTATTTTGTACTTCTAAGCCTTTTAAGAAATCTGTGAATTATATATGTATATAGGACTAGTATCTTCCAACGATTGTAGAACATCCTGAATGATCCTCTGCATTGCATTGCATTGAGCTGCATTGCAGGGAATCTGACATTGCTCAGTTCTTAGAGACGGATTAGATTTGAACAGTTCTAATTTGTTTGAGTTGTTGGGAATCATCAGTTTCTTCCTGCAACAGGCTTTGCTAAAAGTTTATGGTGTGAAAAACATGTGAGATGCCACCAGCAAAACAGCTCTCCCAGTTGAACTGCTTGCCCAGAGCTTGTTTCTGAAGGATGGAAAGTCATTATGTACCAAAAAAGAAAGTGACAGGAAATTCCCTTTTCCCTTTGCTTCCCTGCTCCTTGCAAATGAAGATGGCAGCATCTACTGAGCCCAACAGATGTTCCTCATATGACTGTGACATAGTAAAATGGGGAGTAATAGAGGCATGTAATTTTCTCAGTTTTGTTCCTATAGTTGCTGCTCTTCTGAATCTGAAAACTCTCCAGTAGTCTCCAGCACAGAAATCAAAATCAGGGAGCAAGGTATTTGGGTGGGGACTGGAGAACAGCATTTTCTAAAGAACGAAACTAGGTACAGCAGAACAAAGCTAAATAGTCAGAAAGTTTCACGGACAAAGATTTAGTTATTGAAAAAACTGAATGGCATCCCCATGGATTTTACAAATCTTGTCATAAAGACAAAATAATTCTGATTGAATCAATCTATTCCAGAAATGTTGGAAAGAAAACACTCTTTAGAACTCAGATGTGATTTAAGTATCCTCTATGCACCAAATACATACTACACTACACTACAATTACCCAATACATACTCTTAACCAACAAGAAATGTGAGATAAATCAGAGTAAGCCTTGGTTAGAGATTTATGTTAATTCTTTTGAGTCCATATTTAGGACAGGCTAAAAGAACATATGCAGTTTTAGTATTATTCAGTTGTCAAGTGGTAACTCATTAAGCTACAGTAACTCAATTGTGTATCAGATCTTTAGTGGCTCATCTAATTATGTAAACACGTTTAAATGCATAATTACCACTTCTTGCATGTTGAAACTGCACACTTAACTTTTAAATTAACAGTCCTTTTATCTTTCTAAATATCCACATGATAGAAAATTACAGCATATTTATGTGAGAGGCTAGATCCTATCTTCATTTTTCTTATATTCTTCCTGTCCAAATACAAATAATTTAAACAAGAATTCCACATCTAATTAAAGAAACACTGTCCCTAAATACCCTTGTGGTTCTGCACCCAAATTACATTCCTCTTTCAGCAGTACTGCACAGCCTTCACGAAGATGGATGCAAGCACAGTGATTCTTTGTTTCAAGGTCGCTATTAAGAAGGAACAAGATCAATCCTGTAGGTCAGCACAGGAGTGGAGGAATGCAGCACCTGGATGCAGGGTGCAGTTAGCAGTATTTGTGCTTACCAGGCTATTCATTCCCCATGGCCTGCAGTGTATCGCTATAATTTCCCAAGACAGATCTGCCATTACACACATGGCCCAGTGAGTGCAAACAGAAAGATTTATCAGCACATTAATGGATGACTTTATGAAGAACAAACAAATATTTCTCTCAGCGAAATTACAATTAAATGTCTGTGGCATGGCTGCCAAATATTCATCTGCAGTCAAATTGGTTTGTACTGAGACCAAAGGATCAGATACTTTTCAACAATTCCAAATCTCCTGAGGGTCAAACTGTGGGAAGGAGAACCAAAGATGGAGAGGTGAGTAAGCAGAGAAGAAAACAGAAAAGCAAAAGAAGAAAATGAATGAAATATTGCTAGTATTAGCAGCAGAAATCTATTTGTTCTGCAGAAGATTCTAAGGTATCAGCACCACTCATCTGATTATCAACGCCAAGTAAGTGCCAGTGAGATGCAGCATTGCCACTGCTGTGAATACCACATATGTGTAATCTCCACAAAATATTTCAAATACTCTAGAAAATGATGGTTACAGCTAAATGCTCACAAAGACTGACACAATGGCATGGCATTTGATTTTATCCCAGAGTCTAATCACTTTAGAAACCTGAACACCTTCTTTAACAGCTCTTTCTGAGTGCTTATTCCTACATACATAAACAACAGGAACAAGTTAAAATTTTCATCCTTCCCAAGCTCCAGAGGAACTAGGAGACAAGTGTCAGGTGTTCTCATCAGTCTATATACAATATATTCACAGTAATAAACCCTACAGATCCAAAATAAAGAATCTGTGTCCCTCCAGTTTCTCTGTGGGAAAGAATACCAGTAGCTTCTTTTGCTGGAAAACTGATTTTCTTCTAAAATTGCTGTAAAGTGAAATGGTTGTTTCAAATGCAGCAATGCACCATCGGTATAATTTAACTTACAAAATCCCAGTTCTCTTCACGGCCATCTATAAATCTTTGCCCTTTAGACCAGAACTATCATGCATCCCAGCTTGCTAAGACCTCCTAATTTAATGACACACATTTATTTGGAAATACTATAGCAGAACAGCTTCAAAAGCATTACTTTGGCATTATTACACTGTGAGAAATTATGGTGGTTTGGGGTCTTCTAGCCTAATTAGATTCCATTTTGTTCAGTCATCCTCAAATGAAACTTCTATTTTCAAAGGATTTTGTGAACAGTCTGCTAATGAAAGAGAATTTATAGTATTTATGGGGCAACAGTATAAATGGAATTTAATAGCCAAGTGCCGGCAGGGAACTGTCTAATCTTTATCGAATGCTGATTAGTGACCAAGGATTTCTGGTGAGATAATGAGCCCTGGACTGGCTTCTATCCAGTTTTTGACACTGGCACCAATGTATATCTACTAACTGCTAGAGGAATACATACTATAACTGAATTTCTACTAATTAGTGGAGATTTAACCAAGTCCTTGAAGTTTATATCTTTGAAAGTCACAAAAATATCAAAAGTCAGATAATCACTACAGGCACTTAACATGCACCTTAGTTTATCCTATGCAAATAAATTAAGAGATTAATTTCCAGAATTGAGTGATTCTCAAGAAACTTAGCACTGCAATGAGAATGCTTTACAACAACTTCCATCAATCTGGACCTCAGAACTAAAAATGCTCCCATGCCAAACTGAATAAGCCCTGCACACCTGGAGAATTCAGGTCCTGTAACAGGATCTGCCTGTGAACTTCATTACCAGTTCTTAGTTGAAGTGACTAAACCAAAGTCACGAAATTTAATACCTAGTTCCATTTTTTTCTATCTTCAGTAAGACAACCATGACACTGAAAGTGGGGAGATTGAGTCTGACACTCACATAGCAAAGCACAGAATTTTATGCATTTCTAGAATCAAGATCCAAAATTTTTTAAGCTTTTGTCTCCACTCAGCAATCTCTAAAGCATGTCTGCTCCTTAAGTAATACCACACATTTTAAAAATACTGACTACTTACAGAATCACAAAAATTTCACTACAAATCTCAAGGTCAGTAAAAATGGGAGTGACACTGAATAAAATGCAGAAAAAACCCATACAACCAATCAAAAACCCCCAACAAAACAAAACAAAAAAACCCCAACCCAAATCACCCCAAATGCTGTTTTCCTTCTCCTGGTGCATGAGGAACAAAACCATTCCACAAGCATCACTCAGGATGAGTGCAGCAGAGCAGACTTCTGCTTCCCCTCTATCTCCCATGAGAACCCACTCTGACTCCAAAAGTATTCACAATTATCTACGAGGGCATGTTCTTCCCCCAGCATTAGGATCCTTTAGCAGTCACATACCTGAATGGTAAAGCCGAAAATGGAGTGCTGGCAGTTCATCACCCCATTCCCTTAGTGCTATAAACCTTAAATATCCTTACAAGCAAGAGAGACACTGTCACTAATTAGAGTTTGTTAAAAAAGAGAATAAATGAGACAATGATTTGTGGACAGGTGTGACTGATAAAAGGAATAAAAACTACTGTCAATGACTTCTGTGCAAGTAATAAAGATTGAGAGGAATTTCAAAACAGTTCTCTAACTAATGAAATTTGAAATTAAAAATTAAATGACATTTGTTCCATCCAGCTAAAAAATGCACTTCCAAAATACATGTAATTGCTATTTTGACTTGGAAAGGGGAAGCTGTGAAGATAATCAACTTATATGGGATTTGAAACCTATTGCAGTAATGTCACAAATGTACACACCTTTAATGGTGGCTACTGATTGTAATTACATCTCAATGGGTGAGAGAAACAATTACTTCAGATTCAACAGTACAAATTCCCAGAGCTGAAATGTTGAGTCTGAGAAATCTCTTAAGTTGTGCTAGTTGAGAAACTCCGGTTGTTTTGACACAATTCAAGGTTGCCAAAAAGCTGCCCTTGTATAAAATGACAGTCCTGAGCAGGGAGACAGAGAGGAAACACAAAAGATACATGTGGGCAGTGACATTATCACAGAGTTACCAACAGCATGAACTGACAGTACCTGTGAAGCGTGATGTAAGAGTTGCCCTATGGAAGTTCTAAGTTTCTTAGTTGCAAAGTGCTTTAAAGGATCAACGGCACTAAACAGACAAGAACACACGGAAAAACTACTGCATGTTTTTATTTGCCTTTTGCATATCTACCGCTAATCCAGAAGTAGAGAGGTGAGAAAGCTGATTGACCTTATGCAGAACCTGGGTGAATAATTCAGTGCTTATTAGTGTAAAAATCAACATGGCAATTCTATGGAAATTTTTTTCTAAAATCTTTATAGAGCTTCAAAAACTGCAAAATCTGTATTGATGGCATGATCTTCTATGGGCATCTCCTATAAAGAACCTTACAAGCTCTGTCTCCTTGAAGTTCTTAATAAAAAAAAATAGAATTAGTACTCACCTATATCCGAAAAACAAGAAAAGAAATTTTATTACAGTGATGACCTTCTGTATAGCTCAGAGAATAAACTTTGCTTATGTATCTACTTATTGTAGCCTGCAGCTAACTTTTTCTAATTAATTTCTTTCCCATAAGGACTGCAGTGACTAGGAGGTGGTTCTTCACCTTCTTCCAGCTGCAAGATAATGAACACCAGGAGATACATGCAAGCAGTGCTGCCTTGCTGGGCTCTGTAGCAGGACTTAACACCAGGGAGATCTGTGCTTTCCTAACTCTGCAATGATCAGGGCTGTTCTTGTTGTGTTCTCAGAAGTATGGTGTCACTGTCTGACTAGAATTGGTGGCTGCTGGAGTTTCTCCTAATTTGAGCTTTTTAAAGGTACAGTGATGTAAGGCCTGGGGGGCATGAAAACCTTTAAGGAAGGATGATTTTTATCCTCTGTACTTTCAGTAGCCCTGTCTCTCATTAAGGAAAAAAAACAGAACAGCAAACACAATTTTTACAAACAAGGTACTACGTTGTCTTGCACCAATACTGCTTTCAGGTCCCTCTGCAGAGGCTGCTTTGGGACTCTTGAAGTTGGATAGAATGAGTCAACTATTATGGCCAGAAATAATTCTCTCCTTGGATCACATTGGCATTGCTCTCTTAAATCCCCTGAAACATTTCTCATGGTTGGAGGGTTTGGAAGAATCCACGCTAGTTCTTTCCCCTTTGTAATTGAGAATTAGACTTCAAGTGGGCATGAATATTCATCGGTAACACAGGACATCTTATGAAAACTCTTTTAATTTATCGAGCAGCATAGGGATATAACTGCAGACAGTAGGTGGCAAAAAAGTTCATAGCAATGGGTAGCTTTGTGGGGTTCCTAGGTTTTTTTGAGCTTTTATTACCATTGAGAAACACCTCTGGTGTAGAAGGATATGCATATCAGACACCGTTTCATAGACTTTTGTCTTTTTACAAAAGCAAACGCCAGATTGTGTCTTGAGTGCATGAAGAACTTGGATGTCCCCATTACTGAATACCATTCCTATTTATACCCTGTTGGATATTTGCTTAACAAGTCAGAGCTGGCAGGTTGAAAAGCTACTGTAATGTAACTAGCGCGTGTTCAGAAAGTAATGTCAGGGATGTAAAATAAGACTATCAAAGTCTTAATTTAAAGGACTTCCAGAATAAAATGAATTTCATTCTGTGTGTAACAAGGTTTAAAGGCTATATTATGAATTTGTAGTGGATCTAAGGGCACAGAGAAAATATAAATCCTTTACACTTCCCAAGAAGGCTTTTCTAATTTAGGTGCAGGACTTCAGTCAGGAATAAGAATTCTCGCCCCTTCAGTCTGTCCTGTACCTGGGATTTCATTTAAGTCCTTTTTAAAACAGAACCTTTCTCTGCAGTTTTGATTTAGATTCCTTTTGCTATAGAACCTTTGTAAACCAGTTTGTCTTATGACTAATACTGAGATCTAGGGGTCCTTGTTTCCCCTAAAAAGTCAAATTACCAGCATCTGAAACAAATAGAGAAACTACATAAGAGCATCCTTTTTTGGATACAACTTTCTCAGTCTATTTTCCATAAATGAACACTTGAATAAATTAAAATGTTGACTCTGATTTCTCAGAAGATTTAAAAACAAAAAAAAAAGCAGTGAGAGAAGAGCATGTGATCATAGGATAATAAAATGAGCAGGAGCTACCAAAGGCAACTGTTTAGTAAAACAGTCCCAGGGTGGAAAGCTCAAGACAGATGAAAAGCATATATTGCACCAGAGTAATCTCTGCATGCAAAGTGATGTGAGGAGAGTAGACACCAGTCATTCAATCACTGCAGTCTTATTTTGATTTAGCATTGCTAAATTAAAAAGTTCATTATATTTCCAAATTGTCTGATAAGTGACCTCATTACAGGCATGTCAATTTGATCCACAATGAAATACACCTTTTGGCATCAGAAGCTGTTGGTCACAAGCCATAGTCTGAACGTGTTTTATTCTGAAAGCAAGTGACAGCTGCTGCTCATTTGAATTACATTTGGTATATTCCTTTACAGGTAATCAAGACAATTTGGAACATATGTGATAAGAATTCTTTTCATCAGCAACAAAATTCATGAGCTACTAAGGTAGGAAAATGTTGACAATATACTGGAGAAATGTTGCAGAATCATCTCAAGATTAATGTCTAAGTGGTGGACCTTTCTAGAGTAGCTGTGACCTATCGGTAAAACCATATGGACTGTATTTTCAAGACTAGCATTTCTAGACATTGCTACTGCCTTTGTATTCTTTCAAAACAGGTGGAGAATGCAAAACTGAAAAAAAAAAAGAGGAGAAAGAAAAACTGTACATGGTGAACATCAGTTCTGATGTAATCACATAAGGTCATAAAACCTCCCTGAGAAATCTGAATGTTGGTATCACACACCTTCTCTTGCCAGTAGGATTTGGGTACTGCTGGAGATTATATTTTAGATTAGATTTACTTCCAGTTTCATTCTGCCTGGAAATTTGTGTGTTCCATGTTCCTTTGCTTAACATTACCTTAAGAGATTAGGGGGGCTTCAGCAGGTCAAAGAGAAAATTAGAAAGGGAAACTTGGGATATATATTAAGGAAATTACTGGAAGAGGTGGAGGTTTACAACTGTGGGTTTTGCTAGGTTAATAATTTCTCATTTATATTTTATTACTTCAAAAAATTATCTTTGCTGTGCACTTCACAAGGAAGGTACAATCTTAAATGACTAGTTCTGGTCCATTTGGTCTTTAAAGGACTGCATTGTTTTTTCTGATTGCTGTTTTGGATATCAACACATCCAACTGCTTTTCCTTCAGTCTTTCAGAAACTTCCACTAACAGAAATGGCATTAAAATTTCATCAACATTTTAAAAATATATTTTCCTATTTTTACTACATATTTTTCATCAAAATAGAGAGACTATCAGAACAACGGACGTCTGCTGCATTTTTGGTTCCTACTATAATCAGTTGAATAACACTATGTTATCTCATGACTATCTAATTACTGGTATTTCCCTGTTCCTGTAGCATATTATTATGACAAGTGCAGAAAAATAGCATCAACAACATTCTATTTCCTTGACACACTGAAAAATACTGAACAGAAATGGAACAAAATGAACATAGACTACTAAGGCTTGGCTATCACACCACTGAGTTCTCATTGTCCTCTTGGGACTACATAGACTTATATACTGCCATATGTTCTACCTGCAATAGCTAGCCTGATAAAAAATTTTTCAAAGCAGAGCAAAAATTTACTATCTGTGTGTTGCACAGCCTTTAGGCTGCACTTATTAATTTCCAGGTTTCCTATCACATTCCTTCACAGGAACTATATATTTCAAGAGGAGCAAGATATAAGGTAAGAAAGAATTACCAAAATACTCCAAAAGAACAGTTCTGAACATTTCATGACTGCTTCCTGAATGTTCATTTTCACTCTTAGGTTGCTTCCACATTAATTGGAAAATTACTTTTTAAGAAATCAAACTGCTTGAAGCTTATTCACATTATGGGGAGTAGGGCCAAGACAGGTCTTTATTCTTCAAAAAGAGCAAAAGTGTGCCACGGTAACATCTGAATATATCTGCCACAAATTATCCCATTCCAAGATCAGCATAGTTGATATAATTAAAAAGCTGTCATTTAAAGAATGGTCTCTCTCTCATAAGCACACATAAGACTTACCCAAAATCAGATCTCTCAATTCACCCTCTAGTTCAAATTTTTAATTTCAACTAGTTTCCTTTTAATCTTACCATATCATTACAACACAAACCTCTACACATAAAGAAATTAATTCTGGCCTCCATACGGATGTCTTGATACTATTTGTATACAGCAGAGATGTAACCTGTTAGGTGACCTTAACCTTTGTTCTGTACACGTGTAAGATTTAGTATGCTCTATCCCCTTGGCTTGCTTAAGCTACCAAGGAGATCTGGGCAAAAGCTATTATGATAACCCATATGCCAAAACTCAAATGCCAAGACAAGCTTCTTAAAATATGAATGCCTACTAGACAGCTCCATTTCTGGGTTCTCATTCTTCCTAATTTTCTCTGCTTTTAAAAATGATTTTGATATTTTTGAAAACATAGGGTTACATTCATTTGCTGTAATTGAACAGCGAAATAGAATATTGATTTGCACAGACTAATTGGACACTGCCCATCCATTTACATGAGTAAATGCCTAACAGGCACATAAAATTACAGCAACTATGCTTGAATATTGGGCACTTAATTTCATTCAGCCAGGCTTCTAAAGTGATGGAAACCAAGACTTTGGACTGTAAATTTAAGTTTCTCCAAAATCTTTTTTGCCTTGCTTTATTACCACTGGCAATCCATCCTTGCTTTGTTTATAATGTTCACTATGTAATACAAAGGCTGATACATATTATACTCGAGATAGGTAAGTTATGTGATAAATGGAGTTCATTTTTCTTCTGTTGTTAATTTGAAGACCAGTAATGTATTGCTATTTCAAATAAGCTGCTGTGTTCTCTGAGTCTTTGACCATATATCCTTTGTACAGAGGTTATTTATTATTTCTATTGCACCACTGGTGTACATAGCTTCTTACAATTACTGATTATATGACAGGAGAAAGATTTCAGTCAGTCATGGCCAAGAAGAAAAATGTTATTTTCCAACCTCTGCTGATAGCTTTATTAGCATTGGGCTAAATTCATTCCCAGGTAATATCATTGATTCCAATGGCACTACAACAGCAATGAATTAGGTGCTCATGTCCCATTTATTTATCCGCCCTTTCACAGTTAGCCTCCACATCTTATCTCTAATATGCCCTGAAGATGGACAGTCCGATTTATAGGGTGCCTTATTTAAGGAATGGAAGACCTCAGTTCATTTCACTTAGTACTGAATCACCTCAGTCCACCCTTTCAGACCTCAGTCTCAATATCAATAGGCTAAAAAGCCTACTACTCTGCATGCACTGCACATATTTTAGTTATTTCCATGAGATGACATAGCCTCAAAAGGATGCCCTTACTTCCAGAGTACCCAAAAGGAGGGCCTCCTCCTGTCATATGGGAGATTTGGACTCAGATCAGGTTGAGCCTCTCATGTCATAAGGGAATGAATGCTTTACAGTAAGTTTTTGGGTTTGATCAGCCTCACCAAATATTGTACTCAGCTGCTTTCTCTACAAATATCCAAGACAAAACCCTGAAAAAAAGCTATCAGATTGACTAACAGATGGAAAAGAAACACTGGTTTGAAAATCTCATGGGGATTACGTGTGAGGGATTTCTTTAGGAAGATTGTCAGTTTCAGCCGTTACATGATACACATTTCCCTACTTGCATCTAAGCTCCAAGAGGTTTTTGCTGCAGATAAGCATGTGTTTTGCAATCCCAGCAGTGTTTCATTGTTCTCTGCAGACCTGAAAGTGATAGCTAGATGTTTTCTCAAAAATCCAGAGACGTTACTGATGTATATGAGCAGTCGCATTTGTAGATTGGAGTAATGGCTTTATTTAAACAAGTTACTACAAAGGCTGTTATTTTTCCATCCCCAAGTAAGCCAGCAATCTCCAGAAATTACTAAAAAAAGATATATAAGGAGACAAGGCCTGCTGTTCATTTGGCCTGGTCAGAAGAACTAAGGTCTCTTCCTTTTATTAAGCCTAACACCTTTTAATAGGTAGCAATTTCAGGTTAATTGCTACTTACATTTGGAATTTCTTACCTAATAAATTTGACTTGTTGATGAACTGCTTATGGCAAACTTAAAAACCTGGATCGGGGTAAGCGAGAGAAAAAGTTGCTGCACTTAAGAGCAGATTTTAGAAGAATACAGATCATAAAAATATAGTTCAGTTAGGAATTTCCTTCTAAAGGTATGTTGTCCATCCAGCTCCTTCAGAAAGAGACATTCAGCTCCTTTTCTTGAACAGCAAAGTACATCAGTATCTTTCTTACTTTATTTGATTAATGTAAATGATTTCCCTGCAGCAATCAGACTCTGTTTGCCAGGGTAGTCATTATACAGTGACAGAGATTAGTGAGGTACTTAATCAAAAACAGCAGTGATTGATACTCTGTCAGTTTTGGTCTTTAATCAGTGAAGCTTTCATCCAATCATCAGCCATTAAAGAGTCTCATTTATCTGATTACTTTTGGAGTATTGGACTTAAAAAAAGAAATATATAAAGGTAAGCTATAGTCTCCCTGTGACATTACCCTGATATATGAATGCTTTTTCAACTTTTTGGAGCAAGGGGAAGAATAACCCATATCAACAATTATTTATACAGGATAGTTTGCTCAGATGGTTGGGATGAGGATAGGGAATTTTCCAGTTCAGCTGTAGAGCACTAGGAGAATTTAGCCTCAGGTTGAGAGCAACCAAAACTCATTTTGATTTTATAGCTCTTTGGAGGCCAACTGTGAATGAGTTGGTGGTCTCAGTCTGGTTTCTAGAAAGCAACAAAGTTGCCAATAAATTTGTCACTTTTCATTTCATCTCATAATGGCTAACATAGATTATGGGATGGAGAAACCAACTGAAATAACTGAACTTTCTTTCAGGAAGTATATATAATTTTACATGCGACACAACATGAGTGAGCCAGCTCCTGGACACAGATTCCCCTCAACTTTCTCTGCAAATTAGCAACATGTCTAATCACTACAGAACGGAAGATGTGTTTAATGGTGTATACCATGAAACTACGTAAGTCAATTTTCATTTCCAGAAAGGTGCAAAACCAGCTGGTGATAACTGTGCAGATGAGGTAGATCCCCTAACAAGGAGAAAGGTAAATAAAATGAAAAGAACAAAGCTGTGAGATTCCACTTTCTCACACACGGAATGGAAACACAAAAAACATCCATTAAATAGCTGCAAGTGTAAAAGGTACTAAAAATACAGGATACAGACTGTCCAAATTCTACACCAGAATTAGGAAAAATATTTTTGTTTCACATTCTTGGAATTGAGTGTTTTTTAAAATACATATCAATCAGTACAATTAGCACAAAGCTACGTGCACACGTGACGTCTCCAAGAAGTATTAATGGTACTTCTCACAAGCAGAAACATGGATGGTTCTGAGCCAGAATAATTGCTTCCTAAGAAATTACATCCTCACCCATATAGTTGTTTAATTGTGTAATAGCAAATGAATTCACACAGGTGGAAAAAACACAGTATTCTGGAAAGCCTGGACATTCGTATTAATCTCTGATAAAATCTTACTAAATTAGGACCATTGGAAGAATTCCTCAAAGAAGCTGCTTCAGCTATATACCTGTGTCCAGCAACAATCTGGCTGAGAGAACATAGTTATTAAATACATATCATGCTCTTACACTTGGCTCTGTGTCAATGTTAAAGAGGTGCATGGGCAAGAGAGTTTGGTGTTTGAAAAAGGGGAAAAGGATCTGTGAATGGCAGATAAGTCTGGTGGCTTGGAGATGACTGTGTTGAATATTGATATTCTATAAATTCTAAGTTATATTTCCTCTGCTGGGACAGAAAAGGTACTTCTGCTTAGAAAGGAAGGCATGATTTTTTTATCATCACAATCCTTCAAAACAGTTAATATAAATTGCTTTGAAAAAAGCTGTAAGTTTTTATTTTACTCTGAGTTCAAAAAAACTCTACTGACTCTATATATTCCTGACATCTGGAATTAAAACTGGGCATGGTGGCAACAGTGACTGTACCAAGTTGCACTAGAACAGTAAACCCCTCCAGTACTACTATGTTGGGTTGAATTTTAACCGAGATAATAAAAACCAGGTAATGATTGAATATTATTTTGCCCTAGACTTATCAAACAAAATTGACAGGACTCAAGGTTCCTTCCCTGAATTGGCAGCACAGTTATGCTATGTAACAAAACCAGAAATCAGGATTGGATTGTCAGGAGTAAAACGTTGTCAATGGTCAGACTGCTTCAAACAAACTACAGACCCATCACAATCTTATGCATCCAAATGAAGAGAAATTCCCTGCTTTGTACTGGTAGGTGGCAGAAGACTATAAAGCCTTTGTGATTTTCTGCCTTCTCCAGATACACCAAGGGACTTGAGACAGTTTTGTAGGCAGTACATAAGGGGTTTACAGTTGCCAGCTGTCTCTTCTCAGGTAAAAGCCATTCCCTGTGTGGCCAGACTAACCCAAGCACAGTATCCTGTAAAGAGCAGTATCTCCTTCAACAGACTCATTTAGGAACCTGCTAATAGTCTGCACTATTATGCATTAATTCCTCATTTTCTTGCCAAGACTCTAGTGGGACACACAAAGTGACAGATACTCAAAATGAAACACACAGAATTATTATGCATATAGAGAACTGTAAAGCAGGGGGATACAACTTACTTTCATATAGAGAAATCCGTTCTATAATATCAGTCTCAGGATTTCTTTCTTAGATTCCTTAAGAATATGTACCAGTTGTAGAGACCTTTTCATCAGTAGACCTCAAATTGCTTCACAACGGAGGTCAGTGTCATTACAGCACTGGTCAAAGCTCAGTCTCAGGGGAACATGCCAATTTCAGCAGGCTTCTTGTTCAGAATCATTTAGTGTCGGAACACTGCATTTGATGTATTCATTTCAAAGGAACTCTCACTGCAGTTCCCCACTCCCATTATAAACTTCCTATATTTCCTATTTCTCCTTGAGATAACAAGGAGTACCCTCTTGTTAATTGCCCTGGGTAAATTAACCGCTTAAGGTGATTTACCTTGAGTAGTCTGTCCCAAAATGTTAATGCTCTATCCTGGTCCCTCTATCCTGGTCATCTTCCTCATGCTATTCTGAGTACAGCCTACGGTATGCAAAACCCAACAAGACTTATGTCAACAACACTGAATTTTCAGATCATCCCCCTTTCCCCCCATTTCCTCATGTTACTTTGCAAAAGCATCCCAAAGATCACAATGTAATATTCCCTTATCTTACTTTTTACTTCAGTCTGATTTAGCTAAATAATTTTCTATTTTGTTTAAATTATTATATAGTTTATAATCATTGTTTCTTATACTGTTCTTAAAGGATTGTTTAGCATATTGGTGCTTCATATAGATATAAAGAATAGAAAGATTATAGAGTCACAGCTCTCCACTATTTGAATACACTCAGCACTTGAAGGAAACTAAAATTTGAACAAGCTGCTTGAGTCGGTAGAAGCACACTTACTTGTCATCAGGAGATGTTGTAATGTGTGTGTTTAAAAATAGGAATAGTAGATTTTCCCCTCAGCTATCCAAATAAATTGGCATTTATTATTATTATTATTGGCACAAAAATTAGGTTCCTTTCTTTATGACTCTCATATTTATGTCAGCAGAACGGTTCTGAAGGAGCAGAAGATTCATAACGAACAACTGGTTAGTAATGTATAGACTGGATGAATCATCTGCATTGGGGCCCGCTCTCAGTTGAGCTGCTACAGCTTTATAAATAGTAGCAACAACCATAATAAAATAAATCCATTTCAGCAAACAATGTAACTGTATGCTCAAATTCCTTTTCACTGAGAAACTAGACAGCTAGTAATGAATCCATAATGTTTGTATTAAAACTGGTGGCAAAACTTCCATTGGTTTCCAAAATTAGGTTTTGGTTGGTTTTTAAAATCCCATTTTTATACATACTCTTGAATACAGATTTATTAGAGGCTTAACTGTGTGCTGAAGTATGTTGCTAGATGGACAAGATTGTATGACAGGATTGCATACAACAACAGGCCACTGAATCCTGTGGGTCCCTGACAATCTTACAGTTATATAAATTGAGGACAATGATAGCATCAAAGCTAAATAAATCCTATCGGCTTCCTTGTCAGTTGAGATACTGACTCCAGCCTGATTTGCTATGGGTGGAATGTCCCTGATTTTGAAAAGAAGGAACAAAAGACAGAATTTCTAAGGCATGGGAAGTCAACATTTCATTGCACATTTGTTTTGTTTCAAATGCCACCACATGCTCATAGAGACCACGTTAAACATCTCTGCAAATGGCTACACACTATGTACGTCTGCTGCAGCGATAGTTCCCTCGTCAGCCAAGGGTGACATCAGTAACTCCTTTGCTAAAGGCACGGTTACAAATTTCAGGTAATGCCGCAACTGAGGGACGGGACACCGCTTGATGCAAGCAAAGTGTTCGATTTATTAGCAATATTCCATAAGCTTTATAGTATTTCTAACAACAAGCAAGCTACGTGTCTTTATTTCCATTGGTTAGTATCTATGTCGCGTCCCACACTCATTGGTTAGTACAACTTCATCTATTAGCTATTCCTAGACTCATTGGTTAATACAACTTCATCTTTTAGCTATTTCTAGGCAAATTAAAACTACTATGTTATCTTGCAGCTGCAGCAAAATCACAAGGAGGAATGTTCCTGTTTCACAATGTCTTATCTTGGGAGGAAGATCCTGTTAAGCAGGATGTCTTATCTTGCACCTTCCTGTAAATCAGGATGTCTTATCTTGCAGCTTGTTATCCACTCTCCCAGGGCCTCCGTCCGACCAAGGCAATCAGGTCAGGGTCTCCTGCTTGCTTGTGAAGCTCTGCAGTAGCAGGATGCTTGTTTGCTTTTCCTACATCTCCCCCGTTCTGTTGAACAATAAGAACTTTATGGATAGAGTTAGATATCATTTTTTGTACACACTGCAAAAAACACGGTAAGCAAATCAAAAGCAACAAAGCAAACAAAACAATATACATTGTTGTCTTTAACAAACTTTTTAACCAGCCTGTAAATCCCCAGCCAGAAAATAACTTGTCTAGCCAGTCCCATTTATCATCTTCTCGGAGTTTCAAAACTCCGTTTTTAAGTTGCTGTATGCTAGCGTGAATTGACTCTGAGTGATCAGACAGGTTCATACAGCACATTCCTTCAAAGTCTTCACATCCATGGCCTTGGGCTAAAAGCAAAAAATCTATGGCTGCACGATTTTGCAAAGTTGCATGTCGCACACTATCTACATCTATCAAAAGGTCAGAAAGCGCTCTACTAGTAGCGTTGGTTTGTTTCGCTAGCCAACAGCCTAATTTGTCTAAGGTGCTTAAAGCTTTTGCAGCTGCAACACCAGGAGCCAAAAGAGAGGCAGTGAAGCGTTGTTCAAAGTTCCAAAAATCTACATGGTCGTCACACTCTGACGTAAAGGCGTGGGCTGCTCGCCTTAGTCTAGAGTGGCTTTTGCGCATTTGTAAAATACTGGATGTATTGGGAGTTAGCAGTGAGAGACGTCCCAAACTACAGGGGCCTCCTTTTATATGTGAAGGTATGCCTGCCCATGCCCGATCTCCACAAATAAAGAATATGCCAGATGGTAATGCCACGGGTATGTTTGCGGAGGGTGAGATATTTTTTGATGTATAGTTACACCAAGCTGTCTTATTACGAAAAATGGGATGCATGGGGGATACATCCCATACTCGCGATTGATTTTTCCCCGTGTAGTTAAATTTAACACAAAAGTCCATTTTCACTGATCCTAATAGTTCAATTTCTTGAGGTTCTAAACTGAGTTTTGGTCTATATGGCGTCCACCCATCCCAGTTATTTGTGGGATTGATCATCAGGGTCTGTGGGAGGGTTTCACACAATCTTGTCCAATTATCAAGTGGTAAGCCTATCAAACAAGTAGAAAAAGGGTTTTCCGGAGAAGCCGTGGCTAGGCATATTGTATCCTGTCCTGTTACATTAGCTAGCGTGACCCACACATTAGTCTTAGGGAAAAAATGGGGGAAAAGGACTAGCTTCTGTTACCACCCACACCAAAACCAAAAGGAAAAGCATAATGGTGATTTTCAGATGGGTGGCAAAGCGTCTGTGTTTGGTTCTTCAGCTGGAGCTGCCGTCAATGGCTCTCTGAAGGGTTTGACATTTTTCGCCGGAATCCACCGTGGACCACGCTCTGTGGAAACACAAGCATAACCCCTTCCCCAGGTAATAAGTGGATAAGGACCTAAAATTTTTCCTGTCTCTAGGTCCTTTATTAAAACTGGTGCCTTCTTTGATTTTGTAAATTCTTGGCTCATGTTAAAATGTCTCACAATAGGAGGATTCTGATCCATAAGGGAACAATTTAAAAAATTAAAAACATACAATGCTTTCTGTAGTCTTTCTCCTGGGGTTACGTTCCCTATCCCCCTTTTTTGTTTTTGTAAAAGACTTTTTAAAGTCTTGTGAGAGCGTTCAATAAGAGATTGACCTGTAGGGGAATGTGGTATTCCTGTAATGTGTGTAATGCCCCAGGTACTAAAAAAAGTCTGTAAAGCGACAGAAATATATGCAGGTCCATTATCTGTTTTAATTTTTTGAGGTATCCCCAAGGTGGCAAATGCTTGTAAAAAATGGCGTTTAACATCGCGAGCCTTCTCTCCTGTGTGACAGGAAGCATATAAGGCTCCAGAAAAAGTATCTATAGAAACATGTAAATATTTTTGCTTGCCAAATTCTGGATAGTGTGTAACATCAGTTTGCCATAACTGTAAAGACTGTAATCCCCGGGGATTAATTCCGCCTGCTATAGATGGGAAAGAAACGCGTTGACAATCAGGACATATAGCAACAATCTCGGTTGCTTGCTGTGTGGAAATATTAAAAGTGCGTTTCAGTGCACCTGCATTTTGGTGAAAAAAGGAATGACTAAGTTTTGCCTGGGCAAAAAGGTCTGGGAGAATTTGCGCTGTAAGAGTTAAAAGGTCAGCTTGTCTATTCCCTTCTGCTATAAAACCTGGTAAAGTAGTATGAGAACGAACATGCATTATAAAATAAGGAGTTGTTCTGGAGTCCAACAAAGCGACAAGTTCCTGTAATAAAGTAAACAAAAGAGGGTTAGCAACATCTTTTAAAAATGAAGCTTCTGCCCGCTGGACTATACCAGCAACATAAGCGGAATCAGTGATTATGTTAAGAGGTTTTGTCCATTTTCGAAAGACGCGTACAACAGCTGCAAGTTCCACAATTTGTGGTGAGCCAGGTGCTGTAGAAATGTCTGAGTTCCATTCCTGGGTTTCCTGGTTCCACCAGATGATAACAGATTTGTGGGTCTTTCCAGATCCATCAGTAAACACTGTAAATGCCTCCAGAGGTTTTTCGCTTCTTTTCGGTTTTTGGGAAAGTTGAAAGTCAAGGTGTAAAAGTTTATGAGCTGGCAAATGCGAAGAAATCTGTCCAGGATAGCCAGCAAGAGCCATGGCAAAAACATCCGATTGGCAATATAACCAGGAAAGATAGGTTTTGACCACTGGCAAATAGATACATGTAAAGTCAATTCCTGCTAAAGTTAATAGTCGTTGCCGCGCCTTAAGAATTAAAAATGCAAACATTTCATATTGTGCAAATATTGTTTTTGAAGGCTGATGTGATAGAAATACCCATTCAATAGTCAATAATGGGTCCTTCTGATCAGTGTCCCATTGGAAAATAAGGGCATATGGCTGTTTTGTAGGATTTAAGATTACCAAAAAAAATGGCAAATCTGGATCGCAGCGGTGCGCCTGTCTAGACGCAATGGCTTCAGTGATTTTTGCAATTGCTTTAAGAGAGGGTTCGTTTAGCGTTCTTGGGGCACAAATATTTGTGTCTCCCTTCAAAAGTTCAAAAAGAGGACTTAAATCTGAATTTGTGATTCCCAATAAGGGGCGAACCCAGTTTATCGTTCCCAGAAGTTTTTGTACATCATTTAAAGTAGAAATTTCTGTGTTCAAGTGAAGTGGTTGAGGTGCTATGGTCTTTGACCGAATTAACCAGCCCAAATATTTCCAAGGGGAAATAGTTTGAATTTTTTCAGAAGCAATACAAAATCCAGCTGCGTTTACAGCTGTAGTGACAAGGGCTACGGCCTCCTTCATGTCTGTTTCCTGAGATGCAGCCACAAGGATGTCGTCCATGTAGTGGTATAACAACACAGAAGGTTTAGACTTTCTAATTGGGCTTAAAATTTTTGCCACATACCATTGGCATATGGTTGGACTGTTTTTCATTCCTTGTGGGAGCACTACCCAATGGAATCGTCGCAAAGGTTCCTGAACGTTGACGCTTGGAATTGAAAAAGCAAATTTAGGTGCATCCTGAGGATGTAATGGTATATTAAAAAAAACAGTCTTTTAAATCAATTACTGTAAGGTACCAATTTCTTGGTAACATGGTTGGTGAGGGAAGCCCCGGCTGAAGGGGTCCCATGTTTTCCATAGCGTCATTAATTTTTCTAAGATCATGGAGTAGGCGCCACTTGCCACTTGGTTTTTTAATAACAAAAACAGGAGAATTCCATGGACTAACAGACGGTACTACATGTCCCTTTTGTAATTGCTCCTCTACTAAGTCATTAAGAGCGCGGAGTTTCTCTATAGGAAGGGGCCATTGATCCACCCATATAGGGGTAGCCATTTTCCAGGTAATTTTTAGAGTGCCGCGCTCTTCAATGGCCCCCCCTAAAAATGTGTTTTTAGTGTAACTCCCCACTGAGCTAATACGTCACGGCCCCACAGGACCATCGGAATTGGTAAAACAAAAGGTTTAACAGTGGCTATGTGCCCTTCAGGGCCTTCAATGGTAACAGTGTGGAGGCTTTGTCTACTAGTACCAGTGCCGCCTACCCCTGCAAGGGCCTGAGGTGTAGAGGTCAATGGCCAATGCGGGGGCCATTTCGCCTGTGAGATAACCGTAACATCTGCTCCAGTGTCCACAATACCTTGTAAAGGATATTTCTGTCCCGCTTGGGACAGGGTAGCTTTACACATGGGGCGATGTAAAGATATATTTTGTGCCCAGTAAATTGATGGAACTCCTGTGGATCCAAAATTACCTTCTCTGCAGGGCAGCTGCTGGTTAGCCACGGAGTTTCTCTGAGGCTGTAAAAAAGGTACCAATTGTGCAATTCGGCTGCCTTCTGGGATAGTACAGGGGGGAAAAGAAGTCCAAACCATTACTGCTATGTTATCTACCGCATCTGCATCCACCACCCCGGGGAGTATAAAGAGTCCCGTAAGTGTGGTAGACGATCTACCGACAATTAGGGCGCTTTGCCCCCTTAAAATGGAACTGTTAGTGGTGGTGGGCAATAAGTGGACTGTAGAATCAAGCAGAGTTACTGTGTGGGAGGTTGCCAAGTCCAGTCCGGCACTCCCTGCGGTTGCTGGACAAAAACTTGTGGCGTTGGTTGTAATTGAACACCCCCCTGCGGGGAAGCTGTGCCCTGCGGAACTTGTTTCTGCACGCGCCGCGGAATCGCGCTCCGTGACTTGTTTCCCTGGAGGGGCTGTCCCTGGGCATTATATTTGGAGCGGCATTGATTTGCATAATGCCGTCCTTTTTGGCATTTAGGACAAACACTGGGGGCTTTTGTTTGTGGTTTTTTCGGACAATTTTTCCTAAGGTGTCCAGGCTTCCCACAATTGAAACAAGTAGGGGGGGGTTGCATAGCGGCAAAAGCGGCAGCCATGGCCTCAAATTTATGATCAATTGTCCCTATACGATTACATGCTTCAACCATTTCAATTAGAGTAGGGTTCCCGTTTGGCAGGGTTTGCATACCTCGCTTACAATCGGTGTTAGCATTTTCCACTGCCAATTTTAAAAGTAATATTTCTCTTGCTTCTGCGTTCTCAATTTGGTTTTCTAGCGCTAATTTTAATCGATCTATAAATTGCATATAAGGTTCTTTAGGTTCTTGTACTATAGCAGTAAAAGCCTTTTGCGGCTTCTGAGGATCAGGGATCTTCAGAAGTGCCTTTTTTGCTTCTTCACGTAAAGCTCTTAAGGCTTCCCTTGGAATGTCTCGGGCCTGGGTGACGGGATCAGCATATGGCCCTGTCCCCGTTAAATGTTCCATTGTTAATGCTGCCATTATGGGATTGTTATGCCCTATGTAAGTAGTTAAAAGGGTTTGCAACCCCTGTCTCCATTGAGATTCCCACAACATATATTGCATAGGAGTACAAAGCAATTGTGCAAGAGATTTTAAATCGTGAGGTGTTATTATGTAGGTATCAAAAACAGATGACAACAAAGTAACAAAATAAGGAGAAGAGAGACCATGTTCCGTGGCCCTACGATGCAATTCCTTAATTACGGCAAAAGACAAAGGTTCCCATTGAGCTCCCCGTCCTTGGTACACAACTGGTGTTACAATATTTTGTGCCACCTCCCACTCCCCCTCCCTTAACGCCTGCTTTTTTATCTGAGTCCATACATCATGTGGGTCAGGGGGGAACAAGTCGGGTTCATCCTCCGGGTCTATAGGTCCGGGATCAAAGGGGTCGTCTTCTGGAGGGTAATTTGTCAAAGCCCTCCTTCTTAGAGACGGTTTTGACGTTAGTATGGGTTCGGTTTTGGGTTCAGGGGCAGAATAGGTTGTTGCCGGCGGAGCTGAAGGGAAGTCAGAGGGACTGAGGTCGGGGTCTTTCCCGTTATGATCAGTCTCAGAAGGTGGATCCCCTTTATGAGAGCTTTCTTGTTCCTTTAAGATTTCAAAAATAATTCTCCACCAAGGGAGTAATTTTTGTGCTTGGGCGTCGCCCTTCGTAGCTCCGTCCCATAGTTTAATACCTACTTTGTCCCATATTTCCGTTGTAAAAATATTAGACGCAGTAACGTCAGGGATTTTTACTTGGACCCATTTTAACATACATTTAAGATCATGGCCCAATATAGTCTTATCATGCTTTGTCAGCAAGGCTTTCATAAGTTCATATACGTCCCTTTCCACGGGGGTGGAAACTTGCCCCCCCATTTCCGATTACCCGCAGCTCACCTCCTTCCACCGAGGGATTGTTAGCCGGCTTCTGCTTCCTTTTCAGCAAGTCACTCCTTGAAGTTCTGCGGGAGTTGCGACCGGCTGCCAGATGGGCAGTTCTGTTCCTTTCCGAACGCCGAGCTGTTCGCTCCTTTTCGGACCGAATCACGTCGGACCGAATCACGTCGGGGTCACCATTTGCCGCAACTGAGGGACGGGACACCGCTTGATGCAAGCAAAGTGTTCGATTTATTAGCAATATTCCATAAGCTTTATAGTATTTCTAACAACAAGCAAGCTACGTGTCTTTATTTCCATTGGTTAGTATCTATGTCGCGTCCCACACTCATTGGTTAGTACAACTTCATCTATTAGCTATTCCTAGACTCATTGGTTAATACAACTTCATCTTTTAGCTATTTCTAGGCAAATTAAAACTACTATGTTATCTTGCAGCTGCAGCAAAATCACAAGGAGGAATGTTCCTGTTTCACAATGTCTTATCTTGGGAGGAAGATCCTGTTAAGCAGGATGTCTTATCTTGCACCTTCCTGTAAATCAGGATGTCTTATCTTGCAGCTTGTTATCCACTCTCCCAGGGCCTCCGTCCGACCAAGGCAATCAGGTCAGGGTCTCCTGCTTGCTTGTGAAGCTCTGCAGTAGCAGGATGCTTGTTTGCTTTTCCTACAAGGTAAGAGTATGACTGGACAGAGAAGCTCAGTGGTTCTGACACGTGTGTATGCAGAGGCCCTGGCACAAGATGCCCAGAGAAGCTGTGTCTGCCTTTGGATCCCTGGCTGGGTTCAAGGCCAGTTTGGATGGGGCTTTGGGCACCCTAGGCTGGTGGAGAGTGTCCCTTCCCATGGCAGGGGGTTGGAAATGGATGGGCTTTGAGGTCCCTTTCAACCCAAACCAGTCTGTGGCTCTATGATTCTATATATGTGTAGATCTCAAAGACAGGGTACATTTTCTGGAATTTCTGAGGAGAGGATAGATTTTAATCAAGTGGCACATCCCTCAGGATATGATCACAAATGTTCTTTTAAGTGGAAGAAATAAAATACAACATCTGCTAAGCTTCTCGTAACTGATTTTCTAACTTTCATGGGTCTGGTAGAAAAGAAATGAAAAAATAGTCAATTAATGCATACAACTCACAAGTTCAGATACCAGCAACTCATGGCCATCACAGACAATTAAATTCTGCTCCCCTAAAAGAGGCTACTGTTCTTAACGCCTTAATGGGTTCCTAAAAAAAGGAGAATGATTTTTTCATATGAATGTACAATATATGTTAGCAATCCAGTGAATTTGTTTGCCCATTCACAGATATATGATATTTTTTTATTTGAGGTTGCTCTGTCCTGAAAAATTGCAATACAAGTCTTGCAGAAATGTCTCCTGAATCTCAATAGGGATTTTCACCACTAACCAAGGATTTCCACTGTGGTCTAAAGAAAAAAAAAAAAAAGCAAGCAGAAACTAAAATCTCTGGCCATCACAAAATACTGCTGAATGTTACTACCACTATAAAGTACTAACTTCACTGGGGAAATAATGTAAGTTGTTGCACAGCTGGAAGTTTAGTTTTATTGATTGTTCCTCTAGATGCATTTTAAATGCAAAGGAGATTTAATTTTAGTCTAAAACTTACTGTGGAAAATATCTCAAGATAACATATTGGTAACTTCAAAATAAGTGCATAAAAGAATGATCCTTTATTGTTCATTGTATTGGTCATGTGCATATTTTCTTAATTTAGTCTTTATAAATAGATAGGTACCAAAATCCAAAAATGTGGCCATTATGCAAAGAAGAGGTTTCAGCTTGATTTCAGAGGAAGTGAGCTCAGGGTAGAAGTATGTTAACACAAAGTCAGAGCTGAAGTCTGTTCACTGTGCAGACTAAGAGCAAGAATCTAAGAGGCCTTTATGCTTTAAAAAAAAAAAATCCAATCACTTTAGAGGGAAAGATTACGCAGCACCAAATAAGCTATTTAAAATAATATTTTCAAATATGTACAAAAGATTAACAAGATAATATTTTCTTAGCTGGCTTCAGAACTGGCAGCCATAGGTTTGATTGAGAGTGCAGTGAGACACGTTTAATTAGACAAAAGAAAAGGCTTGGAAAGCATTTGATAACTGTTAGGAGGGATCTTCCTCAGTGCAGGAGTTTAAGCTGCTGCACCTATATCTCTGGAGCATCCATCTGTAAGATCAAAATATGCTTGAGCTTGGACACCTTGAAGGCAGAGTACATATCACTGAGAAGTTTTATGTACAGGAAAGATCACAGGTGAACTGCTGTATACTGCCATGTGGCAATATAAAACTGTGGTAAAACAAAAGCCCTGTAAATACTCAGGCACACGACATATCACGGCATGCAGAAAGGCAAGAAAAGCACAAGTTCCAGGTAAGGTCCCTCTGCTATACACAATTGCCTGTCAATTTAAAACTGGAATGCACAACTCTGTATACTAAAATAATCTGCCTCAATGCTGATCTCAACCAGAACTGCCATGCATCTCATGGATGGAAAAGCGTGTTCTTACGGTAACAACCTGCCTGTAGCTTTTGATACTTCTGCATACTTTCCTCATGCTAAGTCACCTGTGTGGGTATTGTAGAAGAGTTAGGACATGATACCTCTTTTATTAAAGCCACGGATTGGTCATGGGATCATAAAATAGTTTAACTTGGAAAAGACTTAAGCTCAACCTCCTTCTAGCTGAGCCAGCTAGGAAGTCAGAAGAGATTGCTTAGGGCTTTATCCCGTCTTTTGTGCTTTACTTTATTAAAGAAAGCTTAAAAGTTAAACAGGGAGATGGAAAGTATTCTGAAAAGGAATCTTGAGTTAGCAGGAGACTCAAAGCAGAGGACTAGATTTAAGTAGATTATGACTGGCAATGGATCTGTGAATGCAACATCTGTAGATGTGATTGGATCATGTTTGTTGAATAGGCTGAGTATTAAAGATAAGAAATAAAATACTCATTTGTTGAGAGTTCTTAGGTTGAGCTATGAGGTCCATGAAGCAACTAGATAAGATCTCTTCATTTAACAATCTGAGAAGGACACTCTAAGCTGCCATTCTTATTCAATTGAACAGAGACTTCTTAGCTGAGATTCTGAGAAGTGATTGTAAGAGCAAAAGAATCTGAAATACGTGACTGGATCAATTAAAAGCAGAAGCCAGATATGTGTGTCTAGTCACGCTGGCAGAATTTTGATCGGCTGGTGACAGTTGCCTTCTACGTGAAACATTACAAAGAAGTTAGGTAAAACAAGTGACGATTTATGATCACAAGAGAGAAACTATGGCATACCCAGTGTTGGAAAACAGACTTTTCTCTGGAGTTTTCACTTTTATATCACAGCTGATGTCTAAAAATAAATGTGCTAGGGACAGGCAACCAGAGACACTTTTGGAGATTGATAGCTCTAGGGTGAAAATAATGAGCATTAAGTTCATAAAGAAACCAGATGAAAGTTTGGAGGTAACAAGACTGAGAAGTAGTAATAATAGACTGTAATCAAAGAATAAAGCATTACAGGATTTCATGATACTGCTGCCATTAAAGGTCCTTAAAGACCAGTTCGACTGGTGTAAATAGTTTTAAATCTAAGGGATGCAAAGAGCCCAAATGAACCATAACATTTATTTCATACACACTGCAGAAGAATTATCTCCAATGTGAGGTGATTAACTGAAAAATCTCACAAAGTTGAATAACAAACTATTACAAACAGGAATATTTTGACTATCTGGACACAACTGAAAACTTCCAGGGTCAAATTTTTGTTCTGAACAGCAGTCTGTGATGAGAACAGACTGAATGTTAACATAACTCTTCTTTATATTGCCAGCCGCCTGTAAAAGGGAGTTAGTGCAAATGAGAATCATATACTTTAAATGAAAGGAACAACGGACTAAGCAAAATAACTTCAGTCACATTCCAGTGAAATGTATGTAAGCACACTAATTGGAGGCTCCATTTTCAAAATTAACACTCAGAGAAAAGTCAGGACTATAGAAAAAGCACTGCAAGTGTCACAAAGCAATTTCCCCCGAAAGTAATTGTATAATTATGTGGGAAATAATTAAACAAAGAAGGAAAACTGAGGGGGATGGGGGGGGGGGGGGGGGGGGGGGGGAGGGGGAGAGCCCTAGGCTCGTATATCCATGACCAACAATAATTATATTAACATTAAAAAAGGGTCAACATTTATGAACCACCATTTGCAAAGACTAACCAAGCTTATGAAAGAGGCTTTGGGGAGGAATAAAATATTCAACAGTGAGAAGTCTGAAAGGACAACAAAATGAAGACAGACTCATGATAGGAAAGGCTAAGGTAGAAACAAAAGGTTATTTATACATTCGTGAGAAAACTACCAGAATATTTTCCTGGCATATGAAGAATGAGATGTCAGTAAAAGAGAAATCTGACTCTTAAGAGACAGTGTGATTAATTTATTGAGAGTACAAGATTATTCAGGTAAAATAATTACTTAATCATTTTAATCCATGCTTGCAAAAGATGATTTGCTGAAAACTGCCAAATAAGTATCTCTCCCAAAGAAACAAACCTGGATTAGAAAGGAGATTATCAAGAAAGAGAGATCCCAATACTCACATTTGGCTGTAATGCATACAGTTCAAAACTTAATGTGCCAAGCAGAGGTGTACTTTGTGCTTTGCTGCTGGGAACTGACTCTAGCCCCCTCCCTGTAAAATAGCACGGCGTCTGGGCAGCGATATTTTTAACAGCCTCCAGCAGAAGTTAAGAAGTCATTATGACAATAGAGTGTTAGAGAACAGAAGGTTCTATTTGTATCTCTTGCAATTGATTCCTTATCATTCCTTCTCAACTCATCTGCTATTTCTGCATGCCAGTGGAATTCCCAGCTGGCCAGGAGAAGAAAGTTCAGGCAGCTTCATCAGCTTCTAGTTGCCAGTTTGTAAAATTACTAAAATCATGCCTTCAAGTCCTAATTCTAAAGGAAGTTGCAGAGGCAGGAGGTATTGATTTTCAAGTGTTCATGTATTAACCTTCCATCTTCTAGGGAGAGAAAGCACCAGTGTGGAGAAATAAAAATACATTTTTGTTGATAGCACACTGGTTGTATACCCATTTCTAGAGCCAGCCAGCCAAGACAATGCAAATTTCCAGAGATGAATGGCATTCCAAGGTGTAATGAAATAATCACATCCATATTAGAAAATATCTTTTGTTTGAAGTTCGTATCATATAGCCAAGTAAGTTATATAGGTAAAAATACTGAAATAATTTTCTACCCACTTTTACCTAACCACATTCATAGCAATACTTATTTACCTTACAGAATGTTTGGAGGATGAGTTTTTCTTCATTTGTAAGGCCCTTTTGAAGAGAGAATGCACTATCCAGCATGAAGGCTGAGTTCTGTTTTTACTGCATTTGAATCTTACAAAAAACAAATCCAAAACCAAATCACTGCAAAGGAATCTTTTAAAATCTTTTAAACATGAAGAGTGTTAAATCACAAATTGCCTTCTCTTTATTACCTAAAATATGTATATTCAAAGAAGGTATATTCAAGGATGGTACATCAGTTTTGCTACAGTGCTTACACCCCACACCTCACTTTTATTTATGCCACTAGTATACAAGCCATGCCCCCTAAATATTTAATTAAAAGTACAGACATTCTATCATATTGATCTCCTTCCTTCTGGTTTAAATGATTCCAGTATTAGATAAGACATGACTCTGGAATAATACATGATCATAGCTTTAGATCAGACACTGTGCAATGTATCTTAACCCCTTACAGAACGGAAGAACTGAAGCAGTCTGTAAATCTGCCATGCCTTTGAGCTACAAGGAAAAACTGAAAAGGACAGGAGAGCAATATAAACAAATCTCAATTATTCAGCACTTACTGCAATGCTTTTTAGCCATAAATAGGAATAATACATGACAACTTGGGAAGAAGTGGATTATCAGCCATCTCAGTAATACCCAAGAGGCAACACAATCTTTGACCATCATTTATTAAAAATGAGGGTGGCTAAAGGGGAATTTCATCCACAACAAGGTTAGCACAGTCTTTATGCCCTCAGCAAAAGGAAGTTTGCTATTGATTTTTCAAGTGGTCTGGCTACCTATGGATCACACAGGTCTAGCCTGAATCTCAGCGATAAGGTCTGGGACAGAAGTGGACCAGATGCTTTTTCCCCACCAAGCTCATTAGCCACCAGGAGCCCATTAATGCCATTGACTTCAGCAGAATTGCATCAGTGTTAATTAGAAGTGCAACAGCTCAAACGAGTCATGCCACCAGATGGCAGATCATTAATAGTTTAAAGCCTAGTTTGGGGTCTGGTCATTATTTCACATTCCAAAATTTCATGAATATTAAAAGGTATGGTTTTATTTAATAAAACAACACTGGTTTTATAGAAGAAGGGACTGTTTTGGACCAAACCCCTTGCATTTCTGAAATAAATCTAAATTTTTAAAAGCCTCCTGTCTGCGATGTTTTCTGTGCAAAATCTATGAAATAGAAACAGGTTTACAAATACCTGTAACTGCTGACATTTGGCCATGCTGAAACCATAATCAGTTTGAGAAGAGACTGAGACATAAGATCTAATCAAAAAGCTTTGTTAAGACTTCATAGTGAAGAATTAGACTGAGAAATACACAGTGAAGCTGTACATAAGATCTGGTACAGAGTAGATGCAATGGAGGTACATCCTCCCCACTGTCTGTCACTAACAGATCCACAGCTAGTTATATTTAATGTGCTATGGATCTTAGACTTCTTTAGCACCTTACTTCTACATTATTGGGCAAGAAGTTTAGCATGTGTAAATAGCTTCATTTATTTTAATGGGGCTTGAGCAACAGATGCAGGCCAGAATACCAGTTGTTATTTGTCAGATTAATAGTTTCTTTTCTATAGTGAGGAAAACCCCAAATAAAAAAATTCTGCCCCATAGCACCTAAGCAAACTAGAGTACCAGGCATAGTCTGTCATCACTATTACTAGTTGACCAAATGGCTTCTAATCAAACCCTGTCTCCCAGCAGTGAGAAAGTTATGACCCTTGAAGGTACCAAAGTTTAATTTGTGTCAGCAGGAAATCTCCCCTAGTCTATAGGTAACATGTTTTACTATTCTTGTTCCTCAAATTCTAATAACCGTCTTTCAATTTTGGATTTTATACCAGCTCAAAGAGGGCTTTGGCATGGCAGAAAAAGGAAAACAGTGTGGTAACACTCATATCTTACATTTATTTCAAATCTTTGGTGCAAATCATGCCAGAATGTGGGATCTAAGGCTTCCTTTTCAGCACTTTAAAAAAAAAAAAAAAGCTGCTTTTCACTAAACTCTAAATTACAGTCATCAGTGAAGCAGCAGCGGCAAAACTTATGCAGCATCCACACCCATAAGCAGTATAGTCACAGGGGCTTCTTCCCAGAGCATCCTTTCCTTTGTCGTTGGAAGCATAGGTATAAGTGCTAAAACACTGTAAAGACTCCTACCCAGAACTATCACTGACACACACTTTGAATTCCGTAAGAGGCTGGGGGTAGTATTTCTAAGATCTAGACTTAATGTCTCTCACTGGCACTATGTTTCTTGCTCTACCTGTAACATAAGGATAACACTTATCTTCCTCACCTAGGACTTGTGAACAGTCAGCAATCAGCTAAAATTCCAAATTAAAAGATATTAATGCAATTCAAAGATGCAATGTATATTCATCTGAATTGCCTTGCATTGTGGCTGCAGACCTAAATCTGTTCATCTCAAAAATCTGGAGGGGTTTTTTTGTGAGTCCTACACAAAAGATAGATAGTGATGTTAGAGAAAACAAGGCAGAAAGATTAGAGACATATCCATTGCTATTTTACAAGCTCTTTCGAGTTTTAGTGCAAAGTCTTCATTGTCTAACCAAGCAAGAGAGGACTAGCTTTAGACAAAATATACATGAAAGAAGTTGCTAGAATTAGTGTTGAATAGTCAGATCCTTCTCTGTTATAACTGTGTATTGAAGTTGACACAGACTTACCATGAAATGGTTAAATAGAGGGTTTTTTCTTGAGAGATAACTGTAATTATTTTTTCTTTCTATAGATTCTTTCTTTTTCTTGAATTTCCATTTTATCAGAATGTTCAAAGAGGGAATAGATCATCTGAATCTATTCTAAGAGTGCTGGAGGTGTCTTTTGTTTGTAACTACAATATACTGTCCTCTCACATACAACAATCTTACTTATTTAGGTATCAAAGTAAGAGGTTTTTCATCTGCTTTCACCAGAGCTGATGTTCTAGGCTGCACTTCAGAAGTCAGATTTCATGAAAAATACTTACAGTGGTGCATAAGAAAAGCGGTGATGGTTTTGCTCAAAAAACTCAAGAAAAAGACCATTGAGCAACTTTTCACTGGCACAGAATTTATTTTTACCAGAAAGCTTTTAAAACTTCTCTTATAGAACTGAGCCAATCTTAGATAATGAATGCACTGTAGAGTTATATTTTTTGTGAGCAGCTGAGTTCATATAGATATACAATATAGGTTATATGTACCATATAAAGATTTGCTCATGTGATGACATATTTCAAACCTAGAGACTTGAGTCCAGAAAAAGCATGTAATAAATCTTTGAAACTTTACGAAAAAAATTTTTTTTGGCTAGATTTTTCTTTATAATTTAATATAACTCATTTACTAGGTTTGGTCGAATGTTAGAATATGTTTTTTAAGCACTGACATATACACTCTCTGCAGTTCCGGAGACAAGACTTTCAAGACTTGTTCTCCCACTCCATTTGAACACCAGGACTGAAATAGCAGCAGTGAATTTACAAAATCCTGGCATGCCAGGCAATGAAGTAACTCTTTTCCTTGCTCCTTGGGGAAATCCAGTGGGATTAAAAGGAAAATAATTGACCATGTTCTTATTAGGCTGGCAAGCATGAATTTCTGGAATGGGATCAGACATTGGCTGTCAAGGCTTTAGTGAAGTTGTATAATACTCCAGAACTATACAGCTGTCTCCAGGCAAGAGAAGGCAATATGAAGCTGCTTTTCAAAACAAAAAGCCAACAATTTAAAATCAGGGTTTGACGTAAATCCAACAGGCTTCTGCTGGGTGTTACATAAGGGATAAAATTGGCCCCGTTACATTAACAGGAAGTGGATTGCTCATTTAAAAATAACTATCATAATTTGGAGTGAAGAACACATGGTCCATAGTTCGTTAATTCTAAAATAGTTAATACTGTGCCATTCATGTTAAAATTAAAGTCTTGATTTGGGTAATGTTTTCAGTTATATCATTAATTATCACCCATTTCAGAATGGAAAATAGTTTTCAAAGAAGCAATCTACCTTTATAAAAAACCTAAGCTGAACTTATTATTGCACAGGGTTTCAGTCATAGCCAGTTTTATTCTCATTCCCAGTTAGATATAAAAGAACAAACAGCTTCCATGCCCTCAATAGTGTTTTGAAATCCACAGGAACACTGGAGCAGCTTGTTAGCATAGCAATATAACATATTCATTATATGCCAGCTGAAGTATTGCAAAGTTTGCATCTGTTGTCATGAAGATAGATTGATATTAGATAGGATTCATTACAATTTTACACCATTCTAGCCTGTGTTGTCCCTGCCTTCCAGCTAAATAAAGAGCTATTTCCACAACAACTACAGAACAATTCATTTGTATCCTTTCAGAATACACAACATCATTACCTCTGTGCCAAAACAACCTTCTGATGGAAGGCCCTTCTAAATGATAAATTGCACAGTCGAGAAATATAGTTTAGAAGACTACTGCTCCAAAGCTGTTCTCTCTTTTATTCCTAACCTGTATGTGTCAGTGAGCCGATGAGTTCTGATTTTAGTAACTGTATTTTACTGCTAGATGTACATGTATACTATGCAAATACTTTCAATAACATGCACAGACACCTTGTATGTTCACCTGCAATCAGCTAATCGGGTACATTTGCATTCACATATTTAGTTGTGCCTACAGCCATAGGGAACGTCCACACAACTTCAAATCACACTTTTCTGCATGTATTTGCAAAATCTTAAAAATGTAACCAAAATCATGCAGTCTAGCATAACGTAAACACTTGGCCATCCATACCTATAGCCATACTTAAGAACTGCACAAACACTGCTGAATACCAATTACTGCAATCAAACATTCATGAAACTGCATGCTGCACATGAAACTGAAGCTAGAGGAGTGATGAGCATTATCCATCTGATTAGCCATGCTCTTTCAAGCTTCAGATTTCCTGAATACACATGTACCCCAAGATGAAATATCAAAATCCAATTAAAAATTTATAAATCCCCCACTATTTAAGACTCTCTATAGAGTAACAAATGGTGATAAAATAGAGATTCATCAATATTTCCATTAGGAATTATATTGTTCAAATGTCTAAAAGTAATTAAACCCATAAAAAGCACTTTAGTTATTTATTTGAATTTTTACTAGTCTCTAATACAAGAACACAATTAAACACCTTAGGTGCCCTTGGCAGTCTTTTGATGAAAGTAATAAAAGATAATACCTAGCTCTTACACAGTGTTTTCACCAGGAAGCCTTAAAGTGCTTTGCAAAGGAACTAAGTCTCTGCAGCAAGTGAAAATCACGTCTATACATGTGTATCCATATTTTGTGTGTAAGTTGTGTACTAGCCATATATGTTATATGATTAACTTAGAGACAGCTAAGTTTGAAAATACACCTACTTCAGTTTACTACACTCCTCAGAATTTGTTTTCCTAAAGACTGGAAGACATGGTGAAAAATGTTCAAGTGTTTCAGCGCTGTGAACTATAACACATGCCTTCATATTCCTGGAGGCTTACAAAAGTCAGTTAACATTCACATGTCCATCCCCAGACGGTCATTCCTTGGCGCCAGGTAAGAAAACAACATGAACCTCTCTTGCCTACAGTACAGAAATAATAATTAAAGCTCTTTAATGGATGTTCTGTTGCAAAATTTCAACATCTTTATAGTTCATAACTCTACTCAGAGACCCTGTGGGTGAGATTTATGCACTAAACAACAACTGCGATCACAACATAGTAAGATCACTACATAGTAACATTTTTGCAATGTGACCAAATTAGCTTCATGGAAAACAAATGCTTCAAAGAGGACAAGATGTTCCTCAGTTGTCAAGTAGTATTTCAATTTTAAAGAGAAATAGCAAATGCACTTTGGATTCTAGTCTATTTTTGCTCCTCTGTACGTTTGGCTTGTCTCATTCAAATGTATACACAGTTTGAAATAGATCTCCATCTGTTGGGAACTATGGGATGCTGAAAACAGTGCTTTCATGATGATTGAATGATCTAATTCAGATCTCAGCTAAAGACCATCATAATTACCCAGAAAACTAACTCCAAGTTTCTTCAGCCACGTTAGGCTTTCACTCACCTCTAGGAGAAAATATGTTAATCATGAAATTTCACTCATCTCAGATTACACTGAGGGCCACAGTATCAACCATGGTGTATCAGTTATTCTGATATGCACTTACACTTTCCTGCACAACAGTTTTGCTAATAGAAAAGTCTTTCCTTCAAGTAACAAATTATTCATTAGTAGCACACAAACATGTCTTCACAAAACATTAGACACCCCTAGCTTTCCTTCTATATACCTTACCAGTACCAACACACTGGGATAACCAATTTCTACAGAAACTTTCAGAGACTATCTTCCATGAAGTGTACCCTGTGAGTGATGCTCATAGCACCTCCAGGCGATTTCTTCTTAAGATTGATTCTTTTATATCATTAGAATCTCTTGCTTCCTGGTCAAAGGCCTCATATGTGTACATGACTGGCAAGCTACTTCTACATCCTGGGTGTTTTTCTTCATGAATCCAATGTAGGGTTTATAGCCACAATATTCCATCCATGAATTTCTATCACAGACCCAGGCTCCATACTCATATCATGGTTACTGACAAGCATCTCAAGCTCCCTACTTCCCATGTGTTTAGAAAAAGCTTCCCACCTCTGTCATCTTCCAACTCTTCCCCACGTTCCCTTCCCTCTTCTCCCACAGTGCTTCCCCCTTCTCTTGTCCTTGGATATTCCAAATCAATCCTGAAATCTCCTATGACCCACTCATACTCCTACCCTCCCTTTTACAACAGGAAAGGCTGAGCTTTTGGTGCCTTTTCCTTCTTTTGCAGAATCCCTTTTCACCTGCCTCCTCTTTTCAATTATATTTTGCTTCTCAGTGTCCCAAAATACAGCAAAGGTCTGACTCCATGTACTTGGACACACAAGAGGTGGTACAGGCTGTTTGGCTCATTCAGAGTTCATGGCTTCCATTAAGCAGCTGTGCCCTTAGTGTGGATATATGCCTTGGTTGTTTGGCCACTTGTTCAATCAACACAGACACATGCCATGGTCAGTCAGACATGGTCAGTCAGACATTTGGTTGGCTGTCAGTCCTTTGGTGGTCTGTCAGTCCTTGGGTGAAACACATCATGTAGGGCAGGCTGCCTCCTAAGTGCTGATATGCCAAATGAAGTGTCCTGCGCAGCACACGCTGTGTGAGTCTGTCACAGAGCGTCTCTCAATATCTAGGTGACACATCAATATTTTTAGATTTTTACACAGCCTCATCCGTGGTGTTCATAACATTATTACATTTCAGCTCCCCTTCTGTCACAATCATATGTGACATATTATGTTTTATTTTAAAATATGTACATGCCCTAACTTTGCTAGAGAATTCTAACTAGGATCTTTGCAAAGCTACTGAACATATGTTTGTTTCTACTAATTTATATAAACTGTTTTCCTTTTTAGAGAGCACTGTTCAAAATAATTCCAAAATAATTGCATTTAAACAGAAAATAAACTGTTTCAAGGTGGAATGGATTACAACAGTGTGCTGATTGATGGGCACATTACAATCCACTAATATAAATAAAATATGCCTTACAGAAAGTTAAATAAAACTGCATGGTGTGGCTGGAAAGCATGATTCCTTGGGAAAGAAAAAAAAAGCAGCAATGCTGAAGGAATAAATGAACAAAATCTTGGTAAATTATTTAAATCTCAACTGAAACAGACTACACTTCTCTTACCCCACAAGTTCTTGTAAAACAAGTACTTAGAAGGAACCCTCCATCCCATGCCTGCAGCTTCAGCCCACCTTCTAAAGTGGAACTGCACTGGGAAGGTCAGTGGAATTAGACATGGAGGACTGTGCTACATATCCCTGTGCCTCAGTTCCAGGCACTGTCCAGCAGCTGAAGTGCCAAAAGGGACATGTGGACTTGTCATCCTGTTGCAAAAACGTCAGGAGAATGTAAGACTAATACAAGTCACTGAAGATTTCCAACCAAGCCCTCAAAAACGTGATCTAAAATATTTCCCCGTAACAAATGTTCCTAAAAATGGGGTGATATTTTTAGTGGTTAATCATGTTATAGGGACATGGGACCTGCAGTACCCCAGTGGAGCCAACCAAATCTTGAGAATAAGACACTGCTCTATGAGATGACTGCAGTCACCAAGACTTTAAAGACATAGTATTACAAATGGGTTGTTTGGCTTGGGTTGCAGACAGAGCAGTAATGCACCACAGGAAATAATGGTCCCATAGAAACACATTTTACA
Organism: Porphyrio hochstetteri; assembly: GCA_020800305.1. Lineage (NCBI taxonomy): Eukaryota > Metazoa > Chordata > Aves > Gruiformes > Rallidae > Porphyrio > Porphyrio hochstetteri. The sequence continues at coordinate 7,750,629 of CM036921.1, read as the reverse complement.
CATTTGTAGGTTTGATACTACTAAACAAAAAAAATAAAAATCAGAGATTAGGTTTTAAATAGGAAAAAAAGGCACAAAAAAAAAATCTCCCTAATCAGTGTCACAGATAGCTCGAGTGCAGCTGAAAGTGCTAGTATCTGCTGTGGAGTGAAAAGTCACCTTCAGTTCCCTTATAAATCAGTAGGATTTACCTTGGCTAGAACAGAAACAAGATGATGCCCTAAGATAAAAAGAATGTAGTAGTAACTACAACCAGCGTCACATAAGATTACTCATGAAGCCTCCAAGAGCTGAAAATTTAAAGGAAATTTTAATTAAAAAACAAAACAAATAAACAAAAAAAAAACCCCAACACCCCACAATACAACCACAAAAGATGCTTCAAAATCAAACAATGTACTGTTTTTCTCCATTTCCCTCATGATATCATGCTCTCTCCTTACTTCAGGTGGTTCAAATAACAGGAATTGAGATTTGTTTTCACAATCAAAATACACTGTCACCCCAAAACTAAAGATAAGGGCAGGAGTATGTATCATCTGTACAGAATCCTTTCCTGCACATGCTATTCCCAAATCCACAAAGGAAAACTAAAGCAAAAGTGAAACAATTACATTCTACATGTACATTTTCACTTACAAGGTGCTATTTCCATTTTTTTTCCACACTTAGTATTTTTTAAATATGTATTGCAATCTACTTCTTTTCTTCAGCTAATGAGTATTTAAACTGTCACCATTCATGTCAGCAAAATAATGAAAATCAGCTTTTTCACCTACGAATCCCATCCCCCACAAGATAAGGATTACTGATATAAGTAGGACTGCCTACAAATGCAATGGAAGAGAAATATTTATGAAAGTGGTAAAGGGAACAGTCTGATGAATGATCAAAAGATCCCGGAAGCAGCACAACACAGAAGCTGAGATTCTCACACATATGGAAATAGGAGAGAAAAATGTTTTTCTGGGGATATCATCTCCAATCATCACATGGAAACGAACACAGAAAATACACTTTTTTATGAATGATTTTACTCTGGAGTAGGAAGAGGGATTTAAGGTAAATGGCAAAATGAGGAAAAAAGTAGTTTATGTGTTTTTCAGTAAATGCATATCAGCATATTCCCATTGGACACAATATAATGCACATAACACATCCCAGACAACAGAACAACACACAAATAGGGAACGCATCTTCCTTTCTCAACTCAAATATTCACAGACAAGAAAAAATTACAGAAGAAGAATAATTCACAGTGGCCTGGAAGTTGTTAATTTAAACTGCGAAGAAGAAAAATGTGTCTGAACAGCAACAGTGTATCTTCATCTGAAGTAGAAGAAATGAGCCACAGATATTGATTTTCTCCTTGGAAGCCAAAAGGTTTGCAGGGTTAATCAGCAATTGTGTTAACTGAGGGGTCAGGTTACCGCTACAGTATTGTCAGGTTTGGCTTGGTGGAAGACATCTCAACCCATTTTAAATTCATGACCTTGCTGCTTTTGGTCCATGCTTCTCAAGCATCTTTCATCTCAGAATTGGTCTCATGTTTAATTAGGTTTCCTTTTTATGCTGGAATAGTGAATTTCAATTTTCCTTTCTATCTAAATGTTATGGTGGTGCAGTGCCATGAGATCCTGAACATGTTACTTTCAGACCAATTCTTTTGCTGTTGGGGACTCACCTGTAGACATTTAACCCCCACTGAGACTCTCAGAAGAATGCATGAAGGAACTAAGACAAAAGTGAAATAAAATTTTCATGAGTCAATTATACTTTGAAAATAGTTTTGATTTCACCTCGTTTACAACCCTTCGTTGTGTTTCCTTAGGACAAACAGTTGGGCAGACTCCCAGTCTGGGTCAGAGGAAATTGTAAATTCTAATTTTCCCTCTTCACCCACCACAAGGAAAAAAATTTCCTCAGAATCTATTTTGAAATGAAACAAAAGTTGAAATGTTAAGCACTAAACTCACCATCAGATCAAGCTGCCTTTAACATGACTTTATAGCAACACAAATACACACTCCATGAAAAATGGTTTGAATACACTGTGAACCTGGGAGTGTGAGGCCATGCTTTCTGCAGATCTAACAGATTTGGTATTTTAGTCTGTTTCAATTAAATTTATTCTAATTTTCACTAATTCCAGTTATATTTGATACTCAGAAAGATGCCTCAAGAATAAGTAAATTCCTAAAACCTTAATGAAATTAAAAGTCTCAGTAAAGACAAGAAACAGAAACTAAGCCTGTCCTAAGGGGTGAGACCATCTCCCCTCATTTCTCTCCAGTTTTTGGTTTCTGGTTACCCAGTCACCACATGTATACCAGCATACATCATTTCACATCAGTCACAGCACATGCTGCCTCTCACAGTACAGACAATAGGAAATGTGAAGGAACACTGGGTATGCGCTGAGGACAAAGGAAATGTGAGATGGAACTGGAGGCATCGTGGAGAGATATGGATTGCTGCAGTGAAGTGAGTTGGGACACAATGTCATTACACACCAGGCTTCATTAATTCCAATCCTGATGAAAAATTTGTTTTGCTGTTGTTTTTAACCAACACAACATAGTCTTTCCAGCAAAAAACATGAATATGGAACAGTACATTAATAGAGTATTCAAAATGTATCAGTACCAATGCAAAAATTTCATGTCATTAATCTTATTCACAGCAGCCAACTATCCTGTCTGAAGAGAACATGCAAAGTGTTTTTAAAGAAGTAGGCTTTTGTCCTGTAACTCTACATCACAGTAGGCAAAGAGGGTTGAAAGAATGTAATTAATCCAGAAGAAACAGACTAATTGCACTATTTTTTCCAATGATAACCACATTCATAAGCACACGCACAGATTTGACATGTATACACTTACAGCAGTAACGATACAGGAAAGTCAAGTCACTGTTGGTATTATGGTAAGCCAGTTATGATTTGTTTGATTTTTTGGACTTACATTTTCAGGAAATCAATTAAAGTAACAAATTTCTAGACAGCTTTGCTGAAAGGTAAATATTTACATACTTGGACAGTAAGCCTTTCCCCTAGATTCGTATCCCATCCACTGCTGTTAAAGCAGATCAGGTAGGTAGTGTCCTGGCAGATAGTGAACTTGGAGAGGTAAACTAAGTGTTAATTTTGTTCTTCCTCTGCTATGCTTTGCACTGTAGTGGAACACATTATAATGAAACATACCTGTAACATAGAAGATAAAAATAACTGGAAGGAAAGCAGAAGTTGCAAGGAGATGTTCTTTTGTTTTTACACAGGTCAGAGCACACCAAAGTAACTTGGTTTGTTGCAGCACTGTGGAAACTTTATGTAAGATAGCTGGTGGTATTCCTACTCTTTCATGCTTGAGCGGCCACTTAAATTACACCTTGGACTTGGTAGCTAATCATTCTCTGTAACACTTCGAAGTACTGGCTTGAAAAACAATAATCTGTCTCATAGGCCAAAGACTGAAGGACCCTTGCAGCCATTGTAAAGAAAAATATTATGTAATGAACAGATAGATGATAGACATCTTGTCTTTAATTTTAGTGTTAAAGGCATCTGTAACATTTTTCCAATATTGCCTTATCACAAATTCATGTTTTGATTCCAATTTAGGATGCTGCGTCCCTCAGCACTCTTACAGATGACACACACCTGTTCTGGGTTTGGCTTCAGAACAAAACCTTCAAAGTTTTTATTTCTCTTTATTTTATTTCTGAGTTGAAAATCCAGTCCTGCATTAGGCCTTTTACCAGACATTTCTCAATGTATACATACCTCTGTGGGTGTATTACCACTGTGAACAGACCTTTGGCCCTAAGGAAAATCCTCACAATGCAACACTCTATGCATGGGACAAAGTACATTGAAATTTTGCTTAATAAGACTCAGTCCTATATAGAATATCAACCAGAGCTCTCAAAGATCAATGGAAGCACAAAGAAATATCTGCATATACAAAGGTCTTACATGACACACATGGATAGCATCTGTGTGAGTTCACTAAGAATTTCGCTTTGATAATGATTCTCTGACAAACATGATATTTTTATAACAGCTCATGAGCTGTAAGTTTTAAATGTGATTCACAAGAAGAATGAATAGTGCAACAAAGATGTCAAAACAATTTTAAAGTCTACCTTGTCCTTTTGTCTTCACGCAGACAAATATTTATTGAAGTGAGAAAAGGAGGAACCTATGGGGCATGAACATCATCATAAATATCTTTTACCACTCAAAGGTAGAGAAGACAGACAGCAGGCATGCTCAGGATAATTAATTAAAGTAGTTGCCATTTTATAAGGAAAACTATACTGGGAAAATCTGCTTTCTAACTATCATGCAGAAGAGATGAAACAATAAAATCTCAGCTTTAGCATGGAGTAAGGAAAATGAACAATTTCGCTTTTTTGAAGAAAAAGGTTTTCACTGTCATATTCCTATAATCCTTGTCTCCACCACCACCATGCTGTGGTGCAAATCACTTTCAGGGTTTGCCTGGTCAAAGTCTGGTTTTGTTTGGTTCCTTTACTACTGTAATATGTCTTGCTGGAACAATGTCATGACAAAATTTCCTGGAAAGTGCACTCCCAAATTAATTCTGAACTGAAGAAACACATAAGTAACATGTAAGGAGTGAAAGAGTTACTGGAAAAACAGGCTTGGAGTTTATGTATTTCTTATGCTTAAAACATGTCTCAGTTGGAGGAATTACAGCATCAGTCTGGTAAGCTGCCAGAATAAATAATTCAAAATACCACTCTATACTCGTTTTGCTACCGGTATAATTTCTGCATAGTAAGTTACTTTTGTATTTAATTGATAATGAAAAAAGAGAAGTGCCATCTGATAGATACGAGTTTTACTTGCCTGCGGTGATTTCATTGTAATTCCTGTAAATGAGATGATGAAGTCATGCTTTTTAAAAAAATGCAATATAATTGACAAGATCAGAATTTAATGGTAAGTTTTTGTAGAAAGCAATCTTGACCAACAAGGGAAAAAAAATCCCATCTATTCTTTTATTGAGAGATGTGGAAAATCTCTTCCGTAACTGCTTTTGCATTTAGGAACTACTGACTATAATATTTATTAATAGGACAAGAAAGAAGGTTCTAAGCCTAAAGTAGAATTCATACTGTGTAAGTCTATGTGACCATTGGTCATATAATTATTTAAGCTAAATATTTTAATTATTTAAATATTTGTTAATGATGCCAAAACAACATTTGTCCTTTATTTGCATTAAATTACTGTAAATTCACAGCCAGATTCTCAACTGCTGTAATGAAACATGGCATTCATAAAGGGTGCAATGAAAAGCACCCAAAGTGCAGTGTGATTTGCAAATTCCTTTGGTTTTGATTAAAATATCACAAAAGCACCCTGTAGTCTGTAGGTTTTTCCATTCAATGTGTCACTGCCAAAATATTCATCCTGATTTTAAGATGACTCATTGTGAATACAGTTTCATTAAAACAATATGGTGAATAACATAAAATAATAAAACAGGATAAAAAAAGAATGTCATCAGAAAAAAGCCCCAACAGATTTCCAAGAGCAGGTGTACAAAACAAATATGCTTATGTACACACATATATGCAAACTTTTGAAAAGCTGGCTCTGCAAAATAAAAATTATATTTAAAATTAGTATTCAGTTCTATAGTGTATGGCCTACATCCAGGAAACATCATATGGATCCACATCCAGGAATCTTTCTCCAACTTAACCCGTGAAAACTCAGGGATAAGCTTTCGAAACCAACTTTTAAAACACAGTATCCTAAAGTTATGCACATAAACAAGTGAAGTATTTTTTACTCCAGTAAGCATAAAACTAATTGATACAGTCATATAGTCACTGGAAACCCCTTGTGCTGTTTCCCTTTGTTAAACTAAGGCCAAGTATTTAATTTATCCTGAAACTGGACATAATGCACAGTAGCCATCAGTCCTTAGGGAGAATTCTGAGCCTCGCATCCTGTTAGTCAATGTAATCCCCCCAAGTGGAGAAGATCCGTCATTGAAAAACAGGTTTTGGAGTAGTAATAGAAATAGCAAACATAACCAAAAGTCACATTTGTCAAGTATGTCACTAAACACAGTATGCTGCTATACTCCTTGCCACTTCGGAAAATATTCGTAAAATGTAACTTCTATGCAAAACCTTCAATTTATCACTTGTCAGTATTAAACCCTGTATTTTCTGGGGTTTGTAGACTTACATTTATAAGTAGTCATTCCTTTTATGTTCCCAAAACAATTGCTTCTGCTCCGAAAATAATTGTCTGGAACAATGAAAAGGCATTTCTGTAAGGAATTTCTTGACTTGCAAACATCTGTGCATCTGTTTGCAAGTATTGCAAAATAGTAATTTCTCAAAAAACTGCCTATTTGGGAAGTTTTGGGAAATTAAATGCAGCAACCAGCTTCCTGACTAATATTAGGATAAAGAAATAACTTTATAGAGTTTAGCTTAGATTTGAAACCACATAATTTTAATATTTTAATATGTTGAGATTTATTTACCTACTGTGCTACACACTTGTTACAAGTGTTTCCAAAAACACATGCCTTAATCTTCTTTGTGCATGAGAGAGAACATGAAGTGATACGAAATCTCTGCAAATACAGTTTTTCAAGACACAACAGGATGAGCTGGTTCAGCAGAATAGTTTCACAGGAGATAAAGGAATAAGATTATCCCACCTTTTGAAGTGTTTCACATAGGTGGAATGAAGGGTCTTGCAGGCATGAAGCAGTAATTCAAAGCCACAAAGTTTGGTCACATCAAAGCCACATTCAGGTTAATAATCCTGTGTATAACTGAAACTTTCTGGTAATGCTAAATATTTTCTAGAAAAAGAATCCTTAAACCACATTATCATTAGTGAGACACACTAGCATAATTTTAATTGTGGCTTGTAGCTATTCTCTATTGATTGTATTTAAACTCCTTAACAGAAAATATGAAAATATTCTGAGGTATAAATGTAAAAAACCCCTCAAATACAACATAAATTATTAAAAGCTTTCACACCTAAGCTGTAAACAAATTGCTCTGTTTCCTAAGTTAGTCCTTTCCATATCATTTACCAACTTAACCAAGGAATTCTGAAAGGAGACAGCCAGGCAAAGTATTTGTGCATCTGGAGCCCCAGGGAATTAATGATAGTTACCATTTCACATCATATCATATTATAAACTTGAGGTGATTACTAAACTAATGGCTTAATTGTTCTTCAATGTTGCAATAGCTTTTTACTATGTGACAAACTGAGGAGCTTTCCATGATTATGCCAAGTGATAATTTCCTTATTGTCCATATTTCACATATATTCTAGATCACGAATATAAACTCCAAGAGATCTGTATTCAAGTTTCCATCTACTACAAGATGTACCTACATAGTACTCAATTATATTCCTAACACAGAAAACCATTACACATAATAAAATCTACAGCAAAATACTGCATTGGTATGTAATTTGGTACTTCTGAACATAAGGAGACTATGGAAAGACTGAAATCAGGTAGCACTACTACAGGTTAACAGTTTTAGACTAACCAAGCGTACAAATCAGGGCTTGTGTATATGTGACTCCAGTAGAAGACATATGCTGCAATGACTTGCAATCCCTGTCTTCTAAAATATTATCTTGATGGCAAATACTCCAAGAGAGACTCCGTCACTGTACATGATGGGGTTTAGATTTGGCTGCTTCCTTGATTCTCCTTTCTCTGGGGATGCTTTACTATATAGTCACAGGGGTCTTCACAAGGGTATTGATATAGCACCCTTACTGGGATAGACAATGTGTCCAACAGTTGTATTAATTGCACTGTAATCAGATGGCTTGCAGTACTGTCTTTAGTTGTTTACTGCCTTCTCCTTTCTCACTATCTGCCTATGCCCTCAATTTTCATGACATTTATCATTCTGGATGCTTTATATTTTCCTAGCTCTCCATCCTCTCATCTCCATTGATTTGAGTACTATGAGTTTTGTGCTTTTATGGTGTTTATAGTTGAGTTTCCTACAAAAATATTTTTCTTGGCATATTTTCCTCTGTCTTTGAGTTACCCAGATGGAATTTGCTGAGAATTTATCTCATTTGGAAGTATTCTTAATTAGGTGAAAAACAACTTATTTTTTCCTCATCTTCTTATTTTGCATTCTTCTTTAATTAAGAACCAATGCAAGAAAAGATTAAATACATTACATTAAAATGAAGATGTAATAACCAACAGCATTAACGTTCTCATAGTCTGTGGAGTAGAAAAGTGGAAAGAACCCTCTGACACACAAAAATTAAACCCAGCATCAGGGGACATGTGCATGCTTGTTGGCATTTAATTAAAAATGTCATTGGAGATCTGCTGAATAACTTCCACCTTAAACAATTAAGCCTAAATAGTAACTCAGGCTTCTCTAGATCTTTCATTAGAAGAAATTCTCAGTCTCTATGTACAATAGACTCATAATGTTAATGTCAGGTGCAGAGTAATGGTCATGGCATTCAGAGATACACAAGTTAAACTATGCATCAGAAGGCTACTAAAAGTCAATTTTGTGGAAGGCACTTATTCTAGAATTGAAACATATTTATGTTGCTGGGCTGCCAAGGAGAAAATGTAGCTATTGAAGGAGTAAAAAGAAAAAAAAAATAGGACAAGAGTATATTAATAAAAGAGGAATACAGGTGCTTAAATAGATGTGGGCTTCAGTGCCCTGGCTATAAATATGATCTGTCTTGGCTTCAATTTCTGAACTTCCTGCTTCTGACAGAAATAACATTCAGAAGATACTAAGTCCATATAGGACAGGAAACTCAAAGCATTCACTGCTGTAGACAGGGTAAATAAGGAAAAGTACAGCCATAACTGGTTTGGCTCTGCTAGAGAAACACTGCATGCTATGGTCACCCTTCGTATGCGGGGAGGGGGTGATGGTACGATGGAACTGGCCATACAAAAGCAAGCCTCCTTATTTTTCTATTTTTATCTTGAGATTGATGTAATCTTTGACTAGAAAACTACATTATTAAATATTTTCAGGGGTTTTTTTGGGACAGTGCCTATTGCTGCAAAGGGGTCACATATAATACGGCTTGTTCATGGCAAGAAATGATTTAAATTATTCAAATTATTTTTTGAGGTAGTTCACAGAGTAACAAGCTCAGAAAGCCATTCTTCCTGCATTCCAAATCAATTTCTTCACAGAAAGTGATTACACATAAAACAACCGTTGGACACTTAAGAGAACTAAATTAACTTTTACCATTCAGGAGCAAGTCCCATATGTCACTGATGACAGCTTGATGAAAAACTTCTGTTTGACATAGCTAATCCATCAGAAAGATCAGAGGTGTTTAGAAAAGCATTAGGAATTGACTGAACAATAATCCCCAAACCAAATGTCTCTCTGTCAGTAAGCGGAATGCTCTCATCTGGAGCGCTGTGGTCAGGAATGGTCCCACAATCTTAAAAAGGATATAAAAAGAAAAAATGTTTTTTAGAAAAGTGAAGTGCTGCCTAAAGGAGTAATGAGATTGATGTGTGAGAACAAACAGATGAGAGTAGAATTACTTAGCTTAGAGGACTTTTAAAAAGAGGGGGAAGGAGGGAATTGCAAGAGCAATTTGAGAGCACAGTGACAACCACCTCCAGGAACTCTGGAGGTCACTGACTTTCTGGAGTGTCAGAAACAGCTGAGGGCATGCAGATAACTCCTGGACAGTGGCATTGCTTGCCCATTATTTCTCTGTGCTCTCAAAGTGAGCACAGAAAATGTTCTCCCTGTTGTTTTCTTCAAATGCTCTTTCTAGCTTGCATTCCTCTTTCAGCTTGTTTACTGCTGCTTTATTTCATTGACTTCAGGGATTTTTTTGTTTTGACTTTCCTCCACAGTACTATTCATCTGCTCAACTCCAACCTCACTGTCTGTTAAAGTCTAAAAAGCTCAGCTTTAATAAAATAACCACAGTCCTTGAGTAGATGAATAAAATAAAAATGTTAAGCTGCTGAAATGCAACTTATCTGTGAAAAATAAGAAAAAAGAACCAGATTGCTAAATGAAAAATCTGGGATGCCCCAAAAAGATAGTTATATTTTCAGTCTTTTTGCTAGACCACATTCTTGGCTTGTTTAAGTATGTCCAAATCTATTTACTTAGATTTGCATTAATTACTAGCACCAAAGATATAATCCTCTCCACACAGAAATTAAATCAGATGCAGAGTTATACGTATGTATGTCCCACAATCAGGTTTACATTCGACATATGCAACACCACACCTGTACACATTAACTTCTGTTACACTGGACGTTAACACATAATTTAGAAACCAGAAGTTTTAAAGAAATTCTAAAGGGCATTCTTTGTTTCACAGTATAGAGGGAGAAGCATGTTCTACATGTGTGATTCTGTATCTGGTAATAATTCCACAGATTAGATTACTATCACACATAATTAGAGAGATGCTCAGAGTGTTGTGCTAGGCGTAGCCATGACAAACTGCCATGAGAAAATACTATCGCTTTCGCAAAATGATTAAGTTTCCTCACATGATTTTCTCCTGAAATTTAGAATAGAATAGTCCCAGTTGGAAGGGACATCCCTTGGATAATCATCCAGTCCTTCTCCCTTACCCCTTGAGGTCTGACTGAAAGATAAAGCATATTATTGAGGGCATTGTCCAAATGCCACTGACAGGCTTGGGGCATTGACCACCCCTCTAGGAAGTCTGTTCCAGTATTTGACCGTTGTCTTGGAAGCTAAATGTTTCCTCACATTTCCATGAAAACAGATTTGCATTCCTAGAGCTAACTACATCCACTGTATTAGCATTTAGGAGATATTTTTTGCTATTTTTTCTTTGTTTCTCAGATTACAATAACCATGCGATAACTCCTTGACTACTCCTTGGTCCGATATTCAACCTTCTAATAATAGACAGACAGATCACTCTAAATATAGAATGACAAGAAATCAGTGGGCAACAGGTATGATACATTTTATTTGCCTAATGTACTGCTTCAAATATGATAAGCTCTGTAAAAGGAAAAGATACTCCATAATTAAATGCAAAACACAGAGGAATATATAGCTTCCATTAGAACATGGCTTCCATGTCAATGCCTGCCTTCTGACAGATCAATACAGAATGAGATCCATTGTTAAAAAGATTTTGGTTTGCATGCCCTCATTAACCATATTGCAAGACTGACTTCAATTTTAAAAAAAAAGAGGGTTAGGGGGTGGTGGGGAAGACAAAGAAAAAATTTTCTGTTCCTATCTGTGAGAGAGAGATGAAGAAAATCCATGCAGTTCTGGTTCCGGATAGGATTCTGCTGCTTCCCAGTCCAACGTAAGTCACCATTGACTTAACCCATATTTACTGCTGAAAAGATTTTAAGACTCTAGGTGAACTTCCTCCTACAGATGAAGATTAAAGACCCACTATTACTTCAAATCACAAGTCATATCCTTGCTTTCTGTATGGAGTTACTGCATCTTCAATGCCACATAATTTTAATGAATTCTGCAGAATTTCTTCTCCCAGAGAACCTGTAAACACTGGATAAGAATTTTGGACGAGCTATAAATCTTCCCTGCTCCCCATCATCCCTATTTTAATTTAAAATCCAAACTTAAATAAACCTAATGAGAAAGGGGCAACAAGGCTGAAGTTGCACTGTCAGTGCTAGCTCTGTACAGGCTCTGCTCCCACATCAGGAAGCTCTGGGTTACCATGAGAATCAGTTAGTCACATCTTCAGTGCAAGAAAACAGTGTTGAGCTGAGCTGAGCAAAAGAACAACACAGAAGATGAGTGAGATGTAATGAGTGAGCTGAGAAAATACTGAATGCAAACTAAAAGCCAAAACCACCCCTGCTATAATTTCAGATAAATTAATGAATTGACAGCAAGAATAAATTTGAGACTTGGAATCAACGTATAGATGGTTGAAAAGGTTCTACCTTAAACCGGAAATGGGTTTCCTGAACCAAATACTAGGAAGTTATGCAACAGGTTTCTGTAGGATTGAAAGCTGCCTTCTGTTGGTTTCCTGTTTTCATTTGACCCTTTAGAAGAGCCATTCAGGGCCTGTCATTGTCAATGTACAAAGCAATTCTAAGCACAAAGCTTTGACTATATGAGCAGATGGTGACCTTATCCCTGAATGTTATTAGTTCACCAGGCCATATGCAGCAGGCTTTCACATTAAAATTTAATCGATATGACCATACAGATGTGGGACAAAGTGGTTTCAAACAGGCACAAAGCGAACAAGGAATGGTCTAAACTGGATGGGGTTTGAATGGCTGACAACAAAATAGCTTGTGACTTGGCCTTAATATTCTTGTTCAATTATTAGAATTAAAAAATATTCCCCTTGGCAGTGTAATATATATAGCTCTAGCAATATCACATTCTCAGTTTACAGAAACATCAATTTTTTCTTATTCACTCTGGCATTCTTCAGATGATAGTATTAAGCTGTGTCTTGACATATCCTACAAATCCTGTGGACTAGGAAATTTTCACTCTTGAGCTTTTCAGAATTAACCTTTTGACAAAACAATCAAAAGAAATGTAAAGGAGAAAAGAGGTCTCTGGCAATAAGATCCAGTGGCTAGAGCAGATTAAAGGTGAACTGGCAAGCGTACTCCTACACACCTTGTGAGATCAGATCAGCATGAACAATCTAGGAATAACGGAGAGGAGAACAAGAATGATCACATTGGATGGGGCTTTGGGCAAACTGGAGGGTTGTGGCAGTGGAGGATGTTCCTGTCCATAGCAGGATGTAGAACTAGATGATCTTTGAAGTCCTTTCCAATCCAAACCATCCTGTGATTTGATGATTCCTCTAAGTCCCTTCTGTCTCTATTGAATAGAATACCACAAGCTAGAGAGTCACTGGGTCAGTTTAAATTCAATGAAAATCTCATTAATCCACTGCAATGTTACTGAAGCTGAATATTTTTAATTTTTTAAATTGTTCTTCTATTAACTGATTTCCTCAGAGAAGTCTAAAAAGGCATATTTTTTATCCTCAAATTAAATTGACCACGATCTGATTTACTACATAACATAATGTGACAGTAATGAAACCCTGAAAACGACACAAAATTTAAAAAAAGAAGTTAAAATTTTTTAATTAAAAGGGTAACCTGTAAACCTGCAAAATCCCATAAACAAAGAGAAAAAGGATTAAGGCTGGCAGTGTTCTCAACGACTTAATTTACATGTGAAAGAGCTCAAATTCTACTTAATTATACCACAGACACAACCCTAAATATCCATGGTATGGTTATTCATTTCTCACTAGAAAACTCTAGCTTCTCTCTCTATTTTCTTTAAAGATTCTTCATCTCACTGGTGTTCACAGATCTGCAGACAAAGATTCAGCTAAAATATGCCAATAAAAGTATGAGTAAGATTTATATCAATAATTGCTTTAACGTGTTTTATTCATTGCAAGACTGGTTAGCTAAACATTTTGCTTATCTCTTCTTTTGCTAGATGCTCTTATAATTCCCCTCAGCTTTCTACCTTTACATCATAATTCCCATAGAAATTAATAGGAATTCAAGAAATCTACACAGGGCTTGCAAAAAGAAAAAAAATCTTTGGTCATGCACTCCTATAAAAATTCTTTCCATCTCCTTCTTCCTTTTCTATTACCATTCAGGTTACAAACAAAAGAATTAATCTGCAACTGAGTTCCTATTCTCGCACTCTACATCAGTAAGATTCCCTCCTGTCACAGCCTCCAGAATGGTTGGGTTTTTCACTGAGAGTTTTCTAGAATCATTCCTAGATAAAGTGGTTTTAAATTATCTTCTTCCTCCTTCTCCGTACCCTGCGCTAGACACATACACTTTTGGCTTCTAAAAAACATGCTGGGATATGATATTTTACAAATCTGGATGTTTAGGAGTGTACATTTGTGTGTATTTTGTGTAAAAATCTGGAAAATGGAAAGATGTGGTTCCTCTTCCTTTGACAGACTATTAATTTCCCCAATAGCAACAGTCCCATAAATACCTCATGGCTCTGCTCTGTGCCGCTGGAGCTGCTGCCATACAAACCCAACAATGTCACTGGATACTCCTTCAGGTTTGTCATAGGAGCTACCTGCTTGCTGTCAGTGAACTCTGTGAGAAACCACAAAATTTTTTGTTCTCTTTCCTTCCCCTGAAAGACATATTACCAGTCATGAAGAATATACCACTGGGAACACGGGGGCAACATGGCGGGGGGATTGGCATTTTTTTAGATTATTTATTTAACAGATGCTCATCAGAATTGTTGCATTTGTCAAGAAATGACCACCAACATGGAACTTCCAAATGACAACAGTGTGTAGCTTTAAGGTCTTTTTCACCTTTCTGAAACACTATGCGGGCTTCCAGTATAGACTGGACAAGGTGAGGAACTGCACCACAAGGTCAGGTGGGCTGCAGCGCTGCCAAAAATCTCCACAGAAATTCTCCACATTTCCTTCAGATCATAATATGCCTGACAGGCCTTCATACAATTTCTTAGCTTTTTTTTCCCCGCTTGTACATAGTAGAACAGGGACAGACAGTGGGGTTAGCATCTTCTCATACATCTCTACTGACTAGTTTTACCGGTGCTTAAAATGTGTCGGCTATTGCTTAAAAAGAATGAAAATGAACTACTTAGATAGAGATTCACAACCAGAGTCTTCCAACACTTCCAAACACACAGAGGGGGAAAGAAAAAAAAAAAAAAAAGAGATCCTAAAGTGATCCCAGGGTATTTCTCACAGGCATGCCGAGTGTTCCTTGATTTCAGCGGGGTTTTAGCAGGTATTAGACTATTATATGTACAAGTACACATATGGAATTAGAATTGCCCATATATCTAAATATCCAGAGCTGCCTGTTCTCCCTTCCAACTGAACAGCTTTTCCCACTTCAAAATCAACTGCAAAACTGATTCAAATTTATTAATACAAAGCACAACATTCGGTATTTTTCATTGCTCTGTTCTAATCATACCTACTGCAGGATGATAGGACACATGAATACGTGTTTATCCTCAACCTACATCTGAAGGAGGAGGACTTCTGGTGCTGTAAATTATTTGAAGTGCTATTTAACCTTTTCTGGTATTGACATCATTTCCTTTGGGAGTGGAACGGCGCCTGTCATAGGTTACAGCTTTTATTCAGCACAGCAGATCTCATCTAGTCTGGCAAAGGTTCTTCTCTGGCAATTAATTCCATGTTTTATTCATTCCAGAATTCTTTAAAGCTGCAAATCAAAATGCCACTCTGTGCATTGCTAACCACATTATGAACCGCCAGTATTGCAAATAAAGGTGCTTTCTGCATAGCAATCAGACTGCCTCTTTTCAGAGAAAATGAATTTAGCTCTGTATTTATCTCACTAATTGCATTCACAGCATTACAAAGTATCACCCGCCTCACATCTACATTATGCAAAACCTAATCTCTGTAAGTTACTAAACTAAAAGCGAGCCATGCGTTTCCTCCTGACACCCAGACAACACATTGTTTGAACTGTCAATCTATATGAACTAGATTTATCAGGAAAAAGTTTAGATACCATAAAAGATAATAGAATAATAGCCACAGAGCATGGGGGTGCTGTAAATTCACTGCCTGGGAGAAAACAGGACAGCTACCAAGCACATGTTGCTGAATTAATGTTTCCCAATAATCATAAATGCAAAGAGATGGTTTCTTACTTCAGTTCTGTTCAGTTAAATTCAAGAAGGAATGTAACATTCAGTGCTCTTCAGCCATCCCTCCCAGGTCCCCCCAGGGCTCCATTAAGTTTATGGGTAAGGTTAGTTGCTTTTTGGTGCCCTGCTGCAAGCTCAAAAAAATGAAAATCTTCCATAAAGAGGTATGGAAAAGTCTGTCCCAACTAGCAGGAACACTGTTACTCAAAGAGTTACAACTCAGGGGCCAGAGACCACTCTTCTCTTGGTGCAACACCCACTGACTTCAATGTGTTCCTTTCTTGAACCTGTTGTCAGTAAAAACTGAGAGACAAGCCCAGGTTGAAATGTTGAAGCTTAGAAAAAGTCTATAGGGTGCATTACTGTAGCTAAGTATTGCCAAGGGTTTTTAAGTACTGCTTTGTACTGTAATTAGTGTTCCACCTCCTACTTTGTTAGCTCTATCAGTGTGTAAAGCCCTCTTCACAGATTTCTACAACAGAACAGATCGAGAGAGTGCATTAGAGACAGTGTTTTCATACTATGAATTCTTTTCAATTTTTAATTCTTTGTAAAGGTCCCTGTTCACAGGAATGACTCACTAGGCTGGTATATTATTATTCCACAGACTTTCTTTCAGAGTGCCAGTGATTTAGGCTTTTGAGATGAAACCATGTCACACCAGAAGCAATGCATAATGTTTGTGAAGCCTCACTGTAGCTTTTTCAGGACTTTGAATTGACGTGTGTCTGTCTGGTCATATAATAATATGAAGTCATAGACACAATACAAGGCAGTAAAATCAATTTGTGTTTGGATACAAAAAGAATATTAAAACTAAGATTAGAAAGCTAAAAACATAAGAATGGCAGCAAAGGTCAGACCACAGGTCCAGGTATCCAGCATCCTGCTCTGACTGTGATTAACAGCAAAGGCTGACTAAAGCTTACAGGGATAAAAAATACCAGTTTACTGTATTTAGACTTGCTGGGTGAGAACCCTTGTCTTGGTATTTAATAGCTTTCAGTGCATTTTTTGTTAATCAATTTCTCCACATGTTTAAACCTACAGTTACTTTGCCTCCAAGTGTCTTCTAGCAAGGACAGATTAAGTTGCATATGCAAATGAGATTTTCCTCTGTGTAAAAGCATAAGCTTCTTCCACAAATGCTTAAAAATGTGGCATCCATTATTTATTGCCTTTGGAAACTTTGACTTCAGGTATCACTATTTTCTGTGGCACTCAACAAAATGGAGTGCATCACAAACACTAATGAATTTATTTTGAAACATCAGAAGTAGGTAAAATCTTAGTCTCTTTATGCTGTAAAATAGAATTATTTGCCTCAATATGTCAAATGCCACTGGTAGTGTGTGGCAAATCCAAGAGCAGAATCTAGGTCATCAGCTTCCCTGTCTGCTCCCTGAAGTACAAGATAAGGAAGAAAAAGCACACGGAACTACAGAAAAAGATCAATACTGAAGAGCTTTTAAAAGCTTAAGAATAAATTCAGATCTGACCTGAGTTAATGAAGCTGGAAGCAGCTGTACTCATTTTTCTTTGCAGATAAAATACACTGGTAGTATTCTGTGTTCTTATAAAATACCTGTATTTGTCTCTGTACTGACTTCTCTCGTAACTTGCCTCTCTGTATAAACCACACTGCTTTTGCTTCACTACTGGATAAACAGAGTTTTGGACTATTTCTGCTTGCCTCTGAGATAAGCGTTCTGGTTGGAATCCTACACAAATGGTTCTCTGCAGAACAGAAACAATTCCATGCCTTCCAAAATGCAATAAACATTTTAATAATCCATTGCAAACTGAGAAAGACACTATAAAAACATCATTCATCTCACCTGTTTTAAAAGCCAAAGGAAAAAATTTACAAACATCGGACAAAGATGCTGATACGCTAATTCATGGAAGTATTTTGTGGGTATTTGGTTCTCTAAATTGAATTTGTGACTTCCATTCTGGTCTCTTATTTATGATCAATTTTGAACAGCTCTTTAGTGATGCTGTGCAGTGCCTCATTATAATGGAAGTGTTCTGTGTTCTTCCAGGGCAATATGATGGAACATATTTTCTTTATCACAGAGTATTATCACACAGAAATGCAGAAATAGAAGGAGTAGACAAGTAGTTTCTCCTAGTACTGAGGAGAATTTACATAAGTTTTTAGATCAAGGACAATACTGTCTCAAATGGAGCAAGAATAGGTAATTTATAAACTTAAACCAGGAAAGTGTAACATCTTTTTGGAGACACTGATATATATATATATAGGCAACTGTCAGTTGAGAAATAAGAGTTTTCTCTTATAAATACACATTTCAATTTAGAACTTTAAACATCTGTGTTCATTAGAGCATCAAGAGAGAAAGATACAACCTTCATTTTGTCCAAGTGATTTCTGCTTGGAATTGTTTGTCACATCACTAGCCAGACCTCAGCCTAGCAGTCTCCTAAAAATCTCTGCATCAGCTCACGTGCTGACTGGTAGAGTTAAAACCCAACACTGCATGTTATATGTTTCCATGATTCTACTTAGAGTTTAAATGGTGTCGAAACTATGAAAGGTCAGGAATGAAGTTACACCAGGGAATTTCATTTCAAGGCAAGCAACAGCTGGCAGCATTTTGGCCTTTTCTGAAGAATGGCATGTTGAATTGACATGACTAGAAACTGGCCCTGATGCAACTAAGTGGCTTCTAAAAGGATTGATTAAAAAAAATTGTCCTAGTGACTAAGAATCCAACATTTTATTTTGGAGATTAAATGCCTGAGTTTAATATGACATTAAGAGATTTAATTATTTTTTTCATTAATACTTTATAATAAAAATTAGCTTACTAACATGAGTAAAGTTAAAAATATTTTTAAAAGACTTTGAAAAGTTCTTATGTATCTGTTGTAATGGAGATGAGGTGGCAACTGACTATAAAGCTCCATAGGCAAACTATAGAAGTAAAAGAATTATTTTTTTGTGTGTGGCAGAAGCTACTGGATGAAACCACTGATTTAAAGGTAATACTCTCACTGCAGTTTGATCCTTCTTGTAAAAACTACTTAATTTTTCTTTGTAACAGCTTATCGACCAAATTCCATGTTTTCCCTTTCACAAGTTTTCAGAAGGTTCTTATAAATAATGAATGATTGACTGTGTCATGTAAATATGATTCAGTCTAGCTTTGGGAAAATGAAATAAAAATGAATTTGTGAACATTCTCTGTTGCTTGTAAGAATAAAGCTGTAAGTAATTATTTAACTCCACACATGCATGCTCCGAAAAGATTTTATTATTCACATATAAGATCACAAAACAGTTCTGAATGTTCACAAATACCCTGAAAATATCAAAAGCTGTTTAATAAACTTGCAAGTTCAAACAAAGACTCATTTGCATGTCAGACGACCAATTATAAATTGTGTAAAGAAATGGTGTAGCTGAAAGAAAAGTTGCTGAAGTGAGCCACATTGGTTTCTGATGCATTCCTTTCACAAAAGCAGACAGAAGGCTGGCTTTGTCAGGAACGTGGTGCGATCTGTAGCACTCACTGTCCTTGCTGTTGGCCTGGCCACCCTTGTTGACTCCTAAAGTGCCAGTGGCATGACTCACACACATAGCTATAACCCAGGTCATACAGTCAAGCCAGCCAGACACAACTCTGTTTAGTATGTGAGTGCTGTTGCCATGCCTTGGTGCAGGTACAGCTTCACATGGTTCATTATAGGAAACACCACTAATTTTTACATATAGAATAACTTTTTGATAACATGTATCTTCAAAGACACTGTCAGTTTTTTCCCTTTATCCATTTTAAAGGGTCTTCTGTATTCTCAGTGTTGTGTAGAACTTTGTGGGTATAAGTGGAAAAGTCAAACAGGTGTTTGTTCTAGGTATGTGTACAAAGGTTCTAGGTATGTGTAAAGGTATGTTTCTAGTAACCAACTTTTTTTTTTTCTCCAGGAAACAAGCAAACAGCACTTCGGGACACAGTTCTAATTTCTTTAATTCCCTTATTTAAATACCACATTTATGAATATCAACACTGACATGGAACCCTGGTGAATGCTGCTGGGCATTCAGCTTCCTTGTACGAATGTATAAAACAACCATCGTTAACTTTAACAAGGCTTCAAAAGACTATAAAACACGAGGTTAGTTATTGAAAAACCTTTGTTAGGTTTCAGTGTGTTTGAATCAAACTTTAATGAGTAAGCCAAGCCTCTGGATAATCTAAATTCAAAAGGATACAGATTGCAAAGGCTGGCTTTAGCAAACTAAAAATCAGCTAAAGGACAACTCTCCCCCCCCTTTTTCTCTCCCCTTGAAGAGGAGATACATACACTACAGGGCTGTAAAATACCTCAGGTTACTGCTGCTTTCATACATGTAAGTCTAACTTGGCAGGGATCCCCATTTTACAGGCTCAAATGATGCTGTCCACTAAGATGTCTGTGTTCTCTGTGTAGCTGATACTATAATCTGATGCTGGGCTAAAAGACAAAGCTGGAAACCAACAAATTTCTGCCTTTTTTCAAGAATACCTTCTAGCAACCACTGCTTCTGAGCCCAGCTTTGGATGAGGTCACTTACTTTGGGCAGGGTTCCTCTCAACTGTACCACTAACAGATTTATAGTAAGACACTAACTGTAACTCTACATGTCTCATCTGACTGGATTTCAAAAATTAGGGGTAGTCTTTGGCAGGTATTGCTAGTGATGTCAGTGAACATTAAACAGAGTCCTCAGCATGTCTGCTAGAGGGTAGATGAAAGGCATATAGCCTCTCCACCTCTTCATAATACCAATTTGGATGGACATTTTGACAAACATACCAAAACATCTGCTCAGTGACCATTCTTTACTTGCAAAAAGGAGAAATCTAATACTGCAGCAAATACCTGGCTCAAAAGCTTGTTTACACATATTACAGATAAGATACCACTGAATCAGAATAGCTATAGTTTTCACTAGTCTTCAACTATTTCCATCAGAAGTATATAGGATAAAGCTAAAAGAATGCATTCCCTTTTAGGATTTTTAGTGTCTTTTCCTTCTTTGTATGCTTACATCCCCACAGACAGGCACAGTTCCTTTCAACTGCCAGATGCAGACCAGAACTCCCTCAAATGCATCTGTGCAGTGCCAAATGCCTCAGTGGTTTAGCAAGTAAAAAATAAGGTTTAATAGCAGTTTTAAAGATATTTCTCCCATAGCTTCCTTGTGAATCTTGCTTATCATTTTCTTCCACGAGAGAAAGAATAACACTGATTTTAAGGCCTGACATGTAAATCAAGAGATGAATTTTGTGGGACAGTCTTATTTTCTCTTCAGAGAAGCAAATTTGGTGTAACAAAATCACTTTGCAGGTTTACATTACAGTTTTACTAGGGCAAATAATACATATAGCATAACAGGTCCAATAGAAGTAAACAATAGTTATTATGCTGTTCTTAAAATAAAAAACTCTGAGCAATTCCGTATTCAGAAGCTAGTTTTAAGTTCATTTCAGTTTGGATACGGATCCTGCTGGGATAACCACAGTGATTAGAGATTCAGCACAGCATAAGCTGGTCTGAGGGATGTAGGGTCTGCAAGGATACATGAGGTTCAGAGCCTCTCTAATGGTGTGTATCAGCATAACAAATCTCATGACAACCAAGAGAGGAAAACCATGTGTGGGGAGAAATACCCAGATTACTGCTATCCCATCCCCCAGACTTGCTGCTGCTGCATGCTTTGACATCCCTGTCACTCATCCAGCTGAAATTTATTTTCTCTGTACCTCTCCTACCAAATTTCCAGTTCCATTCCCTGGTGCAATACATGGTACCAGAAGTTTATAACACAGTCCTTTGGGCAGAGAGTCTTCTCAGAGATTAAACACTGAGAAAATCCATGAGCCTGAACTTTTCATAATACACCTTGAGATCCAGGATTGAAATTTCTGCTCTGCAAAAACAACGTTGTTCTGTAGCCAGTTAATGTTAATTCTGCAGCTCAGATGGAAGAGATCTATTCCATACTCATGGGTTTTCCAGACACAACCCTGCTGCTGGTGTAGGATGGGATAACTACCAGGCAGATTTAATCTTAGGAACACACACACATTCATGGACACAATTTCAAGGGACATTAATCCTACTGCAAAGTCAAGCAGCAGAAGCAGCAATTTTAACACTGTATTTTAAAGTTTCTGCATTGTGTGAGAGTCTCGAATTGCAACTTAATATGATACTGATCCCCCATGAACCCTTCAGTTCAATGAACTGCAGAGCCAAACACCTGTGTTAAGACATGAATAAACTGACATCTCTAGGCATGTTGGATTTTCCCTACACACATGCACAACTTTGAACCACAGCCTTAAGACTACTTCTGAAGGTATTCTTCATGAATTCAGAAACACAAGAGCTTCCACCTAACTTAATTCAGACCATGTAACTAGATACTAACCATGGGATACGCAACAGATTAAAAGAAAAAAATCCTTTATCAAAGGCTTGCAACATGCCTTGGGTTCCTCTAGCAAAGCACTAGAAAGAATCAGTGAGGAATCCACTATTGTCACTGTAAAATATTTCTGT
Source organism: Porphyrio hochstetteri (assembly GCA_020800305.1). Taxonomy (NCBI): domain Eukaryota; kingdom Metazoa; phylum Chordata; class Aves; order Gruiformes; family Rallidae; genus Porphyrio; species Porphyrio hochstetteri. The sequence continues at coordinate 7,728,303 of CM036921.1, read as the reverse complement.
GCAGTTCCTGCTGTGCTTTTGATTCCTGAAAACACTGATAGAATGAGAACAGTTCTGCTGCAGCACTGGAGGGAAGACAGGCTGTGACGATTCAAAGCCTCACATCTTCGTCCGCCACTGGTGCCTTTCACTGCTTGGGAAAGTTGAATGATTCAAAGGCATTATATGCTGGTAGTAAGGGAAGAAGTCTTAGAAATTTTTGCTGGAAGATGCACAAAGAACCAGAATTGCCTATTTCACAGTTCACCCACTTTTTCTTTAGGATTTGAAAAATCATCATCATTAATTTCATTAACAAAACAGTAACAGTACTACTTGGGTCACCTAGCAGAGAACAGAGGGTGTATTAAGTCTCCCATTTGGAGATAAACACTGCTAGTATCAAAGCAAGTCCCTGACCTTACCTGTGACCTGTCTCAACAAGCACAGAGACAACTAAACTGAACTAATTTGGCATTGGGGATTTTTTAACCTTTTAACATTTACATAAATTATACCAATGTAAAACTACTACCTTTTAAATTTATGTCTCTTCTTTAAGATCCTGTCACATATGAGAAAGGATTGAAATGCACCAGCAGTTACAGATCAATACAGTATTTGTTTATCACTGATGTGGTAAAGCTTTTCTCTCTCTAATGTCTAATGACTGAAGTTAATTGTCTAATCAGACATACATTTCCTCTATAACTATGTTTTGCTGAAGACAATCATTCAGATGATATGAGATATAACAAATCAGTCATTTTTGCCAGGCCATTTTCAATGTTAATGTGGTGGCGGTGAAGCCAATGAGTGCTTTGCACAGATGATGCCTATCTGGTTTCGTGCAAGTTTTGCATTCTTGCAGTTCTAATGCAAAGCCAGATGGGTCAATCAATCAGTGCCTGGCAGGTGGATCCTGCTCACAAAATTGGGGAGAATGCCAACATTCTTGACAGCATGCATGTTCTACTATCTCCACCTCTTGGCTTGAAATGTATCAGAGGTGAGAGTGATCAAAATTGCACTTGAAGTCTGCACGCAAGCGATTTTGGCATCACAACACAGCTACAGGAAAAACAGCCAGGTTGAAGGTTTGAATTATGATCTTGCTCTTTCCCCTCCTGTCTTCCATTGCCAAAGTTTTCTTAATGTCCTTTCAAAAATCTGGCATCATAACAGAATGTAAAAAAGTGGAAAGAATGATGTTCAGATTCCCCCTTGGATGTACTACTTCGGTTGATCCCATCCACAATGAGTAAGCAGCCAGTAAGTTTGCCCTTGAGGTACTCAAGCAGAGAAAATGCCTCATATCACCTTTTGCTCTTTTATTCTTCCTGTATTCTTTAACAAATTAAGCTGTGATTTGTTTTGACTTTCGGTTTTACAGCAATTTGGATTACGAGAAACCAAAATCAGGGCAGGTTTATTTGCTGGTTCAACTCAAAAAGAGCCCTTGCATTTCAGCACCAGGAAAGCTAAACATGGACGATTTGGAAGCTCTGGTCCACATTTTAAAATTGTAGTCACTAAAAGACGGCTTTCTACCAGATAGAGCTAGAAGATATATTGAAAGATTATTAGTTCATTGCCCTAACACAGTCCAGGATCAATTATCTATATTGAACGGGGTCTCACATGTTTCCTTTCATTGCTTAAATGAGCAAGAGCTAGGACAGGCAGCACAAAGCTATAGTTAAATTGAGCTGAAATCTACACCACTCTTTTGCCCCTCTGGGGCAGCAGGAGATGCAGAGGCCTTCCCCATAACCTAATAAAGTTTATTGGTTGCTCTAATTTCTGTCAGTTGAAGGTTTGGTCTGTCCTTCAGGCCCCTTGTATCTCCTGTGTTCAGCAGAGAGCAAGAAGTGAGATGTCAGCTTAGCCAGCTTGGTTACAGCTGAGAAGCATCTCAGTCCCCAAAAGCCCCAGCAGGTTGCTTTGGTTTGGTGCAGGTTTTTGCCATTATATATGTTTGCACTGCTCCAGTTGTACAAATAGAACTTGGGAACATGGGATAACAATGCAAACAATATTATTTCAACAAATTGCCTCAAGCTTTTGACAAGAAACTCAGCTTCTCATGGCCTAGTCATACTCTTACATGGTATTGATGCCAGCCATCAACAATAGTAACCCTTCTGACAGTTGTAGGCCTTTACTGTAAAGCTCAGCAGAACCGTCCCTATACCAACTCTCTACTGCTAAAGTACTTAGTTATATTCATTATAGCATAGCTTCTATACAAATGATTTTTATCCTGGTTTGGAACTAAGGCATCACAATGTATTAATCACTTGCTTGGAAATACCGCCTTTTTTTTCCTTCCTTCAGCCTACCCCTTGAAGCAACCACAGTGCTTAAAACCTGTTTCTGCTGAAGCTGAAGTTAGACATGATTTGTTCGCCATACTGATAGAGGAGGAGGAGGAAAACAATTAATGTCACAACCTCAAATCCTCTAGAAGTCAAAAGGCCAGTAACAGATACTACCCTGATAATAAATTTATGATTTTCAGTCTTACTAAAAGGGAAACGAGCAGAATTCTGTATTTCTTAGCTTTTTCCATCCTTTAGAAGCATTCACAACTTGCTGAGTTGTGGTATCCAGTTTAAATATACGAGGCAGGAAGCTGGTCTCTCTGGGATCACAGCATAACCATTAAAGAAAAAAAAAAGGCTTAATAGAATTCAGAGGACAAATTTCCACATCCTCTGGGGATCTTCTGAAATAAGCTGAGTACAATCCAAATTCCCAATGTATTTTCTTTTTCATAGCTGTTTCTCTACAAAGAGCCCACCCCCTCAAAGAGGGGTTCTATGATAAAAACCTGTTAATAGCTCCATGGAAACAGTTCTACAACTAGCAAAAGGCTTTCATGCAATTAAGACCCCTCTCCTTCAGATGATTTATTTTTTGCTGGCAAATATGGTCCACCATAATTACACTTGCCTCACTTTCTTCCACACACAAGAACACAGAGCAAATCTTGCAATTAGATATGGAGGGGTTTTGTCTGTAATGAAGTATGTTTGGCATGACTAAAACATTTGTTCGTCATTTTCTGCAAACAGACTTTGGTATTTATGAAGCTGCTGGTTATGCATAGCTTCATTTGTAAGTATATTGCAGCCTGGCAGGGGTTGAAAAACTATTGTTTTATAATTGATTGTGTCTATTTGTACTTCATGAAGCTGCTTGTGAGTTACGTGGGCAGTTATTATTTCTCACAAGCTGTAAGTCAGTCATTAGACTCTTTCTTAATTATGTATATATATGCAGCCTTTCCCAGGGACTGGGATCAAAGGCCCGTATGCACGAGGGCACAATGGAAACTAGAAATGTAGAACTGAGTGGGGTTGAACTGAACTGAGTGCATGTGAATAAATATCCATGAATACAGCTTTACAGTATTTACACAGCTTCACTCTTTAGCTTGTGTTTTCCTTCCCAAGGACTAATGAGAGAGGCATGTGTTCCTGCAGTATACCACCAGATACACCAGATCAGCTCTATTCTGGAAATTATATTCTCCTCCTCCCAACTTAGACTTCAAAACCATCTCAGATACTGTGACCCAAAACATCTTACTACAGCTCGAAAAGCAGAATGACAGTAAGAAGCCTAAATGCTTCTTCCTGAAGAAATCTGAAGCGGAGCCTGTGCTTGAACACCTTCTTCCACAGAATTTTCAAGCCAGGCCTCCAAAAACAAATTAACCAGTGTTGGCTCGCAAGTCTGTTTCCAGCAATAGGTGTGTATGAACTAACACATGGGGATGGTTCCATCTAACAACCATGCTTCTGGCTTGAGCTGTCCCTTCTGTATTAGCTCCTTAATATTTATGTATCTACTTGACAACTCTCTAGCCATGAGGTGGAATTCTGCCAACCAAAATTTTCTGTTTCATCCTTAATGTAAACAGTTGCTTTGAAGTGCTCCAGGTTTACTAAATGAACAAATAATTTATGTAAAACATTCAGGGAAAATTTTCACAGCCCTCCAGTATATAATTGCAGTTTGCAATTCATACAATGCATGAACAGGTCTGATTTTATATGTACAGGGGCTCTTCTGCACAGTACCTTAGAACAATGCTTATTCTGAAAGATTAGAAAAAGCTGAGGAAATTGAAGCAAATTGGCTTAAGCCAAGATGTGGAAATCTAGATACCTAAATGTTAAACACCTAAAGTCACATCTGCATACCAGTCACATAAATATTTTTATAAGCAATTAGACTTTCAGGGGCATCCTGACAGAGACAGTACTGGAAATCAGTTTATCTTGCAATATATAATACTGATTCTTAGTAAGAATGCAATATAAATTAAGTAAATATCAACTGTATGAATTTTACTTGTCTCTCCCTTGGGGCTGCCTCTTCCAGGACTGTTCCTCAACTGTAGGTTGAGGAAACCTTCCAGCTGCAGCCACTTGTATCTGGACGCTCTCTAACCTGGACACTGTTTGCAGCTTCTGCAACTGATCTGTACCATGCATAATTGGCTGTTCCAGGAAGCACCTACCCAACTGCACTGCATATATGGCAGGTGCACTCGTGTCAGTGGGGTCGGTATACAGTGTAGTGTAGGATCACAACTGGAGAAAATGTGTCTCTGAACATGGCTCTGGCTTAGAGTTCCACCAGCAATGGCTTTATTCTCAGGTGTAAATTGTTCCCACTGAAATCCTTGACCTCCTTTGTTTGGTAATTCTACTTTTTAATGCACCATGTTTATTTTTGCTAATTGAAAGTCAGGTTCCATTTGTCCTCTGCTGATTAAGACAATAAGCAATCAGCAAGACTATATAAACCAAGTGTATGCTTCTTTATGGCCTTTTTAGCTTCTACAAATGTTCTTAATCTGGTAGAACACACACTGAAATCGAAGTCAAATCTATTCTGTTTTTAAAAAGGCTTTTCAGTAATTTCAGGTTATTCGGGTGAAACTGTATTCTTAACGTGTGTGCTTCAAAATAATTTTAAAATTCAAATATTACTACACTGTATGAAGTGTTCAGCGAGTAAAGTCACCTTCTACTGAAGAAGTTTTACATCCAGATGTATTCTTGTACAAGCCTCACCTTCTAAGAACACCACCAGTTAGCCAAGTTCTGTTCCTATGCATCCTGTGAAAGAAGGACTGGAAAATTTGTCATTTTTGAGAGCAAGGCCAAGCTCCAGCAAGATCTGGAGTATCTCCAAAATCTGTGAAAGAAGCCAATAGGGAGTCCCAAAAATAGGTTCCCTCCAAAGCAAGATATTGGCAAGTGCATCTATCTCCCAACAGATCAACACTTGAAAACTCTACCATGTAGGATCATTGTCTTTGAGGCCATTTCATTTGTGATTTATAGACATAGTGGTTAACTTCTCTAACAGAAGGTAGCTTCTCACACTTGGGATACCAGCCACAGAACGAGACTGTTCCTCTGTTCTATAAATCTTGTATTTTTGACCACTTAAAAAAATTCCTATTCACACCCTCATATAGCTTTTAACTACATTTAGGAATAACTAATGCTCTGCCATCTACAGTAGATATATTTATCTCATTTACTAACAATAGTGTCACACATGCCGTGCTGCATGAAGAGTAATCTCACAAACATTTTAGAATCAAGAACCTGAGTTAGATTAGGCTACTGTTCTATACTGCTCCTGTAAGAGAGAGTGGAGGAACTCTGATGACTATATAGGACCCCAAGGGAGACTCATCTCTTTGGTCTCACAGAATTTAATTTCAGGCATCCGGTTAAAAACCTATCATATAACATGCTCCTTTTCACCCCCACTAAATAAGCTGAATATGAATTCTATTTGCTATACTTTGTCACTTCCATGCATCAATAGCATAAGTTAGACTGCAGCTGTATATTACCCTTGAGTTTGCTTAGTATCCAGATACCTCATTATTTACCCATGATGTAATGACAATTGCAGCCATCAGGATGCTATTCATTCAAACATTTCAACAGCTTTGAGAAAATGCTGGATAATACTATGACCAGAAGATAACTGCATAGTCATGGAAGAATACAACCAGGGAAAACAGCATTATGGTTCAGGATTCATTTACAGATTCCCTTACCTACATCAGTAGCTCAGTGCAAACGGGAGGGAGAACAATAACAATCTTTTTAGATTGTTTATCTTCCACTGAAATGTCAGGAACTGGGCAAAACTAGAGACAGAATGTTGCTCCAGATGGATCAGTGATCCCATGTGCTACACCAAATTCATAAATCCTGAAATCATGTACCTTACAACATCATTAAATAATGCTAAGTAGTTTGAACACGTGTGTGTTAACAACTGTCTTATTTCATCACTGACCTGGAAAAAAATTAAAGAAAGTAGTTTCACACTAATTTCTCATAGCTTCTCCTCTTTTTTTCTCCAGTGAGCTAACATTTTTTTGTTGACTCCAGACTTACTAAAATTTTTCATTCACTAAAGTGAAACATGGTTGAGATGTTTACATTTTTATTTTCTCACTTAAAACCCTAAAATGCCTTGTTTTCAGAAGGATGATACAATTTTTTACCAACTTCCTTCTTCTAACCAAAACAATGCTGCAAGAAGCAACAAAACCAAGTCACATAGTTCTAGTGGGGATGTATTTTCCCACTTAGTAGTAGAATGCCATTCTACTTTCCTGCACCATGAAGGAGAAACACTGATTCTCAGGAATTAATTTTCATTCTCTTTCTTAATTCCATAGATATCAGTACAACCTCAGCCTTTTTTTTTTCCCCTTCTCTTCTGAATGTTTTTTCCTCTTTTTCATGTATTAATTTCTTTTATTTTTCCCACTGAATTTTCTTCTCTTTCCCCCAGCAATCCCATTATTTATTTTCCAGCCTTGATAGCACCCTAAATCCCTGCACAAATAAGATGTTCCTGTGGTCCACTAAAGAAGAAAAAAAAAAAAAAAAAGCAATGGCAGGAAGAGGAAGGAATCAGGGAATCACAGAATAGAGAGAATAGAGGAAGATATGGAAGAACAGAGGTCCCTTTTACTGCCTCACTCAACCTTTCTTCAATCACTGCCACTTTTCAATTCTGGAAAAATTGGAAGTAGTTTCCAATGCCCCCTTGCATCTTATTAGCTAGGACGCACCCAGGTTTTCCCTAACCACAGAAGAGGAATAACTGCTCTGCAAGCCTGTTGCTGCAGGTCTTTTCCTGCTTAGTTCAATTCTCCTCTTCTTCATACCTGAAGCACAGACTATCTGAAGTGGGCCAAACTTCCAAGGAGCTTCCTCACTTTCTGAGAAGTGCTCAGACAATGCCTGAGCCCCTAGTATACATGGGTGACAAAGATTTTCGGCAAATGCTGGCATCTTTTAATAACTACAGGATGTGTTGAAGTTAGGATTAAATATGTACTCAGCACTGTGAATGGTTGCTCAACCAATGTCAAAGGAGTAAGCTCCTCTTCTGCTGGCAAAGACACTACACATATAAAGTCCAGTTTACAAAGGTCTTTCTGGTCTTTGTTTTGTGAAGCCCATAAAAGTGCTTCATAACATAAATCAAAAGGAATTCAAAATATCTCTCTCTCTCAAGCTGGTAATAAAGACCCCATTTCACACCAGCATTCTGTCCAAGAGCCAAACGTGGCAAAACACCAAGAAGAAAGGAGATGGAATCTCCCTCCCCCATAACCTTTTATACTTGGGTCATTTTAATTGATTCTTATTTCATAGCCTCATTAGTGGATTTTCTCAACTGACCTTATTTTGCCTCCTTATCTGAAAGGAAGGCAGTAGGTTCCCATATCTCAGAAATATTTAACGTCTTTGCCAAGCACTGTATCAAATTCATCTTCCTCTTCATAGCTGTAACGCTCTGTTTAACATGGTGAACTCAGCTGCTTATTTTTTTGATACAAACTCCTTCCTCTCCCTTAATTATGACGTTTTCTCACTGAATTAAAAATGCTCTGGCTGGGCTATAAACTAAAATAATTTGAAAAGCCAATATAATTAAATAAATATTTTTCATTTGTCAATCTAAACTGGTCTGTTTGGACATAACTGAACCTTGGTGTCTTTACACAAGGGAACTGTTGCTTGGCTCTTTCTCTGTGCAATTTATTCCTCAAAATATTTGCCCTTAAATAGCTTCATTGTTTTCCTCTGCCCACATTGAATCTGTCAGAAAGGTAAATGCTCAGCTAACCTTAACACACACTTTCCCAGGAAAGAGAGTAATTTATCATTGCACAAACTATAGCAGATCTAGGAGACATTAATAGCTTGCCATCCAAGTGACCTACATATGGCAAGGTAAGGCTACAATCAGCACAAGAAATCTTGTATACACAAAAGAAGCATGACTCCATCTGGTTCAAGTTGCCATTTTGCTTTTATCTCCTCCTGCTGAAAGTTTTGACTGAGCATCTCTTTATGTTAGATCCTAACAAGAGAACAATTGTATGCAGCAACACAGCATTCTCACACTGTTATGATTATATGCTGGTAGGAAGGTCTGGAAAACCACTAAGGGTGTATAAACAGCAATAAATTAGTTCCACCTTCCTTAAGTGGTAGGTGTGAAAGGAACAGTGCAAGTATGTACCAACCCATCCCTGAAAATATTTATAAAGACCTAGGGGTCTTTTTGCACATCCATCACGTCAACCACCGTTCTTCTCACGTATCAACCATTGCATAACTAGGCTTTTTAACTAGGCTGTAACACCACAACCAGTGTGTACCACTAACGTGCCAGTTTGGATCCCTCCTCCTGCTGAAAAGCACCCCCAGGACAGTCAACACCAGGTGGCACTACTGCACAGCCTGCAAACACTTTTCCCAGGGTGGGACCAACATCCCTTCCTCGGAAGACATGGTAATGCCTGATTAAATTCTTGCTAGATAAAATGTTGTCATGTCAAAAGCAGGACACTCTGCTCACTGCTTTGCTCTTCGATGGAAACCATTCTTTCCAGACAAAATTACTCCTTGTCAGTGGGATTCTGCAGAAGAGGGCACCTACCAGCTCTTTGTGACTACTGTTCTAGGACTGATATATGTTAACAAATCAAGTCACTGATTTTCTCTACGCTGGGAAGCCAACTTACAAGGTCCCATATATGCTTACTACTATTCAGCAAAGGGAAACCACTATTCTGAGTGAAGGGTAAGGCTTCAACTAGTCTGAAACATCAAGCAGACTGAGGTAACTTGCAACACCACATCTATATTGAAACATACACAGAGCGTGTGCACACACGACTTTTTCAGGCACTAAGTTCATTTCATAGAACACATAGAATCTTTAAGGTTGGAAAACACCACCTGTCCAACACCACCTGTCAACAAAACCTGCAGTTCAAAATGGGGAGAGTGAGAATTCACATTAATTTAGTTTATACATCCGCATTTTTTATATATATATATATATATCTTAAAAGCATTCTGTGATCTCTAATAATGTTAATATAGCAATGCCACTAAATTGTGGAGCAGGCATCTAACACCTACTATGCAAATGCATTTTTTATAGAAGAAAGGGAAGATTTTGTGAAACAAGTCCAGAAAATTCCCTGGAAATGCAGAGCAGGGGCAGAATGAATAAACCTTAACAACCTCTCATGTTCAGAAAGCATACAGCACATACCACTCACCATCGAACAGCAAGGATTTCCCAAAACTCTGTCGCAGAGCTGAGCTGCCAGGCTGTTTATGGGATTTTATGCTGTTTCTAATGGTTACCGTTGACTTCTCAACTTTGAAAACAGCAAGTAGGATCAGTGGTACCCATGGAAAAGGAGCAAGGCACTATTTAAGGCTTTTTAAATGGTTTGCATGGATAGCTGAGTAGGTGTATCATCAGATAAAACTCCAAGTTTCTATCTAAGAACATACACATGATCAGTTTTGTGTACTGTGATCCTTAGACTTCTCTACAGGTAACACTGCTTAAAAAAGCACTGCCTGTAATAGTCTATACATCAAACAACCACCTATGAAACACTTCAACACTCAGTGTTGTGGGAAGGGGACCAAAACTCTTAAAGCCAGCAAAGCCTACTGATAACACCTGTGATTTTCTTTTGTTGCCTTTCCTGCTACTCCATCCATCAACCTTTGAACATGCCCTGACTTTCAGTGAACTGCAGAAATTTAACACTGAGGATTTGCATATTTTCCTGGCATTTTCTGATTACAGTAAGTATTCCAGTGAATAGGCCAACTACCAACAGGCCAAGAACAAGCTACTTACCATTGTGAATCAGAAATAGAAAACCATCACACTAGCAATGTATAAATGTACCTACTTGTTTATTGGAACAGACTGGCAATTCTTGTCTTTAAGGTTTTCCAAAGCAAGTCAGAGTTTTTGCAGGACAAGTGCTTGCACTTCATTCTCTCAACATCTGCACTGAACTGAGGGTCCTAGTGGTTTACTGCATGAACTGTGGAAATGTTCTACAAGTTCACCTTTGAACCAAGTGCATTAAATACACAGGCTATATTCATCCTCACTGCGAGTTACCCGTCAGGGACTTGTTTGGTCCACTATATAACAATTTTCCATGACCTTTCAGTATCTGGTTTTGTCTATTTTTTCTGAATACAAGCTATGCAACTTACATAGCAGCTGATGGTTAGAGTACATAAAAAACCCCAGTTATACTACTGTTTGCTTTTCTTGTTTCAAAATCATTTTGATGCACTACATTGGTTTTACACCTTATTTTCAAGCATGATTTGGACTTCATATTACTTGCTGAGCTGTAAAACAACTAGCATTTATTCAGCATATCCTGAAATACTGTACTATTACACAGAATTAAACATTACTAAAACCCTATGATTGTTTTTAGGCTGTTATCCCTAGTGTAAGTAATCATATTCAGTACTCACGAAACACAAAGAAACAGGTTCTCCCTTTACCCATAAAAGATGCATGATACAGGCAGCCCAAGGTTTAAACATTCTCTGACCCTTACCAGTATGCCTCCCACCTGACCCAGAGGTGGTTGGTTCAGCCTTCAAATTCCATTCAGTCCTTGATCTCTACTCCAAGATTGTCATCACAGGTCCCAATTATTGGTGAAGCAGTGTTTCTGGGGGATTGTGTGACTGACCTGAGCATGAAGAGCTCTGCATTCCATTACCTCATCCTGCACAAACCACCTCCTCCTTTTCACATGCTTCTTACTAATCCTGCACTGACGTGCTACAGACATGCAAGTATCTTCACTGGCCTGTATTTGCACTGAAAAGTGACAGTTCTTTACCACACCACTGACCTGTTTATTTCTCTATAGAAGTAAAGCAGTGATTAACTTCAGCCATATCAAAAAAGATATCACCAGACATTTGGAGAGGCTTTAGAAGAGTTATTTTCAGAAACATTCACACTGGGCCACATGCCCACTTGACCCTCAGCTCTGGGCTCATATGATGAGTTGAAACCACTGATAATTTAAAGAAGATTATTATTGCAGCAACTATCACTGCAGGAAGGGATTCTAATGTATAGGTGTCCAGTCACAACCCTGCAGACAGCAACCTTGCTTCAGTGCCGCCTCAGCCAAGCACACAGAATGTGTCAAGATTCAGAACCTGTGGTTCCTCTCATATGGAGTAGGAACTTGGCTTTGAAGAAGGTATCAACAAGATGGAGTCTGTTTTTTAAGTCATGTAGCAGAATAAGAGATAATGAACCAACTGAAACAAGAAAGGTTTTGACTGTATATAAGGAAAAAATTGTCACCATTTTGGGTTCTAGAAAGTTTTTATGTGTGATAAAGCTCTAGTCACAAAGCACAGCCGGCCATGTATACTGTTGTATAGTAAATCATGTTTTACATTTTACAGTGAGCATATTTGCTTCCCTCATCTTAGATGCAGAAGAGCCTTATAAAGGCCTGGAACGTTCAGAGGATGGGAAATCAGGGAACTCCCTGTTCTCGTAAGGGTTCAAGTCCAGCCTAGGTTATTCTTGCACAAAAGCCATTAAGATTGGATAGCTTTTGTCTGGCCTCTTCTCTTGGCAATTGGCAATGCTGCTGACTGGCCCACAGCCCATCTGTATTTATATTGTATCAGGCTCAGAAAAGCTAAAGCAAATTGAAAGGGCTTGAGGGCTGCAGCCTTCCAGATCATAACAAGGCCATTGGGTCTTAATTGAATGAGGATTATAGCTCTGTAAGAGTCTCTGTATGAGCAACAACCATTGTTACAAAGCCAAGCTTTCTGCAAGTATATAAACCAAGAGATTTATAACACAAAAATATGATCATGTTTCAGGGCTACACAATGCACAACTGAATTCAAGAACAAACTTTTTTTAGTGGCATCTGGGTTTCTTAAATGATCATGTGAGTCCAGCAGCTACATATTTAAGAAATTACTAATTTCACATTAATTCTATCATAATAATTCACAACACTGTACATCTAAATGTTACAGTCAACTTCATTTGCAATGTTACATTCTTGCATTTCATCAGGCAACACCAGAATCTTGCAAGCTAACATCTAGCCAGCTGTGACAGCTTCTGTAATTGTTTAACAATTCAATAATAGCTACAATGGTATTGGGGTAATTCCCTTAAAATATAATCTCATGCATTGGGATTCCTCTCTGCCTAGAGTGGTACACCCATTAGAAGAAAAGTAGGTTTAGGCAACAGCTAGATCTAGAGAGCTGAACTGGATGGACTTCTACATATCCAGCCACTTAAAAGCATTGCCATGACCATCTAGTGACTGAAGGGCTTCCAGGAGCAATCTTAGACACCAAAGGAAAACCAAGGGTGATGAGATGCACAAGGATTCCTGTGACTGCTTGCACTCACAGTACATGAAAGTATTTCAAGGGCTGGTGAACTACAGGGTCTGCATTTATCATATGTAAAAGTCAAAGAAGTTTGTTCTGCAAGGACAGTAATTCCTATAACTTTCAATTCAGCACCTTGTAAAGTTGTTTAATTCCTCATCCAGGAGAATCACTTCTATTAGCATGAGCTTTCTTTTATGCTTCCACCTGTCCAGAACACAGTTGTTCACATAGAACGCTCTTTTGTATCCATAACCTGGATGCTGTCAGGCACAAGAAACAGGCTACTGCTAGAGTTCAGCATCCATTAAGTCCTTGGGAACCCTGGCCAATACACATAATACCCTTCTTCGCTCACTAGTTCACTGAAGTTACTTAATCTCCCCACCATTTAACAATACCTTGTGAGTGGTAAGGGGAAAAACACAACACAAACACCACTAGAATTCAGTAGGAAGAGGTAAATAGCAGCACAGATAAATTGAATTAGGAGCTGGTATGCTATGCTGAGCTGTGAATCCAGGCTTGTAGCTGTAATCCAACTGAACAGCGAACCACACTGCTGGAAACAATCAAGTCCCAGGTACTACCCCATGACAGAATGTCTACTTTGAGTCCGAATTAGTATATAATACGAGTGCAAAATGTTGTCATGCTACTGGGAGCTAAAATAGGATAAGACTTTATTTCAGCATTGCTGCACTGACAACCTAGCACAATTTGAAAAATTGCTAGTCTATTACATCTGTCAATTAAAAAGAGTAAATATTTGGTGGCTGTTTCTTATTTCTGCCTGTAGCCTTGCTATAGTAAGAAATTTTGAAAGTTACATTTGCAGGGCAATATAAATACCCACGGTTTGTTTAAAAAGACCAATCAACAACAAAACCCCAAAAAACACCACCACCATCAAAAAACCACAACCCAACCAAAACCCACCTGCCTTCTGGTATTAAATTCACAAGAACGTTCTTTTTCTGTATTTCATTATTAAAATGTTTTCTATAAAAATTAACATCTTGTAGGTATATATTATTTTACAGATTTGTAACGGCATTCCTAAGTAACCCAAAGAGCCTACCAAGTTTGCAGTAGATTGTATGAAGTTCAGGATTAATCACATTTAGGACTTGTACATCCTCCAAAATAATTCCTTGGAAGTTGAAATAACAGAATTATTTCAATGAATGATGCTTAGTCTAAAGTGTCTTTCTCACCCCATGAACCTGCTGTAACAAGTGCCGTTGAATGCCAACACATGGCTGCATCAGTCTAAGTTCTGTCTTATGGACAGCATCCAGGTTTGTGACATCTTGGATATGAGACTATCAGGCGTAAGTCCAAGCCCAAGTCCAAGCCCTTCTTTTCTTACAATGCTGCCAAGTGGAAGTCATCCCAGCAAAGAGAGCCCAAAGAATGCTTTATGCGTCATTAAGTCCTGAAACAGGGATTTAAAATAGCTTTAGGTCTGTGTGTGGGTCCTCTACTGTGCTGAATTACATTTCCATGTGTAGCCTCTCCATTTCATTATCAGCAAAATAATGTGTTAGTGAAGAGAATAATGTGTGAAATTTAAAAGCAAAACATTAAGTCCATTTTAATGAGGAACTTTACCACACATCTAAAGATTTCACTACTGCCAGGTTCAGGGGGTTGAACTGATATATTTAAAAAGACCCCAAACAATCAGAATACGCCTGTGTGTACAGACTTAGCTTTTGGATTTCAAACAGCTCACTGATTATGCAGTGCAAGCCTATATTTTATGCATATATGTGTGTGTATACATACACACATGCATACCCGTGTCTTGTGTGTGTGTTGATCAACAGTGGTCATATGTCTCTGGCAAGTAACCAGAGAAAACATTCTGGATGTTCCTGTTCTATGCAACCTGCTGAAAATGGAATCCTCATGACAGCCTATCTTGGGCCATGCTTACCCCTGACAAGCAATGAACACTGAATTTGATGTCACTTCTTCTACGGGGGGGGACAGAAAGAGTTGAACAAGAACAAGTTATACTGCTGCCTAAGTGTGAATTGCATTACAAAAATGGAGCCAAGCCACTTGTTTCATGTTTCAATTCTGACTACAGCCCATCTTGACATCTAAAAAGAAGATTCCCAGAATGGTAAAAAAGAAATATTATTGAAAGACAGAGGTATTTGTGCAGTACCTGCTAGAATGTTTTTCTACAATCATGGATGGAAATATTTTTTAATCACAAGAAAGTTCTCCATTACAGTCATTAAAAGACAACAGGTCAAAAGGGTGGGGAGGTGGGGTGAGGGGAAGACCAAGAGACCAAAGAAGTGAATGGCAGCTTGGGTCCTGAATTATTTTATTTGCATTTTAATCTGATGAGAGCATGTCTTGGCATTAGTAGATATTAGTCAGAATCACATGCTTCCTCTAATCTCAGTGATTAGGGTGAAAGTCTCAGATCTCATACTTAAGTGTGTGTTGTTTGCAGACGTTAAAAAGCTCAAACTAGCTCACAGTGAATGAGAGAAGATCTGATATCAGTCTCATTTAGGATAGGTCTGGCTGATCATTTCATATTGCAGGGGAAAATCTTTGGAGAACTATCATGAAAGAGAGTGGAATAATAATTGCATAGATAATATTTCCAGCCAGACAACCCTGCCAGACAAATGCACTTACTTGCATTCAGAAATTTGGTTAACAAACTAAGTAAGAAGACTCTGTATTAAACATAGATGTGGAATGCTGCACTCACTTAGGCAAATGTTATCTCAGCAGAGACTTGCATTCCACAGGCTTTGAAACATTCTGGTGCAGACAGAGCACATTAACGCAACAAAGATTTCCTTATGCATACTCTGCCTAACTTTAAGTACTGCAAGCAGCTCAGGTGCTACATGCATTGAGCCAATTGTTGCCCAGTCAGCAAGTCACCTAAGATGCTAGCAAACTCTTAACAGCCACCACCTACAAGCAATACTCCTACCTAGTCACTTTGAAATGGGATTCACAGTAACCCCACAAGAGCTGCAGTTACATTTTAGTTACTGTATAGACTTACTCATTTACTTACAGAGTAAGATACTCCGTGTAAGTAGTATCAAGTAAAAGAATGAGTTTGTGGAGTAACATGTGGCATGACAGTGACTCAATTACAGAGCAGCAAGAACTAGTGTGATCACAATAGAAAGCATGAGCTGTAAAATTAAATTTGAGGAGATCTGGAGAATCAATGAGCAGTACATTACAGACCAGAGGAATCACAAAAAACATCCTTAAACAAAATGGATTGAAAGGACAGAAAGGTAAATACAGAAAATAGGAAAAGCAGAGGCAGCTACATATGGGTCTATCAAGTGACATGTAATAAATCTGTTGATAAAGGAAAAGCAAAGCAGGAAGCTCTGAATTAGAAAAATCTCAGAAATAATAATTTTTAAATAGCAATTTTTAAAATTTAGTTGAAGTTTACCATTTCAACCTCTATTAGTGAATTAAGTGACCCCTAGAATAATAGAGATCACTTCTTGTACTTCAAAGTTCTGGGTAAAAAGCTATGTCTGCTTCATAAATAGTATGAAAATGTGCTACCTACACAAGGTCTCCTCCACACACCATGACTTATTTTCTTGGTTAAAAGCTTCCTCATTATTGTTAAATTAGATTAAACTGAAGATGTTTTGTCATTTATCTTTTAGAAGTACACTCAATGAATAATGTTTTTCTGTTTTTACTGTGCAAACATCATAACAAAAGATATCAACATAGTATATTTAATAAATTGTATCTCTTAGAACAAACTGTTAATTAGAGTACCAGCTGCATCCAGCTCCATCCTTTGAGTGCAATGAGCAAATCAGTTAGGCATTTAAAAATCTATTTAAACTTGATTTAAATGTTTTGATGGAGACAAGTGAAGTGTGAATTCCAAAATGTTAATTTTGTTAAACAATTGGCTAAAGCTTGAAAAGAATCAGATACCATTGTGTAACAACAAACAGATCTCACCATACTATATTAGTGGGAGAAATAGCCAAGTTCAAGTGAACAGGAAGTTCTCAGTGGCAAGAGAAGTTAATGACAATGAGCCAAGTTTGATGTGTGTATTCATTTTTAAAAGAACTGTTCTGCCCACATCAGCAGAAATAATGTGTATGGCTTTTGTTTTCTATAGTTTAACCTTGAGTCCTGGTCCCATGGTTGTCTTTGAACTGAGATGCCATAGATTGCTAGAACCAATAAAGTGTGATCTGTGTTTTCTTTGGGTCTTTGCAGACATGAAAATAAGACAAGTTAATAACATCTGCAGAAGTAACAGCCTCTCTGCAGGTCAGTTGTTCAAACAACATGTGTATCATGTTCTTCCTGGGAAGGGTGAATACATCAAGTGAAAATGAACCAAATCACAAAGGCCATTGTTTAGGTGACTGAACTGGTGTAAAGAATTATTTTGGTTTTGCATTTAAATTCCAGTTGATTCTGTCTCTTCTCCCTTATTTTCTAATAATATGTTCTGTATTAAACAACAAAATCCTTAGTAGCTTGTTAGATGCTGTTCCTCAGTAATGCCCCCAAAGTCATCTTTTGACAGCAGACAGTGGCAAACTCATTAGCTAATGGTCAGAAGAAAAAAAAAAACCAAAACAGAAGGAACAGCTAAGGTACTAAGAAGCCTGTCATTAACAGCAATAATGTCTATTCCTATGATTGCACATTCTGTGGATTTATAATCCCAGTGATCTACTAGACAGCTAAGTACTGTTGGGTGAGTATAATATGGAACTGCACATTTGACATCACATAACTAGACCAATTTTCCTCTCTCAAGGTAAGATGCAATCTCTTCTTCCTTTCATAAGATACACAGCTAGCTTAAAAGTAATTTTTTTTAGAACTATAACACTATTCTCACACAGCCTGTAGCTGAGATACCCCACTGGAAAATGTAACTGCTTCCAGTTTGAAAGTGGGGAGTTCCTAACTACTGCAAGAGCTGCACTTAAAATCAAGCCTACTGGCAGTAATTCTTTCAATTTGTCCTCATTAATTGAGGAGATTCTAATGGATTGAATAGTCACCTAGTTTCTTGCATGATAGAATCAAAAATTGTCTGGGAAGAAGGAGCACTGCATCAGTTTTAACAACACAAGTTATATTGTCAAAGTCTCCCAAAGCTTTCGCACCATTTTAATAGCTATTTCGACTTAAAATTCTTGTTGACCAATTACAAAATCACAGCCCGTTATAGAGGTCCTATAAATTCCAAATATTGATTCATTCTGGATGGTAAAGGAGAATGAAGTTACAGGTCTGGAATCACATTTGTAATAGCTCCTTAACAGGTTATAGAGAAAAAAAATTGGTTCCAAACTGAGAAAAAATATCATGCAAAAAATAACACTTGAGTCCTTTATGCCAAGTTTTCTATTTATTTAGCTTCCCTAACCAGTATATTCTTACCTTCTAATTTTAGCAACAGAAATATAACTGTCAGCAGCTTCTTTGACTCCATCAATTCAGCATATTTCCCCCATCTGTCAGCAAACAGCAGTGCAGTAAACAGAGACACAACAGCATAACATAGCTATGAATATATAACAAAGTAAATCACCCATATCAATTTAAGTTAAATTGTTATAGTTGGCAAAAAAACCCCATATATTAGGCAACTGCTAGGTTTGACTTGAACAACTGATCTCCCACAGCAGCATGAAAACAATGTGCCTCAATCCCTGGAGCTTCAGACCTAACAGCCTGACATGCTGTTAGTTATGCAGGTAAGGATCATCTTCTTGGGAGGGTTAACAGATTGGAGAGCACTAACTGGGTCCTCAGCTATGCAACAGGGCTGGCACCTTGGAGATCACTATTTTCAGTAACATCTGATTCCAGCTGTAACTAACTTATGTACAAAGGAAGCTAAAAGGGAACCTTTTATAGCTTTGTGGCCTGAGTGTGGGGGAAACATTAATATGAGCTTGTGTTTGGCATTTAACAGGCAGCCTTTTCTTTCACTATCTCACTAATATACCTTTCACTATCTGTACTATACCTTTTGCTATCTGGTACCTGGGCAACCACACTGACTCAAAGAGCTGTCTTGCAGGAGATAAGGTGAAATTGCTAGCCCCACCATCTCCTTTGAAAGGTCTTAGACAAGTAGACCTATTACTATCTTTAGAGCATCTGACTCAGGACAGTTTTCAGAACTTTGATCCTCATTAATGAAGAGAAGTTTCCCTCATGTTCAGAAAGGATATACAAACTCTAGTTCAGAAACATCTCTTATTAACTAGATTTTTTTATTAATTAGGCTGGTAGGCAAAAGCTTAAGGCAGCCCAGCTAAAGATAGATCTATAAAGACTTTTGCAGTCATGAGAGAGCAAATCCTACTTGAACTAGAGACCAACTAAATATGAGCTGGCTCTGAAAAAGAAGTTGTGTAGACATACCCCAAAGAGGCCAAGCTTATTACTTAAAGCACCATGACTCTGCAGCTGATGGTCAGAGCTAAACTCAAACCTGGACAGCTTATATCACAGTGTAAACTAGCATCTGTTTGCAAAACTGTGTGCAGATACACTCAAGCTACACCGGGCAGATCAACAGGCAAAATCTTACTTGTGCAAAACTTGGAGTTAGCACTTAATGTCCCTTTATGATTTGTCAATAATTTCCCCATCTGCTGTCTGTGCATCAATACAAATCTGATGATATTTACCTCATATAAACATGGCTTTTAGGTTCAAAACATTTAAGTTTCCAAAGTATTTCAGGAGTTTTCTTTATATTCCTCCCAATTTCCCCTTTCTCTCCAATTAACACTGTGCTTTTCTTTATAAAATATCCTACAATGTTTGCTCTGCTTTTCTCTCCACCCAGTTTTTCCCAAAAATACTGAAGGCAAGAGCAGAACTTTCCAATCCACAGTGTTTGGAATGGTTCATAATTAGGCAAAATGTGTTCATTGACACCTCTAGCAATGGCTCATTATGAAGAAGCTGAGAAAACAAATGAAGGAAAAAGAATTAGGGAGGTCACTAACTACGGAGTCATTTGAGACTCAGAGACGTAATGAATAGCCTTCTGGAACAAGAGAATTCTGGCCACACAGACTGCTTTTGGTGAACTAAGACAGTTTATTTCTGTTATTCCTCTTGATCAAAGCCAGGTAAACTAATGGCTTTCAAAAAGTGGAACTATTTTACATGTTTCTGTTAAAAAGACTATTTAAACATAAAATGGGTGGCCTGGGCAGACAGTCAAGATGGGCACAGTAACAATTTGCCTCTTGCAAACTTTCCCCTGACGTGATTTTACTTAAAGACATATGCTTTCATGTGGATTGTGTGGTTTCTGTTTTAAGAGCAGAGCCAAAGTTTCAAATCCTGTACTTAGAGAATCCTTTGGAGAGCAACACATGGCTTTCATTGGCTTTGCTTTCTGAGAAAGAAAGTACAGTTAGTCTAAACAAAGGAGAATAGAGTGGAAAACCAAAATGCAGCTTCATACTGGAGTTACAGCAAACCTCCTAACAAAAGGTTAAATAGACACTGTAAAAGCAATACAGACAATAAACAAAATCTTGCATCAATGCCAAGTTACAGTTAAAGCAAAATCAAATGACTGGAAGAAACACATTCCAGCATGTATGAACTAATATCTGTATTTTACAAAGGTGAAGGTGGAGGGCATGGAGAGTAGAAGTATCTTCAAGTTGTATCTTACTATTTCCAAATTAAAAAAACACCCAAACCAAACCTGTGTGTCTCACTCTGTCAGAGCTCAGCCCACCAGAACACTGAGCAACTACAGCTCTCAGGAAAGTACAGGACACTTGATGATTGTCAGCACCTAGCAGAACAAAAATATACTATTCTATTGCATTTATGAACACAAACATTAGCTTTTCAATCAATGAACAACACAGCAGATTTCTGAGTGAGAGGTACAACATGCAGGCTGTGGAAACTGAACCTGACCCAAAGTTAGTTGAATGATTCCTATCAGTTTCCCTGGGACTGGGATCAGGCATTTATGTGTTTTTGAAAGAGGCTAGATTGACAGCCCTGGAGACCACGAATTCTGTTTATCTACAAAACAAGCACAGCACATGCAGGAGCATGTGCTCTTAACCCACACTGAGTCCCCTGGCAGGGGACCTCAATCGTTCACTGGAAGAACAGCTTTTTCAGGTGAAAAGGGAATTTATTCTGGGTAGCCCAGCCTTGGCCTCTGCTGAAACTGCCTGTTACAGTCAAATGTTGGCAGTTTATTTCTTCTGCCCCAAACTGTTGTCATCTCTGGTGGTGCGGATTTAATGTTGCAAGTTGAAAAGAGGATTTGTAATTTACTCCAGCCACAGCTGTAGCTAGCTAGACCAACTGGTCTTGCAGACTTATTTATTACATTATCCTACAAAATCAACTAGAAATGTCAACCACTTTGAGAAAGCCCTGGCCTTGAAGTGAAGGTAGAACCAACTCCTTAAGTTTACATTTGTTTACATGTACAGCCTGACAGTGAGAACAGTCAACATTGACACCTTTGGTTGGGACAAGGAAAGTGATTCTTGTCCATTCCAGCACAAGCACCAACAAATTCCTCAGGTACCTTACAGCCCTGTTCTGTCCACAACTCATTGAAAAGTTCCCACCACATTAAGTTTACCTACTCAAAGGAAGCGTAGTAAATAAGGTGTTTCAAATATGTCAACATAAAATAATCTCTGCTAATCTGCTATATTTTTCTGCCTAAAGATCATTTCACTTTTGGATGCATGTTTATTTTCCACTCTGTGAATTTCAGGCAAGACTTCCATTAAGGAAAAAGATATAAACAAACCAGACTTTGCTGAAAGTTAACAGTTATATAGATGTAACTGCAAGAATCTACAGAATTTTGATGTGGAGTGGAAGCATTCTGCATCAACTACTTTAAAAAGAACAAGAAGTCACCATACTAAGTTCTCCAGAAGGAACAGTATTGTTCAATTCTATAGCACGTCCTAAAAGGGCACTAAAACTTGTGTAATTTTCTTTCAGTTCTTTCGTCATCTAAGTGTTTCAAATAATACCATTCCCACTGAAGAACAAGTCTCTTCCATTTCCTTATTTATCCACCCCCAAACTTCAGCACTGCTTCCACCTGCCTCATCCCACATGGCTGCAAACCTCCAGCTCAGAGGTGAAGAACACAGGGATTGCCTATGTAACCCACAATGGAGTTGACAGAGCTCTCAAGGTGTGAGAGTCACATTCCCCAGGTCTGTGAGGGGTTTTTGGGCAACTGACATGAAAATCGGCCCAGCACAAGGGTCTAAGTGGTTTCAGGAAAGGGTCTCTGGTAATTTTCAGGATGTCAACTAACTCTCTAAACACTTACCTCACACTATCCAGCCTTTTACCACCTAGCTTTGACACAATGCACACACACAAAGAAAGCTTTGCAGCTCAAGAAACTCTGCAGAACATACAGATGAAGCCAGTCTAAATAAGTTATCCCCACTCTGACTCCATACTGGACCTAAATTGTTCTGTGCTTTAAGAAAACTACAGGAGGGAAAAATGCCCTTTTGCAAAGTAAAAGAGGTACAAAAAAGTTCAAGACTATCCTCTCCTCAGTTTACAGACACGTCAGGCTCTTGAGCACAAAGGCCAGGAGAATTTCACAACATGGAAGTGTCTGGTTCCACTCAGAATCCCTCCAGAAGCTGATGTAATTGCTCCACGATTAACAGCATTGCCACTTTGCACTTTCCTTTCCTTTCCCACACTGGCACACTGCAGAGCACGCCAAAGAGAATGTAACTATATCTAAAATAGTCTTAACACGTGAGCATAAGACTGTCTGCAAAATTGTCAGTTTACAGTACCATATACTGTAGAGATTGCCTTGCCTTTCTCTGTTCCCAAAAATTTTTTACTGCTAAAGTCACACTTGCCGCTTCAGGTCTTATAACAGATGAATCTGACCAGTACACAAAAACCTAACAGCCTTCTGGATGTTTATCCTCAACGTCTCTGCACAGCAAAGCAGCTCTTCTGTCCCCTTTTTGCAAAGAGAGAAGTACAGCCCAGAGATTTGAGCTCAGCCCAGCCAAAACTGCTTATGTGCCTCATTCCTCTGAAATCCAGACCATGTGGCTCAGAGTCTCAGGCCACTTATATTAACTCTCATGGGAGGTCTGCAGTAAACTCATAACAACTTCCATTTTCTTCCAACTTCAGCCCCCATTTGCCCGCACCTTGCTTCAACAACACTTTTACAACCTGGGCCAGAGTCATCTGCCAGGCTCTGAAAACAAACAGCACCATTAAAAAAAAAAAAAAAAAGGAAAAAGAGAAAAATAATAAAAAGAATCTTCCTGCCTCTCTCAGCTCCTTACATTCCCCAGACCTGCCTTTGCTGCCCTTCTCTGGAGATAAAGATGAGCTCTGCCCCGACATCTTTATGGAAAACAAATAATATTAACATAGCCATTTATTATTATTTACTTTCTAAATGTGGAATTAATTTCAAACCTAGCAAAAAGTAGGTCTGTAAATACTTGCAGAAATCCAAACTTAACTTTATTTATTTGTCTGCACCGCTGTGAAATCAGAATTACCATGCTACAGGAGCACCCAACTGAAATCCAAGTAGATTCCCACTTTCCTCTCAGAATACTCAAATTTTCCATCATCCCTCACTAATTTAAGGATTAACAGATCTCTGGGATCATGTCCCAGTGTAAGGAGGGGGCCCAATATCTAAGCCAGGCACAGCAGACAGCTGTGAGTCAGTCTAGAGCAGGAGGGAAACTCTAGCTGGCACACCTCAGCGCTGATAACTGCTGCCTGGCTGGAGGCCTGACGTTAAGAAACTATAATTAGGACCCGAGGGGCTATGGAAGGAGACTTAGAACACCATCCCAGAGCCACGTGACTTCTACCTGAGGGAAAAGCAGAGGCTGAAAGTCATCCCACTCGAGGGATGCTAGCTAGCTATTATAGTAGAGCCAAAGAAACAGAGCCAAAACCAGCACCTTTGTGCTCACAATGCCAAGTCATGTACAGCTTGTAAAAGACTGAAAGCAATATGCAGTGACGTTTAGGTGACTAACACATTCCTGTCCCCAGGCTGAGAAAGCTGTACCTTTCTGCAGTCTCATGTACAGGCCTACAGACCAGGCATAACCTTCCAAATTAATTACACTATATTTTCATAAAAACCAAGGGATCAGAACAAGGCTCAGCACTTCTGAGTGCTGAATGCATTCACTCCAAGGTGACTGGCCATCAACACAAGCACATTATCAGTACCAGACAAAGAGAGAAGTAATCCTACTTACAGTTCATCCCTATGGCCTACTGATTTAGATAGTAGGAATAGACTGGTGAGGCCTCTCTGGTTGTAAGGAACA
This sequence comes from Porphyrio hochstetteri, assembly GCA_020800305.1. Classification (NCBI taxonomy): domain Eukaryota; kingdom Metazoa; phylum Chordata; class Aves; order Gruiformes; family Rallidae; genus Porphyrio; species Porphyrio hochstetteri. The sequence goes on along the minus strand of CM036921.1, from coordinate 7,704,122 downwards.
TATGCAGGGACTTGTTTACACTGAATTACATATAGCAGAGCTACAGAATTCTGATTTTGATAGGATTTTCTAATCCCTGTTCCCTGCTTCCTGGAGTCCTGTTCTCAACTCCTTTCTACACATAACAGCCTTTTGATCACAATACTATTTAAAAACCTGGTGTATTTTGTCAAACAATTTAAACTCTTGAGGTGACATGCCTCTGTTACCTAGGGAAAAACAAGCATTTGGAAACTCCCTCCAAGGCAGGGGCACAGGTACAAATGTGAATGTTCACAGTAGGTCCCCAATCTCTTGCTTGTCTAAAAGAGATCTAGAAAAGATTCTGAACATGACAAGTGCACATCATCAAACAGATCTGCAGTGCCTCTAACTTTGGCTTTTATCCTTCTACTGAACGTCATTCAAACATTTCCTTTCCTACGGGAAAGGCTCAGCTACCGCACAGATGAATACAACATGGTGGGCAGCACACTACATTATGGGACAGAAAATGTGACACAGAAGTGACCTTTTGGCTCAATGAAATCCCAATTAGCTCAGTCAGCAGAGAGAATTTAGATAAACATGCAGAGGTCTGATGCCTTCCATCCAATAGAGACCTACAAATGCAAGAACAAGTCAAAACATTGCAATGACACAGCTGCCATGACACGGCTGCCTTGGCACACTGGAGAATTCCAAATATTTCTGCACTGCCTCAGGATACAGCTCCATTAATACTCTGTCACTATCCTGGTTTTTTGGCAACTGATCTTTTCAGTGCTTCATGTCTATAACTTGTGTTCATAAAGCTACAGTGAGTCACAGTGCATATAGTCTAAAACCATCAGATTAAATCACAGATCATGAAATATATCTTTAGACCAGCAAATATATTTGATTATACTTAACCCAAGATCACTGGACTAAAACAATACTCTTTGTCAGCATTAGCAAAGGGCAAAATAAATAAAAAAACCCTTTAATCAAAGAGCAAATCACACAGGAGTCCAGATTTGGTCTGACACTCAGTTTTCAACCCTTGTTCTCCTTCCCCAGCAACACTCTCATGGGAATCAGTGTCAAATATAGTAGAACAATTCTTAAGGTGCCAGTGGGATTTGAATTATTTGATTTTTTTTTTTTTAAATGGAAAGACAGAATATTTGAGGTTAGCACATAAAAAGAGGGAAAAAAACCCCAGGATCTCTGCTCTAAAGAGAGCCACCAGCACAGGCTGTATCACTTTCTTCCCTGGCATAGTCACTGCCCTTCAGAATAATACACAACACCAAACTCTAAACATATAGTCTGCAAATCATCAGAATGGTGCTGGCTCTGGATTCTCTCGCTGTCTTTATCTCCTTGCTCTATGCAAGCCTGAGAAACGTCTGTAGCAGCAATTCCCAAGTTGTGGTCTACATAGAGCCGCCTTGCTCTCCTCCTCATTTCCACAGAAGCTCTTGGAAAGAAAGAATATGCACCAGCTTAGCTCTTGCAACATAATAAGATGAGGAGATCAGCCAGCTGGAAGCTTTCCCTAGAGATTTAGCAAGAAATGAAAGTAAATCCAATAAGCACCAACTTGAGGTCTGAAGCTGCCAGCCATAAATAAGAAGCAACAGCCTTCAAGTGGAGAAAGAAACAAGACAGCCAACTGGCCAATCATCAGGGGAAAGCGCAGAGAGAATGAAGTGAAATAAATGGAGGGCAAACTCCACACAATTTATTTTCTCACTTCAAAGGTCCGACTGTTCAGAAACAAAACTATGACCCGCCACAATTGCTGCAGGCATGTTCACAGTGAAAGAGAAGGTGGTGTCCACATGGTGTTTAAGAATGGTTTCCCCCCACAGTGCCCCCCCCAAAAAAAGTCACTGAACTGAGCCTTAGAACAAAGGTTGAAGAAAAGAACTAACGAAAGATAAAGGGATAATGAGAATGAGCTAATACACAACATGGATTTAGCAACAGTAGATCATGCCAAACTAATTGACTGTCTTTTTCCCAAGGTAACTGATGGTCTATAGAAATACAGCAGAAAAATATAGCTGACAGTCTAGCAAAACTTGAAAGGATGGTTTGACAAAATGTCATAACAGAAGTATCTTAATTACTAAAGATAGAGATTAGACTGGTGTAGAGCTGCCTAAAAAGTTTGATTTGTGTTTGTGAAAGCTCTGGTAAAGGACTGTCCATTTCATATTTTCATTAACATTCACAACAGAACAGTGAGGGATGAAACCTGCTGATGACAAGAAGTTGAAAGATCTTATTAATAAAACTGCGATATCAGACAGAAAGAAGCTGGTAACTTGTGACTGGAATGACAGAACTGGGATGTAGCGTATCTTGACTCTGTTATTTGTTAAATCTGCCATGGGTTTTCATACAATCAAGTTTCAAGTAGTAGATCTAAATGAATGATAAATTATTAGGATAGATTTTCCTTTTCAGCTTCTCCCGCAGCTTAATGGGGCCCCAGGAATAAAACACATCTAAAGCTTTCGTTTCAATCTTGTGATACAAGAAGCAAAATCTTTGCAGAAATGCAAGACAGCACAAAAGCACAAACTTGACTTCCTAGCACAGAGTATACCGAGCAAGGTTTTGCATTTCTTCCACACTAGATGTAAATATAGCCATCCTGAAGCTCTACACTGCAGAAATAAATTCAAACAGATAGGTATGTATTGCCCCTGTACATGCCAGACTTGTGTTCTGTTACCCCAAAGCATGGAGAACTGCCTTGAAAATGAAGCGATCATGACTTGAAACCCATTTGTGAAACACCTAAGTTTAGGCAACAGATCCAAGAAGGCTTCAACCCTCAAGGTACAACCGTGAGGTCCAAAATGCCACAAACTTAGATTGCAATAGCATGCAAAGACTTCTGAAGTACTCAGGAGGATGAAGAGAGGTAACAGTGAATGCAGGGAGAACTCTAAGGATTGTAGGTAATGAAACCATGGGTAGGTCTTATTTTCTTTGAGTTTCACATTTTCACGTCTGTGGAAACATCACAGAAACTGGCAGAAGATATCATACCACCCACATAGGATTTCCATTTTTCACAAGGGCAGAAATGCCAAGATAGTTTTCATGATTTTCATATCAACTCCAGTATGAGTTTCTTTAGTCTAGCAACAAGATCAAAATTAACTATTCCACTACTGATTTTCAATTTGATTTTCAACATAAAACCCTACCATTTTAAATCCAAGATATTGTGGTATAGAACAGGTAAACAATGATTTCCTATTACCAACAAAAAGGTAAAGATGAAAAAACATTCTATAAAACTGCTGTACCAAATACTATGCTTCAAGAAGGGAAAAAACAATCTCCATATGGCCTCATTCTCCTCTATGGATCCGAGTTTAGCCCAGACTATGTTTACTACATTGCATCTGTCATCCTTCTGACTAAGCTTCCATGTGCATTTAATGGAAGCCCAGGAAATCGCATTTAATACATGCATATAAGAAGTATCACATATAATAAGTACAATTACAGTTCATTGCTTGTTAGACATGACTGGAATGTGTAATATTTAAATTATAATTTGTGGGAGAAACTACAAGAAAACACCAACTTAAATTTAGTGGAATATCTGGTGATCTTTGACAAAAGAGCCAAGAGCATATGCAGAAGGGATGTCCTCTGATCAATCAGAAAACGTTTCCTAGCTCTTGATGGCAAGTTTTTCAGGAAGCAGCCTTTTTCCCCCCTCTGGTTTCCGACACCTTTTATGAATATTTTCTCTGCTGACTACTCCTCAAAGCCAAGACTTCATATATTCATGTTAGTCATACAAATGGCAGCTTCTTGTTAAATGGGATGTTCACTTGCATGAGGTTACTCATTTTGCTTTTTAACTTAAAGCTAAACCAAAGCTACAGTGAGAACTGGAGAAATTATGTGTATTTAGCACCTTGAGCATGCCATTTTTTTCTTAAAAAAAAATTATTCCTATCAACTTCTGTGAAGAATTCTTTGAAATACATGTTTCATTGAATTCACTCCTACTTCTGGATTCTTTCCCCACCCTTTGCCCTTTATCCAGCTATTCACTTTGTCTATGGGATTGACCATTCATATCACTGCAAATTTGCTATTTAGGCTTTTTAAACAAGAAAAGATTTTTCAAGATGGCTCTGTTCTGTTTCTGAATGGAATGCATTGGCATGCATGTTTGGAAAGCACACTCAACCTATAAACTGGAAATTAATTTTTTATTTAAAGATCTTTTTTGCCCCAGAAAATTAATTTCAAGACATCACAGCATTGTTTCTCTTTAGGGTTTAATTTAGTTTTTTAAAAATTAAATTCCCTGAAATACTCACTAAATGAAGGTCTGTCCATTAAATGAAAAGCTTTGAAACTAGCTCTTAGTTAGGGAACATTTTCCTAAAGAAAACCTTAAATGCACACATATGAACTGAAAAAAAAAATATTTGACTTAGCACAAGTATCTGTGCATACTCAACTTGGCTCTTTTGTTCCGTTATTTATTTTAAAAACTACATCCCTTTATAAGGATATATTCAGCTCTGTGTCACTTGTAAGCAGTTCATGGTTTCCAGAGAAACAGGAAAAAAAGGGAAGTCTTCCCTTTCCCTTCACTATGAGCCTCAAAACATTCACATTGAACTCTGTCGCACACATCATATGGCCAAACTGGAGCTGCTCTGAGAACACAGTGGTGAACTGCAAAGATTCACGAAAACAGACAAGTGCAAAGGGATAAAAATATGACAGAAAAATATTTTCCAAATTAACATCCATGGAAACCTAGTCAGTGATCCTCTAAACAAGCAACAGAAGGAATGTCATATGGTTCCATTGCAGCTCCTGAATGTTCCCAATGAACAACACATGCTCACTGAATAAACTGAAATGACTGGTATGTTTGAGACAATGAATGAACTAGTTGTAGTGAATTACCTGTTTATCTTTACTTAAAATGTTAATACAAATTAGAATACTTTAAACTCTTACTGAATTTCTAGTGGAACTACAAACATCCATCACAGCATTCAGGAATCTTCACTGAAGGATCACACAAAGAGTCCTTTGCTGAAAAGACAAGGGGGATAAAAACAGTCTCTAGAGAATTCTGTCTGGTTTCCCTCAAATAGCGTCCTTGCTATTCTCCATCTCTGGAAGACAAAGGGGGGGGAATCTTCTCCCTGATGCTAGTGTGAATTTAGCTTGTGTCTTTGTGTCTCCATGGAGACAATGTAAACACATCTGTTTTCTTTTTGCATTTGTGATGGAAGCATTCTACACAGAATTCATCATTGTGGGGAATGAAAACATTATCTCAGGGCAGAAACAGGGAGAATTCTTTACCCACAGACCAAAGCAGACTTGGTTTAGTACATTTCCATCAGTGTCACCAGAAGAAAAGACTAGTGAGCATAAAGTTGAAGTTTACAGCTCAGGGATTTTATCTCTGGAAACCTGAAACTAATGCTTAGTGAAACAATAGATATTAAACTCAACTTGCAAGGGGAGAATGAGAAAGATAAATGCAGCATATACAAGGCCATCAGGTGAAGTGGAACATTCTAGAATCCTGACATGCCAATACGGTATATTATAATGTTGCCACAGCTGTTATACATTGTTGCCCTTTGTGTAGCCCCTCCAAATGAATAATGCCCAAGACCAGACAACAAAGCTTCATTGTAGAAACTATTTGGTATATACATTATCTGTAACTTTATTTTACTCTTCCCTCAGCCTTTATTCATTGATAGTTAATCAAAGAGAAAAACACATTGTACTGCAAGTGTGTCAAAAGTTATTTGTTCATCTTGTTAAACATATTTCAGTTCCAGAACTGGCAAAGAAAAGCAAAAGTTTAAACCAGAATTCATTGTTTCAATAGCTGCATGTTCATTCAGTGCCTGGAGCATTTTAAGCTGTTTTTTACAAGTCATAAGAATATCCCATGTTCCTTGTTTATACATAAATATAATGGAGTATATCACTCAAGCATCACTGTCCACAAAAGGAGGAAATATGAAATCAAGATACCCTACCTGCATTTACAGCATAAACCCACTGATTTTAGAAAATTCACATTTACTACAACCACACAACCTTCAATACAGATTCCTAATAGTCTAGCATTGTATTCCCTGCTTGTGAACTCTTTAGCCTTCAATATAAACAGTCCCACAGTGCACTAACAGTTTTCAGCTGTGACTAAAGCCTAGAAAGAAGAAGTTCTTTCTGTAAAGTACCTTCTCTTAAATAGAAGTGATTATGCCACACAAAGTCCTCACAGTAGTAAGTGTTGTACAGATATACTGGAATTTGCAAATACCAAATCTTTTAGCTAAGGACTAGTAAATCACTAGTAATTTGCTATTTAAAAGTTAATACATATATAAGGTGACAGTATTAACAATATGGAAAGCAACTGATTTTTATAGTTAATTGTTTATCATCTTAATGCCCTTGACAGGGAAGCAATATCATGTTGTTATAATGCTCACGGTATAGTACTCAGGGCTTGAGATTCTGAGAGCTATAGTCCACCTTGAGATTTCTGATGTCTTTCCTTTGTGCTACTTAATAACTACAATTTCCCAGACCTCTGGGATTGAAAGAAACATATCTGTGCAGCCCTTGTGTATATTCATCCATATATGAGAGCTTTAGGCCCTTTCATTAAGAGCATGAGTGCATTTAAATAAATCGTATGTATTTGTCTGAGAAGCAAGTATTTAACTGAAGGCAAGCACCAAGAGCAGGTATCCTTCAATTCTGTGTGAGCCTCAGAATGAATGACACTACCTGACAGGGCTTTGTAACATTTACATTTTTGGTTTTTACTTTCTTCTCTACTAAAAAAAAACCCTATAAAATTATGAAGATGAAGTTAAGCAGATTTACTTTTGTAACACTGAAATAACAGCAACCATTCCCTTCTCATAGAAGCCTCTCTGCTGTGCTGGACAAATGGCAGAGGTAGACAAGCAAAAAAATCAAACCCTTGGACTTAAGCTTCTTTCCGCTCATGTAATTAAGACAGCACAATGTCTCATATGACAGAGCAGGGAGGACAATAAAAATGAAGTGACAAATTTAGAAAAGGTCACTACTCTAGGTTAGTTATCTACAGTACAAACGTCACTTCCACCTCTGCTTTTTAAGTTCTTAGTGCTCTCAGGGTGTACGTATTTATATGTTCACACAGGTTTGAAAGAAGGTGTTCCACATCATGATTCATCAAGTAAATATAAATAACCTGAATGTAGAGAAGTATACTTGAACAACACTGTTCAGTTGAACAGAAGAGGTTGTAAACCTGTTCTGCTCCTAAGTGAAACAGATTGGACCAATACACTTCACACCCTCAAAAGGGCTGATCCTTGACATTTATTTTAGTAGTCACCCCCTTCAGAAAAGTCTTGTAGGTTTGTAAAATCTATTTCCAAGATCTAAGAAAAATCTGATCAAAATGATAATAGAGCCTTCCATTAACTTGGAGGGATACTGAGTCAGATTCTGAACCATTAGCTCAAACACAATAATTAAATATTTGCTGTTCTGAATTTATTTTTTCAACACTGATAAGCTGCTATACACAGATAACTACAATTCTTCTTTCTTCAGAGTTCAGTTCTGCTGAGTTAATTTCATAGTGTCTGTTCTCCCCTTAGTGACACCATTTATTAACCAATGTATCCTGATTTATAGCTAGCTCCATTTCCTACTAAGTTTGTTATGTGCTTCATTCAATAAGTGGTATAGCTAGCTCCCTAAAAATAAACATATGTTTACTTCTGAAATGTCACCCTAAAGGATTTAAATTCATCTGACAGAAGAGAGGTAATTGCAGATAAGAGCTGAAACTTAGGTTTTGTCCCTTCCAATCTCAATACTTCAAATTATTCCAGAAACTCACGTGAGATTGGGGTCTGGGCCCAACAGGCATTTTTGTTTGACTTTCATGCACAACTTGTACTGAACAGATACACATTTTTGGGAAGAACTGTATCTTCTTGGCAAAGTGACTTCCTGGCACGAGGAAGAATTAAAATAAACCCATGAGAAAAAAAAAAGCAGCTTAAGCATAAGCTTTCTTTAAGATAATAATAAAAACTGCTATTTTTAGCTGTCTGCAAAACACCAAGTAAGTTTAAAACACATAGCTTGGAACTATTCTGGTGACAGGTATAAATGAAGAGACAGTGCGAAGTAATACAATGAACCACAGTGCCCTTACATTTATGGAGAAACATCCTTTTACATATATATATTTGGTTCTAACACAAATCCCTCTCTACCGCTGCCCTATCCATAAACCAGACTAGCCTAAGTCTTGTTTTCTTTCACAAGGCACAGACAGAACACACTTTCCACCTCCCCCCCCCAAACCCAGCTTCCTACTCTGAAGTTAAACTATTCATATCATTCCAACTTATTTTTCTAATGAATAGCACCATATATTTCAGTTGTATGCAAAACCTATTGCAATTAACACTAGAAGTCTTTGACATCAGTGGACTTCAAATCAGTCTTTAAACTCTAAGCCCAGCATGCAAGAGATGTGGGAGCAGAATAAATTCCTTGCATCCAGAAGCAGGCAACAAGAACATCAAATATCTAGAATTAGACAGCACAGAGGCTAATGAGCAGAGCCCCTTCTGTTCAGGTGAGAAAGAAGTATCAGGTTCAATGTTTGCTAGTTTTCTGATATTCAGGCAGACTTCTAAAAATAAGCTGTTACTTCAATTTGCTTTCAATTTCCTTCAGAGAAGATTTTAAAATCATGTTACAAAGGTTTGGAAATGAGCTTCTGGGAGCAGCAGAAGCCTGAATAGCATCCAGCTTCTTTCTAATTAGCTCAGGGAAAAACTGGAAGGTGAGATTTTGCTAGCCCAACCTTAACACATAAAAGACTCTTCTTTTCTAGGACCACAAAAGACACTTTGTGAAGAATTCATATTTTTATTTCAGTGTTGGGCTTATCCATTTAATTTCTTCACATTTATTAGCTTTGCAGCTGCCATTTAAATGCTAGTTAAACAATCTCAACTTTCAATATTTATTTTAGGAACGTATCGGCTACCTCACACTAGGAACCCCCCAGGCAGGAAGGGATGTCAGTGTTCATGTTGCAATTTAAGATGTTTAATTGCTAACTAGATATGCATGATGTCCCATAAACTTCCAGAGATGTGTCACGGAAAATATGCACCTCGAGTCATGTTCTCTAAAAGGACAGGTCAGATGATTAAAGCTGCAGCCTTTCGTCATTTCACAGTTTGTTTGGGTTGGCCATGAATTTTTTAATGCCTTTCAGAATACTTAGCTAAGGAATTTTATGACATTGCAATACTTAAAGTGAAAAGGGCGCAGTAATTAGTTCAAAGCATGAAAGGAATTTGATTTTATAATGTCAATTTTTTGACTGCATAATACATAATAAAAGAAGCCTGTAAGTTTTGTTTGATAAAGCCACAAAATTATCCTGAGAGATAATTGGAAAAACTTTCCCTTAAGTTTTTGCAGAACAAGATAGAAGTTCAAATGCCCAAGCTACTTCTCAATAAAATAAATATTTCTTATTGTCTAATATAAAGTTGTGGGTTATCATCCCGGGGTAGAAGTCATTAGTCAGTATTTACTATTCCTCCTCAGCTATGGCTGGCCAACTTGGGTCTGACAGAGCCCAGCTCTGGGCATACACCCAGCTGGCACTCTCACATCACAGTACCTCTTGTCCCTTTCTCAACTTTACTGGCAAAGCATCAACAGATCCCAGAGATGAATCAATCTACTATATAAATATATACTGTGGAATCTTCCCTTGGGAAAGAGTCCATGTTCACAGAGCCCTGTCATTCTAATTGAAAGTTTCATTGACATAGGAAGTGGTATTTAGTTACAATTTAGGGCATTTATTTGAGTTTATTCCATAGGTTTTCCAGAAGGATGTTCACTAGAAATTGCTTTCAAATATCAAGAAAGATGAGTATACAATATATGTTTTCTTGATGTATTGGAAACTTTTCAATGTTTTTATATTTCATTCTTTTAAAAGATCAAAATAATATTAATTAGGAGGAAATTTTAGGATTAAGGAGGTGGAAAAGGACCAAGAAAACTTTTAGGTAGTATGGTTTCTTCATTTTTTTCTTGAGAAATTACATTACTGGGTTTTCAAATGGAAACAACTAAAATATTCATCATTAACAGATTAAGACAGCAAAGTAGTACACCAAAACACAAAGAGACTTCACTGTCCTCCTTCCTATCCAGTCAAAGTATCAAGTTTTAGACACATCTGGTCATGTCCCCCTGTGGATGATTTCAATTATATCCATGCCAAGCATTTCTGCCTATTCCAAACTATCTTTCATTGCGTTAAAGAGTGTGCATCAAATCCAAGCACATTAAAGTCAACTGATAAGGTTAGTTTCTGCTCAAAAAACCGACACACTATAATTAAAGAATATATAAGATCTGTTGCTTAGCAAAAATATTGTTTTAAAAGCAAAAATCAGCATCCATTTAATCAAACGTGGTAAATATTTCTGACCCATATGGAATAGAAGTTAGCTTTGCACTGGGAGCTGAACACTGTGTGTGCTCTTCTGTGAAGCTTATTGCACAGCTGCACCACACCAGCTGCTGTCTGATGAAACCTTCCCAGTGTGACTTTCTAGCAAACACTCAGTGATTTGGTACCCATCTGGCAGTCAGCACTATGTTGTCGTCAACTCCTTCTCTGAGACAGTTTTCTCTTTGAATTCAGAGCCATCACTGTAGGATCAGTAATTTTAAAAACATGGATGTCCAAACCCCTGGAGAAAAAGTCCAAGTAATTTTTTCCTCTAACAAACCTCTGTTGCGCTTCACTAAAAATAATCAGGGATGGCTTCAGTGCTTGGAACAGAACCCAGAGCAATGAAACCTATGTCTCATTAATGGAAATCAGCACAGCAGTTTAGATTACTGTAGATCTGGCCAGTACAGTTCTAGTTTATAAGTTTTGATGATGACCATCATGCAGATTCTAAGCAAACAAATGCAACATTCAATTACTATGAAAAAATAACCAATTTTGGCCTTTTGTGCAATTCAGATATTTAGTGGCATACATAAATACCTTTACATATATTTTATTATGTAATTAAACCCCATCCATCATATAATTAACTAAGTACTTCAGAAATACGGAAATGATGCATAGGTCTTATACAACACTTTAGAAAAGCCTGAGGTTCAGTTATCATGAGATAATATCTTTTAGAGACAAAAAGTACAAGAGTACTCTAGAATAAAAGTAAAGAATCTAAAATGTCAGAGTACAGAGCTTTTTTTAACCCCCACCCAACAGTACCAATATCTAAAACGTTTTGTAGGGACGTTCAAGTTTCCGTGTAAATTGCTGCTTCCAACAGCTAAGACAGAGAGTAAAACTCCATGTGTACCAAGAGCAAGCTGGGAGGGAGATACATAATCACATAAAAAGGAGAGCTTACCAGTAGGAAGTGTCAGTTACGGCAAGTTACAGGGATATCAATATGTAGTTACAGTTACCAACTCAACAAGCCATCACTTACTCCTTACATCATTCACATAGAAAATAAGTAAAATAACAACAACAATTCTGGTTCCTCACAGAAGAATTTAATGGAACCAATGGTTGCTGTAAAGCCCTGTAGAATTTATTTCTGAAAGCAACTTCATAAAAAGCAGGCTATCATTCCTCATGTGACAGCACACACAAAATCAATTACTGCAGCATCTTTTTTAGGTCATTCTGTGGTCATGAATTCTCATCATAATATTTGGTGTTCTGCATATTCTCTAAGGAGCCCTACCTCCTCAATATGCACCAAGACATGACAAATTTTTAGGTAAGCTAATTTTCAGATTCTCACAAGCCATGTTTTGTTTCGGGGTGGTTTATTTTTTTTTTTAGAGGGTGAGGGGTGAGAAGCGCATATTGCATTTTGTGGTGACCTACCTTTCATCTCCCCTGCATCCTCCTGTGCAACATTGTTTTTGCAGCTGTTAACCTCTCTGCCCCATTCCACCCACTCCCCCAAAATGAGTTTTGAGTTTCTTAAGGGAAACTGGGAAGTCATCATGAGTTTGAGGTATACGAAAGCTATCCCAAGGACTCAGTCAGATACTGTTTCAACAAAAGATTGTAAATTAAATGAACAAGATAGAGAAAGCAGCCCCCCTTTCACTTCTTTTGGAGTCTGTAGTCAGCATTCCAAAACAGTCCTGCTTTTTAAAGAAATAGTTTTGTCACAGAAGCAGTAAGGAGTGAGGGGAAAAATTATTGTGAAGCTAAATAAGTATTTCAGAATCCAAGCTTTGAACTTGAGCGGATGATGTCAGAACTGCTAAGTTCTAGCAGAAGTGCCAGTGTGGAAAATAAACTAAAGAAACAGATGGGTCTACTCACTGATAGAGCAACCTTTCCAAAGGGACACCAGCTGCAACACACATAACGTAAGCCATAATCCTGCGTCTGTGCTTTGTGCTGCTGAGAGAATCTAACGGAGGTGTGAAACAGAGGAAGGACACCAGCTCTGACATGCCACACATAATCCCTCTCTATCCAAATTAACATTGGCCAAAGCATGCTACCAGTCAGCAGAGACTGCACTGTGCAAAGGAAAAGCACTTCCACCCTGGTAAGCTGATGCACTGTGAACAGCACTGAGAAGCGATGACCATGCTCTAAGTGACAGCAGAGGCTTAGGGATCAGCTGAGAACAGGGCTACTGAAAAACCCACACAATCAAGTATAGGAATTCACTCCTCAAACAGGTTCCAGACAGACAGATTAAGCATTCACAAGTATACATGTACTCATGCAGTGCACACCTTGGGTAAATTGCAATAAAAAAATGTAGAAGGAATACAGTATAAGAGTAGAAGGAGCAGACAACAGGGGGAAACCAGGACACAAAGGGCAGCTAAGGAAAGATAGCTTTTGGAGAGCACAGAATCACAGAATGTTAGGAGTTGGAAAGGACAAGAAAAGATCATCTATTCCCACCTCCCCTGTCAGAGCAGGATCACCTAGACCAAATCACACAAGAATGCATCCAGGCAGGGTTTGAATGTCTCCAGAGGAGACTCCACAACCTCTCTGGGCAGTCTGTTCCAGTGCTCCATCACCCTCACAGGGAAAAGGTTTCTCCTTATATTCACATGGGACTTCCTCTGCTCCAGCTTGCACCTGTTGCCCGTTGTCCTATTGCTGCCATCACCGAGCAGAGACTGGCTCTGTCCTCCTGACTCTCACCCTCTACATATTTATAAACATTAATAAGGTTACCCCCCAGTCTCCTCCAAGCTAAAGAGGCCCAGCACCCTCAGCCTCTCCTCATAAAGAAGGTGTTCCACTCTCTTAATCATCTCGGTGGCCCTGCGCTGGGCTCTTTCCAGGAGTTCTATGTCCTTCTTGAACTGTGGGGCCCAGAACTGGACACAATATTCCAGGTACAGTCTCACCAGGGCAAGAATAGCAAGGAAGAGAGCTGTGGGATAAACTGCCCACACATACACATTACACTTGCTCTGCTACTGAACTCCAGGCAGCTTGATAGTCCTTTCTTTTCCTTCTTTGTCTCCTTAATTTGTGAAAACATATTTTTCATATATAAACCAGGAAATATATTGAGCTATTCTAGATATGTGTCTGTTTATTCAACTGAAGAGTGGCCCACCTATTATAAGAATTATAATACTAGATAAATCAAATGCAGCATAAACAATGAAGAAAATATATGCTTTACTAATTCCAGTGAAAAGTATTTCTGCTGTGTACCCCAAAATTTCCCAGCTACTGCAGAAATGTTGCCAAGATGGATGATCTGTAATCTCAGAATAGCTACAGATGGTACATTACCGGTGTATAAAAAAAAGCCCTTATTCAATGATCTACCTGCAGCATCATTCACAGACTGAAGCAACACAAAACCTCCAAGGGACTAAGCGTTCCTTAACTGATGCACCCTTGTATTAAGGGACAAATGCTAAAGGACTGGAACATGTCCTCAATGGAAATCACACAGGGAGGATACGTATAACCTGCTGAGAAATGTCCCTTTGTCAAACAGTAGAAACATTTTAAGCGGGATCCTTTGGGTTCTGTTCTTTGAGCTGTTGTTCCAAGCTCAATGAAAAATAATTCTAAATAATTTTGAATAAGAATAGAAGATATTTATAAAATCCACCTGTGACTCCTAGTTTAGAACCACTGCAAACATTTTAGAGGACAAGCTGAGAATTGAAAAGTATCTCGATAGGTTGGAGAGAATCTAAACTCAAAGTAAAATTCAATAAAGGTAAGAGTAAAATGCTTTACACTTAGGAAGGATGAATGAAATGCACACAAGCAAAATGGGAACCATCTGGCAAGGCAGCAGTTCAGCAGAAAACCACCTAAAGTTTATGGTGAATTAATAACATGATGCTTGAATTAAAAATAAGGCTAATCTCATTCTGGGAGGCATTGTTAGAAGAGTCATATGTAAGACACAGAGGGTATCTATTCCACTCTGTTTGATAACTGAGAATAGTTTTTCTAGTTTGGGGAACCAGATAAGAAAGAAGAATAATTGGAGAGATTCTATATGAGCTGGGTGAGCAAGCATAGACACAACTGGTGGAGGAAGTAAACATGGCACTGCCTAGGTACACCCCATAACACAGAGTTAAGAGCAACATAAAAGGTGCTCATGCAAAAGAGATTTCACAATAAGACTTATTTAAGGACAGATAGCCAGGAGATGTTTATACAGACTGGCAGAGCAAAAAATAGCTATGTGTATAACATGTTACTAACTCGCTCAAGGCAAAAATTAACTGAGCTTCAGGACAAGGCAGCCAATGTTCCCCCGATCAAAGTATGAAAATAAAACTGGAGGAACCACTTTAAGGCCCATTCAGTACTTCCTGCAATATTTTCAGAGGGGAGGCAGTTTAATAGAATAGAATGAGGTTCCCCTGAATTGCTAATAATCAGAAAGGACTGTTCATATTTGTGGTGATTCTAAGTTTACCATTACTCAAGACTGTCTGCCACATTCTTACCTTTTTGTAATGTAAAGAATGGCTTTATCCCCATCACTGTGGTTACCATTTCTTCAGTCTCTGACTTATTCTCATGTTGGATTTTAAACAGGAAAGGTAATTAAGCAAATGAAGGCACTGTGGGTACAGGGCAGAGTGCTGCAATGCACATTATAGGGAGAGTGCTTGCTGCACAAGAGAATGCTAGTGCATGAGCTATGGTCCCTACACCTCCTGGGTAGGTCTGTGCCTAATTAGGAAGGAAGCCTACAGATACAGTAGGATCCATCTAATCCTTTTAACTAAACAAAGACAGAATGCCAGGGTTAGCTCTATATACTTATCCTTATCCCAGCAGGCTGCCTAAACACAAAGATAACATTTATATATTAACCTGCAGAACTAAGTATTATGGCCAGTTATATTATCACCAATTGGTCAGTTCAATCTTTTTTTTGAATCCTGGATAAACCAGTCTATTTCCATAGCAACCCAATTACATTAACTGGTGTCAAGCATTAAGGTAGCTTTTCATTTCATTCCTGCTTTGATCTTTTAGGGGAATATGATCCACTGATCTGATTAAAGATACAAAAGCCAAATAACTCCCTGAAAGTTTTCAATTTGTAATAGTGACCAGCACCAAAATCAAAGCTCTTCCTGGTTAACACAGGGACCTGGAGGAAAGAGGGAATTGTATAATCTGATAAACCTTTGTGACAGCATAAGAATAGATTGTTGCTGTTCCACTGGAAGTGGATTATTAATCTTCCCATGATTTTACAATACTCAAACAATGACCAAAGAAATATGGGAAATATTTATAAGCATATAACTCTGGAGAAAAACGTGCTCTATTTCATTGCTGGCATCCAGGATATACTCTGCTGCAACAGTTCAGCATTAGAAAGAAGCTCCTATGTACCACAGAGAAAAAGGAAGACATCTACCCACTTCCATATTGTGTTTCAGCATTTGGGGTTTAATTTTCTGAAGTCTTCTAGTTCATTTGTGACACATGATGATACACTAAAATACTGTTTTCTTAGCATCATACATAAGAGGCAAACGCTTCTTTGCTCAACATCAGCATATCACCAACAATAAATTACCCTGCCACTACATGTACTATAATGGGGCTGGGAGAAAATACTGAGAATTAGTCTAAATCTCTGTTTAAGACCTTTTTCCCCCTCCACCCATCCACTTCTTATTCTGTCCTCTAGGAAAATAACCAACTAAGAGCTGAAGTGATTCTCTCCAGTAATAGGGACGGACTTCACTCTCTCAGTTTTCTCTTCAGCAATAACAAAGATTTAAATTAACTTCAGCGTGTACAAATTTTATCCCTGTGATTCTCTGGGAGTGGCACACACAACATTCCCTGAAAACTGCACTCCAAAATTCAAAATTTAATTCATAGCATAACGCCTACTTCCCGACAAAATGCCAGATTCCTGAAAGCCTAAGCATTCTCTCTGCTCTGGTGCTGAAGGATTGCTATTCCTAGAAGAATTCAGCTCCGTAAGATAAGTGTTAATACATTCTTTCTGTAGATCTCCAGGGCCTGAAGTTTGAATTTAATGTGAACTGAATAAAATAATTTGCTTTTTATCAGCATGGTCCACGAACCATGGTTCGAGGCCAATATGTGGCTCTAAGGAAAATGAGTTTAGCTCCAACTCCCTAATCCCCGGATAAGATCATAAAATCACCACACATCACTCAGTAGTGTTTAGCAAGAAATGCCTGCCTCTGTAGTAATAATAAAACCCCCTGAATTACAGTCATGGGCTCCTGAAAGATGATGGCTCTTGCAAGTTTAGGTGAAGTACATGATTGTGTATGGAGAGGATGGAGTGCAGCCAGTACAGGCCAATAACCTCCACCTCACACTGATGTTTGGTTATTTTTTGAAAGTAGATTTTTGAGTGATTTCTGGAAATGTATTCTCTTGCACAGTCTTTTAAATGCACACACTATTATGCATAATAATTTTGAGTCAAAGTCATAGTTTGCTGTAGGTACAATTCCAGAAAAATGTGGGAGTAACTCCAGAGATAGACTGCTGCAATAAATTTAGTTATTATTTGATTTGTTCACATGCAAACATGAAGCTCAAATGTAGAGACAGTTGCTGAGACAGTGAGTGTTTTCCATAAGATATGCTAGAGGATGGAAAGACTCAAATATATAACCACCCAACTATATTGGTCACATGAATTCACTGCTGTTTCAAATATTGGTGCCACCTCTCTTGATGAGATAGACTGAATAGAAAATCTAGTAGCAAGAAATAAGAAGCAACAAAGAGCAAAACAATAACAAGAACGTCACTAAAACAGAAAAGCACATCTAAATTTCAACTCTGTGGCACACACAGATACCCAACATTCAATAGCAGAAATCTGAAGGTTCGCATGTCCTGGCACAGAGCAGAATCAGAGCAATACAACCGATTTCAACCAACCCTCCCACTTAATAGGTAAAATTTAATCAGATGAAACGCTTCTGACAATTGATGGAATAATCTTGCATAATAAATATCCTTGAAAAAAATGTAGAGGGAAAGTACTCTGAACACATTTCTTAAAGTTTTTTCACAGAAGTCTGTAAGCTCCGTTATGATTCTTTGCACAGTGAAGGATGAACTCAGAATATTCTCAATTCCTTCCTCTGAAGAAAGCTTAAATATTATTTAATCCATCATGCAAGCTTTTAAAGAACTTCTTCTCTGAGATCAATAGACTATGAACAAAACTTTCAGTTAATAGGGTGGTAAGAGTTTAAAGAACAACAAATAAATAGACATAAGCCAATAAACTGACTGCTTGAATACTTTTTCTACAACTCAAGCAACTACAATCAAGCACATTCTACTCTGGGTAGCTCTCAAATGCAGTTCTTCAAATCAGAGCCATTCCATTATTTAGGCACAGGCAAAATAACTTCCAATTTACCAAAAGCAGAACAGAATTATTTTGTTTGTTTGCAGAAACTGTCATACAAGCTCACTAAAATTCAATTTAGCAGTGGTATTTTCCAACAAACTATAGAATGCGAACAGAGCAATCATGAAGCTATCCACATCTGACTGTTTCTAGTAATTCAAAGTTAATTAGAAACATGTTTAAAATAATCATATTAATCAACAAAATCCAAAATAAATCTAGCTACAAAAATACTGTCGTACTGTTTAAACTAAAGGAGATCCTGACAAAAATTTATTGGGGCTATCTGTGCATGCATAGCTATTGTAAATTGTACTAAATAAAATATCAATCTTTTTTAAAGAAAAGCAAAAAAAGCCCAAACTAACAGTGATGTTCAAATAGGAATTCAGAGTTAGAAGGTGATTTTTTTAAGATTACTTTACATCCGGAATTAAACTGACCACATACTTATCTGAAAGATGTTTATACTCGGTAATTCATTATTAAGTATGAATGTGTTTTCACCATATTATTAAGATTAATTATTCAGTGGAGATATGCTACAGCATTTTCTTCCAGAAGTGTTCACATAGGGTCCAGCCCTGAGATTTTCAGTGCTCTTTTTTCTGGTTCCCTTCTGACAAACCAGAACAGGATCATTGTTACCTTATACCCTGTGTCAAGCCAAATCTCTTGCATCAGTTCCCATACTCAGTCACCTCCACTTCCTTGGTTGACCTCTTTCTAGATAACATTTGAGTCTACACTATATCTCCTTTCTACTTCTATTCATTTCTGTTTCCATGCTTGAATTGGTACATTTCCTGCCCACACACCCCACAAACAGCAAAATTCTCCCCTCTCAGCATATCTGTTGTTGTCCCGCTCCCCTGATACGTACTCTGCTGATAGGCAAGAGACAAGGCTAAAGAAACAGGAGTGTGTAGGGCCTGTGGACAACTGTATTAGAGGCCTCTCAGGTGATAGGAGGAACATACTTTTAAATTCCAGTTTTTCACATACAGAAGGAAAACTCCTGTCAGCACAAAATACATCGACTGTCAGCGAAGAAGCACAGAAGGAAATAGTGATGCATGGACCTAAACAGCAAAGCCTCAAAACTGCAGAATTTTTTATATGTTCATTTGAAAATTACCGCAGAAACATGTAGTTCAATCTGAAGATAAAATATTAATTACATAAGGAATTACACAGTAAGTTATACTAACCCTGCTAAAATAGTTTCTTCTCCATTTCATTTTAGAAAGGGAAAGAAACTCAGGAATTTTGTTTGGTTGACTTTTTTACATAGCAAGAACTAAGTTTGTCCTGGCTAAAGCTTCAGCCCCATTACAACTTTGTCAGGGATATACTTGGATCCCAAAGACATCAAATTTCAAATGACAAGAAACAACTTCACAGAATTCAGCTCAGGTATGGCAGAAGAACACAGACTCAGGGGAATAGGGAGTATTTTCTTTTAAATGCAAATCCACATGTAGAAGGTAAAGTTTTGTCATCTGATGAGAGACTTCTCCTGCCAATCAGTGCATGTTTCTAGTAGTAAATAGGTAGTTTTCCTGCATTGCCTTTTGGGACAGTTTTGGTTATATATTAATAATATAAATATATTACTTATATTTTTGGTTTACATTCATAAGAATAAGCTGCAAATGCATATTTGTTGATTAACAAGACTGTAAAGAGCAACAAAGTTACACAGTTAATTCGCTGCTGTTTTAAAGGCAAAAGCTAGAGCAGAAAAAAAATAATTGCAGATAAGGACCCTCTGCTTTGGTTTGCAAGGACTGAAATGGGTACATGCCCACAAATGGATATTTAGCTCTTAAAAACTTACTCACAGAGGCAGTTATGTACCTTAGAAATGCAAAAGCCTATAGGTGTCTATTGTAGCTGATAAGGATAACATTTGTGTCTCAGGTACATGGAGCCATGTCCTTTGAAATCCAAACTAACACACTTGACATCAAGACATGTAGTTCAGTGACAGCCCAGAGCAAACATAAAAGAAAATCTTCAGGACAGGAAACAAAGAAAAACAGGGAACACTCAAAAGCAACTATAAAATACTTCCCCTAGGAAAAGCATTTAACACATTATTATTGTAGATTTACAAGAAGAATTTGAATTATTAGTAGGAATGATAATACTGGGAAGTTATCAGAGAGTTAGGAAGAAAACAGGATGATCCATGTGATCTGCTTCTGCTATTAATGATTTGAAGCAACATGGAATAACTGAAAGTTTCCCCTCTTGATTACAGTTAGAGGCTTATGTAATTATAGAATCATTTAAGCTAGTAAAGATCTTTGTGATCATAGAATCAACCATTATGAATGATTATGCCTCAGATGAGGCATCACAATGATCAAAGCTAAGATATTCAATATAAAGGGCCTCTGTGGATGTCTTATTTGATTTGCATATTTCCAAATTACAAAAAACCCTCAATTCTGCTAGGATTCATTCCTAAACCTTCAAGTTTAAGGTTGCCCTCTAAAACGACTGATTTATTCCTACCTCTAAAAAACACTACCGAAAACAAACATGCATACACACACGCTTCCAAATACACATTAGAATCAGAAACTGTGGACTGAATCTAATCTATAAGCAGATGCAGCTTAAACTCATTTTAAGCCCAATTAAAATGGCAATCTCATACACCTCGCCAACCTCTGTGTATCTACGTCCTACAAAACTATACATCAGACTATGAACTGGCAGACACAACTGAACTGAACATAATTATTCTGGTGCACAGAGCCAGCTCTCTCCTTTTTTTTCCCCTATGTTACTGATCCTGTTGCTGCCTGATAAGCAAATTAAATTTTTCACAATTGCTAAGTAAAACATGTAATTAGCACTCCAGTACATCAAGTTGCTGCCAGCCCACTTCACTGGTTTGAGAGCTACGAGTACTCAACAAATAATGTTTCTGATACCGTCTTTGGATCATCAGTACAACCAAGCTGGTACTTAGCTATTTCACAGCAGTGCTGGGGTATAATTTGGAAGACAGAAGCCTAATAAACTAGAGTTTTGGTGGGAATAGACAGGAAAGGTGATTTACCCTTAACATGGCCTGTGTCTATATTCAATTAATGAGGAACAGAAAAAGAAATCCTGTGAAGTCAGGGACCTAAAATGTCTTTGATTCTTTTTTCTTAATGATGGGTCAACATGTTAAAGTTTCACTGTGTGTTTTGCCTAGACAAAACAGTTCAGTCTTCATATAGAGAACATCAGTGTGAGGTTAAGTAAATAAATTTGTAATTGTTATTATAGCAATGCATGCTAACAAATGTATGGTAGCCAACAGAACTAGCCTGAGTTTTATATGTATATATCACATATAAAAGAATAATATTAATTAATACATACAATTACTGAATTGGTGCTAAAGAACAATGTTTTAGAGCTGTTTTTCCAACATCACCTTGCAACACCTGCTGCTCATTGTTTCAAACAGGGTGATAGTAGTTATAACAGGTCAAGGATTTTCCTGTTTCTTTAAATAAGGATTTTGTGACTGTTCAAAGGGACAGACATATCTTACAAGCTAACAAGTTAAAGAAATAGGCTCATTAGATGTTCACTAAAAAGTTTTAAGTCAATAACCTGGCTAAAGTGTGTTTTAGTTCATTATAAGAATTTTCTTTCTTACATGGTCTTATTTAAATCTTTGAGAATTGAGATGATAACGATGCTGTGACACCCGCTTTTATGCTCAAAGAGTTTGACATTTTAGTAGTTGCAGTATCTGCCCATACGTACTTATCTGAAAGTCAAAAGGTATAAAACCACTTTGACCACTTATGGGCTCTGTTCATTTCTTAGCTACACTACTTCCTGAGACTGTTTTGCTTTTACAATATTAAAAAAAAAATATAATTTTGCATTTGTTTTCTGTTCATTAGACTAGTATTTTTCTTATTATGTTAACTGAGTTAACACAACAAATGAGGTACAAGTTGTGTTCTCCTTTGTCATTTTTAATCTCTCAGTATCTTTAGAAACTTTACCTCAGCTATTAACTCATGTCTGGAATCTCACAGATTTAATTTTAAATGTGTTTATTGTCATACTCAGTATGACAACTCAAGTTCTACAACATTTTGGTTCAAAGACATAGGTGCTCTATACTATTGGGCCTTGAAATCTAAAGCTTATCCATTAGTAAAACTGGTAATGATCTGAGAGAAGGAACTGAAGAGCAGAAAGTCAAATCTGATCCTGACGCTCACCTCCAAATTTTTACTTCCCTGAAACTAAGCTCACTGATAAAATTGTTACCACATGATTTATTAACAATGTAATGGATTTACCTTTAATGCTTACAGAGCACAGAATTCTTCTAGACTTAATATAAAATACCTTAACTCAGACTTGAGAGATACCATGATACCACTCCATTTACAGCTCCCCACACAGCTCAGTAGCAGTACTGCTAAAACTGAAAAAGTAGCCCTGGTACACTATAATTCTGTCAGTCCTACACTAGATACTCATGACAACAGAAGGCAGGAGGCTCTCGTGTCTCATAATAGACTGCACAATACTACAGAGTTTAGTCTGCTACAAAGACAACTACTCCAGAAGCTACCAGCACATCTAGAAATACTTACTACCATCAGATTCTTTGTAAGATTTTTGTATGGTTACTGAGCTTGTAACAATACAGAATATTATCTCTATAGAAACTCTCATAATGCAGATTTTTAGAAAACAACAAAACAGGACCTTACCAGAGTTATGGTTTCAGAGCATTATTCTGTTCCTCAAGACTTAAAGACTTTCCCTCACCAGAAGACAACTTCTGAAAATGAGTCCAAATTAAGATACAGTAACTCATTTCCCTCCTTCCACTGCTCCTAGTTTTCCTATTGCAATTGCAACTACCTGGATTTTCAGAAGACAGTACCAAGAAATTTAAGTGCTACAAGGAAAAAAGAAGCATACTTACAGAAACAATGATCCTTAAAAACTAGAAACAGCAAGAGTGATATCAGTACCAGCTAAATGTTGATAAATCCTTCCCAGCTGACCATCACAGAGTATTTAAATCACCTGATGACTTTGCAAACAACAGGTGCAAAATAGATTAATTAGGCCAATCAGGTACTTCTCTACTTATTAATGTGCATTAAAGATGAGACTGTCCTAAAGCTTGACAGAAGATCTAGCAATCTTTGCATTAGAAAATAGATGTCTGGTACTCTTTTTGATTCCTATTGCATTAGTTAAACAATTATTAACAATTCCTATTCTCACATGAGAGAAAATGATTTAATTAGGCATGTTGATAGGTCAGGGTGTAATCAAAACCAATTTGTTTATACTGAAGTGTGAGGAACCAAAAGGTCCTTACTGCAAACTTATTAAACATATAATTTAAAAAGAAGAAATCAATGCCTTCTTCAAATTGCACACACTTTCTTTAAATGGGTAGAAGCATTTGCTTTAAAATGAATGTAGTACTGGCTACTAATGTCATACTACAGCCAATACAATTCATACTAATGGTAAGACAAGTTGATCTTATTGCAATCAACTAAGATCCATTCTACCAAGTAATTATATTTGACAAAGTATTTCAAGAGTACTTTAAAACACTGAGGAGTTCAGAGAAATACAATATACCCTATCAGTTCCAGTCTTTGGACATACTAGAGCTTGTAAATTGGACAATTAAAACTAGCGACTAAATGCTATGGAAACTAGTGAATACTAATGGATTTATTAGTTCCCTCTATTCTAATGGGACATTGGGCCCCTCTAACTGTTTCTCAAAGGAAACCATCCTTTGCAGGTAAGCAAAGCATCCTCCCCCTCACCTAAATATCTGATTGCCTTCAACTTAAGAAGGTAAAATTAGAACGTTATTTGCAATTCTTACAAAAGACACATAAATCAGGTATATTTGCTAGTAGCTACAGAACTGGAAGAATCAGAACAAAATTAGAACGTTATTTGCAATTCTTACAAAAGACACATAAATCAGGTATATTTGCTAGTAGCTACAGAACTGGAAGAATCAGAACTTGTTTTGATAAGATGGAGCAAGAAAATGACAAGAGGGTTAGAGTTCTTGTAATGGTAGAGCTATCTGGTGTTCAAGTACAAGCTGAGTCACCAGCAGAATGGCCCTTACTGAATTACAGAGAAGTTCAGTTCTTGAATGTACAAAATCAGAATTTCTGAAGGAAAGAAACCAGTGCACTTAAAAACTACTGTAGTAATTGACTTGAAGTCATACAAGAAAGGGACAGGCTGCCCAGAGAGGCTGTGGAGTCTCCTTCGCTTAATATATTCAAAATCCACCTGCACACAATCCTGTGCAACTTGTTCTGGGTGATGGTGATTTGGGGACGGGGTGGGGGTTAGTGGTGGACCAGATGTTCTCCAGAGGTCCCTTCCAACCTCTACCATCCTGTGACTTCTTCAATTCCCACCGAATGGACAGATGGACAAAATGTAGGTAACACCTACAAAATTACCTCCAACTTAGATGGGGTGAAATTAATTTGGTAGCTGCAACATACTGCCTACAAGTTTGATGGTTTAGGCCCCTACTGTTCCAGAACAACATATTAAGAGCAAATTACCAGATGTACCATAGTGACAAACGTCTGCTCATTAGCAAAGGGTACTATTTTGCCAGGGAAGACAACCACTTAAAAAGAAGCATTCTTCATGCTGGAAGACTGAGAGCCACAGCAGCATTGTGCTGTTTTAGATCTCCAAATTAGTACACATTTTTGTCATGTCAAGCTTCTACATCTGTTTAAATGTTGCAAACATTTATGAATATTAATTGCCATTTGTTCCAGACGGGCTGTAAATCAGTTAATTAGGAACCTGTCATCATCTTTATATTGTCTAAAGCAAAATCCAAAGCACAACAGAACATGAAATTAAGCTAAAATTTAGTCTACAATCACCATTGATAAATACATAAATTGGTGCACTCAGAGCCTGCATGTAAGATGAGGTGATTTTTTTTTTTTTTGCTACTGGTCATACTTTGGTCTAATAAATAAATACAAGAGCTGAAAGACTGAAAGATATATAATGATGACATTCCATTAAAAGTTAAGCAAACCACAGATCAAATGTGCCAGTTTTGGACTCTCAGCTCAGAGGCCAGCAACTTCAGGAGGTGCTGAATTGAACCACCTGAGAATGACAGAGAATGAACCCCTAAAATAAGCAATAAAAATAAATTACCCATAAATAAATTATATACTGACAAATAATAAAGGCTCAACTGGCAAATATTTAATGTTGGAACTTTCCTTCCTATACGCCTTCTTCCAATATTTATTAAGCTAATAATTTCTAGTTTTTATGAATGCAAATTGCTTTTTTCTCCATACTCAGTTAATTTTGTCTCTGAACAATTAAATCTCTTCACTGATTCATATCACACATACTCTGGATCATTCATATCCTCCAGACAGCAATACTTATGATTTACATTCCTCTTCCACAGTTTGGGGAGAATATAGTATATATAAATTGGCAGCACAAGTGTAACAAAAGGTGCTTTGAAATAATTGCCTGGCTTTGACCCTTCTCTAAATGCGATGTATTAAAAAGAGGCTCTGCAGCAAGGCTCAGCTACAGCCAAATGTTGTTTTCATTAATAATCTAGGATCCAGAAGTTTTACCTGTGAACCAGGCTCCTCCTAGGTTTTAAGATTTCTTACTGAAGAAAGCACACAATTTACATCTGATAATCAATGAGTGGAAAAAAAAATCAGCAGTGTCTTTAGTTATATCAGTGCACATCAGAAAATCACTTGCATGAGGCACAAACTTGGAACACTCTAGCACTGAAATGCAAACCTCTCCAACACCAAGCCAGCCACCAAGAAATATATTTCACTACACTGTCCTCCCTATGTGGGTGGCTTTTTGAATTTAAATGACTTTTCATGTATATTTCTTCACTCCTTTTCTACTAATTTTCAATTAAAACCTCTATGCATTATATCTCAGCATTATCAGAAAAGAATGAAAACTCTTCCAAAGCATCCATGCTGACGGCTGCCACTCAAATGCTTCTAATTTTACATGTTGCTTCATCAGAAGTATCTGCATGTAAACTTCACCTAATTTTTACCACTTCCATGCAAATGAAACAATGTGGGCATGTAAGTTAAAATAAAGGTTCATTCCCTCTCATCCAGTTTTATCCTATTGTTACTTATGTGTTACAGAAAACAATGTACAGGGTGTTTCCTCATGAGTTAAAGCCCAGTTGAAGTTAATGACTGCCTTCTCTTTTTCGGAGCCATTGAGTCTCAGAGCAGTGGTCATCAATCCCCAGGAAATGCCTGGTTCCTGAAATCATTATTGCTTAATTGAAAAGATAGCAACCAACACAGTAGAAAACATATAGCCTTCTACTGGGAATGTATGAAGTACAGGCTCACACTGAAGAACTCCTTTCTTCCGTACCCTCAGATCAGGAGTTGAGAACAACCTGGGAGGGGAAATAAATCTGAGGATACAAAGAGCTTCAGCAACAAACCAGCAGGTCATAAATAAAATCCCCCCACAAACGCCAAGTGGTTTTGTTTTTCTTTTCTCTCTCTCTTTTTTTTTTAAATCATTATTCACCCTGACATGAATCCTAATTAAAATTTTACACAGTGTGTCTTTTAATTAGCTGTGGCTGGAGTGGTGAAAGCTATCAATATTTAGCAGGATAATTGTACGAAATGACTTTTCAAAAATGAACAGCAGGCATGAATCCACTCAACAGCAGGGGGTTATTCAGACACACACTGTGCAAGATGGGGTGCCTCAGATAATGTGTGAGAGATAATAATGCACACAGGGAGTGACACATGCTGCCATATTTTGTGCTTCATTGGTTTTCTGCAAACAGCATTTGGCTCTTGTTGCACTCAGGACATCAGGGTTCACACAAGCTTCAAGCTGGTGATTTTTATCTTTATGTTGTTGATTTATTTTATCTTAAATAGAAGGATGTGTTTAATAACACATGCAAACAAAAGACTGAGACACAGCTCCATGTATGACCTAGTTTGATTATACTTTGCAGAGGCTAACAATGTACAAGATCAAGAATAGGGGTTTGTTTGCTTTCTTCCTCTTTTTTATCAAAAAGAAAATAAAAAAGCCTCTCCAATGTTGGCAGATTACAAAGCAGTGAATTAATTTCTGTTTTGCAAACGCATGGTGTACATATACTCAGATTTGTTTTAGAATAGCTTTGTAACAGTTCATGTCTCAAATAATCCTTCACTTCTTGCTTTTGCAAAAGAACCAGGACAGATGAACTGACACGTGATGTGCCTGCTATAGCGCAGCAAAAAAGCAGGAAACACCTGGAAATGTTTCTCACATACACCAAGGAAATGTTCAGCAACATCAGGTAAAACGTGGTTCTGCGTTACCACAATGCAAGCAATCTGTGGGACAGTCCTTGAGGAATTATGTATTCAGGAGTAAGAACACAAATCCCAACTCACAAATTCCTGACTCAGTGAGCCAGATACAAATTCCAAATGTGTGTGCACATTCAGGTGCAAAGTGCACAGGGTCCAGCTGTTTAAGTTTAGAGAATAAGAATGAGCATGCTTCTACCAGTTGCCTGCAGAAAGTCTCTTGTTTTACCATCATAGCAGAAGGTTCCTTCACCTCCAGGTGATTCCCTTGTCTCCTGCATATAGGCAGCTAGAGGAGAGCACCAGTGTTTGTCCAATGAAATTTCTGCTCATTGGTACAGTGGCAGATTGATGACTGAAAACTCTATGGATTCTGTATAGGATGATGGCACCTGTATGATTCAGCATATAAAAACCCCACAGTGCAACAAACCCCTAAAATGCACATCATTTCAGTGTATTTCTGACCTTCTCATTTTTCTTTTTTTTTTTTTCTCTTTTCCTCTTTCTTAGCATAAGGTGAAAAGAAATAGCACAATGCAGTATTTCAGCAGAAACGTTAACTATATCTTAGATATGGAACATAATGCAGCACCAACTGCATCCAATTCTTTCCCTTAATCCTTTACATCCAAATCAGCCATAAGCCCGAAACTCAGAGACTAAGACATGTAGCCATATTGTATATCACCTCAGTGCACTGCATACCAGCAACAGAACAATTATAAAACTGCTAATGGAATTAGATTGACAGAAATATGAGAGGTTTACAAAGAGAGACCAGTAGGAAAGATTTTTTTCACAACTTCACAGCAGTGTAAAGCACGAAGCTTTAGAGCACAGCAGCCATTTGCAGTGCTATACCACTTGATGAATTACCCCTCCACAGGATCTGATCTAAAGCCCTGAGAAGCTATGGAAGCCTGTTCATGGAGTTCAATGACTACTGGAATGGGCTTCCAAATTAAGTTTTCTGCAAGGCTGGGAATCCAAAATCTTGTTCTCAATGCTGCAAGAGATTTGTTGGGTGACTTCAGCCAGTTCATTTCACCCTTCTGTGCCTTAGTTTCAATTTAAACTAGGATCACAGCAGTTTTTACAACCTCCATTGAGTAACAGTTGTAAATCTCTCTCAAATTCCTGGGAGGTGGTATGCTGGTGCTAAGTATTTTTAACAGTAAACACATTACCACATACAATGTTGGCACTTAATGGTTAAGCCAGAAAGAGGAGAGGCACAAAATAGTAGAGAAGTAGAAGCACATCAAAATATCCTGAAGTTAAAAAGAAAAAATCAAATAAAGACAACTGTTTCACCGATTACTTTAAAACAGTGCTATATAAATAACAGAATTTACCCTTCTCTAAACATGAATCACATCACAATCAGAATTTGTTTTTTTTAAAAAAGGGGGGGTAGAGGACAACAAAATATAAACATTGGGAATTTCAGTTAATTTTTCAAATGATTTTCGGCATAGTATTTCAATGAAGTTCTTTCCTTCTTTTTAATTTTAGAAAAGCTGAACTGATTCTTATGTTCTTAAAAAAGAACTGCATCTGGGTGTTTATTATTAACTGATGCTCTTAATTTCAGAAATGTCTCAAAGCAAGATTGAATTATTACATTCTTTTTTTTAGGCAGTCGAACCTGAACATACAAAATCTGCAGATAGGAATGAAAAGAATCCACTTTAACTTTTCCTGACTGTTCTAACAATACCTTAATTTACAAATCTATATTCTGTATGAAGTACAAATATTGAAAACAGCTAATTGAGTACTGTGTAATACAGCAGATAAAGAATGAAATGCCTCTCCTGTCAATAGTGACTCCAGAATGAAAGAAGAAAAAAGACAAGAAAAGGTATGCTCTGACAGCAAAGTATCAAGCTGGACATGGTGGTGTAGTTTTAATCCATTTCATATGAAAAAATATCCACCCATTTTATCTTGCATAAGGGCGGGGGTGGAGGGGAAGGTTGTGGAAGCAAAAGAAACAGGCTTCCTGGTAAGTATGATGGATACAATGAACTTACAAAAAGCAGTTTGACATATGATTAATACTGAGAGAGTGTTGGGTGGGGTAATTGCATTAAAATGACATCATCAATATTTTAGTTTTCAGGCAACAGTGGAACATCAGATAATATGCAGTAACACTCATTGTTGCACACAATGGAATGATGGTAACTGACAGGAGGGTAATAACAAGACAGTCAAAAAGCACAGGAAGACTGACTGAGGGGTACAGCAGTTAGAATAAAAGAACTCATTTCATGGTTATATAGAGTATTGACATTAAGGAATGACCAAGGTTAGCATCAGCAGCAGGCTGATGTGTTTTAAAGATGGGAAGTTCTGGTTTGAGAACTGGAGTTGGGGTGGGGGCACCAGTATCAGAAATGTTCCTTCAGTTACATAAATCAGCAAAGGAATGAAGTTCTCTGTCAGTATCTATTACATACCTCAAGGGGCACAGCCTGGTCTTCAACACTGGTTGCATGCTCTCATCCCCCTGGAGCTCCTACAAACATCACCCTGACTCTTCCAGCTCCCACACAAATAAATTAGAAAAATAATTACATGCAATAATCTATCTAGAGCCAGCAGCATCTGGATTGGGTGAGTAACCCCAGAGATCTTGTTACACATTCACATCATTCACAATACATTAATCTTGCTGCCAGTAAAAGTAATTGCTTAAGAATTAACTTGGGTATTTATAAAGGCACCTTACCCTTCATATAAATGAAAGCTCTGTCATTTAGTGAGCCTTACAAAAGATATGGTAACTGAAGGGACATTTGGATTAAACAAGAAAATAGTGTTGGACCCTAAGGGAATGAATCTGCCATAAGCAAAAAAGAGATCTAAACATAAAGTACTACAGCAATTTATAAACAGAGCAGTTGTCTCTCAACACTGTTAATAAGTAATGAATCCCAAAATTTCTTGGATGCTTTGAAGAAAAAGTTACTAAATAATAAGTCCTAGATTTCAGACAAATTAAATATGCAGTGCTGGTTAATGGGCAGAATAGTTGAGTCTATTTTTTCTGAGAAGAACAAAGTGTGACTACAATGTTGCAATAAAAATGTCATTTAGTTGGGTGCAACAGCTGTCTGAAACCATGACAGGTTTGCCATGTTTTAGATAACTCAGGGCTTTCAATTTTGCTTTGCTTCAATCCAGAACTGGGGAATGGTGTTGATGTTATGAATGAAATTAACATAGATTTATTTATCTTTTTTTTTTTTTTTAAATACCAGTATCTTGCACTATGATACATACCCTTGGTCTTTTACTAAGAAGCAAATGTGTAACAAATTTACAGACCTTTAGTCTAGGAAACAGGGGAGAGAAGGGAAGTAAATTAACATTTATGTCAGTTCCCCACCTCACCTGTTTGCATAAATGCTCGGAGGGCACTGTAGGCCTGATTTCAAGGGGAAAGATGGTTGGACAGGCAGGTAGTTGTCTGAAAGCAAATATGAGATAAAGATGGGAAAATCATCCACTGGGAATAGAAGGGAGATGGAATCACTGATGTGTAAGTAACCTGGAGCACCCACTGGGGAACCAGGAATCATCATGAGCAAGCCAAAAGCTATAAAGAACTGACAAAACCAGGATAATCTTAATCAAAAAAGGACAAAGCAGCTTCTGTTATATCTAGAACAAGTTCATAAGCTTCTTTTCCTGCATTGATGAAGCCATTTCATATCCTTAAGAAAAAAGTAATTTTTACTTAAAAACCTTTAAAATTGCTGATTTTCATCCACAAGAAAATCCACCCTCCCTTACAATTAGATAATTAGAAAATGAAACATAGAGAATAGAGGGGAGGGATTCTTTTACATATTTTGTCACCATGTCATTTTTTTTAATGAGTAGTTACATTTTTCCTCCTGGGAAATCTCCCTATTTCAGACAGATGTTTTCAACCATTCCAGAGGATTTTTCTTTTTTAATGTCATATGTTTAGAAATAACATATGCTGTTTCCATACTCAGATAATGTTGTCAATCTTGAATTCCAAAGGTAACAATTTCTGTTTATCAGATATCCCTTGGATATTTCTATGGCTCTTCATTCAGTTCTGGTTTGTCTTGCAAACCTTGACAGATACAGCTACCCACATCTGACAGAGGCACAGAGACAATACATGGATAGTTTCAATTCAACTAGGCAGCACAGGGATTTAAACCCTGGTTGATTCCTTCCTCCTAGCACATCGTTCCTATTCTTCAACAGAATCATAACAGTGAATGGCATGAGGCATCCACATTCTTTAAGTGGCTTCTAAGATCTCAGCCCGAGACTCTTAGAGCCATTTCTTCATAATCCTGCTAATTCACTCTGAACTGACATTTTTATCTATATTTTGAAGAATGCAGAAGACTGGACCTTAATTTTCAAGGAAATGCATTTTACCTAGTAAAGATCCGCAATAGTAACAATTTTTCTACATATACCATATGAACTTACAACTTCCAGAGTCAGATAATAATGATGTACAGTATCCAGACACATCACAACACATTTTAAATAAAATTTACAATAGAGACAAGCATACATGAGTTGTATACATTAGTAGGCCAAGTTGTTGCACGCAGTTGCAACGTTCTTCAAGCACACTTAGAGATGCTCCTATTTAGCATGTGCAACTACCTGACTGAGCTTGGCAGCGTGGCATGGAAACTGGATCTGCTAAGTACAACCAAACTTTTTTTTTTTTTTTTTTTCTGGTAGGGGGTGGAAGGGGCCTCCAGAGATCATCGAGTCCAAGCCCCCTGCCAAAGCAGGTTCCTTAGGACATAATGCACAGGTCAGCATCCAGATGGGTCTGTGATATCTCCAGAGATGGAGACTCCACACGCCCCTGGGCAGCCTGTCCCAGTGCTCTGTCACCCTCACTGTGTAAAAGTTCTTCTGCATGTTGGTGCGGAACTTCCTGTGCTCCAACTTGAAGCCATTCTTAATTTTTTTCTTTGAATTAAGTCTTATGGAAAAATGTTTCACAACATAAACTTCCCTCTCAAAATCCTTGAACAGATCAATATGGATCATTACAGCCATTATTTGTAGCTTGACACCTGACAAATTTCAAGAACATCTATTTTACTGCTGGATTAAATAACACACAGAGAAGCAGTTAATATAAAAATCAAAGTAAGTCAATGGAAGACTCCTAAGTGACTTCTTGATGACCTAAGGGCTGTATGAGTCATTAGTCCTCATTCCCTTCTCAGCAGTAAATTATTCCTCAAAGGGTAAAAAGTTAACTTTAAGCTATCGTGTTCCTGACAAGGGTAATATCCTTTATGTAACCTCTTCAATTTGCCTATCTGTACCAAAAGTGCTGTGTGCATCACTGAAGTCTTTAAAGAGCAGAAATCCACAGAAGGTCAAGACCTAAATGACATACTTCCCTTCTGCCTGCAGATAAGTGAAAGCAAGTTTTCTCAGCACCGACTTAACAGTGAGCCCTTTAACATTTACTTTCATATCAAAACCAATATCAGTTTATAGCTGGGACCCAAAGATGAAAGCAAATCACAAAATGTTCCAAGCACCTCCAGAAAAGAAGAAAACTTTTCTTGGAATATGTTCACTTGCTCAAATAACTCTCTTCAAAATACAGTCATAGAGGAAAAACATTAAGCTATTGTGAGAAGTGAGTTCAAAATAAGATTACAGAAGTGCAATATTTGACCTGGTGAAAATATTGTTTAATACCTTAATAACAGCTTCAACCTGCAGAAAAATACTGTATGAAACAATGCACCTAAGACTGAGCAAGTAGTGACAACTTTAATCTAGAAAGTATTATTAGGGCCTCCAGAATCATTTTTATTTGTACCTTGGTCCAGAATTTCCATGCCAAATATTCTAAGAAGTAAGAGTTTCCATGCTTTGACATTAAAAAATATCTTCTGGAGGAGTACATAATATGCAGAATTCCTTCTTTATAATAATTGTTATTATAAAGTAATTAGCTATTCTGTTGCAGAAGAGCTCCAAAGCTTCATAAATATGAGCAATTTTTAATTTAAGAATTTTTGTTTCCAAATTAATATTGGAGCTTTAAGCAAAATTCTTCATTAACTTTTTTTGCTGAAAGCTTTGGCCTGATCTTTCCAAGAACAAGATCAGAACTACAGTCCCAGCTCTAATAAATCTATATGAATTAACATGCAGGCTGTGTAGCACTGCTTGTTAGAAGAACTACATAAAATTATATTATTTCAGCCATATCAGGTGATACTCACTGTACACCAGCTCTCTAGGCAGAGGTGTGTTTTACCCACTTACAGCTCCCAGGTGATTTGCAGCACTATAGGTTTTGGGTTTTTTTATTTCAACGTGAGTTTAGTATTTGATACCTTCTAGCTGATTCCTTAAAGCTACTTGCTTCACAAAACAAGCGCACTGTGAGGTAGCTGAGGAACTTCATAAAAGCCCACTCAGCAAAGACCAGTATACCTGTTTCAATACAAATAATTTCACTGTAATTTCAGTGCTTAACTAAAACAGGTATGAAAAGAGGGTGTAGGGTGGAGATACCAGCCAAAAAGGACACAGTGTGTTCTGCTCTTTCTTCTTCACACATACCCTAAAATCTGAATACATGAAGATTATAGGTGAGTGAATAATATTTTCCCCTCCTTATATTTACCAGATAACATATGGAACATATTTATACTAGAATTATTTGCCCTAAACAGCAGAGAGCAAGCCTGTCACATATAATCTGTGCTGCTGCCATGTGCTGTTGCCAAATGGTGTCACTTTTAACATCAGTACACTTAAAGTAAGTGCAATATCAGGATACAAGTGTTGGTCCCAGATGGAAAAGACCCTAGAATTGAGAAATTGCGGGTCAATTTCCAGCAGACTCTTTTTATACTCTCTAATTTGCTTTTCTTCTACAAATCACAAAAATAGCAAGTGAGGTAATAACAACTTTGTACAAACAACCAGTGTAAAATCACTACTTCCACGGAAGCCAGTGGTAACTCTGCTTTGGATTTCAGAGGAGTACAAATATCAGAAGTACTTATAGGAGGGAAAGGAGGAAAGAATGCAAACCAGAAGCTGAAAAAATCACAAGAAATCTCTGAAATTCTGAAAAAAAACTTTTCCCAATATGCTTAGCTTCCTCTACATAACTTTTATGCTAAAATTTCTCAAATGTCTTTCAATGATACTGTCAATAAACAGAAGTTACATGAATCAGTTAGGAGCTTGATGCAGAAGAGGAAATTCTTGCTTTTCAAAACCTGACATGAAACAGAGGACATCAGCCTGCTCCTAAGGGGAACTGCAGGAGAGAAGGCTCTCCCATAAGAGAGCTGTATTGCACTTAAGACATGGTGTACTTTCAGTTGATGTAAGCATCTTCCCTCTTTGACAGCCAGCTGTGGTAGCTTTATCATGTACTACAACTACTAGATAAAGGAGTTTATTTCTTTATCCATCAGAAAAAGTCTCAGTGTTTTTATAGTGTATTTTGATCACATTTTGCTTCAACAGGCAGGGGAGAATGCTAATATGCAAGACAACATTGGGGAATGATCTGAGATGTAATTTCCTGGTGAAGAGAAATCCTACCACCCAGCACCATCTATGGAAATGGGTGCTGTTGGGTCCAACACAGAGCACAACCCCCCTCAACTCACATATCTGTTTTACCTCAGATATCTGTATAATCTTGTTGAATTACGCTGGAAGGCAGCAAACATACTCGTTAGGCAGCAAACTTTCTGTTGTACCACAACAGCACTGAATCAAATACTTAGGAAATAAAACCCCACAGGTCAAAAACCAAATTCTAACACTCCAATTGAGAGCGGTTTCTTAAGATTTAGCTCATCCATATTTCACTTCTGTTGTTTTGTGTGCCATGTTTGCTGTTAAATGAGATACAAGAATCCTACAGGAAAGTGGGAGGGGGACTGTTCATCAGGGTGTGCAGTGACAGGACAAGGGGTGATGGCTTCAAGCTGAAGACCATAGGTTTAGGTTAGATATTAGGAAGAAATTCTTTACTATGAAAGTGGTGAGGCACTGGAACTGGTTGCCCAAAGAGGTTGCGGAAGCCCCATCCCTGGAATTGTTTAAGGTCAGGTTGGATGGGGCTTTGGGCAACCTGGTCTAGTGGAGAGCGTTGCTGCCCATGGCAGGAGAATTGGAATTTTTGAGATCCCTTTCAACCCAAAGCACTCTATGAACATTCTATGAACTCTGCCTGTTGAAGTAAAAGAATCTCTTGACCCCATAACATATGGACATATGTACAAGAACACTAAGGCTAGATATTCTGGACCTGTACTTGAAGTGGGGCTTGGACCCGATGATCTCTCGAGGTCCCTTCCAACCCCTACGATTCTGTGATTCTGTGAAATGCATTCATGTTAAAAACAATATATGGCATCCAATCTTGAATCTTTAACTCCTGTAGCTAATGATATGAGACGTAGAACCAAAGGTCCAAATCCCAAAATAACTGTGAAATGAGCCCACTTGGCATCTGTCCAGAGTACTTGCTGTCACACAGAATGGAGTGGCATAATCTGAAAAGCTAAAAATAAAGTTGCCTGAAAATTTCAAGGCACCTCTTAAAGAGGCACCATATTCAATGGATTGTGAGCTGTCTGATAAGTAATGGATCAGCTTATAACCCTTGCACTCT
The DNA here is from genome assembly GCA_020800305.1 of Porphyrio hochstetteri. Taxonomy (NCBI): domain Eukaryota; kingdom Metazoa; phylum Chordata; class Aves; order Gruiformes; family Rallidae; genus Porphyrio; species Porphyrio hochstetteri. The sequence continues at coordinate 7,667,997 of CM036921.1, read as the reverse complement.
GGAAAATGTGAGAAATGGCATTCCCATCATGTGCTTTTTCACTTCAGTTGTCAGGTAATTTTGGATGTCATCTCCAGAACTATTATACCTGACAGTATGTGAAAGCCATGTAATGTAACTGATCAGGAAAGCAATATCTGCCTGGATAAGAAACAAAACACCAGCACAGTGTCCTTACAATTATTTTAAGGTCAAACAACCCCATCTTATCCTTCATCTTATGCCAGATTTTTAGAGATGGTACACCATTCAGAGTTGATTGAACAAGATTCTCATTTCTTTCTTATGAGGTTTTTTCCAACTTGGTTAATTCTTTAATTAGCTCTTTAAAACTGGAGAACAAAATTATAATAAAAGGAAGAGCAGATTGGACTAGCTGCTACAATTTGAAGTTGTTTCTTTTTTTTTTTCCCAACTAAGGACATTTCCATAACAGGTAAAGGTTTTCTTGAAGGAACTTTATTTTTTTTTTTTAAATACACTGACAATTTTAACTGAGAAAGCTTTTGTGATCAAAAATAATCATGAGCAAAGAGCACATCTGTAATGCGGTCTGCACTTGCAAGCTTTTCCTGCAAGCGCAGTGAACACTGTATTTGCATATGTCACCAAAAATCAGTAGAATGCATTCACCTATCAATGCTTCTGAAGTTACAGGATGGGCATTCAGTGAGCCATCTGCCTGGTTTATTCATTATAAGAGTAATATCTACCCTGACTTTTCAAAAAGATTTGAAATATGCTGAACATCATTTTGCTTTAAAGTGTTTGTGTCACCTTCCCCTAAAAGTCTTAAAGATCGGACATTGCTTTTTGTCTCTGACTAAATATCCACCTAAGGAAGAAACAAGGCAGCTGCAAAAGGGGCAAGAGAAGCCAGAAACTAGAGACTGGGTATTTCAGAATTGTGAAACAGGATGATTTCAGGTAACAGGAGAGCTGAATTAAATCACACTATTTTTAACTATTTAAGCATAAATATAAATGAGCTGTCATTCTACCAGCTGGAAATTTTATTTCCTAAAATAGCTTCTCAAATGAAAACACTTAAAATCCACTTGGAATGCACAGCTGAGTCATGAGTGTGTGTGTTCTTATTATTTGTGTCATAATGTACCTTAACTTTGAAAAAATCTCTCTTGAACTATTTGTACTGGAATAGAAATAAAGAAATGGCTTCCTTGGTTGGTTGGTTTGTTCCTTTTAGTCCCTTGGGTGACTAGCATATCCCAATTTTGCTCTGCGATCCCTTCTGCTAGGTTTCTTTCTAAATGAAACTTGTTACTTGTCTTCCTGGGGGCAATTAATTTTTTTCTTGTTTGGTCTGTGTTTAAATAAGCTATTGATTTTATTTTCAAGATAATTTAAGGTGGGAATACAGTTCTTGTTTGATAACTACCAAGCTAATGTGCTTTGATTAAACAAACGTTATGGATTCAATTTGTTATTTTTGTCATCAAAATCGACCAAGCAGCAACTTCTTCTCATGTGGTTGGATTATGAGACTAAATGTTATGTGAAGCAATAAGCAACATTAATAATGCAGCAAAGTGTTATCTGTGGCTAAATTATTACAAGAGATAGGACGTAGTACACTACAGTGGTACAAGAACGTTGACATTATAATATACCCTAAAGCAGGTGATAATGGGATAGCTGCATAAGCAAAATTAAATACCATAAATTTTTAGAGGCCATACTTTTATTATATGAGACTCATTTCTGCTACAGGTGCTGAGGATGTCCACCTGAATGATATGGTGCTGTTGTCATCAGCTGCTGGATTGCCTAAAAATGAGAACTAGTTTTTACAGGATATCCTTTCCAGTGCCTGAAGTTAGGCATGCCCAAAAGAGGTTGGAGACAGAGATAAACCATGTACAGGAAGCGGACTATTGCTTTCTGAAGAGGGGGAGTGAAGTGGCAGGAGCTGATCTCCTCTCTCTGGTGAACAGCAATAGAACCTGAGGGAACGGTATGAAACTGAGATAGGGGAGGTTTTGCCTGGATATTAGGAAGAGATTCTTTATTGAAAGGATGGTTGGGCACTGGAACAAGCTCCCCAGGGAAGTGGTCACAGCACCAAGCTTGAATGAGTTCAAGAAGTGTCTGGACGATGCACTCAGTCCCATGCTCTGACTTGGCTGGCCCTGTGTGGAGCCAGGAGCTGGACTTGATGGTCCTTATGGGTCCCTTCCAACTCAGGAGATTCTATGATTCTATGATTTTTAACCACCATCTTTTCTATAAGCTTAGATACCTGCACTGTTCACATTTTCCAAATAAGTACTGCAAATATCCATGTCTGTCTGTAAAGCACATTTTAAAAAAAGTATTGCCAATTCTATGATTGCCTGAAGCTTTTACATTTCCTAGAATGAAAATGAACACCCTCCCACATACTAGACGTTAATTTTGAAAAACAGTAGAAAAACAGTAGAGGCTCTTCAATACAGCTTTAACATTACTCAGTTTTTCAAGGGAAAACAGTATAATCCTGTATTTGCTGGCATTAAAGCCTGGGCTAAAATAGACCCCACCAATTTATTTTTTTTCAGATACTATACTCACATTTTAAATAGCCTCTCACAAAATCATATTATTCCAAATATTTATAATTTAGAGTTAAAGAATGCACAGTAATGAAGAACCAATAAATAACAAGTAAAATATAGACTGTAAAGAGTTGGACATATGCTTAAGACAGAGAGCCAGCTTCATGGCTAAGAAGTAGGTAGAGGGCTAACATTCAGGAAGACTTGACAGGTTTCAATAGGAAAAATCAATAGGAAAAATGTATCTTAGGCAAAACAAAACAGTGATGAATTGTGGCCAGAGCCATCTATTAACAGCAATAATTAATTAGCACTTACTATTCAGGTACACTGCTTCATTTCCATTAAAGGTCAACATGTCACTGCTTATCTTTTTCAACAAATTGATTTCCAATTCTGCGTTATGCAAAAGGACCTTGAGAATAGAAATCTTAAACAAGACCAACTAGATCTTGAAATATTATTGCAATACATTAATACTGCATGATCCCTTTCTGTTAAGGAACACAGTCAACACCTGCACTTGTCTAAAAGTAAAATAAAAACCTATCCTGGAGCTGACAGAAAAAGCAAAGAGATAAGGCCTTTTTCCAATGTTGAATGCAATTGAGCATCTATTGCTAGAAAGGCTATTTGGCAAAATTGTGTGTGCATGTGTGCGTGTGCGTGTGTGCGTGTATGTGAAGGCAGAGGAAGGTCAGTTGCTGAAAAATAAGTATTTTAATTGTACAGCACCTAGAAAATGCTACAGGACACAAATCTTGTTTTCAGTGTCAGCTACTGGAAATAGCTCCCATGAAATTTGACTTTTGTAGCTCTTATTAACAAAACGATGATTACTTTGGATTTAAACGCTATACTAGTTCAAGAGCTACCATAGGCTCTGGTAAAGACAGGGCCTATCAGTTACTGTTCTCATATTATAAACCTGTCCTCAAGACCTACTTTGCCTAAAAGCCTGCATAATGTTGCTTAGCTAATGATTACTGCACTGAAAGTCTGGAAGGAAGAGTTGTGTGTGCAGCTCCCTTTTCCCTCTCCTCACGCCTTTAAACAACATTAGCAACACAGGCCAGATTCCTCAGCCCAACTGCTCTATGCTCTTCCACAGTGTTGCCAGTTTATTGCACCATAGCAGGTTAATACCACACTTCTGAGAGTCTCAGTTCTTAGAGCCATGCAATGACTGAGTGTCTCCAATTTTTTTTAACAATTTCTTTCCTATAGAGTTGAAGAGGAAAAAAAAGAGTATGATCCCAAATATTTAATTCCTAAAAAGCAAATGAAAAATTTTCTTGTTTTTTAAATCTCATGGCTTTTGGGACAGAATGAGGAAACATGCTCATAAATTTGCAAGAACTGAACTTGGCAATATTGCCCCTTTGACTTTATTGTTTCATACTAAACTCCCCACATACATGTAGATAATGAAAAAGCTTTTTGAAGAGAAAAGAATATCCTTTGCAGCAACCCCCAAACCATTTTTAATAATAAGAACATTTTATTGCAAACTAGTTACTGCATTTTAATGTTGCAGTCTGAATAGTTAGCAGTTGAAAATGTATTATTGTAAATAAATTCATAAAAATGTCAGCTGAGAAACACAGTTGGCCACAAATTTGAAAGTGCTAATGAAATTGAAATGAAAAATGATGCATCATAATGAGGAGGAATTTGGAGATTAGGCAAAATTCTAAAGAGGCATTAAAATTCACTCTGCCAACAAACTTAGATGAAAGTGGCCTCCAAGGACTGCATGATCTCTCCCCTCACCTTCTTGACATTCATCAACAGGTGAGAGTTTTTCATACTGAAAAGAATGTAGTATTTACAGCTGCTTTTTAAAAGAAAAAGGGAAGGAATTTGACACTGTATGTGAAGAGGAAAATATTGAATAACTTGCAAAGCATAAGAGTGCAAACCCTTCAGGGGAAGGACAGAGTTTCAATAAAAAAGACATACCCATGACACAGCTGTTATAGTCCAGGTCAGTGGAACACAGTAAATTGAGACATTCAGGTGATGTAGCTCAGCTGACTATGTTTGAATTGGAGGCAACTGGTACCACAGTGCAGAATTTGTAAAACTCTGAGCTTTGTAAAAAAAAATCTTTCAGGTGAATATGTCTTTCTATGTCTGGACAAAGAGACCTGCCATTTTATTCATACGTCCCCTTCAAGTTTATAGGTCCAGATAGTGACAGAAGCTGGCAAAAGGGACAGGTTGAAGAACAACAAGCAAGGACTTAAAGAGATGCAGTGTTTCAATAGAGGAAAAGAAGCTGTATTAGACATGACTTTCCTGCAACTCAGAGTAGGTAGCTTTATTTAAATAAACTGAAAAGTAAAAAGAAAGAAAAGGCCTTCTAAAATAGTAGTTGATAATTTTAATGTCCCTTGATAAAAAATAACTTAGATGACAAAAACTTTGATTTCATGGAGATTGATCTTATTGTCATCTTAGCGCTACCTGGCACTTCTCTGGAACAGTAAAATGCCTGAAACATAGGTAGCTCTGCATACTTAAGTGTGCCACCTTTCAGGAGAACATTCTGCTTCCTCCCAACGTTCTTCCTCCTTCTATTTGGTAACAAAAGAAACAGTATAATTTTATAATCATGTATTACAGTAACTAGCTTTGCATATAAAAAGAAAAAAAGAAGACTTTGGTAGGGTCACTGACATTTAATGAATTATGAAGTGGTTCTTCCAGAGCATCCCAATCTGGTTATCATGCTAGCCTCATTAAGATTTTTCCACCTAGAATACAACCCTTTGATAATATCTACTTTGCCTTGTTTTCCATCTGACAGCTGTCACAGAGGAATGAATGGAATATTTTAAGATCTTTACAAGAGACAATTTTCTTCACATCATCTTTGAGAAATTACATGATATGTTGGTTCTGTAAGAGATATCCTCATCCACTGCGGTCACTGTAAGCATGCCATGAACGAGATGATGTAATTATTCTATAGTGTTTCTGAAGATCATATCTTTTGCCTAACACTGTATGTTGCCTAATTTTCATCATTAGACATAAAACTGGAATAGTTCATCATGTACTAAGCTGTCAGCAGACAGTAGTTAGTCACCCAAAGCATTTTATTGAGTTTGACTTAGTCAGTGTCCTTATTTGTAAATATAATATGAAAATTAGAATATAGCTGATTGCTAAGTACGTGGCAAGAACACTGAAACATCCTGCTTACAGACATCTACAGTTATCAAATTTGTCATCAGATTTGCTGCAATCCACCACTAAACCCCCATCAATCCTATGCATACAGATCTATGTACCAGTGTTTCAATAAAATAGCTGCTAATCCACTAAAAACAAGGCCATCAGGAGTCACAGGCACATCTTCTGCAAGTGTTCTCACTCCAAATGCTAGAGTTGAACTCTATCATCATGATTCTGAGATGGGGGAAAGCACTCTGTGAACCTGGAAAGCAGTGAGGAAGAAAATCAAGACAACTGTGGATGGTGGTTTCCTTCCAGCCCATAGGTTTTGACAGTAGAAAATACCTTGGTTTAAACTGAAATTTGCTGGGAATTCTGCTTAAACAAGAAAAAGACATAGGCTGAGGTTCATCTGTCATGGAATTGGTAAACACTGCAATGGAAGAAAAAATCAAATTCCTTCCAATAGGGTCAAACATATGAGTGGAATGTTACAAGGGCAATTCCTTTAAAAGCTACACTTCAAAAGGAAGACTTTCAAACTTTTTCAGCACTGATATACCCTTGATTTCATATCAGTTCAGTTTGGATGAAATAAAGCCAATTAACTACTTTGGAACATCAGACTGATTTTTTTAAAAAGGTTTTCTGTTGATTGTCAAGTGCAGTTCCTACAGTTCCTACATTAACAATATAGTCTCCATTATTTTCTATTATTCTTCTAACATACTTTAATAGGACAAACAGCAAACACTGTAGAAAAGTCTTGCCAGGCAAACTTCTTCAGGTATTCAAAACCATAAGCTCCCTCTACTGGTACAGCTGAATTAGTAGATACTGTTAATGGTCCTAGACTCTGTAGCTTTAGCCCTAGCACATGACACTATTGCGCCTGCATTGTCACAGACAATATTAACCTTTCACTCCTGCAGTATTCTTTTAATCCTGGTAATAAAATAATTTTTTTAAAAAAGTAGATGCAGGGTCATGCAAACTTTAAATCTGTTTTCTCAAAGCTAGTTTTCTTTTTTTTTTAATTATTATTATGTTTATTCCTAAGAATCTACAAGACTTCTCAAATGCTAATTTCAGGTTTGGCAAAAACTGGTGATGCTTGTCAAGAATCAGACAGGTTTTTGTTATTAATAGACCTACCGAAAACCAGAATGTCATCAAAATATCCCATAGCACAAGAAGCTGATAAAGGGTAGCATATGCAATTAATTCAGGTCATTAAAGTTGGTGAAACATTAACCAAGTCAAAGGGCAAAAGTATCAATTAAAATAATCTGTAAAAAGCTCAGGCAGTATTTTGTCCAATAAAATAAGAGGTGCAAAGGCTATAGCATATTTGATCCTCAAATTTATGCCTGGAGTCTTTCGGGATCTAACAGGAATGATCATATAAAAAATATGTATGTCCAGTTTCTATAGAACAGCTATGCTCATTTGATCTTGTTTTCCACATATAGAGCAGAGCAGTAGCTGAATTTCCCATTCTTTCTAAATAACGGAAAGTTTCACTTGCTAAGAATTAGCTGAACTGAGCACAATGCCAGTTGTCCTATGTATTAAATCTCCAGATGCAATAAAAATTCTATCCCAAAAAGCATCTTACAGCATCTTTACAAATTAGGGAATCACAGGTCTATCATGTTGTAACAGTTATAAATCAAGACATCAGTATAAGCATCATATCAGGCATCAACACAAGCATGAGTAAGGGTGAATATATGGGAAGTACTAGATGAGCTGCAAATCAAGTCCAAAACAAAAGAGCTATTGTTTGGCACAACAGACTGGGAACAGCAAGGAGATTTTGTAGATGTGAATCAGGTCTGGTTATATTTGTTGTTTTAGCCTGTTTTGGTGTACCAGAGCTGGGTCCATTTTGAGTAGACTTCATTTCTATAAAACCCCCTGTTAATGTCATTTTAACTTCACTGTGATGTCTGCACAGCTCCTGTCTGTTAGCCCATTAAATGGAAAGAAATTCAATAATCCAATCTCAAACTAGCAAGAACACAATTAAGTGCTTAACCTCAGGATGTAAAAGGCAACACTCCTACCTAGTAGCATGTGCTCAGTCATGAAATGCAAGTCTGGAAACAACACCAGAAGATATTTATAGAGATCTAAATAAGATCATCTCAACAGGTCTGTTCCACCACAGAATTTTTTCAAAGCTGTTGTGGTTTTGTCTAGCTGGGTTCTGGTGGAGTAGGGGTGCTGCAGGGGTGGCTTCTGCAAGAAGGAGCTAGTAGCTTCCCCCAGGCCCAACAGAGTAAATACCAGAGCAACTCAAGGCCAGACTCACCGCTGACCAAGGCTGAGCCCATCAGTGACAGTCATAGCATGGGACCCTATGCTGAAGCAGGAGAAGGGTATGAGGAATGCGCCTCCCTCCCTTCCCCCGGCTAAGAAGAAAAACAACTCATGAGGAACTGACTGAAAACTCTCATTCCACCCACTCCCACACCTCCCCCCGTGCCACCCTGGCAGGGGGAAGAAGGGAGCGGTATCATGAATAAAGTTAAGTCTGCTAAGAAGGGGGGGTGGGGGGATGGGTTTTAAAATCTGATTGTACTTCTCATTATCTGACTCTGGTGTGTGTAGTGTAGTGTAGTAAAGTAGATGCATTTTTTCTTTCCTCCCTCTTTTTAGTCTGTGCTCAGTCTGTTTTGCCCATGACACTAATTGCTGAATGATCTTGCTCTGTCCTTATCTCAAATCCTAAACCTCTCAATAATATATTTTCTTCCCTGTCCAGCAAAAGAGGGTAGTGATAGAGTGACTTTGGCAGGCAACTGGCCTCCAGCCATGGTCAAACCACCACAAAAGAAATGCAGCTTTGTCTGTTCAAAATGCTCTTTGGGTATTCCTTGTACAGCACAGACGCCACACGTGATGATCAGGAGTGCTGAGAACATTGCCATTTTATGTATCGATGAAAACTAGCTCTGTAAGATCTGAACATACTACCTGAAAAGTACTACTCACAGACAAAACATGGACGAGATAGTTCTTTGACCCTCAAATGTCTCTTCATGATTTGATAATTACCACAATCCATTTTGACAAAAAGCAGCAGAGCTGAATGGAATTAAGCTCTGTACAATCAGAGGCAAGTGAAAAGCCATAAGGAATTATATAGAGTTCTTGGCACCAACTGAAGTAAATTTTATAGCTCTTCCAAACATCTCCTGAGCAGCAAGCCTGACATTTGAAGGACACACTTAACAACACAACAGAAAAAAAAATGTAGAAATGAAGGAGTCAACAACAAGTTTAGGTGATGCAGCAGGACAAGACTTGCTATCAGTGCTCAGAAAACCTTCCACAGATCACCAGCAAGAAAGAGCTAAACTATAGCAAAGCATTCTTTAGGAAAGCATAAAAGAAGCATTCAAATCCTTCAGCAAACACATCCACACATTGCTCCCCATGACTTTATGACACAGCTTGATAGGACTTTGTCAATGAGTGGTGCCCTGGAACAGCATTCTCTCCTGAGCTGGTGTTCATATGAAGTGAATTCTTTCCAGTGCCTACAAAGGAATGGCTAGGAAGGGCCTGCCTGACACTACAGCAGTATTTAATGTCATATCGAAGACCACTTAATACCTTAATATGTGTAAAGCTGTTATGTTTTAAATAGCTACTTTATATCCTGGGTAAAAAAATTATGAAATTTAGCTAATCTTTGAAGTGATTTCCTAAATAAAAAGTTTCACATAAAATTTTTCATATTCTAATTTGGATCCCTCTGTGACACACTAGGTAGAGGTATGGTCATGTTCTAAGCTTTTATCTGAAAGAGAGATAATGACAAGTAGATTTGCAAATATTTAATTACTGGTTAGAAGGATTTTTTTTTCCACAGAGAATATTTGCCTGCTTTGGGTATTAGAGTAACAAAAGATCACACACCACTTTCCTCCAGATTGTAGTATGGAAATGATAAGGAGTGTTCACTACGTGCCTCTGATAAAAAATTCAATTTTAGCATGGAAAAGCAAAGCATTTAAAGGTGAGGAAATCACTGCCATAACCAGAATTAAGACTAAGAAGAAATTTTTCACTCCTAAACCTCTGGATCATGGGCTTTTGTGGTAAGTGGTGTGACTCTACAGCTGCATAGCTCATTGGTAATGTAACAATCTTCATTTACATGCAGCATTATTGGCAGGAAGAGGCGCAGACTATGCATCTGCAGCTCATTTCACTGGACTCCATAAATAGGCAAATAAAAATACAGTAATTTTATCTGCATTGGGAATAGAATTCTTAGACAATCAGTATTCATGTATTTTGTAAGCCTGACAGTATATTCTTAAGCTATTTCAACTAATGCTAACTTTATTGCATAAGCTCTTCTTTCTGTAATTTGCTAAAATTTACAATTAGGAAACTAAGCAAAGCAACCCAAAAAAACCTTTCAGACAAGTATGAATCAAGCCACTTTTCTACTTTCACGAAATTCTACTTCAATCATATTAGAATAGCTGCACAAAAGTATCACATGCAATGGCAGATAATCTGTAAGTCTAGAATACACAGGTGACATTACCCACTTTGAGTTACAGTTGAACTCTTACTCCCTGCGTCCTTTCCCCAACATCCCTTTCTCAGGACTAAAAAAAGCCTGATAACTCAAGTGGGTTTAGTTTTATTTTCTACTGAACAGGTAAAACCAATTGCACTGTGAAACTAGTGCTTTTTGTGTGAGTTTTCAGAGTTCTAACATACTTCATATTCAACGTCTTCCTTCTACTGTGGATGAAATCCAAAGATAAAAATACATTTTAGCAGAAGTGCCTCATAAAACCAGCCATTTTAGTCAAGAGGCAGCAATGTATGGAAATTTTAGTTTTAATGGCCATAACTTTGTGTAGCATACACTGCCTTAGTTCCATTGGCTGCATTACAATGTTATCAATTTACACCTGCAAAGACTGTAACATAGTATTTTAATTAATAACAATGGAAGGATGCAAGGAAACGAGACTGAGCTAAGAACTAGTGCTTCACTAAGAGTGAAAGACATCTGAAAAAAATCAGGAAAGGTACAAATGCTTTATTTCACTCTTGTATGTTTTACCTTTAAGACACTTCTGCCATTAAACATCCTGGCCCTTTATGCTATTCAAAGTGATTAGTGATTTATTCTGGAAAAAAACATGAACTCTGATTTAAAGTTGTTGTCATCAGTCAGCACCACAAGAAATGGTGCCAAATGTCTGCCTAATGAGTAATTGTGCAACCCGTGCTTTTTGCATAATTGGAATGATTGTTGCAGATCTAAAGAAGAATTAACATAAACCTCCAGTATGAAAATGCTGGTGGTATCCATCAGTATCTCTCCTCATCTCATTGTATGTGTATTGTTGCCTTTGAACAAATGACTTACCATTATCTGGCAACAGAAGACCTTTAATAAACTAGATCTAACAAGGACTAAGTATGCATCAATTCTTTCTAGCATTTAAAATGGACCTCAGGAAAACAAAACAAAAACAAGCAAACAGAAGAAAAGTGCAGCATTAAATAAAATATGCTTTTCCCATCTTTCAAAGATAGTCATTTGACTTGCCACAGCTCAGGAGTCCCACATCTCCAGATATCTGTGACACTCACGTCTAAGTAAATCCTGGCTCACAAGGCCAAGACCAAACACATTGTGTGTCTACCTAGAGCTGAACCATTTACCTTTTACCTTTACCATTTAGCCTTAAGGTCCCACGCTACAGTCCTTTCTTAACGTGTTTCGTTTCTACCTAAACTAATCAAAAATTCTCCTGTTAACATGTGATATGTTGAATCTTTAGAAAAATAAAATATGGAACAATATAGCTACTGATCAGTTTCTCTCTCTGACAAAGAGAATCACATGACTCTCCTAAAACATTATTTTGTGTACCCTAATTTTTGTTGGCCTCATTTACTAAAATAGAACTTTAACTTGGGAAGGATCTTTCCTCACCAGCTGAACACACTGAGTCCAACACAACAGAGCCATGACATTTTGAGGTACCACATATTACTACCCCAATTTTTTTATTAAGTTACTACCTATTGCATTTACTGTGCAGAAAATCATAAAAGCTATCACATATATTAGTTTAAAATAGTATGTGCAACTCAAAAAGTAATTTATCAGGCTTTTAGGTACTGTGAGTACTATATCTTCCAGTCACTTTGATACCCTGCAGATATCTTTTTAATTGTCTATTTTCTTACTGTGATTTGGCAGAACTTACAGGCTCACCTGAATACAGCAAGTATATCCAATCACTTTCAGATCACCTGTAAAACACAGTGTTTTGGTTGCAAATGCAAATCTTCCTAAACTAGAGCAATCACCCTATCTTACTCTAAAACACAGATTGAAGCATCACCCCATGTAATTAGGTTATCTTTCTAGACATCACAGCTAGAGCCACTGCTGAGGCAAGTCCTTAGCACCAAGAGACAGAAACACTCAGACTTACAGTAAGGACCTAGCTCATGATATTAAGCAAATACTTTGCTCAGTGATACAATGCATTTTAGAATTCAGACTGCACACCTGAAACTGACTTTTGACACACAATAATTGCAAGATTTCCTATAGTTTCTGTGTTACCCTCAAACACTAAAAACGTGAGACAAATGGAGAGTGAATACTATGGTTATTAACAGAAATCTGAAAGAAAAAGGCATGTAATCAGTAGCCTTAACAGTGACAAGCATACCCTTTGGGAATCAAAACCAGAGCTCCTATACATACCCTTGTCACTTTTCCAACCACGAATCTGAGACTGTGGTTTAAAGGGAAACATTCCCTAGAGGATATTTATATGAAACAGGGATCACTGGCATCCTGTAGGGAAACAAAACTACCACATTAACTCTCCTTGGTAATCACACACAGACTGATGCAGAGAGATGCTGCTCACTCATTTATTTCACAGTGTAAAGGGTACTTGGGATTGACAGAATATTGCAAGAATCTTGGCATTCTATTGCCTCTTTGACAGCACAATATTACCAATCAGGTTAATGTTAGAATCTGTTTTTTCTCTGAAAGACTGATGAAGCAACACAGTCACACACAAAAATTCTGCTATTTGGAAAAAAATGACAGCATACTGCCTTCATTTGTAGGAGAGGTTATGAAGTCCATCCTTGAAGTTTCCTTCCAATAAAGTAACTCAATGGACCCTGAAACGGAGTCCTCAGTTAATTTCTTAGCAGCTCTTTTAAACAAAGCCAAACATGACTGGCCAAAGAAAATACAGTCCGGGCTGTAATTTCCATTTGTTTATAAAAATTTTATTCTACCCTTTGGATTTGATAAAAATCCACTAGGAGCAGTCTAATTTTCACATCTACTGACATATAGGGCAATGTTGCACTAATAACCCACTTTTCTAACTTGTGAATCAACTCAAAAACTTATGGTCAGTAATACATATTTTGTTGTAGTGGCACATATCACCTCTATTTTAGTAAAACCTGACATTTATTAGTATTGTGATGGAAGCTGTGAACTCATTATGTTAGGCAATATACAGGGGAAAAATAGTGTCAGAATTTTCACAACACTGTACATGAATTCCCTCACATTCCTTAAATCATGACTGAGAATATTGCTTTAATCCTGCTAGGAAAACTGCTTTTAGTTTCACAACAAAATACCTTCCTGAATGAATATCACTGTAACACAACACACAACTCTGCAGAAATGCTCAGATGAGCTCAGGTCCTAAAGCTAGCAGCACTACACTCCGTACAGATTAATAACCTCTGCACGAAAAGCTGGAAAAATATCTGATTTGTCCAATATCAGCCAAATATGACAGCAGCCTCTAATATATTAAGTATTTCCAGACATATCTAGCGAAAGATCCAAGAACTGAGCAAGATTGTAATAAATTACATAGGTGACATCACTGTATTACAATGATGAAGCTAATGATGTATGAATAATGTAAAAATAATTGTATTTCAGCAGTAACATAAATTTCTTCAGAGTTTGAGCTGGACAGTATAAGGCAACAGAGCAAATCTAGTGTATGGTAGCCTAAGGAGTAGGCTGAAGAAGAGCCTGCTATTCCAGAAACATTTTGAAAGCCATTAAGACTATAAACTAAAAGTAAATATATTTAAGAAAAAAAAAGCAACATCACCCTTTTGGCAACCCTGCTGACAGTGACAGCTGAAGCTCCACCCATTTTCAAATCACTTAACTTGTCACTGATACAATGAAAATACCTTAAAGTAGTAAGCAGTTACTGCGATTTCTTATACTATGAGAACTTACAAGAGCTGCTAACAACAAGAGAGAGAACTTTTTTTCCAACTTTTAACGGAAAGGAAAGATAAGGAATTCAGGTGAGACACCTACATCTCAGCCACTGTATAGATGGGGCAGGAATTGCAGCCCTGATTCTGAGTAGAACAAAATATTTAACTGCATTTGCTAATATTTATCAGTTAACAACAGCAAAAGTCAAGCAGTTCTTCAAAGCTTATTCTTCTGATAGTACATTGCAACAAATTAAGCTGAGCTTTATTAAACTGAAGTACAGCTTGATGGTATTATGCTGAGTTTTCCAATTTACCTATTGATTTAGGAAATGAATCTGTGCAATATATGACATATACAGCATTGTCTATAAGCTTTATAATAAATGCAAATGCTGAAGACACTAAAGCTCAGCTGCAGAGACAAATGTACATTTTCTTGGTTTTTCTTTTTTTTTTTGACCTACGTGTTTCAATGTGATTCAACAGTATACAATATAACAGGAAAAATCTCAGCACTCACAAGGATCATTCCAAATAGGTGAATGACATCAATCAACAAAACCTAACTTAGACAGCACACAGTTTTGTGGGGACACCTGTCTGTAGGCAACATAGACTTCGTGGTAAAACTCGACCAAGAAAACTTTGAGTATGGGAAAACAAATGGAAGTTTCCCTTCTCTTAAAATAAAAAGTTAAAATAGTGAAGAAGCCATAACGGGAAGAGCACTGGTATCCTACTTGAAATGTATTCTACATATTCTAATGTAGCACCTTGCATAGCAAGAAGCAATATTACTCAGTTTTTTAGCACAGCTACAGCTTGGCATGCCAGGTCTTTTGTTGTCATCTGTCAAGATTCAGTTTCTTCTTGCCTTAAACTATAAAATTGCAATCTTGACTTCTGTGCTCTGGGTCATGTAAAGCTATAAACAAGATACTACTGTTGAGAGTTTAGGGATTTTTTGCTGGTAGATGCAGGTTATGATCCATGTTTCCACTTTTCACATAGAGAAAGATGAACATATTTTAAAAATCAAAATCATCACATTATCTGAGCAGAGTGGTATGCAGCTGGTATTATACTGATTATTACAGATGTATCTAGCAACAATAGATTCTTGGTCTAAGATGATAACAATCAAGAAGAGAAATTAACAATATGGTTTGAATATGTGGTAGTTACTCAGGTGTTGGTGCCAAATTGGAATATTCAATCATGAAATACTCAGATTTGTTTTGCTTTCAAAATGCTAAAGAATCTTCATACTAAAGTCTAATATTCTTTTATGGCAACAATCCAAGATGTTACAGTTTAATTTCTGAGTACTGCTCACATCTGGGATGATTGCTGGGACATATTGTCATGATCGGACGGGGGGGGATATAAAGATGTTAGATCTGAGGGATTTGATTTAAAGGCTAGTGAAAGGAATGATAAGTAAACAACAGTTCAAGGATAATAATTAATGTTTCTTTGCAATACTGCTTAAACTTTTTATGTTATAAGCCATAATTTAATAATTATATTTCTGCTCATGTTAGTAAAGTGTTAAATTGTAATTTAATGTTATAAGCTGAAGCAAATCAGCTGACATAAAACATCGCTCAAAAAATAATGCTACAGAAAATTAATCCTTTGAAATAAATTCCAGAAGAATTTCAAGCTGCATAACATTGTATCTGGCAATTTCTTTCTAGACATTTAACCATCTTCCCAATATGATTCAGACCCTAACATTCCTTTTATGTTAGAAAATATGCTTACAGGCTACTTTTCCTTGGGTAAAACTGTCTTTTTTTTTTTCATTTTGAAGTTAATTTCAAACCTTAGATTGATAAATGCCTCTGCACTAAATCACTAGAACAGCAACAACAAAGCCTACAATTAGACCATGGTTATTTGGCCTTGAACTGCTAACAAAACAGCAAAAGTCAGCACATTTTAAAAGAAATTTCAAGAAGTCGCAAATGTAATCAAATAAACCTGAAACCTGTTCAGCATTCATCATCTGCTCTATTCTTTGATGTTTTCATGCAAAGATACAAAAACTCATTTCTCAAAATTTTTCCCATCACAATGATGCCATCCACTCCTCTTGTAGTTCTTGCACTGTATTAGCTGCTTTTTAAACTTACAGTGTTTTTGACAAAAGGATCTAACATAACATTCACTTGTGCTCTGTACTAACATAAGATTCACTTGTGCTCTGTATCATTCCTATTATAAAGTTGGTGGGTAATTTACAAACAAATGTTATAAATCTAAATATTTGAAGAAACTGAAAATCTACCATAGACTTGTCTGAGAAAAACACATCAAAGTAATTACAAATATAAATACATATTTGCCCAGTAAAAGCTGCTATTTTACCAGCAAATAAATATTCCTGTACTCTTCTGTACCAAGCATACCAAATACATACTTTCATTACAGATTTTTAATAATGGAATTTATGATTCTACCTAAACAGGTACTTTTTTAGGGATGGGTTAATATTCCATATACAAAATTCAGTTAGCATATATTTGTCTGCTCAAAAACCTTTTGGCAATTGTGAACATGAACTCAGCAATCTCCAGCTACATCAATGACATACTTTTTTTTCCCCTTGAAAACAAAACATAAGTGCAGATTCAGCTTGGTTCTGCACTTTATAATATATAGCCATTTTATCATTACCTTTTTTCCCAAAGATTAGCAAGTAGTAACAATCTTTGGAGGCAACCAACTTGGGTTAAACTAATTTGATCCTACAGCCTCATATGAATGATTCCATATCTTATTCCCAACCTCTTGACCCACGTATCAGGATTTATTTTCAACACAGATGATCTGTAGCTAGTATTAATCCAAAAATTCAATCTCTCCCTTTCATTTTCGTTTCTTTTCAATCAAACAGCTCTGAAAAGGGAATATAACAGGCCTGTGTAATTGCAAAGGCTGATACACAGAATATAAAAACTTCACAAAGACAAAAAGCACAGTTAAGTTACCCTTTTGGGTCCATCAGACAACATTTTAAACTATTTTATTCACAAAGATGACTATTTGGCTGAAATGTTAATGATAAATGTTTTAATAGATTGGGACATTGAAACTCACCTTAAAACTACACAGACATCTTTAATTCAAAAGACTGACAGGAGAAATTAAAGACCAGGTCATGTCTTTGTGAAAGACAGAAGGCAGTATAAAGAAAAAAACTTAGCATTGCCCCCTTTTTTTTCTACAGATTTCTACAGTTTTTGACTGGTTAATTAGAATAAGTTTATGTCCACAATTTGGACCAGCACAAAGACCAATAAATACAAACTACAAATATTGCTGTAGTGAACACCAAGAAGCCTTACAATAAGTAGCTGGAAATGGGCCATATTAGCTTTAGCCAAGGTTACAAGGAGTATAAAGTGTTGAGCCAGGTTCATGACAGAATATGTTTGTTCCTGTACTTGGAAGTAATTATGAAAGTTCTAAAACACTATATACAAGAAGTCCAAATGCCCTCCTTTCTCCTGCCCTGAGATCCTACGAAATGACACTAGACTGATATCTCTAGAAGATTTTTATCTTCCACAACACCCAGATTTTGTCCTTGGCATTTTGGGTTTTACTTAACATGTCATTAAGGATAAGATGCCCCAGGAATTTGTAAGAAGTGAAGAAATTTTTCACTTCTGTTACCGGAATACATCAGAGCCCAAATCATAAGCAATAACATTGCCAGTATCTGAATTTAAGATGGAATAATAAAAAAAAAAAAACATAACACAGATCAGGAAAAGGTGTGTTGTATAAATGGAGCTACGTACATTCAGGAGCTGATTATCCAGCTCAAGCATTTTATGCTAAAATACACCTCAACCTTTCTACCTTTCACAGTCCATACATCTACAGAACAAATTAGTTTATCCATGTTACAATGTAATAACATCATAAGATATTTATAGAACACAAGACACTAATATGCAAGTCCATTCTCAACAGTCAGCCAGAATGGCCATCAGGGAGCAAGAAGTGTAATTAAACGTCTCAGCTGGGGATACTGAAAGATTAGTGGTAAACCACTAACCTACAAGCTGGAATAGAGTACAGTAATGCCACAAGCTCAGCTCTGATAGAAAAAAGCTAGTAATTCCAAGTGAAATTTTTTGAACTGAAATTTATTGCTATTATATCTGCATTGACCAAATTTAGCTCTAGTGGTACTACAGTGCCCATCCTGTACCATCAAGAAAATTCTTAGTGTGGTTCTAACACATTGATGCAGAGTCACTACTGAACAGATACATGGAGGTGAAGTGGTTCTTGATATGAGACCAATGAATGAAATCTGGAGGCCATTTAAATTTCTTTTTCAGGAATACATTAGTCTAGTAAATAAGAGTAGTTTAGAGAGCTCTTTTTATGGCAATCATCTAAAGTTGGGAAGTCTCTCCATTGCTGTCTTCTTGCTGGAGGGACATAGGTTTACACTTACAAAGGAGACATCCTTCACAAGATCTGCTACTTGAAAATTCCACCTCAGAAATGTCTTCTGAACCTCAATGACAAACACACACAAATACCTGAAATTCTCAAACTTGTTTCCTGTGGTAACCTAACACTGCTTGTCTGCACATACTCAGGGCAACTGCTGTTGGTAAAAAGTGCTCCATGTTTTCCAGGTTCGAAATACCAAAGAAGCTCTAAAACAAAACTAGAGGCCTTGCAAGACAACAAACAAGTTAGTTATGTCAAAACAGGAAGCAATTTATAAAGGATACATACTATTCTGTTACTGGTTGTTGCATTCTCTTATATGTTATCGGTTGTAACGATGACTATTTACATATGTCATAGAACACTCACAAATTCTAATACACTCTCAGCTCCTTACATATAAGACAACTGAAAGCTTCAGTACTTAGATTTTTCACACAAATCTCTGGGTTTTGACAGTTTTATGTGTTTCTGGATCATACACCAAACCTAAAAAGGTAAATATAATTATTTTCTATCTTTGTGGGCTCAGTTACCATGTTATGAGTTCAAAATAAAGGAATCTGAACTTGTCATTAAATCCTACTTTAAAAAAAACTACATACACCCCCACCAAAACCCAAATATATTTACTCTTCATTGTGTCTGAATCAACATTTTATAATAGACTGCAGTTATCATGAATAATGTTTCTACCTGGAATCAGCATGAGTTTTCCCAAAGGAAATGTACCCAGTTTCTTCATAGCAATAGTCAAATATTCACACAAAGGAAGAAACAAGCCTTCATTTAAAAAAAGAGAGATAAATACTCTAATGTAATTTGACCTATTAAATGCGGCAAAATCTGAACTCTGCTGAAAGGGTCCTTTTATATGCGTAGTATATGCATACATGCTTAGGACACATGCAAAGGTAGAAGCCAAGCCATGAAGATTCAGACCTAGTTTAAACAAAAAAACAAGTCTCTGTGTTTCTATGGGAGGTTCAGTTTTGAAGGACAATATTCTAGAACTCTTTCTTAATACCAGTTGGCACAGATGTAAGCCAAGGTGGCTGTAAGCCAGCTCCACCTCAGCCAGGGATTCCCTCTTGCAGAAGAAAACTCAGCTGCCAACTCAGGAAAGCTTTATAGATCCTTTTAGTGCAAAGGAGGCAGCACACAGTCCAGGATATGGTTTAATACATTTTTTTCCTACTAAAGTAAATTTTATGGCAGTTAGTACATATAGAAGACCCTTGCCAAAAAAGCAAGCTGGTAAAAGACTGAGTCCTATATTCAGCAATTTATCTGGAGCTTAATTTTCACCACCAATTAAATGTAAGCAGAAATGTTATCATTTAGCTCGTCATTCACAGTTTGTAGTGGCCTTGCACAAATGTAAGTAATGGAACTGAATATGTAAAGTTAAAGATTCTATCTCTTTTAACAGACTTCCTTATTTTGTTGCCCTCGTTCATATTTTCCTCTTTTGTCCCCCTATGCATTCTTTTCATTCTGAATTTTGTATTCTATGCTTTTTCATTGTCACTCAAATCAACAGAAGCCTATTAAGGTTGGAGTGAATGAGTAAAATGGACCATGCAACATCCAAATAAATCCATTGCAAATAAAATCATCCCTATTGCAGAAGTGCCTAAACTAACTGAAAGCATCAGAAAGTGATTTCTCCAGTGAACACCTAAAGGAATCTGATGATTTTTACAGGTAATAAATAAAACAAGTGGATGTCTGTGATTATGATGCTAGCCTATGTGTTTGTTGTTTGTAGAGCAGGATAAATTTGTGAACAACAAAAGGATCCTGTTAAACACTGGGGATAAACAAAAACTTGGGGTGGCAAGAGAAGGAAATTAAAACCCTAGACAAAATTTTCTTCTTCCAAAGTAGAAAAACATACACAACTTTGCCAGCAGAATATCCCAGTTGTCTTTAGTACAAGTGGGATTTCTCCTTAAACTTTATGTGAGATATAAAGAACATGACTTTATTATAAGGAATAAGCAAGATGGAAATTAAACAAATAGAGCTTGCCTTGGATTGACCAAGTCTTAAATGTCATTGCAAAACTAAGGAAGAGCCCCTAGGAGATTTTTTGCAGTTAGTTGTACTGAGCCTTTTGTTACTATGAAAAGACTATATTCAGATAAATACATAAATCATAGAGCTACAAATAACAATAACTGGAAGATAAGACATATGAACTCTAGAGTAAAGCAGACGTAAACCCAACAAACAGTCAGTAGTGTTATCTGTGTTGCTCTTTTCCAGAAAATCTGAAATGTCATCTGTCAAAACTTTTAGATTATGCTTCAAATGTATTATTCCATATTATCCACCATTAAAAGGGCATACCATGTGTTGCACAAAAAAACCAGAGCGACTGACTTTTAGATTCATTCTTCAAATAATAAAAGAGGGTACTCTAAAAACACATATGCAATCACACATAATCTGTATTTTTGGATTTAGAAGTGGGTCAGCTGACTACAGTTTTTAGAAACCCCCAAAGCAGCCTCACTTTAACAACAGTTGATAAAAAATGGAGAGCTGACTTGAGTTTTACAGTCCTACAGAAAGAAATACAGGTGATTTATTTATGTGTATTGTCTACTGCTATCACAAAGGGAGAAACACCACAGATGTAACTAAAAATAATGTAGTAAGATTTATAAGCAGTTCTCCTCCATATTCAGTTCTCATGCACTGTGCCAAGACATTGGCTAAATAAACATTTAACCAGTGCGCTCAGGTTGTGGGATGAAGTTCAATGATTACTAGCTCTCAGCAGGAATAAAATAAAAAATTGATCAGGAATTTGACTTTTAACTTTTCCTACGTGCAGCTTTTCTGCAAAATTATTTGGCATAAATGAAAAATTTCATTTAGGAAGTATTGTGATTTATTGTTTATGTTAAAAAAAAATTAAAAATCAAGAACGCATCACAAAAATGCCACAACTCAAAAGAGTGAAACCCAGAAATCAATCCACCCACCTAAAAGCAGAAATTAATTTAAATTTCCTTTTTAAATCCTTACTGCTTTAGATAATATTACTCTTGCAATCCCTTTGCACTGCATTTTCTCATTGTCTTCTATGATTCAGTAGCCAGAACACTGTGATTTATGTATCTTAGGGCCAAACTTGAATGTGTGGATTTCAAAGCATTTGTCTTGTGAGGGCTCAGTTCCCATACAAATATAGCTTGCAAACAGCACATGACAATTTTATATTTTCTGCAGTTATTCTTAGTTATACCATCACAGCATAAAGATAAATATTATTACAAATAATGATAAATGTTTAAGTTTACATTTTGCCAGTAAAGTTCACGATCCATACAGCTGCTCTGCTAGGCATATTAAAATAACTTTTGCTATATAACTTTTAGGGATATAAGAATTCTATTTGGTATAACTGTAGACACCATATGTTGAAAAAGGATCATATCTGGTAAAATCCATTCAATAAAAAAGATCTCTGCTCCAATGGATTTTCCAGACAAAACCTTTGCAAAAAACAAAAAATGATTTTTCAAATTGGGAAACTTCAATCTACTTTGGTAGGATTAAATCTGAGTGAAGAATGGCTTAAATACCAAACAATGGCCTGGGCATTTATCCCACAATGTAGTTTCTTTCATAAGAACCATATAATGAAAAGCTCTGGGTGGGTTTCTCATTTGCTACTCCTGCTTCCCAGAAGCTACACCACTCACTCCCTTCCCCCTTCATACACACATTTAGTTTTCTCCACTCTGCCAATACAAAACAGAAAGGCAAAACCTGAGGATTCATACAATCAGGTGTTGCAGCACATTGCCACTGCCATGGGAGTAGAAATGTCTTTAATCAGAATTTCTGCATGTAACAAGAAAGCTATTGAAATCGTTTATTATTTCTGATGCTTTGTATCAACATGCCAAGCAGCAAGAACAGCCCAGCATGGGACTTACACTTGCTTTCTACCTAAAGAAAGGATATGTGCAAAAAAGCATGTGTTATTGTGATGTCTAATTGATGCCAAATACCTGGTTTACACTTGGCATTCCAACTTGTATCTAAAGCTGTTTCACTTCAGGCAGACACTTGCTCATCCTTCAATAAAAAGTGTGTTAATTCAGATAGTCATTGTCCCACAAAACTGTTACAAATTTGCCACATAAAGACAGTGTATGTAAGTGTACATTCAATATGTATATTTGAGAAAAATCCAAAAGAAATGTTGCTTTTGCATACATTCTCTGTTCCCTAGCATAAGCAAATATCTTCAAGTAACTACCCTTGAGATCCTGGAGATTCCAAATATGGCTTCATACATATTGACATGTATGTTACACATGCAAATCTGGTTTGAGTTCAGGTATTAAGTCAAAAAAGGAAAATGGCAGTTCTGTTACAGAGATTTTTAAGTAGCAAAGGCTAGCAGCTAAATCCAGGTGTGACTGTGGTTCAAACTGTATGTCCCAAGGGTCAGGGAGTATTTGATTTTAAGACTCAATACATAGTAACCCACATGGCATATGTAAGTAAGATCCTGCCTAACAGTATCTTTGGTACTGAACAGTTATCACAGGAGAGACAGTGGTAACCACCAAAGCTTGAAAGATTTGCTGTATGACCAGGAAACCTAGATGCCAGAAGATCAAGGTAAGCTGTCACAACAGTTTCTGCTTTTCTTAGTATCTATGAACTTATGCTTGTGTGGCCTGACCTATAGCTACAGTGTTTACTTTATTGCATCTTAGATCTCAAACAGGAACCATGTAGAAAATGTTTAAATATAGCCTGCAAATGAACCTGTGTCATTGAAGACAGTAGTGGACTAGTGCTTACTGCTGCTGAAGTGAGACTCAGCTGACAAAGTCTCAAAGAGTATGTACTTTTCTGTTCTTCATCTGTGAATTACAGATCTATTGGTCATCTATCACTGTAGATATGAAATACAAGCGTACCTGCAGTAGCATTGTAGATATGAAATACAACTTCCAGATACCATAAGAAAAAATTCCCAGTGATAACCATGTCCAATTCCTGAAGCATTTTTTAAGAATGCAGAAATTGCCATTTTGTTGATTGTTATTACATCAGAAATACACAAATAATGGAAGAGATCCATGAACTTGCAACCAGAAAACATGCACATTCAACCCATACCAAATGTAAATAGTAGATCTGTGCATAAGTCTGTATATGTAATAGCAATTTCACAGATTACCCGTGCTCTCAGTCTCATTTTTAATTTGCCTTGTTCAAAGTGAAATCATCAATCACGAGACCTGTAGCATATTTCATGGAATTATTTGATCTTTCCCATTAAAAATACAATTAAAGCATGTCACTCCTCTATACACATTGCATATGTATGTACCTGCATGATCTATTGGTACAATCACAACTTTCTGACTTTGGTGAAATTGCAAAGCTTCATTAGAAAGGAAGAGACAGAGCACCCTGGCAGTTTTCAGATCTTTAGGGGGTCATTTATTGTTGTAATAAATTTCATTTTTCCATCTGAAGGGTAGAGTCTAAACACTGTAATAGAGTAATATTGAAGTATTTATTTTACCTCATTTTTTCTTCAGCTGAAATGCTAGCAAGGGAGTGTTTTTCAGCTTGGCAGGCAGCCAGCCATTTCTCAGTAAATAATGTGAACCCTGTCCTGTAGTGTAAAGCTGTACATCTTTTCAAAAATGTTCAGTCCCCTGCTAGAGTCCAAGGAATCTTTGCTTACAAAGCGTGTCTGCAGAAGCTTCTATAGCAAGCAACTTGGCAGAGATTTCTAAACTATATACAGTTCTTTCTCCCTCCATCTCTCTTTTTCCTCACTGAAATGACTTCATGTATTCCTCCTTTCCTCAACATACCAGAGATAGAAAATAAATCTTCCATAGTCTAGCTAAGATGTCTCAGACTCTGTTTTCCTCCAGAATCCAGAAAAAACCTGCTCTGCAATGTCTAGGGCCAGATTCACTACTGTATCAAAGCAGACATGCAATATATGCAATTACTCAGTATTGTTGGCAGGTTTCCATTAGAGCTATGTATACTTGAAGTACATAATGACTGTGCTGTGCAGTTCAAATTAAGAAATTTGGTTTAGTTGCCAGTAGCTGATGTTGTAAACAGGCTCTTAAAAGGGTAACTTTTGGATACATACCATTCAGATCACTCAGGATACCATCTGACAAATGCAGGATCAGTGCTCTTCCATAGAAGCTGCAGAAGGTACGAAGCCAAGGAGTCCCACTCTTACCTAAAGCAAAGGCAGTGAGTACAAGTGAATGTGTCCAGACAGGTGCATCTTGATGAACTGGACTGAAAAAGGAAACTCTACATTACAAAGGGATTGTGACTAAAATGACATCCATCTTAAGTTAAACGTAGAAACCGATATAATAAGTTTTGCTTTTGCACATATGGGAAGTCAGAAAAGAGAAGTAGTTTGTGAGCATGTGTGGGCAGCAGAAAGAACTCGATGACTGTGATCTTTGTGTCAGCACAGTAACCTGCCTTTATGTGTAACACATCAAAGAGAAAACGTAACTTGTGGAAAGAGATAATGAGGCTTTTTTTTACCTCTGTGTATCATCTGGCACCTCAAGAAAGGAAAATATTTACAGTCACTGGTAAACGTATTCCTTGTAGCTACCCAAATGACATCTCTTCAGCAGCTGTCACTGCAGTACTGCCCCTCTGCACGCGCTCACTCACCCAACCCACAACACAGTTCAGGCTTTAAAAGCCGTAACAAAGCTGAACTGTTTAGTGGAAGGATTGCATGTTTCTCCAGAACTGAACACAGAACAGACTAATTAATCAATGTTTGCAAAGCTCTTTGAAACAGAAGAGTGCTCTAGAAGCTACAGATTGTTATTACTAAACACTTCCCTGTTAGCACTGGAGTTATAATCCATTTCCCTTAATGCATTCTGAGTAAGGGGATAGGAAACATGAGATTGCAGTTACCAATTACCACAGTTATCAAAGAACATGCGAAAACTCACAGTTTTGATATCTGTCTTTACATAGAAAGGCTAATCTTGGAGTCAAATAGACAAATAGTCTTATCTTCTGAAATTTAGACAGATGTTTCCTTATGTACTGGTATCTTTTGTTGCCATTGTTGTTTTTGTTTTTCCCCCTCCCCCTGACAGATACAGTTGTTTGCCAACAGAAGACGTGGCCCTATGGTGTAGGAACACATTTCTCTTACCAACCACTGGCATTTTCACTGGTTAGCACTGTCCATCCATGTTTTTGTTTTCTCAGTAATGTCAGGATTTAAGTGACATTACAACTGTTTTCAGTTCTGAAGTTTCTGAGATTAATTTGTTTGTTAGGTAAATATGCCACAGCATCTAAATCTAGACTTGGTCTTGCAACATTTGAAATAGCACATTCATTTGTATAACAGTTCCTGAGTCATGACTGGCACATAATCAAAATAAAACAACCTCCAGGTTTCAGCAGTTTATAAAAAGCGGCAACATTCCCACAAATCTGCTTTGTTTTTATAACAAAGCAACTTCTTTATTACTAAGGCTCTAAGGTATGTTTCTGATTAGTTTATTCAATCCTGAAGGGTTTTTGGGTTTTGGGGTATTTTTTCTTACTGGGAACTTAACATATTTCACATGATAAAAAAAAGGTTTTGTTTCTTGAATTCAAACTTTGTCTTTGCACTCACAGGTTGAGTTCCACTCTCATGAATTTGGGTGGTTGACTTCAGAGAATAGCCTGGTGCAAGATCTGCAACTAACTCAGTTGCCCAAGTTTGTACTATTTGGATGTCAGGGTTTGTTTTTTGCATTCATACTACCATCTAATCACTGATACTATTTATATAACTTGATATATCTTTATTTTTGGGAAAGGGCAGTTGGCAAACACAATCAGATATGTTGGATTAATTAAGGTTAATTGATCTTCTATGAAATTATGCATAACAATACTTTTAACTCTACTGAAAGCATCAACCTAATAGATCACATTTCGTTCAACTTTGCATAAAGAAAAGATGTGGGAAGAAAGTTACAGGATAACTGTATGTAACACACACACAATCTCATGTTGGAAGGGACTTGAAAGCACCCACTAAAACCAAAATTCTTAGTGCAAACATGTAGTGTGGGAATGGCAAGAGATGATGTTTTATAAGCTTATTGTGGTGATGAGCACCTGCTGCACATGGAAACCACACCAAAATAGTTTTTGAATAGTTTTCTTGGAGGCACCAGACCCTAGTCTCATTGAGCTTATAATTAGGTAGTGTGATCTTTTTTCACGAGAATAACATGAAGCTTTTCAGGGATACAGTGCTGAAGAAAGAAAATTGTTCTTTCTCTCTGACTTTGGTCTCTTGAACTGTAATTGCTTGCAGCTTTACCTCTGCACACACTATTCATGTACTGCTTGACCAGTTATAAAAACAGGCTTATACTCTGAACTATTTTTACACAGATTTTAAGATGTTTGCTATGATACTTGACAAAAAAAACCTGCCTCATTTTTAAACCTTGTTTTAAGCATTACAGACTGTCAAGTATATGCTGCCAAGAATGAAAAAATATTGTGATGGATAATGATTGGATGTCTGTATTCAAAGATATTATGTACCAGTTCATTTGTTTTGATAAATTATTACTAATAAAGATTATTACTAATAAAGTGCACCTCTTCAAGTAGGATCATCCCACATCTCACAGACAAAAGAATCATTCAAAAATTGGCCAAGACCACATACCAAGAGAGTAGCAAGTAAAGATACAGATAAAAACCCTGAAATGATGGCATGTTGATGGTCTATTTGACTCTTGCCCTATTCATACCCATGACATACATGATACTGATGATGTATTCATGCAGAATTTGTCATATTTTTCATCTATACAAACAAACAGTAAAAACCATAATGAGCCGGTGAAAGAATATATATTTTTAAAGAGGTAAGCAAAGGACTTTGCAGTAGTCATTTTGCTTGTGAAATGAAAGATGTCATAAATGAACATTGTTTTGAGACTTAAGGCATATTTTTTATATATTTAATAGCAGTATTTATTACAGCACTAGACTGAGACACCGCTTACCTGGATATATTTTGGATTCTGCCAAGGTTTCTCGAACAACTCAACAAGGTATTTATATTTTCACTGTTTCAGAAGCCATTTGTTTGCCTATGGATTTTTCTATTGGGAACCATCTGTTGTTTGACTTCTGTATATGATGATGGCATACAAAGCCCTCAAGTGAAGAGTATTTTTCTTTTGCATATATTTGGTACCTAGGAAAATTGATTTAAGATGTTAGATGGAATTTCTATGTATTAATAAAATCAATAACAACACAGAGTAAAAAGACAAAACCTTGTAGCTGTGGTAGAAAAAATATCTCACAAAATTATGATGATGAGCCTTGATTAGAAATATATATGGGAATAACTTAAGCTTGAGAATAGCTTTGTAAGATGAATGGAAGATTCACTAGCTAATCTGTCATTCTAACAATTATGACTCTATAGAAACCATTCCTTAAAAATATCTTGTAATGACAAATTCTCCCTTCAGATTTATAGGCATTCTAAATGCACACAAGGGCAAGATTTCATCCATCTGGATTCTCATAAGAAAAACCCAAATAATTTAATTTTGAGTATATTTGAGACTATTTGTAATAGTAAGTTCTCAGCTGTGTTGAGATAATTTAATACAAAGATAAAGCCTTCCTAGTGGGTAAAAAATGTATCCCATCTTTAAAAGTGTCTATTTGGAATAACACATTGTACCATTTATAAGCCATTTTTATCACAGTATTGGTATGGCATACAGGTTGACTTTATTCCCACAAATTGCACTGTTTTATAATAAAAGGACCTGTGATTAATTTAATTACAAGACTACCCTGCTATGGATGACATATATGTCAATGAATAAAGGTAACCTTAAAATTTCTCTAATAATAGATCTCAAATCCTGCAATTTGTGCAAATCATATCTGGTCCATACTCAGGTTTTAAACCCATAATTTAAAGAACCTAATCTGGAGAGAAACAAAAATATGACAAAAATTACAAAAATTAATTTAGAACTTGTGTTAAAGTATAAAACAAATGTACGTTTTTCTTTCCACAGCATGCATCTCAAGACTGTTAACTCTAACTTGCTGGAAGTTGAAAATAATTTGCATCACTTTCTTGACATATCTTCATAAAAATATTACCCTGGTGCCTATAGGCATAAAGTTAGCTTCTCATTCCCCAGGTTTTCTGTGGAGAATCAACTGAAGAATGTAGGGACCTTGTGTGGAGATCAGGACCCGAAACAAGGGACTGTGCGTAGCCTATCCTTAAGTTTGTGAAAAAAACTTTCCAATTAGGAAAGTAAAAGGCTAAAACTGAAAACCATTAAATAGAAAAGAGACAATTCTGACTTTTTTGGAACAGGTCCTCCACAAGAAATGTCTAATAAACCTAAGCACAGACAGATTTTAGCCCTGGTTTATGCCCATTGAAGCACGATGAGGCGTATTTCTCCGTGCAATACCACGACTGGCCTTCTATGGAGAACCTCAATCGTGCAGTGGGAAGCACTGAAGTTTCATCAGGCCAGGACTTCATCCGCACCGACCTGAGGGGGCTCAGACGCCCGCCCCATATATATTTCTTTTTCCCTGATTGACCCTACCTGACAGTCCTAACGGGGGAGGGAGGCCAGGACCTGCCTGGTGCTGTGCCGTAGCACTCTCAGAGCACTCCGTGTTCCTCTTCCATGGCCCCACAACAGCGGCAGGGCTTGCGGGAAGGCACCTACCCAGCAGAGAGCTGAGGGTGCATAGAGGAGAGTGCTGAGGTGAGAGGCGCCAACCCTGAGGGGGCGGGGATGCTGAGGTGAGCGGGAAAGGGAAGGCGGGTAACCCGCTGCGGCCCCTGAGGGTGCGGAGAGCAAAGAGCGGCTAGGGGGGTGGTCCCTAAAGCTCTTTCCTGGCTCACCACCTCCCCGGCGGGGTGCTCGGGTGGGAGCTCCCTGGAAAAGGAGGCGGCAGCGCTTGGAGGAGGCGCCTCGCAACAGATGGTTAAAGCCGGCTCCTCGCCGCGGCCCGCATTGGCCGCCGGCGCGAGCCGGGCGGGAGGAAGGGCGGGAGGGAGCCGGCCTCGCGCAGGGAGGGCGACGGCAGCGGCCGGAGCTGCGCGGCGGGAGCGCAGCGCCCCTACCGCGGTTTGCGCGCTGCCCGCGCGAGTGCTGAGGCGACCGGCTTCCCGGGGCGGAGGTCACCGCTCGGCCGTTGATCGCCGGCGGCGCCGGGCCACCTGTGAGTTTTCCGTCTGGCGGGTGCTGTGAGTAACACCGCCTCCGTGCGCAGCCGGACTGGGGCCGCTGGGAGGGTTCTGGCTGTGGGGGCGGGAGGCCCGGAGGGCTCGGCTAGCCCGGCTGCTGTGTGCGCTTGGGGCGGGTTGCTGCCTTCTCTGGTTTAACCCGTACAGTAGGGAACCAGGGAATGTGTGTGGGGGTCATCCTCCCGCCGGCGGGAGGCTGAATCATGTCAGGAGATTTTTATCACCTGTGAGGAAACTCCCATTCGCCCTCCCTCCCCCCTTCTCTTCCAGCTTCGCTGGTGCAGAGTCGCTTGTGGTGGGTAATTATCGGGTTTTGGTCCTTGGCGCTCTGCGGAGTGGGGAGACTGTCAGGTGAGAGCTGAGATGCGGGGGAAGTGACATGCCCAAGGTCACGCAGTGAGGCAGGCAGTGGCTGAGCTGGAAAATAGCGTGTGCTGTGCTAAAAACTTCTGGTTCCTAGCCCTGTGCTGGGCTGTTGAGCAGCACTGCAGGGCTCCAGGCACAGACGTGGTAGAGTTGTCGGTAGGTCTCTAATTAGCTATTTTTTTATCGTTGATCTCCTTTAAAGCATACCGATGGATGTGAAGCCATGCAGAGGTGAAGCGTCCACGTAATCTCTCTTGCTCTCTTCAACATGCAAACGTGTGAATGAATATGCACTCTCGCTTTTCTGTGACTAATGTTAAGCCCACTAATTTAAAACCAGGAAATGTTGGTGAAAATACGGGGCTTTTTTCCTTCACTTTTACCTCAGCAATAAGTAATACGTTTGCTATTAAAGGTGAATGTTGTTTTCTGACATCGGACAGTAGTTGTGAAAAGCCTCTTAACTGGTTAGGTGTCAGCTGCATTCCAAAATTAGTCTGCTGTGCAATAGCTTTTGTGCTGAATATATGTGAGAGATGTAAAACATGGTGGGCTGTGGTTTAGGAACTTATGCACCAGAGTGTAACATGATTACAAGTTCTCCAAAGGATGCAACTGGAGTAATTGTTTTGGTGCTAGCTATATGCATAACAACTCTCTCCCCTTCTCTCTCTCCAAACATAATTTTAATGACTTTACATATGGATATTCTTCTGTACTTTGTCCTTGGAGTCTAGCCTCTTAATAGAATTTGATTGATCCTTGAATTTCATAACATGTCCTCCAGCACTGAAACTTAAAAGTTTAGGTGTGCTGTTGCAAAACTAAACTAACCCTTCTACTGTCTTTCTCAATTTTACCTTAATTGTTCTGCTTTAGTTTTGGGGGGTGGGGAAATGGAATATAAGTGGTTTAGGAAAACACTTTTGTGTACATGGGACAGCTTGATTTTTTTTTTTTTTTTTTTTTAATATGTATAAGGGAATTCAGGTGACATAAGGCAAAGTTCATGGCATGGTGGGTCTTTCCTACTACAGATGTTTAATGGCTTGAATCTGGAGTGGTTTATGTGTGTCTTGTTTTAATATCATTTGGAAAACATGGTATTATTCTGAAAGTATTTAATAGACTTTTTTCTTTTCCTCTGGAGTTTGATATTTGCCAAAAACCTTTTTGTTGCGCTCGATTTTGCATACATAAGATGTTTTTGCTGGTTTAGATTCCTTGCAAGGAGGTTTTTTCCCAGGTAATTACTAGCTGAAAGTGTGCCCTTGCTGTATAAAGTCATCTTGATTAGTATGGTCTTTCACTACAAGATTCTTCATAATTTCTTCTAAACGGATAGGAGAATGTCTGTAGTATTTCTACCAAAGTAGCTAATGTTATTTCATTTAAAAAAAAAAAGTGAAGTTGGAGTAGGTGATGCTTTATTATGGCTCTGTATGGTTTGCTTTCAAGAAAGCCTGTGTATTCCACTGTTGTGGCTTCCTTTGAAACAACACCATTATGAGAATCACAGGTGAGAATTATGGCTGCTTATCTACAAAAATAGAAATTCAAACAGACTTGGTGATATCAAATTTGCAAATATAGCTAATTTAGGTGTATATAAATAAAACCTTTCTCTTTTGTGAATGAGAAGGAAGGTAATGGAATAAAACATACTTTTCTTGTGTGATAGTAGGTGCGTGTTTTTGAGATGCTAGATTTAGTATTTAATAGCTCAGAGAACTCCATAACTTGGAAAAGGTGTGACTTAGTATTTTATTTTCTCTTCAGAATTGTTTTTTAGAATAAATTAATTTGAATTCTAGGCAGATCTAACTTCTTGCTCTATAGATGGCATAGAATGGTTAAAGTATTTTCCAAGTAGTTGTAACCCTTTGGAGAGGCACAATTTATTTTTTTCTTTTACCTCTCAACATCCTTTCCTTGGCCACATGCAGATGTAGCCAAACTGTGAAGTTCTGAATAGAGTAAAAGTAGGATCAAGAACTGTTACAAACCCATTGGAGAATTGTGGTTAAAAATGTTGTTGAGATCAGATGTATGTGTAGAATGCTCCCAGCCTTAGCCAGCTTCCATGAAGAGTAGGTAAGACCTTCCTTTAAAAATGTCCTTGCAGTATCCTTGACAGAACACATTCTCATTTTTATCAGTATGATGGGGCAATTGCTCAGGCTGTAGCGGACATTTTGGAGAATGAGGTACAGGCCTACGTTTCCAGTATGAAAAAGAATGTTCCAATACGTTAATGTTTTTGAGAGTAACTTGGGTTTGTTCCAGTACAAGCCATAATTTAATTTGAAACGTTAAAAACTGTAATGAGTGGTGTTTATTTTGTTTGGCGCTTTCTTATTTTGCTTTGTTTCTACTCCCTTTCCTATTTGTATTAGTCTCTAATGCTGATAACTTTTTTTGAACTTTGGGAAATAATCTGAATTTCTCATTGTAGTTTATTGCTGGTTAACTGCCTCTCCTCTGCCTGTCCCTACCACCCCACCCCCTCACCCAAATGGTGCATGGGGAGAAATTCTGGAAAGATAATGAATGAGTTTAACAAGGGAAGGTTTCAAGTAATTAGTGGTTGACATCTGTATGAGGAGAAAAGATGTGTAGTATTTCTGAATTCCATAAAAATGTTTCTTTGGACCTGTTTCAATACTAAGTGTAACTATGCCTTTCTACAAATAGAGGTGCTGCAAGTGTAAACATCCTTAGCAAGAAGCACCATCCAAAGCAGTGGTGCTTGTGAGGCAGTAAGAATGTCTCAGTAAACAGAAATTTTACTCTTCCTTCTTGTAAGGAGTTGTGCTTGAGTTCTAGTTTTCTTGTAGCATGTGAAGTGTATGCAGCTGCCCTGGGATCCCCCGTGCACAGGTTCATGTGATATTTGCATGTTAGTGTCTACAGGGGTTGGTCTTTCAGTGAAATGCAAACATCTATTTTCTGTATTAGAACAGTTGAGTATACACTTGGGTGAGGTGCCCCTATCCCCCTTTTAATTTGTTTAAGCGAATACAGTAGTTCAGTAGTTTAACCTAGACTCACCACTGTGTCTCTGTGTGTATATGCATGCATGTGTAAAAAATACAGTATCTGTGTTCTTATTTTACAAATCTTGCTGAACAAAATTTCCATTTAAGGTGCTTGAAATATTGTCTTCTTTCCACTGTTTGGCTGTGGTAGGATATTTGTTTTGGTGCTCAGAATAAAATGATAGTAAAAGTTATCTAGTATGCAAGATCCAACAAAATCTAGGAAACTTTGTTCAAGTGAAACTGTCTGTAAATCTGAATGAGATTTGTAAGGCAGGTAGGAATTTATTTAGTTCTACAATACCCTATTTTGTACTTGGAACCTTTTTAACACAGCTATAGGTCCTACATTAAATCTTTTTACTAGCCAAACTAATGCGTAATGAACTGAAGTAGCTAATGATAATTTGATAATGAAAAAATATAAACGGTGGCATGTTGACATCTGTCTTGTTATAGCAGGGATATTCCCTTCCACCTTGAACAATGTAGAAGATTTTTATGTAGTTAATATCTGCAATGAGTTTACTCTAGGTTTTAGTTTGTAACTTTGTATTTCCGTGTTTCCTAGCACTGGTTTGCTTCCCACAGTAAAATCAGGATAGCAGCTCACAGATCAATCAGTTGAAGCAGTTTGTGGTGAAATAAAAGTTTGATGTGTAATCACTAGTCCTAATTAGCCATGTTTAATGGATTATTGGAAGAGAATGTCAAAATAAAACATCCCTATTAGGCTGCAGAGTTGTCTGGAATCTGCATACGGTATTCTAAAATGAAGGCGATAACTTTGTGGTGATGGGGGAAGCAACTGGAAGTGTCAATACCTCACAACATAATTACTCAATGGAGTCTCATTGCTCTGGAAAGACACATGCCATTTAGTATATAGCACCTTATTTTCAAGTTCCTAAAAAGAAAGCAATTGAATTACCTGCCTTATTTGAAGATCTTGGACAGGCAGCAGTCGTTGTGAAAGACTGAAATTATTGATACCTGAGGCAGGAAGTACTGTAAGCAATGGTTCTACTGTGATCTTAGTTTTGACTATCTCTGTGACTGTCATTGACTATGACTGCCCAGTTCCATAGTTGAGTTCAGTTATTTAAGAACTGGCATTTGCTATAAATATTTGTGAAAGAGAAAGAGTGTGGGTCTTAAAAATGCTGAAGCATGTCAGAAGCTGATGCTATTTACAATCTGGAAACTGAAAAAGGAAAACTTGTAGGCTTTTGATATGTGCAAGTCCAAGTCAATTGATCTGCTATATAGATATTCTTAGATCTACCTATAGATTTAATATTTTTCTTCTTGATTCTATGTGGTTGAAGTGCTAACAATATGAAGCTCTTTATGCATACCTCTTTACAATGTTAAGTCTGTATTTACCTGGGACTAACTCCTGTTTGGTGGAGGAGAGAAACACAGCTCAAAAAAACAAAAGTGTGTGTTAGGGTACATTTTTTATTGTTTTGTTTTTATAACTCTAAGTTAAGAATACTAACCCAACACATCTTACTTCTGTGACTGTGAAAGGAATAAGAGCATGCAGTCATAGAAAGTGCAGCTTGCTTCTAAGAAAGATTGAAATACTGAAACCGTAAAGCTCAGAGCACACTGAAGAATTAAAGTTCTGGTCCTTCTCCCACACCAAACACTTGCTAGGACTCTTTAAAAAAAAAAAAAAAGGGATTTAATGTCATGTGGTCTTCACAGGGCTTTATTTTGTTAAGTTGCCATCATTCCTTTTCCAGTGCTCCCTTTTTTTGTCTTAGTTAAAAGTAATAACAAGTTTATGTTTTGTTGTTCTTGTTATAGTGTTGATATTCAGTTGGGGTGTGAAGTTATTTTATGCCAAAAGTAATAATGAAATGTATGGATCTTCTTTTTTTATATATGATAAGATCGCTTCATCTGAACTTTAGTTTGATTAGTGAACAAGGTAGTATTAAATGTCCATATCTGTCTAGTTCAGTAATTGCAAGAAAATTTTTTGAGCTTTTCTAATACTTCATATACCTGAAACCCTTAGTGACTTTGTAGAGGGTTGCTTCAAGGAGTATGAATGGTCACCTTTAGTTTTCTCCCAGTAGTGTTTAAGTGGGTGTTTCAATATGTGGTTGTGTGTGCTGTCCTTTTTCTTCTGTTTTTAGGTAATCTGGGGAATACATGTCTATAATTCAAATATATGTGCAGAGAGCAATTACTTTACAAAATGTAGCACAGTATAGTGTGCATAGAGGAAGTTGAAAAGGCATAGTTGCAACTCAAGACAACACTGCAATGTATCTTCTGCCATCTAATTTATTGGGTAAATCTTCAGATCTTGCTTTACATTTAGAAATACCCTGATGCAATGGTTTCTGTGATCCACTTGGATTCTTTTCTGACTGCTCCAAATCCTAGCACACTGATAAAAGTGAAGGCAGCTGTAAGAGTGTAGATAAGTGAGTTCCAATTAGTGCCTATAAATCTCTATTAAATGATCTGTCTTTAGTCACTCTTGTCTGGTAGCCTAACTGCAGAATCAAAGGATTCTTTAAAAAATTTACTGAATTTCCTTTCATGTGATATTTGCATAGGTTATCTTCTCAGTGTTGTCTGCTGCAGAACAGACTTAAACTAGCAGAGCTTAGTTAGGATACAAGACCCTGTAGGTTCTGTAGCTGTTCACAACATGACATTAATGGTGTTAAATTAGCAACATCAGCAATATTAACTAATTTCCTCATTCAGACTGTGACATTTGTTTTGTAAAAGAATCATTAAACATAGGAAAACATCCTATGTGTAGCAAAAGGTCTTTTGGGCCTGACAAATGATAAACGAGAAAATTACAGGTTGTAGGAAAATGTAAATATCACTCTTCGGAAATCCATCCTCTGGCAAGACAAAAATGTACACCTCTAAGCAATGAAGAATTCATTGTATTCTTTTCACATCTGTAAAGAATACTGGAGACTATTTTACATAACATATCTTGATGTCTCCTGCCTTTCAGACCTTGCTGATGAATTGGGATTTGTCCTGGTTTTGTTAAAGAAATTACTCCAGCAGTGCACTGTAAAAAAAAAAAAAAAAGAAAAAAAAAAAAAAAGTAGTGCTGTAGCCTTGATTAACTCCTATAATCTGGATAACTTTGATTGGTTTTTTTTTTAATTATTATTAACTGCTGTAGGTCACTTTTTTAATCCTCTGTTATGCAGATTAGAGCTCACTTAGTGAGCCCCTTTCGATCAGATGACTGCATGTAATACAAACTTGCATGTTAACTGATGAATGCATTTACTGTGGCTTTAGGGGAAGGATTAATTTTGCTTCAGATCATCCTTGTGACTTCCTTAGTCTTCCTGTCTGTAGTTGTATAAGGATTTGTAGTGTCAGGTTAGAGTACTAACATCATCAGCTTCAGAACATAAAAGCTTCCAACAATATGATGTGTCTGCAGTAGCTTATTACTGAATGCAATTCATGAGTAGAATTTCTAGCTTCTGCACCGGTGTTCTAAAGTGTGACTGAGTACAGTACTTTAGTCACTGCTGTTCATCTACAGTTGCTACATCTGAAGTTGCTGTGCTATCAAACAATAAAATTAAATTTTGACTTAATCCTTCTTTAATCTTGTAATATCACTGCAGTCAAAAAAGAACCAGGTATACTTGGTACTTGTGGTAGTTTTGAAAATTTTCAGACTTCAAAATTTTTTTGCCAATCTCTGCAAGAATGGAGATGTTAGAAGCAATTGCAGTAACAGTTCTATTAAAATTTTTAAAACTTTAAAATGGCTGAAAGATTTAAATTTTTAACAGTATCTTTCCTTCCTTTGGAAGCTACATTTGGAAATAGCAACCCTGTAAGATTATTAAAGACCTTTTTAAAAAAAAATCAAAACAACCATCTCCAGCCCTTTAAAAAAAATCCCCAAAACCAACAACCCAAACAATCCAACAAAACCAAACCATAATACAAAACGAGTATAAACAGCATTCAGTTTTTTCCTTAAAATTGGACTAGTCAATTCAATGGACCAGAATGTCTGGTACCTCTTGCTAATTTTTCTTGGGATATGATTCCCAAGCTATTAAGTATCTACTTGATGCATGCTAAGATAACTGTTAGCCAAGCATAATCTGGTATGTTCCTGGTTATTTGGATGTACCACTATATACCAAATTTTGTAAGTCTGATTCAGAAATACGTGTATTAAGCATTTTGTATGGTCTTCAGCACAGCAGAATTTTCAGAAAAGTGAAGACTGGTTCTGAACTGTGGAAAGGGAGAAGAAAGAATGGGAATAGAGACTGCATTTGACAAGTTTTGTGCAGGTGATGTCATATATGCCTCCTGGTATTTTGGTGCCAAGAGATGAAAAGAGTACCTTGGTGCCTTAAAAGCAGAACCTGAAATGAAACACTTTGTTCATTTAAGTCTTTGTGTATATTTCTAGAGTTTGAAGATCTGCTTTTCATCCCATATGTCTTGGGGTTGTCAAGTGTCAGCATTTTTTCCTCTTAAGGATCTATCCTGAAAACATAGCACAGGAATTCTCCAGAAGGAATTTAGAAGAGGGGAGTAAAGTGATCTGTGAGCTAAAAAAATTACCCCAATAGGGGAAGATCAAGTGAGTTGGTTTCCTTAGTCTAGAGAATCTGAGATTCTCATCCACAGTGTACACAAAGCTGACTTGTTTGTGGCAAAGTAGAGCAAAATTGCCCTATGTTCAACTTGTTGAGAGGTTGAAAAAGAACTGTCCCAGATGGCAGATAGTGTTTGTGCAATGGCTTTTTATTTTGTAGCTTTTTTGAATCAATATTCTGTGATCAAGTTATATTTGATTGATTGCTGAGATGATGATTCTTCCTACATTCTTATTTAGAAAGTGTCATTACTTGTTAGAATGCCATAACCCTCCATTAGAGTTCAGCAGAATTGTAGTAGTGAACATAAAGTTTGAAAAGACATCAATTCCAAGACTTTTTCCATTTATCAGTTGCCTGCTTAATCAAATCTCTATATTGAATTCTCTGACTATGTATTCTTTTGAGATTTGATTCATATTAAGTATTTCTGCTCTACATGTTAATGAAAATACTTCAATTATGACTTATTTTAGACTTGTGGTCTTTACCAAATTCATTTGGCCCTGGCTTCTCATTCTTAAGAGTGTCACTATCAGAATGAGCATGATTGTACTGTGGAATCTGACTGTATGTCTGATTGCATGTTCCTGATATAGAATGGAGACAGTTCAACTATGGTATGGCAGAACCACCTGAGTTTAGATTCACATTGTTGGTTTTAGAGCACTTGCTTATTTTCGGGCTGCTAATAATGCCAAGGAAAGTCAATTTAAACTGGCTGAGGCCAAAATTGATGTAATGAGAGAAGTGAGAACCTGAAAGTGATATTTGTGCCTAATTTGATGAGTAGGAGCATTGTGGTGTCTTAAATCTTAATTGCAAAGATGCCTTATAAAAACGGCACAAATATAGTTTCTACTTTTCAGCATATATAAGCATCAATCTTTTTGCAGGATTTTAAGTTTTCTTCCTCTGATTTTTCCCTGGTATGATATTAAGGAAAGATAAACCTGCGTGTATGTGTGTAAAGAAAAGAAAATCTGCTATAACCTAAAATATGAATAGTTGAAAGACAGGTTTCATGTCTTGGATGAAAAACCAAACCAAACAATTTTCTGCAGTATTTACTTCTGCTTGACTTTTTTCTGTGCATGTATATAAAATCTGTAAGTGGAAAACTTTCTACTATCAATTGCACTGCAGAGTAAGAATATCTTCTTATTCTTGTCTGAATCAACATTAAATCAGCTTGCCAGGCAGTAACGCTTTTAATGCTCAATAACTTTTCATCATGCTTTTCATATGTTTATTTAATGTGTGCCAAGTTTTGCTGTTCTCTTTAATCTCAGGGCAAAGGCATAGGTACTAACACTATCATATTGGTATCTTTACTTTCATTAGGGTTGCACTTGTGCATTCATTGGATCTGCAATGATGAACAACAATTGGGGTGTTAAAGATGCTTATTGGGATCTACTGATGCTTAGAAACCTAACGCTTGTCTTATAGGCCCCAGTCTTGATACCCAGTGGGACTTCTGTCTGCATGTGGAGTCTTAAGCAGTCTTACTGTGACAGGGCTACTGAGTGAGTTGTGAAAAGGCAGAAGGGATATCTAATTTGTTAGAACAAAAATTTACTGCAGTGGCTAGCTCAAGTTTTCCATTACTTTGCTAGAGTTGTTTTTTTCGTCTGCATACTAGGTCCTGTTTCATTTTCTCCAACCCCCCCCCACCCCACGCACCTTGGTCCTAAGTCTAGATTGAAAACAGATTATATAAAAGGATACAAAATGATAGATTCTTCTTTGTCTCTATGATCCTTCTTTAGTTGTGGTATGTATTTATTTACTCAAACCTTTTGAGGTATGCTTAACAAGTAACTACTC
The DNA here is from genome assembly GCA_020800305.1 of Porphyrio hochstetteri. Taxonomy (NCBI): domain Eukaryota; kingdom Metazoa; phylum Chordata; class Aves; order Gruiformes; family Rallidae; genus Porphyrio; species Porphyrio hochstetteri. Next base: position 7,628,285 of record CM036921.1, on the reverse strand, counting down.
TGAAAGTGTTTAGCAATTCAGTAGCTGTGCCAGAATTTTTTCAGATACATACAATATTGTTGGGGAGTTGCAGAATTTATATGGCTTTTTACATATAAAGTTCATTTAAATCAAACAACAAAAAAACCCCAACCTCAACCAAGTGATTGAAATATGCAGTCAACAAATCATACAAAACAGTTTAAAAACAGGATATAACATAGGAAGCAATAAGGTGGGTTTCTTAAGGTTATGGCAAGTGATGTATCATCAATGTAAGGAAATAAGCTGTTATGCTTACTGAGCTTAACTGTTCATGAATTTACAACCTAGAAAACTTGGAACAACTGGCAGTAGACAAGATAAATAGCAAGAAGGGGTAAGATAAATATTTAAGATTTAACATAACTAAATAACTTAAATATGTGTCATTGTCCAAAATCCATTCAAACATTAGTTGATTAAGCTTCACTGCAACTCAGTAAGCATTCCTAAGCCACATTTAACACATGATGTGTTAAGCCAGAAAAACTAAATTAAAAGATTTAAAATGTGGGTAGAGTTTCTGTTCCTTTTGTGACCTGCTCTAGGTTTAGGATACTGAATACTGCTGTTTTCAAAGCAGGCACAAATATGCATGAGACTTTTCAGTAATGAGCTCCCTCAAAGCAAAGAAAATTAGTATCTCCAGATTGTGTTTGGTGAAGTTAGCTTCTTTGCAAGAATCCAGCATAATGCCAGTTTTCTCAGTTTCATCCATGAGCAGAGGGCAATACTTACACTTGGTCAGTCAGCTGTATGATTTGCAGAGAAGATGACCTCTGCCCACCAAGTAGCAACAATAATTTCATTAGCAATTGGGACTCGGAGCTTCTTTAGGTTAGGCTTTCCTTGCCTAAAGTCTTCACCTCTACTGTACTGTAAGGCAGTAATTTCTGAGCACTGTTTTAAACCTCATACTGAACAGCAAGGCTTTTTCCTCTTCTTCCTGTCACTGATAGTTTTATTTGGCTTTATTAGGGTGGGTTCAGAACCAGCAGCAGAACTTGACTGAATTAAGAGTGACAGGTTTGGATTTTATGTTATTCATATACTTCTAAAATAATTATCTCTAGGCCAGATACTTGGCTATTTCTAGCCCCCTGCTATTCCTGTTTTGCTTTAAGGCAAGAAACGAGGAGTTCCCTTGCACAGAAAAATCTCCAACATAGATCTAATGCAACATCCCATGTTGGATCTACACTGCCTTAAATCTTGATTCCTGATTTGCCACAGATGCATTGGTGTATCTTCTGGAAGGGACAAAAATAGGTCTTTGGGTGATGGTATCTGTGGAAAAACTCCAGTTAATGGGAAGGAGGATATTGGTGTGTGCCCCCTTGCTATTTTTTTGTGTTCCTCTTGCCCTCACTGTTGCTTGAATAGTCCTAAGAATCTAGCCTTGGACATTTGGATACTCCTACTTGTATAGCCTGTGGATCATCAGAGATAGGTGCTTTGTATAATGCAGTATAACTAAGCTAGCTCCAAGTGAGATTCTGTGAGTACTGGATGCAGTATTAGCGATCTGAGCAGGGCTCTGTGCTTACCTTGGTACTAACATGGTTAAATTACTTTGGGTTTCTCTAAACTGAGCTATGGTCTATGGAGACAGGCAGCTTCTCCATACTCTTGGAATTAGCTCTCATACAGCAGGTTAATGTCTTTTCGTACACTTAATAAATACATTTGGACATCCCAGTTGGATTTTTCAAGAGGGGTTGAAATATCACTGAAGTTGTATTGATTTCACTGGAAGCAGAGGTGTCTGCAAATTGGACTAATTAAGTGTCCAAATGGAATTTCAGAATAAGCCACCTTCGAATTAGTATCCTTTTGTTTTCTTCTTTTCAACCTACTGGTCTATTGGTTTAATATTTCTTTTTTTAAATAATGTTTGTGAAGACTTTTGAAGATAACTAAATAAAGTTCTGGAAAAAAAAAAAGTGAGACTACTGACTTGAAACTGATTTATTTTTAAATTTGCATTCAGATAACTAAAGAAAATGTAGGTCTTTTCTGGCACTGTAATGAAACAGAAAACAGCTTTTTTTTTTTTTGTGTATAATGCAGTGTTGCAGTTGTTAATTCTTGACCTTGCCTTCATACTACAGGAGTTTTTGGAACTATGAGTGAGCAGTCAAGCAGAAGCCAAAGCTGAAGGAACAACTCTGATGAATGACATCTCAAATAGAAAGAATGCTTTTTAATAACTTCAGGCATTGCATGTAGAAAGGGAAAACCAAGTATTTGCAGCCTACTCATAATCTTAATTTCTGGAAGTAGGGGTGTGTGCATTAGATGTTTAAAGTTATTTGGAGAACCCAGAGAGGAAAAGATGGTGAAGCTGAAATTTCCAGGGCTTGTGATGTTTTCTATGACTACTGTGGAGGATGAGCTAGGTTACTCCCTTCCTTTAATTGCACATGTGAAGAAATTTAATAGAGACAGATGTCTTCTGTATGTCGCCACCTGCTTCAGTGTGGGGCCTCTCTATGGGCTGCAGGTGGGGTCTCAGTCTTTTCCATGAGCTGTGGGGGGACACCCACTCCACCATGGGTTTCTCCAGGAGCTGCAGGGGAATCATTCTCTCAGGCACCTGGGGCACCTCCTCCCCCTTCCCTGGTCTTGGTGCCTGCACAGCTCCTTACATCTTCTCACTCCCTTCTCTGGGGGTAAAAAGTGGCTGCTTGCGTGTTTTGTGGTTTTTTTTGGTTTTTGTTTTCTCCTACATTTGATTCCCAGAGGTGCTGTGACCATCGCTGATGGGCTCAGCCTTGGTCAGCTGCAGCTCCGGCCTTCAGCCAGGTGGTGTTTGCTCTGTGGGGCCTGTAGAGAGCTTCTGGCTGCTGCTTGCAGGAGCCACCCCTGCAGCACCCCCTTCTCCACCAGAACCTAGCCACGCAAAACTATAACAGAAGTCAATCCCTTTTTTTATATTTGATGGTCCAAATGCTTGGACAGTGATATTGATTGAAAATAAACCCAAGTGAAGGTCCAAATTTTCCAGTGTGCTGATTGTCCTTATAGAATGATGTTTGTCAGCCGTATACATTTAAGTATTGTAGAAATACATCACAAATCCTAAGGCAAGCAGAAGTTACGTGGTATAGTATTATGTGAGTTTCTAGTTATGCATTTATATTTAAAAAAAAAAATCTGAACATGAAATAAAGGTTGAAAGCTTCATAGGTAAAGACAGTGAAATGGCTTTCAAACATCTGGTCTCTTTTAAAATGTATACCAGAAGTTGATTTACAAGAAAAAAAATTGTCTTGGCAAGACAGTTCATTTGACTGTTGACCACACTTTTAATTTCTTTTGCTAATGAGACAGTCTCAATTGGAATTAGTTAAATCAATTTGCAGGATTTTAAAACAATATGCCAGTTTATATACTCTTGACTTCTCCTACTCCCCATCCCTTGCTTATATGTTAGGAGAAAATGATCTGTCTAGTTTTGATTTATTTTGCACAACACAAACTAAGCTTGTTAAGTCCAAGTCAATTATAATGAAATTTTTGAGCATATGTCAGCTTCCCAGAAAATTGTATTGTGTAATCCAGCACTTCACTATTCTGACAAGCTGAAGAAATGCTTCCAGTAGAGAAATCAATCAGAGGAAATGAATCATCATATGTGGGGAAAGGCAAAAATATTGTACACTATGAATTAGACTTAATTTACTTTTGAATGAACTCAAGCTACCTCTAGGAAGGATATAACCTAGAACAGCCCATGACATTGCAAAACAGTGTTCAAGTTGTTTGTTGTATTCACCTTCTATGAATACAGAGGGAAAGACCAGCGGCTGAGGAAGTAACTTCCTCTGAACCTTTGATCTCAGATACTGTTCGTGCTGCTCAATCTTGGCAGGAGTCCTCTCTCTTTCTTGTACAGTAGCTGTAGGAACAGTAACTGTCAGACTTCTCAGGCTTAAACGCATCTTCAGGGTTACATCATGTTCTGAAGGAAATAGTCCAAGTTTACTTGTTCCATTATATTATCTCATGTTGAAGAAAAAAAGTTGAACTTTTTTTCTCTATTATCCCCTTTCCTTTCTAAACGTGTTCTGTAGAAACCACAGATACAAAAGCTATTGTACTTAAAGTGGAAACCTCTGAAGATGATGTCAGCTGTTCTTTGTGGTAGGAGCCTTAAATAGAGTTCCAAGGTGAAACTATTTACTGCAGATGTGAACTTGTCATTTTATTTCTAAAGTAGGATTTGATCACTAGATTACAGTAATCCTATTCTTGGCACATAAATTGCGGAAAATATAAGGCTGAGATCCTAATCACTTTGAATGCAGTGTAGTTCACTGTGAGTTCTAACTTTATTTGCCTCTGCTTCTTTAGAATAACTTGTCTGTGTGACAGTGGCTCAGTAGTTGGTCTCTTTGTACGGTAGGAAAAACAGAGAAGTAGGTAGAAAAATGGCTACTGTGACATGCTGAGTTCATATTTAAGAAGTTTGGGATGGGGGCAATACTATCCATATCTGCTTTACTAGATAGGGCAACGATGTTGCATAACTGTTTCAAATCTTTCTATTTTGGGGTGGTTTTACAAGCAGTATTATCATGCATATACTGAAGGTGGTGATAACATTTGAACACCAGAGTTACCTCAGTTTGTTTTGACATAAATTGGAAAATAACTTGTCATATAACTTACTGATCTACTTTAGGATTCCTATCTGTATAGGAATCTCGAAATTATCTTCAGTGCCCCCAGTACTATTTTTAAATAACACTCTAGTTTAGTCTGGTATTCTAATTCTCACATCAAGGCACTTAAAAATATGAGTGTTTTAGCTCTGGTTGTAGCTGATAATCGGTACTCAAGTGTTTAAGAACCACCCAAACAGAAAGGTATGCTATTGGGAAGTCTCTCTGGCTCAGCAAATTCTCCAAGTTATACTGTGTTTATGCTTTTGCAATTAATCTTGTATCTGTTTTACTGTTTTAATAAATTTGAGTTTGAATTGTGGCTTTTACAGAGACTCCTGAAGCTTTCTTCTGGGCCGTAGTTCTGAGCCCTTGGAGTATGGATCACTAAGGTAATATGAAGAGAAGGGAACTAGCGTCAAGATAGTTGTGTTGCTGTGATTAGAATAAGATTGTTTAGCAAAATAAAAAGATAACAGCTAAAAAAGGGCAAAAACTTTGTAAGTCAGAAATGGCAGATTGAAAAATGTTTACAATGAAAGAAGAATCTTAAAGATTCTCTGCTACTTGTTTTTGGGGTGGGTTTTTTTGTTTGTTTGTTTTTAAACTACTTGTTATTTTAAAACTATATTCCAAGTCCCATGTAAACCTTTTATTGGAAGATGCCGGAATTAAAATTTCTTCTCTGATGACCTACAGATGTTTGCTATATTATGAAGATAATTTGTTTCTAGTTGGAATATGGTAAGGATTCTTTGACCCTTAGTAGGCAAAGAACTGAAGCAGTTAATAAACTCATTTTCCAGAAAACCTTTTTGTATACTTAGTTTTACAGGTTGATTTACCACTGTATTATAAAAAGGTATCTCAGAAACATAATATAGCTGGTTATAAATTTCAGATACTATTGAACATTCCACATCATCTGTTGGAGGAAGGGGAAAAGCTAAATGCAAACAATGACACTAAAGGATATGGTGTGGAAACGCTGTTGTATATGATGATAATTTGGTTAGTGGAATTTCTGATGTCTAAATGTTATTACGTTTCACATCATCTGCTCTAGAAACCTTGTGCTAGAAAAATTGTACGTTTGCATGGTCATGAAGCTAGAATGGATAGTACTACAGAAAATAGTTTAGCTAAACACTGATTTTATTGATTTTTATTTTGTTTTTCAATTAAGATCTTGATGTGAGTTTCAGCAGGAGAACTCCTGAACTACCTTTCAGTAGCTCTGAAAGAAGTGCAGAAGGAAAATGTTAGCTTTACAAGCACCTAATGCAGGTGCTGTGTGTCTCTAAATTCTGGGAAAGCTTAATGCTTACAATAAACTTTTAAAAAATTACTGTAGAAAAATTTTTTAAAAGTCTTTAGTTCTTCCTTTGTTTTTATTTACTTGTTTATTCCCACTCATCCCATTCCAAGACCTTAAGATCAACATAATTAAAGGTAAACAAATACATTTGGTTTTAAACCCATTATACTTACGTGCAAAACCAGATAGTGTTATTTGCTTTTGTTCTTTGAGCTGTCTATGTACAGATTTTTGAGCTTTTCTGTGTTTGAGCAAGGTAGAATTGAGTGGTTATATGAGATCAGTTTAAGTCTTGATTAAGTTCTAGCAGCTGGGGCTTAAGAAAATCACCAACCAGCGATGGAGTCTACATTTGCTATGATACACAAACCTCTCTGGCACTAAGTAGTATGGCTGCTGTCTCATACTGGACTACTGCATAATAGCTTTATTTTTTTGGAGCGGTTGTTGCTTAATATGCTAGCTGCAGAGACATTTTGTTGTTTAAACCATCTCACATCCATATGCAGGCAGGTTTTTTCCTCTGGTAAATTGCACCTTTTGCTTTTTGCCCTCCAGTGGATACATCTTAGTGTTCTATTCATGGCTGTACAAAGCTTTAAATAGAATTTGCCATTTGTGTGTCTCATGAATCATGCATTCATCAGCATGTGTGATACATTATTAATCTTTAATCTGAGGATTCAAGTGTTGTCACTGAAAACATGCATCTTAGCCTATTTTAATATTACCTGGATGAGAAAAAGATACCAAAATCATTCATTATAGTTGTTTTTCATAGAAATGGTTTAGATGAAAATCAAACCGCTCTGTTCATACTTAGGAAAGCTTATATACTGGGACACAGGTGGAAGAATATTTAAGGAGGGAGTTGGGGTATGCAGTTGGTTGCTTTAACATTGTTCTGCCTGCAAAAACCACCTGCAATTATTTAAAGCTGATTCATGCACTCAGACCCTGAAGTATACCTTTTGTTTCTCCAAGTGTATTGTAAGCAACACCAACAGTAGAAGGAGGAAAGATTGTTCAGGTTTTGGGATGCTTGAGCAGAACATGTTATGTTCAGTAATAATGCACCATGAATTTAATGACATTTGTTGCGAGCAAAGGTGCAGGAAAAGGAATGCCCAAATCTACCAAATGTCTACAAAACTCCCTAAGAATTGACCAGACCTAAACTGATCTTTAGCTTACTCATCTGAGACAATTGGTTAAAGAGAAATATTTCCTTCATTATGAAGTTATGTGTGGCCACCTGGATGTTTTGTAAGCTGGACCTAGGTTCAGCTTGATGTGGATTCAGTTAAACTTTGTTTCAATTTATTCCTTTTTCTTAATGCTTACAAGGTAGACTTTTTCTTTTAATTTTTTTAAGCTATTATGTAGTCTAAGAAGCCCTATTTGTGGCCAGTGGGTACTACAGTGGAAGAGAAGAAAAGCCGTAGTATAGCCAAATTTTACATGCTTGCAACTACGGGTAGTAAGAATTAGTTGCCATGTCTTTCAGGTAGATGTTTGCATTCTGCAGACTGACAATTTGGTGAAATTTAGTCATGATAAGTTAGGAATTTTGCTACTTTTTTGTTTCCTGTGTGTAGTTACTATATATCTTCTCTGCAGCCATTTCTGATTTTTTTTTTTTTTTTTTTCCTTATGCAGCAGCAAAAGAAGAGAGAGTGGTAAGAACAGAAGCCATGGCCATTTAGTCAGTTTTAGTGCTCCTGACAGACCAAGTTGTTAGTTTCTTAATTAAACCTGATGTAGCTACAGCATTCCTAATAATTCATGCAGTCTTTCTGAATGCTTTTCTTTAGTGCAGATTTTCTTAATGATGCAAATCATATTAGCAATTTTTGCAGTGTTTGGGCTACTGGGCTTCTCCAGTTACACCTGCTGAGGTGTTTTGTTCATAAAAGACTGTATTGAGGCAAAATATTTATATATGTTATTTAAATCCTGATCAAGTTCTGACTAAAACCTAATCTGGGCTTTTTCTTAGCCCATGTAAGATTTATTTTTTTAGACCTGTGCATGAATTACTTCCTTGTCAGCTCTGTTTTGCAAAACAAAACCAATAAAAAGGGGAGAGGGGGAGCAGATTGTATACAATGTTAAATATTCTGTATTTGTGTGTGTTTTGCATACTTGCATTCAGAACCATTTAAAGTGTGTGTGTGTATACACTGTACTGTGTTTCATGAAAATAATGTGAAATTATTTAGTGGTATGAATCATAATGACAGACTTGGTGCCTTGGTATCCAAGATACGTTAACATGCTGATAAGTTACTTGTTTTCCTGCTGTGAGAACTGGTTGCTGTATTTGATTCTTTAGCTGAATACAAACTAAATTAAATCTGCAGTGACCTATATTGTACTCTAGCTAATGACCCAGTTAACCTCTGGTTAATTTTCTGTCTCTTGGTGTCCTGGGAACAGGGACATGTTTACTTCAGTTGCCACAAACCTTTAGAAATGTGCCACTGGCATTTATTATTCTAGAGCTGTGTGTTTTAATAGAAATTAGCTAATGGGCCATGGGGGTCTGCAGAAGTTGTAGAATGCCAATGAGGAGTTTTCTTTCATTTTTCCTACACCCTGATTTACATGACTAAGCTTTTAGCTTTTCTTGGTTTTGTTTTTGTTTCTTGAGTATTGATCTGTCTCCTGTGGAGGAAACAAACTATTTGCTTAACGTGCAGGAGAACATTATTGTTGGCAGCTTCCCAGAGACTCCCCTCTTCTGCATGCTTTAAATTAAAATAGAACCAGTACAGACGTTGGTAGGGAAGTTTGTAACTAATGAAATTTTAATATTGCATGCCTGTGTTATTTGAATAAATCTGAATATAACCTTAAAATAATAATAATGATCTTGTCTAAGGGCAAATCTGAATACTGCTTTTCTCATGCAAATAGGATTCTCTGGCAACTGGGTGGGCTCATCTATGAAGTATTCATTCTTTTTCAGGAAATGATGTTATACAGATAAAACAACCAGCAGAACAAAGTGCAGTGATTATCTGCAGCCATTGGTAGGAACAGTCCATATTGTCTGTGTCACCGATCTACTAAGCAATGCAGAGTCCAAAACAACCTGAACGTTTTCTGTCATGTAGAACATCTAGTGCTTATAGGTTGAGGTCTTGAGATACAGATGTTTGAGAGCAAATCCTTTCTGGTCCGTATGTCCTTTGAAGTTTGTACCACAAATTTCCTTTGGAGATTAAGTCCTTCCTTCTTTTTTGTGTTGGCTGTGGCAACCAGAACAACAGGTAGAAGCAGCTGAGTGCTCAGCCTTATGCTGTAGCATAGCTGTTATCCAAAGAGTGGATGCAAACAGTTCTACAGCACCCCAAGTCCTGTGTTGGCTCTGTAAGGAGTTAGGTTTGGAGGGGGAGTGGGGAAGCTCGGTTTGTTTTGCTGAGCTATGGACCACTTGTTCAAATGCTTGTTAGGTTTATTTTGGGACTTTTTATGACCTAAAAATCATTGTTTGATGGTGATACGTTAAACGTACGCAATGCTGAGAGGGAGAGGAGAGCTTTCAATGAATGGATTCTTGGGAACTTGCTCTGCTCAGCCAGGTGGCTTAGAGTACCGCATGAAATAGGCAGTGTCTGTACTGAGTCTTGGGTATATGCTGCGATTTTGCTAGAGACGAGCTACCTCCACCAGCTGAAAACTGGCACTCTCTGTATATCTGTCCTCCCTTCCTTGTTACATTTCAGAAACATTAAACACGGAGAAAGCATTCCTGAGATGACTGCACAAGCTTTATCACTTGCTGTGAAACCACTGCCACCCGAAAAGGACTTTGAATATATTCTGACTGGAGGTTAAAGCCACTTCTTCCTCCCCTGTAAGAGCCTGTCCATAAAGCATCCACCACGTTGTATGCCACTGGGCACTGCAACCATTCCCCTTATTTTGAGGGGGGAAAATTATGTGACTCTCTAGAAATAAACACTGCAGTTGTGATTTGTTATGTTGTTACAGTATGGCTTTGTGCCTGAATGTAAATGATTAAGAAGGGACCTGTATTTTCCTGGGGTTTTTCTTTGTTAGAGGAAGAAACAAAGCATCAACCTCAGTCTTCTGTTTTTCCTCTAAATTAGATCTAAATAAAAAGAATTTTAAGTTGCAAGATCTTTACTGACTGGAGCATCTTGAAAATGAAAATTTTTCCTGTCAGTCATCAAAGCGTACAGGGAATTCTGTGTACAAAGGGAGCTACAGTGCCCCACAGCTTAGTCCCTAGTCTATTCTGTCTATGAGCTTATTCTGTCAGGGTCTGTTAGTTTTGGTATTGTTAGCGGTTTAACAGGATTTCAGACTTGGTGGTGGTCTCCATGGGTCCTTTCCCCATTTCACCTCTGAGTATTCCTACTGCTAGAGGAAAAAAGCAACTGTGGCTGAGAAGATTGGAATTACACACAGTGTAATTCCCTTATTCATAAATTTATAAGGGAATTGCTTCTATTGGTTAGTGGTTGAGAGGAACCAAATCACAAGCCCTTGTAAGAGAGGGAATATACTCTTCAGATATTTCAGATCTGAAGCTCAATGGTATCTCTTTGCTGTCTTGTGTTTAAAAATAAATCCGTGTGAGAAGTTATTCCTGTGTAGAGGTATGTGATGTTTCTATTAATTTGTACATATCTGAAATCAGTGCTATTGAACCAGAGGCTTTATTCAGATTGAACCCCTAACCTGAGTTCCTTCTAGACCAGGTAAGAAAAATATATTGAGTATATTATACTATGCTCTGGATAGTGTGCTCATTAGATACGTTTTCGGATTAAGTTTGGTGATTAAAAGTAGTCTTTAACCCTTGTTAAGGAGGCAGTCAGACATTATTTATTAATAAATTATCTCACGTTTTTTAATAGAAAAGAAATTACCTTCCTCTAATGATTCTTTATTTCAAATACTTAACTAAACTTTTCAGAGCTTCTACTCTTGTGTGTTATTTCTTTCTTCAGTGCATGTTTACATTGTCACCTACAGGAAACTTAACTGCTGTCACCTACAGCACAGACACTTAAGGATAATTTAGGTACTACCTCTGTCTGAGGACTGAAAATACTTTGCATAAGTATTCTGTAGTATAGGTTTGGTATCAAGAAACTCATCTCGCATATTTGTGCTTGAAAATCATTCTTTTTGAATGATTGAAGTAAGAACACTGTAGTTGAAAAAACAGTGTGAGGTTTTGGGACTAAGTTTTTATTTAAAGATGTGTAAAAAAAACAGAATTGGGTTTTGGTATTGCAACCATGACTGTAAATAGTCTGTTAATGACATTCGTGAATCTACTTGTTTAGCCTGATGGATATAACTTTAAAAAAAAACTTCCTAAAAGTTAAAATGTAAATTGCCACATAGCTCTAGGGCTAAAGAATACAGGATGTTAGTGCTAGATGTTCATAGATGCTGATTCCACTACTATTCCCAAGATTTAATTACATATTTAGTGTATTGAAATTTGTCCTTCTACAGTTTTCTCTTCGAACAATATACCTAAAACCTCTGAAGCAAAACAGCGAGCCTTTAATTACTTTCTTCCTTTTCCCCTTCTTTTTTTCTCTTCTCTGTGCTCCTGAGTTCTTGTGAGCAGGACAACAGTTCATTTGCCAAGTAGTTTTCAACAGAGTGCAAAATTCAAGTAAATTCTGTAAAGCTACTTTTCTTCAAGGCAGAACTTAACAAGACATTATGCCCTCTCCAGGTAGTGCGGATGCTCAAGATAACAATGATTAAGGGGGTCTTATCTCAAACTAGAGACTGTTCCTAAACCACAGCAATGCAAAAGCAATACCTTACTGAGAATGTTTACAGAGAGAATAAAACATGACTGTGTCAAATTTTGTCAAATTAGTTTTCATAGTTTCAGCCCTGAATATATATGGAATAACTTTAGCTTTTTCCTCATCCAATTGACTGGAAGTGTGCAAATTTCACTTTTCCATAATACCTGACTGTCAGAGTAAGGGGGAGGAGGTAGCCATTAAGTCCATGAGTTTAATACCAGATTTAATCTCTTGTTTATACCATACTCTATTACCAGGGAAGAATACTTTGGAGGTAAGTGACTTAGTGCAGTTGCACTAGGATACTGCAACATGAAGAGGAAAGGAGCTTACAATTACCTCTTTAGACTGTTACTCTTTGAAGATGTGTTAGTTACTATGCAGGAAAAAGGTGGCATATAGGCAGATACACTGAATTGTGTATTGTGGATGCTTTTACCACAAGTCGCCTCTCTCTGTGTGTGTTTGTGTGGGGTCATTTGAGTTTTGTGTATTTCATGTTTATTAAAGCTCAATAGTGGTAATGAAGGGAACAAAAAACTCTTAAACTTTTTTTTTTTTAATTCAAATGATGAGTCTTGACTCATTTGGTTAAGGGTGAATATGCCAGCGTCATGGGCTATATAGGAGCCTCATTGAAAGGCCTCTACTATTTAACTATGTGGCCTTATAAAGGGATGCCTAGTAGATCCAGGAGGCGCACTGCTCCCATGCTGCTGCACAGTATTGTGGCTTCTTTTTGTTCTAAGATGCCGCTGGTGAATTTTCTGAACAGCATAGGGAAGGAGAGACTCTGATGGACTATCAGTGTGAGGACTGGGAAGCCTTTGGTTTCAGCTCTATAGCCATTGAGTTGGGATGCTTGACTGAGCCACAAGTGAATGTATGTGTGTGTTCCTGGCATTTAATCGAGGCAGGCTTAGTGGAGGGGAATAGCTTTGTCACTCTTTGTGTTGGTCTAGTTGTCATCATTTGTCCAAAGAGATCTGTATGTTTCATGTGATGTGTGTGTTACAGAAATTTGGATGTTTTGAATTTACAGTGAAGTGCTATTAAATGAGTGTACAAAGCCTGTAAACAATTAAAATTCAAATGCTGATCGTTTACTTGCAAGTTGAACTTCAAGTTTTAACTCTACCTTCTTATTCCGCATCTTCTTCCGATGTTGGCTGCAAATAGAGCTAAAAGAGATTTCCAGAATTTTATTAAAACATGAAATCAGAAACATTTTTAGACTTCTAGCATTAGGAACTTTCCTGGTGCTTACTTGAGATATGATCTTGCCATGCCTAAGGTATTAGATACACACCGATAGAGAGAAGAACAACTCCACGTTCAATATAAATGTAAAAAAGCTTTAGACACCACTGATTATCTGTTGCTTTGCATGAATAACTACAGCAGCTTGCAAATACGTGGGATTTGACAGGCAGACCGAAATTGCAAATCCTTTGCAATAGCACTGCACTCAGATTAAGTTCCTGTGAAATCTTTCCTCAGTCACTAATTTCACACTCTAGGGATGGAACTGTGAACAGTTTATACCATATAAATCTTCTTTTAATAACAGCTTCCTTGAGCTTTCAAATGTTTTCAGGAATTGTGGGGTTTTGATAAGGAAATAGCATATAATGCCTCTGTAGGAAATATTGTACTTAGTGATTAGATGTTTTATTTTTTAATTGTAGCATCCATGACTGTTTAGAGAATATTGAGGAAGTGAGCCCCAAAACATATTATTTTAACAGTGCAAATTCTATTTACTGTGGTGGCTATGAGCTAGAATAGCTTATTAACATCTGCCTTGTCTTTATTTGGAAAATAAAACTTTGATTTTGCAATGGTGTTTTACATGCAACAGGAAAAGGATGTAAAATGAATAAAGCAGTCTCTGAAACTTTAGCATAAAAATGTTATACATCAAAAATTGTATTTGCCAGATGAGCTTATTGAGAAGGGAGCACCTGCCCCCAAAACTGGAAAACTGATGAGAACTAGAACTGATGTTCTAGTAGAGCTAGTAGCTGTACAGAGGAGGGGACAAAGCAAGCCATTTACCTGATGTGTGAGAAGGGAAGAAAGTTTTCAGCCTCAGTTCTACCAACGTTAAACATTTGCCACATCAGCTACATCTTAAGCAGTATGTTTGACACCTCAAACCCTTTTTTACCCAACAACTGTTACCCTCCTCCCATTCTCCTACATAGAAGGCCTTGGTTTTATATTGATCTGATTGTTGGGGTTTTTTAAGTCAGTGTGATGTGAAGTCTGTATGATACAATGTAATGCGATAGGAAAAATGCTTCCTGGAAAGCCCTAAAAATGATGATGTGTGAAAACTGATGTTCTCTGGTTCAGCATCCATGCAAAGAACACCGTTGGTATAACACTGTTCCTGTTTAAGCACTTTGCAGCTGTGTTTGACAGTGCCCCAGAATTTATCTGATGCACTTGAAATTAGATTTGTTGCACAAAAAATTCTGTGTTTTACTAGGCTTAAATCCACAGTTAGGAATAGTTGGGGGAAAAAAGGAAATAATTGTTCCTGGAAAAAATGGGTTTATAATTGGTTTTAGTGAACAGAAGTAACAGATTTCCTTCTTCCATCTTAGAAACAGCAATATATTCTTTGTCGGGGATCAAGATTTTCTTACTGTCAAACGTCCAGTTGAACTTCAGTCAGTGAAAAATCCTGTTCTGGCTTCTTGCTTCACTCATTACAAAATGAGGAAATGTGAGTGTGCAGAAATTCATATTTAGCGTTCCTTATGGGCTGGTTGCCTTTGGACTGGTGGCGTAGTCTTCTGGATTTGAATCTGTCTTTTGTCTCCTGATATTTGGGCTGGTGGTGTAGATGTGAGAAGTAAACAGCAGCTAAGCTTCTGTTAGAACGTAGCTACTAGGGGACACTGGTGAGGTTATAGGTGCCTATACCAAACTGGCTCATAATCCTATAAAATGCAGGTTGAGGAGTTGAAAAAATAGTGCTATGGAACTGAATGATCTGGACTGTATTTACTGTTTCTGAGCAAAGTTTAATTTAACTCTCAATCTGCATTTATGGGCTGCTTTCTTCAGCTTTTTCTTTTGCCTTTTTATGTTTTACTTCTGTGTTGCACAATTATTATAGGAAAACGTTCTCTCTAAATCAACTGAGCAATTGGCAGTGAACTTCCATTCTCATTCCTGTGGGTCGCAGGACCATAATTTCTGTTCTGATGTGCTGCATGGCTGATAGATTTTAATGTTACTTCTGTTAGCAGATGTTAGATGGGAATGATCTTCTAGGGACCTAGATGTTGAAGTAGATATGTGCTTGATGTTAATGGCTAGGCATAAATGTCTTGTCTGTGAAACAAATCCATCTCAGTCTGACTTTATTTACTTAGATTTTTAAATAGAGGGGGAAATATTTTTCAATTATTTGTATAGTCTGAACATTTAATGTTAGGAAGTGATGAGATGTCTAAGAATGAGAAAGTAAATAAAGGACTAGACATTCAGACAGTATACTTGTTGCTTACTAGGAATATGGGGGGGTGTTTCTTGTGTGTATTGTTGGTTTGTTGGGAGTGTGTTTTATATCAACTGCTCCCTGTCCCCTCCAATATATAACAACAGATACCTGGTTTTCATTACATGTTTATTGCTGGGTAGATAACTCTGAATTAAAATAGTTTAACTGTATAAAGATTGCCTTACAGCATTTTTTTAAGCATTCATGTTCATTAGAAATATGAAATACTTTAATGGTAAATTTAGAAATATGTCTCAGTTGTTTGTCTCTTAGTATAGACTCTACCTACATGTATTTGGTTAAAAACAAAGATGAAACAGCACAACAGGGAAATGACAGCAAAGAATGCAACTTACTATGAAATAAATAAAAATGTCCCAGTTGATTTGTATATTGCGTATTGCCAGGCAAATGCCTAGCAGAGCGTGAGACTGTGTACACTGAATTAGGTTATTCATTATACATGGGATGCCATAGCTGAGTTGTATTGATTTTTATTTATTATTTTGTATCATATGGCTCTTAAACCTGCTTTTTTTAAAAATTAGTATTGCAGATGTATACTGTATGTATGATACTGATACAGATTAGTGTCCAAAATACAAATATGTTTTTAAGACAATTTAAAATCTGTTACTTTAAATGGACCAAGCAGCAACATTTTTATGCAGAGTTGAATGCCAATTTAATCTATGTATTCTGCAGAGATGTTACCTTCTTTGTATCTTGAAATGCAGTAGAAATTTTGATCACTTGATGTGAAGCTGTCTTGCAGTGTTACATAATTGTGGCTGTATTTGTGACAGTTGTTTGCTTGTACATGAGTCTGTGCTGATCACAAAGTTCAGGTGTTAGGCTTGGTTGAAGTATGGCTAGAAATTTGTTAATATTCAGCAGTGCTGTGATTCAGTTTTGTGCTGCCAATGTAGCCTCCAGCTAATAAGCAAGTTTTAACATACCTCTTTCAACTAGAGATTTGTTTTCACTTGTTTAATCTGATCTGTCTGTGACAGTTTTGATTCGGCTTTTTGCTCGTGCTATACTCTGGCTATATAGAAAATACAGACTGTTTCATCTTTCATAAGAAGCTATAACATACTGGTTTGTATTTTCAACCAAATTGTTAAAAGAACAGTATTTCATTTCGTAGTGAAAGCCTGAAGCAAATTATATCTGTAAATTTGTGATGCCACCTTATAGAAAAGATAGCTGCAGTGACATGTCGGTGCCAGAATGCTGTTCTCTTTAATGCTCATTTTCTCCAGACTTTGCCTAATGTATGACATGTATGATGAATTATGAGTGTCTGAATGAGCTATGCTTCAAATTTAAGGTGTGTTTAATTAGCTGCATAAAAATGTGAGAGATTAAGAAACCTTCTCCTTTGACACCAGATCTCTTCAGGATTCCTTGTAACATTATGGAAATTGTTTGAAAATCACTGACAATTATTAGTTTTGTTTGGAAATAAAATGCACTAGATTCTGCTTTGTGCAGCTATACATGCAGAGAGCTTGTTATGTTGTGCTGTACATACCACCACCACCACTACAAAACTTTCTGTGATCTTATGGTAAACTGAAATCTTACGTGGTACTTGTTGGCTATACTTAGCTATCACAGAATAATGTAGGATACAATGGGCCTCTGGAGGTCATTTAGTCATCTCCTGCTTGGAAGGAATTCAACTTCAAAATTAAATTGTAATTTATTGCTCCTGTCTCTTGCTTAAATATGGACTGTGTCCTTCCAAGTGAGGTACAGCTGAACTAAGGTTATGTCTGACCTATTACTTCCACCCAGTCAGCCTTTGTTACTTAGATGGGCATCCTTGATATCTGGTATCTTTGCTTATGCAGAGTGCAACAGAGATACTGGACATCAGTGGGGAAGTGCCTTTGTTACATGTAAGTTGGAGGAGCTATTAGAGAGAATCTAGAGTGCTTCCTTGCTTCTCGTGCAACAAGGTTATTCACGTGCCAAGTTTAGAATAGGCTGCAAGTGTTATACAGTCACCAGAGCACGTGCCAAAGAGAATGAGGAGACGATGTGGGTTATGTGGAGATCTGTGCTGGTACAGCTGGTTTGTTTTCATGAGATTATTGTGTTGCTCCTCTCTGGGGGAGGTGGCCTGTGTAATAGCTTAACATAGGACAGAGTCAATTTTTGTAAGTTAATACTCAACCTGAAAAGAAAGAGGAATCTGAACTAAATGAAGTATAGGGGCACTGTGAGCTCTTTGTTTTGTTGAGGCTGGGTGGTAGTTATTTACTAGCTATGGGGATCAAGCTGAGTCATCCTGTCATCTGCAACTGGAAGGAAGATGCTTCAGGTTGTTTTGGCTGACTGAGTCAGTGGTAATGATTTAAGTAGGGTTACCCAAAGGCTGCAGACTTTTATCCACCTTGTCCTTGCTTGACCTTAGGTGCTGTTTTCTTGATAGTTCCCATTCTTCACCACTAGCATAGCTTCAGCTTTTCTAGGTTCAGTGGGAGCCTGTTCTTACTGGATCTTTATTTTGTACATATATGTAATGTGTACAAACATATTTCATCCTGCTGCCTAAAAAGGAGTTATACCTGAAAATTGTTGGCAAGGGTAAGAGATTAAAGACAACCAGAATAATGTCTTTTTTGTTCAGTTATATACAGAAGGGATGCGATGATTGGAATGAAGGGTGGGGTGGGAGTGTGGAGTTTGTGTTGTGTTTTGTGGATTATTTTTACTGGTTCTCATCTGAGAATACTTTTGTTGCCATTCTTTTTTCTGTTCTCTCTTGCAGTTTTGTCCTATCACTATTAGTTGTGGAAGTAGCTGCCCTCCCTGAGAGCTTATTGCAGAAAAAAAGTATTTCAAGTTATCCCTAAAATACTTACAGAAATGTGATTGATAACACAAATCACTGTTTTCGTTTCTTCAAATGTTATATTTTGCCACAGAAAAAAAAAAAGCTATGTAAAGAAGCTGGCAACAAGTTTTTGAGAACTCTCCATTGGTTCTTATAAGCACATTTCAGTTTAAACTGAGACTTTTGTAATAGCAAATTAACAACAAAAAGTAGACAATGACCTATAGAAAAATGTCTTCCAAAATAAAATTTAGAGGTAAATGTCAGCTTAAGCTGTAACAGTGGCAATTGTTGGTAGAACTTGAGGAAAATGAGACACAGTTGTTAATTGCCACTGAATAATGCTGAAATCTTTTTTCGAATGAAGTTGTTTCTTTAAAGGATTTTTCCAAAAAGCAAAACACCATCATACCCCATAATACAGATTTTTATCAAAATTAGTATGCAAAGCATGTGACTAAAAGACAGGCACAGTTGACGTTTGAACATCAGTTTTAATTGAGGCTATTCCTATGTTCTGTATGCTTCAAGGAAATTAATGGCAGTTTTGGAGTCTTTCAAGAAAAATTAATTACCTCTGCTGATTCCCAGTTCCTGTGCTTCCTTCTTAACCTCTTTTTCTGATAGCCCAGCAGGTTTGGAGAGTCACTTTTATTTATACAGAATATTTCATTGGTTTGAGGGGAGGGTGTGGGCATTTAAAAATTTACCAGCTGTTTCAGGTCACTTACAGCTTAAGCAGCTCTTTCGTTTTGAATGACTTATTTAGTTGGCCTCTCATTGAGTTGTCAGCAGTTTGCAGAGACTGTAACTATGTGAAGAAAAGATCCTAATTTGTCAGCTTGATAGAAGGGGAGTTGTTTGCAGTCAGAGAGAAAAAGGAATGAGTTGATTTTGTGAGTCTGACATGTTGGCTATCCCTAGATGCTGTACTGAAAGGAAGGTGGCTGTCAGCCATGCATTTGTGATTAGAGTTGAAAAGAGAAGGAGTAAGTGTGTGAGGTTAAAGGAAGGTAGCAGAGATTGGAATAGGATGTTTCTTCTGCAAGATGTGAGAGAATGTTCATGTGTGCATGTTTTATGCCTCATAGGGAAAACTAGAGGGAGCTGTCAGAACTAAGAGCAGATGTGAACAAGGAGACACACTATCTTATTCTCAAGCTGGGGGAAAGCTTATGACATTAAAAAAAAAGCAGAATGTTAAATAACTGAAGGGTAAACCTTCTGACTCATCTGCTGTGGCAGTTCATGACAGCAGGAGGTTTGTCAGCTGTATGGCATAGCTGCTTAAAAACAAGTTTGACAGTAATGCTGAACTAAGTTTGTGCTGCAGATGCAAACTGATAATTTCTAGAAATCAAAAAAGAATGATGTCTGTCATCTTGGCACTTAGAGTAGGACAAAAGTAGGGTTAGAAGAACATGATCTCATTGAAGTAATGCTTTTTTAACAGCCTATCTGGAAACGAGTTACACTTTAAGTTGGTGAGGCAGATCCCAGTGGAACAGTAGGTATTGCTGGCATACATGTAGAACCTGACTTAAGCAATGCTATTGGTAAATGTGTGTAGCTATTATTTGCATAAAACTATATTTAATGATGCTACTGTTCTTAGTTATATTATTGACCCAATCAGAAGTCACTTAAACATCTGCTTTTCTTGCACCTACAATTGCTTTATACAGAATCAATTTAGTATTAATAATACAGACCATATTCTGGAAGAAAAGCACATTTTGAAAGCTAATTCTTTGCTGTCTGTTTACTCTTGCTTTATGCAAAGATGCTGAGATTTCCGATCAGTTATCCTTTAAGTGTATTGTAACCACAACTGAACCATAGAATCACAGAATGCTTTGGTTGGAAGGGACCTCAGAAAGATCATCTAGTTCCAACCCCCCTGCCATGGGCAGGGACACCCTTCACTAGACCAGGTTGCCCAAAGCCCCATGTAACATGGCCTTGAACACTGCCAGGGGTAGGGCTTCCACACCCTTTCTGGGCAACCTGTGCCAGGGCCTCCCCACTCTCATAGTAAAGAATTTCTTCCTAACATCTTTTACCTATGGATGTGTATTAGAGTCTAAAGTCTCAAAATTTGTGTGGTATATTTCGTGGATGTTATGTACATGGAGAAAATTACTGGTAGAGGGAAATGATATTGGGAATCTAGAAGGTGTGTAGATCTAATCTTTCAGATATGCGCGGGGGTGTGTGTGTGTGTATATATCTTATATATTTTCAACAGGTTGACTTACCATAGTAACAGAATAAAAGCAGGAGTTTCAGGGAATTTTTTCTTTCGATGTACTTACCTCTGTCTGACTTTCTGTGCTCACAGTACACCGATCTCTGCCAATATGTTTCCTATGGATATGATTTCATGTACAGTACTTAAAATGGTTGACATTAGTGATATGCTGCATAGCTTTCTGTTTATAGCCTGCTTAAATTAGTGAATTTGTATTTAAGACACACAGAGGATTGCAGTTTTTGATAACTTCAAATACCTAGTCACTAAAATTAGTCTAGCAAGATTGTTCTGTATTAGATCTGCAAGAACTGTATTCTTCATTGCTTTGCTTGAGTAAACATTCTGTTGGCCCCTGCTGTGTTTTATATTTTGGTCTGTTTGGATGCTTGCCTTTTTGTTCTTTTTCAGTCTGCTTTACATCTTTTTTGCACAACTTTGCCCTACTTGCAAAATACAAAAGAGAAGGACCCTCTAGGCCAGAATTAATTGGTATTTTTGGCTTGTATCAGAAAGATTTACAGAAAATATTATATTCTTTCCAGTTGTATGCTACCTATGGTGGTAATATATACAACTGTGTTCTATCAGTGACTGAAGGCTTAGAAAGATGTTTGCCTTTGCCTCTAGGTAGCATATGAGAAACACCATCAGTCACTATCAGACATTTGTACATAATACACACCTCTTAATGCCTGCTTTCTTGCATGTGTAAGAGCTGAATGGCCTTTTGTTCATGAGTTTTTCTGCTTCATATTTTTCTACATGGTTGTAGTTTCTTGCATGATTATAGGTGATAGTACTGGAAACAAAGACAAAACAAGAAACTCCGCTTTTGTGAGTGATGGCATGTCACAATACACAGAAAAGACAAGGAAGGGGAAATGCACCAGTATGCAGAAAGAGAAGTTGAAAACATCACCAACTGAATATTCTTTAATCTCTGAAAAATATTCTAATATACGTTGCTGTGTTTGATTTACAGATGTTTTTAAGAAAATGTAGTTGTCTCAGGTATAAGTAATACTGCACCAAACCCAGTTTTTAGTAGTATGGCTAAACTGAATTTCTTGAACTAGCTCAAATGCAGTGGATGTAAATAGCTTTTTTTCAGTGTCGATATGCAAAACTAAAAAAAAACCCAACCCAGTCCTGCATGGAAGTTATAGTTTGTTTTAATGTAGATTCCAGCTCAAAGCATTTTCTGTAAAAGGAGACTCTAGAAAAAAAACAACCCTCTTTTAACAAGTAGGAAAAAAAGGTAAGGAAATTAAAATACAGAACAAATGTCAAGCACTGTCTATACATGGACCTGATGTGAGAATTTCTAGTTAGAATAAAGTGAACAATTTTGTTTCTAGCAGGGCTCCTCTGGCTAAATGAAGAGAGATCAGAGATGCATTTTAATAAATACTGAAAACTAAATTCGGGCTGAAAGGAGCAATGGAAAGTATTAGGTTCTGTGTATATAAATAATTGTGCTTACTTTAAGTCTCTAGTGGAGTCAGAGTGCACATTCTGAAATGTGCATAGAGGTATCTCTAGCTCTTGGGGCTAACCTCTGCAGTGCTGTGGTGGTGTAACACACCAGCATCTGTGGAAGTAACGATGTTGTTAAGGAAGTGCTGACTCTATTGTTCTCCTGGCTCTATTTTTAACTGCAGTGTGTTAAACCACTGGATTCCTGTTCTTGGAGTAATGGAGTGGCTCTGTTCTGATTTATATGTGCTATTTTCCCTTTTCCCTTAATATATTACTCATTTATCCTTCTTTGAGAAGCTTGTGTATTTGCTCCTGTATGCTTTTCCAATTTTTGGGGGTTTTTTTCTCTCTTCTTTCCTTCATCCCTTCTCATTCTTAGCCCTCCTGTTCCAACAAGTGGAGACCAGTGCTTATGCTTGCTAATTTTCCTGTTCCCATTCCGTGCCAGGTTGTGTGCCCAGCAGCTTTCCTCTCCTGACTAGATTCACAGCTACAATCTGTCTATACTTGATGTACTCAGACTGATGCTGCTTTCAAGGAACTGCTTAATCAGCACACTTTGCTGGAAGTGGAAGGGAAAAGTGGGAACAGAAGTAAGATTTCAAAGTCCCTACACTGCATCTGTTCTTGAAATTTTTAGCGGCACTTGACAGGTTAGAAGGGAAAGGAAACTTGTTTCTCAGATGATAATTGTCTTGCTTTTCACAGACTTTGTATCTAAGCACATACATTTCAGTAAATAGTTTAAAGCTTGTTATATACTATATCGGACTGACTTTCTTCTTACTAGTTAGTATAAATGCTTAGATTTAAAGAAAAGCGCTTCTGACCTTGCATCAGGGTAAATAAAAGGGAATTTGAGTCTTATATCCAGGAACTGAAGAATCCTAAATTTCTCTTTTTTTTTTTTTTGTTTTGTTTTGTTTTCTGTTGCTTGCCTGCTTGAAACACACCAATACGTGTTTCTTTCCCAAAGTAGAGGATTGGTAGGTACTCCCTTACCAATGTATCAGACTTTGGAGAGATTATGAAAGCAGCTTGCTTTCCATATTTTTTTTTTTTCCTCTCTAGCTTGTCCATAATTTTTGTAATCTAATAAAAAATTAGAGGGACAGTGGTATCGGCTGTAAATGTATCTTTGGAAGCTGGTGGTTGGGTGGGTCAGGTAAGTGACATTTCAGGGAAAGATATGGAAAAAAAGCTTCAGTTGAATAATTTCGTTAGCCAATTTTTGTTGGTCTGTGCATGTATTGGTGCAAACACAGCTTGGAATCAGGTGTCGTAATTCCTGGCCTAATTATAATTTGAGGAAATTTAGGTGAAGCTGGGACAAGGGCTGAAGAAGAGTGACCTAATGCAGAGGGTGATTTGTGAATGGAAGGAGAGAAAGTTGAGTTTGGATTTAACAGGCAAAGCCACATGTAAATGAAGTTATTTAATTTAATGACTTACAAAAGAAGCTGTTTTGTAGTGGAATTTAAGTGCTCAACATGTACACAGCACTAATGAAAACTACTTAAAAACAAAACCTGGCTTTGTAAGCACAACATCATGATTCCATTTGTGATTAAAGTCTGTCACATCACACATTGCTGCACTAACTTTGTAAAAGATCCCCTCATCATTTGCGTGAATCAGTGAATTTTCTCTGCTCTGTCTGGCATAGCGGACAAATGGAGTCATGTAGAGATGCATCAAACCACTATTCTGCAAAGATGATGATGCTAAAAACATCAGAAGGTAATCACTCTAAACCTGGTATTTGGGAACTGTAATAGCCTAGATATAGCCAGCCATTCATACCCGTAGTGAGCTGCCGTTCCACTGCAACCCTATGGCAAAGAACAATCAGTTACGGTAACTAAGTAGGAAACAGCAATGTGTCCATATATAGTTGTTATCAGTTCTTCAGGTGTAATACATGTCTAATTGTAAAATGAATTATGAATGCAATAACTGTAACTTAAGAATTTTTGCATTTGCATGTTCATTGTGTTGCTGTGACTGTATCCTGGCTAGTAAAAAATATAGAAAAAGTGTTCACTCCTCTCTGCCTTGAGGTTTTTCTTATCTGTAAATAATACTGCATTGATTCGCCGTATGAGCATTCTGTGACGAAATTCTAGGGTAAAGGCACTTGTCACGTATATAAAGTAATGAGTGAATGTTGCTGAGATTTAATCTTGAGGTGAATGTGTCCAGTGATTCAGAATTGAACTTCATTTTTTTTCATTTGTGGCCATACAAGTGATAAATATTTGTCATGTGTCTATCGTACCTCCATGCAAACTAATCACAGAAGATATGGAGGGAAGTATGCTTTTAATAGCTTCTGTCAGTCAAGTCTTCTCTAAAAGATAGTTTGTAGCCTCAAAATTAGCAGTCAGTTGCTGGGGTGAGTTTGCTTACCTGCCAGAGAATTCCTGATGTTACGAATAAATAAAAATGATCAAGGGTTATACTAGAAAAACAGAGTTTGAGTTCCGTAGTCCTGCACACTTTACTCTGAGTTAATCAAACCTTATCCAAGTTATGAGTTAGTAGCCTATTTCCTCTTGATGGTAAATGTGATCTGCATAAACAATTTCTTGTGTGCTGTATAGAATCTGTCTTTGGAATTAGTGTGCCATACAAAGTAGTTCTGGGGCAATCAACTACAGCAGCTCAATTACTGACTGTTCAATTTTTCATATTTTCTCAAGTCTTACCCATATATGTAATTTTTTTTTTCTTTCAATTTCCATAGATAAGACATTTAAATGTAGGTGTGCAGAATGATAAACAATTTTGTATGAATTAAAGAAAGAAATCTTGTAAAAGAAAAAAAACAAACAATAAATTTAGCCTTGCCAGCAAATACAATAAAAGTCTGTTCCCTTAGGGGGAAAAAGAAAGGTTTTCAGATCTATGTAGGCCTTGGCTGACCATTCTTTACATTTCATGGTGTTTCAGTAAAGCCTGGGTTTTGTCTGCTTGGTCTCACATAGCCTTCAGTTTCGTCAAGTTTTCACAATCAGCAGAATTGTGAAAAGGTGAAGGACAGTAAGCGTTTCTCAGTCCTAGAAAAATCCTGACTTTGCAATGTTATATAAATTCCCAATAAAGATATTATCTGGGGAAAAAAAAGAAACTGCTTAATAATTTGAACTACAGTATTTTTGCTAAACAGGGCTTGAACTGTGGTGCCACAGATGGGAAGAAGTAGGATTCTGAGATGTCTGGCTGATTGACAACTTTAGATGGCATCGTAGAAAGTGGGAATTACTTTTCTTCCATAAAGAATGAAGGGGTGTTCTTCAAACCAGATGGAAGGCAGAAGTCTTGTGACAGACATTTTAATTATTTTATATTTAGCATTAAAAAACCCCTATGTTAATTCTGGGTCTCGAGGAAACCGATAGGATGTTTTTGAAGTGGGGCTATTTTGGCACCAATCTGCTACAGCACTGAAGTTTTGAATGAATATTGTAATTTTGACAGGAGTGCTTTTAATTAATGATCCTTAATGACAGGATATTTCACTTTATGAATATGTGAGAATGTTTAAGCAAGAATTGTTTGGAACTTCCAATTTGCAGTGCTCTTCCTTCTTGTAACCAGGACTGTTGGGGGATCACAGGAGGCAAGCAGGTAAAGAAATGCTAGCAGATTGTCGAGGAGATTTTTTTTTTTTAATTTACTTTTCTGTGTGAGATATGACATAAAAAGTATGACTAATTAAGACAAATGGTATGAAGCAAAATTAGAAAATTCTAACTAGGTTTGTCTAATCTGAGTCGTCTGAAGGTTGGAAGGAAGGACAACAGTTCGGTGCTACTAGAGCTATAGAAATGGAGGATACCCAGGTATTTATAATTCAAGGCAACATTTTTTGAGATTGATATCAGTGTAGGCTGTCAAACTGGGAAAAAAATGCTGAACAAATACAGAATTCTAGCAACAACCCTGAATTTGAATTTCCCGTGGTTACTCAAGGGCATGTTAAATGTCTTTCACAAAGGTTACAATGGTCCTATGCTCTGGTCAGTAAAATGTACAAGGATCTTAATCCACAATAGGAACAAGTTCTCTGAGTGAAATAGAAAGTATACAAAGGTTGTAGGCTTGTTTTATTTTGGGGTGTGAGTCTCTACATGCATGTGTGTTTATAAACAAAGATAAATATCTGTTCATGGGGGTGTATGTGTTTATGTATATCTACCTATACATTGATACTTTAAAATATATATATTTTTTAATATTTCCTTCTCCCTTTCTCCCCATGCTTAGTAGAAGAGGTTTTATCTCTTAATGCTTTGAGGGACTGTTGTGCCCTCTGTCAATTTGGGAACAGAAGTTGAGATCCATGTCTCTGTCTGCCTAAGTGTCTGCGACATAGCATCTGCCACATAGCATTCTCCCTGAGTGCTGAATCAGCAATAAGTTATTCAGTACTGTTGTGGTATATAACATGACTAAACAGTAGCTGAAGGAAAGAACCCCTGTGTATGTAATACTCTCATGTATTACACTTTTTGGTATATGAGTAGCATAGAGTAAAATCTACACCAGAGTATAAGAATTGTGAGTTTTCTTGTTCTCTTCTGCCTTCAGCTGCCACCATAAAATAGACAACAAGAATCCAAGAACTTCATAGAATCACTACTTTGGAAAAGACCTTTTGAGATTGTTGAGTCCAACTGTACCTGTCCTCTACTAAACCAAAAAGTTCCATTCTGAACTCTTGGTAGTTGGTAAACTCGAGCTCTTCAGCGTCCGGAGTTACTGTGTTGTTGCTTGATTAAATTGATGGTGTAATCCTTAACTACCACAGCAATCCAGGAAGGCAAAGTTGGAACACAGACTGAAGACTTAGAATCATTGTATAAGTACTCAGCATCTTTCTCAGTGTCTAGTTGTTGTTCAGCCTCAGTGTGTTTCCTTGGTGATGTTTCTTACATGCATCAGCATTTTGAAGGTACATATTTAACCAGTGTTTTCTAAACTTTGTGTACAACTAATCTAGAGTTCTTGTTTTTTGATGTACTTATTCAGAGGTCAAGGTTGGATCTACTTCTCTTTAAAATTATCTGTGCCTTTTGTCAAGATTGTTAATAAGACTATGTATGTGGCAGCTGGGGAGTACAGAGTATGAGGAGGTACAGCAGTTGGTGATCCTTGACCAAAAAGCTCTTTTCTTAAACAGGCTGACAGTGTTCTGTACTCTAACATATGCTTATTGGTTTGCTTAATTATATTGGTTAAGCAATTAACCTCATTGTTTTGCTTGTAATTACCATTGTGAAGGAAGTTTCCTCTTTTTAGAAACATAATTTGTCTGGTGTTTATGGTATGATCACGTTAGGCAGAAGACTTGTGGTTTATACTTAATTAAACTATCTATGTGTCTACCATGCCTATTGGTGTATGTGAAGGGTTCATGGTTTAGTTCACCAGTAATGGTTTTAGGTAACTTCTTGCCTGATTTAATCATCTCTACCAGAAAATGGTCCATACTTGTCTTTTACTAAAACTTGACCAAGAAAATATGGCATATGGTGAACTTAAACCTTAGCCAATGGTATCCAGGTTAATTCAAAAGGGAGTTAGGCAATCTAGCACTCGTACAAGTGCTGGAAATTCAGTAAAATGTGCCTGTCAGATATTGATAAATTCATTGGTAGAGGGAGAATTGTTAAACAATATTCTGCTTTAGTGTTTTAGCAAGCTGTCAGAAATAAACAACTGCAATTATTGAGATGCTTGCACTGTGAAAGAACCATGATTCTAATGGTGACAACAGCATGCACTACTCAATAACTCCGTGGTCTATCTATGGCTGTGGAAACTAGCAGTTATGGTAAAATGTAAAGTCTAAAGCTGAGGGAACGAAAATGGCAGAGTTAGCAATGGTATCTACGCAATTTATTAGGTATTGAAATCAGACTGCACGATTCCTTCACAAAGGATGTTCTTGGAGTAAAAGTTGTTGTGTAAATTAGATAACCAGGCTGGGATGATGCTTTTTCTTCTATTTAAATTTGGTTCCTAAATTCGTGGTCCTGAATTATTTTCTGGAGAAACCCACTTTTATTCCAGTTTCTTTACAGTGAACGGAGTATCACAGTTTGGACATCTAAAGAGGGCGAATATGTCCTTACACTTCTTAATACTGGACTTCTAATGTTATTTTGTCCAAATTATCCTTTTTTTTCTTTTTTTTTTTTTCAGAAAAATTTAAGTTCATTATCTGGAATGGAAAACACAAGTAATGATAATAGTACTTTTAACATTCTTCTTTTACATCACCCATATGCAAACACAAAATTGCTTAGTTGGTAACTATGTAATTCCATTTCTTTTATTCTTACCGTTTTTAAGTCTGTGCTTTATATTATAATCAGAGATTTTTAGCAAGTGTGGCATAATCATGTGTTGTTCTTTGCTGTTTTGGCTAGTTTGACTTCTGAGTAAATGAGGACGGCAGTACTTGCTCATAAGAGTGATAAAGGCTTCACATTTGACTATTTGATCATAGTCAATACTACCATCAGGTAGTATTGTTAACAGATACTAATGATAGACTTTGCATTTTGTGGCTGCTACAGCTCTGATTATCCTAAATAAATTTCTAATTTTAAAATATCTTTAAGCAGGATGATATTTATATACAAATTACAATAATGTTCTGGTTAGAAGGAACCTTAGAACATTATCTAGGCAAGCCCACTGCTCAAAGCAGGGTCAAGGATAAGATTTAGACCAGTTTACTCAGGACTCCTCCAGTCTGTTCTCCAAGGATGAATATGTGTATGTGGGAGTTGTTTGGTTTTTTAATATATATATATACACACATACATACCTGCATTTAAATGTATGCATAAATATAAATGTATGCAACACACCATACTCCAGCTCTCAAAACCCATCTGTGAGCCTTAAACAACCTCTGTCTTCAAGATTCTGTGCAGAAGGGTGGTCATTAGGAATCCAGTCCTGAAATCTAATCACCTAAACTATTCCTTATCTTGCCAGGACTTGCCTGAGTAACTTAAGTTCCAAGTTAATGCCGCATTTAAGTGTGTTTTCTAATACTTGATGAACGGTTTACTATTTTAGTATCTTAAGCTTTATGTCTCTTAGTGATATAACGAGTTTTCTTTCTCATGCCACTTGCTACAGTTGTTCTAAAAATCTGTGGTTGCTCTGCATCAACAGATACTTAAGTTTTTTTATACTTTTGGCATGCTGTAGGTATGGAATCAAAGTGTTAGTTCAGAGTGATCCTCTGTGTATTGTTTGGATACAGCATACCCCTTCAGTGCACCTTTGTCTCTAGAGGAAATAGAGGAGAAATTTTATGAAGTCATAGAGAACGCAATAAATAGTTACTCTTAGAAACAACACAGGCAAGAACCGTTTACATCTGTAGTTACCTTCACTTTAAGATGGGAGCAGATCCTATTCATAAGCAAGAATATCTGCAATACTGATAGCTGAGATGCCATATAGTGAAAATTCTGAGCAACATCATTTTGAACAGGTTATACATTTTAAGGCTGCAGGCTCTCATGCGGCTGTTGATGTTATTACACAACTTGCAGAATACTTGAACTACTTAACAACCTGAAACAAAATTTCTTAGCGAAAGAAGAAGAGACTAAAGTGTGATTTACTCTGCTTTTGGACAAGATATTAATGAAGCATAGTAAAGAAGTTAAACACCCTAATATGCATCCTCAATTTTGTCGTCCTTTTATCTCTCTGCCTCACTAAGTGGAACTGGGAATAGCATTTAGAGTGGAATCATGAGGAACTGAACGTTCAATAAAAAGTAGCCAAAAAAAAATTTATTTGTAAAAAATGCCAGTGAAATCTCATAGATGATACTTACTCTGAATGTACCATACATGTTTCCCCCCATTATTCATGTCTTCTGCTAAATATTTACCTGTTATAAGACCCTTATAATCAGGATCTGTAGTTTTGATGGACTGACTTCATAAATGCTTTCCCAGTTAGACAGTAGATAGACTGGCATAGTAACACCTTGCTAACAGATACTTTTCTCTAGAAATGAGCTGGGTTTATTAATTGCAACATACTGTATTGTCAAGCTGGGGCGTTGATAACTTCAGATGTCTCTGCATCATTTATGTATGGGTGAATCATAAGTGTGACACAGAATCACAGAATTGTAGGGGTTGGAAGGGACCTCGAGAGATCATCGGGTCCAACCCCCCTGCCAAAGCAGGCTCCCTAGCTCATATTGCTCAGATAGGCGTCCAGGCGGGTCTTGAATATCTCCAGTGAAGGAGACTCCACCACCCCCCTGGGCAGCCTATTCCAGTGCTCAGTCACCCTCACTGTGAAAAAGTTCTTCCGCATGTTGGTGCGGAACTTCCTATGCTCCAACTTGCAGCCATTGCCCCTTGTCCTGTCCCCACAGACCACTGAAAAGGGGCTGGCCGATTCCCCCTGCATCCCCTGCTTCAGATAATTATAAACTTTGATTAGGTCCCCCCTTAGTCTTCTCTTCTCAAGGCTGAACAGTCCCAGCTTACTCAGCCTTTCCTCATAGGGGAGATGCTCTAGGCCCTTAATCATCTTTGTAGCCCTTCTTTGGACTCTTTCCAGGAGATCCCTGTCCTTTTTATACCAAGGAGCCCAGAACTGGACACAATACTCCAGGTGGGGCCTGACCAGGGCAGAGTAGAGAGGGAGGATCACCTCCTTTGACCTGCTGGCTACACTCCTCCTGATGCATCCCAGGATCCCATTGGCTCTCTTGGCCACCGAGGCACACTGCTGGCTCATGGCCAACCTGTCATCTACCAGGACCCCCAGGTCCTTCTCCACTGAGCTCTTCTCCAGCAGGTCATCCCCCAGCCTGTACTGATACAAACAGTTGTTCCTTCCCAGGTGCAAGACTTTACACTTGCTTTTGTTGAACTTCATCTGGTTTCTCACTGCTCAGCTCTCCAGCCTGTCCAGGTCTCTCTGGATGGCAGCACAGTGCTCCTGCGTGTCAGCCACTCCTCCCAGCTTTGTATCATCGGCGTACTTGCTGGGGAAAAAAGATTCATGATAGCTGTTCTGATGCCAAAAATGTTATTAAACTAGGCCTTCTGCTTTTAAAGATGTGATGTTCTTAATGGCTGTTTATAAGTAAAAACTTTTCTGTGATTGAAGAAACTTCACAGACAAGTACCCATGAAAGAACAGTAAAACTGACTAATAATTGAATGGCCTTCTAGGGACACTTATTTGGGAGTCCTATAGTAACTATCCTTGAAGCTAGAAAAAGTTAAATGCTTGTACTGCGGGGCATAGTTTCTGTACACATGAGGGAGTGAAAGGTTCAGAGGTTTGCCTGGACAGCTGGTTGTGGAAGAATGTTGTTTTCTGGTTACAAGTGATCACTGTGAAAGAGGTACACAACAGGTTTGAATAGGAGTGTTTGTGTATTTAACTTCAGTTAATCATGAGTAATTAGTTCTTCTGGTAACCTTCGAAACTTTACTGTTTAAAATCCCCTGTTGCTGCAGCCTTGAAGTACATTTGGCCACCTTTTGCCTTTACATATTTAATGTAGTTTTTTCTTTAGTTTCTGTTAATAAAGGCATTGTTATTAAGCTTGTTTATCAATTTATCTTTTCAGTTTAGGAATAGATAATATTTGAGGTTAGTTAAAGTATGACAGCTTGAGGTCTGATCGTTCTGTGATGTGTCTTCTATAACAGGCTAAAACCTTAGATGGAAAATGACACTTTAATACAAAAGCACCTTTTCATACATCTTCAAAGATGCAAAAGAAAGCTTTCTAAAGACTCATGAAACAAGATGAGGTTTAGAAATGAACTTAATTACATAAACACTGTTTGAATGATAATAGTTGGCTATCTTCTTTATCACAGGAAAAGCTGAGGTCTGAATATTGTAGAAGAGAGATCACAGGAAGCTTCAGTTTTATCATAACTATTGACTTTTTTAAGCTGTTAACTGTTATGTATCTTAAAAACAAAACCAAACCTAAAATTTCAGTTTGTATCTATATCTAAATTATCATTTTGTTTAATTCACTTCCTGCTGGAATGAATGAGCCTCCTTAGCTTGTCTAAAATAGATTGTGTGGGATTTTCTCAGCTATGTTTTCTCTTTCCTTAAAACCAGTTCTTAAATCTGAGAAGACTGTCCTCTTTTTGTCTTGTCCCAGACTAGCTGCAGTTTCTGTAGATAAGACCAGTGATGTCCAGTCTTAGGTCTCATGGATTGTGTGCATGGATAAAGCATCAAAAAACCAAAATGACTATTCTTAGTCTTTCCCTTCTGAATTATTTTCTTCAGTGGAAATGCTGGACGTTATTTCAGTCTTGCCAGTTTCTGATGCTGCCCCTCTTGATGCTGAAATGATACCATATGTGTGCATTAAGATAACTACAAACGTGTCATCATTAAGTTAGATTCTTGATTCTCTGAGGTATCTTAGCTTTATCTTCTGATGCTGAGGGATTAATGATAGCTTTGAGAATGTCCTAGGAGAAAGGAAGATGAAAGATTTATAATTTCCCTGTAAAAATGCAGCTCAACAAGTTTGTGAGAATCTGAGTAACTGTAAACAAATGTGTTTGGTTTGGTCATGTTTCTGAGAAAGCTGGGGCTTTTTTTTCCCAGCCTATATTCTGTTCTCTATTTCCAAAACATCATTTTGTGAGGGATGAAGGCTGACCTTTGCTACTTGATTATTT
Organism: Porphyrio hochstetteri; assembly: GCA_020800305.1. Classification (NCBI taxonomy): domain Eukaryota; kingdom Metazoa; phylum Chordata; class Aves; order Gruiformes; family Rallidae; genus Porphyrio; species Porphyrio hochstetteri. The sequence continues at coordinate 7,595,641 of CM036921.1, read as the reverse complement.
TCTACATAAGTTATGCATTTTACCTTTTAAATCTCTTCTGGATTCCAAGTTTGGAATCCATAGTTATAGAAATGATTTATTTTGTGTTAACCCTATTTGCAGAAACTCAGATTGCTTTGTGAATCTATGCAAAAACTGCTCCATTTTCTGAAACCCCATAAATTTTAAAATAAGTGATAGCCAGGGCTCCCTGGCTTATGACAAAAAAGAAATTGCTTCTTGTAGCAAGCCTGGTTCTCTCTCGGGATATGGAAGAGATCGTAATTTACGTGTGGTACTTACCTTACAATCATGCAGTAGGTGCTTACTGTTGTGCTTAAATTCTATTCTGACATTAATGCAACTCTACATTTATTATCAAATTGATGAACTAGTATTTTCACTGTCAAGGTAAAAACTTTCATCCCTTTTTTCTTGGGCATCGTATTCCTTCATGTAAACAAATGCTAATTGTGAGCTGCTCCCTGCTTCAAGAAGTTTAAAGATACAGTTGACACAGGGCAAGACAATGCTAAATCAGTTTATCAGACTGTTTATGCATAAAATACTGTGACCTACATCATACCTGGTAATATTTAAGTGAAATATGTTGCTAAAACTTTTGACTCTTCAATATATCTGAAAAGCAAATGAGCAAGCGTGGTTTGAGAGTCAGTGCAGAATACATTTTCCAGCAGTGTGATTTCTGTTTGACAGCATCACTGCTATAAACGAGATCCTTACTTGATTCTTAGGACTGTTAGTACACCCCAAACTGCTTCCACTTTTATTGTAGTGAGCTTTGCCACTAACGTGTTAGAAAAATTGGTGCAGAAACCAGCATTGAAGAGTCAAGAAGTCCTGGAATAGGAATTACTGCATGTGGTCTGAGTAGGCTACGTAATACAGATTTTTTCATCATTCCTATCAAATAGCACTGTAATACTTCACAAGAATTAGTAGCCTCCCAAGTGCACCTCCTGAATGGAAAAAGTTTGTGGTTAAACTCTGCAAGTTATGAATGGGGAAAAAGGTACAAGTCCTGTGTATCCTTTGAGCATTTTTGCTGCTGTTCTGGCAGGTGAAAGGCTGCTCAGTTGGAGTTAGTTTACTCTCATCTGACTTTTTCTACACTGCAAGGTCACTTGCACAGTTCTAAGTTCTCAGCAACTTTTAAAGTCCCACGTCAATCTTCCTGTTCCTTTTGCCTTTATAGAGAAAACTAGCAGCACACAGCCATAGCTCTGGAAAGTTTGCAGTGGGATTAATTAGCCCTGCTCAGATTAGCAATGCATTAGCATACTCACTGTTTTTGCATTCCTGAAGCTAGCATATTACTACACTGTGTTGCTGTCTAAACACATCAATATCCTTACATCTGATTGGGTTGTATCAATGAAATAGGTGTGTCACTTAACTCCTCCTAAGACATTTGTCGGGGGGGGGGGGGGGGGGGGGGGGGGGGGGGGGGGGAGCTGGGAAAGAAAACCCAAACTGTCAGCAGCAGTCAGTTGTCATCTTCTGTGAGAACAAGCACAACAGGAGGGTGAAATGAGCATTGTACTGTGAAGTCTGCCACATGTTAGCTGACCAGAGAACAGTGACCCTTGGGAAACACGGGCTTGTTCTTTGCTCTTCTCTTGGGTCAATGCAGCAGCAGACTATCTGAATCTAATAGAATTCCTTGTGTTTGCCTCCTGCCATGATTTACTGTAACAGCTGTGTAAATAGCAAAATGCATTACTGCAGGACTAAAATTGTAAATAGAATTTATGGGCTAATGAATGCGTTATGTATTTTGTAATAGTGCAAGAAAATAACTGAGTACAGTCTACCATGTTGCTCATAAAAAGCTGTGCGTACGCCTAATAAAACCAAGAGTACAAGTGGTATGGAAACTGGAATTTGGCTGTAAACTGTTTCCTCAACAATCAAAGGAAGAGGTAAAGTTACTTACCATGTTATTTAATTATTTACGGTTTTCAGTTATGCTCATTCAGCTTGTGGTCTTGTTAGGACATGAGAGGCAACAGATTTATCTGTGTATTGCTGAGATCATACACTCTGGGAAAAACTGCTTTTGGGAGACAGTAGATGTTAGAGGCCTTACTTATTAGGGTCCTCAGATATTTGTCACTAGGTTAGGACAAAGTGCAGCAAAGATCAACAAGATTTTATACCACATTCTTGTTACTCATTACTAAAAAAGTTTGGTAATACTTTCTGCAGAAGTCATGGTAGACATTAGTTTTTGTACTTACTAGAAGAACATAGCTGGTTTTAAGATCAAAATTCTTTATACATTAGTATTTTCCTGTGTTTTTTCTCTCTGGACTTTATTATTGATGGTACAATAAAATTATTTAACTGTCTATTTCTTATTTTATTAGAAAACGTGAGTTGACTTTAAAGATCTGGGCTGAGTAGTTCCCTATTTATAGGGTTTATGCTTTGAAACACAGAGCAGCAGTGAGTGGCTGTGCAGGTGCAACACGGCTTAATCTGGATGAAAAAAAATACAGTTTATACAGGAAGCATGCTATTTTTGGATACTTACATTGACATGAATCCCTTGTGAATTAAACCATTTAATATATGAAATGGAAAAAGTCCTTCTAATCTTCCTTTTGAATGAGCCGTGAAATAGGATCCAGGAGCAGCCTGAAGTGTGAAGAGGTTACTATGGCTTGGTTCCAAGTTTTTTTTTTTTTAAAAGATATTGAAAGATTTGCAGTAGCCAGGAACTTAAAGGAGAACTTAAAATCTTTTCTAAAATCATACCGTATGTATCTGAAAATATGTCCATTTCTCATGGCAAAAGCTTTCAGTACTCTCTCTGAAAGTAATCTCGATCCTCCCTAACAAATGCACAATATACTCAACTACAAGGTGTTCACTTTGTAGTAGAAACTAGTTAAATAACCGTGTTTGTAGTTGCTTCTCTCTTTAGGAAAAAGCAATGCTGACATTTCATGTCTGCTGTAATAGATGCTGGAGTGACTAAAATTAGAGATATGTAGTCAACTTTGTTAAAAAAAATATTTATATAAAGTACCTTTTGGTTAAAAGTCCTAAGCTTATGACACAAACTTCACGACCTCTGAATATCTGGGATTTGTATCATGGTAAAATAGTTTTGTGATGGATTGATTTCTTAACATGGTGCAAATTTATTTTTAAGCCTTCTTTCCCTTCGAGCAGTATGCTTTGTCTGACATTATGCTGTTGTTTCTGGTGTAAAAATTAATAATATTGGTTGAATGGTAACTTTTAAAACTTTTCATAATACCTGTTATTAAATAAATTTAAATCTTCCTCCTAAGTAACCAACCTTTTCTTATGTTGACTTGATTTAAAAGCTGAACCACAGCAGGGGAACAATACTCATCACAGTTGCTACTTTTTTTGTCTATAACAGTCAGGGTTAAAAAGCCAAACTACATACCCAATCTGGAAGTTATCCTAATACAAGAGTGATAAGGAGGATTGAATTGTGTTAGGAGCAGACTTCTTGACTTAGAGAAATGGTGCTGTTGGCGTGTGTCAGTCATAACCTGCAACAAGCCCACCAGAGATTACAGACTGTCCCGGCAAAGAATCTTTGGTTTTTAACTTGTATTGGCAATAACAAGTTCAGCAAGACTTAAATTCTTTCTGGAATCCCTAACTGTGCTGTCACTACTAAATATAATGTTGATTCAACATTACTGATAGAAGAATTTGGAAGTGAACAGAGTAGCGTATCAGTCCTTGTTTAATGCTGATCGGACAACTGCATGTGGAAAGCATGGTAGGAAACTAGCTAGTACCATATACCAGGGAAAAAAACTCACTACTTTGGTATTTTAAAAGAGAAAGGATGACTGAGAGGACAAAGTTAGGGACATCATTTTCTAAAACTAATTGTACCATAGGGAAATAAGACTGTGGGATAGTTTTGCAACATGGGGTTCTTTCTGCGAGGGTGATGTTCTCATCTGTGCCTGATGCTTCATCCAAAGAAACTGGTCATAGAAATATTTACTTAATGCTAGTTAATGATTGCATAGAAGCCATTCCCAGTGGTGTTGTATGGAGTGCTGTAAGGAGCTTAATGGGTACAGTTTTTCATGTCCTGAATAAATCAGTACCTTAGAAGGGGGAATATAGCAATGCTGTTACGCTGTCTCTTTGGAGGAAACATCAAATTAGGGTATGTGCTGTGTGTTACTAAAGTCTAATTTTAATGACCGGACTGCTTTAGTTATATGTGTAAATAAAAGCAGAATTGTGCACACTAGTAAATCACCAATTTGTTCATGGTAATATTTTACAGCTGCTGATACTGGAGAGCTTGATTACTTGCCTCAGTGTTCCTCTGTAGAAGACCAATTGCTGACCTTGTGAGTATAAACCCCTCTTGTTCTATGTTAATTGCCTAGTCTCTGTGGCACTTAAAATTCTCTAATGTATTCCGTGAGGAGATTTGTAGACATATCTAAAGTTTATTTACTGGTGACTAGTTTTGCCTGAGGAATAGAGCTTGAAGTTCCCTTTTTGTATGCAGAAAATAATTTTATTTTTAATTTCTAGGAAATCTTTTGTCAAATAATGGGAAGCAAGTAATTTGCCAACAGTTGAAAAACTGTCAAGTATTTTTCTGATGGTTGATCTTTACAGAAAGTGCTACTTTTCTGAGAAAACTTGAGGAAAAGTATGCATTATTGTGAATCAGTGCAGTTTTATTAAGTTTAGAATTCTGATGGTAATCTGGATGGCAGGAGAGATTTAAAATTCTGAGTATAGTTCACTGATACTGTGGCTTCTCAATCAAGTAGTACTAAAATACAATCTGGACTCTCTGAAAGTATTAGGTTTGCAGTTCCAGTGTTCTAAGTTGCCTACAATATTTAGTTGCTGAAATCAGGACAGATAGTCTTCTAAAATGTGTGGGTTTTTTAACCATGTCACACTTGCCTTGTACTGAAGAAGGTCTGTCCTGTGTCTGGTATTCTGCGTGGAATATTGAGTCCTTATCCCATACTTCAGACAATTATCTGTCCCTTATCAGTTTAAGACCTGTGGTCCAAATATGAAACCAAGGCTGAGAGTCTGGTAGGATGTACAGAAAATACAGTCCTTCTTTCTCTTCTGATTTTTGCTATATGCACGAAATGCTTTTCTTTTTACACTCCGGGTGTTTATCTTGCTACTAGATGTCCAACTCCTAGAAGGATGTTACAGTCATTGTGGTCTGTGACTTCCTGACAAGGGGGAGCAAAGGGGCAGGAGCCGATCTCCTCTCTCTGGTGAACAGCAGTAGAACCTGAGGGAACAGTATGAAGCTGAGACAGGGGAGGTTTTGCCTGGATATTAGGAAAAGGTTCTTTACTGAAAGGATGGTTGGGCACTGGAACAAGCTCCCCAGGGAAGTGGTCACAGCACCAAGCTTGAATGAGTTCAAGAAGTGTCTGGACGATGCACTCAGTCCCATGCTCTGACTTGGCTGGTCCTGTGTGGAGCCAGGAGCTGGACTTGATGGTCCTTATGGGTCCCTTTCAACTCAGGAGATTCTGTGGTTCTAAGAATGACTATTACGAGTCAGATTGTTGCAGTACGCTGGTCTTCACAATAAATTCAGATGACAGATTAGTGTAAATGATACCATATCTGAGTTCTTGGCCAGGTTGGAATCTTCAAAGCATGTCCTATTTAAAGATCAGTTCATTTACCTTTTATTGGAGCAGGGAAGCAAACATCTGTGCTGCTTTTTTGCTAATTACCTCTGATGTTTCTGTTTAGACAAGCTGTTCATATTCCCTCTCTTCTGTGCTGCTCAGTTTCTCTCATTTTGAGAGATCTCTTTTGTCTTTGACAGTCCCTTCTCGTTGCTTTTTTAATGCTCTAAAATTAAGTTTTATTTTTCTCTTTCTGCTCCTTGCCCTCTCTTTTCACCCTTCATTCTGTTACTTTGCAATTAGTTTCAAGCAAGGACCTTGTGATACTAATGTAAAAGAACATGGTGCAGAGCAGATGTGCATAAGGAGGTAGAGGGGGAGTAATCACCACTGGGTGGAAGGAACTATCTTGGTGAGTTGTGCCATTGCAGTCTGAAGACTTGACCACCCTGATTTTCCTGCCTGGAAGTGTTCTGTTATTGATAGTACTCGCAGGAGAGGAAGCTTTCTGCTTACAGTGACGCTAGATGATTTGCTTAGTATGGTTTTCTGTCTCTTCTTTCCAGTGAACCCAAACAGGTTTTGATCTGTACTCAAAGTTATCTGATGATTATTATTTTTTCTTAGATATATGCTACCATGAAGTGAAATGTATTTTTATAAAGGACAAAATATGCCCAAATGGAAATGTAGACAGTCATTAATGTTAGGGAACTTGGACCTTCTTGAATATGAGAGGTAGGGTTTTATTCCTCTGTTGTTGCTGGTATATGTGTTTTTACCTCTTGTACAGAGGACTTTTGGTATATAAAGTTTTCTATTATGCTTCTGTACAGTGTTATGACTGAGAAATTATTTAAACTGATTGATTTGGATTTAGATTCGGTTTTAGGATTCTGTATTTTCATTTCAACTGGATGTGTGGTGTTAGCAGTGCATCCTTATTAATATATTGGAGGCTGTCTTTTATCTCACTTTATAAATAACAATTCTCTTACCAAGTATTCAACAGAAACAGTTGTGGAGGGTGTTGGCAGTTGGACTAGTGTGCATGTTCTTTGTTTCTTCAATATTTCTTAACAAACCCTGCCATATGATCATAAAAACTGAGCAGCTCTACTATTTAAAAAAAGGAAAAAAGTTCTTTGCTTCAAGATGTGAAATAAATGAGAGTGAAATTTATGTTTCAAGACTTGCAGCTTTCACTGTGAATATTTTGCACAGCTTGAATAGTTGTGCTGTTGACCAGGAATTACTTGTGCAGCCTTTGAGCTTGATTGTGCTTAAGTATATGGATAATGAGAAACACTAAAAAAGCTCTCTAATTAAAAGAAAATTATTTACACCACCAGCAGCTGCTCGTTGTAGTGGCTGCAAACTTCTTTATAGCTGTTCCAATCTTAAGAATTTGGACCATGTAGGATTTAGCTTTGCTGTAATTCAGGCTTTTGGCAGTAATGTAGAGTCAATGCTCAATCCTTCTAAAGTTAAAGAAATACAACAAAGCAGGTTTAAGGGTCTTTTATGCAAGGAAAAAAAACCCAAGCCTAAAAGCAGTGTTAGGCATTTTCCTTGGTAGACATATTTACTATGATGCAGCAAGAGAGAGAGAAAAAAATTGCTTAGTAGCTCACATGTGAGCTAATAGAGAAACCTATTATAAACTTAATTCTGAATCATACAGACACCACTCTGCTGACCTTGCTATTGTGTGTGACTTTCGGAAGAATTACATCTTTATGATGATTATTTCCTCTACTGTCCTAGGAATCTGGTTTTGTCCCCCTTCTTAATGGGGAGTTTTAATGCAAAGCAGGGGTACATTTGGCTTCCATCCTTAATGTTTCTGCAGCCAATAATGTTGGTAGAAAGCTACTTGTGAAGAAATGTGCTGGTCTTTCATGTGCAGATTCCTTTTCACTGCACTTGTGTTTGCTCCTTGAGGGTGTTGCAGCGCAGTGTATGGTCCTCAATAGCTGCAACTTTGTCTCTGCTTGCTGGAAAATTAAGCTCAAAGGGTGGGGGAGTGAAAACTGATTGTCACTGAAGAGAAGTTGATGAAAGAGATATGAGTGTCTTTGTGAGAGCTGCAATTTTGAATTTCAAGTGATTGTGGATGATCGTCACAACTGTTTTAGCAGCTGAAGTCCTGCTATAGTTAAATACTTACACACCCACCCCCTTTTAAAGTTAATTTTATGCTTGTAAAGTTGAGCGCTCAAGCATTCTTTTCACTTGGTCCTTTGCACAGGTATATTATCATTATGTGTGACTGTCATAAAGGCTTGGGTTTTGTCTTCCCTTGTTCAATGTGCTGGCCAGATGGAGCTTACTGCATCAGATAACTGCAGCACTTTCTTTTTACTGTCCTGATGCCTGGCTAATCAGGCACTACACAATAGTGAACCCAATTGCAGAATTATTAACTACTTTGGTTCTTTTACAGTGACTATCAACACAATATCTAAATACTTTGTGATTATTAGAGCAATTTCAAATTGGGTATCATTACTGCCACCGTTTCAGACAAAGGGAAGATAGGCACAACACAATTTAGATTAAAATCTTGTGATTGGTTTAGGATTGTGGGGAATTGAGTCATCTAGACTTTGCATTTTTATAGCATTTTCAGTGTAATTGTCATAAGCAAATCTTTGGCTTCATTTGCAGTTCAGTATGTACAATGCTTCTGAGATCCTCAGGAAATGGTGGCCATTGGAATCTAAGCTATCAATTGTGGAAGAGCCTTGCTTTAAGTAATTTCTCAGGCATTCAACAGAAGTCATTAAAAATTAAAATAATTTACAGCTAAACATGCGTTTTGTGGTTGGGGGTTGTTTTCTTACTGCTTGGGATGTGTTTGCTTTGGTTTTACTTCTGCTGTCATGTGTGAGAGGAATGATGGGAACCTTCAGGTTCATACCACTGGGCACTAATCCATGATTGTAGGAAGTGCTGTAGGAACAGCTTGTTATCCTTTGTGTATGAGCCAGCTGTGGGGATGCGCTGAGGTGTGCCTTGCCAGTAACCTAAATGTGTTTTTGTCAACAGAAAGGGCGCTTCAGCCAGCGAGGGCTTCTAGGTTGACTTCCAAGTTCCAGAGGGAGGTATGCAGGTGTAGTTAAAGGACCCCAAATTCTGTTCCACCCTACCTGTCTGTTTCTACCACCCTTTCACCATTTTGGCTATTAGATGTAATTAACGCAAATGCATGCTGCAGTTCTGCTAGGAGAAAGGAAGCAGGTTAAAGATCTGTGACGTGTTGGCTCTTAGCCAGTAAATTTATGGAGCATTTTAGATGAGTTCTGAGGATAGTATATAAGAATATAGTTCACTAGAGACTAGTTAAAGATGTATAATATTTCAAAAATTCATTAGAAGGCACTTGGAGGTTGAATGATGACAGATGCGTTGCACGCCGCAATAAGTTTTGCTTTTCATTCTGTCTTTCGGTTAGTAACCTAATATATTAAAAACAACACTGTGTTTAAAGAGAAAGGATCAATTAAAGATGACTGGGACAAATTACACTGTGACACTTGTACAGTGAAATTTATTTATTTGTTCACAGGGTGTGTGCTTGTTCTGTAAGAATTATGGTTATTGCTCTGCTTGAGGGCAATCATTTTAATGTTTTGGGGTTTTTTTGTACTACCATCAATAACATACCAAATTACGTCCTGGATCTTTAGTCCAATTCACTGAACCCAGGGAGGATTCAATAGTCTTCAAGGTAACCTGCAATAGCATTATGTTTTGGTGAACTCCACATACCTTATACCCAGTGTAAACAGTTTACTACTGAGGTAGCAGGCCAGTTAGCCATTTGACATTCTTTTCATGGTTTTCTAACCATGTTGGTGTTGAACTTTTCATATTTAGAAAGGGATAAATATTACCTTGTCCAAACCTGACATTTGTAGTATGTTTTAATGGGTTTTGATGCACTGAGAATAGAAAATAGTCCAGTACAGTGGGAGATAAATTGAGTGGACTATACTTGCATAGTTAGATGCATCTAGATACAGAGCATAGGCTGTCTGCATTCTTCTGTCTCCTTTGGACAGAGACGAACAGGCCAGCATGCATGAGGAGGTTTATTAGGGACAACAGGGTGTGATGTGCTGGGCCAGAAAGATACTTGGCTTTAGAATAGAAGTGGAAGCAACTGTTGCAAGAAGCTTTATGATTCTGATGAGGTGAACTTAAGGTAATAAGGTGTTGCAATAAAACCAGAGCGACTGAATTTACAGGACTGTGGATCAAAGTAAGCTATGCGAAATGAAACACTGGAACATGATTTGTGCAGCATCCCTAATACTGGCAAGGGGATGAGCTAGGTATTCTAACATGGGACAAACAAAATTCACTGTTACACCCTTCGTTTTGTGCTGTCTGTAGAGTGGAGTAGAGGTTAGCTACAAATGTATTTTTTCTGCATGATATTGTTTGTACCTGTGAGCTTGGCAAACATGTTTAAAGAAACACTGAAGTTTGTCTTATGCATTGTCTCAGGCTGTAGGCAAGGATCTAGAGTGTTCATGCCACAATCTAATACTACCTCAAAGGTGGTATTCATGTATTTCTGAGAATAGCTATTTAGCAGTATAGGCCTCACCCTGTTAAAGAACTGCATAACCTCTGTCTTTGCTAATTTTAGGTCGATTTTCCCTTTCAGAGTATCTGAGTATCTCCATAAAGTACTGTCTGTGAAGCTGTAATTAATTGTCAAAGCCCTGCTGGTGAAGTCCACTCTGCTCCAGAACATAAAAATGAGCTGTTTGTTACCTGTAATGTCATGACTTGTTTCCTTGAACAGTAATTGATGTCAATTGTAGATGATGTCTATGAACTTGAAATAGTGTTGTTTATCTGCTAGGGACCTTGAGAGTGTGATCTTCTAACTCAGTCACGGTGGTATAGATTACATCTGTAGTGCAAGAATTGTCTAGGGACATAAATTACAGCAATTAAAATTAGCTAGAGGAGGGAGAGTGATGCATTATTAATTGGCATAGTCATTAAAGGGCTGCAGAGAACCTGAAAGAAGAGAGCATGTCAATACTCAAGCACTAAAAGTGACAGGCAGTGTGCAAAGACCAATGATTGTATTCAAAGCCTGAGGTCATTAAGACACGGGCAATTACGTGGAATTTTATGACTGCGGATTAAGATCACTCCAACATGCTAACAATATGTTAAAATGGGATTTTTTTGAGAATTAAATATTCAGATGACTACTCTTCAGAGTGGAGTAGTGCAATTAATTTCTGCCTAAAGAATGTGTAGCACTTTATTTTAAAGAAGTTGGAAACAACAAAGAGTTGTAAGGAAATCCCATCAGCAATCTGGTGAATTTAAGCAGAAAATTAACATTTTTCAGCATAAAATACAATAATCTGAGCTCACATACAGAAGGATAAATCTTGGCACACTGAAGAATGAAGATTTAATTAAGAGTTTCTTTATACTACAGAAACAAAGTCTTGCCTGTGTCATGCTGAGAAATATGGCAATCTGAATAAGAAGCTCATGGTAATGCAGCTGTATATCAGCTGCTTAATTATTCATAAACCTTCTTGTCAGTGACTTTCAGTGATTTACCTATCTCAGCTAATTTGCCTTATTGAAAATACTGCTTGTTTAATAAAATAGTTCATCTATAGTGCTATAAATGAGGAATAAATGCTGAAAAAGAAGTATCTTTCATGAGAGAGAAGTTTTAATAATTGATTCGCAAAGTAAAATAAACTTTAAATATGGAGGTGTCAGGACAGCAGTGTATTTGTTTTGACAACTAACAGAAGAATGTATGTCTACTGGGCAGAGAGTTAAAACTCCAAAGTAAACATCTCAATTTTTTCTCATCCAAAGGATCCTTGGAAAGTTTTGTCTTTTAAACTTATCAATGCCTTCCTATTCTACTTGCTAAGAATTTAGATTTCTAATTCATCTTGCCGGCTACCCCAAAGTTTAAACACTGAATGTGATTAGCTTTGCTGTGCAGATTCCAAATTGAATGGTCTCTGTTGATTCAGAGAAGCTGAGTAGTGTCAGAGTTCAGTTACTGTGCTTTCAGGAAGGCCTCCTGTTGCCAAAATGAGCTTTCTCTTTTCTTTTTCCAAGTTGCATGCCAGAGTCTGCATCAGCATCCAACTGGATTCAAGAAAAGCCTGTATGTATGGCCACTGAAAAAGTAATACAACTGTACAGCTACATCTTCTGTTAGAGCAGCCACCCTCATGTTAGTTGCTCCATTAGTAAATTAAGGGGCTCTCCTTTTGCCTATATTAGATGAGTACCTGTGTGCTTAAATAAATGTTTTCAACCTGTTCATATCCTTCCAGGCAGGGAGAACCAGATATGCCATGACTGGCTATTTAGTCTTCTAGTGATGGTTAAGAACCGTCATGGAAAACAGCCTTTCTCCTGCTATCTCTGAGCTCATCTCTGTGTTCTATGTGGTAGAGGAGTTTCCTTGTTCCAAGTATAATGATTTAGCACTTTAACTCTGAAATGTGCCTTCTTTATTATATCCAGCACTTTACTATTTCAGCTTGATAATTTGTTTATGTGTAACATCCTCAAAACTGCACTGGTTTGAATTAACTGCTTAGTAGTCAGAGCAGGTATTGTATGATGCAGTGTACTTCATCATCGGTTTTGTTCTCTCTGGATGTTTCTATGATTCAATGCACGATGCCAACCAGGAACTGTGGAATTCAAGGTCTCTGGGGTCTAAGTAACTAACAAGCTTCCATTATTCTATTCCTGGCTTCCATTAATTTTGTTGCTGCTCTTTTCAGACTTTTAGACTGTGTGGGGAACTCATTGCTGGAAGCTATAATCATGTCAATCATTAGAATTGAACCAGAATGGTGAATATTCATTTTAAGTCCTATAGGCAAATAGGTTTGGCTTTTGTGTTCAAACTATGTTTGATGTTGAATGAAAGAAAGAAGTTAAGGAGATAAACAACAGGGAAACAAAGAATTAAGTCAGACAATACTGTAGAGTTTTCTTGGAGTACAGTAGTTCCAGAGGCTGAGTGAAGCACTGTTTGTGTGTTCAGTCACTGTGTAGAGAATGGCAATGTAGGATAATGATGTAAGGATGTGGTGGTTGACAGGTTAATTGCCCTAGGACAGCAAGCAACAGACCATAAACCTAACAGATTTTGTTTGCTTAAAGCACCATATTACTGAGTTTACCACCTTTCCTTCTAGTAGGCAGTAGTGAGCCAGTTTGGGAAAATCTAGGTGGTGGCCTGGGATCATGAAAACAACCAGTACTGTGCATACTGCAGACTGTCACGTGAGCCAAGTTATGAAAGTGTACTCAGAAAGCAAGTGTCAGAAACCTTGGCTGTCCTCAGGAGGCTACTGACAGCTATGCATGGATGAGGGTTCCTGACTGACATGTAATGAGCCACATATATCCATTCTGTGTGTCACTGGGACAGCAGTGGTCCAGTCTCACTGAAAAATTAGCCATCCTTTCAAAAAAGGAGGTACGTGCCTACCATCTCAGTGATGTGCAGTGCTCTTTGGCTCTGATTTTCTGCAGGGTCACATAAAATTAAACCAATTGCATGAAACCAACGAAACAAAAGGCATATTAAAAATACTTTTTAAATACAAAATACTAGTGTAGATTAAGCTGGTTTTGCTGAGATTTACTGCTGCTGATTGGTGTGAGCACTGAGTATTTTGCTTTGGCTTACTCAAATTATTTAATATAATAGGGAAATAATTGTATTCTGTTATTGCAATGTAGTGTACTCCACATCATCTGATTGGAATAAAATAGCAGTACTTTGCCACATAATATCAGAAAAGTCACTATTACAGAGTGTTGGCTAAGTCTGCTTCCAAAGCTGGTTTTTTTGTTAGTAGGGAACAAAAATCATGCAGAACACTAATTCATAGGATTATAAAGTTGAAGATGCTTTTATTTTAACACATCTCTATATTGCATTTTTATAGTGATTAGTGAAAAACAATCATGTTATTTAAATTATTTAACTGGGGGTAGGAGAGGAATAATGAAAAGATTACACAGAACTTTGTCTTTTCTCAGTTGTTACTTGGTAAGCAGTATCCTTTTGGTTCGCTGAATACAGCCATGGAGCCAAGTTTTACTTCTCTGCTCCAAACTTCTGCATTGCAGTTGGTCACAGCTTTACTTACAAGCTAGTCTGACTATCCAAAGAAAGAAAGAGAGCTCATGAAGTGACCTGGTGGAAGTAAGGTTTGAAGGTGGTACTAAGCTTTCGTAATGCCTGCCAGAATGGTTGCTTATCCCAGATATGTAGTGACATATGTTTCCATTTGAGTAAACGGTTCAAAGTTGCTGTAAATAACAATAATATTTAGGAAGAAAGAGATCAGATAAAGTCTTTGTGCTATAAATGAAACGTGTCTTCTTGAAGTTCTTAGAAAGCATGATTCTGATAGCAATTATAGGCTGCTATCTTAAGGTGTCTTGATGACAAACTGCAGGAAATAGAACACATGTTCTTGCTACAGAAGGAACAGGTAGTATCTCCTCTAATTACCCTGCCTGCCTTGCCTGAGTTTATAAGAGCTTTGCAATATCCTAAGATCTCTTTGGACTTTCCTGGCAGTTTCACATTGTTGAATTTTGGGGGAAGAATTGCTTTCTAGAAAAAAAAGAAGTCTTTTCCTTTTTCTAGTGCATTAATTTTTTTTTCCATGGGACTTGGTTTGGCTTGAGGAGTGGAACAGTCTTAGGTAATAGTCTTGCTCAAATCATGAAAATTAACAGAAACTTTTATTTTATGATCAATAGCTTCCTTTCCACATCTGGCAGCTCTTTTGGGGGGTGGGGCAGAACCAACCCCAAAAAACAAACCCTGACAATTTGAAACTTCATTTTTATCTTCTTTTTACTTTCTGACCAATTAGTTTTTGCATGTGCTATCTGTAGAGTGACAGACATGATTTGTCCCAGCAAGGGAGGGGTTCAGAAGGCGTTTCCTCTGATTGTTCTGATCTGCCAAGACACTAAAAACACCCTCAAAAATACATACCCTCTACTGTCCTGTTTTATTTCCTATGCTGGAGCATTTGTGAAAATATTTTTCAGTGGCAGAATTAAAATAAGTGCTGTACATGAATTACAGTATAGGAACAATAGTATTCCTAAATCTGATTGCTTTCACTCTGTATTGTTACTTTCCTTTTTGAAAGGGTTTTGACATATGTCCTTGTAAATTTTATCTGTCTTTATGAATTAGCAACACTGATTTTATTTTCTTCTCTTATGAAGTTGCATGTTAATGCAAGAGATTTTGAGAAACTGGCAGTGCAGAAAACTTCTAGATATAACTGGGCAAGCCGGCCAGTTGTAACTTACCATACAGATTTCATTTGTTTCCTTTTACTTCTTATCTAAAATATGAAGACAGCATTACAATGCTGTTGATATGGAGTCAATAACTGTATTTATATCTACTATTTTTTACATAATTTGCTAGATATTGTAGTAGAAGTTAAAGTTTTATCTTCACTTTTTTTCGAGGTACGGAGTTCTTCCAGCTTTCATAAAAAAAATAAAATCTGTGTTTTCTGGTAAGTAGAAAATAAGCCAGCTATTAAGATACTACATTGTGTGTTATTCTTGTTGCATGCTTGCTAGTGGAGTGCTGAGGTGACTCTGAGGAAGAAACTTTATAAGCAAATGAGAATATACTTCTGCCAAATTACTTTATCTGACATTTCTGTAACAGAATATGACTTTGCAGTTTTCTTTTTGTGGGAATTTAAAGTCAGAACTCTTCCTTCTTGGTCTCCTCTTTCCCAGAATGGTGTTTTGCCAGGCAGAGGAGAGCTTTGTATTCTCTGGTCTCCTGGGGAGTATCCACTATAACTTTCAGTTTACTATAATTTGCTTTCTTTGTTGACTCTTAATTTTATTTCATCATAACTTGGCATATTGTTTAGCTGCTGCTTCCCAAGGTCTTCAGCTCCCTTGCCCTGGTCATGTCACTTTTGATTAAGCAGTTGCAAAGCCCTTTACCCAGCTTCTAAAGGGTAAAAGTCAAAAATCAATAATGTGCCAGTCCTCCCCAAGTGCAGTAGCAGTCAGAGGTAAATGAATGATTAAACATGATGAATAACAGTGTAATGGAAGACGCAAAGTAGGGAAAAGTGCTCACTTTATCCTAAACTCAGAGATTTATTGCTGAGTACTACAAATAATGGAATCATCAATCTTCCAAGGACTAAAAAAGGCATCCTCTGCAGCCAGTTTAAAATGCAGTGAAAGAACTCTTACCTCCTCATCACTGCCTGTTGTGGTCCCGTTATTCTGTACTATCAAATGCATGCTGCATAAGGATGTAAACTTTGTAGTTAAAACTGTGTCCTCCTTGTACAGTTTAAAGTTCAGGCTGTTTCACAGAGAAGAAAAAATAACCAGTATCAACTACTGTCGATATTCAAATCCAGTGTTTAAATGGTGTGAAATGACTGCCATAGATTAGTTTTGTAAGGTGGGACTGAGGTGGTAAATATACTTACTGAAAAGGGGGGAAAGGAATACTGCTTAAAGACTGAAAAGCAAAACTTTTCAAGGATATAGGGCAAAGAAGATAATTGAAAAGCTAAAGCTTCTATGAGATAATGAGAATAATTTCATGATAGATGCTCAACAATGCCTATTGTTTCTGTTAATTCTTTGCTTGAAGAAGACTGACTAGAGATGGAAGTTTTTTCCTTACCTTTCTCACCAAAGAGGAGAAACAAACAGAAATGGAGGGTGTATCAGCATTACATAATTAGAAAAGGTTTGTTGGCTGTTTATAGCTCTAAAAGGTGGTTGTAGTGAGGTGGGGGTCGGCCTCTTCTCCCTGGTAGCTAGTTACAGGACATGGGGAAATGGCCTGAAGTTACATCAAGGGAAATTTAGGTTAGATATTAGGAAAAATTTCTTTACTGAAAGGGTTGTTAGACATTGGAACAGGCTGCCCAAGGAGGTGATTGAGTCACCATCCTGGAGGTGTTAAAAGAAGAGTAGATGTTGTACTTGGTGACGTGGTCTAGTGTTTGACCTAGTGGGGCTGGATAGATGGCTGGACTTGATCTTGAAGGTCTCTTCAAACCAAAACCATTCTATATCGGTGGAGAAAACCTTCCAGGGCAACCCAGCTCCTGCCAGAAACAGTGCTATGGATTTCAGTTGAAATCCTGTATTTTAAGAGTTTTAAGTTTGCAGCCTGGCAACGGGTAATGTCTAATGTATCTTCAGGTCCTCCCTACATACTGAAGTATGTCTGCGTTCTTAGAAGCATGTGGGTGTCAACAAGCTCAGGGAGGCATAGAAATCTTTTCCTGGGGCAGACATAATAACAAAGCAGCATCTCCATAGATGTGGGGCTGCAGCCACCCCTTTCTGTGAAGAAATCTGTTCTGACAAACTGAAGGCCTTAATTCTGTGTGACTAATAGAGCAGTGGTAAAGTTTCTGTTTGTTCTTCCTACGTATGAATAAACCAGAATTTGTTGTTAGGACTAGTTCTGTCTTTAGCATGAGAAATCTTGGGTAACTTCAACTATTTTGGATTCAGGAACTCTTAATTATCCTAGTCTCCATTACCAACATCTCACAGTTACACTCTAGATGCTTAAATTCATCCTGTGGGTTTTTTAATGGGATGCGTCATCACTGTTCTGGGTTTCATTGTCACTATCATTTTTCTTGTGTGTTTCTTTGCTTCTTCCTTATGGAAAAAAAAAAAAATCCTTTAACTTTGAGATGTCCTTACTTCTCATTTCCCATGACCTATTAGCTCTTCAAAGAAATTTCTACTTGGATCTCTTTACTCTTTTGTACTCTCTTCACCCCAAGTGTATATATATGGAATCCACTTATACATATGTATGTCTTCAAAAAATACATGGAACCCACTTACACAGAACTCTTCAGGAGGAGTCATGTCTTCTCTGTGGAACCCGAGACATGCTGCACATGTAATTTCATTTGTGGTTCTGATATTTGATTCACTTTCACAGTGAGGTCAGGAAGCTGGTACAGAATGGCCTGCAGCCAGCTTGGATCCCCAGATCCCTTGCCCAGTGACACTTCTCAGCAGTCTGGCAGTAACCTCTTTTCATTTCTTACACATACTATTAACTTGCCGTGGGGTCTGGTACTGATCTTTCGGTCTCATTAAAATACTATTTTAATTTTAACCCTTTTTCCTTGGAAGAACAGAACTTGTATCCTGAGGTGATTCCCAATTATTGTCAAGTAGTTAATCCACCCCTTTTTCTCTAACATTCTCCACTGAACTAGGTTGCAAGAACTCAAAAGAAGCTTTCTTGAAGAGCTTGCAAATGCACTGTCAGAAAACTGTATTCAAGCACTAAAGAGAAGGAAGACAGAGCAAACAAAGGCTGTGACTGATTTGCTTCCTAATCCTGCTGAGTAGGGTGTTATCTGCGTTCTTGGGCAGTTCATTTATGTTTGATATGATCAGTCAGGCTGTATCATTAAACTCCTGGGTCCATTTGAATGGGAACTGCACTGTATTAAATTTTATTACATGCAGTCTGTTGTTTCTTGTTGGCTTTCATTCTCTGCCTGATACTTTTGGAGCTCTTTTAGGGGAAGGGACCTAAACACATGGATTTATTTACTGTCTATGTGGACAGTTTAGATTTATTTGATCCATCTTAATTATTCCTGTCTTTCTGCCAGTTTGGAATGTAGCTGGGACAAATATTTTCTGGCAGACACGTTGTTGAGTTGACCTTTTCTCTGTCAGTGAACTAACACCAGCCATACTTTTGATGTAGGATTATTAAAAAAAATTTTAAAAAACCCCAAACTAAATTTAAATTTCTAATTTCAGAAAACAAAATGTGTATCCTGCTGTGGTGTATCTCATCACTCTTCCCTCATAGGAATGGAATTTGGAGGTAGACCAGTGTTCATGCTAGAGGCCCTGTGCCTGTGGCCTATGTTGCAGCTCAGACCATCAAATATTCTGCCTCCAGCAGCAGAATAAATTGCCAACTAAACTTCTCTCAGTCATTTTGTCTTTATTAATTTGAGTGAGTCGTGACCTCTTATATGAGGTTCCACCACTTCTGAGCTGAAGAGTCACTAGAGAACTCTTGGTCCCTATTCCATTTGGTACATCACCTCTGTGCTTCACTGTAGCAGCAAAGGTGATGTGAAAGCATGGAATGAACTCCGAGGGCTATTGAGCACTGTTAAGACAGGGACTTTAATGTTGGACACATCTATGGTTCCTTAAGTCTCCTGAGAGCTGCTGCTCCATTCTGTGAGGCTTAACTTGGATGTGAAGATTCTCACAGAAAGATGACTTCCCTAAAACAAAGCTATTCTTGTGACATTGGGCCCTGCAAAGACACACCAATGCTGCCAAGCAAGTGGTATCAGAATTGGACAGTGGATTGTATCTTCCTACCATGCCGAAAGTTTTTGTGGCTCTTCTCAGAGCAGATCTTTGAGTTCTGCCTTAGGCTCTGCCACAGATCTCACTTTTCACCAATGCTTGGACCACCCAGTATTGGGATCTCACAGAAGAGTCTGACTTGGACTGCACAAACCCTCACTTTGAGGACATAGAACCTGACCAGGGAAAAGGAATGTGTCTGTCTTTCCTTGCAGTGGGCTTGCTCTGTATGCAGTGTTTCAGGGGACCAGATGAAAAGCAGCACCCATGCAGCTGAATCCTCCAGGGTTAAACACATAAATAGGAAAATGCTTCTTATGTTTTAAAGTGACTCAGATTTGTCAGGGCTCAGGTGAATAGCAAACCACCTCCT
Source organism: Porphyrio hochstetteri (assembly GCA_020800305.1). NCBI lineage: Eukaryota > Metazoa > Chordata > Aves > Gruiformes > Rallidae > Porphyrio > Porphyrio hochstetteri. The sequence goes on along the minus strand of CM036921.1, from coordinate 7,576,186 downwards.
GCCTGAAACTAGGCAGGGAGAACTCCTGCACACTGCTGTGATGGAGTACAACCTTCGCCCAGTTCTTTCCTGAAAGACTGTCGCTGCCTTGCAAGGAACTCTCAAAATACAGAATCTTGTCTTAAGTATTTTAAAAGAAAAGGTTTCTTATTCAAATGAAAACTTATAGTTTAAAACCCCTTTTATTTAAAAAGAAATCATTATATTTTACTTTCCAAGTTTGAGAAACAGGAAAAATATGGGGTTTATTTTCCTGAGGTCACCCACTGATTCTGTACAAACCGGCTGTTCTCACACAGACACTGAGTAAGAATCTCCTCTTTTCTCGCCCAGAGAAAGCAAGCAGGTTAGAGGACTTAAATCCTCTTGGTCCTACTCTGTGGTGCTGGCATTTCTGTGTTTTCAATACAGGGCTGCAGGTTGTCTCTAACTCTCTGACTCTGGATGTCAGCTGTAGAGAGCTTATGACACCCCACAAGAACAGTATGCTCATCGCTGCCAGCAGCTCCAAATTGTGGGAGCATATGTCTGTTACATGGTATGACACACTGGAAAAGAAAGAGAATTTTTTCAACCTTTTCATCCATTTTATGCATTAGAATTCAGAGGGACACAGGGAAATTCAGGGAAGTATTAGTTAAAGCTGCAGGCAGAATTCAGCCCCATTACTACTGGAGGCAGTATCCTGTGTTGTTTATCTCTGCTCACACCAGGAGGCATTGTGATGAAAACACCAGTTTGCGGCGAGGTCTGTCTTGCTATGATGTTAAATAGCAGCAGTAACAACTGGGCCTTGTTAAAGTTCTGTCATGAATAATTGCAGATCTACAATTAAGCATATTAGAAACATGGATGTAGCTTTTTCTTGCGATTGTCATTACCTGTGAAAGCTGAATTTGATTTGATTTTTTTTTTTTTTTTTTTTTTTTTTCCCCCTCACTCCCCATGTGCACAGAAAGTGTATTCAGTATATTCGGTCTGCAACTGAAGTTGCTTGATGGGAAGTTTTTATCTGCTCAGGGCAAGTACTTTTTAGGCATACTGGGAGATAGTGTCTACACCATGTTAGGACTCTTATTGGTTATTTGGAAGTATTGCCATTTGTGAAATATTAACGTGGCAACCATACCAGGTATATCCTGCTCGCTTTTTTCCTCTCAAAATGACTCATGGTCTCAAAATTGCTGCAAGCAAGATATTAAAATGACTCAGCAGTTGGCACTCAGGACATTCTAGAAACTTCTTATGAAGTATGAGACAAATTTCCTTCCTCAAAGTCCCCTACTGATGTTCCTGGGTAGAGCATGAGGCATGTGTGATGATTTGGAAAGCAAGTTAAAATTTGTCTGTGCTGGCATTGTTTGTGTGCTGAGTTGTTACTGGATCAGTTCTGGCATCATTCTGAAGTCTAAACTTCTGGCTTATGTGAAAGGTACTGCTGTACACAGGAGAAAGCTCGACCAGAAAACTTGTTAGAGAAGAAATTTCTCATTCTTTAAATATTGTTGATCAGCTCATCTGGAATAAAACTTCTGGAATAAAACTTCTGGAACATCTGACTGACAAAAGTGAGGTACTTCTTTGTAGAACAGAATGAGTATTTGATCAGTTTATACTGTTCTGTCCTCCTAGGCAATAGCACTTTATTTACTGATAGTATCTTCTTACTAGAAGAGCGTCTCTGTTTATTCTTTATGAGACAACTTGATTTCACGTCATTACACTGTTTTACTGATTTACACACACCTTCAAAACCAGGAAGAGAGTTACAGTTCAAAGCTAGATGCCTTTTCCAGTTGAATCACAGCTGCATCTTCCCTACTATTTGTTGCTCAGGACCAGCTTCAGGAGTTCTGGTGTTCAGTTGACATCTTTCAGTGCTGACCTCAGCTGCATTAAAAACATGTTGGAACAGACATTGTTTCAGAAATCCTTAATGATGACAGCACCTTTTCACAAATGCAGCGTCCATTAATCACACAATGGATGTTATTTCAACACCAAAGGCTAGAAGAAGGTGGCCATACGTCTTCATTGTTGCTTATCTGTCAGTGTCAGTGCACCAGTATCAATGGGTTTTACTCAATATACAACAGTAAGAGCCTGTATCAGAAGGGGCAGACTGCTCCCTGGGAGTTTTAGTTTCTCTAGTTTTCAAAGTTAGCTTGTCAGGTCCCTTATTTATTTTTTAAAAGACTAGGGATTCTTTGAGCATTATTTAGTGAGTGCTCAATTCATGGTTGCTTTTATTGAAATCTTCTGAAGCTTTAAATAATTAAGAAAAATTATTTTAACACACACCTATTGACTTTCTAGCTACTACCAAATGACTTGAAATAAATAAATCATGAGAACAGCCTGATACTTCACAGACAGTGTGCATTGATGAGGGATGAAGGAGTTGATGCAGTTAGGGTAGGAATGAATGCTGTTGGAAATGACAGGTATGTGCAAAAATGCAAGCCTGGCATATCAGACTCCACTCTAACCAATACCAGTACAGTTCAAAGGGCATTTGAAATGGGTTTCTTTCTTTGCAGGTGCATTACACCTTACAGCTGTTAGATAAAATACTACCAAAAAAATCCTAAATGATGACTTTATATATCAGAAGAGACTACGTTTTAATCAAGGCTTCAGGATGCCAAGTCCCACAGAAATGTATAAAAAGATGCAGTCCCTGCTCTCATCTAATCTGGTTACAAACAGTATGTGTGGGGCTGAGGACAAACAATATAGTTTGAATTACCTGCTTTCTGTGTAGCTTTCTACATAAATCAGCCTCCTAATAAGGCCTCCACTGTGTTTTCTTACTTAGTTTAATGTAAAAACCTCCTGATTATGGATCTACCAAGAAAATAAGGATATAGTCAATATATAAAACGAATTTGCTAACTAAGAGTATTGACAATAGCCTGTCACATAGGGCTTCATAGTTACCTAAGGCCAGTAGATACTGTGCCTGCTCACAGCAGGGTGGTTTATAGGACTATAAACAGATTAGTATCTTTTCTCTAAAATACCTGGCATGTATTTGCCATACGAATCCCTAGAGTGCCTGATAAATATGCAGTATCAGGCTCATTTCTTTAAAGAAACATTGGCACTTACTCTGAGCTGCTTTGAAATAAGTCTTTCTTCCTTAAACTCGTCGAGAAAATGATCCTCAAAGCTTTCCTTTTTTTTTTCTTTTTTTTAAATACCTGTTTCTTAAATAGCTAAACCTGACTGTTTTGTGATTTGTCAGTCTTGTCCTTTATTCTATTTATTTGGTTTAGAAATGAACAGTCTTGCTAAAGGGTTCACTTCTTCTCTGCTGGAATTTTCCAAACTAGAGTTTCAGAGAAAACCTTGCATATAAACTTTGGCTCATTTATTGAGCTTGTCAGGGCATATTTCCTTTGAAAACTCAAAACAGTCTTGTAGATGCCATATTTTTCCCTCAGTGCAGTATGTGATGATATTTGTTCCCGAGGGCTTTCACAGGACAAGCTATGATTCACTTGTGAGTTTTGGTTGGGGTTTTTTATTATTTTAAGAGATGTACAGGATTTCAAGATAAATTCTTTAATCCCATTTTTGCATCAGTTCAGGTACTCTCATACTCACCTGTGTATATGTATATACCTGTGTATACATATGTGTATACCCATATCGACAGACATTAGGCTGCTTCTAAAGCAGAAAATGAATTTGCAATCTGTACTTCTGTCTAGCTAGTCATCTACCTAAGGGAACAACCTTGAGCTCTAAAAACAGTGTTGTACCTTGTGACCTAAATGAACAGCAACAGTAACTGAAACAGGAAAAAATGCTACCAGTGTAGAGTGGATATGCTTGCTAGTGTTACAGCACAACTTATCCTGTGGAGAATCAGTAATGAAGGGATGCGGCAGCATACAGTTTACCAAATATAATCCAGTTGTTTTTCTCACTATTTAAAATTATAGTATAACCTGATCTGCTTGGACACGCTGTTCAGTTAGGTTTGCCCAAGGAACTTGCACAGGTAAAGCCTGTTGTATTTGGTGCACAAGCGGGAAACAGAAATAGAATTTCCAAGTTTGCACTGTTTGAAGCGTCAATAACTGTTACTTGGTCTTTCTAAAGTGACGTTAAGGAGAGCGTGTTGCTGTGATGAATATATGCTGCTGCCATAAGTCCTAGGATGGCTTTCATTTTAACACCTCTCTACTGGCAGATGTTTAGGTGAACAGATTCCTGAATGCAATCAAACTTTGTGTGCTGAGCTCCACAGAGCTCAGAATAAAATACTAATTACAGCCTTACAGCTTGAATTCTGTTACATGATAACAGTACTTCCTATTATGTTTCCTACTTGTCAGGGGCTACTTAGTTTGGAAATTAAGTGGTTGGGCCTTTTTTCAAGTAATAGTGGCAAGCAGTATCAAGGGCTTAAATTTGGTTAGTTTTGAAGTATAACGCACGAGTGAGGAGGAAACCCTGTGTCTGAGGAATTAGGTATGTGCCTCACTTAAAATGTTTCACGTTCATGCATAACTGTAAATAAAAGGTACTTAGGGTGGCACACAGGTTTTCATATTAGGTGAGTGACGATTCAGAAACTGTGAGGTAGTGTTTCCTAGTATGCTGGGATTTGAACTAAGCTCTGGCTGGAACTGTGTGAGCTTACACAATGTGGGCCCTGTGTAGAATATTTTTTTCCCTTCATCTTTTTTTAAGGTGAAATTTCATGATTCAGCATACTCTGAGAATTTGCACTGGAGAACAATAAAAAGAGAAGAACAGAACTGAGGAGTAAGAATAGAAATGTGAAAACACCTAACTAAATATGGATAAATGGCTGTCAAGGCATTTTGATAAGGCCTTCACTTTGACAGATACAGATGAGAGAACATCAAGGGAAGTAGAGTTGATGCGAGCTCTGTGCTGCAAACACGCAGTGCACCAATTTTGGGTGTACTGTAAATTTATGACTTGTCTAGAAATCCGGAGCAAGTGTGTTGGAAAGATGAGATCATTTGTCATATCCCAGAATGCAGCAAGCCTGCTACTATTGGGTTTGCTAACCTTAGGTGGCTCAAATTTTGGAATGCTTTTTTGAAGGGTTGAAACCATTCTATTCCTGTTTGATTCTTATACCATTCAGATTAGCATAATGTCCTCACATCTTCCAGTATGTTGTCACATAAGTAACAGTTGTCCTTTGGGTTAATTCTCTTGTTCATCCTCAGTTTAGGTAGAGGATTGGATGTGCAATGAAATCCTTGGTTTCAGTGGATTTGGTTTTTTGATTTATAGATATGTTGGATGAGATTTTTATTATTAAAAAAAAAAATCTTACATGCAGTTTGCTTTTAATAGAGGTGAGAGCTTTGAATGTTTTTTCACCAGTGAAAGTTTTTTGTCAGGAAAACAAGAGGAATTGGGAATTCTTGAACCTTGTTCCCTGTTGCTCTGCATATGTATGATTATATATGTTGGTACACGTGTAAACCAAGATGAATAGCATTACATGCACTCTGTATTTAGATGCCACTATGTAATACTGTTGTATTGGCAAGATCACATCAGGTGTGTGGAGAAGATTTTTTTGAGTGCTTTCTGCTGTGCATGAAGTGTATAAAGAAATACTGGCAGCAACAGAGGCAGATGTAAACCGAGATGACACTTTAATATTCCATTCATTTTCTTTCAAGTGCAGTGTGTGTAGTCTGAAAAAAAATCAAGTGTGTATTTGACACTGTCTATTTTCTTAACTTCTTCCTTTCATAGAAAATCTTTAGTCCTACTATTTCAGCTTACTGAATTAAGGGAGATGGCTAACCAGAGGGAGGAAACTCAGGCTACTAATTCCTCTACCTAGTGATCTTGATCTAGTAATCTTTTCTTTCTAGGAATCTTGATTTTCCTAGGTCTAGTTGACTTCTCTGTCTAGGAATGGTAGGGTTGTTCCCATGTGTGTTAGTAAGTCAGAGAAGGTAAAAAGAAACATCATTAGAGTTGTAAATGTAAAAGGTGCTGGATGGTGTTTGTAAGCTCTAGTGAACACATCCCTGTTGACTTATAGAGTTTCTAAAATTGAATAGCTACTAAATGCATGAGAGTGTTGTCCAAACTTTTGAAAACTATTTATTCATTAAGGTCCAGATAGTGTGAGACCTGATTTTGATTGTACTAGAGGAATTCATGGTGCTGAACTTGTCTGCTGTAGTTCAGTTTTTTTAACTTAGGAACTGTTGCGAAGCTATTCAAGTTACTTAGCAGTTATTTCTGGAGCTGTAGGTCAGCAAGAGAACTTCTAATGCTCTCCTATAGCGGAGATAGCGGGTTTATGCTTCATTGTAGCTACCGACATCAATCTCACATGCAGCTAATAGTATGCCCCTAAGAATAGCCATCCTTAACTGTAATCCTTAGACTTTAATGTTTCAGAATGGGGACAAAATAATTCAGTGATGAAACTATAGAAGGATTAATCATCATATAAATGCAGATGTATCATGACTTGCAAGACTATTTTAAATGCAATTTGTTTGTAAAAATTAGAGAGGTTGGTTATTTTAATTTTACATAATAGTGCTGCTAAATGTAAACTACCATTTTATGTACACTGCCACAGACCAGTGTAGTTGGACCATGTATATGATGTTCTCTAGTTCAATAGAAGTTGTGTGATATGAGATTGTATCACAGATGTGACATGGAAAGGGGACAATCAGGGGCTGACATGTATAAGTAAAATCAAAAGCAGCTAGACGACATAAGGTTTAAAAATCCAATTTCAGTTAATAGTATCTATGTCTGTGCTATAACTATTTGCCACAGTATTTAATTGTTCCTTTCCATTAAACTGATCAAGATACTACAAAACTTAACAGATTCTTACTGTTAAGGTCTCTGGGCAGGTCTAATGAACGTCTTCCTGATTTAACTTTTGCGAGACTGAACAGTGAGAAGGTAAGATCAGCACACTGCAAAGTGAAGAGAAATATCTCTGTAAACTTGTTGAAAAGCTTTGCGCTTATGAAAGGCGTAAGGAGCTCCTGCTTTGAAGTGCAGCCTGTTAAACAGAGTTTCATTCTCTTTGCCTTGTCTTTAGGGCTGATAAGCAAATGTTAACCCTCCCACTCTGTAGCTCTGTTTTATAGCAAGGAGAGTGACATTTGTAGAGTGCATCTGTGATCATCAAGATTAGATCTGTGCACTACTGGATTATCTGGAAGTATAAACTAGTTTTAGATCTGGTTTTTTGCCAGACTGAGTGAAACTCATGATTTATTCTGGTGAACTATGGGAGAAGAAGTGATACCTGATCTGGCACAAAGTTTTGTGGGATGAAGTTACCCCAACAACATTTTTGAACGTGTCTGAACTAGCAGAATGGCTTGAAGTCAGTCCTTTTGTTTTTGGTTTGATCCACTCAGGCCATCCTAAAATTAAGTATAATTATTATTATTATTATTATTATTATTATTATTATTGCTTCCAATGGCAGAGTTTGCTGTCACTCATCTTATGACTTGTACCTTTAGATTTGTCAGCTACATACTCACAACTGGGAATGTGTGTGTAAAATTAAGAACTGCAGAGATTGTTGAGGAGGGAAGGAAAGAAAAGATGTGCTGCTTGTAGAAAAAGGTTCTAGTCTAAGAAATAAGTGGTTTTGAAAGTCAAAACAAGCCCTTGAGGTTTTTCGGATGCTCAGGCTTGATCACAGAGTAAAAACTGATGAGCAGCGCTTTCTAGCTTCAGATGCTGTTAGCAGCAGTGGAGTCTCTCAATGATTTGAAGAGAGTGTGCATGACACTTGTGTGTCAGCATCCTCAAGGCAGTTTGTTGTTCAGTACAGACTAGTAAAGCTATGCAAATTCTGAATTATCACCATTGCCTGTTATCAACTCTGCAGCAGACAAATCTCCATTATACTAAAGTGTTCATAAACATTTTAGCCTCTTAAGATCTCTTAGAGCAGAGGAATCCGTTAAGGAACTGATGAAAAGGACTCAGAACATGGTGTTTTGTTCTGGATCTTGAGGGTTATCTGCAAATTTTTTCCTGTCTCTTGTTGTTGGGCTCAGTGCCTGTGATCCTGTTGTGGTTTAACCCCAGTAGGCAGCTAAGCCCCACACAGCTGCTTGCTCATTCCCTGCCTTGGGATGGAGGAGAGAATGGGAAGGGTAAAAGCACAAAAACTCATGGGTTAAGATAAAGACAGTTTACTAGGTAAAGCAAAGCTGTGTGCCCCAGCAAAACAAAACAAGGAGGGTGTTCACCACTTCCCATCATCAGGAAGGTATTCAGCCATTTCCAGGAAAGCAGGGCTCCATCAAGCATAACAGCAACTTGGAAAGACAAATGCCATCATGTCCTCCCTGCCTTCTCCTTCTCCCAGCTTTATATTATGGAGTGTGATGTCATATGGTATGGAATATCCCTTTGGTCAGTTGGGGTCAGCTGTCCTGGCCCTGTCCTCTCCAACTCCTTGTGGAGGCCTACTTGCTGTTGGGGTGATGAGCAGAGAAGACCTTGACTCTGTGTAAATACTGCTTAGCAGTGGCACAGACATTGTTGTGTTGTCAACACTTACTTTGGTTACAAATCTAAAACACAGCCCCATACTAGCTACTATGAAGAAAATCAGCTCCATCCTGGCCAAAACCAGTACAGATCCTTAGGGGATCAAAGTAAACAGACTGCCTCTTGGCTGTTGTAGCAAGATCCTGAATCATGACTTACCATCATAGCTGTGTTGGTGTTTTCATACTTCCAGTTTTTTCCTTACAAACTGGACAAGGTTTGGTTAAGTTAGTACCTGAAGTTAGGCGATTGTATCTGTTGAATTGACCTTGAGTAAGTTAGTTCCTTCCTACAGCTCAGTTTCTCAATATAACGAATATTCCATACCTAATCTGTAAAAACTTTGAGATCTAATTATGAAAGCGGATAGGTAAGAAATATTAGAGAATGTAAGATGCAAAATCATTTAACCTAAAAATCTAACAAAATTATAATTTTAGCTTTTTGTAGATTAAAATATAAAAGATAGTCAAGTTTAATTTAACTGCAAAATGACCTCAGACCTCAACTACACCACCATCTGATAATGTCCTGATGCAGATGTCATCTTACTGTTCTGCAGCACCAGCCAAAGAGCAGGCTTACAGTTCAGATTGTGAAAGACCAAATACAGTGGGGAAATGGCTGGCTGTTCACACCTTATACACAGATCAGGCAGTCCGTAGTAGTATGTCTGCAATAGCTTTTTGTTGTTCCTCACTGCCAAGTCTCTTTTAAAGTACCTGGATCCATAGAGGCAATTCTGCATGGGCTGGTTCTGCATGATTGGTATGCACAGTTTTCTTACTGGTTGAATTTACGCTGAGCTGCAAAGGAAGATGCTCAGCCCAAAAATCCTGTTCTAAACCAAAATTTATGATCAAAAGCTTATGCTTTATAGTAGGAAAAAAACCCCCAAGCTCAATGCCACCACGCCCTCCCCCCACACCTGTGCCCAAACTCACTAGACCTGCTCTAGAACAATACTACTAACCGTAGTGATTTGAATCCCAAATCGGAATTATTTATAATTTTTTAGGTGTATGGTGTTGGATGATTTTTAGGAAAAGCTGTTAAGATACAAATTCAGGAGTTCAAATCCAAGGATTTTTTAGGTGTATCTGTAAGAATGGAATAAGAAAGCTAAATTACCGGGTGGGGGAAGAGCAGGACAAAGACTTAGCTAGGAGGAAAGGGTTTCAATCTTTGTCTGTAAAAATCACAGCTGAATATATATCATTCATCTCTGCTCTTCAGCCTGGTTATGACAAATTGCTGACTGAAATCTAAGGATGCTTTCAAACTGCTACCAGAATTTCTTAGTGCATATTATTTTTAAACAGAAGTATTTGCATGCTTTGAACTTTTTTTTGGGTGCTTTTGCTTTTGACTGTTTTGAATTTTACTAGACTGGGTATCTATCTCTAATAAAAAAGTAGTAAAAATAAACATTATCTTTTGAGGCAACACTTTATCCCAGCTGTTAGTGAAGAGCCCTTCCGTCTTTGTAGGGCATAGACAATATGTTGAGAGATCTGGACAAAGAGACGAAATATTACTTCTAACTTCTTATCATTCACTTTTATTATGATTCACATAAAGATGTTTTTTTAAGAGATATTACCATCCATAAAAAATTAACATGTTTACCAGTGTTGTTATATTTGAAGTGTTAGCAGCTTCCTTCTGGCAGATGACACACTACTTTGTTTCAAATATCTACTAATTCATGCAGCATTTAAAAGCAAGCATTCTAAACAGGTGCTACCTGATACAACTCATTTTGATTTTGACTTGATGAGCCTGAGTCTGGGATGATATTTGCATATGTTTTTCCTTTTTCCGTATCTTGGATATTGGAACCTCCATGTTTTGCAAGAATTTTATGCCCAAGATAGTTTTTAAAAAAAGCTAAAATTGCCCAGGGCATTTCAGAGCTTTTAATCCTAAAACAGGGAGTCTTGAATAGATTCTTATCGAGCAAGTGTGTCACAGTGCTTTTAGTGAAATATTTTTTTGTTGACTTAAAATACTTTCTTCTTGGTAAAACATACTAGGCTCTTCCAGATCCTTTGTATTGTCCTGGTGCAAGTCAGAACAAAATTTGGAAAGTGATCTTCTGTGCATTTAGAAATATATAAACCACAAATCTGCTGGTGGGTAGGAAATCTGCATTGGAATTACGTACCGCTACAGCCAGAGCTCTTCAGATTAAACACTCTGCTTCACAAAAGATTTTGGCCTTTGTAAAATCCATTCAGCTGGAAATTATTAAGCCTGAAGTTTGTCTTGACCTAGTTCTTGGCTAGTAAACAAAATTCAAAACTTTTTAATATTGAGCTATAAATATTGATTGGCACTTCACCATTGTTCATACTTAAAGGATAGTAGTTGATTTCTTTGTTTGTTTTACTGCTATCACTAAAAATGTGTATGATGACTGGATAGGTACCTCCAGGAGCTTTTTGTTTATGTTATATCCCTTTATTCACAAAAACCTAAGAGGCAAATCTGCAAAAATAGATTTTGAGCTTAAAATCTCATTTTCACAAATTGCTCTTCATCTACAGTTTATGTACCAACTTTTTGGTTTATGGTAAGAACTTTTTCTGACTAAGAACATCCAGTCTTGTCTTGAAAAATTCTCTCCAACTCCTGAAGAAAGAAATACACTCAGATATGTCAGACACTTCAGTTTGGCAGGGGAGGTAGTTGATGTCTGTTTATGCTTTGGGAGTAGCAAGTTTCTCAAGAATTATTACTGTAATGAACCATGAGAGTGGTGAGGCATGCAAATAACATAAAGCTAACTAAAGTACAAATAAAAAGGTTGTAGTGCCAAATGTCAGGAGTGTTCAGCTCCGATTTCAGGACCTAAGGAAAGCTACGAACTGCTTCCTGTGGGTGCTAACCACTTCTGACAAAAATCAATTTACTTCACTTTAGGTGTGTAAATGAGGCTCAGGATATGTAAAATACCTGACCTGTAATTTGTTGCTCAGTGGTAGTGCAGAAGCTTTGCAGTGATGGAAATAGAGACTAAAGTTAGTAATAAAAATCTCCGAATTCAGAATCAGACATAATTTTCAAGGAGTGATTGAAATCAGAAATAATATGTATTCTAAGCCAGAAAGGGCAGCTGTGATGTTTAAAAATAAAAAAATAAAAAAATCAAAAGGATGCTTAGAGAGACCAATCAGACTTAATTTGTTCTTTGCCAAATATAGCTGTAGCCAGCCATGCTCCTACAGTGGTGATGAGTTAGGGTTTTTCTTTAACATGTCAAATGGAGAAGATGCTGCTTGTGGATCTAGAAAAAAGTGACACAGATCTACATATTTTTCTCAAATGAAAAGAGAAATTATGATTACAAATAATAACTCAAAGTGGCAGTATTGAATAGCAAAGGGGCTCAGTTGCACCTTGCAATATGCTGTACACACAAAGAAAACATGCACGTAAATCACCTGAAACGTGTTCTTATGTGATAGAAGGAAAATAAAATGTCGAATCTAAAATAATTAGGTAGAAGACCAGGATGCCAGTCAGATTACAGATGGGAATGTTTTATCTTGTATGAAGAGAAGTATGAAAGAAGAATCTAATTGCACAGGACTCTGAACACAGACAGTAGCTAAAGACGTATTTTTAGCACTTTAGACAGCTCTCTAATCGGTCTGAAATTTTTGAAAGATGAAGAAAAATCAGATCTATTTATACAAATGTATTAAAAACGAAGAAACAGGGTTGCAAGGCACATTTCAGGCATCACTGAGTCAGTGGCTGTTAATAGTACATTATATTGTAGTCATCATCTAGGTTTTCTTCTGTGCAGGAATTTTGATTGTCACTTCATTCTAGGAGATGGTAAACTTCTGATTTTTCCTCTATCTCCACCTCAGTAATCAGCCATATGTTTTTCAGGAGACAAGTTACAACTTTAACAGATCAAGCTGTATCTTCTCTTTAGTTGCAAGCAAGCTTTCCTATATCAGAGATATGAGCTGCTTTCCTTTCAGGTGGCTTGATGAACACATTAGTTAAACTCAGAGAGATTTAGCTTTGAAGATTGCTGCTTCTATTTCAGATCTGAAGAAGTGCTTGATATGCCTGAGGGCGTGTCTGTTCCTTCCCACGTGTAGCAACTGATGTAATAACAGGTATCACATCCCACCATAAGCTTTGCCTCACTTGTGCTACTGAGGCAGCAGAGCAAGAAAATGATTTAGCCTTCTTTGTGTATGTGAAATGCTGGCAATCATGTCACTTGCTCTCCTCATATTTCTTAAAAGTGTGCATTTGAAGTTCTGCTTAGAATATACAAATAATCAGATCCAGAGATCTATGTTATTATAAGATGCGTTTGAGGTAGAGAGGGAGACCTATTAAACAGTAATAATTAGAAGACACAGTGAAAAGCAGAGTAAGTAAAACAGTAAGCTGTAGCTTTCTGAATGGAGATGAGCTTGCACCCCTTTGGACTTCGGTCCTACAGAATAGGTGTTGGTAAGAGAAGGTACTTCTGCCATAGGTGCAGAAAGTTCACCTGAACCTAAAAACTGCAAGTGAAACCCTTATGTGGAAGGAGTATGTAACTCCAGTGTGGCAGCTATTCAGAGGCAGGACTTGCAGGTGACCATTCTTCGGTGCCAGCAGTGCTTATCTGCAGGATGGAGATAGCGTGGTCGCGCAGGTAGATCATCAACATTAAATGCACAGTGGACCACAGAAAAGACTGGATGTTGTAGTGTTATATTAAGATGAGGCCTGCTGCTATATTCATCCTGTACCAGTTGTTCAAACATTTTTCTAGTCTAATACTTTCAAATCAGGGAATAGTTGTTATTACATGGCCGCAGAATATTTTATCACTCAATATGTTATTATTTCCTTAGGAAGTGTTATTAAATAAGGGCAATGGCCACTGCCTTCACAAAGGGAAGTTCTAGTAAAAGTGAATGTGATAGCCTTTCACATCTTGTGTCGCATCCGGACTTGTGCTGAGATTGCAGCTAATCATTAGTTAAACAATGTGTTTGGCTGACTGTTGTCCCATTGCTCTACAGCCATACACTTTTAATATCCAGGTATCAGGAGACAGTCTGACCACCATACTAAAATGTGTTGAAAGCCTACAGGGAAAAATTAGATCAGGATGAAAAGGAAAAAGAAAAACAAATTAAACCCAGAATTCTTTATGAAAATAAAAATTCTTTATTAAAATAAATTACTAAATCATTGCTTGCTTACAACCAGCTATTTAAGGATAATTTAGAAATGTGGACCAAGCAAGGGCTGCTTTTTTCACTCCTGGTCTCTTTTCTTCCTTCTATAGACAGTGTGATCAACAGTGGTTCATTGAATTTACATCCTCTGTCTAGATCTTCAGAGGTATCTTTGAGCCTTAATAATATTAATGCTCAGAACACACAAATTAATTTTGTATGTGAACATCAGGATCATTCTGATAGTGCTTTCTTAGGAATTTCTGTTTGGCTTACCAAGAAAGATTTGTTTTGGGTTTATTGTCCAAATGGATAAGCTGTTGCATTTATCAGTGCAATGGGATGGTACTTTTGTTGCTGTTAGAACTTCATAGCTTCAATATTTCATCAAGTAACTTGCATCCACTATTGTGAGTTATAATCCAAATTAATTTGATTAATCTTAAACTGCAATTACATTGTCTTGACACATTGTAAACCCATGGTTGTAACTAAATCTTTAATTTCACACTGAAGTGTAATTTGTTTCTTTGCTTAGCATATGGATCGAGTAAGGTGAATTTTTCCCTTCTCCTTTGCTTTTCTTGCCTGTGTTCCCCTCTTCCATTTTCATAGAAGTACCTCAAAATATAGAAACTATTCCCCCTCCCTGCCCAAAGTGATTGTGCATTTATAGAAATTTCAACTTGATGTGAAAAGAGAGTGGAGCAATTGCCCACAAAATCACATGGAGCTTGAATCTGTGATATAAAGTGAGTGCAATGCAAGGCACCAAGGAGTGGAGCATGTTGTGGTGTTTATGCCTTCATAGTAATAGCTTTCTGATGTGATGTTGACGCAGTAGTTACATTTTGTGTAACTGAAGTACAGTTGTTTAAAGAAGTAAAAAGTTAAACTCTGTACTGCCATAAGGTCTCTGACCAGAGTCATTAGTATAATGGACTGATTACTGTAATAAATTACACTGAAGAAAAAGCAAGATCAGAGTCAAGTAATCTTGATGGCTTTATTGCTAGGTCTTTAAAGATGGCTCAGAGCATGTGTGTATACATTAAAAAGTATGAAAGCAGACAGGAGAAATCAAAATGACTAATGGTTTGAAGCTTTTTATGCATGATGTGTTACTATAAAGATGAAGATTAGCAAGTCTGGAGAAGAGTTGGAAGGCATTGACTGAAATATATAAAAATGTGAAAGCCAGCCCTTCTTTTCTGTTCCATGTAACACGAGAAGAGAGCAATATTTGAGCTCTGAAAGCACAATATATTTGGCAACAGTGAAAAAGACATGCCTCACACAGCACGGTTCCTATCTTCTATTTTGGGGTGGTTTTTTAATGACTTTGGACTCCCTCTTCTCATTTCCCAGAAGCTGCTTCTCTCTATGGCTGACAGGCTGCTCATACTATTGAGCTCCGGTCTGGGGGGACAGTTCCCCATGAGTGCTGACTACACCCTTGACTTTCAGCTCTTGTCTCAGAGCTGATAATGGTGAGAATCCTGACTGTCTGCCAGCTGGATCTAAGTGACTCACCTTTATGTGCAAGTCTATAGTTTAGTGGACATGCATTGCTCAAGATGTTTTTCTGTGCCATGCTAATTGAAGGAAAGGTGGACAGAGAAATTGTAGATTAAATGTTTTGAAGGATTTATGTGTCTACTGATGCAGATAGATGTGTGATGATATTTAAAGAAATGCCTGTACGTCTATTTTCTCCAAGTGTTCTGGGAGTTGTTTAGAAAAAATATTTGGATAATAGGCGACACTTATTCTTTGAGGTACAGTACAGTAACTCCAGCCTGTCAGATGGCATATTGTGAGAAATATCTGAAATTTAGTTGGTGATTACACAGTGAAAAAGCTCTGGTGTGGAGGGGAAAGGGAATAATCTTGTTTCTTTGTTTTATCTTTTTGAACAGTCATGATGATCCACATACACCAATGTTATCCTTTTCCAGTTAGTGAATGAAAAGTTGGTTTTATTTAAAAAGTAGATACTAAAAAGTTCCTTACACACACACTAGTAGGTTTTCAGACCTTGTTTTACCAGTAATTTTATGTGATTTTGTTGCCCCAGACTTCAAATAAACCACAGTGTTTTAAATACGTCTATATCCCTCAGATTTTTGGCAATAAGAAAACTGTCTGAAATCTCAAACTGCTTTAACTTTGGAACCTATTCACCAAGTGTGCATAATAGTTGTTATCCATCCTGTTTCATAACAGTGCCAGAACAAGTTCTTTTGAAATGTATGAGATGGAAACCCCATTCTCTTCCAGAGGAAGCACCTTTCACTTTGCAGGGTTGTCTCAGACCAGGGGGTATATTATCCCCTTAATGCACTTGCATAACTGCCATTAACATTAATGGAAATTACATGCGCTCACTGTGAGGTGAACATACCCTTTTGTTGAATGAGCGATCTATTGCGACAGATTTTCCAGTGATGCTAAAGCAAAATTAGATTGCTATACTAATGTCACTAATACTAGTTTTAGTATCTTTGTTGGTTGTAGCTTCTATTAATGACAATTCACAATGCAGTATTATATTAGGTCATGTTTCTTGTAATGGAAAATGCCATTTAGAGTGCTCTAGAAAAATTATGTTTTAAACAGGGAGCTCTTCTGTTTCCTTCTCCAGTGTAAAATGTGGACTGCTGTGTAGCAAAGTTTGTTGTTTCTTTGGCTTGGTAGTTACTGTTTGCAGTGCCTTTAAAGAGGTAGTTTGGAGGGGTGGTGTATTGCAGACTGGCCTGTGGTTAGGATGGAGGAATGCAAGGTCCTGGTTCTGTTCCTGGCCGTGTTGCTCAAAGTGTCTTGGGTGACTCAGCTGCTTTATCTGACACTAATTCGCATCTAAAATGTGCAGAATCAGAACACAGGTGTGTTGTAAAAAGTAATTATCAGTAAATTGTTTGATTGTGAGATGAAATTCGCTAGCAGAAGGTCAGATGTTATCTTGAAGCAATAAAAGTGTTATCAAAATGTTAGCAAGATGTAGCTCCTGTTTTACACACAGCTGGTGTGTTGGTGTAACTCCCTGTTCAGGAGCAGTTTATTTATACCGATACAGTTATACTGTTGCAGCCCCTAGTGTGGACGCAGTTGTACTGACATGAAGTGCTTTGCTTGTATTGTGTATTCCT